>CM060980.1:151762764-153090594 GCA_030765065.1 Deroplatys truncata | reverse complement strand
TACGTTATGACACGCAGCAAGTCATTCACATCGTTATAGGAGAAAGGAAATTACACGGTTCATATCCAGGAATTAAGAAGAGCTTAACCTCCAAGTTGACAGACCTGATTTATAGAGTGAAACAAAAAAGGAAAGAAACTCGATGTTCAGCTTTCTGCAAGTCATGGTTCACTTGAAAAGTATTTGTGTAAGAGTCTAACGGCACATGCTTCTACCTTGTCATCCATCTATCTGCTTTGCATAACATTCGAAGAGTCAGAAAATAAACAGAAAGTTATTTCTTAGTGAGGGAGTCTGTAACAGTGACACATCAAAAAGTGATGCATCAAAATATACTCCGGTGGTAGTTATTTATGGGTATTATTTCTCTCTTTTTACTGGCTGGTTGGACCAGTTCATTTATGAGATCTATTTCATTCATTCTCAGGCTTCATTGGGAGTAGTTCAAATGAAATTTGTTGATGAAGTATTGAAGCACCCCAAAGCTTGTCACGTGAGAGAGATTCCTCTAGTTCACGAGTGCATTCTTTAACCCTGATCACTGGATATCTCTGCCTGGATTACATTATACCCAGACTGTGACAAAATGGTATACTCTTCGTTTCATAACTAAAAAACCCTACCTAAGAAGAGATCAAAATCTAACTGGTACGCTACATAAGTTAGGAAACACCATCAAAGAAAGAACAAACCGCTCCGCCAATATTCGCCGTTGTCAGTTCTCCTTGCATCGGCTACCCTACACTTATGCTTTTTACTTTCTCTACTACGTATAGTAAGTAGGGAAAGTATTGTATTCCACCCAAAAATTCGATACCGAGATTTCACCGGAAATATATGTTTTGAGATCCCCTGAATCCAAAAAATCAGATGTGTTACACTCACATGACTTTCTCTACACTTGTACAAACTATTTTTACAAACGCTTATTCTCCATATGCTTCATGTTAATCGAGATATCGAGATGTTAATCTTATTGCTAATTTTCTTGTAGATGCAAGGGGAATTGGTAGGCTTTAAGCTATAGTCAAATATTTTAAGAGCTGGTTGCTATGTGGAGTATTCCATTCTCTTTGCATTACCAGGACAAAAAGAAAGAACAACGAATTCCCATCTGAGAAAAAGTATAAGTATTGGAAAATTTAAGGGAATAGTGGGCAATATCTCGAAAATGGTTCACTCAAAAAAAAAATGTATATGACATAAATTGTGTATTTTAACGCGATCTACATATTTTGTGCAGTAAAATTTTGTCTATCTCTTATGGTTTACCAGTTATACAAAAGTCGTTCACAATGAAGAATACTTTTGGAGACTTCCCAGAAAATTCGAGATATACATTTCGTTTGTCATGAAAGTATCTTAAACATGATATTTTAATAAAAATCGTTATAGGCAGTTTTGAGAAAATTAAAATTTTCGAAAAATATATTTCGAATTTGTTCTTGTAAACCTTCGTGTCGCATCTCTGGAAGATACTAAACCTAAGTACAAAGTTTGGTGTTTATCCGATTGTTTGTTTCTGAGTTATGCTGTTCACAGACACACACACACGGACATGTTTCCAAAAATGCAAATTTTGAATATGATTTAAAAAAATTATTGCTTTATCAACTCTAAGACAATTAGGATTAACAATAGGAATTTTAGCTTTCAGGGGGTCTCAATACGTATATTTACGGTGAAATCTCGGTATCGAATTTTTGGGTGGAATATAATACTTCCCCAACTTACTATACGTAGTAGGGAAAGTAAAAAAAGCACTTTTGGAAACATGTCCGTGTGTGTGTCTGTGAAGTTTGTAAAAATAGTTTGTACAAGAGTAGAGAAAGTCATGTGAGTGTAACACATCAGATTTTTTCTTTTCTTTTATGTCCTGAACATGCAAAGAGAATGGAATACTCCACATAGCAACCAGCTCTTAAAATATTTGACTATCGCTTAAAGCCTACCAATTCCCCTTGCATCTACAAGAAAATTAGCAATAAGATTAATATCTCGATATCTCGATTAACATGAAGCATATGGAGAATAAGCGTTTGTAAAAATAGTTTGTACAAGAGTAGAAAAAGTCATGTGAGTGAAACACATCAGAATTTTTTTCGTGTGTTTTTCCCAAGTCAGTAGACTAATTTTCCTGACTCTCGTTTCATTTCTTTTCACACTGTTTTAGAGAAAAACTCAATAAATATCAAAATGCTTGTGGAATTATTAGAAGATGTTTAGGCAATAAAACAACAAAGGAAGCACAAATCCACTTTTATAAATCAGTGACATATAACGCAGATACTTGGGTAGCTTGGGTAGATAAAAAGAGAGTAGAAGCGTCAGAAATGAGGTTTCTGAGATCATTGTCTCTCTAGTTGAACATAAAAAGAGCGAAGAAATAACAACAGAACTTAAAATGAAAAAAGTGCTAGATCGTACAGGTCTGCTCTAAGAATTGGAAAGAACATTTAGACAGAATGGATGGAAACTGATTACCTAAGAAATCACTTAATTATAAACCACGAGGAATATAAAATATGAATGAATGAATGAATTTATTTCACTTCCGTTATACATGAACTGTTTTAACTCTCTGAAACTATCTCTATTACATACAAATACACCAACTCTTCCTTTCTAATATACAATATATATATATGAGTTGCACCTGGTGCAAATGTAGTAAACACTGTGGTTATTAACACATTATACACCAGGTTCCTAACTACCTACATGTAAAACACACTTATTTATTAAATATACCAATTTACTTGATAGGCATCCTTGCAAAATACACAATTTTATTAATTTGGAAATTCCTCTCTTATATTTTCGTTTAGTCTTTCCTAATATTCTACCCAATTTTATAATCTCTTCTGTATTTTTAAAATTTCCAATTCTCACTTTAATTATCGGTCTCGGTAATTTCAACCACCCAACTAGTATCCATTGATCTCTCGTTGTTTAGTCTCATTACAATCCAGGATAAAATGTAGGTCATTCTCAATTTCCCCACGTAATGGACACTTCTGTGGATCTATTCCCCCTTTCATTCCCCTTAACTTCATTGTTCAGATCTAAACCATGCCCACCCTTCCCTTTCGAATTTATTTCACACTTCAATATACGAGTTTTTTTCCGTAGTTTTCCCTGCCCCAATCTTTTTTAATTTGTCTGTACAACCAAGGTTCTCTTGTCCCTAATACTGCTAAAGATATATTGTATATTGATATCCTCAACTCTCTATCTGATTTCCTTCTAGAACCTTCCTCCTAATAATTCTCTCTCTCTCTCTCTCTCTCTCCATACATTCCCCATACCTATTTCCTCAATATTTTGTACAGATAAGGCCCAATTACCAGGCACTGGTAATTTCTCTTGCATAATCGTACATTGTTTTACAATATTCTGGTCATCCAAAACTCTAACCCGATACCAAAGCTTTATCAATCTTTCAATTATTAACCCTTTACTTCCTGATCTCCCTGGTTCCAACTATGTTACTCCCTTTGGTGATGCAGCTGGTAAACCCAAAGTTAAACGACCAAAACTTTTAAATTTTAAATCCATTCCTTGCCACCCTTGATCATATCCTCAAACCTCAATCCCATAGAGCATTTTTGCTTCCACTATTGCCTATATACTCTTTCTAACCATTTGATTGTATACCTGGTATTTTAAATACACATGCTCTTAACCCCTTCATGGCAATTTTACCCTTAGCTAAAACTGCTTTCTTTTGATCATGCCAACTTCCATTACTACTTAACTGAGCCCCCAAATACTACATTTTTCTCACTATGGCTATTTCCTGTGCTTCCATACTCCATTTTTCTTCTCTTTTCAATTTATATCCCTTTTTGAAAACCATAATTCTAGTCTTTTATAGTTTATCTTCAACCCTCAACCTCTGCAAAATCCCCCCAACACGTTTAGAGCTCTCGATAATCCCCCAATAGATATGGATCCCACCAAAATAAGATGGTCTGAGGCTCAAACCGTGTGGATGATGATATGATGATGACTCAGTGTTGTAGGACCAGCCGACGGGGGTAGTCGAATTCCTCTGTGAGGATTACCTGTCAAGTGTCCAACTTCGGAGTGCACAACTGCGGGTGTCCCTCTCTAGGAGGAGAGAACTAACGTCGGCGTCAGAATGACTTCGCAGGTGTATTTAGCGCAATGGATAGGTTGAAAGAGAGTCGAACTGTATGCTAAGAGTTTCGTGGACGCTTATTTTTAATTGCTGCACTTTTGACATCTATTGCCTATACACAAGCCGATTGTTACTAAGAACTGTGGTTCGTCCGGAACCAATAGCTGCTTCAAGAACTTGTACTTTCTCTTGTTCAGTTTCTGCGACAAATCGCACGTCGCTTCTTCTCACGCCTTCAGGAGACGTTCCGAGAGTTGTGATTTACATCATCGGCGTCTGAACCTGCGGGCAAACATGTCTGAAGAGAAGACTGCCCCAGGATATCCTTCGCAGGGATACCACCACTTCAGATGTTTCCGGTCACTCATTGACTCTGCACTCATTCAGATTTCCTAACTCACTCTTGGTAAAATATACATATGCTGAAATAAAGACAGATGAGCCGCAACGGCAACCCTCTGCATGTTATTTTTCTATCTATTCTATGTCTACTGTGCTTCTATGTCTAAAGAGAAATATACTTGCTGATCGGTCACCTATAAATTGAACGGAACAAAAAATTATAGCTTAAATTTGGAGTCGTTAGTAACGCTTGCCTCGTGTCTTCCTTCCGGAGGTTGCTGTAAAAGGTGCAATGAACTATGTCTAATGACCCAATTTGGAGACTTCTCTGCGAGTTTCCTGTTCCTTCCTATCCCTGACAATACTAGCAGTCTTAGGACAAAGTTTTGAAACGAATAGATGGGCAGTGATATGGTGAAAACAGAAGGTATGTTTCAGTATTTAATCTAATTGGTGCTCTTTATCTCCTTTTCTTTTCCTTTCTTTTTTGGTGGTGTATTTTCTTGTTGTTGTTGTTGTTGTTGCTCGGTAAGGTCACCAAATTCTCCTAAACCACAAAATGTCAAAAATTAATTAATTAATAATACTAATAATACAAAAAAAGAATAGCATCGACATTTGAAATATTGACATGAGGATTAAAATGTAAAACTTGAAATTCTGTGAACAACCTCTGAAGTTTTCTTCACCTCCGATTGATATTTTATATTCTTTTTTTATAATTCTGAAATCATAGGAGATAAACAAAAGCTTACATGAGCAAAACTGTAGAAGGCTTTCAAATAAATAATTTGTGGCAAATAAGCTTTGTTGTAGTGATAGCTGTTTTCGAAAAATGCAATGCTGAATGTTTACATTATCCCAAATATGTATCATCTGATGGAGAGTGCTCGAAAGTTTGTGAGTTTTTTCTCTTTCTCCTCGCAAGAGCTCGTTAAGAAGGCTTCTGAGAGTATTTTCGTATTTCTGATAAAAACATTTCAAGGTAGTCTCCACATGTGTGTGACTGAGCACGAAATCACTTTTTGGGGTAAAGTGTATAGTAATGAATAACGTAACGTAGAAAAAGAACAATTTTAATTAATTCTGTAATATATAAGGTATTTTTGAATTTGTAACATTTACCAAATTTAAACTAACTTAATATCAATAAAATTATCTACTGATACACCTGTCTTCATAGGTTATGTTTTGAGGCAGTGTTTTTAACACTTGAATGATTTCAGTCAAATTATATAATATGTAAATTCAATAACAGCCCGCCTTGAAGCAATATGTGTATGTAATAATTTGTAAAATGTAACAGTCATTGCATATGCTTATATTATTGTAAACATGTTCAATAATGTTATGTGAATGCATTACGTAATTTAATAATGTAGGAGCTGTGAGAAACAGGTCAAAAGTTGCTAACAAAGAGGTAACAATGAGGTAACCTTGAGTCAATAATGAGTAAGAAAGTTTAACAGTACTACTTGTGATTCTTGGAGTAACAATAATGTAATTTTAGTGACAGTTTATAAAAATAGCCAATCAACAACCAGAAAAAGCTTTAGTTAAATGCAGGTATTCTATTGGAGTAGGATTAGCCAATCAGAGACTTGAAATACAGAAATTTACAAGTTTAGACGGTTCAAATCTAGTCAGTTGCCTGCGGACAGTGTTTGTAACTGGTTGCGTGATGCATCCTCGAGAAATATAATACGTATTTGTGTGAGACAAAAAATAAGTTTACGTGTTAAAAAGTGCAAGTAATTAATAAAAGAATCTTACCGCTCTCTATATCAGTGAAGTGCTATTTAATTTGTGTCAAGGATTAATAAAAAGGAGTGAATTAAAACTTAAAATCTGTGTAAGCTTACATTCTTGTCGCATCACGCCCTGCCAAGATATTCATGTCTAAAATAATACTGACGCAGCCGAGGCAAACATAAATATATAATATTTAACGAAACAGTTAAATTATAAAGCTATTATTTTTAAACTTGGGGCAAAGACCACCTGAAAGTACATTTGGGGCGAAGGCTACCGGTAACTGTTTACTATACGTGCTGTTGCAACTACTTCAAGTGTTCGGCTCCCCAACAGTTGAAATATAATACAGCATCTACAAACTGACTTTCAATACGTAGCAGCAACTACCTACTTCAAATTGGCGTCCATACGTGGAGCTAAATAAATATCAATCAGATGAGGGAAATGGTCTTAAATGATAGGCGCATTACAATAAGAGAACTTTCAGACTCATTAAGAATCTCCTTTGGAAGTGTTCAAAACCATTTTGAAAGACAATTTGGACATGTTCCTGCATCATGACTATGCGCCCGCGCACAATGCCCTTTCTGTTCGCCAATTTTTGGATAAAAATAGGATGTTCCCCATCCCAACTATTCTCCAGATTTGGCACCAGTGGACTTTTTTCTTTTCCCGCGACTTAAAATGCGGCTCCGAGGACACCGTTTTGAAGACATTGATTGATGTCATCCATCGCGAATCGCAGAAGGCTCTGAACATGTTGAAAGAAGAGGACTTCCATAGTGGCTTCCAGCAGTGACAGAAGCGCTGGGACAAGTGTATCAATTCCCAAGGAGACTACTTGGAGGGTAACAGTGCAGATTAGACAAAACAAACTATTGTGTAGTATTTATGACGTCATTCCGGAAACTTTTTGATCACACCTCGTAAGCCATTTCTGAGATATCCGCTATTAATGGTTCGAATTGTTCAATTACTTGTTCATTCACTTAAAGTCCTGTCAACATTCAGTTGTTTCTAGCAATTGCATGGAAATAGTATAGAATTTTAAGGCCAGTATATAGCGTTCAGTTCTTAAACATTTGACTATCGTTGTTTCCTGTGTAATAGCTATTTCTGCAAAGTTTTACTTGGATTTCAATGAAGTAGATAGAAAAATAAGCTGTAGTAAGAATAGTTTGTATATCCACTAATAAGCGAGTGGGTCGCTATTCAGCTGTTTTTCTCAAATGCCATGGTAAAGCATTTAGCGACTAGCTTTTAAACATCTCACTATCGATTCACTTTTCTCTATCCCATACGTAACCACAACGAAATGTGTAATGAAACCATTTCTTCAAAGGTTTATCTCGATTAACATGAAGTAGATAGAAAAAAATCGGATGTGAAACATTCACATGACTTTCTCTACCTTCTGTCACTTATTAGTTGTATACAACTTATTCTTACGAAATTTTATTTTCCTGTCTATTACATTTTAACCAAGATAAACCTTTCCGGAAATAGCTGCATTCCACATTCCGTTATAGATACAAAGGGAACTAGACGCTATATGCTGGCCTTAAAATACCGTACTGTTTCCATGACATCGCGAGAAACAACTTGAAACGATACGTTGAAGCCATAATGTCGATTATACATAGTCTATTTGTGAACCACCTAGAAAAGTGTGGAAACATATAACATGTCTTTATAAGACTGTACAGAGTAGGTATACGACGGGAAATGAACGTACCGTTAGGGGATTGGAATGCGGGCTGAACATGCCCATTGTAACGACACATGTGTGAATTGGGGGAAACATGCCAGGCAGAGTTAGGGTTAAGAAACTTTCAGGAATACGAACCGAAGGGTAAATGCAGACACTTGTACTCTGGAATTCGAGGTGAGCAGACGTGTGAAACACCACAGGGTATCATGTGGCTATAGTTTGATTTGGCGATGGCATAGTTCGATATATTTGTGTGGTCGGACATTAAACATATTTGTGTGAACGGAACGGTTATGGGAATGGTTTTAAGGAGGTCAGAATAAAACGTAATAAAACCATATAAATGTCATCGGTTAACACGACCCGAGATCAAGAGAACCTACTTGTATCCATGCTCTTCCGACATCTGACCGATACCTTTCCTTTTCCCCCTACAAAAACACCGATACCGTGCATAAAAGGAAAACACACAATAAAGTCCATCCCACTAAGGCGCCCAACGAAGACAACACCCAAAGAAGCCGACTCAATACGGCGCCCAACGATAAAGTCCATCCCAAACTGGCAGGACTTTTAAGGGAATGGCCAAGTATTTGAGAATTCAAACCTTTAATAACGGATCTCAGAAATGGCTTATTCACAATAAAGCTTATTGGAAATAGATTGCGTGTTTTATAGATGGTGTCTCATAAGTAATGACGGTTTTTAAGCAAAACTTTATTTGGAATGTTTTCGGCAAGAAATTTAACTACTCTTCAAAGCAGGGACCATCAGATTCTACGGTCCTTAGCCATCTTTCAGCGAGGTTTATTATCCCGCGACGGTACCAGTGGTTTTTAATGCAAAGAATTCGGTGAGACCCACTTCCACAGTTTCAATGTTTTTTTAAATTTCTTCCACGCAATAAATGGGCCATGGTAATCTGAAGACGCAAGATCAGGGCTGTATGCTGGATATGGTAGCAGTTCCAATTCCTGTATTTTGACGCAGTAATTTGTATCACAAATTATGTAAATGTCAAGAGTGCTTATAGTGTGAATATGCATTATTGTGTGACATTGATTTGAGATGTTTGTTGATTGTAATCATTGTTGAGAAGTGGGTTTATACGGCCTTACTGAAACTGACAATAATAGCGTGCAATAATGTAGCGAGGGGGTGAGCTGTTTATCATTATTAGAGACGAGCAAATGACGTAATATTGGCGCGTTTTTCTTAGGAATTTGCGGGAACATTTTTCCCTAGAGCATCTGTGTTCATAATTTTCATTGGATATAAAAATAGACGCTAATGTTGGCACGTTTTATTAACCAATAGCAGCTCGGTTATAATCTTTAGGCATATCGGGGTGTGGGAGTATAAAAAGGGCTAAGTCTGAGGTAGATTCCTCCAGTCTATCGGAAACATTTGTGCATTACACGTCGCTGAGTTCAACAGAAACAGTCATGGTGAATACATAGCATGGTTTATCGATTCGCAGGTTACGCGTAGCAAAGTTATGAAAAATCTCAAGTGTCGTAAAGTTAATTACACAAAAAGTTGAAGTACGCGAATTAATAATGTGCAGTAAATAAGTTATTATAACAGTTTCAGTTTGGCGAGTGTCAAGATTAATATGTGAAAGCGCATAATATGTTACGACAATAAAAGTATAAAACAAAATCTTTTATCAGTGTTATCTTTGGATAAAAACTCCTTTCCGTTTACACACCTGTATAAGATAAGTGCTTGACCGAGAGATCATAGCTAGCCGGAGGACAGTAAACAAAAAAAAATTAAATACAATAATAGGCGCTCAGTAAAAGATAACACGAAGTGACCGCGACAAATTGTCTTTTATACGTGCGGCAAATAAACAGTAGCATCCTTTCAAACAAACACTAATACCGCCGCAAATTGGCTACCACAACGTGGGGCTCGACAAACAAATGAATTATACCACTACAATTTTTGTCATGGTTGTTCGTGCAGTATGGGGTGTTGCATTGTCCTGCTGCAAGAGAACTCTATTTCGGTTAACTAATGCTGGGTATCTCCGTCTCAAAATGTCATGAACTCGTTCCAGTTGTTGATCCGCATCGACTGCACGCCCGTTTGGAGGAAACTCTCAGTGAATCACTGTTTCAAAATTCCACCAGACACGCAATACTTTGGGGCCGAACTGATTTAACGATACTTTGGAAGTTGACGGGGACTGAGCCACTGTTTTGAGGCATCAGAGTTGCGGTAATAGACCCATTTTTCATCGCATGTGACAGTTCTTCTGATAAATCTATCATGCATGGGATTACCGATAAGCTGATGACAGATATCCACTCTACGTTGATCCTGTTGAGCTGTCAATTCATGGGATACAGATCTACAGCTTCTGTTTGATTTTCCAATTTTCTTAATCTTGCAATGTATGGCATCTTTGATACACCAAGTTCTTCTGACAGACTACGATTACTTTTTGCTGATTTTTCTTCCAAAACTCTGCGTGTATTCTCAGTGTCCCATAATTTAGGTCTTCCAGAACGTGGCAAATCTTTAAGTGTTTTCTTCACTGAAACGTCGGAACATTCGTTGTGCCACACACTCACTAACGGTACCTTCTCCTTCCACTTCACATATTTTTCGAGCCGCGGCAGCATCTTTATTGTTTCCAATAGTGCTTTTGAAGGACTCTAATCTCAAACTTTGTAACTTCCATTTTGTAATTGTGTAACATAAAATTCCTTCCGAATGAAGAGATTTCATAGGCTATCCCCAGAAAATTCAAGATATGCACTTTATTTGTCATAAGAATATCTTTCATATATAGTATTTTAATCAAAATCTTTGTAGCCACTTTTTTAAAAAAATAAAGAAATTGAAAAATTTTACATCTAAAGAGTAGTTTGGGGTGGGAGGACTTTCTTGAAAATTTTCGTGTTGATCTTTGCAAGATACTGAACCTAAATACCAAATTTGGTATTTATTCTACACACAGGAGTTTTTTACTTTCTCTACTACGTATAGTAAGTAGGGGAAGTATTGCATTCCACCCAAAAATTCGATACCGAGATTTCACCGGAAATACATGTTTTGAGACCTCCTGAATCCAAAAAAAGCATTTTTGGAAACATGTCCGTGTGTGTGTGTGTGTGTGTGTGTGTGTGTGTGTGTATGAGTGTGAACAGCATAACTCAGAAACGAACAGTCGGATAAACACCAGACTTGGTATTTAGGTTCAGTATCTTCCAGAGATGCGACAAGAAGGTTTTCAAGAAAATCCCACCACCCCAGACTACCCTTTACATGGAACATTTTTCGAAAATTTTAATTTTCTCAAAAATGGCTCTAACGATTTTGATGAAAATATCACATGTCTAAGATAATGTCATGAGAAATGAAATGTATATCTCGAATTTTCTGGGAATGTCTCCAAAAGTATTGTTCATTGTGAACGACTTTTGCATAACTAGTAAACCATAAGAGATAGACAAAATTTTACTACACAAAAAATGTAGATCGCGTTAAACTACACAACTTATGTCATATACATTTCTTTTGTTGAGTGAACCGTTTTCGAGATATTGCTTGTTATTTCTTTAAATTTTCCAATACTTATACTTTTTCTCAAATTCGTTATTCATTTTTATGTCCTGGACATGCAAAGAGAATGGAATGCGCCACATAGCAACCAGCGTTAAAATATTTGACTATCGCTTTAAACCTAGCATATTCCCCTTGCATCTACAAGAAAATTACCAATAAGATTGACATCTCGATATCTCGTTTAACATGAAGCATATGGAGAATAGGCGTTTGTAAAAATAGATTTTACAAGAGTAGAGAAAGTCATGTGAGTGTAACACATCAGATTTTTTTAAAATGTTTTACATGGTTTCAAGCGGCGTTCAACATATATATTTCCGGTGAAATCATGATATAAAATTTTTGTGGAATGCAAAAGCGTCTCTACCTACTAGGCACGTGGTAGAGAAAGTAATTAACGATAGTGGAGAGAGAGAGAGAGAGAGATGTAAATTTAACACATCAGGTTTTTTTTCCATTAACCCAGAAAATGCCTTTCCATACCAGCAGTTGAAAACTTCCGGAAAGCATGACGCCTGCTTTCAGCCCAAGAAAGTTTGGAATCTGTATTCTCTGCGTAAGACAGAATTTCGTGAAGCGAAGCATAAACTTTGTGGTTTGCCGCGCTATCGAATGGAAGGTGATTTCGCCAGTTGGGAAGCGCCAATTCACTACTAGGTCAAGACTACCTTTCTCCGCCAGAGCGTGCTGTATGAGATTTCACACTCTCTTCAGTAAATAACGGAGAGAAATGTACGCATTGCGTCGGCATCTGGGTGAAATGTGGAGCGAAGCATGAAAAAGCTGAAGAAATCAAATGCCACGTCTATCTTTGGGACCTGTAAGCATGCAACAAAGAATGTTTTCGGACTAATCTAAAGCTCCAAATAATTCTAATGTGTTACATTCATATGACTTTCTCTCCACATTCGTTGCCACTTTTCCATCTTCATGTTCAGTGAAATAAACTTGCAGAAATTGTTTAATTGTACATTTCGTTAAAGGTAAATGAGTGAACTTTATACATTAAGTATAAAGTGTTTGAGAATTCAAACCACTAACAGGGAATACCTTGGGAATGGTTAATGACACAAAATGTATTTGACATAAATTGTGTTTTAAGGACATCTACGTATTTCGTGACACACTCTTAAGAGTTTCATTTATACAAAATATTATATTAATTTTATTATATTATATTAATTATAAATTATAAATAAATTAAAATAAAGTATAAATAAAAACTAAATTAAAATATAAATTAATTATACAAAAGCATAACTACATAATTCTTCAGAACTTAGAAGACTTTAAGGCTATCCACAAAAAACAAACAATCTCAGGACATTCATTTTATTTATGGTACAAATACCTTAATGGTGTGGTATACCTAAGTTGTAATCTTTAGATTCATTCTGAAAATACTAAAAATAATGAATAATTTTCCATATAAAGAGTAGTTTCGGGTGGAAGGATTTTCTCAAAAATCTTCTTGTGGCATCTTTGGAAGATGCTGAACTTAAGCATCAAATTTGGTGTTTATTCGAGATTTTGTTTTTGAGTTCTGCTGTTTACACTTAGACACACACACAGGCCCTTTTGTGATTTTGGGGAATTTCAGGAAGCCTCGAAATGTATATTTTGCGCAAAATCTTGGTGAAACACAAACCTCTTCTACTTAAAGGAAGTAAAAATTAGTTAAAATTGCGTATTTTAATCCACTCCACATTTTTCCTGTAGTAAGAATTGAATTCCCAGTTAGGAGGTAAAATTATACATAGTTCAGTCCGAAAGAAGAGGAATGTGCTTATCACGCTATTTGCAGAAATTCAATATATAGGGACATATTATTCTTTATGTCAATATCTGAAAAACATGTTTTAAAGTAAATTGTTGACAGAAAGATATAAATAAATAAATTATAGAAAGATAAATAATTGAAATAAATAATTTCCATATATTAAATCAATGTATATTGTAATAAGCTTGAGTTAAAAGATTTGTCCGGGGAAAAAGGAGATTAGCGAGTCATGTTAAGGAAACTCATCAGTAATAATAGCCGAGTAGCGAACTCATTAGCATAAAGATTTTTGGAATGCAGTGTTGGGTCAGTACGTTTGAAAAGTCACGTAGGCATTCATTCATTCATTCATTCATTCATTATCTGTTTACCCTCCTCTTGTGTAGGACTTACACCCCCAGGACTCACTCATGGATCAGACAGAACATCCAGGATGGGTGATCAGCCTGAACCCTGGTATGGGATGAAGGAAGTAGATGAAACGAAATGTTGGTGAAATGGATGAAAGGAAAGGTGATGATGGAGCAGTTGGTGGAATGAATGGCGGGGGGAACCGGAGAACCCCGAGAAAACCCGCCCAGATGCCGCTTCGTCTACCATAAATCCCACATGCAGGTCCCTGGGATTGAACCCGGGCCGCCTCACGTAGGCAAAGGGAATTAAATCCTTATATTCGAGTGAGGTACCGCATAGTAACAGAGTCAGTTACACAAACGTAGAGTTTTAAGATTCGACCGCATAGGTACGAACATTAGTAGGGTTAGCGATTGGTAGGCGGAGCTTAAGTTAAGAAACGAGCATGCATTCTAAAATCAGACTTACTTAATCTTACTTACTTGCTAAATCATGTGACTTACTCGTGCGACGGCTCTTGTGATTACTCGAGCAGTAGTTAGTTTCATTTTAAGTTGTGTAGCGCTCAAGTGTGAAAGATCTAGCTGCAATTGTGAGGAATCTTCCCGAATAACATTTCTGCGACTTACGGCAACTGATCTTCGCATAATTATTAATCTAGGAATAATTTAATTCTTCAATTCACAGTTGCCGACTCGCACACTATTTGAGTCAATATTAAAATTTATCAGCTAGCTAAACTGGTGTTATCCTTTCACAATACACTCGCGCATACCATGAGAAGAACTCATAGCTATACCACGAAGCAACTGGCGGACCAGACAACACAAAACGAGCTAGGAGATGACGACATCGTAGAACTCAAGAACAAAGCAGGTAACATCTTAATGTATGCAACTTCTAGATAGCAACATAAAAATTTAAAGCAAAGGGAACGGCTTCGATCGTTACAGCAGTTTTTGAGAAATTAAAAAATAACGAAAACATTTTTTCCGTAAAGAACAGTTTGTGTTAGTGGAATTTCGTGAAAATCTTCATGTTGGATCCTTGAAAGACGCTGATTTAAATATGAAATATGGTTTTCACACAAACGCGAATATTTTTCTGAAAACTTTCAGGGAATTTCGAAACAATTTTTAGCGGAGCACAGTTTATCTTCTAGCTACGGTAGAGAAAGTAAAACAATGAGTAGTTTTTTATTGCTATACATGACTTGAAAAATATTGCACGATTAATCCAATACTTTTAACGTTACCCCGAAATTGAAGGAACCGGTAGCGTGTGATAGCATGTGAATTCGACAACTATGAAAATTAGGTAACAAGGCTAGACTAGTTTAATTACTCGGACATGGAGCAAGAAACTTCATTCGGTCAATGACCGTAAAACTTGTTTTGGATTCCCCTGTGCAGCCGGCAATATATTTCAACTTTCTTCCGAGACAAATGATAAATATGGCATCATCTTGTACTTGTTCCTTCCTTACTTGACCAGAAGTCGGCGACGTGTAGGCGAGAAATAACAGTTTAGAATCCGAAATTGTGGCTTTGCTCAGCTGGAACAAAGGTGTGCCACCTTGGAGAAATCTTAACTAAAGGGTTAACGTTGATTTTCTAAAAACTACTGTGCCATTAAACAACCATACAGAAGCAATCTTGGTTGTAAGTGAAAGGGTCATTGTACTCTTTACTCTGAGGGCAGCCTTGGAGTAAACGGGAGTAAATCAACCCTTGATCTTAAAGAAATACATGCCTGGAGACATTAATAACTACTTTCTTAGAGATAAAATTAAAATTCATGCAGCATTAAAACGTTTTCTACATTTGGTGTCAGAATATCAAACTTAGAACTTGTACAACTTTCACACTTTTTATGTAATGAAATTATTTTGGTTTTCTTGCTGTCCGTATATATGTGAGCTTTTGCCTTGAATCCTGATCTGTTCATCTACTTACCTAATTATAATGGTAACAAAGTAACTATTAACTCACTAACAGTGACAAAGCTAACGAGGAGAGAAGATAGCTAGTTACTCAGTAACAGTTACAAAAGCAAACGTAACAGCTACAGAATAACTAGTGACTGAGTAACGGTTGCATATATAAATAATATCTCAGTAATTAATTCACTTCATAACGCAGTATGCTAGGAACGTGTCCGTGTCCTATTACTGACTGAAACTTAGTATTTAAACACTACTCCTCAAGATAGCGAGCCACTACCGTTCTATTATATAACATCTGGCGACAATAATATCAGCTCGGTGCTTTGTCATGGAACTATTTGTGTGATTACATTGCATCTTTTATGATATTGGAATTATTTGTCCTCTAAAAGCACCTCATTTTTAGAATATTAAAAGCTTAGTTCTTGTATTATTGGGTTGGCTATAGTGCTGTACTTTCCTTTGGAGCTCCTTGTATGCATTACAGCACGTTCTTATTAGTATTCCATGCAGCCCATCTTCCGGCATCCTTCCAATCCTATCGAATAGTCTGTTGATGAACTCTAAAATGAATAAATGCACGAAATCAACTCAAATGTGGAGTTATTTCACATATATGGACAACAATTACCCAAAATGTGATTTATAAGAAATCATTTTCGTGTAATACTCCGTCAGTAAATCATTACGAAAACATATAAGGTGAGTGACATCTGCAATATGGTTTTAATAGTTAAGTAGAATATTTCTGAGTAAATTATTGTATGATTATGATCCATCTCTGTAATCCAGTCTGTCACACAATACTTTCTCTTTACTGGGACACATTAGCAGTTATTGCTAACCGTAAAATGGATTAGCAAACAAATACGTTAGTAGGTAATGTTAGTTATAACGGTTAAAGTAAATTAACTAGGAAGTTATAACAGGCACATGAAAATAACTGATTGTTACAGTTTTAGAACACCGATCTAAAACACAAGCTGAAGATAACCACAGAATTGCCATCTTAAATATAAAACCAATAGTGACGAGCAAAGTTTCCAACATTTAAGATTAAATTGCGCATAGATACTATTAGAAAATTATTTGCATATTTTTTCCGAAGCGTACATTTTTACTTTCTCTACTACGTATAGTAAGTAGGGGAAGTATTGTATTCCACTCAAAAATTCGATACCGAGATTTCACCGGAAATATGTTTTGAGACCCCCTGAATCCAAAAAAAGCATTTTTGGAAACATGTCCGTGTGTGTGTATCTGTGTCTGTCTGTGAACAGCATAACTCAGAAACGAACAGTCGGATAAACACCAAACTTGGTATTTAGGTTCGGTATCTTCCAGAGATGCGACACGAAGGTTTTCAAGAAAATCCCCCCACCCCAGATTACCCTTTACATGGAACATTTTTCGAAAATTTTAATTTTCCCAAAAATGGCTCTAACGATTTTGATTAAAATATCATATGTTTAAGATATTTTTATGACAAATGAAATGTATATCTCGAATTTTCTGGGAATGTCTCCAAAAGTATTCTTCATTATGAACGACGTTTGCATAACTGGTAAACCATAAGAGATGGACAAAGGTTTACTACACAAAAATGTAGATCGGGTTAAAATACACAATTTATGTCATATACATTTTTTTGTTGGGTGAACCATTTTCGAGATATTGCTTGTTATTCCCTTAAATTTTCCAATACTTACACTTTTTCTCAAATTCGTTATTTGTTTTTTTTTTTGTCTTGGTAATACAAAGAGTATGGAATACTCCACATAGCAACCAGCTCTTAAAATATTTGACTATCACTTAAAGCCTACCAATTCCCCTTGCATCTACAAGAAAATTAGCAATAAGATTAACATCTCGATATCTCGATTAACATGAAGCATATGGAGAATAAGCGTTTGTAAAAATAGTTTTTATAAGAGTATAGGAAGTCATATGAGTGTAACACATCAGATTTTTATATTCTTACGTTCCTTAATAATATTCAAGTCTACAGAGACGATGAATGAAGTGGTAATGATTCTGGGTGCTCAAAGTACACAGTACAAAAAAATCTGATGTGTTACACTCACATGACTTTCTCTACTCTTGTACAATCTATTTTTACAAACGCCTATTCTCCATATGCTTCATATTAATCGAGATATCGAGATGTCAATCTTATTTGTAATTTTCTTGTAGATGCAAGGGCAATATGGTAGCTTTTAAGCGATAGTCAAATATTTTATCGCTGGTTGCTATGTGGCGCATTCCATTCTCTTTGCATGTCCAGGACATAAAAAAAATGAATAACGAATTTGAGAAAAAGTATAAGTATTGGAAAATTTAAGGAAATAACAAGCAATATCTCGAAAACGGTTCACTCAACAAAAAAAATGTATATGATATAAGTTGTGTATTTTAACGCGATCTACATTTTTTGTGTAGTAAAATTTTGTCTATCTCTTATGGTTTACCAGTTATGCAAAAGTCGTTCATAATGAAGAATACTTTTGGAGACATTCCCAGAAATTTCGAGATATACATTTCATTTCTCATGACATTATCTTAAACATATGATATTTTCATCAAAATCGTTAGAGCCATTTTTGAGAAAATTAAAATTTTCGAAAAATGTTCCATGTAAAGGGTAGTCTGGGGTAGGGGGATTTTCTTGAAAATCTTCGTGTCGCATCTCTGGAAGATACTGAACGTAAATACCAAGTTTGGTGTTTATCCGACTGTTAGTTTTTGAGTTATGCTGTTCACAGACACAGACACACACACAGACACACACACACAGACACACACACACACAGACACACACACGGACATGTTTCCAAAAATGCTTTTTTTGGATTCAGGAGGTCTCAAAACATGTATTTCCGGTGAAATCTCGGTATCGAATTTTTGGGTGGAATGCAATACTTCCCCTACTTACTATACGTAGTAGAGAAAGTAAAAAATTGAGAGTTTTCTTTGAAAGTGTTTTCAGGATTTGGGAGGATTAGGATTAGTCAGAGGGAGGGGGCCCTCAGCCACTGGAGCTCAACCCGCATGTAGGCCATCGTATGCCTTTGTGACTTACGTGAACTTATGTGAACGGGGAGACCCGAAGGGTGACCAGACCCGGACGGCTGAGCGCGCTACCAAGGACAGGGTTCCAGGATTAGGGAGAATACCAAAGAAACTTTATCAGGGACACCACCCAATCCTAGCTCAATTTCTTGCTTGTTTCAATACCTGCTATAAAGTAATTTAATTTTTTTTTTCATTTTAGTTTAAAAGTTTAGATCTATTGTGATCCCCGCTAGGAGCAAGGGATGAAGTTAAGGAACCACAGGAGGTTACAGGCCGCAGGCCGGGATACCGCATAGCAAAAATGCAAATATCTCAAGAACAAACAAAAACACATGCATTTATAACAAAATAAGGCTCTTATTTTCTCGTCTTCGAAAGACAACAGATAAATGACAGTTCCAGTGTGGGCAACACTTAAATGATTTCAGTCAAATTATATAATATAAAATATAATAACAGGCCACCTTAAAGCAATATGTGTATGTAATAATATATAAAACGTGTATATTACAGTCATTGTATATGTTTATATTATTGTATACATGTGTAATAATGTTATGTGAATTTATTGCGTGATTTAATAATGTAGGAGCTGTGAGAATAATAGGTTAAAAGTTGCTAACAATGAGGTAACCTTGAGGCAATAATGAATTTTAAAGTTTAACAATACACTAGTCATTATTGGAGCAACAATAATGTAAATTTTGAGACAGTTTATTAAATAGCCAATCAACAACCAGAAAATAGCTTAAGTTAATAAAAGTATTCTATTGGAGTAGGATTAGCCAATCAGAAACTGAAATAGGGCAAATTGTACAAATTCAGAAGTCAGTTGGTTGTAGACAGTGTTCCTAACCGGACGCGAGATGAGTGCTCGAGAAATTTAACACGTATTCAGTGTGAGACGAAAAATAGTTTACGTGTTAAAAAGTGCAAGTAATTAATAAAAATATCCCACAGCTCTTTCTCTCTATATCAGTGAAGTGTTATTTAAATCGTGTCAAGGATTAATAAAAGGAGTGAAATAAAATTATAATCTGTGTAAGCCTACATTCTTCAGTCCCACTACTCCCTGCTAAGACATTCATGTCTCTAAAAAAAAAAATACTGACGCAGCCAAGGCAAACATAAATATATAATATTTAAAGAAACAGTCAAAATTACGAAGTTAATATTTTTTTAAACATTTAGGGCAAAGGCCACCGGAAAGTACATTTGGGGCGAAGGCTACCGGAAACTTTTTACCATACGTAGTAGCAATTGGCTCCCAAAGCGTGGGGCAAATAACAACGTAAAAATAATACAACTCCTACTTCAAATTGGCTTTCCATACATTACAACAAACCATCTAGTTCAGCCTCTAGCTAAGCGAGATGGCTACGCGGTAACGTGTGAGGCTCGCATTTGAGAGATCTTGGGTTCGTGTCCTAGGTCAGGCCACTCTGACCATGATTTCTTTTATTTATTTTTTCTGATTGACTAGACGAATGCTGGGGCGATTTTCCTTTACCAAAATCTCCCTTCCTCTTTCATGGTTTCAGGTAGGTTTAGAGGCTGTGCAGTGTTAGTCGGTGTCGGATAGATGGCGCTGATGCTTGCTTGTTGGAAAGTTCTTCTCGGTCCTGACAGATGGCGGCCTTCTCTGTGCAGCCGGCCAATATGAACTGGTCGTCAAGATTGGAATCGTTAGAGACCGCTGTGGGTCTCTGTCAGGGGCCTTTAGCCTCCTGTAGTTCCTTCAACTCGTCCATTCACCCTGGGAGTGATAAGCACAAAAAATCCGCGTTGGGTTGAGGTGAGAGGTGTCCCCTCCATTCCCTGGTCATTTTGACAATAGCTCTAATATCCTATATCGCGGATTTAATCCATCACAGTGTTAGATGATTTTTGAGGGGGGCATAAAAATACTTAACATAGCTTTCTGTGATTAGTAATTGAAGCCGGTGATCCCTTGTGATGCTTACTCGCTTGCAGTTATACGTTGAGAAAATTACTCCTAGAGCTATCTACTGAGCGTTGAGCTAACAACTAATCTCTGCAGACTGGTGGCAGACACGAGGTACTAGAACACAACCTATTACAGAAAACCTCAACAGAAAGTCCAATGCTTTAAAGTTGCTGCGACAAGAAAAGTCAGTTACGAGGGGCACTATTTATATTTTGAGCCTAATAATTAAAGCAAAGTAATTTCTGATTGAAAACTGCTTTATTGTTTTTCAAAATATTCTCCTTTATGATCAATACACTTTTGCATCCGTTTGAACCAATTGTCAAAGCATTTATTTCAGTCTTCTTGAGACACCTCCAAAACATTTGAAGGCATCAACGGCTTCTTCTGCCAACGAAAATCGTAGTCCACGCAATTTATTCTTGATGTTCGGGAACAAAAAGAACTCATTGGGTGCCAAATCAGGAGATGTGTGTGCGCTCGCATTGTCTTGATGAAGAACGATCCTACGGTTCTTGTTGGTTTTCCTTACTTCGCCGATGACTTCCGGCAAAAAAAAAAAAAAATGGTTGTGTACCATTCGACATTGACCGTTTTACTTTCCTCTAAAGGCACTGTTGCCACATGGCCAGTTTTGCTGAAAAAGCAGGCGACCATTTGCTTCGAAGTGCTTCGAGTGCGAACAACTTTTGTTGGATTTGCTTCATCTTGAAACACCCATACAGTCGACTGCTGTTTACGTTCCGGCTCATAGGAATAGATCCATGATTTGTCACCTGTTACAATCTTATATACGTCTTTTGAGGCACCGCTATTGTATTTCTTGAGCATTTTTGTACACCAATCAACACGAGCATCTTTTTGAGATTGCGTCAAATTATGTGGGGATCTAACGAGAGCAAACCTTTTTCACGGCTAAATAATCATGCAGTATTTTATATATGCTGGTGGAACTAATGCCTAGGGTTGCCTCAGTCTCACAATATGTCGCATGGTGATCTTGCATTATTAGTTTTTGCACAGCATCAATGTTTTCTGGCACAACTGATTTTGGACGACCTTCACGAACTTCATCATTGAGCGAACGGCGGCCACGATTAAATTCGTTATACCAGCATTTCACAGTGGCAAAGGATAGAGCTTCGTTGCCAAGGTGGAAGTTAGTTGATCGATGCATTCTTGTCTTAATAATTCACGTCGAAAGTCGTAATAAATCATTGCACAAACATTTTCACAAGTTAATTCCATATTTTTGTTGAACACAATTTTCAAGTTAGTGTAAACAAAACAAATGAAGCTCTATTGACAAAATGTTTGAAGTATATTATGGTAAAAAATGTCAAACTTCCATTGGAAACGTCAGATGGCACCTACAACATTCAGAGTTGCCAAGGCTCAAAATATAAGTAGTGCCCCTCGTGGTCAGAAAACACTGGAAGTTTCAAGCACATTTATCCAATTTAAGAAATTTCATTGATATATTAATTTTCAAGGCAACTTAACATCATATCTTTAATTGTATATAATTTTTCAAGGATGTACATAATTGAATTATAGTTCTGGAGATTTATCTCGAGGGCTACAAACGCATCGAGGGGAAATACGTTTCATTCCTGTGATGTGTATGATATATGTCAAGTTGTAGCATTTTATTTTATTCAAATTCATTGATTGAGAACATATACACTGGTCTAAAGAGAATTGCATAGAAACGCTGTTTTGTTCATATTAATTCCATTGCTAAGTTACATTGAAAATTGATTATTTCAAAAGATGAAAGAAATAACTGCTGCTCCCAGCATCAGTACAAGTCAGGAAGATTATGCAAAGGAGCTTACAGTCGGTTTAAGGTATGGTGTGTAATTAAGAATATAGACATGCACTCAGCAATCCATCTTGATGGTCATTTTAGGGTCAATTTAATTTTTTACTTTCTCTACTACGTATAGTAAGTAGGGGAAGTATTGCATTCCACCCAAAAATTCGATACCGAGATTTCACCGGAAATACATGTTTTGAGACCTCCTGAATCCAAAAAAGGCATTTTTGGAAACATGTCCGTGTGTGTGTCTGTGTGTGTGTGTGTGTGTCTGTGTGTGTGTGTGTGTGTGTGTGTGTGTCTGTGTGTCTGTGTGTGTGTGTGTCTGTGAACAGCATAACTCAAAAAGGAACAGTCGGATAAACACCAAACTTGGTATTTAGGTTCAGTATCTTTCAGAGATGCGACACGAAGGTTTTCAAGAAAATCCCCGCACCCCAGACTACCCTTTACATGGAACATTTTTCGAAAATTTTAATTTTCTCAAAAACGGCTCTAACGATTTTGATTAAAATATCATATGTTTAAGATATTGTCATGACAAATAAAATGTATATCTCGAATTTTCTGGGAATGTCTCCAAAAGTATTCTTCATTGTGAACGACTTTTGCATAACTGGTAAACCATAAGAGATAGACAAAATTTTACTACACGAAAAATGTAGATCGCGTTAAAATACACAATTTATGTCATATACATTTATTTTGTTGAGTGAACGTTTGCGAGATATTGCTTGTTATTCCCTTAAATTTTCCAATACTTATACTTTTTCTCAAATTCGTTATTCATTTTTTTTATGTCCTGGACTTGCAAAGAGAATGGAATGCGCCACATAGCAACCAGCGTTAAAATATTTGACTATCGCTTAAAACCTACCATATTCCCCTTGCATCTACAAGAAAATTACCAATAAGATTAACATCTCGATATCTCCATTAACATGAAGCATATGGAGAATAAACGTTTGTAAAAATAGTTTGTACAAGAGTCGAGAAAGTCATGTGAGTGTAACACATCAGATTTTTTTAAATGGGAGCCTACATTTTGTATGTCGTTTTCTCATTATAAAATGGTTTATAAAAAGCTGTTTATTTTGCGATGAGGAATAAGGAAATAAAAAAGATGTTGGTTGCTACGAAACGTAACTTGACCCTCAAATGACCATCCATGGATGGTCCAACCATTCATTGCGCTCTTCTTACACAGCCATTCAGAATTTTCGTTGTTATTTACGTTGGTGTAAGAACAATTACAAAGTGATTTATACAAATGTTGTTAGTTTTTTTATGAGGAATGAGAAAAAACATAGAAAGAGGTAGGTTTGCATTTAAAAAATTAAATTGTCCCTAAAATGACCTTCACAACGTCCTCATAAAACACGACTAATGGATTTACTTTCCCCCATAATATCAAGCAACTTCTATTCAAGACATTTCTTTCTACAACGCTTAGTTTTGGAGATATTGTACAGTCTCAACTTAAATGATCCACCCTGTATAAGTTCTCTGTGGTATGTGCACAACCTTGTTAAAATCCTGTTTACTGTGAACGATAGTAATGATATTGGCAAATATCCACAAATTATTGCATTCTCAAATATCAATTCAGTTGGATATCGTACAGAATGTGTCTAAAGAGCTGTTCATCTCCTTTTCTTACTATAGAGAAACCGAGTGAAGGGGCGACACGAATTTGGAAGGTTTCGGGTTCCATCCTTGGAGACTGCCCATTCTGACCCATGGGTTTTACGTGGTTTCCCCGGGTCGGCAGGTGAAGGCTGAGATGGTTCATCTTCTACCATGACTTTCCTACCTCTCTTTTCCTGTATCCATCATCTCCTTCATTTCCATCTGTTTCAGGGTGTAGGACCCGACGACGGTGTTCGGTGGGTTGCGGCTGAGCGGTGGTTGTGCGCTATTCAGAAGTTTCTTCCCTGGCGTTGTTGCCGAACTGCTCAGTTAGGACCAGCACCTGAGTGGGCTTCAACAATGCGGAACTCAGGGGTTCGGAGACTTGTGTGCGCGTATCCGGGCGGCGGTGGATGCGTTCGATCTGGAAGCGTTAGGGATCCCGTCCATGCTTGCGCCTGTCGTCATTCTTCGGTCCCTCCCCTCATCCTTCGCTTCCAGGGATCAGATAGAAGCAAAAAAGGGCCGCTGCGGCGTACTTGAGGTGCTCTTCCCCGGTATTGGTGGCCTATCCATTTTCCTATAGAAAAATGTCATATTTGTTTCCAGATTTTGCTAACCTAGAAACCGACAATAGTGGAAAAAATAGTGTAAATAACATTAGGAACCTTCAGAAGGGAAACCGCTTTCATTTTTTTTCAACTTTCTTTTGAAATCGTAATAACTAGATAATTGTTTCACTCTTATCAACATCTTACCTAAATGTTTAACGCCTTTTTTATTTACATAGTAAAATTAATAGGTTCGTGTTTATAAAAAGGTTGCGATCGATGACGAACAGCTATTTGTTTGTAACCGAAATATAAGCGCACTCAACTGGGCAGTTAAGATAGTGTAAGTAGTAAGGTAACAAGTGAGCAAAACATTCGCTAGCGCAGTAGACTAAGAAATTGCAAGTGTGCAACTGGTATGATTACATAATGGGCAAGGAAAAGGTACTGACGAACGGAGGGGCCTCCGAAACCCGGACAGAGCACCAACCAGTCGTCCTCTGTGGTGTAGTGGTTACCATGCTAGCCTCTAGTTCCCGAAGTCGCGGGTTCAAACCCGGTGGAGGGCGATGGATTTTTTCGGGCGTAAAACTCCTTAGCACACCTTCCTTCGGAAGGGGTGAAGCCGGTGGTCCCGTGTTGTACATTTACGGCACGTAAAAGAACCTCAAGCCTGATAAAGAGGCCTCTGAGCAAAATTTCCGGTCCATCACGCCCAATAGAGAATGGGATGCTAAGGACCATAGCAGTTAAAGAGCGTAAAACTCAATTTAATCTTTTTAAAGCATCGCACGTAGGCCATCTGACCCCTTGTGCTTCTACCGTGATCCCTGGAAGGAAGGGATGAGAGGAGAGAACCGAAAGGCGACCAAATCCGGATGACGACAGGCGCAAGCATGGACGGAGTCCCTAGTGTTTCCAGATTCAACACATTCAACACCGCTCAAGCCCACCCATAGGCCCGAGCCTCCGGGGGATTCCCGAAGGAGTGCCTGTCTAAAAGCACCCGGAGGCGAGTTCTAACCGATCTGTCCCTGGAATGACGTCAGCAAGAAATATCAACAGAGCCCATTGCCATCATCCAGCCGCAACCCGCCTGGTCCTACAATCTTGAAACAGACTACAAGGAAGATGATGAGTACAGGAAATTAGGGACATGAGAGTCGTGGTAGAAGATGTACCTACTATCCCAGTATTCGCCTATCGATCCGGAGAAACCACGAAAAGCCCATGGGTCAGAGTGGGCGGTCGCCGGGACCTCCCGAATGCGAGTCGTACACGCTACCGCGGCGCCATCTCGCTTGATACAACGTTGGTAAGACTGTCGTGCTGCGTAAAGTAATAAATGTCGTCTGAATCGTAGCCTACCTTTAGGGGCTGTACTAAGCATTCAACAACTGAAGTTTGTAGCGTTGTAACTTTTTCGCCAATTCTCTCTTAAAATTTCCTTCATTATTGTGGGCTTAGAGAGGGCTCGGCCACCCATCTGTGCACATTTTGCTCATCTCTAGTCTACTCAGTTACATGTTTGTAGCATTGCCGGAGGGATAGTGGGATATCTCTTGATAAGTTATAGACGGATATGCACTCTCTTTAGAGATAAGGAGGAAAATCGACTGAAAGTTATAGTAAATAAAATGAATGTCCAGCCTTTCAACTGCCGATGTTTACAAAAGAGATGGACCAAAATATCTAAGCCGTTCCCTCGGAATGGGGAAATTAGTATCCTAACCTTGAATTATAGGAAGAAATGTTAGGCAAGACCTCCAAATATTTTCTTTCCAAGAAATATTTTCTTTCCAAGAAATATTTTCTTTCCAAGACAGCTAGTTAAATACAACATTTGGAAAATTATACTAACAAAACCGTAATACACAGAAAATAGTTATTATTTATCCTCTTACTTTCTCTACTACGTATAATAAGTAGGGGAAGTATTGTATTCCACCCAAAAATTCGATACTGAGATTTTACCGGAAATACATGTTTTGAGGTCCCCTGAATCCAAAAAAGCATTTTTGGAAACATGTCCGTGTGTGTGTGTGTGTGTGTGTGTGTGTGTGTGAACAGCATAACTCAGAAACGAACAGTTGGATAAACATCAAACTTGGTATTTAGGTTCAGTATCTTCCAAGGATGCGACACGAAGGTTTTCAAGAAAATCCCCCCACACCAGATTACACTTTACATGGAACATTTTTCGAAAATTTTAATTTACTCAAAAATTGCTCTAACGATTTTGATTAAAATATCATATGTTTAAGATATTTTCATGACAAATGAAATGTATATCTCGAATTTTCTGGGAATGTCTCCAAAAGTATTTTTCATTCTGAACGACTTTCATAACTGGTAAACTATGGGATAGACAAAATGTTACTACACAAAAAATGTAGATCGTATTAAAATACACAACTTATGTCGTATACATTTTTTTGTTGAGTGAACCATTTTCGAGATATTGTTTGTTATTCCCTTAAATTTTCCAATTCTTATACTTTTTCTCAAATGGGAATTCGTTATTCATTTTTACTTTCTCTACTACGTATAGTAAGTAGGGGAAGTATTGTATTCCACCCAAAATTTCGATACCGAGATTTCACCGGAAATACATGTTTTGAGACTCACTGAATCCAAAAAAAAGCATTTTTGGAAACATGTCCGTGTGTGTGTCTGTCTGTGTGTCTGTGTGTCTGTGTGTCTGTCTGTGTGTCTGTGTGTCTGTGAACAGCATAACTCAAAAACGAAGAGTCGGATAAACACCAAACTTGGTATTTAGGTTCAGTATCTTTCAGAGATGCGACACGAAGGTTTTCAAGAAAATCCCCCCACCCCAGACTACCCTTTACATGGAACATTTTTCGAAAATTTTAATTTTCTCAAAAACGGCTCTAACGATTTTGATTAAAATATCATATGTTTAAGATATTTTCATGACAAATGAAATGTATATCTCGAATTTTCTGAGAATGTCTCCAAAAGTATTCTTCATTATGAACGACCTTTTCTTAACTGGTAAACCATAAGAGATAGACAAAATTTTACTACACAAAAAATGTAGATCGCGTTAAAATACACAATTTATGTCATATACATTTCTTTTGTTGAGTGAACCGTTTGCGAGATATTGCTTGTTATTCCCTTAAATTTTCCAATACTTATACTTTTTCTCAAATTCGTTGTTCATTTTTTTTATGTCCTGGACATGCAAAGAGAATGGAATGCGCCACATAGCAACCAGCGTTAAAATATTTGACTATCGCTTAAAACCTACCATATTCCCCTTGCATCTACAAGAAAATTATCAATAAGATTGACATCTCGATATCTCCATTAACATGAAGCATATGGAGAATAAGCGTTTGTAAAAATAGTTTGTACAAGACTAGAGAAAGTCATGTGAGTGTAACACATCAGATTTTTTTATGTCCTGGACATGCAAAGAGAATGGAATGCGCCACATAGCAATCGGCGCTTAAAGGATTTTTCTATCGCTTAGAGTCTACCAGTTCTCCTTGCATCTACAAGAAAATTAGCAATAAGATTAACATCTCGATTAACATGAAGCATATGGAGAATAAGCGTTTGTAAAACTAGTTTGTACAAGAGTAGGGAAAGTCATGTAAGTGTAACACATCAGATTTTTTATCTATGTCTCAGTCTATTTTTTGCTAAGTTTAACACTTAGGATAGACTATGTCAGGCGAGGTATGAGTCAATTATAGGAATGAAGTCTTAAAACTATGTGATATATTTTTTTTAAGAATTAAGGCTAATCTAAATAAAACTGCAACCAAATAGCTCAACCTAGAATTAGAACACAAGACTTGCAAAAAGGGGCAAGAGTGTTAATGCTACACAGCCACGGTGGCTAAATAATGCTGTATTAATTTATACAAAAATAAGAAAAAATGCAGTACAGGTATTATTACAATCTGCACTCTCTATATTAGCAGGTGATTCTGGCTACTATGGAACTTTTACTGTAAAAAATAAACTCTTTGTAAAATTCCGTTCCTCCCACCCAAGGCTAGCGCTTTTTGTTGGTAGAACGTGAATTTGGTTAACCCTGAACAAATGAAAAGCGCGGCGCGGAGCCGGTTTAACCACGTAACAAACAGCAAGCAGTTTCTCTACTCCTACTTCCGCTATTAATTATTTTCTAAAAAACAAAAAGTAATCTCTGCAGTGTCTTGTCAGAATTGTTTCCTGCTCTTGGCATTAAACTGATCGCTTTAAGTCATTCAGAATATTATGACCGCATCAAGCCACGCAGACACACAAGTTATTATAATAAGTGTATGTCGTCATCGTCATCAGCTGCTGCAGCATCGTCAGAGTCTTCCTCCGTGGTGTAAACGCTAGCTAGCCTCTAATTCCCGAGGTCGCGGGTTCAAATCCGACAGAGAGCGATGGATTTTTTCGGGCGTAGATATCCTTAACGTGGTTTCCTTCGGAAGGAAAGTAACGCCGGTGGTCCATGCGTAGAGTTACGGCACGTAAAAGAACCTCAAGTCTGATAAAGTAGCCTCTGAGCAAAATTTCCGATCTTCCACGCCCAGTATAGAATGGGACGCTAAGGACCACAGCAGTTAAGAGCGTCCATATATAAAACTCAATTTAATTTTTTTAGCATCAGTATAATCATCATCAGCCTTCCATGGCTTAGATAAAAATCCTGTTCTGACTTCACATTTTCCATCTCTTGCCCGGACATCCAGAATATCTCCTTCCTCTTAGCATGCATTCATGCACTATCCTTGAGAATTCATCGTTCTAAAAGGATAACCACAAACTGAATTTGCTTTCGCTTCTTTTCTAATTTTGCACAAATCTAGACTGATCCTAGGTTTCAGTGGTGTGCCATAGAATTCTCCATAAAGTTATTAGGATCTCCACTCATGGAGGGAAATACAATACCCAGGTTGGATTAAAAGCCGGCTAAGGCAAGGTGTTCTCAGGTTTAATGAAACGATTCCATTTGAGGCAGTATTTTAATACCTGAATAATTTCAATTGTATTTTTATAAAATTAAATTCAATAACAGGCCGCCTTGAAACAATATTTATGTAATAATTATTTAAATTGTATGCAACAGTCATTGCAAATGCTTATTTTTACTGAAAACATATTTTAATAATATTATGTGAATATTTTATATACTTTAGTAATACAAGAACTGTGAGAATAATAAGTTTTAAGTTGCTAACAATGAATAATAATGAGGTAGTTGTGGCAATAATGTGTTTAGAGTTTGAAATTTATTGGTCATGATTAGAGCGACGATGACGTAGTTTCTCTAACAGTTTTAAATTAGCCAATCAGCAGCAAAGAAAAATTTTAAGTTGAATGCAGATATTCTATTGGACTAGAATTAGCCAATCAGAGATTTGTAATACCGAAGCTTAAGGATTTTGACCGTTGAGATTACTCAGTTGCTGGCGAGATATGGCGGGAAAATGTGATCTCTACGGGTAAATAGTTAAAACAGATATACGCGCTAAGTGAATGTATAAAAGTTTCTCACAGTTCTTTTAAAAGTGTGGTGCTGTATAAATATGTGCAAGAATTTAAATAAAAGAAGTGAAATTTAAAAGTTTAATTCTGTGATGTCTATAATAATTGTCATACTGCGCCCTACCCAAGATACGTGACTCTTAAAGTAAGACTGACGCAGCCGAGGCAAATTTCATATATAAGTAATATTACGTAAGCATCAAATTCTAAACCGACGCCCAAAGCGTGTTACAAACTACAAAGCAACTATTATTACACAAAACAAAACGACATCTAACAAATTTAAACATTACGCAACAACAGCAAATAACATTCTTCAAGTTCGCTTCCAAGCGTGTGGCTAACAACAACAACAGTAAAACTTCAACAGGAGAAGAAAACAACTACTACAAGTTGGCTCCCAACTGCGGGGCAGATAAAATAATTTACGTATTTTATTACGAAAACAAACAATCTTCTTCAAATTTTGAAGAATAAAAACTGGAACTAAATCCTATCCCTCCAAATTTGAAGGCTGTATACGTAAGGGAAAAAGTCAGCATTAGTAATCTTCAAATGAAATCCGTATGGATATATTGTTATGGCAAACATATAGTTATTAGATTTATTCTAACAAAGAGTTTTGAATTAGTTCACACATGGATTCATGTATCGCCTAATTTTCGTTCATTTGGTATTAGTTTCCGACAGTCATATGGCATGACGGTTCCTGACTGGAATCAGAACGTGATTGCAGTACGTGGATGCTATCGGAGTTAGTTGGAAAATATTCGCAATCGAATTCCTTTGATGTGCATGCTAAAACTTTCATAAATCATTGTTGAAACGAAGTTATTATATCGAATCTGAAAAGCCATTATATTGTACACCATAGATTAATTTCATTGAAACCCTAACTGTAGACTATGCTGCAAATACATAAGAATCACAAAATTCACATTGTTTTATTGTGAAGCACTAAATAAGAATATATTCCATATATTTGGCGTGACTTAGATAGTATTCTAGATCCTGCCGCAAGACAAAAGCTCTTGGAGTAAGCTAAAGCTACAGATCTCGAATTTCCATGATGGGTAAAGGGATAGCACAAAAATCCCATATGGCTGAAGCAGTAAACTCCCATAATTCCCCTCATATACCACTTTTATGTTTTACTCAAAACTTCATAGCTATCTATAATTGTATTGTTAATAAAATGGAATTAATAAGCTAAGATTGTTTGATTTCTTTGTGCACCTATGGATAGAAACTACATTGTTCATGAAGTCACCCAATAGTAACCAAAGGTCTTAAGATATATATAATCTATTTATACTCACCTTTATCCGTAATAAAACGAAAAGATTTTGTAGTATTTAAAGTAACAATGTATACACTTGTTTGAAACATCATATTAAGCTTTTGCCACAACATAGTGTGGTGCGTGGACAGGAAATTGTTGTGGATTCAAATATCTAAAGAAAATGATGTCCTTGAAGAATTTTCATTTGCTGTTGCATCTGAATTGGTTCATAAAACTGTGGATTTGATGTGTAAATATTGGACGGAGACGAGAAAACGGAGAAAACTGAACGGTGGAGAGTAGAGTTTTTGCAATCTGTAGAGATGTGCAAAAGAGGAAGGATTGCAGCGTACGCAACTACAGCCACAGATTCTAGAGTGAAGAATAAACCCATTTGTTCAAAATTAAATACAGGGCTGTAAAATGAAATGGCAACATACAGTAGACAAACAGGTTGGTCTCATTCAAATAACCAGTACATTTCTTCAGTCGCAACGTCAGTAATTCTCTGTGCCACCTCTCAAACTGGTAGGAGGCCTTAGGGGGGGGCTGTAATACTGTCATAAGTGTATAAAGACAGTATTTTTAGCACTTAAATGATTCAGTCAAATTATATAATATGTAAATTCAATAACAGCCCGCCTTGAAGCAATATGTTTATGTAATAATTTGTAAAATGTATGTAACAGTCATTGCATATGTTTATATTATTGTATCCGTGTGTAATAATGTTATGTGAATGCATTACGTAATTTAATAATGTAGGAGCAGTGAGAAAAATGGGTTAAAAGTTGCTAACAATGAGGTAACCTTGAGGCAATAATGAGTAAGAATGTTTAATAATGCTACTAGTCATCATTGGAGCAACAATAATATAATTTTAGTGACAGTTTATAAAATAGCCAATCAACAACCAGAAAAAGCTTTAGTTAAATGAAGGTATTCTATTGGAGTAGGATTAGCCAATCAGAAACTGAAATGGGGAAAATTTTACAAATTTAGAGTTCAGTTGGTTGCAGACAGCGTTACTAACCACACGCAAAAAGTGTCCTCAAGAAATATAATATGTATTCGTGTGAGACGAAAAGTAAGTTTACGTGTTAAAAAGTGTAATTAATTAATAAAACGAATCTCGCAGCTCTCTACATCAGTGAAGTGTTATTTAAATCGTGTCAAGCATTAATAAAAGAAGTGAAGTAAAATTATAATCAGTGTAAGCCTACATTCTTGTCGCATCGCAACCCTGCTAAAAGAAACGTGTCTCTAACAATAATACTGACGCAGCCGAGGCAAACATAAATATTAAATAATTAAAGAAACAGTAAAAATTACAAAATTAATATATTATTTTAAAACATTTTTGGGGGCAAAGGCCACTGGAAAGTACATTTGCGGCGAAGGCTACCGGGTCCCATACGTTCGGTTGCAACCACTACAAGTTGGGCTCCCCAACAGTTTAAATATAATACAACTCCTTTAACAACAAACTACTTCAAATTGGCGCCCAACGTGGGGCTGAAACTATACTACTTCAGGTATTATGTGTGAAACGCAGAGATGAAGGGCCCTAATGTTTCCATGCCTTTAACCCCATCCTCTGTTTAGTAAGACACTTCATGATGTTCTTAGCTTTGACAGGTTCATGGTGAAGTATTTTGAACAAAGAGATTCCGGATGATTAATTAATTGAATTTCTCTTAATTTCGTTAAAGGTTATAAATTACATTTAATTAGCACTAAAATGAGATTTCGATTTGCTCAAATTTGAATTAAGAAGTCCTCCGTTTTGTACAATGTGCAAGCTCGGAGAAATAGGGTGTCCAGTCCTGAGCTTCATAGAAATCAGTCGTTTGGCATCATTCAGTGGTTCACACAAGCTTAGTAAATTTTATATTGGATATGGTCAGAACAGCTTACTTATACGCTGGCTGTTTTCATACAGGAGACCCAACCACTAGCCCAAACTTCACATACTGCCAGTACTTTCTTACAACCCTCGTAAAACTTGTTCATATCAGAAATTATAAATCGTTTTGACTTCAGAAACACCAACTTGTCCACGACAGTACTACAAGTGACGGTACTTGAGTGCATCATTATGTGCCAAAGACGAGGTGCCACTTCGAGTGTTCTCAAGTAACAATTACCCTTAAAAGGTTAAGTGGTATGTGCAAACAGGAAGAACGCTGGTTACTAGAATTTTCATTATAAGTAGCTGTGTTGCTCCATTCCACTTGAAGAGCAAAAGGAAGCTGCTTTAAGGGTACGTAATGTCCTCACCTACATAGTCCTTAGCTTAAGTAAAGACCAAGGTTTCGGGTTGCAGTTGAAAGCAATGCAGCTCTTTGAAGATGATTTTGAGAGTTCTAGAGAGATCGTTGCCCTATTCGAAGAGGTGGTAGATGTAATCCATAATAAACACAGTGTGGCGGTGCTTCATGATGAATTCCAAAGACTGCAAGCTTCTATTAGACACTCGCTTTGCTGCTTTTGGAGATACTTGGAAAATAAACGAGTTAGTGAATCACAATCTATTGAAGTGAGGCAGCAACCATCTCATTTTCTTATTTATACTTACCTATAATTTTTCGTCCTGAACACATTCGGTTTAGTCATCTAAACAGTACCACAAAAAGCTAATTCATGTATTCAACAGATATGTGCGTCATGTCAAAATAGTGATTCATTCAATACAGGATGTCAAACATGTTCGTTTACAACGTTTACAGAGGTAATAAAGGAGGTAAAACAAACATCCGTTTTACCACATGTGACAAAAACTTCTCAAACTTGTCATTCAGACTTGATGCAGTATTTTCAACACTTAAATAATTTCAATCTAATTATATAATATATAATTCAATAACAGCCCACCTTAAAGTAAAATGTATGTAACAATCATTGCATATGCTTATATTATTGTATCTATGTGTGATAATGTTATGTGAGTATATTACGTAATTTAATCATTTAGGAGCTGTGAGAAATAGGTCAAAAGTTACTAACAATGAGGTAACCTTGAGGCAATAATGAGTTTGAGAGTTAAAATGTTCTTGTGATTCTTAAAAGCAATAATGTAATTTTAGTGACAGTTTATAAAATAGCCAATCAACAACCAGAAAAAGCTTTAGTTAAATGAAGGTATTCTATTGGAGTAGGATTAGCCAATCAGAAACTGAAAAGGAGAAACATTTACAAATTCAGAAGTCAGTTGCCTGCAAACAGCGTTAATAACCAGACGCAAACTTGTCCTCAAGAAATATAGTATGTATTCCTGTGAGACGAAAAGTAAGTTTACGTGTTAAAAAGTGTAATTAATTAATAAAAATAATCTCACAGCTCTCTATATCAGTGAAGTGTTATTTAAGTCGTATCAAAGATTAATAAAAAGAGTGAAGTAAAATTATAATCTGTGTAAGCCTACATTCTTGTTGTACCACAACCCTGCTAAGAGAAACGTGTCTCTAACAAAAATACTGACGCAGCCGAGGTAAACATAAATATAATATTTAAAGAAACGGTTTAAATTACAAAGTTAATATTTTTAAACTTAGGGCAAAGGCTACCGGAAAGCGGGTACTATACGTGCGGTTGCAACTACTACAAGTTCGGCTCCCCAACAGTTGAAATATAATACAACTCCTTCTAAAATACACCTTTCTCAGACTCTCGTGCTTGTAAGATTTGTTACGAATTAGTTTTTGCACTCACACTTCCTTTGCTTGAATACATACGGGATGTGAACCAAATTTTTGTTTAGAAATGTTCAAATTGTTTTCTATTTAACTGAATGCACGGTTCAACTCTGCGTACTACTGACATCCTGACACGCTCAAGAATCCCAACTGTTGTTGAAGCTGTAGAGATTATTCGACAAACTTAAGAGCACGAAGCTTCTAAATGACAAGTCTGAGACCCCTTTGTCACATGCGTAAAACAGATGAGTAGGATATATAGAGGAATTCGAGCACAGTTTTTTGCGTTTATATGGGAAAGGATAGGGAAAACGAGGCTAGATGCTAGGTTGAGAGAGTCTTCAAGGAGGAAAATGCGTTTATATGCGAGAGATAGGGAATACGAGGGTCGATGCTAGGCTAGACGGGGTTGAAGGAGGGAATGCATCTTATATATGAGAGAGGTAGGGGAATATGAGGAGAAGTGCTAGGCTAGTCAGGAAGGTCTGAATGACAGAGTATACGTCTATATGGGAAAAGATAGGGAAACGAAGGTAGGTGCTAGGTTGAGAGTGTCTTCAAGGAGGAAAATGCATTTATATGAGAGATATAGGAAAACGAGGAAAGGTGTTAGGCTAGGCAGAAGTCGAGGAGTAGAGTAAGGTTTATATGAGAAGTATAGGAAAACGAGGAGAGGTATTAGGTTAGGAGAATTGAGTTTGTGTTTATAAGGAGAGACAAGCAAACGGAGAGAGATCCTATGCTAGGATAGACAGGTGTTAAAGTTAGGTTAGATAGGAAACCAAGGAGTGATACTCAGCTAGAGGGGGGGCAGGAGGGAATGAGCTTTTGAGAGGTAGGGGATACGGGGAGTGGTGTTAGACTAGACAGGGCTTGAAACGTAGGGCATGGTTTATATGTATGAGAAGTATAGGAACAGGAAGAGGGGTGCTAGGCTAGACAGAGGTTGAGGAGTAGAGTATAGTTTATATGAGAGGTATAGGAAAACGAGGAGAGGAGTTAGACTAGACAGAGGTCGAGGAGCAGAGTATGGTTTATGTGAGAGTCATAGGTAAACGAGAGAGGCGTTAGGCTAGACAGAGCTAGAGGAGTAGAGTATGGTTTATATGAGAGGTATAGGAACAGGAGGAGAGGCGTTAGGATAGACAGGTAGTGTAGCAGTAGGAATATGGAATTATATACAGGAGAGATAGGGAATAGGAGGTGCTAGACTTGAAAGCGACTTTAGACGTGAACATAGTGGAAAACTGTTTCATGTCAATGTTCTAGACATGCCCATCACGTAACCTATTCAGGGAAAAGGTGACTCGTTCAGGGGAAAAAGGTGACTGCTCAGGGAAAAAGGAGGCCCACAAAGGGAAAAAGTTGACTAGCAAAGGGAAAAACGTAACCAGCAAAGGGAAAAAGGCGACCAGCAAAGGGAAAAATGTGACCAGCAAAGGGAAAAAGGCGGCATGCAACGGGAAAAAGGTGACCAGTAAAGGGAAAAATGTCACCAGCAAAGGGAAAAAGGCGACCACCAAAGGGAAAAAGGTGAGCCATAAAGGGAAAAAGGTGACCTGCAACGGGAAAAGCTAACCCACTAACACTAACAGGTAAGTAATTCAGGTAGTATTGCAAGAGGCTGACTGGATCATAGCAGTGTATGATTTCACAGGTAATTCAGCTAGTATCGTATGCATTTAGGCTAATTCGTCTAGTAACACAGTATAGATTCCAGAGGCTAACTGCATCATAGCTATGCATGATTTCACAGCTAATTCAGCTAGTATCGTAGGTATTTAGGCTAATTCAGGTAGTATCACAGGAGGCTGGATTCCAGGGTTGGGTATAGCATAGTTTCATATTTCAAGGTAATTCAGAGGGTATCGTAGGTATTTAGGATAATTCAAGTAACATAGGTGTTTAGAGTAATTAAGCAAGCATTACAGGAGGGTAGGTTCCAGGGGTTGGTTATAACCTAGCTTCGTATTTCACAGATAGTTCAGGTAATATCGTAAGTATTTGAGGTAATCGACAGAGCTTCACAGATATTATTGATAATTTCGATCAGAGATTTGTATCACAGCTATTTAAGGTAAATGCAGATGATTCAGGTTGTATCAATGGTATTTGAGTCATTTTAACAGGTAATTCAGATAGTATCACAGGTGCTCGTGCTAATTTAGAGCAGGAATTCGTATCAGAGCTAGTTAAGGTAATTCCACATGATTCGGGTAGTATCACAGGTATTTAAATCATTTTCATAGCCAATTCAGCTAGTATCGTGAGCATTTAAGCTAATTCAGCTAGTATCACAGGAGGCTAGATTCCAGAGGCTAACTGCATCATAGCTATGCATGATTTCACAGCTAATTCAGCTAGTATCGTAGGTATTTAGGCTAATTCAGGTAGTATCACAGGAGGCTAGATTCCAGGGTTGGGTATAGCATAGTTTCATATTTCAAGGTAATTCAGAGGGTATCGTAGGTATTTAGGATAATTCAAGTAACATAGGTGCTTAGAGTAATTAAGCAAGCATTACAGGAGGGTAGGTTCCAGGGGTTGGTTATAGCCTAGTTTCGTATTTTACAGATAGTTCAGGTAATATCATAAGTATTTGGATAATCAGCATAGTTTCACAGATGCTCGTAATAATTTCGATCAGAGATTTGTATCACGGCTATTTAAGGTAAATGCAGCTGATTCAGGTTGTATCAATGGTATTTGAGTCATTTTAATAGGCAATTCTGATAGTATCACAGGTGCTCGTACTAATTTAGAGCAGGAATTCGTATCTGAGCTATTTAATGTAATTTCACACGATTCGGGTAGTATCACAGGTATTTAAGTCATTTTAACAGGCAATTCAACTAGTATCACAGGTACTCATGGTAATATAGAGAGTAATTCGATTATAAAACTTTTCTCATCCAACGTTACAACAATTTATATACTTTTTTCTAAATCTTACAAACTTATTATATGTTAAACAGTTATTGTACGATGCGGAGAGGGATAAACTGCATATTGGTTCACAAATTGAAAAGCTTTACGTCAACATACCTTTATTTTAGTTCGTTATAGATGTCTCTCCCCTTTTATCTAGGCTTGAGACTAGCACTAGGATTGCTCCTAATGGCAGGGTTACCACCTTCCCTTCCATCTTCTTCTTTCTTCATCAGGCGTCAGCTATCTGCATATACAGCACACAGATACCTTCTTTTTTAAGATTGTAGACTCACTAGAAAATCTTTATCTTTAACTTACATTCTTTTAAGCACTGTTTGTAATGGCGTAATGTCCATACGCATATGTTGTTATCCCGTCCTCAGCAATAATTCTTTTATCATCAAACGGAGTCAATGCAATTTTATTCACTTGTACTGTAGCAAGGGCATGCTTTCGTGATAGGATCAGATTCATAGGTGTTCTGATGATTTCACTGGTTTTAAGACAGTCTGTATAGCTGTCAAACGAAATGTACTGCTTAATAGCGCTACGTTTTATACCTTTAATCTTTTTTATCATTGACCCTTGAATATCTAAGGCATACATCTTAGGACGTAGTCCAACAAAGCGTAGGATGATTTTGCTATTAGCCTCATCTTTAAATTTTCCCAATACCTTCTTGTTCTGAGTAGAGTAACATATATGGTTGGCAGGGTAATCAGCTGTATCGAGATGCTCAAGAAAACGTAGCTTGTCCTGGTACACATCTTCAGTTGTTACACGATGAATGAACGAATCAGTGTCCATATACATAAGCTTCAGGTTTTCAGCTCCATAATAAGGCAACAAAACGTCGTAATGATAGTTATACATTAATGTCTTGGAGATGTCCAACACACTCATACCAATGTATATAGGCTTGTTGAATACAATCTGACGAGAGGCCATATGTACAGCAGCTAGATTATCAGCATATATCGTCCTGTCGATAAACGTAGGCTTGGCGATCAGCTTCTCTAGTGTTTTTTCATTGGTCACCAGTCGTATATCCATACGGTTACGCAGGTTCTCCATAGTTTTTCCAAACATAGCGTTGTTAAAGAGCTTGTAGAGATCCTTCTCGAAATCATTTGCAGCTTGTTGTCGTAGCCTGTTGTTAAATTCCACATAAGGTTTCAACCACTGAGACTGTCGGAATTGTAGCACACGATGGATTTTTGTTAGTCGTAGTCCATGACTAAGAGCTTGCTTCAAAGCCATGTAATGCACTACATACTTCTTTCGAGGTCCAAGATGAGGTATCAGTTTCTTTGTAGATGATTCCAATGGTTTCATACACTCTGGCAGGAAAGGTAGATCGTTGTGTAGATCGTGAAGTTCTGCAGGATACTCGATGTCGACTTCTAATATGTACCCATGAGGATCATCTTCTTGTAGTGTTTCTAAGTTGATTTCTTCAGGTGACACCCACTGAAATCCACCAAAAGGAAGGGCGTGACACATTGCCCACCCATATTGGTTATTTGCGTCCTCGTATGTGATAAATTGGGTTGGTCTCGTCGGATCAAACTTCTCCATATAAGTGTTATTAGCCTCAAAATACCGATGAGAAACTTGGCATAAACCTCCTCTTATACCTGATTCCACCATGAGTAGTTGATCATAATCTTGTAACAGCTCTAACTTAATTCCAGTATACAGTAACATAGCGTCCCATGTTAGACCTGGAGAGGTAAAATAATGGGCGGGATCGACTTTGTGTGTTTTAAGGGTTTGCTCTCTGAACGTCTCAAAGACGTCAGCTAGAAGAAGTACATCCGAAGTTAAGTAGAGATCGCTGTACTCTCCCAGGTTTCTCACATTAAACAGCTCCCATACATTTCTAGCATGATCGTAGTCAGCATCAGTAATTTCTTCTTCATTTAATCTATTGTAGAAGGAGTCCTTAGGAGGCAAGCAGGTTTCGTTCAGGGCATCCCATGACGTAACAAAATCATATGGAAATACACCCTTACGGGTCATCAACTTCAATTTGTCTTCTCCAAAGTACTTTAGCGTTTCAGGATACGAGGTTAGATTTTTTACCAACTTATCCAAGCTTGTACTGAGGAATCGGAAGCTATCCACAAATCGAAGCTTTATATCTCCTACATACTTGGTGAATGAGATATAGCTTTCTTCAGAGTTAGGAATTACCTCCACACGTTCACTTGTACAACCCAGCTCCTTAACAATGAAATGAGAGTCATATCCGCTAAGGTTATGCATGAAGACTGGTATATATTTAGGTGTTTTGCAGGCTAAATTACATTCATTATGAAGACTTCCACGATATTCACCGCTGATGTGATCATGGTCGCGTACTTTATAGTTCTCTTCTGTAAAGGGTTTTCTACACAAGTAGCATGTCGTAGAAGACTCGAAATCCTTTTGCTGTTGATCCGTAAGTTTCAGAGGCTTAGCAGATTTGTATATATTACCAATCATTTTTGCAAGAGATGTCAGGTACAGCATAAACTTCTGAGCAGCATCAGCACCACGATACACATAGGGATGCTTAGGAAGATCAGTTTCGAGATGTTCAACACTGGATGTAGGTTTCACGTAAACACAGAAGCTCATTGGTGTGTGCTCTTGATAAGGTGTTGTATAGGAAGTTTCAGGATTGGGTGTACACGTATGGCATGGAGTGAGAATACTCTCAAAATCAGCATAGATGACATAAGGTACTTTCAGCATCCTCTCAACATTTTTAAACTGTGCAATTGCTTTCTCCTTGCTAGGCATAACAACCCTTGCAACACCATGTTGAATACAGACGGCTGCATGTTCTTGTAGTTTTTCCAGTCCACTTCGTCCATATCGATTATCAAAATGTGTAAAACAGCGCTTGCAGGTATAAACACGTTCATTACATTTAGTTTTCTGGCGTCGAACGAGCTTCTCAAAATTCCTTATATACACGTAGTGATGTTTTCCACTGCTATCATTCAATAGTAGCAGGTCGCGATGTTCAGGTAGTTCAATATCAGCAACCTTTATCGGATACACTTCATGCTTCTCATCCAGCCCGAAAACGTTAATAGACATATTGTTAAGCTTCTCAAATTTAGGTATTTGAGAAAGTGGAGTAGGGTAGGAAACACAGCTGAAGTCGTACTTGTCTTGAAGTTGTTTGTATTTGTTCACACGCTGTGCATTCTTCCCTATGAATTTAGCTAATACAGAGTACATGAAACATTTCTCGTCGGTAAAGTTCTGAATGTTTATACACGCTTCTTTAGCTCCGACAGATGACGGTAGTGGTATGTAGCTACTTCCTCGTAACGGGTTGTACTTGTTGATACGAAGTCGAACTCCTTCCACAGCAAGCAAAGCCCAGCTGCTACCCTTAAGCTGAGACTCCTCCATTTCAGTCACCAATTTCTTGAATTTCACTTCCATCGTTGACTCCAGATCAGTTTCCAGGAAAACAGCTTGATTCCGTGTTTTAAATGTTTTGTCACAGGTTTCTCCAATACTGTTAACAAATCGACACTCAGCCAGCAGATTAATTTTAACACTCTTATGAATGCTAAGCTCTTTATGCACAGCCTGGATTATACGTTGTTTTGCCTCTTGCAGATACATATTTAGGTCCTTAGCTGATTCGCATCGTATAAAATACGATTTCAATCGTCCTTCGAATGAAGTTTCGTATTCTTTCATATCACAGTCCTCCATTGTTGACAGTAACTGATGTTTAGTTGGCTCCAATCTTCTTTTCTTCTGAGGGCTGCTTATTTCACATATATCTTCGTGTCGCTGTCCCTTATAACAATCTTTGAAGGTTACATTACAATGTTTACATTTGAAGAGCTTCTTGCAGCTCATCTCGTGTCTTCTCTTGTCATAACCTCGGAGGAACTTCTTCCCACATTTTCCGCATGCATATCCAGTAGCGCTTGGAATAATATCCTTATACGCTGAGTTATTCATCTTTATTCTTGATGTAATAACGTATTAATCACTGATCAATGAAATGTAGACCTCTTCACCTTGACACCACTTTAGAAAGCTGATTATTCTTGGAGAGAACACGATGTTAACACCTCAAGACTAATTAGCACAATGAAGTCCAATGCCCTAGATCACCATATTTATAGAGGGAGCACGAACCTTTTAGATCAATCATAAACTCGCTCCATAACCACCTGTATATGATCGCTCAACGTGTACTAACCCCCCAGCCATATAACCTCAAGTCTAGAGACAGGATGTTTATGACGTCACACCCAGAGACAGGATGTCTGGCAGCATCAAACACGTTTAAACTCGTCTCATAACTACCTGCTTATGCTGTCACACCAGCAAGAGAAGTATTCCCACACACTCATTCAGACATATATTTCAAATTCAAGCCCACCACCACCATCACCACCTATTGTACCAAGGTTAATTCAAGCTGTATTATCACAATACTTAAAAGTAAAAGCTTAAAAGGAAACCTAGAAGATTTTCCCCCTTATTTACTTAATTATTTCATGTTTTTATTCCCTTTTCAATTCTTCCTTTCCATCTTCTCACAGAAAGACCATTACATTTCACTACAATCATGAGAAAAGCAATTTTTCCAGAGTTACACAGATTCTAAGCTTCTAAATCGAACCCGGTAATACTTTTAATAAATGTATTTTAGCTCCCCAATATCAGCATCTACCATTTAATCTTTACTCGAACCTGATATGATCCATAAGCTTGAAGATATATGAAATCACCCTTCGGGATTCGATCTGAGTACTTTAAAGTAATATTTGTCACGATAACGATATTTAAGGACTAGATACTGTGTTTGCGTTTACCTTGACATGTTTATCTAAATTAAATTACGAGTTATTAAATTTTTGCAAGCAAATTTCATTGAATCGGTATTCGAACCCAGAACACCAGGAACAAGATAATTTATAATATTAGTCTGACATGTTAAACAAAGTTGTATGCAGTTACATCATCGATCTAAGTGATATATTCTAGTGTACAGAGGAAAATTAAGAAAGTCATTAAAAGATGGGGAATCGAACCAAGCACAACTGATTGGCAATTATATACAGCATTAATTACCCATCATAGAAGCTATCAATCATACTTTAGTCCACTCCTCTACCTCACTTAGTTCCCGAGATAATGAAAATTTTAAAATTAGGATCGAACCCAGGACGTCATGTATCTAATTAAACATCCACAAGATACTACCTAATAACATAAACGCAATAAAGTTTATTCGGCGTCTTTATCTTAATTGGTTTAGGAGTTATTAAATTTATAAGTAAATTCCATCGAATCAGTATTCGAACCCAGAACACGAAGAACAAAATAATTTATAATATGAGTTTGGTATGCTTAAAGGTGCTGTATGTAGTTACAGCATCAATCTAACTGATATTTTCTAGAGTATAGAGTAAAATTAAGGAAGTCATTAAAAAATCGGGATTCGAACTAGAGACAACTGATTAAAAAGTATATACAGTATTAATTACACATTATAACAGCTATCAAACATGCTTTGGTCCATTCCTCTAGCTTTCTTAGTTTCCGAGATAATAAAGTTTTTAAAATTAAGGATCGAACCCAGGACACCAGGTACCCAAATATACATTTACAAGAAATTACCAAATGACATTAATGTAATAAAGTTTATTTGGCATCTTTATCTTAATTAATCTCTGAGTTATTAGAAGATGAATTTGTAATCACCCGTAGGATTCGAACCCATGCATCCCGGTCAACTTTGAACAATATCCTAATGACGCGGCGCATTCCAAAGAATTGATTAGTTTTTATCCCATTGTTCTATCTCTTTTCATTCAGGAGATATAAGCGATTAAACAGTAGAAATAAAATGGGCGGAGCTTGCCGGCATAGATCAAAGAACTTTATCAGATGTCGGCATCTTCCTTTGCGCCAGAAACTTATAAATTTAATAACTCCTAAACCAATTAAGATAAAGACGCCGAATAAACTTTATTGCGTTTATGTTATTAGGTAGTATCTTGTGGATGTTTAATTAGATACATGACGTCCTGGGTTCGATCCTAATTTTAAAATTTTCATTATCTCGGGAACTAAGTGAGGTAGAGGAGTGGACTAAAGTATGATTGATAGCTTCTATGATGGGTAATTAATGCTGTATATAATTGCCAATCAGTTGTGCTTGGTTCGATTCCCCATCTTTTAATGACTTTCTTAATTTTCCTCTGTACACTAGAATATATCACTTAGATCGATGATGTAACTGCATACAACTTTGTTTAACATGTCAGACTAATATTATAAATTATCTTGTTCCTGGTGTTCTGGGTTCGAATACCGATTCAATGAAATTTGCTTGCAAAAATTTAATAACTCGTAATTTAATTTAGATAAACATGTCAAGGTAAACGCAAACACAGTATCTAGTCCTTAAATATCGTTATCGTGACAAATATTACTTTAAAGTACTCAGATCGAATCCCGAAGGGTGATTTCATATATCTTCAAGCTTATGGATCATATCAGGTTCGAGTAAAGATTAAATGGTAGATGCTGATATTGGGGAGCTAAAATACATTTATTAAAAGTATTACCGGGTTCGATTTAGAAGCTTAGAATCTGTGTAACTCTGGAAAAATTGCTTTTCTCATGATTGTAGTGAAATGTAATGGTCTTTCTGTGAGAAGATGGAAAGGAAGAATTGAAAAGGGAATAAAAACATGAAATAATTAAGTAAATAAGGGGGAAAATCTTCTAGGTTTCCTTTTAAGCTTTTACTTTTAAGTATTGTGATAATACAGCTTGAATTAACCTTGGTACAATAGGTGGTGATGGTGGTGGTGGGCTTGAATTTGAAATATATGTCTGAATGAGTGTGTGGGAATACTTCTCTTGCTGGTGTGACAGCATAAGCAGGTAGTTATGAGACGAGTTTAAACGTGTTTGATGCTGCCAGACATCCTGTCTCTGGGTGTGACGTCATAAACATCCTGTCTCTAGACTTGAGGTTATATGGCTGGGGGGTTAGTACACGTTGAGCGATCATATACAGGTGGTTATGGAGCGAGTTTATGATTGATCTAAAAGGTTCGTGCTCCCTCTATAAATATGGTGATCTAGGGCATTGGACTTCATTGTGCTAATTAGTCTTGAGGTGTTAACATCGTGTTCTCTCCAAGAATAATCAGCTTTCTAAAGTGGTGTCAAGGTGAAGAGGTCTACATTTCATTGATCAGTGATTAATACGTTATTACATCAAGAATAAAGATGAATAACTCAGCGTATAAGGATATTATTCCAAGCGCTACTGGATATGCATGCGGAAAATGTGGGAAGAAGTTCCTCCGAGGTTATGACAAGAGAAGACACGAGATGAGCTGCAAGAAGCTCTTCAAATGTAAACATTGTAATGTAACCTTCAAAGATTGTTATAAGGGACAGCGACACGAAGATATATGTGAAATAAGCAGCCCTCAGAAGAAAAGAAGATTGGAGCCAACTAAACATCAGTTACTGTCAACAATGGAGGACTGTGATATGAAAGAATACGAAACTTCATTCGAAGGACGATTGAAATCGTATTTTATACGATGCGAATCAGCTAAGGACCTAAATATGTATCTGCAAGAGGCAAAACAACGTATAATCCAGGCTGTGCATAAAGAGCTTAGCATTCATAAGAGTGTTAAAATTAATCTGCTGGCTGAGTGTCGATTTGTTAACAGTATTGGAGAAACCTGTGACAAAACATTTAAAACACGGAATCAAGCTGTTTTCCTGGAAACTGATCTGGAGTCAACGATGGAAGTGAAATTCAAGAAATTGGTGACTGAAATGGAGGAGTCTCAGCTTAAGGGTAGCAGCTGGGCTTTGCTTGATGTGGAAGGAGTTCGACTTCGTATCAACAAGTACAACCCGTTACGAGGAAGTAGCTACATACCACTACCGTCATCTGTCGGAGCTAAAGAAGCGTGTATAAACATTCAGAACTTTACCGACGAGAAATGTTTCATGTACTCTGTATTAGCTAAATTCATAGGGAAGAATGCACAGCGTGTGAACAAATACAAACAACTTCAAGACAAGTACGACTTCAGCTGTGTTTCCTACCCTACTCCACTTTCTCAAATACCTAAATTTGAGAAGCTTAACAATATGTCTATTAACGTTTTCGGGCTGGATGAGAAGCATGAAGTGTATCCGATAAAGGTTGCTGATATTGAACTACCTGAACATCGCGACCTGCTACTATTGAATGATAGCAGTGGAAAACATCACTACGTGTATATAAGGAATTTTGAGAAGCTCGTTCGACGCCAGAAAACTAAATGTAATGAACGTGTTTATACCTGCAAGCGCTGTTTTACACATTTTGATAATCGATATGGACGAAGTGGACTGGAAAAACTACAAGAACATGCAGCCGTCTGTATTCAACATGGTGTTGCAAGGGTTGTTATGCCTAGCAAGGAGAAAGCAATTGCACAGTTTAAAAATGTTGAGAGGATGCTGAAAGTACCTTATGTCATCTATGCTGATTTTGAGAGTATTCTCACTCCATGCCATACGTGTACACCCAATCCTGAAACTTCCTATACAACACCTTATCAAGAGCACACACCAATGAGCTTCTGTGTTTACGTGAAACCTACATCCAGTGTTGAACATCTCGAAACTGATCTTCCTAAGCATCCCTATGTGTATCGTGGTGCTGATGCTGCTCAGAAGTTTATGCTGTACCTGACATCTCTTGCAAAAATGATTGGTAATATATACAAATCTGCTAAGCCTCTGAAACTTACGGATCAACAGCAAAAGGATTTCGAGTCTTCTACGACATGCTACTTGTGTAGAAAACCCTTTACAGAAGAGAACTATAAAGTACGCGACCATGATCACATCAGCGGTGAATATCGTGGAAGTCTTCATAATGAATGTAATTTAGCCTGCAAAACACCTAAATATATACCAGTCTTCATGCATAACCTTAGCGGATATGACTCTCATTTCATTGTTAAGGAGCTGGGTTGTACAAGTGAACGTGTGGAGGTAATTCCTAACTCTGAAGAAAGCTATATCTCATTCACCAAGTATGTAGGAGATATAAAGCTTCGATTTGTGGATAGCTTCCGATTCCTCAGTACAAGCTTGGATAAGTTGGTAAAAAATCTAACCTCGTATCCTGAAACGCTAAAGTACTTTGGAGAAGACAAATTGAAGTTGATGACCCGTAAGGGTGTATTTCCATATGATTTTGTTACGTCATGGGATGCCCTGAACGAAACCTGCTTGCCTCCTAAGGACTCCTTCTACAATAGATTAAATGAAGAAGAAATTACTGATGCTGACTACGATCATGCTAGAAATGTATGGGAGCTGTTTAATGTGAGAAACCTGGGAGAGTACAGCGATCTCTACTTAACTTCGGATGTACTTCTTCTAGCTGACGTCTTTGAGACGTTCAGAAGCAAACCCTTAAAACACACAAAGTCGATCCCGCCCATTATTTTACCTCTCCAGGTCTAACATGGGACGCTATGTTACTGTATACTGGAATTAAGTTAGAGCTGTTACAAGATTATGATCAACTACTCATGGTGGAATCAGGTATAAGAGGAGGTTTATGCCAAGTTTCTCATCGGTATGCTGAGGCTAATAACACTTATATGGAGAAGTTTGATCCGACGAGACCAACCCAATTTATCACATACGAGGACGCAAATAACCAATATGGGTGGGCAATGTGTCACGCCCTTCCTTTTGGTGGATTTCAGTGGGTGTCACCTGAAGAAATCAACTTAGAAACACTACAAGAAGATGATCCTCATGGGTACATATTAGAAGTCGACATCGAGTATCCTGCAGAACTTCACGATCTACACAACGATCTACCTTTCCTGCCAGAGTGTATGAAACCATTGGAATCATCTACAAAGAAACTGATACCTCATCTTGGACCTCGAAAGAAGTATGTAGTGCATTACATGGCTTTGAAGCAAGCTCTTAGTCATGGACTACGACTAACAAAAATCCATCGTGTGCTACAATTCCGACAGTCTCAGTGGTTGAAACCTTATGTGGAATTTAACAACAGGCTACGACAACAAGCTGCAAATGATTTCGAGAAGGATCTCTACAAGCTCTTTAACAACGCTATGTTTGGAAAAACTATGGAGAACCTGCGTAACCGTATGGATATACGACTGGTGACCAATGAAAAAACACTAGAGAAGCTGATCGCCAAGCCTACGTTTATCGACAGGACGATATATGCTGATAATCTAGCTGCTGTACATATGGCCTCTCGTCAGATTGTATTCAACAAGCCTATATACATTGGTATGAGTGTGTTGGACATCTCCAAGACATTAATGTATAACTATCATTACGACGTTTTGTTGCCTTATTATGGAGCTGAAAACCTGAAGCTTATGTATATGGACACTGATTCGTTCATTCATCGTGTAACAACTGAAGATGTGTACCAGGACAAGCTACGTTTTCTTGAGCATCTCGATACAGCTGATTACCCTGCCAACCATATATGTTACTCTACTCAGAACAAGAAGGTATTGGGAAAATTTAAAGATGAGGCTAATAGCAAAATCATCCTACGCTTTGTTGGACTACGTCCTAAGATGTATGCCTTAGATATTCAAGGGTCAATGATAAAAAAGATTAAAGGTATAAAACGTAGCGCTATTAAGCAGTACATTTCGTTTGACAGCTATACAGACTGTCTTAAAACCAGTGAAATCATCAGAACACCTATGAATCTGATCCTATCACGAAAGCATGCCCTTGCTACAGTACAAGTGAATAAAATTGCATTGACTCCGTTTGATGATAAAAGAATTATTGCTGAGGACGGGATAACAACATATGCGTATGGACATTACGCCATTACAAACAGTGCTTAAAAGAATGTAAGTTAAAGATAAAGATTTTCTAGTGAGTCTACAATCTTAAAAAAGAAGGTATCTGTGTGCTGTATATGCAGATAGCTGACGCCTGATGAAGAAAGAAGAAGATGGAAGGGAAGGTGGTAACCCTGCCATTAGGAGCAATCCTAGTGCTAGTCTCAAGCCTAGATAAAAGGGGAGAGACATCTATAACGAACTAAAATAAAGGTATGTTGACGTAAAGCTTTTCAATTTGTGAACCAATATGCAGTTTATCCCTCTCCGCATCGTACAATAACTGTTTAACATATAATAAGTTTGTAAGATTTAGAAAAAAGTATATAAATTGTTGTAACGTTGGATGAGAAAAGTTTTATAATCGAATTACTCTCTATATTACCATGAGTACCTGTGATACTAGTTGAATTGCCTGTTAAAATGACTTAAATACCTGTGATACTACCCGAATCGTGTGAAATTACATTAAATAGCTCAGATACGAATTCCTGCTCTAAATTAGTACGAGCACCTGTGATACTATCAGAATTGCCTATTAAAATGACTCAAATACCATTGATACAACCTGAATCAGCTGCATTTACCTTAAATAGCCGTGATACAAATCTCTGATCGAAATTATTACGAGCATCTGTGAAACTATGCTGATTATCCAAATACTTATGATATTACCTGAACTATCTGTAAAATACGAAACTAGGCTATAACCAACCCCTGGAACCTACCCTCCTGTAATGCTTGCTTAATTACTCTAAGCACCTATGTTACTTGAATTATCCTAAATACCTACGATACCCTCTGAATTACCTTGAAATATGAAACTATGCTACACCCAACCCTGGAATCTAGCCTCCTGTGATACTACCTGAATTAGCCTAAATACCTACGATACTAGCTGAATTAGCTGTGAAATCATGCATAGCTATGATGCAGTTAGCCTCTGGAATCTAGCCTCCTGTGATACTAGCTGAATTAGCTTAAATGCTCACGATACTAGCTGAATTGGCTATGAAAATGATTTAAATACCTGTGATACTACCCGAATCATGTGGAATTACCTTAACTAGCTCTGATACGAATTCCTGCTCTAAATTAGCACGAGCACCTGTGATACTATCTGAATTACCTGTTAAAATGACTCAAATACCATTGATACAACCTGAATCATCTGCATTTACCTTAAATAGCTGTGATACAAATCTCTGATCGAAATTATCAATAATATCTGTGAAGCTCTGTCGATTACCTCAAATACTTACGATATTACCTGAACTATCTGTGAAATACGAAGCTAGGTTATAACCAACCCCTGGAACCTACCCTCCTGTAATGCTTGCTTAATTACTCTAAACACCTATGTTACTTGAATTATCCTAAATACCTACGATACCCTCTGAATTACCTTGAAATATGAAACTATGCTATACCCAACCCTGGAATCCAGCCTCCTGTGATACTACCTGAATTAGCCTAAATACCTACGATACTAGCTGAATTAGCTGTGAAATCATGCATAGCTATGATGCAGTTAGCCTCTGGAATCTATACTGTGTTACTAGACGAATTAGCCTAAATGCATACGATACTAGCTGAATTACCTGTGAAATCATACACTGCTATGATCCAGTCAGCCTCTTGCAATACTACCTGAATTACTTACCTGTTAGTGTTAGTGGGTTAGCTTTTCCCGTTGCAGGTCACCTTTTTCCCTTTATGGCTCACCTTTTTCCCTTTGGTGGTCGCCTTTTTCCCTTTGCTGGTGACATTTTTCCCTTTACTGGTCACCTTTTTCCCGTTGCATGCCGCCTTTTTCCCTTTGCTGGTCACATTTTTCCCTTTGCTGGTCGCCTTTTTCCCTTTGCTGGTTACGTTTTTCCCTTTGCTAGTCAACTTTTTCCCTTTGTGGGCCTCCTTTTTCCCTGAGCAGTCACCTTTTTCCCCTGAACGAGTCACCTTTTCCCTGAATAGGTTACGTGATGGGCATGTCTAGAACATTGACATGAAACAGTTTTCCACTATGTTCACGTCTAAAGTCGCTTTCAAGTCTAGCACCTCCTATTCCCTATCTCTCCTGTATATAATTCCATATTCCTACTGCTACACTACCTGTCTATCCTAACGCCTCTCCTCCTGTTCCTATACCTCTCATATAAACCATACTCTACTCCTCTAGCTCTGTCTAGCCTAACGCCTCTCTCGTTTACCTATGACTCTCACATAAACCATACTCTGCTCCTCGACCTCTGTCTAGTCTAACTCCTCTCCTCGTTTTCCTATACCTCTCATATAAACTATACTCTACTCCTCAACCTCTGTCTAGCCTAGCACCCCTCTTCCTGTTCCTATACTTCTCATACATATAAACCATGCCCTACGTTTCAAGCCCTGTCTAGTCTAACACCACTCCCCGTATCCCCTACCTCTCAAAAGCTCATTCCCTCCTGCCCCCCCCTCTAGCTGAGTATCACTCCTTGGTTTCCTATCTAACCTAACTTTAACACCTGTCTATCCTAGCATAGGATCTCTCTCCGTTTGCTTGTCTCTCCTTATAAACACAAACTCAATTCTCCTAACCTAATACCTCTCCTCGTTTTCCTATACTTCTCGTATAAACCTTACTCTACTCCTCGACTTCTGCCTAGCCTAACACCTTTCCTCGTTTTCCTATATCTCTCATATAAATGCATTTTCCTCCTTGAAGACTCTCTCAACCTAGCACCTACCTTCGTTTCCCTATCTTTTCCCATATAGACGTATACTCTGTCATTCAGACCTTCCTGACTAGCCTAGCACTTCTCCTCATATTCCCCTACCTCTCTCATATATAAGATGCATTCCCTCCTTCAACCCCGTCTAGCCTAGCATCGACCCTCGTATTCCCTATCTCTCGCATATAAACGCATTTTCCTCCTGGAAGACTCTCTCAACCTAGCATCTAGCCTCGTTTTCCCTATCCTTTCCCATATAAACGCAAAAAACTGTGCTCGAATTCCTCTATATATCCTACTCAGATGTTTGAGTTTACCTCCACTATCATCCCTGAAACGTTGCAATCGAACCTTGGCAAGTCCAACGACCTTTCCTCTAAGGCCTGCGCTATTGAAACTGTTATTCTTCAAGGATTTTTTTTAGTTTTTTTTCTGTTTGCTCCAAAAGATACTGTGTAGAACGATCTGATATGTTTTCCACAAAATCCGCTCTAAAAAGTTTTAGTTGACCTTAATTTTAAAATTCTATACACTCAAGCACATAAACGGAGGAATATCTTTAACAGTGTTTCATTCCATGCTGTACTTATACAGGGTGATTTATGAAGAACTGACACATTTCTTTCTTTAATTATTCTGTTCCAAATTCACTCAATGCCCCAATTTTAGCACCAAATTAAGCGGAATGTTCTGGAGTTTCGATGGCCTGTCACTAGATGCGCAGATGTTCATGTTTTATTCGTAATTGTTAGTTTTATTGCCGGCAACTGTTTTGAAATTTTGTTCTAGTCAGCGTGAAAATGGAATACATATTAAATGAACGACTTTTCCTTGTAAAGCAATTCTGGATTACGAATTCAATTACAGCTACTCAAAGGGCATACCAGAGAGAATTTGATTTTCGGAATCCTCCCCAAAGAAACACAATACTGGGACTGGTAAACAAATTGGAAACAACTGGATCTCTGGTGAGTGAAAAAGGCAAAATTTGTTCATCTAGGCTTCCCACGGTTGTTATTGACGTAAGAGCACGACTGGATTAGTCACCCAAAAAATCATTAAGACGTTTGTGGTAGGAGACAGGGTACAGCTTCTCAATGTGTCGGAGAGCTGTGAAAAGTGCAGGCCTAAAGCCGTAGAGGATTACGGTTGTCCACCAGTTACAGGAACCAGATAAGGATAGACGACTGAATTATTGTCGTTGGTTTCAGGTGTTCATCGTGCAAAATCCTGCCATATTGTCCATCACATGGTTCACAGATGAAGCATGGTTCCATTTATCCGGCTATGTGAGCCCAAATAACTCACGCTATTGGACCAGCGAAAATCCACATGTTATTCATGAAGCATCTATGCACTCGGTTAAAATCGGAGTTTGGTGCACAGAATCCGCAGAGAGAATGGTTTTTTTTAAAAAAAAAACAATGTGAACACTGCAGAGTAGCGATGGATTTTCATGGAGTTTGCTAAGCAACTTGACGATGTAGAGCTGAGTCAATAATATTTTCAGCAGGACGGCGCTACATGCCATACATCAAATGAATCCATGGCACTAATTGCAAGTTTCTTTGACGACCGGATAATTTCCAAGAACCTGTGGCCACCGAGATCTCCGTATTTGACATCGCCGGACTTCTTTCTATAGGGTTACTTAAAAGACAGGGTTTATGCCACACGTCCCCAGACATTGGACGATCTGAAGCACAACATTACACAGGAGATTCAAGCTATTGACAACAGAGTCCTCCAACGAGTGGCCAGTAACATGGAACACGTGTTGAGTTGTGTCTTATGCAGGATGGAGGACATTTTCAACATTTGCCATAGAGGTAAATAATATCCCAAAATTCCTCTGCATTTCAGGTATAATAAGTTGTCGGTAGCATACCTCGTTTTGAAACAATTAAAAGAAATAGATGTGTCAGTTCTTCACAAATCATCTGATATGATTTTGATGTCTAATTTTCGAATATTGAATGATTCTTGGTATTATATTATGCATACTACTGTAGGAGCAGAGACATAGCTCAAATAGATGATTTATGATTTGAGTGTATAGAATATAGAATGTAGGACTAGTATTTTTTTTAGTTAAGTTAATCATTAAACGTCTCTAAGGATACCTGACAAAAAGTACTTTGACATCTTGTTTTTTCACTTTATTATGCTGGCATTTATTGTTACACAGTGGATATTATAAAAACTTGCTAAAGAGAAAAAACGTTAACCTTATACGTGTATCCATTGTTTGCATCAGAGACACGTTTCTATCAAAAGAAGTCTGTTTGTTTGCCAAGAGTATTAAAATATGCGTTATAGCCCGTTTAAGTAGTAATTACTATAATGAGTGCGGGAAAAAACAATGCGCAGAAAATTGTAGAGTAGAAAGGTGGTATCAAAATAAGCATTTTGAGGATAGGAACAAGTAGTCGCAGAAGCTTGCGCACTGCGCTACATGCATCAATATTAAGTACGTCCGGTTAGAGTCTCCGAATGTGAAACCTGTTTGTGACGTGCCAGATGTAAACAAAACGCACTCTTGTATAGCACTAGTCACTGCCATTAGGTGCGTCTGATGTGTGAGGCAGTATTTTTAACACTTAAATGATTTTCAGTCTAATTATATAAATATAAATTGAATAGCAGCCCGCCTTAAAGCAATATGTGTATTTAACAATATATAAAAAATCTGATGTGTTACACTCACATGACTTTCTCTATTCTTGTACAAACTATTTTTACAAACGCTTATTCTCCATCTACTTCATGTTAATCTAGATAAACATTTGCAGACTCTATCTTATTGCTAAGTTTCTTGTAGATGTAAGGGAAGTATATATTTACAAGGGCAATATAGAAATACAGTAGCCTTTAAGCACATACATATCTCTTAATAGCTGGTTGCTAGGTGCAGCACCATTCCCTTTGCCTCAGATTAATACTCTTTGCATATCCAAGACAAAAAGGAATAACGAATTCCCATTTGAGAAAATAAGTACTGAAAAATTTAAGGGAATAACAAGCTATATCTCGAAAATGGTTCACTCAGCAAAGGAAATGCATATGACATAAATTGTGTATTTTAACGCGATCTACATTTTTTGTGTAGTAAAACTTTGTCTTTCCCTTATGGTTTACCAGTTAAGCAAAAGTCGTTCACAATGAAGAATACTTTTGGAGACATTCCCAGAAAATTCAAGATATGCATTTAATTTGTCATGATAATATCTTAAACATATGATATTTTAATCAAAATCGTTAGAGCCATTTTTGAGAAAATTAAAATTTTCGAAAAATGTTCCATGTAAAGGGTAATTTGGGGTGGGAGGATTTTCTTGAAAACCTTCGTGTCGCTTCTCTGGAAGATACTGAACCTAAATACCAAGTTTTGTGTTTATCCGACTGTTCGTTTCTGAGTTATGCTGTTCCCACACACACACACACACACACACACACACACACACACACACACAGGTAGACACACAGACACACACACGGACATGTTTCCAAAAAGGGTTTTTTTGGATTCAGGGGGTCTCAAAACATGTATTTCCGGCGAAATCTCGGTATCGAATTTTTGGGTGGAATGCAATACTTCCCCTACTTACTATACGTAGTAGAGAAAGTAAAAAATCTGATGTGTTACACTCACATGACTTTCTCTACTCTTGTACAATCTAATTTTACAAACGCCTATTTTCCATATGCTTCATGTTAATCGAGATATCGAGATGTCAATCTTATTGGTAATTTTCTTGTAGATGCAAGGGGAATATGGTAGCTTTTAACCGATAGTCAAATATTTTAACGCTGGTTGCTATGTGGCGCATTCCATTCTCTTTGCATGTCCAGAACATAAAAAAAATGAATAACGCATTTGAGAAAAAGTATAAGTATTGGAAAATTTAAGGAAATAACAAGCAATATCTCGAAAACGGTTCACTCAACAAAAGAAATCTATATGACATAAGTTGTGTATTTTAACGCGATCTACATTATTTGTGTAGTAAAATTTTGTCTATCTCTTATGGTTTACCAGTTATGCAAAAGTCGTTCACAATGAAGAATACTTTTGGAGACATTCCCAGAAAATTCGAGATATACATTTCATTTCTCATGACATTATCTTAAACATATGATATTTTCATCAAAATCGTTAGAGCCATTTTTGAGAAAATTAAAATTTTCGAAAAATCTTCCATGTAAAGGGTAGTCTGGGGTGGGGGGATTTTCTTGAAAACCTTCGTGTCGCATCTCTGGAAGATACTGAACCTAAATACCAAGTTTGGTGCTTATCCGACTGTTCGTTTTTGAGTTATGCTGTTCACAGACACACAGACACACACACACACACACACACAGACACACACACAGACACACACACACACAGACACACACACGGACATGTTTCCAAAAATGCTTTTTTTGGTTTCAGGAGGTCTCAAAACATGTATTTCCGGCGAAATCTCGGTATCGAATTTTTGGGTGGAATGCAATACTTCCCCTACTTACTATACGTAGTAGAGAAAGTAAAAATGTATGTAACAGTAATTGTATATGTTTATATTATTGTATCCATGTTCAATAATGTTATGTGAATATATTACGAATTTAATAATGTAGGAGCTGTGAGAATAATAAGTTAAAAGTTGCTAACAATGAGGTAACCATGAGGTAATAATGAGTTTAAGAGTTTAATAATATTACTTGTGATTCTTGGAAGCAATAATGTAATTTTAGTGACAGTTTATAAAATAGCCAATCAACAACCAGAAAAAAGCTTTAGTAAAATGAAGGTATTCTATTGGAGTAGGATTAGCCAATCAGAAACTGAAAAGAAGAAACATTTATAAATTCAGAAATCAGTTGGTTGCAAACAGTGTTCCTAACCGGACGCGAGACACGACCTCGAGAAATATAATAGTATTCGTGTGAGACGAAAATAGTTTACGTGTTAAAAAGTGCAATTAATTAATAAAAGAATCTCACAGTTCTCCATCAGTGAAGTGTTATATAAATCGTATCAAGCATTAATAAAAGGAGTGAATTAAAAATTATAATCTGTGTAAGCCTACATTCTTAAGTCGCACCACAACCCTGCTAAGACATCCATGTCTCTAAAATAAATATTTAATACTTAAAGAAACAGTCAAATTACAAAGTTAATATTTTTTTAAACTTGGGGCAAAGGCTACTGGAAACCGGGTACCATACGCGCGGTTGCAAACTACTTCAAGTTCGGCTCCCCAACAGTTGAAATATAATACAACTCCTTCAATACGACCTACTTCAAATTGACGCCCAAAGCGTGATGCAAATAACGTAAAGATACTATCTACTTCAAATCGGCTTTCCAAACGTAACAATACAACAAAATACCTTCATGTGGAACCCATTGGATGGTACTATAATACCGAATACTCGTCTTGCTCAGTACAAAGAGTGCAGTACGATATGTGTACCGGTACTCATTAGTTGAGACAGTACGTACACACTTGTCGTGTGAGAACATTCGTGTGACCAATGAAGATGTTTCATAAAGCCAGATTTCAATTATAACCATGCAGCGCTCCTGTTATTATACTGCATCTATGTTCCCATGCTAACCTTAAAATGCTTAGTTTAGTATTATCTTTATATTCTACAGATTTTTGCACATGTTTTTCCACACCTATATATCATGAATAAGAGCAATGAAATCGAATGTCATTGCAGTCGTTATATGGAGCTGTATCTCTTCCTTATTGCAGTCATGAGGTAAGACTTTTCAAGTAATTACGCCGTTTGTATTCTGAAGGTCTGAGTGCACACCTGAAATCGTAACACCTATAAACTTCCTTTCTTGGACACCTTCCAGTCCAGTAAACATCATCATTCAAGAATAATTTACGTGCGTAATGTAAGTTTTCATGTCGGCATGGCCCACGAGAAAGTGGACATGCACATGTAAAGCAAACTTATGAAGCATTAAGTAACATATCACATGACTTTATCTATCACAGCCCGTATCATAGGAGGGGGCTCTAAAAGTTCTCGGCCTGACCATGAAAATACAAGCTTTAAGAGGTACGTTTTTTGTTTCCTCAATGTACCTTGCAAATCAATAGATACATTTAGTCCAACGACTTTCTAGCATTTTAATGCTCACAGTAAAATAACATTTATCCTCTTCATTAGGAAGGAATTTCATATAATCCGCAAGAGATAGTAAAAAAATCTTATGTGTTACACTCACATGACTTTCTCTACTCTTGTACAAACTATTTCTACAAACGCTTATTCTCCATATGCTTCATGTTAATCGAGATGTTAATCTTATTGCTAATTTTCTTGTAGCTGCAAGGGGAATTGCTAGGCTTTAAGCGATAGTCAAATATTTTAAGAGCTGGTAGGTATGTGGAGTATTCCATTCTCTTTGCATTGCCAGGACAAAAAAAAGATGAATAATGAATTTGAGAAAAAGTATAAGTATTGGAAAATTTAAGGGAATAACAAGCATTATCTCGAAAATGGTTCACTCAACCAAAAAAATGTATATGACATAAATTGTTATTTTAACGCGATCTACATTTTTTTGTGTAGTAAAATTTTGTCTATCTCTTATGGTTTACCGGTTATGCAAAAGTCGTTCAGAATGAAGAACACTTTTGGAGACATTCCCAGAAAATTCGAGATATAAATTTCATTTGTCATGAAAATATCTTAAACATATGATATTTTAATCAAAATCGTTAGAGCCATTTTTGAGAAAATGAAAATTTTCGAAAAATGTTCCATGTAAAGTGTAATCTGGGGTGGGGAGATTTTCTTGAAAACCTTCGTGTCGCATCTCTGGAAGATACTGAACCTTAATACCAAGTTTGGTGTTTATCCGACTGTTCGTTTCTGAGTTATGCTGTTCACAGACACACAGACATACAGACACACACACGGACATGTTTCCAAAAATGTTTTTTTTTTAGATTCAGGGGGGTATCAAAACATGTATTTCCGGTGAAATCTCGGTATCGAATTTTTGGATGGAATACAATACTTCCCCTGCTTACTATACGTAATAGAGAAAGTAAAAATTACTAGACAAAAGACTTAGATTTTTTTAAAACCCACCGTTTATTTCAAATAACTCTTGTGGCGTTAGTATTTCGGAGATGTCCGTTGTTATTCAAAACTTTGTCAAGGAACTTTTATCAAAACCTTTGCGATGTCATGGAAAGAGTAAGGTATTTCAAGGCCAGCATATAACGACCTGCTTTTAAGCATTTGGTTATCGCTTCGGTTTCCTATGCCTACAAAAGAAATGTGTAAACGTTTATTTGGATTAACGTGAAGTCGAGAGAAAATAATGTGTGCTATATTCACATGACGTGTTCTACCCTTTATCTTTATTAGTGGGTATACAAACTATTTTTACTCAAGCTTATTTGTCTGTCTATTACGTTTCGATTCAAATAAACCTTTACAAAAATAGCTACATTACACATTTCGTTACAGATACAAAGGGAACAGCGATAGTCAAATGTTTAAGATGTCGCGGGAATCGGACGGTGTTATCTTATTTGCAGGGCGCCTGTTATTGTTTTATTATTTTAAAATTTGGGTTCTTTGTCCTCCGGCTAGCTATTATTACTCGGTTAAGCAAGTATCTCTGAGCAGGGCGTGTACACGGAAAGGAGTTGTTACTAAAAGATAACACTGATAAAAGAATTTGTTTTCACACTTTTATTGTCGTCACAATTAATAATTCACATCTTTAATCTTTATACACGCCTGACTGAAACTGTTATATTTCCGAATGTAATTACTGTTGTATTAGTTGCCGCGTACTTCACATTTTATAACTAACTTTACGACATATACCTCGCGAGAGATTCTTCCAAACTGTATGACGTGCACCTCACGAGAGATTCTTCAAGACTGGGTGAAACATGCTTATGGCTCAAGAATATATACTCCTCCCCGAAATGCCTAAACATTATAATAGAGCTGCTATTGGTTACCAAATCGCGCCAACATTAGCGTCTGTTTTGTCAGCCAATCACTACTACTAACATATATACTCTAGGGAAAATATTCCCTCCATTTCTAAAGAAAGGCACGCTACCCTGACGTCATTTGTTTGTCTCTTCTTAGTGATAAACAACTCACCCCCTCTGTTTATTGTTACCCACTTCTATTGTCAGTCGGTTTATTGTTACCCATTTCTATTGTCAGTTTCAGTGAGGCCGTGTAAACTTATTTCCTAACAATACTTATGGCTAACAAGCATCTAAAATCCTGTACATACAATAATATTGATTTACACTACAATTACTCTGGCATTCACAGCATGTTATGATATAAAATACTGCCTCAAAGAACTGGACGCTATATGCTGGCCTTAACATTTCATACTGTTTCCGTGCAATCGCGAGAAACAACTGAATTGTTGAAAGGACCTTAAGAGAATGACCAAGAAATGAACACCCCGTAGTTCATCAACGTTTATGTCAACGAAACTAAGAAATAGAAGAATGAGCTTTTAGCTGGCCGGTAGCTCAGTCGGTAGAGCACCTGCCTACTGTGCGAGGGGTCCCGGATTCGATTCCCGGCTGGGGTGGGAATGTTTCTTTAACCAAGATTATTTCCTATCCTCCCCAGAGTCTGGAAGTATGAATGAGAGTGTGAATGTGCGTGTGTAATCTAATGATTAAAACACCCAAAGTGCAATAAACTCAACGACAAGAGTTACATGAGTTAACACCGTTGCCAATAGGCAATAAGTTCCAAAGGAAAAGTCGCCGATAAGACCAATGTAGTTAAAGGCAGGGTATAAGTGGAACTAACAAGAAAAGAAACAGAAATGAACAATTCGAACCATTAATATCTCGGAAATGGCTGATACTACAAAAAGTTACTTAAAATAAATTGCGTCTTTCAAAGAGATCTGCATTTCTTGTGTAGTACGTTTTGGTTTATTGCTTAATGTTTACCAGTTATATAAGATTATACAAAATTCACGGTATTTTAATCAAAATCGTTAGAACAAATTTTTAGAAAATAAAAAACTTCGAAGAACCTTCCACGTAAAGGGTAGTTTAGAATGGGGGATTTTCTTGAAAATATTTCTGTCGTATCTTTGGAAGATATTGAACTTAAATACCAAACTTTGGTATTTATCTAACTTTTCGTTTTTGAGTTAGGCTGTTCAAAGACACGCACACGGACCTTTTTCTAAAAATGCTTTTTTTGGATTCAGGGGTTCTCAAAACATGTATTTCCGTTTAAAACTCGGTATCGATCTTTGTGTGGAATGCAATACTTCCCCTACTTACTATACGTAGTAGAGAAAGTAATAAATGACAGTGAGTAGATAAATTCATGTGAATAAACACATTAGAATTTTTAAGTATTGAAGTTAACTCGATTCTTAGCTTTCGCTTTTTGGTTACATCGTAATGGCACCCGATTGACCCGACATACATTTGTGAATGTTTTGGCTTTCTTCCGGTTCACGAACAGAGAACAGAATTAGTCAAAGATGTCTCTTCTTTGTTTGTCACAGCAAGCAAGCAAGCAAGCAAGGTGTGAAAAAAACAGAAAAAGAAAACAGAGGATCGGTGTAGTAATTTACAGCGCTGCTTCCTGAATACTAATTAAGTAGTGACTGTTTCATCCATACGCCACGTATTTGATATCGACTAATAACGTTTATCGACCAATCAGGTCGTTTACCTTATAATAACTTGCAAGGATGCGAACCCTAATGGTATGCAGTGATTAATATGCTATGTCATCCAATTGTGTTTTTAATTAATGCACGTTCAAGTTATCAATTTCCAAATAAGTTATATTCTTAAACAATGTGTCTTTATTGTGCTCTGATTTTACCTTATTTTGAGATTAACTATTTTATCCTATTGTTGGTAGCATTGGTTAGTATGTCGTAACAGACTCGATTATTTATTCAGCATGCCGTGATTTGGCAGCTGACACCAATTTGATTTTAAACAGCACAAATAAGAGAGTTATTACTATTTATATATTGTTACATTTTATTCATACAACAGTCTTAATAATTTCACTCGAGGTTACTAGTTTCAGCAGATAAATACCGCTCGTGCTTCATTCTCGCGAATATATCGATAAACTCGAAACCACTCTTGGGCTTACCTATGCTAAAAATCTGATGTGATACATTCACATTACTTTCTCTACCCTCTATCGTTTATTAGTGGGTATACAAATTATACTTACCCAAGCTTATTTTTCTATCTAATCCAAATAAATCTTTACAAAAATAGATACATTACACATTTCGTTATAGATACAAGGAGAACAGCGATAGTCAGGTGTTTAAGAACTAGACGCTGGCCTTAAAATTCCATAGTCTCCATCCAATCTCGCGAAAACAACTGAATGTGGAAAAGACAAGAGAATGGCCAAGAAATGAACAATTCGAACCTTTAATAAAGGATATCTCAGAAACGGCTAATACCACGAAAAACGTATTCTAAATAAATGTGTTTTAAAGCGATCTACATTTCTTTGTGCAGTACGTTTACCAATTATACAAGATTATGCAAAATTTCTTCCAAATGAAGTGGACTTCACAGGCTATTCCCCCCAAAATTAAAGATATACATTTTATTTGTCATGTAAATATCTTTAATATATGCTATTTTAATTAAAATCGTTAGCCATTTTTTAGAAAATCAAAATTTTCAAAAAATTTTCCATGTAAGTGGTAGTCTGGGGTTTGGGGATTTGCTCGAAAAACTTTGTGTCACATCTTTGGAAGGTCTAAACTTAAATACCAAATTTGGTGTTGATTCGACATTTCGTTTTTGAGTTATGCTGTTCACAGACACACACAAACGCGCGCGCGCGAACCTTTTTCTATAAAGGCTCTTTTTAATCCGGGGGACCTCAAAACACGTATTTCGGTGAAATCTCGATATCGAATTTTTGGGTGGAACACAATACTTCCCCTACTTACTATACGTAGTAAGGAAAGTAAAAATTCAGAGCCAGGGAATACATTGTATGCTTTATGGTTTAATTCCAAGCTATAAATGCAGTAATCTTTACTAATATGGTTTTTGCACACTGATAATTTCCTTGACAGAGAGCAATATATGAGTACAATGGAGGAAAAAGTTTAATAAAAATTGAATGAGTATATGCACTTAGAATTAGAAATAGTAAAGGAAGCACTAAAATCGTTAAAATGTGGAAAATCACCAGGGATTGGAGGTGTCCCGGCTGAATTGTTGCATGTAACAGATAAACCATACAAGCAACTGAGAGATTTATTTGAAAAATACCTGAATGTTGAGGATGTGCCGGAAGATTGGAAAATAAGATATATTTCCACAATATAAAAAAGGTAGAAAAGATTAATGTAAAAGCAATAGAGGCATTACAATAAATAGCACGTTAAAAATACTGTATGGTAAAATAATTAAGCATTTCCTTGAGCTACAATACAAAGATTTGGAAGCAGAAGAACAAGCTTTAGAGCACGTAGATCAACTATCGATTATATATTTTGTTTACAACAGATAATAGAGAATAAAACCACTAAAACACAACCCCTCCATTTGGTGTTCAACGACATAGAAAAGGCCTATGATAATGTGCCATTATCACAACTACGGTTAGCTCTAAAACTGGCGGAAATTAGACCTACACTACGTGGTCAAAAGTATCCGGACACCTGGCTGAAAATGACGTATAAGTTCGTGGCGCCCTCCATCGGTAATGCTGGAAGTCAATATGGCGTTGGCCCATCCTTAGTCTTGATGACAGCGAGGCGTCGTTTAGCATTTTCCTGCCGGATGTATGGCTTATGAGCAGCCGCTCGATCACGGAATCCAAGGTTTATCACCTCACGCTTAACTGCCATAGCACTTGGAGTGGATCCTGATGCAGTTTGGAATTCCTGTGTGATGGTCTGGATAGGTGTCTGCCTATTATTCTTTATGACCCTCTTCAAATGTCGGCGTCTCTGTCACTCAACAAACGAGGTCGGCCTGTAGGTTTTGTGCTGTACATGTCCCTTCACGTTTCCACTTCACTATCACATCAGAAACAGTGGAACTAGGGATGTTTAGGAGTGTGGAAATCTCGCGTACAGACTTCTGACACAAGTGACACCCAATCACCTGACCACGTTCGAAGTCCGTGAGTTCCACGGAGCGTCCCATTCTGCTGTTTCACGATGTCTAATGACTACTGAGGTCGCGGATAACGAGTACCAGGCAGTAGGTGGCAGCACAATGCACCTAAGATGAAAAACGTATGTTTGTGGGGCTGTGCGGATACTTTTCATCACATAGTGTATTTTGATAGACGCAATTCCAAATTTATACAAAAATGCATATGTAAAAGTAAAAATGGGGAAAATATTTGTCCATCGGATTTCACGTTAATAAAAGATTACGACAGGATGCTGCGTATCTCATACATTATATAAAATTTATACGGAAACAGCTACTGAAGGTTGTAAAAATAAGTGTAAAAATATGGGAATTGCAATAGATGATGACTCAACAATATACTCCCTGCAATTTGCGGATGATCAGTTATTTCCAGCCCAAGATATGAAGACGTAGAATATCTTACAAGGAATTTGATTCAAGAATACAACAAATGGGGCCTAAAAGTAAATAAGTGTAAATGCAAATATATGGTCATTGGAGATTTGGTACTGGAAAGCGAAATGAGGATATTTAAACACACAGGGGAATATAAATACCTGGGATTAAAAGTTACACAAGATGGAAAACAAGAAAAGCAAATAAGATCAAAAATAAAATCAGGAAAGTATGCTCTATCTACTTTGAATGGTATATTATGGGATAAACAGGTCTCAAAAGAAACTTAAACTACAATTTTTAAAACAATACAAGTGTTATAACCTATGCCTTGAGGCAGTATTTTTAAAACTCAAATGATTTCAGTCAAATTATATAATATGTAAATTCAATAACAGCCCGCCTTGAAGCAATATGTGTATGTAATAATTTGTAAAATGTATGTAACAATCATTGCATATGCTTATATTATTGTATCCATGTGTAATAATGTTTTGCGACTATATAACGTGATTTAATAATGTAGGAGCTGTGAGAAATAAGTTAAACGTTGCTAACAATGAGGTAATCTTGAGGTAATAATGAGTAAGGAAGTTTAAATGTCATTATTAGAGCAGCAATAATGTAAATTTTCAGACGGTTTAAAAATAGCCAATCAACAGCCAGAAAAAGCTTTAGTTAAATGCAGGTATTCTATTGGAGTAGGATTAGCTAGTCAGAGACTTGAAATACAGAAATTTACAAGTTTAGACGGTTGAAATCAATTCAGTTACCTTCAAACAGTGTTCATAACCACACGCGAGATGTGTCCTCGAGAAATTAATTATATTTTCGTGCGAGACGAAAATAGTATACGTGTTAAAAAAGTGCAAGTATTAAATAAAAGAATCTCACAGCTCTCGATATCATTGAAGTGCTATTTAATCTGTGTCAAGGATTAATAAAAAGGAATGAATTAAAACTAAAAATCTTCTGTAAGCCTACATTCTTGTCACATCACAACCCTGCCTAAGAGAAACGTGTCTCTAACAATAATACTGACGCAGCCGAGGCAAACATAAATATAATATCTAAAGATACAGTTAAATTACAAAGTTAATATTTTTTTAAACCTGGGGCAAAGGCCACCTGAAAGTACATTTTGGGGCTAAGCCTACCGGAAACTGTTTAACATACGTGCGGCTGCAACCACTACAAGTTCAGCTCCCCAACAGTTAAAATACAATACAACTCCTTTAATACGTAGCAGCAACTACCTACTTCAAATTGACGCCCAAAACGTGGTGCAAATAACGTAAAGATAACATCTTCTTCAAACTGGCTTTCCATACGTAGCAGCAACTCCTAAAACAAAATTACTTCTTCAAGCTCCGACCGTGGACTCTGAACTATCAGTTAAGAAGAAAATGATTGGTAACAGAAATGGATTAGTGGGTTAAATCTGCTAGGATATCTAAAAGAGCAAAAATTAGAAATGACATTATAAAAGAGAATGTGAATGTTCAACATTCAATCTTAGATTCTATTCAACAGAAACCATTAGAATGGTATGGGCATGCTAAAAAAATGGAAGATGAAAGATTGCTCAAAAAGTAATGGAGTGGACGCCACCAGGAAGGAGCAGAAAAGAAAGACCGCATAGCACGTGGATTCAAGAAATTAGAGGGGCAATGATGGATTGGAAAACTAAGACAGATTTATGGTCCAACAGGCAAAAATGAGGAAAAGTAATAAGAACATGTTAAAAACTGTGTCTTGAGTGCCGAAAAAATGTTTGTACATTGTAAAACCGGAAATATATATAATTTCTTTGGCCGAAAACAATCCGTATTGTCTTTTATGTACTGAAGTATGTTTATGCGTCTAATTCATACATAGACTACAACCGTTGAAAGTGCAAGATAACGAAAGCAAAAAATCTGATGTGTTACACTCACATGACTTTCTCTACTCTTGTACAAACTATTTTTACAAACGCTTATTCTCGATATGCTTCATGTTAATCGAGATGATAATCTTATTGCTAATTTTCTTGTAGATGCAAGGCGAATTGGTAGGCTTTAAGCGATAGTCAAATATTTTAACAGCTAGTTGCTATGTGGAGTATTCCATTCTCTTTGCATTACCGGGACAAAAAAAAATGAATAACGAATTTCCATTTGAGAAAAACTAGAAGTATTGGAAAATTTAAGGGAATAACAAGCAATATCTCGAAAATGGTTCACTCAATAAAAAAAAATGTATATGACGTAAATTGTGTATTTTAACGCGATCTACATTTTTGTGTAGTAAAATTTTGTCTATCTCTTATGGTTTACCAGTTATGCAAATGAAGGTATTCTTCACAATGAAGAATACCTTTGGAGATATTCCCAGAAAATTCGAGATATACATTTCATTTGTCATGAAAATATCTTAAGCATATGATATTTTAATCAAAATCGTTAGAGCCATTTTTGAGAGAATTAAAATTTTCGAAAAATGTTCCATGTAAATGGTAATCTGGGGTGGGGGGATTTTCTTGAAAACCTTCGTATCGCATCTCTGGAAGATACTGAACCTAAATACCAAGTTTGGTGTTTATCCGACACACAGACACACACGGACATGTTTCCAAAAATGCTTTTTTTTTATTCAGTGGGTCTCAAAGCATACATTTCCGGTGAAATATCGGTATTGAATTTTTGGGTGGAATACAATACTTCCCCTACTTACTATACGTAGTAGAGAAAGTAAAATACACCAGCAAACATGGGTACGTAAACGAGCTGTTTGCGAGACAGTTGTCTCCCCTGATTATCATGTAAAAGTCCTTGGGCGTTAAAGCGGTCCAAGCTTCGTTCTTTGTTTACAAAGTTGAGCATTACCAAGAGGTGGAGTTGTAATCAAACCCACTTACTACCTGCACAGAATGGATACAATACACAGAATAAAAAGTTATAACAGGCATGTCATTGTCCATCAATTGTGCTTTAATGTGGTCTACATGGAACCATATTCTCAATTACTATCTGACGAAAATCTCATATTTTCACGTCTTTACTTCTACTTCTTTTTAGTTTACGCTATCAGTTACGGTAGCTTATAGCATAAATAATGCCCAAGAGTCATAATATAAACTCATTTGAAATTTTATGTGATTTATCATTTAGCTTTGTAAATCATATTTGGCATCACTGATCCTAAAGTGCTGATGTTAAACAGTTGAATAATGATCTCTTTTAACTTTGATAAGACATCTAGGTAATGAACCGCTGTTATAGTACATTTTAGGAAAAACTGCCCGTTTTCTCGAAAACAGCTCGAAAATCATTATGTTTATATGTTTTTATTTATATCAGATTACAGCTTAGAACTGGTGACAACATAAAAATAAGAGAAACGGGATTGTTATACCCCTCTTGGAGAAGTGGTTCAGAGAAGCAACGAGAGGAATAGCATGTGAGACCAATAAAACAATAGCGCCGCCTAAATGAGTAAGGTAGAGCAGATTTTTACTGCTATAAGGCAACTGAGCTACATGTGATACTTTTAGGAATATTACAGAGTTTGGTATTTTGGATTATTTCATTTAGCAGAAATGTATAATATTTGAAATTGCAAATAAAGTTTTGATCTGACGAATAAAAAAGTATTAATAGTCAGAAATTATCATTTTACTTCATAAATTTATTTCTACGTCAGTTTAAGTTATATGTTGGTAACACTGTCAGGTATTATAAAAACAAAAAGCCTGTCTTAAATGTATATAATATAATATCGCAAACACTACATAGAAAAAGTTTAAAAAACGGAACAATTTACAAACAAAAATTATAAAAATAATAAAGCGAAAAATCTTAAAACCCTTAAAACAAGTAAACTACACTACCGGTTTTGTTTTTGCATATTAAAATGACAACTTTTTCTCCGTTATTTTGTCTGCAAGAATGCATTGATGTGGAGACGAATACATATTTTCTGGTATCCTTAGATGCGTTCTTTTGTTGCAACAATAAAGCAATAGTATTTTTAAAATAGGCCTAAAAATCCTACACTGCCGCTAATTTTGCAGCGATTTCAGTCAATTTTGAACCAGAAGTAAAATGTCCACTTCGTGAGTGCAATATTTACTCACTTTTTGACATTTTTAAGGTTCCCCATATAATCTATATTCAACTTTGACTTGATTTCATAAAGTTAAATATATCGACACAATTTTTACTTTCTCTACTACGTGTAGTAAGTAGGAGAAGTATTGCATTCACCCAAAAATATGAAACCGAGATTTCACCGGAAATACAACTTTAGAGGCCCCCTGAATAAAAAAAAATTAGAAAAAGGTCTCTGTGTGCGTGTCTGTGAACAGCATAACTCAAAAACGAAAAGTCGGATAAATACCAAACTTGGTATTTAGGTTCAGTATCTTTCAAAGATGTGACACGAAGATTTTAAAGAAAATCCCCCGCCCCAGTCTACCCTTTAAATGGAACATTTTTAGAAAATTTTGATTTTCTCAAAAATGGCTACAACGATTTTTGATTATAATTTTATATATTTAACATATTTTCGTGATAAATGAAATATATATCTTGAATTTTCTGGGAATGTCACTAAAAGTCCTCTTCATTCTGAGTGGTTTTTTCATAACGGGTAAACCGTAAGAGAGAGACAAAATTTTTCTGTATAGGAAATGTAGAGCTCGTTTAAACAAAGTTTATGTCATATACAATTTTTTTGTGGATGAACCATTTCCGAGATATTCCTTGGTATTTCTTTGTATTTTACAGTACTTACTTTGGCAACCAGCTCTTTAAGAGGTTTAACTATCGCTTAAAGCCTACCATATTCCCCTTGCACATACAAGAAAATTAGCAATAAGATAGTTTCTACATATGTTTATCTCGATTAACATGAAGTAGACGAAGAATAAGCGTTTGTAAAAATAGTTTGTGCAAGAGTAGAGAAAATCATGTGAGTGTAACACATCAGATTTTTTAAACCTTATATTTAACTCAATCTCAGTATATGCATCGGTTCGTGAGACTAATGTGTAGAGTAGATCACAAAGCGGAGTTCATAGGTGCTTCGCAAAAGCGAATGTACCTAAAATTGATAAAGTTGATGCTAGACAGGGGTTCGTGGTTGGATTTGAGGAGGTAGCAACGGTAATTTAATTCATAACAGTGCCCGCTAAATATCTATGGCTGTGGCCTGCATTTTCTAAATTTAATTCTATTGTCCAATCATTACCATCATCATCTGAACTTTGCTGATAAATCTAAAGCATTAATTAATAAAATTCATAAATGCCGTAAAATTCTAGCATGATATTTCTTAGTTTTCAGTTTACTTATTCATGTGGTAATTTCGGGATACAATTTACGACACAGCACGCTCCACTAGTGTTTGTCTAAAAATAAAAGTGTTGTTACTCACTCTTAGAGGCCCAGACAGCACCATCATCAAGTCCTTGAAGGAAATGCTCAACATCTTTCCTACAGCCGGGCTTCAGAAGGGCAGCCAAGTCTTCCTGTAGCGCCAGGGCATGAACTCTGTACGGGTCGAAGATATTTACTAAATCAGAAATGCGCGTCTTCTTAACGTCTTCTGCTCCACCGCCTCCACCACGAAGACCTCCTCCGCCGGCGCCGCCGGTAACCGCACCGGTAGATGCAGCCGCTGCCAGCGAGATCAGCGTCAGAAGGATGAGGGTTCGATGACACACTTGGGAGGTTTTCATGGCTAGGACCATCTAGACCGTTACTGGAAGACGATGGAAGCTTTTCTGTTCTTGCTAATGGACATCTCACTTTTGCTTTCGTTACATCGCCCCCACCTCCGGCTTCTGGTGGAACCTGACGTGGAAGAAGTTTCACTTCATGATCAACTTGTTCCGTTTGCTTCCCTTCCTTCCTCCTTACCTTTCTTCTTTCTCTACCGTCGCAGAGAAAGAAGCTAAGAGGCGAATGTTGTTTGTTTTGGTCTTTCACTTTTGCTGTAATCGAGGTAGGAAGCTTAGCGATTGTGCAACGGTCAGGGTGCGTTGTAACGGTTGCACGTCACAACTTCTCGAGTCTTCAGGCGCATTCAGCTGTTGAGAATGTTTAAAAATGTGATGTGTAGCAGGTGACTTTCTCTGTCTGTAACGATTTCCTAGCCACTCCAACGACTGTGTATAGTAGAAGCTTATTTCCTCTATCTACTCCTGCAAACATCTTTTTAGAAGACTGAAGATATTAACCTTACCTTGCATGTACATATTTTCAATCTTAAAATTCTATGTATGCAATCGAACCACATTTATTACAAACATGGAAATTCATGAGATAAACACTAGACAAAAGCGTAACATCCATCATCCAAGTGCAAAGCTTTCTTGCTTCCAGAAAGGTGTATATTAAGTGACCATAAAACTATTTAATACTCTCCCTAATGATCTTAAGGGAAAAGTTGACAATTTCAATGTGTTTAAAACTGCTGTTAAAGAGTACCTATGCTCAAAAGCATATTATTTCTGTACAAGATTATCTGAATGACATATTATCCTGATGATAATACATATATAGTTCTCTAAGTAGATTAATAAATATTAATGACAATTGCCAGTTTTCCAATTGCTTGGTCTAGAATTAATGAAGCTATTTAAATGTATGTATATTAAGAACTGACAGTAAATACTATGCATTACAAATCAAATAGAACAAAATGATGAGACCAACAAAGGTACAAGCCTAGTGAAAGTTAAAATAACTGTTCTTGTTTATAAATATAATGTTAACCTTATAACGGTAGGGAGGTATTCGATTTTGTACAAAATTACACCGGATTTATTTCATTTTGTATATAATATGTCTTTATTTTATTCTAAATGTTCTGTATTCTATGTACTATTTATGTATATATGTAACTATATTGTACACTTCCTTGACACGCATATAGTGTGTCTCTATTTTATTTCAAACATTCTATATTCTGTGTAATATTTATGTTTATATGTAATTTTTGTACATTTCTTTAACATGTTCTATGTTCACAAGCCTTTATGGCTGCTAGTGAACTCACAGAATGCAATCCAATCTAATCTAATCCACTTCATATTATCCCATAAATATCTACAGAGCTTCAGCTAATCAATATCACGTTATCAATTTTCTTCTATTTCTTCTTCTTCTCTTTATATAAGATGAATCTGTCGCGGTTTCGTGTTATCTTATTTGCTGAGCGCCTGTTATCGTTTTATTATTTTGAATTTTGAGTTCTTTGTTCTCCGGCTAGCTATTATTACCCAGTCGAGCAAATCTGGGTGTGTAAACGGAAAGGAGTTGTTACTAAAAGATAACACTGATAAAAGAATTTGTTTTTACACTTTTATTGCCGTCACACTTCATTAATTTCACAGATTTACTTTTGATACACGCCTGACTGAAACTGTTATATTTTCGAATGTAACTAGAATCACTTATTTGCCGCACATTATTAATTCGCGCATTTCACATTTTATAACTAGCTTTACGACGCGAGAGATTCTGTAGAACTGCGTGACGTGTAACCCGTGAATGATTCTGTTGAACTGAGCAATAGTTGTCTCTGACTTTAGCTTTTTATACTCCCTCACCCCGATATGCCTAAACATTATAACAGAGCTGCTATTGGTTAATAAAGCGCGCCAACATTAGCGTCTATTTTTATATCCAATCAAAATTACGAACACATATACTCTAGGGAAGATATTCCCTCCATTTCTAAAGAAAAGCGCGCTACTCTGACGTCATTTGCTTGTCTCTTTTAATTAATAAACAACTCACCCCCTCGCTACATTGTTACCCGCTCCTATTGTCAGTTTCAGTGAGGCCGTGTAAACTTATTTCCTAACAATGCTTATAATTAACAAACATCTCAAATCATTGTCATACAATAATGCTAATTTACACTACAATCACTCTGGCATTCACAGTGTTGTGATATAAAATACTGCCTCAAATCACTTGACCCTAAATTTTTTTCTTTGCCTAGCACCTACCTAAGTAAGTAGGGAGGAAGTATTGCACTCCACCTAGAAATTTGATACCGGAATATCACCGGAAATACGTGTTTTGAGGACCCTTGAATCCAAAAAGATACCTGTGTGCGTGAACAGCATAACTCTAATTCAAAATATTCGATAAATAATAAACTTCAGCATCTTCCACGGATGCAACACGATTTTCAAGAAACTTCTCTCCTCCCAAACTAACCTTTAAATAGATTTTTTTCCCTCAAAATTACTCTAGCGATTTTGATTAAAATACCAAGCGTTAAAGGCATTTTATGAACAAATTAAGTGTATATCTTGAATTTTGCGCCGATAGGTGAAATCGACTTCATTCTGAATGAATCTTGTATACTTTTGTATAGGAAGGGGCATGAGTAGGTTACAGTTGTGTGATTGTAGTTTGATGAACTGAGATGAGTAATTTTGATTTTATACTACTTATTTCATTGTTAAGTTTCCCAGCCTTACTCAGTTTGTCTTTTGTCTATTCTTTTATCTTTTGTTTATTCGTTGTTTTCAGATGATCAATAATTGAGTTTTTTATTTATGGACGCTCTATAACTACTATGGTCCTTAGCGTCCCATTTTTACTGGGTGTGAAATTTTGTTCAGGCTTGAGGTTCTTTTACGTCCGTAAATATCTGACGAGGGACCACCGAATTTAGTTCCCTTCCGAAGGGAGCCATGCTAACGATTTTACGCCCCAAAAATGTCCATCGCCCACCGCCGGGTTAGAACCGCGACCTCGGGAACTAGAGGCTAGCATGGTACCCCTAGACCACGGGAGAGACATGTTGTTTTCACTCTCTTGTGTCATGACGGCTGGAAATATAACTAAAGGTCAACGAATCTGGGTTTTAGAACATATGGACTTCTTTTTTGGGGTGGCGTTAAAGATGTCTTTTCAAGAAGACCCCATACTGTTAATGGAAAAGATTCAGTACATAAGAGAGTCGTGCCAAGAAACTGATGTAAATAAATAATTGTGTACAAGAGTATGTTTCAGTGTGAAATGTAGAGTGTAAATGCTGAAGGCCAACAATTTAAACAGTCACATTAACAATAGTAGGTTTCAGTGTTTATTGTGCTAAGAGTTTTACAATTTGATTGTCTACTGCACTTTGACCCTGACCAATCATTCAGTAGACAATCACTACAGTTTATTTACATTTTACAATTTCCCGTCAACGCATTCTGTAGACAATCACTACAGATTATTTACATTTTACAATTTCTCGTCAATAAATTATCTTGTTTTTTCAGTTTTTCATGTCCCATTTTCACTTTTTCATTTTTTACTTATTGATTACTTAACCATCACACATTCACTATAGTTTTCCATTCAAAGTAAGATACACTACCTCTTACTTTTCTCTATCCACTGTCCAATGCCATTTATTTTTGACTTTACACAAAAACTGTCCAATGCTTCTAGCGTCCTTGCTCATCATTTCGATCATAAGTGTATTTCTATCCCCCTTCAACCACTTCTTATTAAAAAATTCTTTTCTCCAATTTTCTGTTCCTTGCCACTTAAATACTATGCGTTCAATGTCTTCATTACCACCACACATCGGACATTGGTTCTGAGGAATACCCTGTCTTAACCCTCTTAGCCTCCATGCTCCGGTTCTTAGCCATGCAATAGATTCTCTCTCTTCTTTATTTACTATGTCTATATATATTTCCCTACCCCATGTATTTTTCACTGGCTTATAACAATTTAATGGGGCGGCGCCGTGGCCGAGTGGTTAGACCGCTCGCCTCCCATCTAGGCGGCCCGGGTTCAATCCCAGGGACCTGCATGTGGGATTTGTGGTGGACGAAGCGTCTGGGCGGGTTTTCTCCGGTTTCCCCCGCCATTCATTCCACCAACTGCTCCATCATCACCTTTCCTTTCATCCATTTCACCAACATTTCGTTTCATCTACTTCCTTCATCCCATACCAGGCAGCGGGCTGATCACCCATCCTGGATGCTCTGTCTGATCCATGAGTATCTGCTCCTCGACGGGCCTCTGACCCCAGGCACCCGCTTGTAAGTCCTGGGGGTGTAAGTCCTACATAAGAGGAGGGTAAACAGATAATGAATGAATGAATTATAACAATTTAATGAAGTTAAAGCGAAATTAAAGTACATTTTTTGGCATATATCATTACTGTATACCTACTTATGCCCCTCTCTTGAGGTAAACTTTAAGGAATAGACAAATTTACTGCACAAAAATAAATAAATATCTCGTTAAAACTACAATTTATGTCTAATACATTTTATTGTTGCAGTAACCATTTCCGAAATATTCGTTATTGGTTTGAATTTCAAAAATAATTTACTTTTTGAAGTGCTGATGTCGTTATTCGTTTTTCTTTCTCTGCTCGCGGTTGTGCAAAACGTATAGAATTTAAGCCACTCCATAGTGAAACCATTTTTCCAAACATACGTACACCTGTATAAAAAGAGTAAACTTTTGTAAAAGTGTTTTCAAAATGAAGGGATAGAGAAATTAATGTAAAGTAAACATATGACTTTTTCTATTTGTTTAATTTCTGCAAACTTTTTAAGTTGTCTGCTTTAAAGATAATTTACATAGATATTTAGATAGGTGAAGGCTCCAAACTCAATGAAAAAGTGGGCATATTACTCCGGTATGAGGTCGATCTCAAAAGCTTAATCGTTTCCACTAGTGATAAATCAGTTTTCTAGCCAAATGTGTAAATGTTTACTAAATAGTGTACTTTGCTATCCACCTCCATGTAGTCGTCCTCCGTGGTGTACTGATTACCATGCTAGTCTCTAGTTCCCGAGGTCGCGGGTTCGAACCCGGCGGAGGGCGATAGATTTTTTCGGGCGTAAAAATCCTTAGCATGGCTCCCTTCGGAAGGGAAGTAAAGCCGATGTCGTAGATTTACGGCACGTAAAAGAACCTCAACCCTGATAGAGGCCTCTGAGCAAAATTTCCGATCTTTCACGCCCAATATAGAATGGGACGCTAAGGATCATAATAGTTAAACAATACTTAAAGTTAGTTAAACAATAGTTAAAGGGCGTCCATAAATAAAACTCAATTTCAATTTTAGGAGTGCTTCTTTTGGATTATTTGAACTTGCGTGACCCGCCTTAATCCCGCCGAAACAGACTGTCAGTCCTCATGTTACGAGCTAGCAGTTGATAACGAGGGAGATGGCTCCGCTGTAACGTGAGAGCCTCGCATTCGGGACGTCCTGGGTTCGATTCCTGGAACCGTCTCTCTGATCGTGGTTTTCCCGTTTAGCAAGGTGAATGCTAGGGTGGTTTCTCTTCTACCACGAATTTCCTTTTCCTAATTTCCTATCATTTCGCTCCCCTGTCTTGTTTCAGAGCTTAGGAGCTGTGTACTGTAAGCCTCTGACGAGAAAACGTTTGCGGGGTGTTCTGCTCTCCGGAGGAGTGAGGGTGGGCGACAGTACCACGAGGCAGCTCACAATGATGTCATAAATAGACCTATCTACATTAAAAACATCGCGCAACGTTAGTATTCCAGTGTGTTTCACTTGCTGTGTAAGTGTTTTCTAGTGATTTATTAAGTTATTTACAAAGCCCAGTAAGAAAGGAAGTATGAAATAATATAAAGTAACCTCTGTTCATTTGTTTGCCTTATGAACCTTCAATTGTATTCAGCATTGCTAGCACAAGAGCGTATGTTTTTTTAGAAGGCTTTAAGCCTTGTTGATATGTTGAAAGTAGAGCCATAGTCTTTCTCAGATAGCGTTAGAAGTGTTGATGTCAACACATTCCTTACAGACACATTCTCGCCAAAGGAACACAGTGTCAGACAGATGGCGCAGATGTTTGCTCAATGGAAAGTTCTTCTCGGCCTGCCAGATAGCGTCTTCTCTGAGCAGCATGCCGATGCGACCGGGTCATAAATCTTGGAATCGTTAGGGACCTCTGCGCATCTCTGTTTGGCGCCCTATAGCCTACTGCGGTTCCTTCATTTCATCCGTTCCTCCTGGGAGTGATATGCATAAAAGATCCGCATTTGGTCGAGGCGTTCCGTCCGTTCCCTGGTCATACTCATACGAAGTAGGTTTCTGATGCCTCATAAGACAGCAGAACTTGAGTAACAGCATAGGTGCGCAATAATAGTGACATGTATTGCAAGGAGAACAATTTCCTAAGAGAAAATTGCGTAAAAACAATTGGAAGCACATCTACAGGATAAATCCTGCAAGACGCGATGAAGCCCCTATCTCCTGTGTAAGCTGCCTATCCGCATATAAAAGATACATAACGCCCCTTTCGCACTTGCTGGTTGCGCGACATTGCAACGAGCATAATGGCCAATTCCACTTTGCGCTTGAGTCTGTCCGGATGCTGAATGAACAGAAGTTCCGTCTTTCTCTAATCCAGGCATTCGCAGCCCTATTGACTTGCAGGCCATTTTATTTCACTACAAAATGGAGTTTCTAGTTATGTTCTAAACAGGAAGATGTCGCACTCGTTTAGATACCACTCTAATTTAGCACCGGAATAAAAACATGCCCCTCATATCTTTACATGGTTATACCAATGCCATCTTAAAGCACATTTTTTGTTGCTATCACCTTTGGTCATAATTGTCGCGTAAATATAGCGCTACCAGTGATACGATTAGGAAGTATCTCGTTCCCACCAACCTAATAAAATTAAAATTTAAACTGAGTTTTACTTATGGACGCTTTTTAATTGCTGTGGTCCTTCGCGTCCTATTCTATATTGGGCGCGAAAGACCGGTAATTTTGTTCAGAGGCCTCTTTATCAAGCTTGAGGTTCTTTTACGTGCCGTAAATCTACGACACCTGACCACCGGCTTTACTTCCCTTCCGAAGGAGGCCATGCTAAGGATGTTTACGCCCGAAAAAAATCTATCGTCCTCGCCGGGTTTGTACCCGCAACCTCGGGAACTAGAGGCTAGCATGGTAACGACCACACCACAGACGACGACGCCAACCTAGAGGTTTCTATTATTTTAACGAAGCTAATTTTGCTATTAATTTTTACACTTTTTTTTTAAGCAAGGGGGTTTACAACCCTCCAAACCCTTCCCTAGCTACGCCTCTTGACGGAGCTCCACTTTACCTGGGTGAAGGAAGATGGAAAATGTACAGCAAAGAGATGTCTAGGTATTTGTGCTATCTCCATGCAGTGAAATACAATACATATATTTTAAAGGCTTTGAAATTTCGTAATACCTAAATTGATTCTAAACCAACACAACACAGAGCATCGCCACACGTATAAGTCCACCCAATGGACGTTAATACGATTGGCAGGCAACAATAAGGTTATCAGAATAACTCAGTCCAGTTTAATTACACCCAGTTCAATTGAAATGCATAGCTCATATTCCTTGAAATGTTTGTTACTAAACAGGTCTGTTCGTCCGTCTTACACTAAGATAATTTGGAGCTATTGAAATGCATCCTATGACATGTTTCACGCTGTTGTACAATACTTGTAAATGTTTTACAAATGAAATTTTATGGAATTTGTTTTGTTTCAGTAAAACAGTAATTTCACTCATTTGTACAATAATTTTAATTATAATAAATGGAAGGATATTCAATATGGCACAGACAGCTCTTTGGTTTTGTGGACTAGCTATAGGTTTAGTGAAGAGCAAACAGAAATGGACATACACAAGAGGTGCATCCATTGTGCAAGCTCTTTCTCGCACATCATCCACTACTTAGGGGAGATCAGTAGATGACTTATCTCATAAGCTCATAATGACTTAATATCTGCTTATGAATACGAGAGGTATATCTTATTGGATATCATATATAGCACGCAGCAGGCAAAAGTGGAGCCTTAACCTCAAAACAGTGCGTTGCTTATGTCAGTTTCATGCAATAACGAATATAAAGCCGTGTAGTTGTTAGTCCAAAATTGTAATATTCAGGATTAAATCTAATAGTGATCAGCATATTAAGCTTTATCTGTTATTTTTTGTGTGAAAACGCAAAAATTAGAAACTGAAATGCATTTGTAGATAAACCGCTTATTTTATAAGTAACAATAACTTTCTGGGTTTTGGTGATTATTTTGAAAAACCCACCAACAATATCGATTGTTTTTGTCTCTAATAACAATTTTATTTTAGTTTGTGACAAATAGCATATATCATGTTTCAGATTAACGAAGCACACGAGGAATGACGTTTCAAAACGCGAAGTTCACATGCATACGCAAATTAGTTTGGAGCGGATTTCTAATCCAAAATATGGACTGCATCAAGCTAAGGTGTTGCTTTGATTCAAGTTTTAAACTTTGTACAAATTTTGTGCTTTGGTTCAGAATGCGATGAGTGCAGCATCGAAATTGGTTCAAACCAAGATAAGTCCAACTTGTTGCAATCGCTAATGTACGTTGCACCCAAACTCTAATACAAATATGGCAAGCTGAGAAAGCAAACATTCCTAACCACAACAATGTTTTGACTGTATATCAGTTATTGTTGCGGCCTAAGTATTGTCGTATATGGCAGGTTTGTTGTATTTTTGCACTAGCCTGCAATTCATGTAAATGATGAACATAGGAGAACGTGTAAGGGACCACTCTTCTGGATCTAGGAAGTAGTAGTAGTAGGGCTTAGTGACTCAAATGCTGTCAGTTCGATACACACCATAAAATCAGAAAAGAAAAAGAGACTTAAGTCTTCTGAAACAACGCTTTGGTAATAGCTGGAAGGAGTATAAAACCCTGAAATTTTGTTGATCTATTTGAGAAAGAAGATGAGTGAAACAATATGAGTGAAGCGTGATTGTTGGAAGGACCTGGACATCAAATGCTCTGAAGAGGGCATAATGAGAGTCATAATATCCATTCAAATTTTTAACTAAAATATAACAGTCTGTAAAACTATTTTTAATGTTGATATTTGTCAGATCAGTATCATTTGATTTTATAATACCTGCATTTATTTTAAAACTGGATAAGTTTTACTGCTTCATTTTGCATATGGATTAGGAGCAAAATATTTTGACTTTTGTTAATGAAAGGAACTTGCTGAATTATTAATGATTTTGATTGTATTTCTTAATAATTTTTTGCAAATATGTTTAACTAAAGTGGTAACAATTTTGACTATATTTGATAAATAAAGTTTGAAAGTGTCCTTAATTACAATGTTGATTGCTTAAATATTTGAACATTTCTCAAAGAAACAGTATGTACCCATTAAAACAAGTGACTGATTTTGGTATTGTTTAAATAATTGGTTGGAAACATCTTTTTGAATTACTGGTTTCATAGTTTCAATTATTTGGCTATTAATAAAAATTAAAAGACTACATTCTTGTATTATTTCTGTATAAATTTGTTTCAAAACACATTTTCTCCCTTTGGTTGGTCAGGTGGGTGAAAAATGAAACAAGTCCACAGATTTTCAAAACACAATTAGTAACTGCATCTTTAAATAAAGAGTGAGATTCTTCACACTTATCCTATTTTTCTACATTCAGAATGTTTAATAAATTTCTAAACTTAAATTATTATAAAACTTTACACAATATTAGTTTTTGACTTCTCCTGTAAAACATGTATTTGCGAACTCATTGCATTATGAAAAGTTACTCCTCACATACTTGTTGAATGTGCTAGTCTGGAGATAATAAAAATCTTTAGTGACTTTTGTAACATGTGGTTAGTGACACTGAAATGATAATATAACAAAATATGTGTACTTTACATTTGATTTTTTGTTTTTAAATTTATTTACAAATCTGATCTTATAATAAAGTGTGCCATATGACACAGAATAAATTCAAAGATTGATATTTTTTTTATCTGGATTCGTTCAAGTTCTTCAATCTTTACAAGTTAAACTTGTATTGTGAAATAAGAGTTTACTAACATTTGTACTAGTTTGTCACCATATTGTAATTATTGTTAGGTAGCAAAAAGGTAACTGTTATCTAACAGAGGGGAGAGCCTTTGATTTCTCTATAATAGTGGCTTAAAGCAAACAATCTGGACAATTACCCGAGGTCCATCCCTCACCTCGTGGTGCAGCTGTTAGCATGTTTGTTGAATTAAAGGGAGAGGCTACTCATTAAATGGAACTGGTCACCCTGACGAGTTCAATGACTGAATCTGGTATTCTTCCTCTTCTTTACCATATACCCTCTTTTCATTTTCCAATCTAGTCTCCCTTGTTTTCTGGACCTATTAAAAGTATTCGAAGGCTAAAGGATCATTTCCTTTTATCTTCTATTCATGTGTGCTGACCTGCAAAAGCACAAACTCATCCTCCACTGGCCGAAGGAGAAACAATTGATCAATATAATGATCTCCCAGCTAAGTCCGAGGACTCGTCAACCAACTGCAGGTGTGGTCCTCCAGATCATACTGGAGGTTGAGTAACGATGATTCAACTACCAACTCTTAAAAAAGTGGTGTCCCTAAGAAACAGTTGAAAACTGCTCATGAAGTAAAATTGGGAAGCAAGAATGATTTCATTATCTCACTCCTGAGCATTATACAAACAATTATTAATGTTGGCAATGTATATTGTTTGTATCCATTGTTGTGGGGCTGGGTAAATGTTTGATGTGTATACTGAGGGAACGCTTTAGCTTTGGGAAGCTTCTGTTTAATATGTACTCGTGCATGGTGGAATTAAGACATAATAGCGTGGGCAAGCGACAGTTGATAGTCAGCCATAGGGGAGTGTAGGTCAGCTGTGATCCTCGGGAGCAGGAAAGGCAACGATCCAGTTGGAATTCTTGTTATCTTCCCAAAAATTTAGAGGTGAGCATAAATAAACTGAGATGTGTGATCTAGATTGTCCTTTTTATCTTTCCCTAGCAAAACTTTAGGTGCTTCCCGGAATTCCTTGGCCTGCCGAGCAAGTGTACTACTGCTACATGCTGTAATTCTTATTTCTCTGGAAAATGCACCAGGTAGGATTTTTGAGGTCATAGCAGCCGCTGTGGCAGTAGGAAGAATGGCTCCAGCAACCATGCCATGGCTCCTGTTGACGAAGGCTTTGCTCAACCCTATTTACCTAATGTTGCTACATATCATGAAGCTGCTGGCTTCATTTCAATGCTCACGTTACAATGTGTGTGCACTTGGAGGAGTGCTCAGTGCTTTTGACAATGCCAGGCTAGGGATCAGAGGAAAGAGGGGCAAGGCGATAGGGAAATGTACTATTGCACAATGAAAACTGATACGGTAATTTGTATCACAAATTACTTAAAGGTAAATAATTATTTTAATATGAATATGTATTTTTATGTGACATTGATTTCAGAGGTTTATTAATTGTAAATATTATTGGTAAATAATAATATACGGCTCTACTGAAACTGTTAACAATAACGCAATACTGCAGCAAGGGGATGAGTTGTTTATCGTTACCGGGAACCAGGAAGTTACGTAATGTTTCGCGCCTTTTCGGTAAAAAAAGCTTCCAGAATGTTCTCTAAAAGTAATATGTATTAGTGGTTTTCATTGGATAGTAAAATAGACGCTAATGTTGGCGCGTTTTATTAGCCAATAGCATTTCATTTATAATCTTTAGGTGTATCTTGAGGCAAGCCTATAAATAGCCAGGCTCGAAGTCGGTCGCCCCGCAGTTCAACAAGATTCTTAGTACACTACACGTCAACCCCCAGTTCAACGGAATTCTCAGTACACTACATGTCGCCAATCAGTCCTTCATTTCGTCATAAGTTACACGCAGCAGAAGTACGAGAAATCTTATAAAATATTCTACAGTTAAATATACAAAGTTGAAGTACGTGAGTTAAAAGTGATAAGAAGTTATTATAAACAGTTTCAGTTTGGGCGAGTATTCAGATTAATATGTAAATGTGTTAGTGCACGTGTTCGACAATAAAACATTATAAAACACATTTCTTCACTAGTAATTTTTGGATAAAAGATTCCTTTCCGCTTCACAACCTGTAAGAAAAACATGCCTACCAAGATCAGATGATAGCTAGCCGGTGGACATTTAAAACTGATACAAATTGCTACGCCAGAGGAAGCTACAAACAGAACAAATGAACCAACCAACGTATGACGTCACACAAGATGGCTTCGCGTGAAGTAAACACAAACACGTAAATTGCTACTTACAAATTGGCTCCCATACGTGGGGCAGTTAAAGTTATGTAAACAAACATTTATTTGCAACATACAATTTGTTCCCTCGCAAATTGGCGCCCAACGTGGGGCGAAGCGACCAGGAAAGGAACTCGAGTAACCAGGAAAGGATCAGAAATAACCAAGAAGAATTGAGAGGACCAAAGGAGGAATGCAGCGGTGAAATCATCTACAAGACCAAGATTCAAGAAACAACAGGGACAACAGACTTCGATCGTAATTCCGAGATTACGAGGCAACAGGGAATTTAACGCAAAAACATCGAAACGACGTAGATTCATCACAACACAACGCAGAAGCGACATCAAACCTAGGAGAATGGGGCAGAACGCTGGACATCAAAGCTACAGCATCAGACAGCATCAAAAAGGTAATTAAATGATACTTAGGAGCGGTAGGATAATAAAAACAATGGCTGATAGCAATACAGAAGAAATAATTATGGAGGGAGATAGTGTAACAGTTAGCTGTGATCCAATACAAAGTACAGGAAATAGCCCAGATTTTTTGGGGTTTGAAGATGAAAATGTTAGTGTAGAAAGTGAGAATAGAATAGCAGGAAATGTTAATCTTGATACTAGTATGATAATGATGGAAATGCTGAGAAATATGCATAGGGAATTAAGGGAAGATATGCAAAAGAATAATAGAGAATTGAGGGAAGATATCAGTAAGAGTATTACAGATCAATTAAGGGAAGATATGCAAAAGAATAATAGAGAATTGAGGGAAGATATCAGTAAGAGTATTACAGATCAATTAAGGGAAGATATGCAAAAGAATAATAGAGAATTGAGGGAAGATATTGGTAAAAGCTTAGAACAAAACAGGGAAGAAATTGAAAAGAAATTCATGGAGCTAGATAGTAGTATGATTAGAATGAAAAATGAAAATCAAGAAATGATAGCACAGGAAATAGGTGAAGTTTCAAAGAAAATGTTAGACATGAGCAGGGAAATATCTAACCAAAAAAATGAGGTGAATAATAAAATAGAGCATGTTAATGTAAAATGTACAGAGCTAGGTAGCCGAATGAGTAGCATTTCAAGTGAGTTAAAAGAGATGATGGAGGCTACAAATGCAGATTTAATACAGGTGCAAGTTAATTTCAGAGGGGAAATATCTGAAGTTCAGAAGGAGTCAGAAAAACAGAGAAATAAATTGTCTGATGAAGTTAAAGATTTGTCTAAAGATTTGAATCAAAAGCTAACTTCTGAAATTAACAAACACCAAACTGTTCAAAATGAGAATAATAAAAAATTGGAACAGACAATAGAAAATCTGCAGGGTACTGTAAATAGATTAGAATTGAATTCAAGGGCAAATATATGTGATGTGCATGTGTCAGATGTACAAAATAATGATAGAGGTAGTTCCTCAGGTATGACAAATAATGTGAGTGATGCGGCAGCTTCATCTATAGCTAATGCTGAAACTCAGAGTGCACAAGTTACACTAGAGAATTTAAATATGGGAATAGGGAATTTGCAAAATTACAATCATATCAAGTGATTTTCCACTTCCAAAATTTAATGAAAACTCCAGTCCAGTACAGTTCATTGCAGAATTATCAGAGTATTTTCAAATTAAAAAGATACCTGAAGCATTGAAAATGATAGTTGTCAAAAGATGTTTGGACCAGAAAACCTTAGATTGGTTACAAATGGTATCAGGGGGTGAAATTTCATATGAATCTTTTAAGAGATTATTCATGAACAGATTTTGGAATGTTACGGTACAGCAAAGAATACGAGCAATGCTTAGTCACGGTCAATTTAATCCACGAGGGGGAATATCGATGACTGATTACTTACTAAAACATGCAAGTCAGGTTAGAAACTTGTCACCTCCAATCAGTGAGGAAGATTTTGTGAGTTTGCTCGCAAGGCATTATCCTATAAGGATACAAAATTACTTATTAATTGCAAAACCACGGAACATCTATGAGATGACAGAATTAATAACAGCTTTGGAACAACAGGAAGAAGATATGTCTCGGGAGTGGGAACATAGATTTTTAGATGTACAAGATAGAAGAAATTACCAAGGCAGTTATCAACAAATAAGAGGACAAGACAGACATCATGAAATTAATACCAGACAACGGTATCAATCATACGTTCCACAATTTGAAAGATCAAGGATAGATAGGAGACCAGGCCGGCAGGAACAAATAAATTATGTCCGGACAGAAAGATTGCCTGAAAGAGGGCAAAATTATGGAAGGAGGTACACTAGACAAAGGGAAAATTTCACTCACTGGAGGGAAAATAATAACCGAGAAAGATCTGAGGAACGGCAAGAAAATTACGTGCCAAGGGGACAAAATGTCAGAAATCGAGGATTTCGAACTCGAGGAAGGGGACTTCAAAACAATGGTAGCGACACAGAGATAGATTTAGCGCCTGTTAGGAATGGCAGTCCCGTACGTGAACATGGAAATAACCAGGAAAACTGTTAACAGACTCCTGTGCAGTAGGTTCTCAGGACGTCTTTAATAATTCAGTATCCATTACCAATACAAATCATACGCCTACACATACACCCTGTAATAAGATTACAGCAACAAAAGATAAGGGAGAAAATTTTGAGTCACCTCATGTTAGAATGGAAATTGCGAAGAAAGAAATCATTGCAACTATAGATTCTGGTTCATCAGCTTCAATTTGCTCACAGAAATTTTACATAAATTTAATTAATGAAGGTAACAAGATTATGGCTCTTCCCACTAGTAATTTAGTTTGTCGTGTTGCAATTGGAAGAACTACACAGGTCATAAAAACACAAGCTCTACTTAGCATACTTATTGGCGGAGAGAATTTTGAGGTTATGTTTCTAATTGTAAACCATCTGATTTGTGACATAATTATAGGATGTGACTTCCTACATGAATATGAAGCATGTATAGATTTTAAACATGAAGAGTTAAAAATAACAAAAGAAGATAGAGAAATAAGGGTACCATTTATAAAAGAAAAAGTTTCTGTAATCGATATGACAAAGGATGAGAAAAATATTTGTGACCAAGAGTTTTTTGTGCAAATAACAGAAACTGATAGAAATAGTCAGATAAAGCAGGTAGTCACAGAATATGAAGGGAATACCACGCCATATTTTCAACAGCTAGCAGAAATGCCAGAGAAAGTAGAGGAATTTACAATCCAAACAGAAGACGACCATGTGAGCGAGACAAACAACAGCAGGAAAGAGAAGAGAAATGAGGAAATAATACACAAGTGTGAAGAAGCTTATAATCTTACGATAATGCAAAAACAAATCCTTCATGATGTTTTGATGAACAATAGTTCAGTATTTAGTAATGTCCCAGGCAGATGTAATGTATATCAGCATACATTTCAAGTAGAAGACGTACCACCATATAGGCACAAGTATGACAATTTACCTATAAGTCTTCGAGACAAAGCTAGACAATTAATAAATAGCATGTTAGAGAATGGGATTATTGAGCAAAGTAATTCTCAATACATAAATTCAATCTGCTGGAGTATTAAACGAGATGGTAGTTTGAGATTAACTTTAGACGGTAGATATGTCAACAAGTATATGAAACCAGATCATTTTCAAAGTGAGGGAATTGAACAACTAATTACAAAACTTTCAAGAGGAAGATTTTTGACATCCATCGACCTCACTGCATCATATTGGCAAGTGGAGTTAGATCCGCAAGTGCGTGATTACACTTCATTTCAGTACTCAGGGATCCAGTATCGCTTTTGTGTAAATCCTTTTGGTTTAAAAAACTCAGGAAGTGGATTTTTGAGAGCCATTCACAGTATCTTTGGAAATTCTGCAGATGACTTTTTAATAAAGTATATTGACGACTTCTTAATCATTAGTCAAACATTTGACGAACACATGAATAATGTCCATTATGTGTTAAATAAACTACAACAACATGGTATGACTGTGAACATACTAAAATCAAAATTTTGTGTCAAGGAAATAAATTTTCTGGGTTATGTAGTGGATGAACGAGGTATAAGACCTGATCAGAAAAGAATAGAAGCAATAATGAGAATTCCGCCACCCAGGAACGTAAAACAAATTAGACGTCTCTTAGGGGTATTGAACTTTCAGAGTAAGTTCGTACCAAGATATTCGGCTGAAATAGAACCACTGCGGCAGCTACTCCGAAAGAACAATAAGTGGAGATGGACAGAGAATCATCAAAAATGCTTTGAGAGAGTAAAGGAACTATTTGCTAAGTCCATATTACTTGAGAGGCCCAGAGAAGATTTGGAATATGAGATTTATGTCGACGCATCAATGCAAGGATATGCCGGAATTTTAGGACAGCGAGACATCAACAATGACTTTCACGTCATTAGTACAGCTTCTAGAGGACTTGCAAATATTGAGCGAAATTCTTCAGTGACTCAGTTAGAAATTGGAGCACTATATTTCTCATTAATTCGTTTTAAAACCTATATTTATCAGCAAAAGGTGAAAGTATATTCAGACCACATCAGCTTAACTTTCATACAACGGTGTAGATTATGTAGTGGAAAACTTGCTAGATACATTCATGCAATATCTGCATTCGATATTGAGATTATCCACATTCCTGGCAAAAACAATACCTTCAGTGATTTACTATCAAGATTGAACTACAACCCACAAATTCCCGAAAATATTGAAAGGCCTAGAAATGAAGTCAAAATATTGACAATTGAAATTCCTTTAAGCAAAGAAATGATTAGAAAATTGAAAAATATGGGGGAAATTCAAAATGAGGATGCAAAATTATTTGAACTTAAAGAAAATGCACCATTGATTGAGGAGGCAAAGAAAGAAATTATAGCAATTCGAGATGGGACATTATACAAAAAGCATGGAAAAGAAATGCCTAGTTGGAAGGTAATGGTTCCGAAAAGCATGGAAAAGGAATTAATTAAGAATTTTCATGAAGGGTTAGCACACTCAGGGACGGACCGAACAACTTCTATGATTTTAGAGAATTTATACATATCCAAATTGCGTCAAAAAGTTCGCAAATTTATATCGTGCTGCAACCTGTGTCAGAAGGCAAAGCAAATAAATGCAGCATATGCATTTGAAACTAATTCGGTTATAAGGGATAAGCCGAGATGTGTAATTAGTATTGATATTCATGGTCCGATGCCTCCAAGTCAATTTGGAAATAAATATATATTTGTCTGTTATGATATATTCAGCAAATATGTAAGAATTTACCCTTTGAGAAAACCTACAGGTTTAGCATGTTTGAATAGACTACTTAAGTCATATGTGATAGAAGAAGGACCTATTCAATCTGTATTGAGCGACAATGCTTCGTACTTCACAGGAAAAAAATTTATGGATGGACTGAAAGAAAATGGCATTAAACAATATTTTTCGTCAAGATACAGACAGAACTCCAACCCAGTGGAGAGGGAAATTAAGGAAATTTCAAATTATTTAAGGGTGTTATGTCATCGAAAACACACCCAATGGTATGGATACGTGAACTTTGTTCAGAACCTACTAAATGAAACCATAAACAATGTGACAGGATATAAACCATGTGAACTTAAGTTGGGAAAGAAGATCAATACGATGTGTAAAAAAATTCCAGGAGCCATTCCAGATGCGTATTCGATACCACCAACAGAAGAAGAGATGTTCCGAAAAGCATTTGAGAGGATGAAGAAAAAAGCCATAAAAAGAAAAATGAAACATGAAGAAAAGAAGAGAAAGGAATGGAGGATCAAAATAGGAGATTTAGTTTTGGTTAAAACCAAGAAATTGTCGGACAAAGAAAATAAACTTTATTGGCGAATGTTTCTCAAATACCATGGACCATATGAAGTTGTTGAAGTGTATGGAACTAACACATATGAGTTATGTAATCCAACAACTCGAAAAAGCATAGGAAAGTTTCATATTGAGATGCTTAAACCATACAACCATGAAGATCATGGTGAAATAAAAGACAAAGATGATAAATAGTAAATGCTGGATAGTTAAAGGCGAAATGAAGAGCAATGTATTGGAACGTAAGAGGGTTAAATAAATATGTACGTCATAGGGAAGGAGAAATAAATTTTGGACATGATTAAATGTTTGAGAGGAAAATAACATTTTACTAGTAACAGAACATGTGAAATAAAGCATGATGTTATATTAAAGTAAAGTACATAAATACTATTCCAAGAGTATTGTTAAGATAAAGAAAAAAAAAAAAAAAAAAAAAAAAAAAAATGGTAAACATAATTAAAACAAATATTTATGTAGTAAATAGAACATGTGAAACAGTGCCTAGATTTAAGAGATGTAAATATTTGTGTTGAGGGTGAATATTTTGGTACATATGTATAATAATTACAAAAAATCTTAAATGTATAAATTTTTGTCAACAACTCAAAGTAAACAATTTGGTAGCAGTGATTAAATAGTTTAGGGTATAGTATTTGCTATAAAAAAAAAATTTGTGATATCAGATTAATATCTAAATTAATTAAACCAGAGCCAGTAAGTAGTGGCGAGATAAAACATATGTCGTGTGTTAAATACGTGTGAAGTGTAAAGTGAAAGTGATAGCGTGTGTTCCAAGATCTAGGAGACTAAAAACACAATTTTAAAATTCCTAAACAAGTTATAAATATTTATAATTATGTTTCTAGTGGGGCATATGATACGGTAATTTGTATCACAAATTACTTAAAGGTAAATAATTATTTTAATATGAATATGTATTTTTATGTGACATTGATTTCAGAGGTTTATTAATTGTAAATATTATTGGTAAATAATAATATACGGCTCTACTGAAACTGTTAACAATAACGCAATACTGCAGCAAGGGGATGAGTTGTTTATCGTTACCGGGAACCAGGAAGTTACGTAATGTTTCGCGCCTTTTCGGTAAAAAAAGCTTCCAGAATGTTCTCTAAAAGTAATATGTATTAGTGGTTTTCATTGGATAGTAAAATAAGACGCTAATGTTGGCGCGTTTTATTAGCCAATAGCATTTCATTTATAATCTTTAGGTGTATCTTGAGGCAAGCCTATAAATAGCCAGGCTCGAAGTCGGTCGCCCCGCAGTTCAACAAGATTCTTAGTACACTACACGTCAACCCCCAGTTCAACGGAATTCTCAGTACACTACATGTCGCCAATCAGTCCTTCATTTCGTCATAAGTTACACGCAGCAGAAGTACGAGAAATCTTATAAAATATTCTACAGTTAAATATACAAAGTTGAAGTACGTGAGTTAAAAGTGATAAGAAGTTATTATAAACAGTTTCAGTTTGGGCGAGTATTCAGATTAATATGTAAATGTGTTAGTGCACGTGTTCGACAATAAAACATTATAAAACACATTTCTTCACTAGTAATTTTTGGATAAAAGATTCCTTTCCGCTTCACAACCTGTAAGAAAAACATGCCTACCAAGATCAGATGATAGCTAGCCGGTGGACATTTAAAACTGATACAAATTGCTACGCCAGAGGAAGCTACAAACAGAACAAATGAACCAACCAACGTATGACGTCACACAAGATGGCTTCGCGTGAAGTAAACACATATTTGCTCTCGTAAATCGGCTCAACAACGTGGTGCTATAAACACAAACACGTAAATTGCTACTTACAAATTGGCTCCCATACGTGGGGCAGTTAAAGTTATGTAAACAAACATTTATTTGCAACATACAATTTGTTCCCTCGCAAAACCGTACATTTTGCAGGTGTCAGCCTTGCTAGTAAATGCAACTCAGAACTGCCGATGTTTTCTTTACCCGACTGTCCTTCCAATGCCACACTCACTCGTTCCGTAAACTGTTTAGTTCCTCTTCCCATTACATGTACTCATTTAGTTGCCAACCAGTAATCTTTTCCTTGTTATTTGCAAACTATAAATATTGTGAAACAGGCCCTAGTCCTGTTGAGACTTATGCCATATTGGAAGTGTTACTAATTAAGATGGAAAGGAAAATCAGATTAGCAGAGTAATAAATGGATGTGATCATTAAGGATATAAAGGAAGAAATCAAGCATGATACACAGGGTTTAAGCACAGAAATTCAAGATGTAAAATCCTAAATTAGGGAACTAGGATTGCAGAAATTGAATCTGGTATTCTCTGGAGTAGGACCATCTATGAAGTGACAGAAATTCTAGGAGGGTGTATCCTGACCAAGAACAGCATTTTCATCAGTGAGGATTATGAAAAGAAAGGAGGACTAAAGAGGTGGGAGCATAATGTTCTCAAAAGTCAGAAAGAAAAATAAGGGAGAGGACGCTATGTAGCTCGGTGTTTTGAATTGTGAGAGTTTATACAGAGAAATGTATTTAAATAAGTTAGTGGATTGCTGAAGAAAGTTAAAATAAGTGTTAGAAACACAGTTGAAGACATAAAATTGAAATTGGGGAGGAGGGGGTTATGTTTGCATCTGTACTTCTTAAACTGCCCCTGGGTGGTGCTAAATGAATAAACATTATGCTCAAAAGGGTATGTCCAAACGAACATCCACATCATCTCTCCAGTGTCCAAGAGTAACTAAAATCACCAAAATCATACTATTGGGATGCATGATGGCAGAGAGCATCCAAGTCCAAAGTATTAGCAACCAATTACCAACCACCCACTTTGCAATATTTGTAAATAAATAAAACATTAAACTAGCCTCGAGTGTTGGCAGAAGTCCAGTGAAATCTTACTTGTAAGCCTGTTTGATAACACATTAAGCATCAGACATTAAAGGAAGCAATAGAGGCTTGGGTGAAAAAATGATTACACAGAATGGCACAGGAGCACATTTCAAATCCTGGGTCACCTTTACATCTTTGGTCTGCACGTGCTTGATGTAAACAGTTTCATAAACTTTAATGCTTCATCATACGAGGGTCATTTCAAAAATCCTGCACAGGGACATGCATAACCATTACAGTGGCATGATCAAGTAGAAATTTATGTCAGACTTAGGCTTGATGGTTATATATGTGTTTGCTGGTTCGCATGGCTGTATCGTGAGTAATTCAGTTTTAAAATGGAAGTTTAAACCAAGTCAGATTGGATTACATACAGTGACCTACATCAAAATCGAATCCCTACGTGGAAAGAACCCAACTGAAATTTACGCTTTGAGAGGTGTGTAGGAATAGTGTAGTGAATCAGCACAGTATCACAGTGGTCTGCTCATTTGCATGAAGGTCGGGTAAGCATTGAGGCGGAAGGCCATCAACTGCAACAACTGTTAAATGACATTTTGAGAGAGGATCGACGAAAAACATGAAGAAATCACATGAGGGCAGATGTGTGTCACTTCAGTTTACAGAATAATTACTGAAAAGCTGCTGCCAGATGGGTTCCGCATGATCTGAAAGGAGCAGAAAGCAGGTCGCAAAAGAATTGCTTCAACATTATTGAACAGACGAGGAGTTTCTGAAAAGGATTGTTGCACTTAATAAAACCTAGATAAGAGATCCAAGGGACGTCTGTAACAGGCACATACTACAAGCTGTTTCTGCAAAATGTTTTGTGCCCGAAAATTTGTCAAAGAAAGCCTCACATGCTTGCAGCTGATGACTTGATTTTGTATGACAGTGCAAGACCGCGTATTCCCCTACCAGTGAAACACTCGACAAATATGGATGGGAAATCCACTCCATGGAAAACATTTTGATACAATTGATGAAGCTTCCAGTGAGGTGACCCGAGTAATCAGACAGCTCAACAATGAAGCTGTGCCCTATCCAGAATTTGCCAAACGTTGGGAAGCTGTCATAAGCAAAAACAGAGATTATATTAAAGGCCTGTAAAGGTATTTTGTAAAATAAATTATTTTCTTTACTTCTATCTGACAGTGTGCAGAACTTTTGAAATGACCCTCATATTTGAATTTGGCCCAGACTCACCATAAAAGCACAAGCGATGCCCCTTGAGAAACTTAACTTCCAAATTGTTATTTTATTATGCATACATAACATAAAACACTTTTAACTCAGTATCTGAACATCTCTGCAAAATTTCAAGCTTATAAATTCAAAACTGTAGTAAGTGGACCAAAATGACTTAATACTACTCTTTAAAGATAAGGAGCCTTTAAAGTCCAATATTAAGAAAACAACACTGTAGCACAATAGTACAAGAGATAAACAGGTGCCAAGCTTCACAGACGCATTACCTTAAGAGAGTATAATTTCTTAGAATGTTCATGATTATGTGGATCTTATTTTCTTGGGAAAAGGAAAAGAAAAACTCAAACAGGCTTACATCTTTTCTAGGTTATTTTAATGAAAAAACAAGTTATAACCACAGTTTATTTCTGGATGAAATACATTAAATTATGATCTTGGACGTTCCTTCTTTTCTTTGTATAATGCCAATAGAGAAACGTTCGCCACTTTTACGACCTTAAATCGCACACCTGAAAATAAAGCAATCACATTAATTCATCATATAAATTAGTCAAAATGGTAGTTACAGTACATGAAAAATCATTTTGTGACCCTGAATTTTGAGTCGTCTCCTTGTCATAATTAACACAAGCATAGTTATTTTTAAATGATAATATTCAAAGAGGTAATTCAGGAATGGGCTCTGTGTTGAATGAAAACCTGAAATCTATTAGTTAGATCTGAGCTATTAGTACTTATTTCTTTGGGGACCACAATATAACCTTAAATCTAAGGTTGGTTATACACTAGAACCCAGAACAAGTGATCCAATTATGCAGTCCTGAAAGAGTTTCCACTAAAAAGGAAGTTAATAAAACCTGCATGTTTTGTCCTTCAAAGTATTATTTCACCATATTGTTCCTTTAGATGTTTCAATCCCAACAAACCCCTATCCTCATATGGCCATTTTCAAACTGGAATAATGAAACAGGGCTTGTTATTTTCTATGTAGCTGAACTTCAGTCTGATGTTATTCACTGGTATAATTTTGTGATGATATGAAATTAAGAATGAGCAAAATGCTTAATGCCGTAAATACATGTAAAATAAATGGAAATTCTGTTTTATAAAAATCCTTGAAGATCTAATAGTATTGCTTTTTTTTGTCACACATCTGAAATTCTTCCTGACAATAAAAATATATTAAGGCAAAGAACGTAGCTACATAAACTATAAACAAAAAAAAAAAAAAACAGTCACAAAAAAATGGGAAACATATCTTGCAGGCATAGAATACAAATAGTATACTTCACGTGAGGGAATTGTCTTTAGTTCTATTGTACATTACTGAATGTTCGTACTCATCATTCCTTGTTACTAAGGTCACTAGTGGTCGAATCAAATTTGAAATCTGCATGGTATGCATTTTGTTGCAACCAAGTGAAGGGGGATCATGTATAGACACACAGATAAGCACTGGCCTATCATAGCAGTGTACACTAATTAGCATGGTAGATTAAGCTCTAGACATTCTCAGGCTTCAAGCCAGGTGAAGGGATGTGGAGGCATCGACGTTTTGGGAGCGTACATCTCTCCCATCTTCAGGATGCTGAATGATTGGATCGGTATTTTGAGCCCATTTATATACTTGTCATGGCGGCGGGCACGGAGTGTGTAGAAAACGCGAGCCGGCCTTCGCTGTCGATGTCTCCACATCACTTCACCTGGCTTGAAGCCCGAGAACGTCTAGAGCATATTCGTCGCCAGGAAAGCTTCAACTCTTATTTCATGGTAGATTAAGTCTATAATCTTAGGTTACAATTAAATACAATGGAATTTAATGCTTTTGTCATGTCCATAGTGGAAACCTGCTATACTTTGTGTCTCCCCACAAAGCTATAAAAATGCCTCCTTTGCTGTAAAGCCGTAAAAAGGCCTCCCTCCTGTACATCTTATGGGCAAACTGTAAAAGTTGGCAAGAAAGCAAATGACGTGCTGCAATCCAACCAATAGTAAGTGGAAAATAAAATGCAAAGCATGCATTTCTTACCAGGAATATCTCCTACAGCATGACCCTTACGACCAAAACCTGCAACCAGCACTTCATCATTCTCCTCGATGTAGTTTAAGCAACCATCTCTTGGAACAAATGCAGTTATCTTTTTGCCGTTTTTAATTAACTGCACTCTTACACATTTTCGAATAGCAGAATTTGGCTGTTTGGCCTCAACACCTCTGAAAACAAAAGAAATAGTAATAATGATACTAGACACATAACTGAAATCAACAAAGGTCTTTTGCAAGCATTATAATTTTTCTGGATCTATACTTATTTTCAGGTCTCGAACCAACCACACAGGTAGAAGAGACATAGGCAAGAGGTAAATGCAGCGTAGTTTGAACAAGGTTGACACAATGAGAATCAGTCCATCTGCATTCTACTTGGTTCTACATAATTCACAAAGCCATTTCAGTTGTGGATTCGCAAAATAAACATCTTCTATGACACTCATGGTTTTATGACACATTAATATGAACAGAAAAAAATTAATTATATTAACTTGCTAGTCCAAATAAAACAATGTCCCAGTAGCAGCAGCTGCCTAGCAGAGGGCGATGGATGTTTTTGGGCATAAAAATGCTTAGCATGGCTTCCTTCAGAAGGGAAGTAAAGCTGATGGTCCCATGTTGTAGATTTACAGAACATAAAAGAACCTCAAGCCTGATAAGGAGGCCTCTGAGAAAACTTTCCGGTCTTTCATGTCCAATATAGAATGGACCATCGTAGTTAAAGGGCATCCATAAATAAATTTAAAAAAAAAAAAAAAAAAAAAAAAACTCAAATTTGTCTCAATACCAATCTGCTCAAACATTTGCAGCATGCAGATTTTGCATTTCTGTGAATGTTCTCGATTCTGAATAGCTAAATTCAGCACTGTAAGAGCATTATATCTGAATTAGTTAACTAGTATAACTAAGCATTTTTGCACTGCTTTCCAATGAAAAAGCATGACTTGAAACATTCTAAACACTCATTTTTTCTATCAAAACAACAGTTGCAGTGCACATATACAGAGAGAGCCAAAAGACTACGAACTGGCTGCGCATGTTTTTCCTGTCCGCATCCTCAGCTCTCATTGCCATCTGCCACTATCATAGAAAGGCGTCGATGAAACGATCCGTCTTTTAAACTACTTTTAAAGACTTTACTTACCAACTTTATGAAAGGAGATGCTGAAACTGGCCACCGTCGTCCATAATTTTAGGAAATTCTGTCACTTGCTATAGTCCACATTGAGAAATGCTGGCAATTTCCTGACCGATATTTTGTTTTAATTCTTCCAGGGTGTAAGGGTTTGTCTTGTACACTTTGTTTTAAGTTACCCAGAGATACAAATCGCAGGGGAGTTGGGTCGAGGACTGAGGGGGCCACAAATCCCTACTAATAATTCTGTCCTCAAACACACTTTCACAAAGCCAGTTCGTAGTCTTTTGGCTCACCCTGATACTGCAGTCTTATATCACTATCATGCCTTGCTTGCTTTAAGGCATCGGTGACTAAGTTAAAAAAAAAAATCAATTGTTTAAAAAACAAATGCACAATTCTTGCTGAACAGAATGATATAATATCACTTTATGGGTTTACATAGTTGCAACATTATTTACACTATTGAATGGATATTTAATACGGTAGTGCCATAACCAATTTAATAAGCTTAATTATGATCACCATCTATATAAGAAGTATTATAAAATGAAGCAACATTAGCTTTTTTATTTATTTATGGGCGCTCTTTAACTGCTATGGTTCTTAGCGTCCCATTCTATATTGGGCATGAAAGACTGGAAATTTTGCTTAAGAGGACTTTTATCAGGCTTGAGGTTCTTTTACATGCCATAAATCTAAGACATGGGACCACTGGCTTTACTTCCCTTTCGAAAAAAGCCATACCCGAAAAACAAAAAAACCCATTGCCCTCTGCTGGGTTTGAACCCATGACCTTGTGAAGTAGAGGCTAGCTAGGTACCACTAGACTGCAGAAGATGAAGCATATTCTCATCCATGAAAAACTTCTCAAATTTATGGTGAATGTGGATTTAAAAACACCATACAAACAAGATTGCTTTATAAAAAAAAAAAAAAAAAAAAAAAAAAAAAAAAAAAAAAAAAAAAAAAAAGAATCAGCAAACTGAGCCAAACATATTGCACAGGATAATATAAAAAAGAATGTGACTTTTTACATATGCTACCCTTTCTTTATGGTGCCAAAGATATGTTCCAGCTCCAATGTCAGTTCCAACTCCACCATGCCAACAGTTGCAATTAGTTGGGTGAGTTAGATCATTTGGTTCGGCAACATCTAGTGCTTAACTCCTTTCTTTTTTATTCCAGATTACTGCGGATGCATTCTGCCATAAAGAGTAGACGGGTAGGTTAGATGATTTGGTTCAGGCAACATCTAGTGCATAACTCCTAACTCCTTTTTTCATTAGATTATTGTGGATGCACTCTATTTTCGATTTCTTAAAATATATAGAACCAGTTGGCAAGGGGACGATACATGAATGAATTGTATGAACCTAGCCTGATGCATGAATGAATTGCAGTAATCATTTACTGAAAAAGAATCCAATTGCAAAGGAGTTGAGCACTGGACTTACAAGACAATAAGTTGCGAGGTGGCCTCAAAAGGAATACCGGTACTTGTTTAGTATATGATTGAGAGAAATGCTGGTATTGTACTAACTCGGGGTTATGTATTCAGAGTAATCCTTGGAATATATTGCATGTTAGATGTTGCTTGAGCTAAGTCATTTTGCCCACATACCCTTCCCATCTGGTGACCGCACTTATATAGCAGTTTGTGGTGACATTTTGAAGGAAGTTTTGTCAACGTAGTTGCCAATGACGCTAAATGAATAAAAGGTAAGAATGTGTTAGCATGGACATTCAAGTTTTAGTTTCGCATATCCTATGGTTATGCCCTGTTGCACTCCGCAAAAGGCTGCAACTGCTCCACTCTACTTCTAAAAAAATCCCTCAGCTATGCTTTGCAACTTAGGGCCTTCAATAAGTGAGCTATGTTGGAATTTCAAAAATTTGCATTGGACAACAGAAGCAATGCTTCCATGATGCCTCGGGTGGGACTGACCCACCCCACTAATAGGAACATCTTGATTTACACCTCTGATATGCCTCCTGAACATTCATTCTTTCATTCATTATCTGTTTACCCTCCTCTTATGTAGGACTTACACCCCCCAGGACTTATAAGCGGGTGCCTGGGGTCAGAGGCCCGTCGAGGAGCAGACACTCATGGATCAGACAGAGCATCCAGGATGGGTGATCAGGCCGATGCCTGGTATGGGATGAAGGAAGTAGATGAAACGAAATGTTGGTGAAATGGATGAAAGGAAAGGTGATGATGGAGCAGTTGGTGGAATGAATGGCAGGGGAAACCGGAGAACCCGGAGAAAACCCACCCAGACGCCACTTCGTCCACCACAAATCCCACATGCAGGTCCCTGGGATTGAACCCGGGCCGCCTCGGTGGGAGGCGAGCGGTCTAACCACTCGGCCACGGCGCCGCCATCCCTCCTGAACATACACTATCTAATTTCTGAGAAACACATGAATTTAAAGAGCACATCTATTGATCCGATCCTAGCCTTGTCTTAAGACAAACTAATATAATGGTTAGTGAATATAAAATTTCTGTTGATAAAAGCATTCAGTAATTCTTAATCCTTCATACATACATTTTTTAGTTCCCGAGGTCGCAGGTTCAAAGCCGGCAGAGGGCAATTGATTCTTTTGGCAAAAAATCCTGGCTTAGGTTCATTACTTGCATCCATATTGAAAAGTGTTGAAAAAGGGATTGAAACTTAAAGGAGTATGTTTAAATGTAGATGGTGTTTGGGTGGATGTTATCTCTTCTAGATCAGGTGCACAATCCTTTTAGGTACTTTACTTTTACAGCAGAATTACAGTGCAAAAACAACAAAGCAGGATTAGTGATATTTTCTTACTTCATTTTTGCTTCCTACTGATATAAAGGTAATGCAAAAGCAGTGTGTTGTCTGTATATTACGGGCAGCATGCACCATGTTGGAGTAAATTGCTTCAGAAGTATTGTTTACTAAAGAAGTCTGTACTAGGGTAATAGGTTACTACAGGAGCAATTTACCTGGAAGTAACGTTGAAGAGCTCAATTACAATTTACTCTTTTAGTTACGACTACAGAAGTAAGGGCTCATCACTCCAGGAGGTATTGTTTTGCTTGCACGATTATAAATTAAATTGAGTTTTATTTATGGATGCTCTTTAATTGCTATGGTCCTTAGCATCCCATTCTATGTTGGGCGTGAAAGATTGGTAATTTTGCCCAGACCTCTTTATCAGGCTTGAGGTTCTTTTAAGTGCCGTAAATCTACGACATGGGACCACCGGCTTTACTTCCCTTCCAAAGGAAGCCATGCTAAGGATTTTTACGCCTGAAAAAATCCATTGCCCTCTGCCAGGTTTGAAGCCGCAACCTCGGGAACTAGAGGCTAACATGGTAACCACTACACCACGGAGAACAACCAGTGCAATTATGCATAAGGTTACGTACGATAGGAAAAAGCAGGGCAAACATCAGCGAAAGAGATAAATGTTTGTTGGTAGAGATAAAGAAAATCCATTTAAACAATGAGTGTAAAAAAACATGTTATAAAGTTGCTGGAAGTGACAGACGAGTTTAATACTTTGAGCGATGGGAAACGTATTGAAGAGCAGCTTAAAATTCTGGAAACAATGTTTCTAATCTTCGTTTTACATTGCAGATCACTTGCGTTTTGATGGAGAAATATCCCTTCCGATATCGGAAAAGTTCACCATATTCACAGATGGGCTCAAAATAGTAACATGCGTGCAGTCAATTTCACCCACAATGTGTGGGAAATTTACAAAAGTGAAGAAGAGTTGCCATTTAATTTTCTGAACACTCATGTACATTTGTGTGTGTAGATATGTTCCTTGCTCTTAACCTCAAAAGTGCTCTAACAATGTGGTGAAGTTCATGACCAGCAGACACATGGTGAATGTTTATTTATAAGAGCGCCTGTAGTGCCGGTATTACAATGAACTTTACTTAATGTAACATGAAGTTAAGAAATGCTGTAATGTAAAATAAAGGCCTAATTGGCATGCACTTAACGTAATGGGAATGACTCTTGATTGATAGTTCTTTTATTACTTCGAGCTAGTGCTTCACGTCGATTGTTCTAATTACCATGTGACATCAAACTTGATGTAACAGGAAGGAAAAGTTCGGCATTGCCAAACTCTAAGTTACGTCGCATTAAGTCAGTCCTAAATATCATTTAATACAGTGTTAAGCTGTCACGTTATGTTAAACTCATCGTAATCTGAGATGTACCAGTACAAAACACTCATAGGACGCATAACAACAACAGCAGTCTTGAGTTTTGTTGTAAATGCTTCCAAGCAGGTTAAAAAGGTATGTAAAAGATTCTTTCCTAATACCGAAATGTTCGTTGAACACACTCACTCACTATCTGTATAAGTATCATATGGTTCCTGCACACCACTATAGCATTCTCGTTTTCTTCGTCAAGATCAATGTAACCTAAGTGATTGCTGCTTTCTTCACCGAGATCATTGTAATCCAAGTAATACATGAACAGGTAAACATACCTTCCTCCAAATACAATACGGTATTCCAGTTCAATTGACAGGTTAGTCACTCCATTCAGGTCAAAAGAGTAAATTCTAACCTATATTTGTGCTCCATTTAATTCCGCGTAATTTAAACTGGGAGTATCCGAAAGGAATAGGATACTTCGGAAATAGTTCATCCTTGTATGGAAGTCGCCGAGTGTTGACTTGAATAGTTTACTACAAAAGTAGAGCTTACTCTAGGTTGTGCACACCACCCTATATGAAGCAAAATGGCTTACAGAGGGTGTGAGAATATACATGACAGTGAGAAGCTATATGGGTGTGGACAACTTACAGCAACTACAAGGTTCACGTGCTTTGCTACAACACTGGTTACTAATTAACCTAAGCTTATATATAGGTAATGTTGCTGCCAGCCTCTCCCTGTCCAACTTCACTGTAAACTGAGCTGACAACCTACAAACTTAAAAATTCGCTAAAAATACATGAGTAGCAATACTGCAGAATACAAGTGTTCTTGGCAGTAGGTAATCCATGCTGCCGGAGGGAGAAGGTGGCGGGAGTTATTGCAGTTCAAAATGGCCAACCGTGGTGAGTTTACGATTGTGCGCTTTCTTTAACCAAACGGACGCAAAAACACCTTTTTTTAAGGCTAACATTTGCACCATAAAAGAGCAAGTAGACTTGGTTGGACTGATAATTATTCTTGAAGTTACAATTATAATCTGTTTACTATTATTAGTAAAAGGTATTATTTGCTTTCGTTTATCTCTGCATTTTAATTGACCGCTTAATCATGTGAAGATCTGGTTGGACTGACAATCTTAAAGTTACTAATATTATTTACTTTAATTACTACTTTTGCTGCCATATCTATGTATTAGCTGTTAGCAACACACCAGCTGTTGATAGTGGCATGTTGCCTATTTATTACATTCCTTAAATCAACCAAAAATATAATTTACCCAATGTAAGACTGAGCAGTACAATTGCAGAATAAATGAGCGCCTCTTCATATTGTGATGAAATAACCTTTAGCTAAGCATGTACCACATAACCTCAAACAACTTAAATCATAACCTCATGCCATTCCCCAATAGGTAAATGAATACTTTTTTAACAGGCATATAGCATTTCTAATGAAGCACACTTAAAGTAATGGATGCACGTACCATGCAAATGTTCCGCGGACTAGTGGTACCGTGATAGCCTCTAGTTCCCAAGTCGCAGGTTCAAACCCGGCGGAGGGCAATGGATTTTTTCGGGGGTAAAAATCCTTAGCATGGCTTCCTTCGGAAGGGAAGTAAAGCTGGTGGTCCCGTGTCGTAGATTTACAGCACGTAAAAGAACCTCAAGCCTGATAAAGAGGCCTCTGAGCAAAATTACAGATTTTTCACGCCCAATATGGAATGGGACACTAAGAACCATAGTAGTTAGAGAGCGTCCATAAATAAATAAATAAATAAATAAATAAATAAATAAATAAAATAAAAAAAAAAAAAAAAAAACAAACTAAGTAATGGGTGTGTTCCACGTCATACGCCCCCTTTTATCTGCGCATTCCTATTTACATTTTCTATAATCTGTTGATCCACTTCCGGTCCTTTCCACAAACACTACTTTCCTTCATACCTCACTTCCGTGACACTGTCCGTCACTGACAGACCAGCTTTCCTACCAATCAACACATCCCTCTTGCATTTTTCAGTGTTACAAGGTTGGTATGGTTTAGCGACGTGATGTAGGTCAGGGAGAGGCTGGCAGCAACATTGCCTATATATAAAAAACTAAACTAACCTCCTGTGAATCAAAAACTTAAGCTTAGGAATGCATGCTCACTTTGCTTGCCTGCTTTGGTATAACCTCTGGCTCCTAATTAACCTAAGCTATAGGTAATCCCATGAATCAGAAGCCTAAGCTTACATAAATAGTGAATCAAACTTCGTTAGGAATGCATGCTCCCATTCTCTGGTATGACGTCATTTGTCAGTCGGTGATGTTTGTTATTCATGTCGCCAGCATTTTGTTTGGAAACTGTACGCAGCTAGAGGGCGACACCTGTAGGAGAAATAAGACATCAATCGTCCTCATTCGACAATGGACCCAAGTATTGAACCTACTCCAAAATAGACTCCTTAGCTCCTTCAGAAGAGAAGTAAAGCCACTCGTCCCTTGTCGTAGATTTCAGAGATATTCTTTAGATTACGTCCCGCAAGAATTCTGGCAAAGTCTGACACGGGATAGGCGTACGAGAGCTGCCGAAACCTCCCGAAGTTTCCGTGTAATTGCAGCGCTGCAAACATCGTTAGTTGTGAATGCATCTCCTACCAACTTCTGCACAATCACCCCAAGCATCTGTTTCGCAGTTGTTTGAAACTTCACATGTGCGCAACAGATGTACTATTGTTAGAAAGGAAGCAGTTTTACTGTTAAATCTGAAAATGGGTATCCTACCTGGCTCTTGGCAGTCAGTATATAAACTTACTAGGTGGAAGTTTCGTACGAGCAATGACAAGGTTTATAAATTTTATTGACCTAGCACCTTTGTGCAACAATGAGCAAGAGTGTATGCAGTTTCTATACGATGAAAGCTTGCTTAGAACCCGAATGTTATGTCGGGAATGTGATGCCGTCCTACATCCCGTAACAAAACGTGGTCGAAAATTTCAAATATTTTCATGTAGGAGAGGACATGCAGAGCAGTTTTCAGAGTCCGTGGCAAAAGGCACGTGGTTCGAAAATTCAAGACTGCCACCTGCCCAAGTGCTGCTTCTTACTTACAGTTTCGCAAGTAAGTTATCTTACGAACAAACTGTAATTCAAAGTTCTCTCGGTGATAGTAACATAAGCCACGCAACAATAGCCGATTGGTTTAGTTACTGCCGAGAGGTCTGTATCTCCTCAATGGACGACACGTACGCCAACAGGGGTAAAATAGGCGGTGCCGGCCACGTCGTACAAATCGACGAATGCAAGATCGGGAGAAGAAAATACCATCGCGGCCGTATCATGGAAGGAAACTGGATCCTAGGGATGATTGACGTGGTCACCAATGAAGTGCGAATGACAGTGTGTCCCAACAATAGAAGAGATGGTGCCACCCTCTTCGCATTAATTGAGGAACACGTGGAATTCGCCAGCACAATTCACACCGACTGTTGGGGCGGATATAATGGATTAATGGCTGGGGGTTTTGCAGCGCACCTGACGGTGAACCACAGCGAGCATTTTGTGGACCCCGTAACGAATGTCCACACGAACAATATCGAGTCGCGATGGCGATCTCTCCGGCATCGCCTATCCAGGGGCGGCATCAGAAACGCGCAAATGGATGTCCATTTGTCAGAATACCTGTGGCGGCAAGACGTAAAAAACAGATTAGCAGATCCCTTCCAAGAACTGATCGAGGATATTCAAAAAGTTTATCCTGTTGTTTAGTGCATCAGCTCCAAACTGTAAATGAAACTTTGGATTAGTTATTAGTTTTAGATCAGGACAAAACTTTGGATTAGATTAGATACTAGGCAACAAAAACTAGTGATTGCAGGAGCAATGTTGGTAGCAATGAAGATTGTCTGCTACTCATCTCAGCGCATGCGCAGTAAGTACCTTTGGACTTTGATTTTTATACGGGAAAAAGTTGCGGGACGTAATCTAAAGAAGAGCCGATTTCAGCATGTACAACAATCCCAAGCCTGATAAAGAGGCCTTTGTGCAGAAATTCCGGTCTTTCATGCCCAGTATATAATGGGACGCTAAGCCACCATGGCTAAATTGCCTTTCTTGGGCCCACCTAGAAAATGCTGAAGAAATAATGAAATGAATTACCTTGTAGAAGTAGATGTGATCTCGCCAATACCTGGTGCCAACCTACCCTCCAGTTTTAGGTGTTTTACTTTAATAGGAAAATTGCGATATGAACACAACAAACGTAGCCATCTTCCCGCTAAAACAGACACTGAATGGGAAGTGCCAACCTAAATAAGAAGTGAAATCCGCGAAATAAGGAATTTCTCACTCTAAAGGTAATTTATTCCATTCCTTGTTTTTTTCAGCGTTTTCTATAGGGACCCCAGAAGAGCAAAATAGCCCTTAATTTCAACACTCAATTTTAAAATACCTACACTTTTTCAAGTACTATTCCTTTGGCGTGGGAGGCTCCTCCAAATGGATTAGCCTTCCATCGTGTTCCAAGATGGGCCTTTTTGTAGTCGTTATCTGCCCATCGCTGTTCTCGTCGATGATTTACGTGCTTACGAGCAGTCCTGAGTCCACGAGGCTTACCTGTAAGTTAAATACGGTTGTTATTCAGTCTTTTTTCCACACTGATTTTTATATTAAAAGAATGAGTACAAGCCGCGCAACCACGTGCGATTTACTATAAATAGGTACATGTTTTCACCTTAAGCATTGCAGTTATAATCTCTTCGTTTATATAAATATATTGGGTTTGTTAAACATTCCTTTCCTTCAGAGAATACATTTTTAAATTAGTATTCCTTTAAAATAATCAATATATTTAATGTATTCTCTAACTTACCCATCTTGTTCCCTGTCCTTTACCCACAACAGAGATCGCAGAATACGAGATAGTACGAGACCGGAAGTTGACACGATTTCTATCAGTTTAACCAACATCGATCAATGGATACATTCGCATGTGTACATTTGTCTGTACTGGTTGGTTGTCCGCGAAATGAAGAAGAAGAAGAAGTAAAATGACAGATGGGAGGTTATGTGCTGTGGCTATAATTGAATGAATTGAAAGACGTATTATATGGGTTGAACGCTGAAGTAAAATTACACTTTATTTCTCTTCGAAACCTGAAATGCTTGAAGAAGCATCTTGGGACAAATTCAAATGACCTGGTAACCGTACAGCGAATTTGATGCTCAAGATGAAAACACGTTAGTGTAGCTTGATAATAAAATAGGAATTGTATATATTCACACATATTATAGGGAATATAAGCACTAATAACAAAATGGCATTATCTATTCGTCAATTTTGTCAGCTTTGGTGGAAAGAAGTGACTAAAAAAGTAAAGAAGGCTGTTGTTTTCGTTGACAACGAAATTGCAGAATGTTTGCACTGGCATGGAGGTCTAATGGAGATGATATCTGCTGGTGCTCATACTGTCAGAGAGTTTTCTTCCTTTGAAGTAAGCACCTTTTAATATTATGCTTTCCTAAAATGTAATACATACCCATATTTGTGTTACGGGATAAACGAAAGTTTATTCACGAGGTAGACATGAGGGTAAAATATTTTGGAAGCTATCCATCTGATGTAAACTAGAATACTCCCTCATTGATTGGCTGGTACTAGCAATTAGTGTGCTGCTAAGCTTTTGGTACACACCCCATTTCAACACTAGTACTGTGCGCTACACACACAATACACACACCATATAATGACTTCTCAAGTTTTATCACATCATGAATGTGTTTTAAGACGTGTTTTCACACATGCAGTGTTAGGAAAACTTAGAGAACTAACCAAGGTCTGATCTAACAAAATTCTCTTAAGAGTATCATACATGCAGTCATTGTAAACTGATGTCTGTGCATTCCATGCTTGCAAGTACACTCTTTAGTTCAATAATATCCACTTTAACACTTCCTGTTGATTCTGGCCTAGTGACAAATAATACAGTAAGTGACTCCAGAGCTGGTTCAGAATTTATGTACAATTTCTGTTGTGAATTTGTCAGCCTTTCAAATGCAACAGTACTGTGACATAAACTGTGTTGCAGTTATTCCTGGCAAAGTTTCAGCAAAGACAGTAAAAAAAATTCTGATGTGTTACATTCACATGACTTTCTCTACTCTTGTACAAACTATTTTTACAAACTCTTATTCTCCATCTATTTCATATTAATCGAGATAAACATTTGCAGAAACGGTCTTTTGACATGCAAAGAGAATTACGTTTTACACATAGCGACCAGTTCTAAAAACATTTGACTATCGCTTAAGGCGTACTATGTTCCCCTTGTTTTGTATTTGCAAGGGCAATATAGAAATACAGTAGCCTTTAAGCATCGACATATATCTTAATAGCTGGTTACTAGGTGCAGCACCATTCTCTTTGTCACAGATTATTACTCTTTGCATATTCAAGACAAAAAAATGAATAACGAATTCCCATTTGAGAAAATAAGTATTGAAAAATTTAAGGGAATAACAAGCAATATCTCGAAAATGGTTCACTGAACAACAAAAATGTATATGACATAAATTGTGTATTTTAACGCGATCTACAGTTTTTGTGTAGTAAAATATTGTCTATCTCTTATGGTTTACCAGTTATGCAAAAGTCATTCACAATGAAGAATACTTTTGGAGACATTCCCAGAAAATTTGAGATCTACATTTCATTTGTCATGAAAATATCTTAAACATATGATTTTAATCCAAATCGTTAGAGCCATTTTTGAGAAAATTAAAATTTTCGAAAAATGTTCCATGTAAAGGGTAATCTGGGGTGGGGGGATTTTCTTGAAAACCTTTGCGTCGCATCTCTGGAAGATACTGAACCTAAATACCAAGTTTGGTGTTTATCCGACTGTTCGTTTCTGAGTTATACTGTTCACAGACACACACATGGACATGTTTCAAAAAATGCTTTTTTTGGGTTCAGGGGGTCTCAAAACATATATTTCCGGTGAAATCTCAGTATCAAATTTTTGGGTGGAATACAATACTTCCCCTACTTACTGTACGTGGTAGAGAAAGTAATAAATAATGCAATAATATGCTGTATTTCATACTTGCAGAGGTTGTATATCACTAGTCCATGAACAATTGCAACTCGGAGATAATTTTCTTTCTTTTGGGTGGGGAGGTGTACGTTTACCTCTAGTGCTGAGAGCTCAGAAATGTTTTGGATGTCCAATAAATGCATCTGACATCAGCACTTTAAACTACCTTTCACTAATTATAATCTTTTTGTAACTATGTTAATACAACTTTTCTAATTCAATTGTATATAGTTGAGAAGCTGTAATTGTTCAGGTAGTTCTCACCTTTCACATGGCTTGTGTTAAATTGTTTTAATGAATATAAAAATTACATAAAGAGGATTAAAAGAAGCATTTTTTTCTTCTTCAAATAGTGTTTCACAGGGGCTATTATTATATTATTTCCTTATTTGCATTTAAATAAAATGTTTTTTAAGCAATATATATAGTTGAGTGAAGTAGAATGTTTAGCTACTTCTATTAGCTGAAGCTAGATTATGCATGTTGTGTGATTTTTCTTGCATCCTGTTTGCTGTAATCTTACTAAATCTTCTTTTGGCAGGTTGGTAAGGAGAACGAAAAAAAAGCTGTATTTATTGTTAGCTCCGCAATTTATGCCACCAAAAAGATAATTTTACAAGACATCATTAAGAACAGCAGCTTTGAGTATTGTGTCTTGATTACGTCTGCACATCCAAGTGTTCATCAGTTTGCTAAATATGGTGCTCACAGAGAAAATGTTAGTGATATGTCAGTCTTTCACAGTTTGGAGGAAGTCATGTTACAGTGGATGGGCAACTTGGTAAGTCACGTTATAGAGCTATGTTAATCCTCTTTCTTCAGATTACTTTATCTTGTATAAAAAAGCTGGGTACTCTAGAAATGCTATGGTTTATTATATATTGAAATTAATGTTGCCATTTTCAGCTCATTTGTTTTAAATTCTTGTTATTAAGTCTTAACATTTTGAAAGTTAATTACAGCTCACTTATTCATGATTGATTGTATAATTATTCTTTCTAAAGATGTGCTTAGTATGGGTGAGTAAATGCTCCCTTTCCCTGAGCAAATATATATATTTTACAGTTATGAACAAAACCTAGCACTTTTTTTAATGAGCATATATCTTTGTAATTTTGGTAAAGTTGCTGCCTGACTGTCCCTTAGCCACTTAACATCAGGCAGGTAACCTATGGAAAATTACTGTACCTAGCTGGAAAATCGCAAAATAAGATAAATGCACGGTGGTAAGAAGTCGGTTTATCAGTTGGTATTAAGCAAGCACTACTTCCGTAAGAAGGCACCAAATACTATTGATGTGTTGTTAAACTCTACGCACTCGTGTGCATCCATTGGAAATCTATCGTATCATTCTTTAACTGTTATGCGCCATCAATTGTACCCTGTATTAATCTGTGGTTGCCACTTTTCAGGGGGATCTTTTCCTGCATCGCCTTCACTTGTTTTGGTTTCAGTCCGCCTACTTGGTGACATCATCGAGAGTGAAGTTAAGAGCTGTAGTTAGTATTCTGCCCCATACTTTGAAACATAATGTTCAATTAATATTCTCATACGATCTGATTGAACCCACACCGTTCAAAGCACATTTCATTGTTATTGTTTGTTTATATATTATGAAGAACTCAGCTTAATAAAGGGAACTATGTAGATCATATTATTATGCAATATGATTTAAATATAGCATTTTCAAAAATCATGACAGATAAAAACTTTATACGCATTTTTCTCCAAGAAAATAATTGACTCGTACATATGAAACTTGGCATACATGCTGAAACTGCACAAGTCCTGCAAATATATTTCGATCTTCAAATAAACCTGAGTTTCAGACAGTTAATAGTGCACATTCGAATATTTTGGCTACATTTAGGTCAAGAATGTACTTATATAAATCTATGTTTAATATTATTTCTAGTATACAGTTTTTTTTTTGCAATTAAGGAATAAGTAAAATTAATTGTATGTAATTCCCATATGATTCTTCATCCTTGAAAGAGTAAGAACAAAGATCATCTAATATTTTTGGCAGATATTACTTTTAAGCGATCTTTCCTCTACATTCTAGTTCGCAGCCAATGCTCTTAAAAGCACACAAATGTATGTTTTCACTGACGGGAAAGTGTTGTTAAAAGGAGGTACAAATATTGGTATATTGCACTAGCAATCATTGAAACTAATGGCTATTTTCAAAAGAACTATAAGGAATTTGCAAATTGTAATTTGGTATTTGCTAGTATCATTATGCAAACATTTACTGGTATTTTAGTTTTTGTTCTTTTATGCCATGTAGGCACACTTAACCTCAGATCGGCCAGAAAACTTAAAGAAACATGAAAGAAATTAATGTTTTATAAGCAAATACTGGGAAGATGGATGTAAATACATGAGAGGTAATAAAGACAAAGGTCCCGGGTTTTGAAGACCTAATAATGTTTAAAAAATGATGCTAAAATTCTTAAAAATGCTCTAAAATTGAGATGTATTTATTTTATTAAAATTAGTATACAGAACGTTAATTTATATATTACTATAAATGTTGTATAAGTAGTACAAAAAGTAGGTATAGAATTACGAGGTGCGATCAAAAAGTTTCCGGAATGACATAATAAATACTACACAACAGTTTGTCTAATCTGCACTGTCACCCTCGAAGTAGTCTCCTTGGGAGTTGATACACTTGTCTCAGCACTTCTGCCACTGCTGGAAGCACCTCTGGAAGTCCTCTTCTTTCAACATGTCCAGAGCCTTCTGCGATTCACAATGGATGACATCAATGTCCTCAAAACGGTGTCCTCGGAACCGTGGGAAAAGAAAAGTCCGCTGGTGCCAAATTTGGAGAATAGGCGGGATGGGGAACAGTATTCATCCCATTTTTATCCAAAAATTGGCAAACAGAAAGGGCTTTGTGCGCGGGCGCATTGTCATGATGCAGGAACCAGTCACCACTCTTCCATTTCTCCAGCCGTTTGTGTCGCACATTCTCCCTTAATCTTTGTAGCACTTGTTTGTAGAACACTTGATTCACTGTTTGACCCTGTGGCACAAATTCCTTATGTACAATACCTTTAATGCTCAAAAAACACAATCTCATTGACTTCACTTTGGATCGAACTTGTCTGCCTTTATCGGGCATGGAGATGAAGGACTCTTCCATTGTGAAGATTGTTGCTTCGTTTCTGGATCGTACCCATAAATCCATGTGTCATCACCAGTAATAATTTTCTCCATAAACTGTGGGTAATTTTGTAGCTGTTCTTTAAGATCTATGCTGGCAATCACACGGCTTTCCTTTTGGTCATTTGAAAGCAGGCGGGGCACGAACTTGGCAGAAATTCTTCTCATGTCCAAATTGTCTTTCAAAATGCTTTGAACACTTCCAAAGGAGAGTCCTAATGAGTCAGAAAGTTCTCTTATTGTAATGTGCCTATCATTTAAGACCATTTCCCTCATCTGGTTGATATTTTCATCAGTTTTGCTGGAAGAGGATCACCCCAAACAATCTGCATCTTTAAGTGATATTGCACCACTTTTAAATTTCGAAAACCACTGAAATGCTCGAGTTTTGGCCATAACTTCCTCCCCATAAGCTGTTTTTAACATTTCATAGACTTCTGTTGCAGTTTTAGCGAGTTTAAAGCAAAATTTGATGTTCGTTCTTTGTTCTTAGTAATCTGACATTTTTGCTACATGGAAAAATCGCAGCACATGCAAAACACGTGTTCACTTCAGAGCGTCTACCTCGTCACTGCATGGTCACAGGAAGTCACGTGACCTCTCATTTTTATCAGGAAGGAACGCTGCATGCACAGTTTGGGTAAGAATTAAGGAAATATCAGCATCAGCATTGTTGTGAAGTCATTCCGGAAACTTTTTGATCACACCTCGTATGATAAGATAATTTAGAAAATTAACCAAAATATATTGCTTCACCTTCGTGTCAAGAATCTGAAAGGAAAATTAAGAAAATTGTTTTTGAAGCAGGTCTTACTAAGCTGTAGCATGAGCTCATGGATTATACAAAATCCATAGCAAATGAGGAGGACTGGATTTTGGTTATTTCCAAGGGAGGTATAGTTTGATATAGAATTTTGTTCATTTCAAGGACAAACCGTTTCAAAAGCAAAAAAATGTGTTAAAAATGTTAGTAGTTTTGCTAAAAGCTAAGTTTCCAGAGGTCCAGGAGAATGTTATTTCACTGCATGTTCAAAAACAGGAACCTTTATCAGAATAAGCTTTTTAAATTAAAAAAATAGGCAAAATGCACTAAAATCTATGCAGCTAGGAAGAATAAGCATTGGGCAGCTTCTCTTCCAAAACAGCATGAGCCTACACTAGTAGCACATAAAATTTAATTTCTTACAGTAAAAATCTGTACGAGCATGTGTATTTAATGTATCATTTAGAGTAGTTGCAAATTTTCCCTTATTGCACTAAAAGAAGTCCATGTTTCAGTTTCTTGTAGCAGTTTTTGCTCAAGTACTGCATGTGTCCCAATAGTTTTGTTTATACACAAATATGTTAGTAATGTAATACAGCTTTGATTCATTTTGCTTACCAGTATACATCCACATTGTTTAGGGAAAGCTATGAAATAATATGCCTTTTAAACAAAAGTGGGAGAATATGTTAATAATAGACAATAGGGAGAAATTAGTGTGTTCACTGCACCGTATGTGGATTCCACTCGCTCGACTTCACTCTCACCTGTGTCATGGGCAGGCAGCCAATGGTAGCTTCCCACACCGGAGTGGTCTACCTACCCTCTTTTCTACTTACCTTGCTCGCTTTCAGCTCTGCATGCATCTCTTAACCATCATTCTCGAGAGACCGATAAAAGCAATGGTTAGTCCCATAGCCTAACTAAATTGTAAGTAACCACAATAGTCAGCTGTTGCAACTTGCAACATTTTAGTCGCTAAACTAACACTTGATTCTGCTGTTTGTACTATAGTGACAGCCATAGTAATCAGTTAATAGCATTGCAAGAATGACAATTTATTGAACCATTCCTCAATTCATCGGAAAATAACCCATTGCTGATTCCATCAGTGCAATCTATCGGTCATCTGTCCAATAAATTAAAAAACTTACCTTTTAATGTATTGATCATCAAGATGGCGAATTGAGGAAACGTTTCCATCATTGCCGTGGCAGAAGTGATGACTGTTATCCCTTTTGCTTATGTATATAGTCACCTATGATAAACTGGATCCTTCCATGTTAGAATGGGAGATACTGACTGTGCAAGGTATGCCAGAACACCCAATCTGGAAGAGAAGGTGTTACACGCGATTGGCGACAATCCTGCCGCTAGTAGTTGGTGCAACACACGAGCTCTAAACACAAGCAAACAACAGTTTTGAGAGTCGTACATGAACAACAATTGCACCTATATCATCCACAGAAGGTGCAGTCATTGCAGCCACCGGACTTCCCATTTGGAATGGAGTTTGCAAATTGGTTCCTACAGCAATGTGCAGAAAACAGCAGTTTTCCTGCTTTGGTGGTGTTTACAGATGAGGCCATGTTTACAAGAGACGAGATATTCAACAGTAGGAGTAGCCATGAGATTCAATAACATGTATTAGCAAGTTGAATTAGGAATGAATCACACTATTTTTACACAAAACCTTCACTTATTAAGTTAATAAAAGTGAAATGTTTTCAAGGGTGTTCGTCCTCATCATCAGCAGTCTGGTGACTGAAGCATGCTCCTGCTTGCTTCCTCTTCCTCCTCTCTTGGCTGGGATGGATCCTGCTGCCATCTACTGGTGGAGTGACAAAGTTGTAACAACCTATTCATTGGCAGGATTTCAAACTTTACGATATTTTCTTCATTCTTGACAATGAATATTTTCTCCCAAATAGTCAGTTATAGTGATGAGGAAACTGGTTTTAACAATTTTACGGCTTGACCAATGTTGTGGTTCTCAGCCAAAAGTGGTGTGATATAGCAGATTGGTCTATTTTGTTTCTGTTTTTTGTTTATTTTGTGTTCTTTCAATCTGATGCTCAAATTTCTCTTGGGTTTGCTTATGTAGATCTGGTAGATTCCTGATTGATTGTATCCAGTTTATTATTATTATTATTATTATTATTATTATTATTATTATTATTATTATTATTATTATTATTATGATGTTTTTATTATATTTCCAGTTTTATTAACTTAGTAAGTGAAGGTTTTTGGGTAAAATTAGTGTGATTCATTCCTAATTCAATGAAGAAAGCTTTACTGTTTGTAGTGCTTCTGTTTTTAATAGTTAATATATTAGCAATTTCATTTATGGTAAAAATTGATGCAAAATAAGGGTTAGTTTACATGGAGATTAATCTAAAAATATACAAGTTGTAAAAAAACTATTGCACATACAGGATTTAAATTTTATATATAATAGTATAAACATTTTGTTGTTGACACATTTCAAATTTGGTTGAAACTGATAGCAAACTATGAGTAGAGTCTCCTCTAGGGTTATCTCTCAAAATATCCATTTTAATACATTTAGTCAATGCTGCTGTGTTATTTCCATCACAAAATGGACTTACATGAAATTTAACACTTCCCCCCTTTCTTTCTTTTAAATGCAGTAGTGTGCCATATTCTGATACTTCTATAGCCCACTCTGATGCATTGCAATCATGTCATTTTTATGGTCCTATCCCTTCCATAACTCCTATGATAGCACTGCAGCAAAACGAATCAAACCTATTTTGTTTTGTGCATCTGTCTGCAAGAATGGAATAATTCACAAACTGATTCATATGTCATGTATAATGATTTGAAGAAAATTTGTCAATAGATTTCAAATTTGGTTGAGACCAGATCAAAATTAAGGCTAATTGATAGACAACCTCTGAAACCTTTATACTTTTGGGGATTATTTCATAAAATACCCATAAAACTATATTTAATCAATACTAGTGTATTGTTTACATAATCAAGCAATTTTATGTGTAATTCCATTCTGTGTGGACATTTACAAACAGTGAATTCAGTCATAATTTTACATAGTCCAGGTTCAGTCTGTGTTTGAGTTAATATTGAAACCGGTTTTCAAAAGAAAACCTCTACAGCGCAATTCCCAGTTCTGTCTCCATTATCCTTGTATGATGTAGCATAAAAAGAGTAAGGAACTATTTTAAGGGAAAAAGTTGTTGTTGGTATATAAATGACCAAACAAACTGCCCAGTTTATGCAGACAGTGGTCTGTATGACTGTTCTGTAGATCTTGCTGCCCATTAACCTAAAGCTGAATACAACTCCTCCTCACCATCTTGACCTTAGGCCCCTCAGAGGTGAAAAGCAAAACTGGACTGTACCTGTCCCCTTAGCATTCTTCTAAAGATAATTTCCTTGTATGAGAAGAAAACAAATGACCCAAAGTGTATTGTAATCCTAATTTTAATGAAATGTAATACACTAGATACATGGAAAGTAAAATTAGAAGAAATTAAAAACTTGTATATAGAATAAGAAAGAAAATTATTTTAAACTTTTAATGTTCTCTCTTTTGAGACTTTATTTGCTCCTTGTTTTCAGAATTTTACAGTTGAAGTGTTGTACTTCCCACTGTTTGTGATAAATGTCACAGAAAGGATGTTTCTGACTCCACCATTTAGAAATTTATTCCCCTTCTCAGATGCCGAAGTGCCTCGTATCCAAGAGTTGTCACAAATGCAGCATAAGGTTTGTAAATCTGTATGCATATTATTGTTCTAAGGCCTTTCCTGCTAAATTAAAATTTCATTGGTTTTTGATGATTATCCACTGGTGTGAATCTGAAGCCGATATACATAAAGCAACTTATTTGCTTCTATTTTGGGAAAACACTGAAAATTTTTAATATATTAAATACTCAAAATAAACTTTTGATCTCTCGAGCTTCACCTCTATAATAAAACTCGGAGGCTGTTGTCTCCATCAGCCTAGATTTACAGCACTCTACCTCGTGTCTTGTAGACAGCATTTCCTGGTTGGAGTGGATGGGATCTGTTTTGTATCAGACATCCAAATTTAACAAATTGTGTTTGTTACTTTCTTTACTACGTACGCTAAGTAGGGGAAGTGTTGTATTCCACCCAAAAATTTGACGTCAAGATTTCACTGGAAATATGTTTTGAGGCTCCCTAAACTCCAAAAAACAGCATTTTTAGAAAAAGGTGTGCGTGTGTGTGCATGTGCAAGAGAGAAAGAACTTGTCAAAATTGTTTTGATAAACTTCAATTTCCTCTGCTCTCTATTCTTGTGTTATTGACTTTGTTTTCTATAATGCTTGTACATTCTAGCATTTCATTTCTATATTTGACCATATCTTTCTCTAACATTCATTCATTCTCCTTTACCTCAATTTCCAAATTACTAATTTTATTACTAACAGTTTCAATCTTATTTCTACTTTCTATTCTTCCCTTCTCTGATTCTTGTTTTAACTCTGTTATCTCAACATTTCTACTCTCTCAATCTTCCTTTCTACTCTGCTCTATCCTCTGTCCTAACTCTTGTTCTATTTTTTTCCTACTTCTTCCTATCTCTTGTTTTAACTCCATTATTTCAATTTTCCTAATTTCTGAATCTTTCTTTCTACCCTGCTCTATCTTTTGTCCTAACTTTTGTTCTAATTGTTTCCTATTCTGCTCCATTTTCTGTTCTAACTGCTCTCTATTGCATCCCATTTTCTGCCCTAGCTCATGTTCTAAATTTATTATTTCTCTCCTTTTTAATATAGTCAACTGAAAAATTCAATGCCACAGCCGGGGCTATATTAAAAGCTTGCCAAGACCAGGCTAAGGTCTGTAAGAAGTATAATTAATTAATTTCAATTAATTATATATAATAATAATAATAATAATAATAATAATAATAATAATAATAATAATAATAATATTATTATTATTATTATTATTATTTCTCTCCTATTATCCTCAGACTCCATAAATCTATTTAAATCTTGTAATGTTAATCCTGTTCCTTTTTCCTGATTTTGTTTTTTGTGGACATTCCCCCTACTATATCTACATTTCCTACTTCTCCCCAGGTGACCCTACTACTGGATTTTGAATGTTCATCCTGGACAGTAGTATCTTTTTACTTCTTGACAACATAAAATTTGAAAAAGTAAATGATATCTTGCTCCTACTATGTGATGTCTTCTACTCTTGTGAATTTTTTCACTTCACTGCAATCCTTGCCGTCCAATGTTTGTCGTCCCGTCTCTGTTCTAGTCAATGAACCCTGTCATTCCGATGTTGCCAATCATCCTTCAATCTTCTTTTGGTGCTGTGTTGTCGTGGGCTTCTTATGGTGTTATTCTCCTCTTTATATATATTTTTAATTGGAATCTATCTTTAAATTTACGCGCCACACATTGGGCACCAATTGTCATGAAGTTTTTCAAATAGGTGTTCATTGGGTTCTTTATATTTGAGAGATGAGTCCTCTATTTCAATCGCAGGGCGTTTTTACAGATTAGATTCCATGCTAATAATAAATTTAGATAATTATAATTATTTCTTTCCCAACTCAAATTGCATTTTATTCAATTAATTTCTTTAACTTTCCAAAATTAATTTATAACAAATATTTTAAATCACGCCATCTTATTAATCTCATTTATATCCAGGAATTATTTATTGTATTTGTATCTGATAGTTTCTTTTAACACATTGTAGTAATAATTAAAATGATGACTGGTGATACTGGTCTGCACACTATGAGTTCTGGTGAATGACTGATGAAAAACTAATTTATTTTCTACCAAAGGAGTAATACTGTTTATTTCTGCTTGGTAATGTATTGTGTTGTTTTATGTTTACTTTTTAGCAAATAACAATATTATATTTTTGGTTAGTTTTCCATGGTCATCTGAAGTAACTGTAAAAGTTTTCTCTATTTATAATTTAAGTTAAACTTGGCCATGTTATGCTTTATATTATTATAATTTTAATATATAAATTTAAATCCTTATCAGTCAATTCATTAACCAATTCATGTATACAGATAAGTGAAATTAAATATATTTCTGTCACAGACTATAGTGACATCTGTTTGAATTTCAGCAACCCGACAGGCAGCTAGGAGACACTATAGCATCTGTAGATATGGCATCACTGCCTTTAGAACTGCAAGTTTCCATCCATCACTTAGTCAGCTGTTTTCATAGCTTATTCACTACGCTTGATTTTCGTGAAGATATATTTAGTTTGGGTCACTACAGTGGATTGATAGCAAGTGAATTAGAGACACTTCCAGCAGCTGTTAGCAGGAGAAAGGTAATAAAACACTCTTTCTATCATACTGATAGTCTTAACACTTTAGCACAAAAATGTAAAGCTCAAAACTAAAAAATAAAGATATAGTGAGACACATATTCATGTACCTCAAATTCACACTTGCAAAATAGGAACATACACATTACCTTTAAAAAATTATAATGAAGCAAGCTTTGCAGCATCTTATATGCTGCATAGAAAAGTACAATAATAATGGAGCACAGTAACAAAACTAACACATGCATTAAGTAAATGCTATAATTCAGCACACAGCTTTTCTAACTAAACTATGAGGGTAATCCCAAAAGTAAGGTCTCCAAAGCGCTGGGATCGCAGGGAAACTGTTTGTGTAGATGTTGGCCATACTGCTTTTTTCCTTCCTCCCCCCACTCTCTTCCGAAACCACCGCACATCCCTTAGCGCCCTCAGTCTTGGCTTGGCAGCCAGTTATAATGGAGCTCCCGTTAGCCACTACTGCCAGGTGCGAAGTTCGCGCAGTTATTCGCTTTTTGAGTGCAAAAGGGGTTAAACCTGTCGAAATTCATCAACAGTTGATGGAAGTGTATGGATGTCAAAAATGTCCACAAGTGGTGTAGAGAATTTGCAAATGGTCGCACGGAAATTCATGACGAGGAAAGATGCGGGAGACCGTCCATTTCTGACGAAACAATCCCAAAGGTTGAACAAATCGTGCTTCAAGATCGACGGATCACTCTCGATGAGCTCTGCATTGTTGTTCCTGAGATTTCTCGAAGCACTATTCATCGGACTTTGATTGAAGAGTTAAAATTTCGGAAGGTGCGCAAAATGGGTCCCAAGAATGCTGACAGAAGATCACAAAAGGCAATGTGCTGAAACTTCCCACCAATTCCTTCAACGCTATGCAGACGAAAAGGACAACCTTTTGGATTCACCTGGGCTTTCCACTTCACACCTGAGACCAAACAACAATCACATGAGTGGCGGCATTCCAGTTCACCCAAGCCGCGAAAATTCAAGAGAACACAGTCTGCCGGTAAAGTCATGGCAACTGTGTTTTGGGATCGAAAGGGGATATTGTTGGTCGACTTTATGGATCCTGGGACAACAATAAATGCCGACAGGTATTGCCAGACATTAAAAAAACTCAGACGGGCAATTCAGAACCGTAGAAGAGGAATGTTGAGCAAGGGCATAAGCCTTCTCCATGACAATGCTCGCCCCCACACTGCCCGTCAAACAATGAATCTTCTGCAACAGTTTGGATAGGAAAAAATCACCCATCCACCCTATAGTCCAGACTTAGCACCCAGTGACTACCACTTGTTTCCCAAGTTGAAAGAACACTTGGCTGGAAGGCGCTTCGGTGACGACGATGAAGTGAAAAATGAGGTCCATCACTTTTTTAAGAGCATGGCGGCAAGCTGGTATGACATGAGCATACAAAAACTGCCACAGCGTCTAAAAAATGCATCGACCGAAATGGCGATTATGTGGAAAAATAGACAAATGTTAAAGCTTCAAAACTATGTACCATTTGTTGACAATAAAAGTTTATTTTTATTTTAAAAAAAATTGGAGACCTTACTTTTGGGATTACCCTCGTAGCTTAAAATTAAACTGCATAACATTAAATAATCCTAAACTAATGCTTTACTTTATATCTGCTTGGATTTCACTGAAAAAAACACATGCTTATTCCTGGTGTTTTGTTTGTAGGCGGAGGGAGACCATGTGGTATGTTGTTTTCATCTATGAAGGATGAGGAATCATGATCATTTTCACTTACTGCACACACTAATTCACTTTCTTTAAAATTAAACACATCATTACTATCACTTTTTCTAATACTATGTAAAGCCTCTTCAATTTCAGTATCTGTTCATAATATCCTTTTCCTAGCTGTCGCCATTTTATTGCTTGTCAGCTGCAAAGCAGCCATGGGTTTTAGAATACCTTTTAAGCAAATTTTGGCATTTAAAAGCATGCAAGTAGCCGTAAAGTGCTCCACAAAAAGCAGATGAAAAATCCAACAAGAGTTATTCGCATCATGATCGGATTGTGATTGGCACTTCAAGGTTCATAGATTAGCATGTTAATATTTCTATAAGATATTTGAATGAAATTTGTCCACAAATGAACACATGAAAACTGTAAAGTATAATTTTACAAGCTAGTAACTTGTATTGTTATAGTTACAATATTTTTCATTATCTTGCATTTACTGGGTGATAAATTTATTTAGAACTTGGTGCCACTAAGTGAAATACAAGATGTAATTTCTAGTTAATGAACCTTGGTTTGTATCTATAATATGGGTAAGAAAAATAACATCTTTTAGAAGTACAGTGCAACTGCACAATCCATGAAGTCCCTCAAGAACTGAGAGACAGTAAATATCTTTGAGATTAATGTAAATTGTAAGATCTAGCAGTAACTACTACAATTCATTTTGAGGCATGGTTGCTTACAACAAAATCATATGGTTTCATTTCTAATTCAGTGAAGTTACAGCAGTATGGATCCCATCACCGAGCACCATGTTTTCATTGTAGAGAGTTATTTTAGGACAATTTAAGGTGCTCTGCATTATGATGTTGGCTGGTGCATGAAAGATTTTGTCATAGCTCTCCCACAATTTTGGTGAATTTACAGAGAAAGAAAAGAGAAGAAGCTTAATTCGAATTGCAAACATTTTAATTGTGTCAGTAAATCCATATGTTTTTTTACTTTCTCTACTACGTATAGTAAGTAGGGGAAGTATTGTATTCCACCCAAAAATTTGATGCCGAGATTTCACCGGAAATATATGTTTGAGACCTCCTGAATCCGAAAAAAGCATTTTTAGAAACATGTCCATGTGTGTGTGTCTGTGAATAGCATAACTCAGAAACGAACAGTCGGATAAACACCAAACTTGGTATTTAGGTTCAGTATCTTCCAGAGATGCGACACGAAGGTTTTTAAGAAAATCCCCCCAACCCAGGTTACCCTTTACATGGAACATTTTTTGAAAATTTTAATTGTCTCAAAAATGGCTCTAACGATATTGATTAAAATATCATATGTTTAAGATATTGTCGTGAGAAATTAAATGTATATCTCGAATTTCCTGGGAATGTCTCCAAAAGTATTCTTCATTGTGAACGACTTTTGCATAACTGGTAAACCATAAGAGACAGACAAACTTTTACTACACAAAAAATGTAGATCACGTTAAAATACACAATTTATGTCATATACATTTTTTTTGTTGAGTGAACCGTTTTCGAGATATTGCTTGTTATTCCCTTAAATTTTCCAATACTTACACATTTTCTCAAATTCGTTATTTCTTTTTTTTATGTCCTGGACATGCAAAGAGAATGGAATGTGCCACATAGCAACCAGCGCTTAAAATATTTGACTATCGCTTAAAACCTACCATATTCCCCTTGCATCTACAAGAAAATTAGCTATAAGATTAACATCTCGATATCTGGATTAACATGAAGCATATGGAGAATAAGCGTTTGTAAAAATAGTTTGTACAAGAGTAGAGAAAGTCATCAGATTTTTTTTATACCTTTGCATGCATTAGATTTGTCACTCTCTTTTGTACAATTGGCTCAGTTACACAGAAGAAGAAGAATGGTTGTTACACATTTCAAAGTATCGTGATGCAGTGACTATGGCCCAAGGTTATTGGTAGGTCAGCATCAGGTGGTCGAGTAAACAATGACAACAGCTGGTTGCTATAAACACCGGGCTCGCAATCGGCAGATAACTAGAACCTTCTGGAAGCTTCTTCTCCCCCCTCCTCCTCGAAGTAGTTCTAGAACATTCAAGAACCTTGTGGAAAAATTCCACTGACTATATAAGTAAGCATTCTTGCAAGAGCGGTCAAGAGTTGATGAGTCAGTAAGCAAGCAAGTTAGCGGCTACATTTCTGGTGTGACATCAAGAGCAGTTCTCCGAGTGAGTTGGTGATGACTATACTACCGCTGTTTTATCTCCAGCTCTAACATTTATTGCGACCGAGAGAGGTAGTGTTAACACGTCTGTATACCTGTGGCATCTCTTCGTAAAATGCAAACGATGAAATACTTTCCTACATTCGAGTATTTAAAGTATGGAGATAGCATTTACAGGAAACTTAAATAAGGCTACGCAGTAAATTGCATGTGCACAAAAAACAAACTTCACTTGGACTAAAGCAAAGAGCTACTGACAACACGTGCTTCATTTACAAGAGAACCGGCAACACAGCCCAAACTGCAGTGGATGCACACAGAGAGGGAGCCTGTAGTTGGTCCTAGCAGACAACTTCCTCCCTTTGTTGTGTAAGTCAACCCAGCACTGTAAACCTTGTCAGAGTTTATTCTTTTCTTTCATGTTGCGTTTTACACACAGCAAAGCTCTACAGCGGCGTAGGTATAGCACGGAAGTTAGGCAAAATGCCTTTTCTACTTGGATAGAATAATGAAGCATGAAGTAAAGATAAATGTGTTTCCCTATTTTTAGGGAGGTTAGGACAAGTCTTTTATTTTGCCTGTTTTAAGGTTTAAAGCCTTTTTTTGCCTGTTTTGGATTGTTATGGCTTTTCACTGTGATTATGTACACATTTTAAAAAGCATTTAAAGTGTTTCAATGTATGAAAGTGAAAAAAATGTTGCATAAATAATACGAGGGCTGATCAACAAAGACAGACTGATTTTTTTTCACAGATGTTTATTACTCCAATTCAATGTTTACATGATCTTTTTCAAAGTAGTCCCCTCATACTTCAATGCACTTTTTATAGCGTCTCTGCCAGTCCTTGAACACGTGCTGCAGACCATTCTTTGTCAGGTCCTTGAGACTCGCCTCACTTTTCTTGAGCACTGCTTCAGAGTTCTAAAATCGAATACCCCTAAGCTTTGCCTTTAATGATGGGAATAAAAAAAAGTCACAGGGTACAAGGTCGGGGCTATAAGGTGGATGTGGTACACAGGTGATGTTGAATCGAGCCAGAAACTGCATGACTTGATTTGCGACGTGAGGCCGTGCATTGTCATGATAAAGTCGCCACCCAGTCCGAGAAAGCTCTGGTCGTTTCTTTGCAATGTGCTTCCTCAGTGTAGGCAATACTGACGTGTAGTATGCTGCTGTAACAGTAGTGTGAGGGGGAACTGCAGGCTGGTAAATCATTCCATTACAGTAAAAAAATCATCACTGACAAGTCGGTCTTTGAAGTCCTTGAACCACCTAAACACTGCTGCACGAGGTAGTGCATCTTCACTGTACGCTTGCTTCAGCTTTTCATAAGTTTTGATGGCTGTATAGTTTAAACGAAAACAGAATTTGATTGCACTGTACTGCTCCTCTCGCGTCACCTCCATTGACTGGTATGCGAAATGCACGTAGGGTCTACAAAATAGAGCATTACTACCAACCTACCAATACGAGAGTGCTGCCGCCTACCAACATTATACATAAAAACCAGCTCTTTTCAAATATTTATGTTACAGATATGAAACTATCACGGAAGCTGCTGGAAAAAATCAGTCTCAGTCTTTGTTGATCAACCCTCGTAGATTACACATTCATGTCACAAAAATATTTATTGAGAATTTTTTCACTATAAATGCATTTATTTGTTTTCAAGCAGTTGTAAACTTACTTCCTCGAACGATTCAATTAAGCTCTTTAAATAGCAGAACTTGTGAAAGGAATGCAGGCGTCTTACGTGAAAAAGACAGCTAAAGTGTTGAAAGTTTCTTCCTGAAAATGTTCTAACTTCCTTGTCCAGTCCATGGGTTGTACAGAATTGCCGAAGAAGAAGTAAGAAGTTTCTAACCTATTGTGGGCAAGTTGGTTTCCAAACACCAAGAAGGTCCTCCTGAATACGGGTTTTTAAGCACCAGAGCTCAGTTTACCTTCACAACCAGTTCTTACCAATTCAGGAACCTGGATCTCTGCAGCCAGATATTACAGCAACAATTTAGACAAGGCATTTGATGTTCTACCAGAAGACGAAGCTGCTTCAGTTTGCGAGGTAAAGAAGTTGTAAAATGAAGAACTTGGCAACTATCTGATGTTTATAGCAGCACATAGTGTGCTACTGCAACCAGTCTTGAAGTTGGAGGAAGAAGGTGATACCCTAGAACATTTGTGATGTCCTGAAAGGTGAAAGTTTTATTGTAACTGATATGAGCTCTTCCAAAATAGCTTGTTTTAAACATGGTCTAGTCACTTCACTGAAAGTAGAGCATTTTTTTTCCATGATGAAAAACATTCTGACAGGTGGCTGACTATAACTGTTAACACTTTGAAAAAATCTGATGTGTTACACTCACATGACTTTCTCTACTCTTGTACAAACTATTTATACAAACGCTTGTTCTCCATCTACTTCATGTTAATCGAGATAAACATTTGCAGACCCTATCTTATTGCTAATTTTCTTGTAGATGTAAGGGGAATATATATTTACAAGGGCAATTTGGAAATACAGTAGCCTTTAAGCACATACATATCTCTTAATAGCTGGTTGCTAGGTGCAACACCATTCCCTTTGCCACAGATTAATACTCTTTGCATATCCAAGACAAAAAAAATGAATAACGAATTCCCATTTGAGAAAATAAGTATTGAAAATTTTAAGGGAATAACAAGTAATATCTTGAAAATGGTTCACTCAACAAAAAAAATGTATATGACATAAATTGTGTATTTTAACGCGATTTGCATTTTTTGTGTAGTAAAATTTTGTCTATCTCTTATGGTTTACCAGTTATGCAAAAGTCGTTCACAATGAAGAATACTTTTGGAGAATTCCCAGGAAATTCAAGATATACATTTTATTTGTCATAAAAATATGTTAAACATATGATATTTTAATCAAAATCGTTAGAGCCATTTTTGAGAAAATTAAAATTTTCGAAAAATCTTCCATGTAAAGGGTAATCTGGGGTGGGGGGATTTTCTTGAAAACCTTCGTGTCGCATCCTTGGAAGATACTGAACCTAAATACCAAGTATGGTGTTTATCTGACTGTTCGTTTCTGAGTTATGCTGTTCACAGACAGACAGACACACACACAGACATGTTTCCAAAAATGCTTTTTTTGGATCCAGGGGGTCTCAAAACATGTATTTCCGGTGAAATCTCGGTATCGAATTTTTGGGTGGAATACAATACTTCCCCTACTTACTATATACGTAGTAGAGAAAGTAAAAAGTGTTGTTGGTTGTAATGAAGAAAAATAAAAGTACTTTTTGTGAAAAATAAATATCTTAGATAGCTATTGTAATTATATTACTGCCTATTTTCAGTATTTTAAGTGCCTTTTTGCCTGCCTATTTTAACCAAGATAAATGCCGGAACTTCCAGACTGTAGTGATGACTGTGACGTGTAGCAAGTGCTACTGTGGAGCAATGGGTTCTGGAGGTCTTGTGTTCAATTTCTGAGTTAAGTGACTGTCCAGCGTGAAGAGGCCTATGTCATGAAGGAAATGACATTAGCGAGGTGAAGTACATAAAAGTGATACAGTGACAGTGAGAACTGAGAAAAGTGGCAGTTGAAAAATGAAGTAACATTATTTGTATATGTTTTTATTTGTTAGCCCCACATTTGGGAACCCAATTTGCGATGGTAAATTTATAATGTTATTTATATTTAACATTTTTTGTAGCCCCACCTTTGGGAGCTAATTTGCGAGTGTATTACTTATAATGTTTGTGTATTTGTGTTTACTTCACGCGTTGAAGCCATCTTGTGGCGTGATTCATTTGTTAGGCTTGTTAGCTCCATCTGGTGTTAGCAATTTGCGGCAATATTAATGTTCGTTTGAAAGAATGCTACTGTTATTTTATTTAAATTTGGTTCTCTGTCCTCCGGCTAGCTATTATCTTTTTCTTGGGTCGAGCACTTCTCTTTATACAGGTTGTGTAAACGGAAAGGAATCTTTTATCCAAAGATAACACTGATGAAAGAAATTTGTTTTATACTTTTATTGTCGAACACGTTAACTATCACATTTACACATTGATCTTGACACTCGCCAAACTGAAACTGTTATAATAACTTCTTACTGATCACTTTTAATCCACGTACTTCAACCTTTTGTATAATTAACTTTACAACACTTTAGATTTTTCATAATTCTGCTACGCGTAACTTGCGAATCGATAGCCGACGTGTAATATTTCTGCTGGACTGAAGGCGACGTGTATCATACAAAATATTTTTGACGAACTGACGGACATGCGACGTGTAGTGTACAAAGAATTTTGATGAACTGAGAGCGATCTACCTCTGACTTGGCTTTTTATACTCATACACCCAGATATGCCTAAAGATTATAACTGAACTGCAATTGGCTAATAAAATGCGCCAACATTAGCGTCTATTTTAATATCCAATGAAAATTATGAATACATATGCTCTAGGGAAACGTTCCAGAAGATTCTCAAGGAAAAACGCGCCAACATTACGTAACTTCCTCGTTTCCAATAATGATAAACAGCTCACCCCCTCGCTGCATTATTGCGCGCTATTATTGTCAGTTTCAGTAAGGCAGTATAAACTTACTTCCCAACAATAATTACAATCAACAAACATCTCAAATCAATGTCACATAAAAATGCATATTCATATTACAATCATTATTTACATTTAAGTAATTTGTGATACAAATTACTGCATCAAAAACTGGACAAAGTCACAGTATTAACACAGACAGAATATTGAAATTATGATAAAAAGATCACAAATAGTGACAGATTAGAAGAGAAACTTTGTTGTACAGTTCCTTCCATCCAGCAGTAAAAAACGTAATAAAACTGTATCCATATAAAATAACACAGCTTCATCAGTTGCAGAAATTGATTGCCAGTCTATATCAATTTTTTTACACCAGGAGGTTTGAAATGGTGATTCTCTCTTTTCTTCTTACTCTCCCTGGCACTCTATGTTTCATGTTGCTTTCCATGTCAGTTTCTCAGAATTAAGAAGACTGAATACACAAGTTGAACTCTCTGTTAAACAATGCCATTGACTCAAAAGACTAGTGAGAAGTTATAAATAAATTTGATCACCCAGTATATTGTACATAAAATATGTGATATAAATTACACTTAAAACAGTATTATTTTTTAACAAAATGGCCATGTAATAACAATAAATTATCAAAATTGAATGGCAAACAGAAGAAAGAAATAGGAAAGGAAGATAAAGTAAAAACTCGATGGCTGGGCTGGGTTGAACTAAATAGAAGGGCAACAAGATGCATTAGATATGGAGCAATGGAGAGAGAAAAATATAAAAATAGAATTATATTATGTTTTACAATCACATTTTTAAATTAAGTTTGATTGAAGGAATGGTTGGGGTAACCTGTAAGCAATGCATGAGTAGAAATTCGTAGTTTTAAAAAATTAAATGGCACCCTCAATTGTTATGTCACCAACAGCAATTCAATTCAATTTAACCAGCAGTTCTCATTTGCAATAAACATTTTACAAACTGAAATGAATAAGAAATTAAATATAAACAATTTTTCTGTAAATGCATGTTGAAGACCTCTTGAATTCTAAATTATTTTTATATAACTGGAACAGCATTAACAGATAGGCAAAAGTTTATAATAGGAAAGTGTAGCTATTGTTAAAACACAACTTAAGTGGTAATATTATCTATTTCCAAAATATTCATTGCCATACATTGTATATGTATTTACATGATGGAGTTAAAGGTATTTACTTATGGTGATTGTCTCAATGTTGATGTTTCATTTGAATATGTATCTCAGAAACTCTCGAAGTCTGGAAACTCTTGCAGTGTGGTGGAGATGATGAAGAGGTATTGCTTAAATTATCAAAATAACAACATGTTTTTGTGAGCTAAAGTCAAATTTTATTTTTTAAAACTTCTCTGTCAGTAGATTTTAGAGCATGAGACATTTAAATTTCTTTATAACAACAATTAAATATATTTTTTATTTAAAGGTGAGTCGGAATTGTTACACTAACATCACTTAAGTTTACTCACTTAACATGTTTCGGGAAACGTTGTTCCCATCCTCAGAAGTTAATTCGACTGGCCCGTGTTGTTGGTGTTTCCGTTTTTTGGACTGGATCCTGTGGTGGCATCTTGTGGTGGAGAAATGTACTTCCAGAGAGGATTTGGTGGCAGCAAATCAAAATTCATTAGATGTGTGTTGTGTTTTAAAATGGTGATCTTCTCCCATGCATCTAATTTGGCTGGTTTGACTAATGTAATATTGGGTTTGATGTTGTGATCAGAATACCAGCATATAGTAGACACAGCAATACATAATGGGTACAACAAAGCAACTATTGACAAAAAAATTGCAAAATTCAAACGACAGATGCACATCAGAAACACAACAAATCTCAGCCAGCAAGATAAAGAGCTAAAGTTCAAGAAATTCACATACCACCCAGGAACATTTCACAAATTTAAGAAGATTTTCATGAAACATAACATCAGCCTAGCTCCACAGAACAAATTTAACATAGAGAAATTACTTTGTAACAAGTTAAAAGACCCCATTCCACAAGACAAAAAAGCTGGAATCTATAAAATCAATTGTTCAGATTGCAATAAAGTATACATAGGTAAGACAAAAAGAAACTTAGAAACTAGGCTAAAGGAGCACATGAGATGTATTAAATACAAACAAATGGACAAATCTGCAGTTTCACACCATTTTTGGATCACTAATCACAACATCAAACCCAATATTACATTAGTCAAACCAGCCAAATTTGCAGCCGAATTAGATGCATGGGAGAAGATCACCATTCTAAAAAACAACACACATCTAATGAATTTTGATTTGCCGCCACCAAATCCTCTCTGGAAGTACATTTCTCCACCACAGGATCCAGTCCAAAAAACGGAAACACCAACAACACGGGCCAGTCGAATTAACTTCTGAGGATGGGAACAACCGTTTCCCGAAACATGTTAAGTGAGTAAACTTAAGTGATGTTAGTGTGACAATTCCGACTCACCTTTAAATAAATTCAATACACATCACTGTTTCTAGCTTCTTTTCATTACAATATCAACGTAACAATTAAATACTTTAGCTGGTTTAACGTTTGTTGTTCTTTTCACATACATACATACCGAGAGTTCTCTTCCCAACGTCATTACTTTACTTCACAGAGTTTCAAGTTACTTTCTTTGACTTTCCTGCAAGGAGATATCAAATATCAATCTTTCACTGCATCTAAGGTCAGCGGGTGCTAATACTTGTCAGCAGGATAATTCCTATTTACTATGCTTTTTTCTCACAGAGGATAATTCACTTATCTGCTACAATATACAATTCCTCGTAGTATTAAACCTTTAGCTTTGAGGAATAAATCTTAACTCTTGACTCACAGTGGCTCAGATTTCCCACTAACGGTCTTGGCATGTTTGCACTGATCAGTCATCAACTTGTATCTCCCTGGCACTATTTCTACACTTACAATATTCTTCATTTGTCTTGTTGCTAGGTTATGTAATTTTGACTTATTGTGGATCTTTTCTTCCTTAAGAATCAGCTTTCGTTTTTGTGTTGCACCTTTTCATACTAGCTTACATGTGCATTGTACAATAATATACTTGTTTTTGTTTACTTTGAGCATTACATGTTAATTTTGTCTGGAGGCCTCTTGATATGACTCAATATAAACTCTTTAATTTCCATTTTCATTACTTTAGATGTTTACATTTTCTTTCTGTAGATAATTAATTTTTCTCCTAGCTATTTTGCATAATTAAATGACATTAATTCTTTGTCTTGTGGCATGACTTTTTTTTTCCCCTATGGATTTAGTTCCCAATTCAACGTATAAATTTTCTTAGATTTTAAATTCTGTATATTTTGTAGCATATAAATATCTATTCTTTTTATTTCATGAGCTCATGATTATCATATATCAACTTCTTTTAATAACAATGCATCAACCTCAATGATATGGGAGTAGCATATCAGCCTCACATTCAAGAGGTTCTGAGGTTACCTGGGCAAGTGTTTCTCCAGGGTATTCCCTTATTCTCAGCGGATGAATATCATATACATACAAATTCTAAGGATACCATACTATTTGAACATCATTTTACCCATTTCATTCATTTTTCTGGTACAACTTTTCCAGGTAAAGAATGTTAAACCAAATAAAAACAGCCCCACGTACACTACAAAATATGGTTATCATGGTATCATCTAACTGAAGCAATTTTTATGGGCATTTGTTTTGAGCACCTATAGCCAAGTGTAAAATTCATGTGAATTGTGTCTACAATCGTTATGAAATAATAATTCGTAGAGGAAGCCGTGTTAGCTCAAATTTAATTTAAAATGAAAATAATATACGAGGTTTGATCAAAAAGTAACGGGAATTTTTGTTTTTCTTAAAGAATTTTTATTTAATCACCAACATCGACTTTGTCCCCTTCAAAGTAATCTCCCTCATATATAATACCTTGTGCTGGCTCTTTTTCCAATCTTGGAAGCACTTCTGGAACTCACTTTCCGTTATGGTGTTTAGCTCCTTCAGCGATTCTGTTTTTATCTCATCAATGGTGATGAAACGTCATCCTTTCATGGTTCTCTTCAGCCTTGGGAATAGAAAGAAGTCACAGGGGACCATGTCTGGCAAATATGGTGGCTGAGGCAGCATAACAGTTTTGTTTTTTTGCCCAAAAGTCATGAACAAGCATTGAGGTTTAAGCGGGTGCATTATTGTGATGCAATTTCGAGTTGTTTTCTTTGGATTGCTTCACGCAAATGGCACATAACTTCAAAGTAGTATTCCTTATTGACCATACGACCATAAGGCAGGAACTCTTGATGCACTATCGTGTTGTAATCGAAGAAAACAGTGGGAAGAGCCTTCACATGTGATTGAGCTTATCAAATTTTTTTCGGGCTCTTCAGGCAGTTTCCATTGGGACGATTGGACCTTAGTTTGACATCACATCCATATACCCATGTTTTGTTACATGTTATAGCCTTCTTTAGAAGTTCTGGATCATTTTCGACTTCATTCAGCAATTTCTGAGTGATGTCGTTTTTGGTTGAAATTCAACAATTTCAAAACAAACTTTGCTGCTACACATTTCATGCCCAAAAATCTGAAAAAATTGTTTCGCATGAGCCAAAGGATATGCAGACATCATTATCAACCCTGCTGATGGTGATTCTGTGATTTTCCATAATCATTTTCTTTTACTTCTTCCATATTGTCATCAGTAGGGCGTCCAGGGCGGTCATCGTCTTCAACGTCTTCTCGACCATCTTTGAAATGTTTATACCACTCATAAACTCTTGTCTTACTCATAGTAGATTCGCCAAAAGCCACAGTCAACATTTTGAATGTGGTGCTGTATTTATTCTGTTTTTCAAGCAACATTTAATGCAAATTCTTTGATCCATCTTTTTCGAAAGAAAAATTCGCCAAGCACTCGAAAACATATATAACTTTTTCGACTGTCAACAATAAACTAAATATTTAAAACAGCTGAAAATGCAAGCATACATCAGGAACATGTATACCAACAAGGTAAAACAAAAGTTTTGAACACCAGATGTATAAAGCTCGCAAAATTAAAAAATTTCCGTTATTTTTTATCACACCTCGTATACTTTTCAAGTAGGCAGCGCACTGGCTTTTCAACCCAGAGGTTCCAGGTTCAATTCCCACCTGGGGTAGAGGGGTAGTTTCTTTTTAGGTATAATCTTTCCTTACCCTCTACAGATTGTGGAAGTAAACATGTAAGACTGAATGTGTAGACTGGTTCATAATAAGCCAAGAACAGAAACAACAGAAATGGGAAGCTAAACTGCATACAACATTTTGGTTCACAGTACCCCAGGAACAAGAACAGGAATGCATGTCATATCAATAGCAAAGTGAAAGGACTGGTTTCATTGAATGCAAAATGTATTAACGTTAAAGGGGAATATTTTGAAAAACAATAAAGTCACTTAAACTTTTTAAAACTAATCCTAGTTTGATGTTCTAAAAATTTTCAGTGTCGCCTTCATATGCTATCCATGGGAATGGGAACAAGAAAGTTAAAATTTGACCAAGTCTTCTTTCCTGTTCCTAGTACCCAGGAAAGCTTCCTGTTAATTGCGAATGCTCTCATAATACATGTATTTTAACTTTGTCATCATTTGTCTTTCTCCGTGGTCTAGGAACACTGTGCTAGCCTCTAGTTCCTGAGGCTGTGGGTTCAAACCCAATGGATTTTTGCAGGGTAAAAATCCTTAGTATGGCTTCCTTTGGAAGGGAAGTAAAGCCAGTGGTCCTATGTCATAGATTTATGGCATGTAAAAGAACCTCAAGCCTGATAAAGAGCCCTCTGAGCAAAATTTCCGGTTTTCACGTCCAATATAGAATGGGACACTAAGAACCATAGTAGAGCGTCCATAAATAAAACTCAATCCATTCATCATTCTGGTTTCCATTCTTGGTTATTATGAACCAGGCTTAGTGTGTTCAATATTAAAAATTATTAAAACCCAACACTGAAGAACCTGCAGTCAAGAGTTTCTCAAATCAAAGCACCCAACATGGCCATAGATATAATATATAGAAGTGCTTGCAAATATACAATTTAACCTATTTTAGTGAAACTGTACATTTGCATCCACTTCTATATATTATATTTAATCTTTTCACTATGTCTTCCGATTTAAAAGTAATGACCATAGATATTAAAGGGACTCAAAACAAAACAAGTGAAAAGATTATTTGTTTTGATTATGGCAAAAACAATAAGAGATCAGTTTAAATTTCTGTTTAATGTATTTACTGTGTGTTTTAAAATTTTGCATGGTTTATGTGATACAGTTGCTTTTATTTTAGACTGCATCAAACCACTGTTCATTAATCTTGATAGATCGAACTTTGGATATGGTGAGTGCTACAAGATACAACACAGATTCCCTGCTGGATAGAATTCTTGCAGTCCTGCCACGTCTGCCAGGACACACCAATGATGTGGCAGTAAATATGTCACCTATATGTAATGCCAAACAGTGAGTATATGTGTTACATCTTTCAGCATAAACGTTATATCATGATTGTTGCCCTTATTTTTACTAATCTGAAAGTTTATTTATTTGTGTATCACAAGTAACATTTTTGTTATTTAGGCCAAGTTTCTGATGCAGTAATTTGTATCACAAATTACTTAAATGTAAAGAATGATTGTAATATGAATATGCATTTTTATGTGACATTGATTTGAGATGTATATTGATTGTAATTATTGTTGAGAAGTAAGTTTATACGGCCTTACTGAAACTGACAATAATAGCGTGCAATAATGCAGCGAGGGGGTGAGCTGTTTATCATTATTAGAGACGAGGAAGTTACGTAATGTTGGCGCGTTTTTCTTAGAATTTGCTGGAACATTCTCCCTAGAGCATATGTATTCATAATTTTCATTGGATATAAAAATAGACGCTAATGTTGGCGCGTTTTATTAGCCAATTGCAGCTCAGTTATAATCTTTAGGCATATCAGGGTGTAGGAGTATAAAAAGGGTTAGGTTAGAGATAGACCCCGTCAGTTCGTCGAAAATATTTGTATGCTACACGTCGCCCTCAGTTCACCGAAAATATTTGTAAAGTACACGTCGGCTATCGATTCACAAGTTACGCGTAGCAGAGTTATGAAAAATCTAAAGTGTTGTAAAGTTAATTATACAAAAAGTTGAAGTACGCGAATTAAGAATAATCAGTAAATAAGCTGTTATAACAGTTTCAGTTTGGCGAGTGTCTAGATCAATGTGTAAATGTGATAGTGAATGTGTTCGACAATAAAAGTGTAAAACAAATTCTTTCATCAGTGTTATCTTTGGATAAAAGATTCCTTTCCGTTTACACAACCTGTATAAAGAGATGTGCTCGACCAAAAAGATCATAGCTAGCCAGAGGACAGTAAACAAAAATTAAATAAAATAACAGTCGCATTCTTTCAAACAAACACTAATACTACCGCAAATTGCTAACACCAGATGGAGCTACAAACCTAACAAAGAATCACATCACAAAATGGCTTCACCACGTGAAGTAAACACACATACACAAACATTATAAGTATACCGCTGCAAATTGGCTCCCAAACGTGGGGCTCAACAAATAAAAATAACATTAATAATACCACATCATTTCTCATAACAGTGGAAGCTGCCAAGTTTTAATATGTGACCCTATAGTGCTGATCTGTCTAATATAGATATGCATATACACATATATACAATCCTGCAGTCAGGTACTTTAAAGAGCTTTGAAGTGATGGCAGAAACTACATTTGTTTTGGGCTGCTTTTGTGAAAAAGCATTGCTGCACTATTTTTGAGATTACTCAATTTTTAGAGGAATGCCAATATCCTACAGCGCACAAGAGTGTGCCAAGAGTGACGGCTTTACTTGAAGTGCAGCTCAGAGAAAACAAGGTGTCTGGAGAGAAAACGTGCTTAACCCTGCGTAAGCTGAAGGATGAAACCAAGCAGAGGGAACTCACTCGAGTGATGAAATTAGCCAAACTCAGCATTGAAAAGCTAGAGAAGTGTTGGCACAAGATCCTGCAGGAAAAATCTTTCACTCAACTGTCCAGCTTTTTCATTTATGTAATTTACTGCAGCATACAATGAGCTCATGTCACATGCAAATCAGATTCCACTTCTGAAGTGCCTCTCTAAAGGTGCATTTCTGAAAGGATACCTGGCATTGCAGCATTAGGCAAAGACAGTTGAGTGACCAAGTGGGATGGCTCAGATGGCAATGTCTGTGGCCCATATTTGGGAAGTCCCGGGTTCGATTCCCAGTTTCCACCCACTCTGACCATGGGGTTTTTCGTGGTTTTCCTCTGGTCGCCTAGGAGAATGTTGGGGTGATGTATTCTACCACAATTTCTCCTTTCTCTCATTTCCTGTCATTTCATCTTTCTCCCTTTCATTTTTCAGGCAGTGTCTTCGGGTTCTATAGTACATCTGATGTAGGTAGAGTGCATGGTCACTGCGCTTTGGAAAGTTTTCTCCCTACTAATGACACAGCGTGATGGCCTGCCTGCAAGGGCTACTTTGTCGCCCTCTTGCAGGATTCCGTGTCTACTAGCCAAATGTGGGTGTTTTGAACTGGAAATGATAGGGACTTCCGTGTGTTAACTTTAAATCGGAAGACATAGTGAAAAGATTAAGTATAATATATAGAAATGGTTGTAAATATACAATTTCACTAAAATAAGTTCAATACCTCAGAACTAGTTTTGAGGAATCACTTCCTCATCGTCAGCTGATTGCAACTGGTTGGCTTTCCTCTGATGGTTATAGATGTCTCGTTGTCCCTCTAATGGTGGTTCTACAAGTTTCCTAATCAAATTTTTGTCCATAGGGATGTCAAAATTCATTAACTTTGGACGAAATTTCCAAGGAAATATTTTCTCCCAAATGTTTAATTCTGTAAGTTTTTGTGCCTGCTTGATAAGTGATACTGTGTCCTCAATTTCATATCCCTGTATCCAAAAATGTGCTGCAACTGCTGATTTTTCTTCTTCCCTGGATTTGATGTTTCAAAAATGTTCCTTAAACCTCGTTTCTATGTTACGCATTTGACCAATATAGATTTGTTCACAATCCTTGCAGTCTATTCTACAAATCCCGGATTTTTTATGAGCTGGCATTTTTTCTTTTTGGTTTGCATTTATGAGGAATTTTATGCTGAATTTATTTTCGGGGATGAGTGCCACATTGATATCATTGAAAATTTTCTTGAATTTGTTATGTGCCCATGGGTGAAATGTGACTTTTGTATGTCGGCTTTTGTTTGTGTGGTTTGAGGGTTGTATTTTCTTTTATCATTTTTTGTTGCCTGAATTTTTTGATTAACCTATCCACCATATCTGTTTTGTAGCCATTTTTTCTAGCTGTTTTTAAGATTTCTTGGTATTCTAAGTTATATTCCTTTTCATCACTAATCTATGGGTCAAACTGTTAAAAACTGCAACTTTGTGTGATAGGAGGTTGTAACTATTGTTTTTTTATATAGTTATCCGTATAGATGTTTTTTCTGTATATTCCAAAAGTAATCTATTGTTCTTCTTCATGATTTTTAGGTCCAGGTAGGGGAGCTAGTTATCCAATTCAATTTCCATGGTAAATTTAATATTACTGTCTTGCAAATTCAATAATTTGAGAGCATCTTGTACATGTTTCTTGTTAACTATTGTGAATATGTTGTCGATATATTTGGCCTAAGTTTTAAATAACAAAGGAAAGGCTTTTACTACTCTTGTCTCAAGAGCACTCATGAATAAATCAGCTAGAAAGGGTGACATTGTACTTCCCATGGCTAGGCCTGTGTGTTGTTCAAAATATTTTCCTTCAAAGCTGAAGAAGGTTTGCTCTATCAGCTGACAATGCGGAAGTGATTCCTCGAAACTAGTTCTGAGGTATTGAACCTATTTTAGTGAAATTGTATATTTGCAACCATTTCTATATATTATACTTCCTTGTGTGTCTGTAATCTTGTCTGCCTGTGACCTACTGCGGCTCCTTCACTTCATCCCTGCCTCCCCAGGGGATGTAACCACAATAGACCTAGTTGGTTGCAGTGGTAAGGTGTGCCCCTCCAGTAAATACCTCATACCTCAGTTGATGTGAAGCAGGATGTGGTACATGAATTACTGAAAGGGCTGATGCAAGAATACCCTGATTTTTCAAGCCGCTGCTTGAAGGCAGAATGGTTGCTAACTATAAATGTGGATAGTGAGAGAGGCTTTTCAGCATATGCAAACTTATTGTCAGACAGGCGAATAAATTTATACACAGAAAATGTAGAAACAGTGCTGTGTTTGTACTTTGGTGACACTTTCAACTAAATTTTTATTGTACTTGCTATTCGTTTCTACATGATTTTTATTTTTTAAAGATAATTGTAATTAGATTTATTTCAATAGAAAATCAATACTTATTCCACTTGAATTGTCCTTCCTTGATTTTTTATTTCACCACTCTGAGTATTTTATTTTAGCACTTTGAGCATTTTATTCCACCAGTTTTGTTCATTTTATTTCACCACATATCCTGGTCTCTACTTATATTTCCCTTTCGTTTACCGGGGCAATGTTCGATTTTTACCGCCAAACTTTTTAGTATTTATCAGTCACTTTTATACATTCAGCAGCATGAGTTACGGTACTGTGTTCTTTGCACAGATTCCTTGAGTGTCCTTTAAAGTATTAATGCGCTGTACCATTACCACCCACTCGTACAGCACATACATGATCTCCTCCACTTGCTTGGTGTTTCTGGCACCAGCGTCTCCTTTGTGTGGATTCTGAGTCATGTGGGCATCTCAGATAACGGGTCTGCCGATGCCGCTGCCAAATCGGCGCTTTTATCACCCAGATGTTTTACCTGTGTTGTTCCCTCCTCAGATTCTTATGTTATTTTACACCACCACATCCTCTCGCATTGGCGTGATAGTGGGCGGCCCTTAGGGGGAACAAGTTGTGGGAGGTTAAACCTCTCCCAGTTGTCTGGGCCACCTCTTCTCATGCTTTTCGTCAGGAAGAGGTGCTTTTAACACGACTTCGTATCGGACATTGCGTTTTTAGTCATAGACACTTGCTTAGTGGTGATCCCGCACCACTCTGTGATCAGTGTGCAGCACCCTTAACGGTGCGTCACATTTTAACAGAGTGTCAGGTTTTAGCTCAATTGCACGTTCATGTGTGTCTGCCTGTTGGCATAGCCAACATTTTGGCAGATGACGCGCATACTGTAGAATGTCTTTTACAATTTATCCTTGACAGTGGTTTTAGTCGACGCATTTAATGCACTGATCGTCTTTTAGTTTTATGATTTTATATTGTCCATTTTAATGGGGGGCTGTTCACCCCTGGGGTCATATGGCACTCTGGTCCCTTGACTTCTACAGTTCCTGACATGTAGTTTAATGTTTTATTGTTTGATTTACAAAGTTTTTAGTGTGGTGGTTTTTAGACTTTATGGTTTTTATTGCTCCGACTAAGTGGGTTTGTGTTCCGTGTTTTAATTTCTGGATTTTAAATTATATACATTGTAAGGGCGCTGATGACCTTAGCTGTTTAGCACCCTTAACCCCCATATCATCATCATCATACTTATATTTCTATTTATTGTGTTTAGCTAATACAAGACATAAGTGGGATTGGCATTCAGCCCAGGCTCATTGCCTCTCCCACTCATGAGAACGTATAACATTTACAACTTTTTTCTTACTTCTAATTACTAACTATATCATGATCTAATTGTTTCTTTTTACTGTCCATAACCATTTGCTTCTCACTTTGTTCATAAACACTCCAACCTTCTCATAAATATTTCCTTCACTGTAATGTTCGGGTCAACCTTTAACCATTTGTCTCTTATCTTTTCCTCCCTTCACTGCTTGTTAGTGGCCCTACATTTAAACAGTTTATGTACTAGGTCCCTCTGTTCTCTATATAAAGGGCATTGGTTTTGTGCTTATCTCATCCTCATTTCTTTTAACCTCCTTTCTCTTGCTTCCTTGCCTGCTATTTCAACATATTCCTCCCTTCCCCAAGTTGACTTTAATATTTTATAATCTATTATGGAAGACTTTTCTGATATTTCACTAAATATTTTTTTGTATTTCCATTTCCTCTAGTCTCTTTCTTACTTCTCTCCAAAAATTTAATTCATTATTCTCCCTACTCTACCAAATCTCTCCTAAGCCTTTGGATCCTAGGATGTTCTTCAAACTATACACCCACCCTATATTTTTTAAACTTTTTTCTTGAAATTCTAGACACTGTCTTACTATATTATTTTCTTCTAGGTTTAGAATTCTGTACCAGTACTTCAATGCCCTCTACATAACCTTACCCTTGCTTGTTCTACTTATAAGTCAACGCATTTAGTCCAACTTTCCAATACCCTCAGTAAAATAAGAGTTATCCCAACTGTGCAAAATAAGCATCTGTCTCACCTTCAACCTCAACCCAGCCATTTCTTCAGACTTTGGAACAAAAAGCAACCTCTCAAAGCCAAATCTGACAATAATGGCAGTTGTGGAAGCAAAGGTTGTACAGTTTTACAGTAATAATCCCAGATATGTGTGAATGTGCATTATTATAATGAAAGAAAGCTTTATTTTTTGCAAGTTGTGAACATTTAGCTTGAATAGCATCCTTCATTTGGTACTGTAGTGAGGCATAATACTCCCTGGTGATGGCTTTGCCCTTCTGGAGGTATTCTATGAGCACACACCACGAGAATCCCAGAAAACTATAGCCATGACGTTTAGTGCAGTTGGAACCATTTTTCCTTCCTTTGGTACACTTGGCATCTATTGCCATCCATTGTTTGGAGTGCTGCTTCATTTCTGGCATGTAGTGATTAATCCATGTTTTATCTACTATTACGAAATAGAGAAATGCACTGGAATTGCATTTAAACAAGTCTAAACGCTCTTGGGAAATGCTCATTCCAATGCATTTTTGGTGCATTACGAGGGGCACTATTTATATTTTGAGTCTTGGCAACCCTGAATGTTATAGATGCCATCTGACATTTCCAATGGAAAGTTTGATCTTTTTGACCATAATCTACTTTAAACATTTTGTCAATAGAGCGTCATTTGTTTTGTTTACACTAAGTTGAAAATTGTGTGTCAACAAAAACATGGAATTAACTCGTGAAAATGTTTGTACAATGATTTATTACAGTTTTCGACGTGGATTATGACGACAAGAGTGCATTGATCAACTAACTTCCACATTTGGCGACAAAGCTTGATCCTTTGCCACTGTGAAACGCTGGTATAACATATTTAATCGTGGCCGCCGTTCGCTCAATGATGAAGTTTGTGAAGGTCGTCCAAAATCAGTTGTTGTGCCAGAAAACATTGATGTTGTGCAAAAACTAATAATGAAAGATCATCATGCGACATATTGTGAGATTGAGGCAACCCTAGGCATTAGTTCCACTACCATATATAAAATATTGCACGATTGTTTAGCCGTGAAAAAGGTTTGCTCTCGTTGGATCCCACATAATTTGATGCAATCTCAAAAAGATGCTCGTGTCGATTGGTGTACAAAAATGCTCAAGAAATACAATGGCAGTGCCTCAAAAGACGTATATAAGATTGTAATAGATGACGAATCATGGATCTATGTGTATGAGCTGGAACGTAAACAGCAGTTGACTGTATGTTTGTTTCAAGATGAAGCAAATCCAACAAAAGTTGTTCGCACTTGAAGCACTTCGAAGCAAATGGTCGCCTGCTTTTTCAGCAAAACTGGCCATGTGGCAACAGTGCCTTTAGAGGAACGTAAAACGGTCAATGCCGAATGGTATATAACCTTTTGTTTGCCGGAAGTCTTCGGTGAAGTAAGGATAACCAACAAGAACCGTAGGTTCGTTTTTCATCAAGACAATGCGAGCACACACACATTTCGTCTAACAACAGAGTATTTGAAGGCTCAAAAAATCGAATTGATTTGGCACCCACGACTTCTTTTTGTTCCCGAACATCAAGAATAAATTGCGTGGACGATTTTCGTTGCCAGAAGAAGCCGTTGATGCCTTCAAAAATCATGTTTTGGAGGTGTCTCAAGAAGACTGGAATAAATGCTTTGACAAATGGTTCAAATGGATGCAAAAGTGTATTGATCATAAAGGAGAATATTTTGAAAAACAATAAAGCAGTTTTCAATCAGAAATTACTTTGTTTTAATTATTAGGCTCAAAATATAAATAGTGCCCCTTGTATTAACAAACATTGCATCCATTGAGCGGAAGACCTTATCATACACAAAAGTTTGTGTAAAATGTAATGCAAGGTCTTTAAGTAAGCCAACTGATGTACCTTCAATCAGTGATCATTGAATACAACCAGGGCCATATTTAGGGGTGGGGGCAAACTGGGCAACTGCCTAGGGCAGCAAAATTTCTGGAAAACTATACAAAAAAGCATGGGCATTAAGCTTCAAGTATCTAAAATTTAAATTTGCGACCCACAGGGACATATCCATTGTCGCATATTAGCAATGCTGATTAGTGTACATGCAAAGGTTACACGCTACCTGCATGTAGTGGTGACATAAAGAAACACACTGCATTGGCAAGAAGAAGTTAGCAGATTGGAAAAACAAATCTGTAACATCAAGATGTGTTAAAGATTAAAAACAGAAGCACTATTACATTAAAATATTCTTCATGTTGATAGTTTTATTGAGTTACACTTATTTACACTCACCTTCACTTTTAAAAGTTGTAAAACATTGAAATGTTTTTGAGGACATTCGTCCTCATCATCAGCTGTTGGGACTGAAGCTCTCCTTTTCTTGTCTCCTCTTTCTCCTGCTGTAACTGATTCTTTGCCATCTGGTGTCAGGGGCACCACAAAGTTTTAATACTGTTTAAAGGTGGGATTTTGAAATTAATGACACAGTTTTTAATGATATATATGTTTTCCAATGTTTAGCTCTATTGGTGTAGTAAGTGGTTTCAACAATTTTATACTTTGGCCAATATCATGATTTTCTCTCCAAAAATGGTGTGACACAACGGATTTATCTATTTGTTTGAGTTTTATTTTCTCTTTGTTCCTTCAGTCTGGTTTCCAAGTTTCTTTTCATTTTGCCTATATAGTATTTCTCACTCTCTTCACAACTAATCTGATAGATTCTGGATTTCAATGTATTCTGGATTGTATTTTTAAGAGGCTTGTTTAGCAGGTTCTTCAGGCTGAATATGTTTTGTGGGGCTAGACTTACATTAAATTTGTTGAAGATTTGTTCAAATTTTCTAAAAACCCAAGGATGAAATGTGAACTTTTTATACATCCATTTTGTGTTTGAGAGTAATGTTAATGTGGTTGTTTGCAAAATATCCTTGAGTTTCTCCTTCCTTTTTAACATGTTCTTTAAGACGTTTAAGTTGAATCCATTTGTCACTGCTATTTTTTGTATATATTGTTGCTCTTTTAAAAACTCCTCATTACTCAATGGGATATTGTATAAGTGGTGAATCAGACTTCTAAAGGCAGCTAGTCGGTATGCAGTTGGGTTGCATGCATTCTTCTTTATGTAATTATCTACATGTGCAGATTTTATATGTATTCCAAATTTAAAACTGTCTTGCTCCCTAGAGCAAGGATCAGTTACAGCAAGAGAGGAGGAAGAGGAGACAAGAAAAAGAGAGCTTCAGTCACCCAACAGCTGTTGATGAGGATGAATGTCCTCAAAAACATTTCAATGTTTTACAACTTTTAAAAGTGAAGGTGAGTGTAAATAAGTGTAACTCAATAAAACTATCAACAAGATGTGTGTTTTGTTAGTCAATTTTTTCAATATTTTTTGGAAAGGTAATAAATAATTTGATATAGCAATGTTTAGTCCTTTTTTTATAACTTATGAGACGAGTTCTGGCATAATGTCAATTTCATATTGTGTTTGATAATCTTATAATTATGTTAAAATGACATTAAGTGGCATTGTGATTTTGTAGGTTATGTTTGAATCCTCTAAAATGTTCACTTGTTTGTCACATTTTCTTCCTTTAATAAATATAAATATATTGTTTTGTTTTGCCCAGGGGCATCAGGGGACCTAAATATGGGCCTGAATGCGGCATTGTAAATTTTAGTTAGAATTTCATTGATCATTGCAATTTTGGGAATAGCTTAAATTCCATGTGGATCACGCTTAAATTCAGCAGCCCACTTTTTAACCATCTAAAATAAAGGAAAATAATTCTTTAATGTCCAACTAACTCCATTTGTGCTTATGTTGGGGTTAAAGCCTTCAAAATGAAGTATCTTATCCTAGCTCATACTTCAATTTTATTCATTTTGTAGAAAATATTAACACTATACCTTTTTCACTTTAAATTTAAAGTAGAAGTAAACAAAACTTAATGTAGCACTCCACCGAGCACATAGCAGCACCATGTGCACATGGAGTATGACGGGAACTAAGTACCTGCGAGAGGAACTTGCTTCAAGAATGCAAATAGGGCACGTTGCACAGCTTGGGATCAATAGCTTTTAGACATTTTATGTCATGTTCCTATATTTTGCCTTACATCTTAAACTTTTAACACATAATACTAAGAGTAGACAAACAAAAGTGATTTTTAATATAGAGTCAACTCAAAAATTCAACGCCACAGCCGGGATTTGAACACGGTTCTCCCGCTCTCCATGCGGTTGCTCTAACCATTGAGCTACTGTGACAAGATGCTGATACCTGAACAGTTCTGCATTTGTGATTAAAGGCACTAGATTAAACTGTTCCTAACTTCAGGTTTTAGAAATCATTTCATTTAATGACTAATATCAGAATACCACTATTGCTTTAACCTTTTATCAGTCAACAAGTTAAGAAAATGATTAACACTATACGTTAGAAAACCACAGAAAACAAACGTGACCCAAGCAATCCTTCTGCCTCACTAAGAAAGAAGTTCAATTATTGCTAAACAATGGCCCATCCTATTAATTATCGAATAAAGGTGAGTACTTTTCCTAGAATTTGTTAAAAGCATTTAATACAATTTGTTTTCTTTCAATTTTCTGCATTTATGTTTTCTGCAGTGGCAGAGAATTCTCAGCCATGGCTCTTGAAAGTAATATTTTCTCAACAGGTTGCAAAAGTACTTTGATGGCTAATTTGGAAACTGGAAACGAACTGCAGCGCCTGCGCATAGCCTCTTAAACCCTCTCCTATAACGGTTCATTTAGTTTTAAGTGAATCTGAACAAAACACATTTTGTTTCATAAATTGAACTGTTACAATAATGGGTTTCTTTGCACAAGAATAACCACAAAATCTTATGATCTGAACCGAACTGTTTTATGCAGAGGAAGAGATGACGTGCTAAGCAGAAATGTAGTTTGCTCACCAGCCGATGATGTGCTCTCTTGTTACGTGGTTTTGTTTACAACTCTTTAAACATAAAGTGAAACCACTTTAGTATGTTAACATGATTGCCACAAACAAGTGACTACACTTACACATATGAAACTTATCAATACACTATCTGAAGAATGCTACTTAACAACTATCATAGAGGGGACTTTCATTTTATATTTACTCATGGCTCTAAGACTGATGATGGAGTAGGGTGTGCCTTTGTCTTTGATCAGCATAGTTTTACCTTTCGTTTACCGGGTCAATGTTCGATGTTTACCGCCAAACTTTTTAGTATTTATAAAGCCATTTTATACATTCAGCGGTACGACTTGTGGCACTGTGTTCTTTGTACAGACTCTCTGAGTGCCCTTCAGAGTATTAACGTGCTGTACGATTACCTTCCTCTTGTACAGTGCATACATGACCTGCTCCACTCACTTGGTGCCTCTGGCATCAGCTTCTCTTTCCTGTGGATTCCAGGTCATATGGGCATCTCAGGGAATGAGTCTGCCGACGCCGCTGCCAAATTGGCGATTTTATTACCCAGATTTTTTACCTCTGTTGTTCCCTTGTCAGATTTGTGTGTTATTTTACGTCGCCGCATCCTCTCGCTTTGGTGCGATGAGTGGACGGCCCTCCGGGGGAACAAGTTGCGGGAGGTTAAACCTCTTCTGTTAGTCTGGGATACCTCTTCTCGTTCTTCTTGTCGGGAAGAGGTACTTTTAGCCCATCTACAAATCGGACATTGCCTTTTTAGTCATAGATACCTGCTCAGTGGTGACCCCGTACCACTCTGTGAACGGTGTGATGCGTCCTTAACGGTGTGTCACATTTTAACAGAGTGTCAAGTTTTAGCTCCATTGCGTGTTCATGTGGGTCTGCCTGTTGGCATAGCCAACGTTTTGGCAGACTACGCGCGTGCTGTAGAATGTGTTTTACGTTTTATTAGTGACAGTGATTTTAATTGGTGCATTTGATGCGCTGAGCGTCCTTTAGCTTTGTAATTTTATATTGTCGGTTATAATGGGGACTCTATTCACCAGTGGGCATATGGCGCTCATGTCTCATGCGTTCTACAGTTCTTGACACATGTTTTTACTCTTTTATTGTTTTGTTTAACATGTTTTAGTGTGGTGGTATTAGCATTTGTGTGCGTGTTTTTTAGTGTTTTTGACTATGTGGATTTTTCCGCTTTTTAGTTTTGGGATCTTAAATTTTACACATAAGGGCACTGATGACCTTTAATGTTTAGCGCCCTTAACCCCATATCATCATCATCATCATCATCATCATCATCATCACAACTATCATAGTAACTTGGCCATTTTTACATTTCTGAGTCAGGCTGGGAAATTTTAAAACACCCCTTGTAATACCCCAAATACTGTCTGAAAATCAGCTAGGCTTGTTGGATGAACATACTGACATGAAAGGGAACTTGCAGAAACCCTGATAAGCTTTGACCATGACTGCAACCTTCAGTATTTCCCACATACATCTCATTCCACTTAACCCGAACCCATGAAGTTCGAAGTTTTTTTTCTTCCATTTGTTAATAGAAAGTATAAATTGTGAATGTAAGACAATTTGTGGTTTTCAACTTGAATATTTTGGAGAAATACTGAATTTGATTCAAGTGCTTCACTATTTTGATACCTTTTAATTAATATCCTAGATAAGGGTGGCGAAAACGACTTCCTTCCGTGAGTCACCAAATATGCAACACGCACTGCATCACTCACAGCACGTGAAAAACAAAGGGACGGTTGCAGAGAGGGAACGGCGACTGCGAGTCAAAATAACTCGCGAAGCACTTTTTCACCACCTCTGCCCTAGATGATAATAATAATAATTTATTTCATCCAGTTTATCATACATCTGATTTTGGACATGTCAAAACAATTACATCTTTACAAATCCTTTAAATCATACAGACATTTGTTTATTAGATACACCCTCAATTTCCTTTTGAATTACTGTTTAGATACATCAACTACAGATTTGATTTCCAGTGATAATTTATTAAATAGTGTGATTCCAGAAATATATAAATCCTTTAAAGATACACTTTTTTTACACTATGCCTAAAGTAGTCCAAGTTTCCTCTTGTATTATGTTTATGGATTTGGTTGTTTTTAATTGGTTTGTACTTATCTATTACATACATTATTGTTCTATATGCATAGAGAGTAAATAGTAAGCAATTTATTGTTAACTTTCCCTACACGATTCCCTTGGTTCTAGGTTAAACATGATTCTGATGCATTTCTTTTGGTATATAAGTAATTTATGCATATGCATTTTTGCAGCAGCACCTCAGATTTCAATCCCATAGAGTATGTGTGGATAAAAACATCCATAGTATATTAGTTTCAATATGTTACCATCACTATGATTGTTGAAATATCTGAGTAGATACACAGTTTTACTAATTTTACCACATATATGTTCAATATGCTCAGCCCATGTTAGCTTGTTATCAACAATAAGACCTAAAAATTGATGTAATTTTACATCCAGAATAATATTATTATTATTATTATTATTATTATTATTATTATTATTATTATTATTATTATTATTATTATTATTATTATTATTATTATTATTATTATTATTGTTGTTATTATAGACTTTTAGTGATATTTTACCATCATTCTTATTGAATTGCATCACTTTAGTTTTTTGCATGTTGCAGTGTAGATTTATCGATTTGAAGTAATTCAGCAAACATGAGGTGGTATTGTTTATGGTAGTATTTAATTCTTCTACTGTTTTATTCCAGCATACAGCTGTGGTGTCATCTGCATAAGTTATCACTGAAGTATTTGGTGGATTTTTAATGTCATTAATATAGATAATAAATAATAATGGTCCCAACACAGTGCCTTGTGGTACGCCATATTTCACAGATCCCAAATGTGATTTGATTTGTTGTATACATCGCCCTTTTTTGTACGTTATTTCCGTAATTTGTTTTCTTCCAAGAGGTAACTACGAATTAGGTCCAGGGGTAATCCTCTTATGCCGTAGATAAGGTATCATTTACATTTTCTGTTTCATTTTTGTTTTGAGCCATGCTAGTATTGTCACATCCATGACTGGATGGACGTAGGGGGAATAGCGGTGTCAGGGTAGAACATCTCAAGCTTGGCTTAATTTTACTTGCTTGGTTTATTAAATTCAGATACCTGCAATGTTGAGTTTACATTGAAGGGGAAACAAAGCTAGAGTACATGTAAGATCTTACCTTGAAGTACTTGTCATGTGTAATGTGGATGGACCTGTGAACCCATCGTTGTAGATAGCAGATTAGGATGCTGACGGGCAGCGATTCGACCCCTGTCTAGCATGTGTCGGTCTCCCCCGAGCGCGCTCAGGCGCTTGCTTAAATAGGCAAGAACCGACTCAATCCTAATGACGTCTATATCCTGTTTGTGGTAAGCCGACGCCATACTTTAAGTATGATTGAGCAGACTTGTGTAGGATTGAGCGGAAACACGTGATCGGTTCCATGTTGCAAAAGGCAACATTATTCTAAGAATTTCCATGGGAAATGACGCAAATGAAAAAGTCCCTTGAGCCAAACCTAGGAAATGAAGTAGCCCACATACATCCTATCACGTACACATCTTAAGAAAGTTTCTTAAGGCAGAAAATGTAAAAAATTTCATAAAACTATAAAAATAGATTCTGGTAGAGACAGAATTGTCCAAGTTAAAATTCATATGCTGCCAAGCTATGTTTTGCAGCAAATCAATTTTTAAGCAAATGTCCTTTATAATGATCACAGGGATTAAAAGGATTAAGAAAATGTAGTTGATTTGTATGTCTGTCTTATTGAGTAACGCATTTTATATTGATCACCTATTTATCAACCTCTGAGTAAGAAACTAGTAAAAAATAATTTCAATTTTATTTATTCGTACTAAAAATAATTTCTGTTTTGTACTAAGCTCATTTAAAAGTAATTTCTTTTAAAGTTTACTTGCTTTTCTTTGCAGAGAACATGTTTTGGAGGATATGGTCATTGCTCCTGGCTGTTTGGCACATCCTAATGATGAACTTTGTTCAAAGGTGTGTGTGTATATATATATATTTTTTAGTATTGTTCCATTTATACTCTGCCTTTAACTGCAATGGTCCTATCAGTGGCCTTTTACTTTTGAAACATATTGCCTATCAAAATGGTGTTAACTCATATACCATTGTCATTGAATTTATGATTTTTCTTTGAGTTTTATACATTAAATCATATACTCATTCATACTTCCAGACTCTGGGGAGGATAGAGAATAATCTTGGTTAGAGAGTATATGTATGTTATAGTATTGCATCTATTTTTTATTGACTTTAAACAGGCTTATGATAGCATAAATCAGCAACAATTGTTTAATGTAATGAGAGAATTTGGTATACCAGTAAAGCTAATAAATTTACTTAAAATAACATTACAAAAACCACTAATCAAATACAAATTAATGCAGTGCCTTATTTTCAACTCTTGGCCGGCAGCTTGGCGGATGCAGCTGTGTGCACACAGTGCTTCTAACCAGTTCTAGCTACCGCTGTTCTCCCTCCACTCTGCGCATCAGTGTATGTGCGACAGTTGCATTGTATGTATGTGCGAGTTCATTTTGTTCTTTGTGGTTAAAGTATGATAGGCCTATTATAATGCCAAGAAGTCGTTTACTTTAGAACACTGCATATTCATGTATGATTCTTACATGCAAATAGAGTCTTGCAAACAAGTGACATGGCTATTTATAGACAGATTCCCTGGATCCGTGCGCCTCACAGAGAGACAGTTTGTAGTCTTGTAAACCGATTTATAGAAACGAGTTCTGTTCTTGATAAGAAATCCAAAGTAACTCGCCGTGTTTTTACAGAGGAAAAACTCGGTGAGATACGACACAGGCTAGAACATGGCCCAAAACTAATTTCTGAGTTTCACAATTCTTGGCTTGGAAAGCCACTAAATTTTTAAAATTAAAACCTTACAAGATAACCGTAGTTCAGGAACTGCAACCACATGTTACTGTGAGTAGAGTAAATTTCTGTGATTAGGTATCGGCTAAAGTTAATTTTTTTCGCAGACAAAGTATGGTTGTCTTTAAATGGCCATGTATCGACAAAAACAACAGATACTGGAGTGCAGAAAAACCTGATATTGTACATGAAATGCTATTGCATGACCAGAAAATTGGTGTGTTGTGAATGCATACCGAATTATAGGACCTATATTCTTTGAGGATACAGTTAATGGACAGAGGTACAGGGATACAATAATCAAACCATTCCTGGAATATTTGTGTGACATTGAATGCACACAGGCATATTTTCAACAAGAGACTGCTACAGCACATACAGCTAATTGCGGAAGTTTTTTAAGATAGGGAACAACCCGCATACGTTGGAAGAGCTTAAAGACAATATCAGAAGAGAAATCACTGCATTTTCAAAAGAAGAATTAATGTGTGTTAATGTAAATTTTCTTAAAAGTTGTTAGAGATGTATGGCAGCACAGGACATCATTTCCAACACCTTCTGTGATAAAGGTATGTGATTATTGTATGAATGTAAATCTATGTGCTTTAATTATTGGCACGCTATGTGCTTGAGTTCAGTGCCTTTGAATATTCAACTTGGCTGGCAGCCAGCCAGGAGTTGGAAATAACGCACTGTAGAAGAAGATCAGAAAGTTTTGAAACAAAGAGTGGTTTTAGACAAGGGGATGCTTTGTCGAATTTGCTGGTCAAGTTAGCCGTGGAAAAGGTAGTAAAAAAGTATACAGATTATCTCAGGAGGAACTATTATGAATAGATCCATACAATATATAGCCTACACAGATGACTTGGTAATGATAGCTAAATCTTTATCAGCACTTAAAAGTGGCTAATGAATAAACAACAAATGTAACAAAAGAATTAGGTTTAGAAGTTAATGTGGAAAAACTGTATTTATGCCAACATCTAAAGTAAAACCAAGAAATGAAGATAATGATATAGTGATACATGATGTAATATATAATGAAGTTGATAAATTTAAATATCTAGATTCACTGGTCACTTTTGTAATGATTGTAGTAAAGACATTAAAGAGAGAATAGCTACAGGTAATAGGTGTTTCTTTGCTTTGGCTAAAACTATGAAAACATGATATCTGTCAAAGCAAACTAAACTACAGATGTATAACACAATAATTAAACCTATTGTGATGTATGGATGTGAAACCTGGGTGATGACAGAAGGTATAAAATCATGGTTGGAAAGGAGAATATTGAGGAAAATTTATGGACCAATAAAGGATAAAGAGGAGTGGAGAGTATGCACAAATATGGAACTAAATCTGCTATGTATATAAAAAAATCTAACATAGTAACACTTTTAACATAACACAGTGAAGTAGATAAAATATTAATAAAAATCCAGTGGCAACACACTCTTAACTTCACTCTTTCAAGATAATTATCTTGTACACGTTTCGTAGACGGAACCGACAGACTCTTTAGTGGCTCTAAACTGAAGATGAAGATAAGTTGTCTTCGAAACTCGTACAAGGTAATTTTCTTTTGCCACTATATTTTTATTAATATAGTAACACTTGTTAAAGCCGAAAGAAATTGAATGGGTTGGGCATGTAATTAGGACGGATGGGGGTACATCTGTTAAAAAGATCTTTGAAGGCAAACCTGAAGGGAGAAGAGATTGGGGAAGACTAAGATTAAAATGGCTGGATTGTGGAGAGGAATTTGCATAGCATGGGGATTAGAAGATGAAGGGGAAAGGCAGAAATTAAAGAAGAATGGGCTGTCATCATTAAGGAGGTGCTAGTTAGGCTATAAGAGCTGTTTGCCATAAGAAGAAAAAGAAGAGAGCATATATTATGTCTTGGGTGTTTTGTTGCACCATAGACTTCTTTACTTATCTTAATGTTTGTACTATGAGAGACTGTAAATATAGGGATAATTATCAGTGACTAACTATTTATTGTGTTATTCTGATCCTGATCATCATCATCATCATCATCATCATCATCATCATCATCATCATCGTCATCATCATAGTGCTTCCATATATATTATTTGAAAAAAACTTCATTTAATAAAGCTACTTTCTCCCAAAACTAGCCGGGATAGGATGGGAATAGTGATAAGATAGGACAAACAAATGTGTGTAAGATGAGACTGAATGACAAATTATATTTGTAACTGAATCTGGGGTGCTGTGCATTAATTCAAACATGCCGTTTCGAAATTGATGGTTCTGCGCTGTAAGTTTTAATGTTGGCAGTTCTTCTTTCTTGTATTTTCTTGTTGATGCAAGACTAGTCTCATAAACTAATTGTTTATGAGAATTTAAACAGTCAGTAGATGAAAATCTTGAATCTCAGGCCATGAAGGTTTTGAGGAGATAAATAATTTATGATTAAATAATGAAATATTGTCCAAAAGGTAAGTGTTTAACAAGCAGTTTCACCTCTTCATTCTTTAAGATTCCAACTTATATCATTTATATCTTCATATTTATCTCAACAAATAGTATTAACTTTACAACGAAAATTACATTGCATGGATATTCAATGGTAGCTCTTGTCGACAAATACATCTTACTCTCCGATTGCTGATTGAAAATCAATAAATTGTTAGGAACCATCTCTCCTTTTATGGGCATTTTAGTGACCTAACATTGTAAAGTAAAATAAATAACTTGTTTATTCGTATTTGTTTGATTGCATTATTGTAAAAGATTGCTATACTCAAATTCTTGAAAATTCATGAACTTATTTACGTGAACAATTAAGAATTTTACATTATGACATAATGGCGTTTAGGTTACACTTATGATGCAAATATAAATGGCTATTTCTGATAGTTTTAAGGAGTTTTTGAGAGTACCTTCACATTTAACAATTATAACACAAATATTATATATAAATTTATGATTATAACATATAATATTATTAAAGAAATAATAATACATTTTATTTAATTAAAATATAATTAGGGCTTTCCAATAATAAAATCTGTTAAATATTTTAAAAGAATGTATAGCAGTACATGAAAGGAATTGATGAAGTAATTTTGCTAATACACACATTATTAAAGGAAATTAAAATGGGTGATATTTAGAGGGGGGAGAAATAGATACAAAGACATATTTGTGTAGAAACGAAATGAAATTAAGGATTAAACACAAATTTGATCTGTTTGATGTTACATTCTTTGTTCAATTAACAACCATATAGTGCTGACTCTGCTGAAATGATCTTGTTCATTCTGAACACTTTTTGCAAGATTTGAGACTATACACTTATATATATTTCTAAAGCACATTTCCCGACAAGCTACTAGTTCTTCTGAAGGTTGATGTGATCCCAATGACTTTCTGTGAATGCAGAATGGAACAAGCAGGACATGCATCAATGTATTGCACACTGTTTTGTCATACCTTGCATTCACAGAAGTCATTAAGTGTTAGCTCAACATTCAGTAAAATAGCTGACATATTGGCAACCAAAATAAGTTGCCTCATAGCTAGATAAGATACATACAAAAAAATTGGCTCTTTGTTGTAGCCAGACTTTCTCTACCCTCTGTCATTTATTAGTGGGTATACAAGCTATTCTTACTAAAGTTTATTTTTCTATCTATTAATTTTAATCGAAATATACCTTTGCAGAAATAGCTACACTACACATTTCGATATAGACATGAAGGGAACAATGATAGTCAAATGTATGCTATATATTGGCTTTAAAATTCCATACCATTTCCATGCAATTGCGAGAAACAAATGTATATTGACAGGACTTCAAGAAAATGGCCAAGTAATGAACAATTCGAACCATTGCTAGCAGATATCTCAGAAATGGCTCATGCCACAATAAAACTTATTTGAAATAAATTGTTTGTTTTAAAGAGATCTACATTTTTACTTTCTCTACTATGTATAGTAAGTAGGGAAGTATTGTATTCCACCCAAAAATTTGATACCAAGATTTCACCGGAAATACATGTTTTGAGCCCCCTGAATCCAAAAAAAGTATTTTTGGAAACCTGTCTGTGTGTCTGTCTGTGAACAGCATAACTCAGAAACGAACAGTCGGATAAACACCAAACTTGGTATTTAGATTCAGTATCTTCCAGAGAGGCGACACGAAGGTTTTCAAGAAAATCCCCCCACACCAAATTACCCTTTACATGGAACATTTTTCGAAAATTTTAATTTTCTCAAAAATGGCTATAACGATTTTGATTAAAATATCATATGTTTAAGACATTTTCATGACAAATAAAATGTATATCTTGAATTTTCTGGGAATGTCTTCAAAAGTGTTCTTCATTGTGAACGACTTTTGCATAACTGGTAAACCATAAGAGATAGACAAAATTTTACTACACAAAAAATGTAGATCACATTAAAATACACAACTTATGTTATATACATTTTTTTTGTTGAGTGAACCATTTTCGAGATATTGCTTGTTATTTCCTTAAATTTTTCAATACTTATTTTCTCAAATGGGAATTCGTTATTCATTTTTTTGTCTTGGATATGCAAAGAGTATTAATCTGTGGAAAAGGGAATGGTGCTGCACCTAGCAACCAGCTATTAAGAGATATGTATGTGTTTAAAGGCTAGTGTATTTCTATATTGCCCTTGTAAATATATATCCCCTTACATCTATAAGAAAATTAGCAATAAGATAGAGTCTGCAAATGTTTATCTTGATTAACATGAAGTAGATGGAGAATAAGCGTTTGTAAAAGTAGTTTGTACAAGAGTAGAGAAAGTCATGTGAGTGTAACACATCAGATTTTTTGTGTAGTACCTTTTCATCTATTGCTTAACTTTACCAGTTATACAAGATTATACAAAATTCCTTCTGAATGAAGAGGACTTCACAGGCTATTCCCAGAAAATTTAAGATATACATTTTATTTGTCATGTAAACATCTTTAATATATGTAGTGTAATCAAAATTGTTAGAGATGTTTTTTAGAAAAATAAAAGATTTCTAAAAAATGTTCCATGTAAAGGATAGTTTGGAGTGCGGGCATTTTCTTGAAAATGTTCATGTCACATTTTTGGAAGGTACTGAACGTAAATACCAAGTTTGATATTTAAAAAACATGCACACGCGCACACACACACACACACACGCACGCAAATGCTTTTTCTGGATTCAGGTGCCTCAAAACATGTATTTCTGGTGAAATCTTGGTATCAAATTTTTGGTGGAATGCAATATCATCTTTAACTATTATATATATGGTAGAGAAAGTAATAAGAATAGTAAACACGGATCATTCCGAGTACAGACATTAATCCCAGAGCACACAGATGTCATTTGGGAAAAAGAAAGGGAAAGGGAACATCATTCTTATGGATATGTGTCAGTAGCACGAAAGGATGTAGGAAGAAAACTTCATTCAAATCACATGAGTTATGAAAGCAGTAATGATAAGAGGGAAGTTGAAATGAGTTACAAGATAAGGAAAGCAGAATACGCAGAGCAACAAGTGGAGCTGTAATGTTAATATGTATAAGTGTTGGAATAATTAATATGGACATGTAAAATGGGTAGAGTGCAAAGGAACAGAGTGATGGAGAAATGACTTAGGATTGAATACATGGCATAATTTAGATATGTGCCAGAACTAATACATTTGTGGTTATTTAGTAATTGGTACCTGTGATTAGTTATATAAAATGACTGACATGTGTATATGTATTTTGTAACCACAATTTTGACTTGGTCTACAATATTGTAATACAATAATTAACAAATAAATGATGGATTAGAAATTTCTCCAACATTCTGATTTCTTGTACTCTTGGGAAAAGTGCAACGGTGCATCTAAATTTCCATTCAGTACATAAGCTACACACTAAACTGTTGATCTTGTGCAGGTATTGGACTGGTTAGTGAATAAGCGACAGAAAGACATTCTGATGGGTCTGCACCAACATTTAAGCTTGGTAGCACCTGGCGGAGCGGCTGATAAAAGTGGAAAAGTGGTTCCCAGAGTTACACCACACTTGCTGGATAAACAAGTGGCAGGTTTTAAGGGTCATATAGATGAAATCTACCAAAGCAGTGGTTTACTACAGGTAGGTAAAAATTACACAATTTTACTTTCTCTACCATGCACCTATAGCAGGTAGAGGAACTTTTTGGGGTTCCATTTATATGCTGCCTTTAACATCTAAAGTTATTTTAAAATAAAGAGAGATGAAGGTTGTTACACTACATCACTAAAATGTTCTTACTTGAACGCATTGTTGTACACAACAAACTAACGTTCGGCATTTGCAGAAAACCAACTCACACAGAAAATTATATTAAAAACAATAGCTACAATCCTACAAGCCACAGACATGCAATTTTAAATAGTATTACAAACAGGTTAGTACATATACCAACGTAGAAAGAGGAATACCAGAAAGAATACCAACACTTTATCAACATAGCCACTATGAATGGATACCAGAAAAAAAACAATAGATAAGAAGATAAAAAAGTTTGAAAGATGGAAATACATTCAACAAATGACTACTTTACTCAGACAACAAAAACCACAAGCATATAGGAAATTCACTTATCACCCTTGGACACATCATAAATTTCAAAGGATTTTCAAGAAATACATCACCCTGTCTCCACAGAATAACCACAATATGCAGAAACTATTATGCAACAGAACAAAAGATCCTGTCCCCAACGATAAATCAGCTGGTATATATCAAATTGTTTGTAATGATTGTAACCTGGTATACATAGGAAGGACCAAAAGAAATCTTGAAATAAGACTTAAAGAGCATATGAGATGCATTTACCAAAAGCAGCCAGATAAATCACCAGTAGCACGTCATTTCTGGCCTTGAAACCATGATATCACTCCAAACATAAAAAACTTAAAACCGATCAACAGCAGCAATGAATTGGACATCTGGGAAAAAATACACTTCGTCAAGCACAGGAATCACCTAATGAATTTCGAACTGCCGCCACCCAGCAGCCTTTGGAGGTTCATCAGCCCACTAGCCACACACATTCCCCAGACAATGACCGGCAAAATCAGTTGAGGACATGCTGACGATGGGAGCAAACCATCTCCCAAACACGTTCAAGTAAGAACATTTTAGTGATGTAGTGTAACAACCTTCAACTCTCTCTATTTTAAATTATGACACATCACTGTTACTAGCTTTTAAATATTCAAAATTAATCTAAAGTTATATCGGCAGCTTTGCCTTTGGAACAATTGCTCATCGGCAACGATGTTCACTCATTTACTATGGTATATCTTTGAGTTTGTTTATGTTGGGTTTTCTTTCTAAACATTAAATTCACACATACATTTACACTCTTACTCATACTTCCAGACTAGGGAAAATAGGGAATAATCGTGACTAAAGAAAAATCCCCATCCTCCAGCCAGGGATTGAACCTGGGACCTCTGGATTTGGAAGCTAGTATGCCAATCCCCAGACCACAGAAGTAGCTGAGAGAGTATTACATTCCACCCAAAAATTGGATAATATATCACTGGAAATACTTGTGTTGAGTCCTTCTTAGACAAAGAAGCACTTTTACTTTATCTGCTACTTACCTATAGTAAGTAGAGGAATTATTGCATTCCACCCAAAAATTTGATATTGAGATTTCACTAGAAATACACTTTTTAAGGTCCTTGAATTGGAAGAAAGAAGGTCAGTGTGTCTGTGAACAGCATAGCTCAAAAATTTCAGTATCTTCCAAGGGTGCACAAAGATTTTCATTAAAACACAATTCCCCCATCTCAAACTACCATTTTTTTCTAAATATGGATTTGCTCAAAAATGGCTTTAACAATTTTGATTAAAATACTGTATGTTTAAGATATTTATATAACAAATGAGATCTATATCTTGAATTTTCTGAAGCCCTCTTTATTCTGAATAAGTTTTATAATTGGTAAATTGTAAGAAATAGACATCTTACTACATAAAAAATGAAGATGTTGTTAAAACACACAATTTATGTCAAATAAAATGTTTTGTGACTTTAACCATATTCTAGATATTTTGTTTATGAATTTTAAAATACCCTTTTTCAAGTGGTTAATTACAATTCTTTTTTGTGGTCATGCAAAGGGCATGGAATTTCATAGCGATCCACTTTATAAAAATTGAGTATTACTTTAGCCTATTGTATCCTCCTTATATCTATAACAAAATGTGTATTGAAAAATTACTTCAGTTAACAAGAAATAGATAGAGGAAAAATATTTTGTATGAGTAGTTTGTAGAAGAGTGAATAGAAAAAGTCATAAGAATGCAACATCAGATTTTTAGGAAAAAGTGTGTATGTATGTTTATATATATATATACTTTTTATTTTTTTATTTTATTGCATGCTCCATTCCATAGGAATACTACATGCCTTTTATTATATTATATAGTTTACAAATAATTTTTATAATATAAGTATATCAATGAGAATGTTCTATTATAACATTTACAATATGCTAATTATTCATGTCATTAATACATTTGATATTCTAATTATTCTTACTTATTTCAATAAATATATAGATTAATTTAAGCTAAGTTGAAATTGTTATGCTTTTAATTATTCTATATCTGTAAAGTTTATGGATTTCACAAAACTAACAAAGTATTTTAAATTTGTATTTGTAAGCTCTTTTTTGATTATGGGCCACACGCATCCTCTACTATGTATTTTTATAATCATGTCATTTTTTTGTTGGTTTAGAATGTTGCATCGAAATTTTATATGATCCACTGTTTGGTCCTCCTCTTGGCATTTACATATTGGGCTGTTTAATAAAGCAGATCTGTTTCAGTATGATTTTAGCTTTCCATGTCCTGTGATTATTGCTGTAAACAGTTGGCATATGGGCAATTGTCGTTTTAACCTACTTCTTACAGATGGGAAAAATTCTTTAGCTACTGCTACTTTCCTTGATGCTGTCCATTGCTGTTGCCATGCGTCGAGTCTAGCTTCTCTCTCTCTCTCTACTTATTAGAACTACTTTTGGTATTTTTTGATGTGTTATATCATTATCTTCTGCAGCTGCTTACTTTGCAAGTCTCCACTATTTCTCCGTATATCCCTGAATGTCCTCTGAGGCAGTATTTTAATACCTAAATAATTTCAATTGTATTTTTATAATAATAAATTCAATAACAGCGCGCCTTGAAACAATATGTATGTAATAATTATTTTTAAATGTATGTAACAGTCATTGCAAATGCTTATTTTTATTGTACACATGTTTAATAATGTTATGTGGATACATTACATATTTTAATAATGCAAGAGCTGTGAGAATAATAAGTTTTAAGTTGCTAACAATGAGGTAATAATGAGGCAACCTTGTAGCAATAATGAGTTTGAGAGTTTGAAAGTTACTAGTCATGATTAGAGCAACGATAATGTAAATTCAGTAACAGTTTAAAATTAGCCAATCAACAGCAAAGAAAAGCTTTAAATAAAATGCAGATATTCTATTGGACTAGAATTAGCCAATCAGAGACTTGAAATACGGAAGCTTATGGGTTTAACGGTTGAAATAATGTTCAGTTGCTGGCAAACCTTGGTAGTGACCAAATGGAAGATGTGTTCTCTACAGAAATATTGCGTGTGAATCGTAAAATATGTCTACGCGTTAGCTAAGTGAAAGTATTAAAGAATCTCACAGCTCTTAAAAAGTGCAGTGCTTTATTAAAATGTGGAAAGGATAAAATAAAAAGAAGTGAATTTAAAAACTTAAATTCTGTGTATGTCTACAATTATTGTCGCACCACACCCTGCCTAAGAGATACATGACTCTACAAACATTACTGAAGCAGCCGAGGCAAATTCAAACATAAATAATATATAGAAGCAGTTTTAATAACAAAGTTAAATATTATAGTGTAAAACTTGGAGTGTAACAACAAAAGCACATTTTAAATCAGCTTCTCATACGTAGCAGCATATTGCATAACAACAGTAACTATTACGTAATCAACAAATTCAAACCAACGCCCAAAGCGTGTTGCATACTTCTTAACAAAGTAAACTCCAAGAACAATACTTCAAGTTAGCTTCCAATGCATGAAGCTTAATAAATTACGTAAAATATATTACGTAACAAAACAACTACTTCACCTCTCACCCAGCCGAAATGCAGTGTCCACTAGATTTTGTCAGAGAGAGAGAGAGGGAGAGGGAGAGAGAGAGAACCAAAAATTACTTCGAGGCATACTCACCAGGTTTCGTCTCATCATCTACCAGCTGCACACACAGAGGAGACAGCAATGCCAGTTAGGCCATAGGTGAAAGCAAAAGCTTTTGAAACATGTCCTGTTTTTAAACATAGTATTTATGTTTAGCATCTTCCCAAATATGTGGCAGAGGTTTTCAAGAAAATCCTCCCACTCCAAAGCACTCTTTACATGGAAAACATTACATTGTGTTTTGTTTTCTCAAAAAATTGCTCTAATGATTTTGATTAAAATGTCATATGTTTAAAGATATTTGCAGTAAAATGTATAGATTTAATTTTCTGGGAATATCATTTTAAGTCCTTTTCATTGTGAATGAATTTGGCATAAGGTATTACTGGTAAATAATAAGAGATAAACAAAAGCTTAACTCACAAAAAGCATAGCTTTCATTAATACACACAATTTATATCAACATTTTTTGTTGCCATTGGTTTGAATTTTCAATAGCTTTATATTTTTGGAAGTGCTAGAGCATTGTTCTTTTGGAGCTTCAAAGCCAGCATATAGTGACCTCTTTAGAGGTTTGGCTCTCTCTTCATCCTCAGTATCCCCATTGTACCTATAACAAAATGTGTATTGAACTATTTCTGCAAACATTTATCTCGAATTAGATACAAACACAAATGATAGTGGGTATTGAAAGTCATGTTAATGTAACAGATCAGTGTTTAATAAAAAGTGTTGCAACAATTTTTGAGAAATAAAAAATAAGAAAACTTCCATGTAAAGTATAGTTTGAAATAGGGTAGGGGGATATATTTTTAAATCTTTGCGTCACATAGGTAATGCCAAGTTTGGTATTTAAGCAGTTTTTTTATTAACTCTTTAATGAATTTGGAACCTGTTATTTGTATAATGGAGGAAGGTAATTTATTGTATAATACTTTACCAATCATATAAGGATTTTTTTCAAAACATTTCTTACTTTTCCCTTCTCTATACATTATTTTTTGTTCTTGTGTCATATGTAAGTACATTGCTATTGGTCTTTATATCTGACTTTTGTCTGACTAAAAGAATAACTCTAAAAATATATAATGAAACCACGGTTAATATTCTTTATTTTTTAAATACCTCCCTACAAGAATCCCTGGATTTTAATGAGCATACAATTCTTAGACACCTCTTCTGTAGTACTAATAACCGCTTTAGATTATCTTTATGTGTTGTGCCCCATAATTCAATACCATAGTTCAAATGAGTATGGATAATTCCATAATAAATCAGTTTTAAATTTGGTTTTTCCATATAATGAGCCATATAGTTCAACAAATAGACACCCTTGCTAATTTTATTAGATATATAATTTACATGCCTTGTCCATGATAAAGTTTTGTCTATATGTAGCCCTAGAAATGAGTGGTCATCAGAGCTGTCAATTTCTTCATTTCCAATTTTGATTTTCATATTCCTATATAGAAATTTATTAATTTTAAAATATATTACACTTGTCTTATCTAGATTATTAATTAAGTTATTATTAGCAAGAAATTTAAGTATTATATCAGTACCTGAATGTATATTAGTAATTAAATTATTGAGTGTCCTTCCCCAGCAAATAATTGATGTGTCATCAGCGTATAACACTGTTTTAACACTATTAATAACAAGTAAGCCATTAGTATACAATGTAAATAATAAAGGCCCAAGCACAGACCCTTGTGGGACCCCATAATTTACCACCGCTAATGAGGATTCATATTTTGTCTCTAATTTATTTGTTTTACATACTATTTCTGTACTTTGAACCATCCTTGCAAATATGTTTTGATTAATTAACCTGCAATCCCCCTTATACCATAATTCCCCAATTTTTTAATTAATATTTGATGATCAACACTATCAAACTCCTTAAATAAATCCAAAAAAATTCCCATAACTTGATTATCACTTTCCATTTTGCTAATTAATTCATCTATAAATTCTACTATAGCAGTAATAGTAGAGTAGCCCTTTCTAAACCATGTTGAGATTTAGACATGATTTTATTTTTGTCCAAAAAACTTGTGTATTACTGATAAAATTTAGTTATAATACAATATTAAATGGCACATTTTCCTTAGAGATTAACTGTATAGAAAAGAAAAACTACTGTAAGGTATCTGAGTTTAAGAAATATGTTAATAATATATTCACACGTGCTTTCTTTATCTTTTAACAGCAAACATTAGCAGTAACTCAAACACTTCGATCTCCAAGGTCTTCCCAGTTGGATGTTTTAGTGAGCATAGAGAAGCTATTGCTTCAAAGTCTTGGTGCGACTAGAGATGGTGCTGGAATCCTGGATCAGGTAAGCACTACAACATGTGGCAGCATTTGAACACAGTTTAGATTGTGGCATGATTTTGCGATATCCTTCCTTAAACTGCTAATAAAATGTAGGTTATTTGAATTAAAAAAATAATATGCATGCAAAAGTTTAAAAGACCTATCACAACAATGTTAAATATGCTAAATTCATAAACCAATGTCTGTGAAACTATGTAATATTATGTAATGTAATATACTGAAAGTTTTACACGATGGAGATGCATGTCTTCAGTGTTCACTGATCTGCTGTTATTCAATAAGCTTGTTTATAAACCCCTTTACCACACAAACTGTAAACTTGGAGGAGGACTGGATTTTTTCGGACGTAAAAATCCTTAGCATGGCTTCCTTCGGAAGGGAAGTAAAGCTGGTGGTCCCGTGCCATAGATTTACAGCATGTAAAACAACCTCAAGCCGGATAAAGCGGCCTCTGAGCAAAATTTCCAGTCTTTCACACCCAATATAGAACGGGATGCTAAGAACCATAGCAGTTAAAGAGTGTCCATAAATAAAACTCAATTTAATTTCACACACAATGCCCTTCACCTGTTATGGACCAAATGGTTCTGTGTGCAGATTAGAGCTATGTTGATTTAAACAAAACATTGTTTTACAGTTACCTTGTAGACAATATAATTTGTTATACTCATAGGGCGTGCACCATGTTAGAGTAAATAGCTTCAGAAGCAATGTTTACTAAAGAAATCCATACTACGGAATTAGTTACTGCGGGAGCAGTTTACTCTGGAAGTAATGTTGGAGAGCTCGATTACAATTTACTCTTTTAGTTGAGACTGCAGAAGTAAGAGCTCATTACTCCCAGAGGTATTGTTTTGTTTGCGGGATTTGCTTGACGTGATCATGGATAAGGTTATGTGTGATAGGAAAAGGGGGGAAACGTCAGCAAAAAAGATAAATGTTTGTTGATAGAGATAAAGAAAGTCCATTTAAACAATATGAGCATAAAAAACTGTTATAAAGATGCTGGAAGAGAAAAGCTGGAAAGTCTGACAAACAAGTTTAATGCTTCGAGCGACAGGAAATGTACTGAAGAGCAGCTTAAAATTCTGAAAACAATGTTTCTAATCTTCATTTTGCATCACAGATAACTTGCATGTTGATGGAGAAATGCCCTTTCTGATTCTGGAAAAGTTCACCATATTCACTGATGGGCACAAAATAGTAACATGCGTGCAGTCAATTCTACCCACGTGTCGAAAATCTGTAAAAGTGAAGAATTGCCTTTTATTTTCTGAACACTCGTGTATATTTATTTGTGTAAGTGCCTTGCTCTTAACCTCAAAAGCGCTCTAACAACGTGATGAAATACACGACCAGCAGACGCATGGTGAACGTTTATTTATAAGATCACCTGTAATGTCAGAATTATGATGAACTTTACTTAACGTGACATGAAGTTAAGAAATGTTGGTAAACTAAAGATCTAATTGGCATACATTTAACGTAATGGGAATGACTCTTGAATGATAGTTTTTTTATTACTTTGAGCTAGTGTTTCACGCCGATTGATGACACATGGTAATTAGAACCAAACTTGGCGTAACGGGAAGAAAAAGTTTGACACTGCCAAACTCTTTAAGTTACATCGCATTAAGTCAATCCTAAATATCTCTGTTTAATACGGTGTTAGACTGTCACTTTACGTTAAATTCTTTGTAATGCCAGCTTAAGTATCTGAAATGTTCCAGTACGAAAACACTCACAGGACACATAACAATAATTGCAGTTTTGGTTATAGAGCTGAATTCCTGTCCGAGTTTTGTTGTAAATGCTGTCCAAGCAGGTTCAAAAGGCATATAAAAGATTCTTTTCTAATACCGAAACGTTCACTGAACTCTCACTCTCTCTCTATATAAGTATCATATGGTTCTCGCATACCACTATCGCATTCCCATTGTTTTCTTTGTTGAGATCATCAACGTAATCTAAGTAATCCATGAACATGTCAAAATATCTTCCTCCAAATGCGGTATGGTATTCTAGTTCAATCGACAGGTTAGTTACTCCATCCAGGTCGCAAGAGTAAGTTCCAACGTATATTTGTGATCTATTTAATACCATAGTAACATACTACTTGACGGTGCTCTCCAACATTTACTTCTGCGGTAATTTAATCTGGGAGTTTCTGAAAAGAGTAAAATGCTTTGGAAGTAGTTTACTCTCTTATGGAAGTCACTGAGTGTTGACTTAATAGTAGTTTACTATGAAAGTAGAGCTTACTGTAGGTTGGTGCACGCCGCCCCTAGTGTAACAATTGAAGCATTCTGTGAAGGAGTTTTAGCCCTGATAACAAAATGTTTCATGTAATTTTTCTACTTATGAGTATGTGGACATTTTTTGCTCCTGCTGATTATACTGCAGTCTATCTATTCTACTACATTGCAAGACAAAATCCATTAGTAAAGAAGTTTGAGTTATGTGTGCTCCTCTGATGCCCCACAATCGATGCTTACCTTTAGGAGGTTTAACCTTATTGGTTATAATTTCAGTAAATGTGTTTTTTGTTCCATTCAAATATCTTAAAAAATAATTTGCATTTTAATCACCTCGTGTAGAGTTAAATTGCTAGCTGGGATTAAAACTGATATTGGCTGGTGTACAGCAGTCAGACGTACTTTAAATGACTGATGATGATGATGATGATGATGATGATGATGACGACGACGGGTTAATGAAGGTAGGAGGGTTTATTATTTTTTTAAATATAATCAATCATGTTATTCAGGGCTATTCTGTAACGTTTTGTTAAGGTTTAACAAATTGCTAAAGCTACTAGCCAAGTGATCAGCATTCTATAACTTTGTAACAAAACAAAATCTTGTTAAGAATAAAGATTTGGTTGTTGAATGCAACAAACTCCAAGATCCTCATGCTAACACTTTGCTACACAACAGATTTGCATAGACGTTTTAATGCTGCTCTAAGAGGAAAAATATGATAAAAGTTTGACATTTAAATTATGAAAGTTTATTTATCCATTTTAGTGTAAAACATAAATGTTAACGATTAAGGCTGGTTCACAACCACCCGGTAACAGTAACCAGAACAGAAACGAGAACGGGAAGCAAGAAATTTTTATTCACCACAGCCCGGTAACGAGAACGGGAATGCATATCGATCACAAAGCGAAAGTCGATTTTACGCATTGGATTTCATTTGTTTTTAACTGACCAATGACATTCTTTCACCTACTTCCAATTTAGCCAAGCCAACGCCAAAATTCTGATCCCTCTACTTATGCCAAACTTTCATTCCTTTATTTAATAGCATACATTAAAATTGTTTATTGTTCTTTTTTCATTTCCACCAGTTTTAGCTGTTCTTTGTAACTTTTGCCATTGTTTTTTAGGTAATAGCCAGTTTTGAGTTGCATATAAACAAACTACAAATGAACCCTTCACCAGAGGAACCAACGCTGATTAGATTTGCGGGTGTCGGGATGAGGTTAGGAAGCACATTTACTACTAATTCCTTCCAGTTTCATGTTTCCGGCTTGCGACTATAGAGAGCACTAGTGGCTGTTTCATGTCACAGCCGCTTAGAATAACCTCTAGAATGAAGAGTCTAATATGCACAATAGGGATCTAATATGCCGTGCATGAGAACGAGAAAGTTAAAAGTTGGGCAACTCTTCATTCCCGTTCCCGGGGCCCGGGAAGACTTCCCGTCAGTTGTGAACATTCCCATTTGAATACATGTATTTCAACTTTATCGTTCTCGTTCTGGTTACCATTCTCGTTGGTTGTGAACCAGCCTTTATGCTTGAGTAAGCAATGTTCTGTGTGACAGCATTGGTAAATGATGCTCCCAACGCAACTTTTAAGTAACAAATTTTAATAGGAAAATAAATGTTGTGTAAACTCATATTATAATAAAAAAAACAGTTATTGATTTAAGGATTTCAGGTTCAAATAGTGATAAATTTTATATTTATTTGCCTCACTTTTAGGTTAAGATTAGGAACTGAGCACTTTTGAGAGCTGTAGGATAGTACAGTGATAATGTTTTCCTACCCAGAATTATTTTAAGATAATTTCCAATCTGCTAAAAGAAGTGGCTAGCAGAAAGCTATTTACCAAATTCTCGTAACCATAGAGAACTGAATTTATACTAATACTGCTGGAAGAGGAAAAGCATAACAGAAGGCTAGTTATGAAAGTTATAAAATAATAATTTATACTTAATAAATTTTTATATGAAAAATAACCCAAAATAAAATACTTGAAGTTGTAACATTCCCCCAGATCACACAACTAGTGAAACTAACTTTTCTTTTCACTATGACCTTCCACTTAATAAATACCTAAAATAATACGGATATCATCAGATACCTAAGAGCTTTTCATTTAAATATTAAGGTGCAAGAACATGACTACACACCTTAACTAAAGCGGAACATTGCAAAATCATGAATAAAAGAATAAGTACCTGCTTGTGCTTAATGGAATACATTGAAATTTCCGAAAAATCTGTACGTAATGATTTGCTTTTAAAGGATTTTTCACTTAGGCCTATTGTATTTCCCTGTACCTACAATGTTATGCATAATAAAACCATTTCTGCAATTTTTATATTGATTAACATGAAGCAGGTAGAAGAATAAGCTTTTGTTAGAATAGTTTGTTGAAGAGTAGGAAGGGAAAGTCATGTGAATGTAACACATAACATATTTTTAATGTTAGGTCTATCTTAGTCCTTTTTTTCTTCGAAACATATATTTATGTTCTGCTTAGGGTGGGGAGTAATTGTAATTAGAAGTTCCCATGCCCCAGCCAGAAATCAAACCTAAGATCTCTGGAAAGCTTGTTTGTTTTGTTTAATGCCTGTTCTTATACGTATGGTACCACAGGTGGGGGACACTGATGATAAATGAAATGACAACTGGGCAAGGAGACATTCTAAGCATAATTAGCATACGTCTCTGGCATTTGATTGTTATGAAGACTAAGGAAAACTTGGGGGGGAAGAACCTGTCAGTTGGATGGTCCTGGCAGGATTTTAACTGCATGAGTCTGTATCTTAATGATCTCAGCTACCCATGTTGGTCTCTGGAAGAGAAGCCAGCACATTGCCATTCTACCTTATGCCTTGGGTTAAAGGCAGCTCCTTTGATACAAAAAATGCCTTACAAACTTGGCATGACTACTTCCTTAGTTCCAAGCAGATTGCTGCAGGCATGGAATCAAAACTCTGCCCCAGCAACGAGAAAACAATAATGTTATTTAGATTGTGAAGAATGAATCAATGTTAAGCACTTGTATTGCTCCATATACCAAAACCTGGCAGGACATCTTTTGAGGACCTATTGTCCCCATTTTCGACTGCTGGTCAACTAATCATGATTCCCCAATCTTCTTCGCTGAGTATCTGTAGCAGCTTCTGAGTACAGAAGCAGCTGAAAATAGGGATAATAGGTTCCTGAAACATCTACCAATAATTTGTTAAGTGGAGCATTGTGAGTGCTTAACCATATGCTATGCTACTGCTTGAACTGCCAACCCTAAGTAAGGTGAAACATAAGTTTTTACACAAAGGTTTCCACTCTCAGTTTTGAAGCTGTTGAGTTCAGATGTTTACTTTCTCTACTACGTATAGTAAGTAGGGGAAGTATTGTATTCCACCCAAAAATTTGATACCAAGATTTCACCGGAAATATATGTTTTGAGACCCCCTGAATCTAAAAAAGCATTTTCAGAAACATGTCCGTGTGTGTGTCTGTGAACAGCATAACTCAGAAACGAACAGTCGGATAAACACCAAACTTGGTATTTGGGTTCAGTAATTTCCAGAGATGCGACATGAAGGTTTTCAAGGAAATCCCCTTACCCCAGATTACCCTTTACATGGAACATTTTCGAAAATTTTAATTTTCTCAAAAATGGCTCTAACGATTTTGATTAAAATATCATATGTTAAAGATATTTTCATGACAAATGAAATGCATATCTCGAATTTTCTGGGAATGTCTCCAAAAGTATTCTTCATTGTGAACGACTTTTGCATAACTGGTAAACCATAAGAGATAGACAAAATTTTACTACACAAAAAATGTACATCGCGTTAAAATACACAATTTATGTCATATACACTTTTTTTGTTGAGTGAACCGTTTTCGAGATATTGCTTGTTATTCCCTTAAATTTTCCAATACTTATACTTTTTCTCAAACTCGTTATTCATTTTTTTTATGTCCTGGACATGCAAAGAGAATGGAATGTGCCACATAGCAACCAGCGCTTAAAATATTTGATTATCGCTTAAAACCTACCATATTCCCCTTGCATCTACAAGAAAATTAGCAATAAGATTGACATCTCGATATCTCGATTAACATGAAGCATATGGAGAACAAGCGTTTGTAAAAATAGTTTGTACAAGAGTAGAGAAAGTCATGTGAGTGTAACATATCAGATTTTTTCTTTTTTGCATTGGCTCTTATGTTTCACATTTCCATATCCTTTAAAGATATTATTTGAGCCTTCATATATTTAAAAAATGTAAATTTTTAATATGGAATTTTTACTGTTGTCATCATTGTTAATCAAATGTCACTATAACTATCACTTTCCAGCTCTCAATGACTTCTTGTTCTAGTATATTTGAGAGTAGTATTTGTGTGTTTGTGTCCCCACGTGGTGGATAATGTTTCTCCCGTAATGTTGTTTACCTCACTAGTGCAGCCATCTCGTGTGACGTCATTCGTTGGTCTGGCTCGTAGTTCCCTCTGACGTAGCAATCTATATGAATTAGTTTTAAGGTTATGTATATTGTCTTCCGGCCAGCTATTTAGGTAGGCATTTAATTCTTGCAGGGTGTGAAGCGGAAAAGGAATCTTTTATCAAAAAAAAATTACTAGTGAGAAATGTGTTTTATAATGTTTTATTGTCGAACACGTGCACTAACACTTTCACAGATTTATCTAGATGATCGCCATACTGAAACTGTTTATCATAACTTCTCACTTTTAACTCACGTACTTCAATTTTTGTATATAAGTGACTTTGTAATATTTTAGATCTTTAATGATTTTCACTGCGTGTTATTTAACGAACTGAAGGACCGATAGGCGACATGTAGTCACGTATTGTACACGAATCTTTGATGAGCTGAGCGGGAGACGATGTGTAATGCTCCGTGAATCTTGACGAACTGGAGACGATGTGTAATGTACGGAGAATCTTGTTACACTGGGGGACGCTTGACTTCGAGCATGGCTATTTATAGGCTTGCCCCAAGATACACCTAAAGATTATAAATGAATTACCATTGGCTAATAAAACGCGCCAACATTAGCGTCTATTTTACTATCCAATGAAAACCACTAATACAAATTACTTTTATAGAACATTCTGGAAGCTTTTTTTTTACTGAAAAGGCGCGAAACATTACGTAACTTCCTGGTTCCCGGTAACGATAAACAACTCAAACCCTTCATTGCAGTATTGTTATTGTTAACAGTTTCAGTAGAGCCGAAAATTATTATTTACCATTAATAATTACAATTATTAAACCTCTGAAATCAATGTTACATAAAAATACATATTCATATGTAAATAATTATTTACATTAAAGTAATTTGTGATACAAATTACCGTCTCATATGCCCCACTAGAAACATAATTATAAACATTTATAACTTGTTTAGAATTTTATAATTTTGTTTTTAGTCTCCTAAATCTTGTAACACACGCTATTCACTTTCACTTTACACTTCACACGTATTTAACACACGACATATGTTTTATCTCGCCACTACTTACTGGCTCTGATTTAATTAATTTAGATATTAATCTGATATCACAAAATTTTTTTTTATAGCAAATACTATACCCTAAACTATTTATTTACTAGTACCAAATTGTTTACTTTAAGCTGTTGACAAAAATTTATACATTTAAGATTTTTTTGTAATTATTATACATATGTACCAAAATATTCACCCTCAACACAAATATTTACATCTCTTAAATCTAGGCACTGTGTCACATTTTCTGTTTGCTACAGAAATATTTGTTTTTAATTATTTTTAATTATATCTACCAAATTTTTTTTGTTATTTTGTACTTTGCAAATATATTTACATCTCTTAAATCTTGACAATGTTTCACCTTTTCTGTTTGCTACGTAAGTATTTGTTTTGAATTATTTTTACCATTTTTGTTATTTTGAATTTTATTTTAACAATACTCTTTGAATTGTATCTTCGTACTTTTAATTTAGTATCATATGAAGTTTAATCTTTGCATTCTCAATTTTTAAATCTTGGAATTGTGTTTACGTACTTTTACTTTCATATCATATTAAGTTTCTATCATTGCATTCTTAATTTTCAAATATTGTTACAGATACTAAAAATTTTACTTATTTATTTATTTATTTATTTTTTTTTTTTTTTAAACATTTCTCTTTTTTTTTTTTTTTTTTATTTTATCATTTAATTTATTTCACTTTTCAAATGACATATATAAATAATTAACCCTCTTACGTTCCAATACATTTCTCTGCAAGTCGTCTTCAACTATCCAGCATTTACTTTACATCACATTGCTATTTACCCTCCTGGATCAAATTGTGTGTGGCTAAACATTACTCGTAGCCGTAACCTAACCTTCAAATTTTTCTTCATGAATAACCTCTTGTATTCATATGAAATTTCGTTCCCTGATAACATTTGAAAACAATATACAGTTTCTTGAACAATACATCTTTCAACAACTTTCATTTTCAATTCTTCTGCTATCTCTTTACTTTGAGAATACTTTGACAAATTTGTACTAAACTGTACTGGACTGGAGTTTTCAATTTGAACATTTTGGTACAATTTCTTTCTTTGCATTTCTGATTCATTCTGTATTTCTGATATCTCCCCTCTGAAATTAACTTGCGCCTCATTTACATCTACATTCATAACCTCTTTTATCTCTCTTAGCTCACTTGTAATACTACTCATTTGACTTCCTAACTCTGTACATTCTACATTAACCTCACTTTTAGTATTAACCTCACTTTTTTTGTTACATATTTCCCTGCTCATGTCTAGCATTTTCTTTGAAATTTCTCCTGTCTCACTTGCTATTACTTCCTGATTTTCATCTCTCATTTCTGGCATACTACTATCTAGCTTCGTAACTTTCTTTTCACTTTCTTCACTGCTTTGATCTACTTTTTGCTCTAATATATCATTACTTCTACCAATATTTTCAATTGATTTCCTGTTTTGTTCAAAGCTTTTACCAATATCTTCCCTCAATTCTCTATAATTCCTGTCCATAGCTTCCCCTAATTTCTCAAAACTCTTTTGCATATCTTCCCTTTCTTGATCTAATTTCTTACTAAGATATTCCCTTAATTCCCTATGACTCTTTTGCATATCTTCCCTTAATTTCTCATTATTCTGATCTAGTTTTTCTAATTTCTCATTATTCTTTTGCATATCTGCTCTCAATTCCCTACTCATGTCTCTCAGCATTTCCATCATCACAATAGTATCAAGATTAACATTTCCTGCTATTCTATTCTCACTTTCTACACTAACATTTTCATCTTCAAACCCCAAAAAATCTGGGCTATTCCCTGTACTTTGTATTGGATCACAGCTAACTGTTACACTATCTCCCTCCATAATTATTTCTTCTGTATTATTGGTAGCCATTGTTTTTATTATCCTACCACTTCTCAGTCTCATTTAATTACCTTTTTGATGCTGTCTGATGCTGCAGTTTTGATGTCCAGCGTTCTGCCCCATTCTCCTAGGTTTGTATGTCGCTTCTGCGTTGTATCGTGATGAATCTACGTCGTTTCGATGTTTTCTTGTAGCTGAATTACCCTTCTGTCTCGGAATCTGCGTCTTGTAGGTCGTTTCACTGCTTCTTTCGCCTGTTTCTGGTTATTCTTGTTCCTTTCCTAGTCGTCTAGCCTTCCTTTCCTAGTTGTCGCTCCACGTTGATGCGCCAATTTGAGAGTAGTATTTGTGTGTTTGTGTCCCCACGTGGTGGATAATGTTTCTCCCGTAATGTTGTTTACCTCACTAGTGCAGCCATCTCGTGTGACGTCATTCGTTGGTCTGGCTCGTAGTTCCCTCTGACGTAGCAATCTATATGAATTAGTTTTAAGGTTATGTATATTGTCTTCCGGCCAGCTATTTAGGTAGGCATTTAATTCTTGCAGGGTGTGAAGCGGAAAAGGAATCTTTTATCAAAAAAAAATTACTAGTGATGAAATGTGTTTTATAATGTTTTATTGTCGAACACGTGCACTAACACTTTCACAGATTTATCTAGATGATCGCCATACTGAAACTGTTTATCATAACTTCTCACTTTTAACTCACGTACTTCAATTTTTGTATATAAGTGACTTTGTAATATTTTAGATCTTTAATGATTTTCACTGCGTGTTATTTAACGAACTGAAGGACCGATAGGCGACATGTAGTCACGTATTGTACACGAATCTTTGATGAGCTGAGCGGGAGACGATATGTAATGCTCCGTGAATCTTGACGAACTGGAGACGATGTGTAATGTACGGAGAATCTTGTTACACTGGGGGACGCTTGACTTCGAGCATGGCTATTTATAGGCTTGCCCCAAGATACACCTAAAGATTATAAATGAATTACCATTGGCTAATAAAACGCGCCAACATTAGCGTCTATTTTACTATCCAATGAAAACCACTAATACAAATTACTTTTATAGAACATTCTGGAAGCTTTTTTTTTACTGAAAAGGCGCGAAACATTACGTAACTTCCTGGTTCCCGGTAACGATAAACAACTCAAACCCTTCATTGCAGTATTGTTATTGTTAACAGTTTCAGTAGAGCCGAGAATTATTATTTACCATTAATAATTACAATTATTAAACCTCTGAAATCAATGTTACATAAAAATACATATTCATATGTAAATAATTATTTACATTAAAGTAATTTGTGATACAAATTACCGTCTCATATACCATTCTGTGATGTACAGTAAGCAAAAACTGCAAGAAAATCACTGTGAACATCTGAAAAAACAAGCCCGCCACAAAACAAACAACATTCTATTTACAGTGTGCTACAATGGCTGGCGCGTGACTTTACAAACAAGAAAGAAATAAACAGCAAAAATGCTTCCAACACTTAGTTTAAATATCGTAGATTAGCTAGAGGTATGCACTTATGGCATCTGTTGCATGAATTATAAATTATTTGAATGTAAAAACCAACCTTCACAGCTTGGATCGGCTCTTGCAGTTATCTTGGCACCCAAAGGGTTAATATTGATTCATTTTCCATAATTTAATTATTTTCTTTAATGTGTGAAAGTTCCAGTGATATTAAATTTAAATTATGTTATTGATTTCTTTTTTCTGCCTTCCATTCATCTTAAAGATTTTTTCACAGGAAAATAATTATTACATAGGCATCTTCCCAATTCTTTTTAGTTGATTTTAAGATCTGTGGAATGCATTCTTTTCTATGCTATGTTCTTTATAGGTAGCTCAGTTAATCAGAACAAGAAAAGAACGAGGATTGCTTATTCCAGATCTGCTTGCCCTTCTTATTTATGTCTTTTCATTGGCTGGAAATGACGTCTCATTCCCAGCTATAGAGCAGAGCAAGTTGTTGGGTGTACTAGGGCAAGCTTTGCAAGAAGACAAGGATCAACTGGTTGATGTACTTTCTGTCTTAGGTAAGGAACTGGCCAGACTGCAGGTCATCCTGCATGGATATACAATACTAAATAAAGCTTTTTTAAAACAGAAAATTAGTCACTAATATATTGAAATTCCTTTGGCATCCATTTTATTTTTACAATTGGGGTATCATAATATTGCAAACTGGTGTGATTATATCAGTTTGACAGCTTTTCTTCATTGACTTTGAAATAATACGTGTATGTTATGAGATAGTTTATAATGATTACTCCGTTTATACATTGTATATATCGGCTTTGGATATTGACCACTGTTGTTTATCTTATAAGATGTGTGCAAAGATGCGATTTTATCAGATAAAACATCAACGTTTTACTTTCTCTATTACGTATAGTAAGTAGGGGAAGTATTACATTCCACCCAAATTTTTTCATAAGTAATTTATCACCTAGCAGAAAGAGTTTGCAAAAGTTTTACTGCTTGTTCTGTTACTCACATAATTATGTCTTTAAAAAAACTTATAAAATATGAACTTCTCGGATAATGCAAAAATCCTGTATCATAGAAATACAGCAGTATTATTTAAGAAGGCTTGTGAAATAAGCAGAGTTTGTTAAAATTGTGCAAGATGTGACAGCTGAATACACTCTATTATTTCTTAATAATTATTCCCATTTTTCAAAAAGGCACACATTTTAAACAAATTTTAACAGTAATTTTTTTTTCTTTAATCTTAATAATCTTATATTTTAAGCAGTCTTTTTGGTAATTATTTATAAATTATACCTATAGTAGGTAGAGAAAGTATTGTACTGTATTAAAAAAAAATTATGTCATTTATGTTACTTTATGTAACCAAAATAAACCTTTTGAAGTTTTGAAAAATCAATTTTAAGAAAATATTATACATACACTATGTGATCAAAAGTATCCGGACACCTGGCTGAAAATGACGTACAAGTTCACGGCGCCCTCCATCGGTAATGCTGGAAGTCAATATGGTGTTGGCCCACCCTTAACCTTGATGACAGCATTCACTCTCGCAGGCATACTGGTGCTGGAAGGTTTCTTGGGGAATTCTTCATGGAGTGCAGAACTGAGGAGAGGTATCGATGTAGGTCAGTGAGGCCTGGCACGAAGTCAGCGTTCAAAAACATCCCAAAGGTGTTCTATAGGATTCAAATCAGGACTCTGTGCAGGCCAATGCATTACAGGGATGTTATTGTCATGTAACCACACCGCCACAGCCCATGCAGTATGAACAGGTGCTCAATCGTGTTGAAAGATGCAATTGCCATCCCCGAATTGCTCTTCAACAGCGGGAAGCAAAAAGATGCTTAAAATATCAATGTAGGTCTGCGCTGTGATCGTGCCATGTAAAACAACAAGGGGTGCAAGCCCCCTTCAGAAAAAACACGACCACACCACCACCTCCGAATTTCACTGTTGGCACTACACACACTGGCAGATGACGTTCACTGGGCATTCGCCATACCCACACCCTGCCATCGGATCGCCACATTGTGTACCGTGATTTGTCACTCCACACAACGTTTTGCCACTGTTCAATCATGTAATGTTGATGCTCCTTACACCAAGTGAGGCGTCGTTTGGCACTTTCCTGCGTGATGTGTGGCTTATGAGCAGCTGCTCGACTATGGAATCCAAGGTTTCTCACCTCATGCCTAACTGTCATAGTACTTGGAGTGGATCCTGATGCAGTTTGGAATTCCTGTGTGATGGTCTGGATAGATGTCTGCCTATTACTCTTTATGACCCTCTTCAAATGTTGGCGGTCTCTGTCTCTCAACAGACGAGGTCAGCCTGTACGCTTTTGTGCTGTACATGTCCCTTCACTATCACATCAGAAACAGTGGACCTAGGGATGTTTAGGAGTGTGGAAATCTCGCGTACAGACTTCTGACACAAGTGACACCCAATCACCTGACCACGTTCGAAGTCCGTGAGTTCTATGGAGCGTCCCATTCTGCTATTTCACGATGTCTAACGACTACTGAGGTTGCAGATAATGAGTACCAGGCAGTAGGTGGCAGCACAATGCACCTAAGATGAAAAATGTATGTTTGTGGGGGTGTCCGGATACCTTTGATCAAATAGTGTATATATTTGTTGACGTGTGGATGTGTGCACACTTGTGTATGTGAAAGAGAGAGAGAGAGAAACTCAAAAATTAAATGCTGGAATAATACTAAACTTTATAAATGCACAAATTAAAATTTTGGTTATTGTACTTTCACTTTTTCACCAGAACTTACTGGGGCATGTTTTAGAGACTTGTCTCCATCATCAGCCTGGATTCAGTGCCGTGCTTTCTCTTGTGAGTAGTAGATGGCATTATCTGGTTAGACATATTGTATAATGAGATACAATAAATCCAGGCTTATGATGGAGACAACAGTTTCCAAAACATGTTCCAGTAAGTTCTGATGAAAAAGTAAAGAGAATAATAAAAATCTTAATTTGTGCATTTATAAAAACTTCACTGTGATTCTCAAAATAGTTGAAAAAATATAAATAAATAAACTTTATATTTAAGCTCTGCTTCTTCCAAAAGTGCAAGAAAATCCCCCAATTGCAAACTCCCTTTTCATGGAAAAATTTGTCATTTTTTGTTGTATAAGATGACTCTCTCAATTTTCATTAAAATACTGTATGCTTAAAATATTTACATGACTAATAAAATGTGCATATCAATTTTGTAAAACCAATATGATATACAGGGTGGACTATTTAAGTTGAGAGTGTATAATATCTCCAAAACTAAGTGTTGTAGAAAGAAATGTCTTGAATAAAAATGCTGGATATTATGGGGGAAAGTAAATGTCATTAGTCGTGTTTTGTTTGGAGAACGTTATGATGGCCATTTTAGGGTCATTTACTTTTTTTAAATGGGAACCTACAATTAGGGTCAATTTAAATTGACCCTATAATGACCATCACAACATCCTCCAAATAAAACATGACTAATGACATTCACTTTCTCCCATAATATCAAGCAGCTTTTATTAAAGACATTTCTTTCTACAACGCTTAGTTTTGAGATGTTGTACAGCCTCAACTTAAATGGTTGATTGTCTATAACATATATACATAGCTTACTACATGAAAAATATAAATCTGGTTAAACATGCAGATGACAAAGTTTTAAACCATGTCATTGGCTTTAACCATTCCAAGATATTTGTTATTACCGATTTGAATTTGCTAATACTTAGTACACTATTCTTTTGTTTCTTGTAATGTTATATAAAGAGTGGAATTTCAATGCCAGCATAGAGTGACATGCTTTTTAAAGATTTGAGTAGCGCTTTAGCCTCCTATATCCCCCCTATACCTACAAGGAAATGTGTGATGAAACCATTTCTGTAGATGTGCATATGTCGATTAACATGAAGTAGATAGAAGAAAAAAAAAACTGATGTATTAAATTCACATGACTTTCTCTACCCTCTATTGTTTATTAGCAGGTATACAAACTATTCTTACTAAAGTATATTTTTCTGCTTCATTTTAATCCAAATAGGCTTGCAGAAATAGCTACATTACACATTTCATTATAGATACAAAGGGAATAGTGAAAGCCAAATGTTGAACAACTGGACGCTATATGCAGGCCGTAAGATTCCATGCTGTTTCCATGCAATCACGAGGAACAACTGAATGTTGACAGGAATGTCAACCAAGAAACACACAATTAAAAATTTCATCTATCGCTTAACGTTTACCAGTTACAAACATTATACAAAATTCCTTTCGAATGAAGACTTCATAGGCTATTCCCAGAAAAATCAAGATATACATTTTATGTATCATATAAATATCTTTCATATAGGGTATTTTAATCAAAATCGTTAAGAACCAATTTTTAGAAAATCAAACATTTTGAAAAATGTTCGATTTAAAGGATAGTTTGTGTTGGGGGATTTTGTTGAAAATCTTAGTGTCCCATCTTTGGAAGGTACTGAATCTAAATACCAATTCTGGTATTTATCCAACTCTTCAATTTGATTTATGTTGCACACATACCTTCCTAAAAATATTTTATTTGGATTCAGGGACCTCAAAACATGTATGTATTGGGAAATCTTGATATCAAATTTTTGGCTGGAGTGGAATACCTTCTCTACCTACTAGGTATATGGTAGAGAAAGTAATAAGCTTTATAAATATCAGTTTGTAAATTTCTATTAGAACAGAACAAAGAGTGCAGTATAAATTGTAGTTACTAAAATAGCTACATAGTCCATATAAAGGAACTGAAGGAACAAATTTGTTGGAAATTTGTTCCTTCCAAACAGAAATGGTAACTTTTTTCATGTAATCCAATTGATGTCGCCTAGAACAGCAATAAGAAGTCCTGTTTATATCTAAAACAATGTTATAATTTCTTCCACATGTCATGGAATATTTTAAAACAGATGCATTATGTGAATTTCTGTTTCAGCTCCATTGAACGGAGTTGATTTCCTTGAAGTTGCTGGGCAAACTTACACAAAATTAAGGCATATAGGTTCAGCAAGAAAGGAGTTATCAAAATATAGGTAATTAAGATAATTTTATTGCTTATGATGTAAAAATTTAGTTTGTGTTGTTCATGTGTGTTTGAAATAATTCTCTATCACTGCTTGTAGATTCTTAAGCTAAGGAAATGTGCTTAATAGCTCTATCAAACTTGTTTACTTTTATGATTTGCCTGTAAAATGTATGGGAGTCGAGATCTTTTTATGGTTTTACAGCTTAGGCAGATTCAAAGTATTAAAGATTTTCACCATGGACATGACAGAACATTTATTTCTGCTGCATTTTATTGTAACTTAAAATTACAGCTGATGTACTGCGCTAATTGGTATACAGTGCTATGATAGAGCAGAGCTTATCAGTTGTGTATCCTTCATTAGAATCAGGTCTCCTTTCACTGGGTTGCAACAAAATGCCTAGCATGCAGATATAAAGTTTTATTATACCATTAGCAAGGTCTGGTAACTTGCAGCAATTGGGTTCAAACATTCAGTAATGGACAACGTAAATTGTTTATCTTATTTGCATTACATGACTGCGGGATATGTTTAGTTTTTTTCTTACAGTTCATGCTATGAAGCATAAAGCTGTGTTAAGTGGTGTTCTTTGCTTTAATATGTATTGTAGGAAGAATTTCAGCATGTGTGACAGAAAGAAGCAGTACTACTAAATCTTCAGTGATTCTTATAAAACAGAATTCCCATTTATTTTATATATAATTTTTGTACATTTACTGCACTGAACATTTGTGCAATCTAAATTTGCACTTCTGAAGGCATTCTTAAAGACAAAGGCCACTTTTCAAATACATTTTGTGTTATGTTCACAGGTATAACATATCTTCTTCTATCTTCTATATATATAAATGAATGTTTGTCTGTATGTCCTTTATAGAATTGTAAACTATGCATTTGATCATGTGATGATCTTCAGCAAAGTGTTGTGCATGAGCCCACGAAGGTTTCTGAGTTGGTATGACCAATCTTTGACAGATGGCGCCACTATCATTGAACGAAACGCCAGGAATGTGTTGTGCCAGTGGAAAAATTAAACTGCCAGAATTACATCCACCACCTGAACCACTATCAACGTTGCTATCAGGTGTTACACGTGATTCGAAGCATTTCTTGGAAAACATCCATAAATACAATTCATGTTTTCAAATACTGAATTCTTGAATTCGCTTGATTTGCCAAGCATGCCACCGCACGTTCTTACATTGAAAATTGGCGTACCCATTATTCTTCTTCGAAACATAAATCCACCACAACTTTGCAATGGAATCAGACTCTCAGTCAAGAAAATGATGAACAATGTTATCGAGGCAACAATTTTGACTGGAAAATTCAAAGGTGAAGACGTACTGTTGCCACGTATCCCAATGATCCCGACAGATATGCCATTCGAATTCAAACGTTTGCAGTTCCCGGTGCGACTCGCTTTCGAAATGACTATCGACAAAGCACAAGGACAATCGTTGCAAGTGTGTGGATTAAATTTGGAGAATCCATGCTTCTCACATGGGCAGTTCTATGTGGCTGCTCACGCGTCGGAAAATCTTCTGATTTATTCGTTTACGCACCAGATGGAAAAACAAGAAATATTGTGTATCCTGCAGCACTTTAATAAATATCGAATTGAAACGAAACGCTGCAATGTCACAATTTTTTCGACATGAACAAAATCAATAAAATGACTGAAAATAAATTGAATATTTGAGTAATGTCTTTCCTTCAAATCAGCTGTTTTAATAATCAGTTGTTTCAGTCTGAAATGATGCTTTTATGAGCCCAGGATCCCTGGAGTTTAAGAGTTACCTGAAATTTATCTTCTTTAGTAAGGGAAAACTACAGAAAACCTAACCCAGTTAACTCACCTCAAACAAGATTCAGATTAGGGCCTTCTGGAATGTAAGGCAGATTGCACCATGGAGATGGGCTATACACATCATTTATGTATACATGTTATTCATCCTTTGAACTGGAGCTGGTAAAACAGACACAGATCAATATTTTTACTTTCTCTACCATGTACATAAATAGGTAGAGAAGGTATTGCATTCCACCCAAAAATTTGATATCAAGATTTCACCAAAAATACATATTTTGAGACCCCTAAATCCAAAACAAAAAAGGTATTTTTAGAAAAATGTGTGTGTGTGTGTGTGTCTCTCTCTCTCCCCCTGAACAGCATACTCAAAAATTTGGATAAGTACCAAACTTGATACCTAAGTTCAGCATGTTTTGATATTTATTAGCCTCTTTGCCATATTGAATACAGATAGAGTTGTCATAACGTAAACTAGATTAAAACTTTATTTGATAATATTTCTTAAGGTCATATAATGGATTTGTCAGCAATGTTGAGCGAACATGTCTCTTGAATGCAAGCATAGGTAAATTCCTTATATCTAATGGCAGAGCATTATAAAATTTGTAAGAAATGTGATGTTCAAGCTATTGCGAGTATTGTAATCATGTACAGTAGAACAGAGAGTCGAAGTATTGAATTTGGATTTTACATACAAAAGACAGTCCAAAATAAATATTGCCAGCAAAGTTAATATTCGTAATTCAGTAAACAGTGGTTTATAATGTGCTCGGGAATGAACACCACAAATGATTCCTACAGCTCTTTTTTGGAGTATAAGTAACCTTGATGTTGAAGTATGATTGCCCCCACAGGAGAATTCCATATCTAAGATAACTGCATATATGGCCATAATAAACCATAACTAGACATGCTCTTGATAGAGTACCTTTTAATATTCGAATCATAAATATACCACTATTTATTTTACTCATTAAGTAATCAATGTGTGTATACCAACCAAGCCCCGATTCGAGATGAATTCCAAGAAAGCTTGTTGATACACAAGACCTGCCATTTCTGTTAAGTAAAAACTTAATATCGATAGTTTTATTTATATTTACACCAAGTTTGTCGGTAGCACACTGGGAGTGTAGGCTGGAAGAAATATCGTCCAGTTTACTATTCATAGTAGTTTCACTTATATCATCTGCGAACATATGTTTCTAAATAGTCTCTTTAGACGTATTCCAAAGATGCGACACAAGGTTTTCAAGAAAATCCCCCAACCCCAAACTACCTTTACATGGAGCATTTTTTAAATTTTTGGTTTTCTGAATAATTGCCCCAACAATTTTGATTAAAATTTTGCATTTAAAAAGTAAAATCTTTATCTTGAATTTTCCAGAAATAGCCTGCGAAGTCTCTTACGGAAATAATGTTATATAATCTTGCATAACTAGTAAACATTAAGTGATAGATGAAAACATGCTACACAAATATGTAAGATTCTTTAATATGCACAATTTATTTCAAACAACTCTTTTTGTGACATTAGTCGTTTCGAAGATATCTGTTATTAATGGTTTGAATTGTTCAATACTTTATAATTCTTTTAAAGTCCTGTTGACATGCAGTTATTTCTCACAAATGGCATTTTTAAGGCCAGCATATACTTAAAACATTTACTGTCACCATTTCCTTTGTATCTATAATGAAAAGTATAATGTAGCTATTTCTGCAAATGTTTATCGTAATTAAAATGAAGTAGATAGAAAAATAAACTTTCATAAGAATAATTTGCATACCCACTATAAAACGTTAGAGCATAGAGAAAGTCATGTGAATGTAACAAATCAGATTTTTGTTATCAATTTCTTTGTTTCTTTCAGATCACTTTTACATAATAGAGGATCAGCAACACCAGCTGTTTATTCAGGTCTGCTGGAACAGTTGATGGCAGATGTTCTAGATCCAGCACGTCCTGATCTTCCAGACTTGATGTGTAAATCTTCAGGACTAAAGGATCTCTTGAAAACTGGGTTCAGGTATGGCTTTGCTGAACATAGTTATATTTGTGAAAAAGATACATTTCTAAATTTCATAAAATGATTCTTCATATTTTTTTATTTAATGTTGAATAAAATAATAAGAAAGGATCTCTAGCTTTCAGGGCCATATGTCCACTCAAACTTTTAAAACACCTGACTTGAAAAAAATTGTAGAAATACATATATCAGCTCCTCATAACAGAAATAAAATCCAACTTTGCACTCTGGTACATCTCGATATAAATTTGTTTTTGCTTGTTACAGCCTCCTGCTTAATCGGCCTAAACAACAGCATCCATTGGATAATCCAGTACTAATTGTATACATAGTGGGTGGGATTACTGCAATGGAAGTGAAAACTGTGCAGGAAATGGTGATAAGTTCTGGTCAGGACACACAAGTTATTGTCGGAGGTACAACAATGATAACTCCAAGTGATGCTGTAGAAGCAGTTTTTGCTAAAGATCCTCTTTTGCAGAGGACATCATAAAATGTAATTGTTGATTTTTTAAATGAATAATTTTTGTTAAAAATGATTCTGTTTTACTTGTAACTATTTGATTTTATTTATTATTTATGTCTCAAAATTATGAGACACCAAATAGAGCTGAATTCAGGGTATACGGAAAACATACCCATGTGGACAACCACATAAAAAACAGTATTTAACAGCTTGACCTACAGATTGGTAAACTTACCACTCCATTGGCAGCGTGCACCAACCTAGAGTAAGCTATAGAAGTCAACACTCAGCAACTTCCATACAAGAGTAAACTACTTCTGAAATATTTTATAGTTTCAGATACTCCCGGAGTAAATTACTGCAGAAGTAAATGTCAGAGAGCACCATCATGTTGTATATTACTATGGAAGTAAATAGAGCACAAATATATATATGTTAGAATTTACTCTTGTGAGTAGTAGGAGTAATTCACCTGTCAATTGAACTACAAATCCATTTGTATTTGGAGGAAATATTTTGACGTGTTCATGGATTACATTAATAATCTTGACAAAAGAAAAAACAGGAATGCTATAGTGTGTATACATATGATACAGACACAGAGAGTTCAAAAAACATTTCGGTATTAGGATCACCCAAATTGTGATTGTTATGTACCCTGGGAGTTTTATACCAGAACATTTGAGATAGTTGCAGATGATCTTAACATACAACTGCTGGTGGTATCTTTTATCACATTGTTAAATTGATTTGGGGATTAAGAGCAAGGTGCATAAGTATGTCCACAAATGATTACAAGTGTTCAGAAAATAAAAAGGCAATTCTTGACTTTTGCAAGATTCTCACACATTGTGGGTGCAGTTGACTGCATACATGTTCTTGTATTTTTCCAAAATTAGAAGGGATATTTTTCCATCGACATAAAATAATCTGTGATGCAAATGTGAAGATTAGGAACTTTGTTTCCAAATAATTTTAAGCTACTCTTCAGTACGTTTGCCGTTGCTTGAAGTATTTCTGCTGTTCATCATTACTTCCAGGCGTTTCTCTTTATCCAGCATCTTTATAATGTTTTTTGCACTCTGTATTATTTAAATGGGTTTTCATTATCTCTACCAACAAACATCTCTTTCGTTGATGTTTTCGCCCTTTTCTTATCGCATATAACTTGACTTCAAGTAAATCGCACAAACAAAACAATACTCTGCAAGTAATGAACTCTTACTTCTGTAGTAGTAACTAAAAGAGTAACTGTAGTTGAGCTCTCTGATATTACCTCTTTAGTAAACGTTACTTCCTACTCCAACATGGTGCACACTGCTCTATGAAGATAAATACTACAGGGAATATCAACATATTCAGGAGGTGGCCACACAGAATGGATTCAGTATACACATAGTAGACGACTAACACAAAAATAAAGTTGAAAAACAGAAATAGTAGGTTCACGTTCCACCCAAAAAGTTCATTACAGATTCAATAAACTGTTTCTAGAACATGGCATTATATTGGCTCCATACAATAAACACCAATCTCAGAAACTTCATCATTCACTAAAGGACACTACAGAAAAAGAGGAACTGGCTTATAAATTTCAGCTTCCCAAAGAAGAACAATCTCGTCTCCAAACATATCCATCCAATGGAGGCGATGTCTCCGAAACATATTTGAAGTAATTTATAGCAATAGTGAAAATTCCATTCTATAATAACTTGGCAGCTAATTAAAGGAATAATGGAGACAGCATGGAATAGCTTAAATTTGGCTATTTATTTTGTTGCTCGTATAAGGGTTGCTGTTTGCTTTCTTGATTTATAGCAATCATGAGTTCGGCAAAACTGCTGATTAAAAGTGTTGAGGCTAATAGCTAATGTTAGCAAGCTGTATGAAAATGGTGGTGTGCATAACATAATGGGCTAGGAACTGTAACCAGAATGACACTGGTTAAATACCCCCTCCTTGGCTTGAGGTTTGCATGCCTGCCTTCAAATCCTGAGAGCTTAGTTTGAATCTCTGCTCATTCTAACCATTTGATTCACCATCTCTGTAAACCCAAGAATCTCCATGATTTAGGGGTACCATGCTAGCCTCTAGTTCCCAAGGTTGTGGGTTGTAACCCGGCACAGGGTGATGGACTTATTCAGACAAAAATTCTTAGCATGGCTTCCTTCAGAAGGAAAGCAAAGCCGGTGGTCCCGTGTCGTAGATTTACGGCACATAAAGGTACCTCAAGTCTGATAAAGAGGCCTCTCAGCAAAATTACCGGTTCTTCACGCCCAATATAGAATGCAATGTTAAACACTTGGCAACCAGCTATATGCCATAGAGGGAGAAAGATATGGAAGTAATGAAAATAAACGAGAAGTAGGAAAGCTCATTAACACACTTCACTAAAAAACCTGGATAGTTTCGAGAGTACATTGCTCTCATCATCAGCTTCTGATCTACTGGTTGGCATGTGTTTGATGTACTTGCTAAGGTTGTCAAAATTCATAATGCTATCCTTATTCTTCAAAGTGTAGATTCTCATGCAGTCAGTTCCATAGGTTTATAGACTTTTAATAGCTTGGATTCTGGGTTTATTTCATGGTTTTTCTCCCCAAAATGATTTGCAACAGCTGATTTTTCAGTTTGCTTTTGGCAAATGTTCCTAAAAAGTTCTTTTTTTAAGTTTCAAAATTTCTTTTAGTTTTCCCAACATATTTCATGTTACAGTCTAGGCATTCTATGGCATATATTCCTGACTTTGTTCCTGGAGGGATTTGATCCTTCAAAGTTGCACCTAGGAAATTCTTAATACGTGTTTGTTCTGCGGTGTAAGTTTTATGTTGAATTCTCTTTGAAAATATTTTCAAATAAATATGGATAGTATGTGAATTTATGAAAATTATGTTGTGTTTCGATTGAGTGTGGAGACTTCTGTAATTTTCTTGTCAAAACCAGTAGTTCATACAAAAGCAGATAAAAGGGAATACCATAGCTATACTAGATAGAGAATTATGCCAACAGAGTAGAGAACTTGTTGAAAGCACCAAGTTATACAATCATTGATAAGAACCCTCTCAACCAACACATCACTATAGTCAATAAAGCAATAAAAGAAGCCAAAACTCTCATAGAACCCCAAAAATGCAAAATCATCACACATAATTCCACGTTGCCTAGATTTTATGTTCTTCCTACAGATAACAGCATAAAACCAATAGTAAACATCATCACTGCTCTAACTTATAATCTAACAAAATGGCTGAATAAGAAACATTAACTCCCTCCCAAAGTTATAACCTAAACATAAATAACTCATGATTTAGTTGAGAATATCAAAGACATCTCATTTGCACCAGGAGACCCATTAGTTTTCTTCAATGTAGTAGCACTTTTTCCCAGCATACTAATAGATAAATTAATCACTTTATTAAAGAAATGGTTAGAAACAAGAGATTCTAGCAAAGTTAAATACTATATGCACCAGGCAAAGTGAGTTTACATTTAATGTGAAAACTTGCAAGCAACTTTCGGGCCTAACAATGGGAAACTGTCTCTCTCTTGCACATTTATTCATGGGATTTTTTTGAAAAGCACACCACCACACCATACCCTGTATTTTTAAAACTTGTCACAGATACATGGATGACATGTTCACAATAGTTCCAGAGAAGCACACACAGGATGCACTCAAACTATTAAACCTACAAGAAAAAAATCAATAAAATTCACAAAAATCCAAAAAGACGGCTACCTCCCATTCCTAGACCTGAAGATTATAAGAAATAAAAACCCCAAAATTAGCTTTGGAATACATAGGAAGGTCATGCAAACAGATAATTACATTAAAAACAATAGTTAACTCAGGAAGTTGTAAATATGCAATGTTTAACATTCTAGCACATAGGCTGGTCAACATTCCCATGAATGACACAGAACACAAAACAGAATTAGACTATGTATAGAATACAGCAGTCTCCAACACCTCCACTATAATAAAGAAAATAAATAAGTTCAAAATACAGAAGAAAATTAGAGAAGCCTCCACACTCAAACCAATCGAAACACAACACAATTTCCATAAGTTTACATACCATCTATATTTCTGCCACAAGTTTGAAGACATTTTCAGAGAATTCAACGTATTAAGAATCTCCTAGGTTCAACTTGGAGGATCAAATCCCTCCAGGAAAATAGTCAGGAACATGCCGTAGAATGCCTAGATTGTAACATGAAATACATTAGGAAAACTAAAAGAATCATTAAAATGTGCAAAAAAGAGCACTTTAGAACATTCGCCAAAAGCAAACTGAAAAATCAGCTGTTGCTAATCATTTTTGGGAGAAAAACCATGAAATAAACCTAGAAGCCAAGCTATTAAAAGATGTCTATAAACCTATTGAACTGACTGCATGGGAGAGAATCTACATTTTGAAGAATAAGGATATTGTCATGAATTTTGACATACCAGCAAAAGACAACCTTAGCAAGTACATCAAACACTCACCAGATACAACCATAGACAGACAGGACAACCAAACAAACCAGTAGGTCAGCAGCTGACGAGAGCAACATTTGAAATCCTTCACTGTCAACTGTTTCTATACTTCTACTTAAAATTATAATATGGAAGTAACATAATGGATTGGCCACTAAATGCTACACAGGAAACTAGCATAGTTTAACCATACCACAGCATTTAACTAAAAATGGTTTGTGTAACTTTATAGCCATAAATTTCTACACAATGCAATTTAAAAAGCATTCATCAAGCAACAATGATAAACATTTATCTTATAATACCATGTTAAAATTCCCCCCCTCATTTATTTATTTAGGTCACATTAACATCTAGGTCATGAGTGGCCACATTACATACATATTTCAAACGATTTAATACTTTTACCCACAATAACACACATCAGCATGTAAAACCCAAAAGTGTAACCATACAGAAAGGAATATTTCATTTTACATCAATAATTTATATAATGTTAAAACTTTTGGTGTATTACATAAATGCTACACCAGTACCCAAAAATGAAACCAAGCACTTAACTGCAGAATACCACTATGTGTTAAGTAATTTGCACTGCCAACTGAAAAATAAATGAACATACAGACTTAAAAGCTAAGCAGCAGAACACAATAAACACTCTTACAATAACTTTGATAACTTAATGACCTTTATGTATTTCATATAATGTAATTATGTATATTTTACTTATGTTTACATAAGTTAGACATAATATTCTTCAGATAGATATGTAGGCTATTCTCTCAGCAAGCTATTTTGATCAGTGTGGCATACATTGTGTGGCAAAAGTGACCAAGGTAAGTGCTTTTGTTTGCTTCATTTCTTTCTCCCTCCATGCTTTGTGCACTATTTGAGTGAAATACTCTCTCTAAAGCACTTCAAGAGAAGTAATTTAGGAAAGGAAGGAATGATGGAAGCAAAAAAAAAAAGAAAAGGTTGTTATAGAAAATTTTATTTACAGCAATGAAGCACAAATACAGGATAAAGTACAAATTAAGCAATAAGCTTACATTAGCTTCTGCAGCACATTTAAAAAACTTCTAATCTTAGTTTTGCTCTCTAAACAACAGAAAGTAGCACCGACAAAATAAAACTACCAGCAAATCAAGGCATCTGGCTTGCAAAAGGCTGGAAGGTGCTTGATGCACCATATTTAAAGAGAATATTCTACAAGATGAGTGTAACAATAATTCTATTCCTATTTTATTTGCTAAGACATGGATTAGGAGAAAAAAATTAACTCTGCCACAGTTTTGGAATGGCTAGTGTGTAAATGACTCAGAATGAAGAGCTGATTGCTGCATACACATTCACAGAACAAATTTTGCCTAATATGTTTTTCTTGCAAGTCTAGGAGTTTCCCAGAAAGTAAGATTGAAATTACATTAAACCTTGCTGTTCAGATAAACTTGGCTATGCTGCAAGCCAGCATGTGTGACAGCACACTGCTGTTTAAGAATTGGGTAGTACATGACAATGACATCACGTGTGCACACGACCTTGTTTATTTTCCCACCTCATCAGAATTGCCTACAACCTACTGACAGCACATGACAGTGACATTACTGATGTTGCCCAAACATGTAGCAATTTAAAACCTTTTTCGGTAAAAAACTATGAATACAAGGAAAACATATAAAACATGTTAACCATCTCACTGATGCATATTTCTACTTTTAATCTGGCACATCAAGTACCTTCCACCCCTGCGTATAGTGACGTCATCTATGGCAGTTAGTAAAAGTACCACTCTGTGGTTTCCAGTAATGGCAAGAGGAATAATTATCTGGACGTGGTGGCAAACCTGTTGTAGTTTAACCTCTTCCTAGGATCATTTTCACATACTAGTTAATTGAAAGGCAGTTTTCTATACAATGAAACAGTTACATTTTGCAGGTCATATTATCTCTGGATTTTTTTTACTGCGGGTCCATCAATTTAACTGATTTATATTTTTGCCACAGTTATCAAATTAGAAGAAATTATTTACTTCAACTGTTCACACTCATAATGCATAGCCGTGAATAATATTATTAATATGGCATTGCAAGGCAGGTTTTTGTTGTCCAGATAATAAAGGTTAGTGAGTAATAACCAGGAATGGAAACCAGATGAGAACAGCAAAGTTTAAAATATGTACATTACAATGTGAGCATTCACAATTATTAATGGGAAGCTTTCAAGGGTCCCAAGAATGGGAGAAGAATACTTGGGCAAGTTTACTACTCAACATCCAAGACCAAGCCATACAGTTTCCGGATAAATTGTCTTACTTGCACCGGAATTAGCGACTCAAGTGGTCTTAGATGTCCAACAGATGGCACTGTATCTCATTCTCTGACTTTTAACGCAATGCTGGCAACATATGAATAATGCCACCGAAGGTGGTAAGATACTCAGCCTCAAAGCGTAGCCGAGGGATCTGCGCGTCTAAAACTCAAACGATTCACGTTCGCAGAAACAACACCACATCGCATATTTAGTACATTTCACTTTTTATTTAGGTTGGCAGTACCCACTTTGCATGTGATTTTTCGGAAAAATGGCTACGTTTGTTGTGTTCTTGATGCGATTTGCCTATATAAATAAAACACCTAAAACGGGCGGGCAGGTCGGCACCAGATATTGAAGAGACCACATCATGTTCTAAACTCACTCCTAAGGTAATTATTCACTTCTTTGTACCTAATATAGTTCACTGCAAGTAAGACAATTTAGCCCAGTTTCCTTTAGAATTGGAGAAAGACAGTGTACTGCCCTTCCTGGTCCTAAAAATCATAAGAGACATTGGTTTCAGCATCTATAAAAAATTCTCTTACTCAGATAACTACATCATGTGCAGGAGTTTCAACCCTACCAGCATACAGTATTCCATAGCTTAGTACATAGACTAGTGAATATTCCACTCACAAAGAATAACAGCAGACCATCTCCACAGCAACTCTCAAGGATTTAGTACAGTATTTATTGACGAATTCAGCAGACAAAAAGCAGTAAAAAAAGACCACTACATAAAACCTTCACTTACCATCAGACAGAAGATTTTAGAAAATCTTCAAAGAATCTGAAATAAATTTGGCATCACTCAAGATATGATATTAGAACCTTACTGTAACATCCCTCAGACAAAATCCCACCTCACAAAAAATCAAGCACTTATCAGATTGATAATGCTGACTGGACTTAAAAACACCTGAGCTGCATTAAACTTAAAACATACTGATAAATCAGCAGTAGCAGCACATTTCTTTTCCTCCAACCATAATATTAAAACAACCAAGCTACTTAAGCCTACAGACAATGCAGTAGAACTAACAATTTTGGAGAAAATCCATATTCACAAAAATAGAGACTGCATCATGAACTTTGAAGTCCTGCCTCCAGACTACTCAGATTCATCACATCTCAACCACAATGTCTCCATGGCATAAATATTCACTGGTTGAGCCATCCACAAACATCTTCAAAACATGTGCATTTAAACTAAGTGAAGAGTTAAATGTCGCCACAACCAACTCATCTCAAACTTTAATAAGTTTTAGCTTTTTCATACACATTTCTGGGAATGACATATTAGATCCATATTGACATATTACTCTACTCTTAGAAATTATTCAAGGCAGCCATGACATGAAGCAGCTGCTAGAGCTTACTCTAGTCACAAGCTGGGGGAAATGAGACTTCCAGCAAATGTGCATCCTGACTCCCTGAGCATTATTTTAAGCAAAAGTGTCAATTGCAGTTTTTACTCTACTACGTATAGTAAGTAGGGGAAGTATTGTATTCCACCCAAAAATTCGATACTGAGATTTTACCAGAAATATATGTTTTGAGACCCCCTGAATCCAAAAAAAGCATTTTTGAAAACATGTCCGTGTGTGTGTCTGTCTGTGAACAGCATAACTCAGAAACGAACAGTCGGATAAACACCAAACTTGGTATTTAGGTTCAGTATCTTCCAGAGATGCGACACGAAGGTTTTCAAGAAAATCCCCCCACCCCAGATTACCTTTTACATGGAACATTTTTCGAAAATTCTAAGTTTCTCAAAAATGGCTAACGATTTTGATTAAAATATCACATGTTTAAGATATTTTCATGACAAATAAAATATATATCTTGAATTTTCTGGGAATGTCTCCAAAAGTATTCTTCATTGTGAACGACTTTTGTATAACTGGTAAACCATAAGAGATAGACAAAATTTTACTACACAAAAAATGTAGATCGCATTAAAATACACAATTTATGTCATATACATTTTTTTAGTTGAGTGAACCATTTTCGAGATATTGCCTGTTATTCCCTTTAAATTTTTTAATACTTATTTTCTCAAATGGGAATTCGTTATTCATTTTTTTTGTCTTGGATATGCAAAGAGTATTAATCTGTGGCAAAGAGAATGGTGCTGCACCTAGCAACCAGCTATTAAGAGATATGTATATGCTTAAAGGCTACTGTATTTCTATATTGCCCTTGTAAATATATATTCCCTTTACATCTACAAGAAACTTAGCAATAAGATAGAGTCCGCAAATGTTTATCTCGATTAACATGAAGCAGATGGAGAATAAGCATTTGTAAAAATAGTTTGTACAAGAGTAGAGAAAGTCAAGTGAGTGTAACACATCAGATTTTTTTACATGCAACTCAAAAGTAGCCATTCCCTCAAAAAGTGGTAAAAACTACAAAAAGTATTTGTAGTTATTATAATATTTTCCCTAGAACTAACTTAGTATGTATAAACTGTCTGGTCATCTAAGCAATTTTTGTGCTGCTCAGTTTGCTTGGTTCCCTAGCCTTGTAGCTGAGTAGCGCTTTACCAACTTTGGCTCCCTGCACTCATTCTTCCTCCTCTGCTCTTTGTTGTCCTTTCTTGCATCTCTTACTTTCCTTAAAAACTTCCCCATGTCTCTAATTTTCTTTTCTTTTTTCCGTCAGCATTTTTATAATTACTATTTTTCTCTCCATTTTTTCCCATGCTTTTTCCCTACATATCATTAGTTGTTTACATTGTCTCATGCAACTACAAATAATAGCAAAAACCAATAGATATTTCAGTTAACAAAGAACAAAGAATGACTATATATAAAAAATATATCTATATATATAAAAATGAATGTTTGTCTGTATGTCCTTTATAGAATCATAAACTATGCATTTGATCATGTGATGATCTTCAGCAAAGTGTTGTGCATGATCCCACGAAGGTTTCTGAGTTGGTACGACCAATCTTCGACAGATGGCGCCACTATCATTCCAATGAATTTCATATATTGCCATCGTTAACTGTCACCTGTTGTTTGTAGCCATTTCTTTAATGAAGTGATTAATTTACCTATTAGTTTGTTGAGAAAAAGTGCTATTACATCGAATGAAACTAATGAGTCTCCTGGTGCAAATGAGATGTCTTTGATATTCTCTACTAAATAAGAGTTCTTTATGCTTAGGTTATTAAACTTTGGGAGGGAGTTAATTTTTCTCATTCAGCCATTTTGTTAGATTATAAGTTAGAGCAGTGATATTGTTTACTATTGGTCTCATGCTATTATCTGTAGGAAAAGCATGAAGTCTAGGTAACGTGGGATTATGTGATGATTTTGCATTTTTGGGGTTCTGTGAGAGTTTTGGTTTCTATTATTGCTTTATTGACTATAGTGATGTGTTGGTTGTATAACTTGGTCCTTTCAACAAGTCCCCTACTCTGTTGACATAATCATAGCTATGGTATTCCCTTTATCTGCTTTTGTATAAACTACTGGTTTCGATAGAAGAAAATTACAGAAGTCTCCACACTCAAGCCAATCAAAACACAATACAGTTTCCATAAATTCATATACCATCCATATTTCTACCACAAATTTGAAAATATTTTCAGAGAATTCAACATAAAACGTACACCCCAGAACAAACATGCATTAAGAATCTCGTAGGTGCAATTGTGAAGGATCAAATCCCCCCCAGGGAAAAAAATCAGGAATATATGCAATAGAATGCCTAGATTGTAACAAGAAATACGCTGGGAAAACTAAAAGAAAACTTGAAACCTGCAAAAAGAGCAAATTGAAAAATGAGCTGTTGCAAATCATTTTTGGGAGAAAAACTATGAAATAAACTCAGAATCAAAGCTATTAAAAGAATTGTATAAACCTATGGAACTGACTGCATGAGAGAGAATCTACACTTTGAAGAATAAGGATATCGTTATGAATTTTGACATCCCAGCAGAAGACTATCTTAGCAAGTACATAAACACTCGCCACATGCCACCATAGACAGACAGAACAACCAAACAGTAGGTCAGCAGCTGTTGATGAGAGCAACGGACTGTCAAAACATGTCCAGGTATTGTGTATTTTAGTGAAGTGTGTAAATGAACTTTCCTACTCTTCATTTATTTTCATTACTTCCATATCTTTCTCTCTGTAGGGTATAATTGGTTACCAAGTGTAACATTCCTTTTACAGCTTAAGTTTAAATTAAAATAAATTGAGTTTTATTTATGGACGCTTTTGAACTACCATGGTTCTTAACATCCCATTCTATATTGGGCGTGAAAGACTGGAAATTTTGCTCAGAGACCTCTTTGTCAGGTTTGAGGTTTTTTTACGTGCCATAAATCTACAACATGGGACCACCAACTTTACTTCCCTTACAAAGGAAGCCATGCTAAGGATTTCTACGTTTGAAACAGTCCATCGCCCTCCCTGGGTTGGAACCTGCGACCTCTACAACTAAAGGCTAGCATGGTATCCCTAGACTATGGAGGAAAACACAACTTGGGTTTACAGAGATAGTGAATCTGATGGGTAGGATGAGCAGAGATTCAAACTAAGCTCAGGATTTGAAGGCAGGCATGCAAACTTCAAGCCAAGGAGGGGGGTGTTTAATCAGTGAAGGTCAAATGGCCTTAGGTCTGCCACAATAAATAAATAACACTAGGAAAGAAAAACTGTCCTATAATCATAACAACAATAGGAATTATATGCAACACAAGGTTAACTAATGCAAGTGACTTCATTAGTGTGATGCAATCCTAGCCTCATGAGGTCACACAAGGTGAGCATTCAACATAAAAAGTGCTTCCAGAATGAAAACGAGACATTGTAGAATGACACGGTTTTCAACAATGTGACCAGAATTGTGTAGATTTTGTTAGAAGTCCTTAAAAATATAGTTCAATCCTCCTTTAAGCCAATATTGCATTGTTTTCCTTTTGTAACATGGACTTATATACCCTTTCTTTTTACTTTCTCTACTATGTATAGTAAGTAGGGGAAGTATTGTATTCCACCCAAAAATTCGATACCGAGATTTCACCATAAATACATGTTTTGAGATCCCCTGAATAAAAAAAAAAAGCATTTTTGGAAACATGTCCGTGTGTGTGTCTGTCTGTGAACAGCATAACTCAGAAACGAACAGTCGGATAAACACCAAACTTGGTATTTAGGTTCAGTATCTTCCAGAGATGCGGCACGAAGGTTTTCAAGAAAATCCCCCCACCCCAGGTTATCCTTTACATGGTACATTTTTCGAAAATTTTAATTTTCTCAAAAATGGCTCTAACGATTTTGATTAAAATATCATATGTTTAAGACATTTTCATGACAAATAAAATGTATATCTTGAATTTTCTGGGAATGTCTCCAAAAGTATTCTTCATTGTGAACGACTTTTGGTAAACTGGTAAACCATAAGAGATAGACAAAATTTTACTACACAAAAGATGTAGATCGCGTTAAAATACAATTTATGTCATATACATTTTTGTTGTTGAGTGAACCATTTTCGAGATATTGCTTGTTATTCTCTTAAATGTTTCAATACTTATTTTCTCAAATGGGAATTCGTTATTCATTTTTTTGTCTTGGATATGCAAAGAGTATTAATCTGTGGAAAAGGGAATAGTGCTGCACCTAGCAGCCAGCTATTAAGAGATATGTATGTGCTTAAAGGCTACTGTATTTCGATACTGCCCTTGTAAATATATATTCCCCTTGCATCTACAAGAAACTTAGCAATAAGATAGAGTCTGCAAATGTTTATCTCGATTAACATGAAGTAGATGGAGAATAAGCGTTTGTAAAAATAGTTTGTACAAGAGTAGAGAAAGTCATGTGAGTGTAACACATCAGATTTTTTACTGTGGACTTGGCATATAGTTAGACAATGATTCATTTTGATAATTTAGAGGTTTGGTTTCTGTCATGGGAGAATAAGGAGTCTGCATGTCAGAATCTATAGTTGAGGCATTGGTGTTACTTTCTTTGCCTTGAGATTGTTAACCAGTAGAATAGTCCCATATGTCCAAAGTCACTTTTGTAGATACATTCGCCCCTTAAGGATGGGTTCTAAAAGTTTTATTGTGTGTTCTGCCATTTGTTTCTCCTGTGTACTTGAATGACTAGTTCTGCAAATATTACCTGCTCAAGAAAATAATTGGTCACAAGTAAAGAGTACATTTATAGGATTTAACACTGTTGGAGAACACACAATTACATAGTTTCTGTCTGAAGGCACCAGTACCCGCCATTAAAAGGAAGAAAGAAGCACCTGATATAACTGACTGGATTCTGAGTGGCAGTGACTTAATCCAACCATGCCCAACCCTCCCCCTCTACATCATATTATGTAAGCAACATGACTGCTCAGTTCCCAAGATTTCTCACATTCAACTTGAAATTTTAGATGTAATGAGTTTCAGCAGATAATTTTTTATGCATTGATTTAACACGTCTTAGGTTAACCAATATGTGAAATTTAAAGCTATGTTTCGACCTGAGCTGGTTGTAACATCCCTTGTTAAAAAGAAAGATCACTTTCGTGTTGAATAGTCACTAGAATTAACCTGTAATGCTACCATATTCAATTTAATGGAAACTCAGGAAGTAACAGCATTTTGGTACAAGGACTATTATCACACAGACCATATGATTAAGATACATAAATAGAAAAACAAAAATTTGAAACAGTTGATTTCTTAATCAGTGGCGGCGCCGTGGCCGAGTGGTTAGACCGCTCGCCTCCCACCGAGGCGACCCGGGTTCAATCCCAGGGATTGCATATGGGATTTGTGGTGGACGAAGCGGCGTCTGGGCGGGTTTTCTCCGGGTTCTCCGGTTTCCCCCGCCATTCATTCCACCAACTGCTCCATCATCACCTTTCCTTTCATCCATTTCACCAACATTTCGTTTCACCTACTTCCTTCATCCCATACCAGGCATCGGGCTGATCACCCATCCTGGATGCTCTGTCTGATCCATGAGTGTCTACTCCTCGACGGGCCTCTGACCCCAGGCACCCGCTTGTAAGTCCTGGGGGGTGTAAGTCCTACCTAAGAGGAGGGTAAACAGATAATGAATGAATGAATGAATGATTTCTTAATCTTTTGGGAAAAAGCACTGAAGTTTTTCAACACATTAAATATTCAAAACTAATTTTTAATCATTCTAACTTCACCTCTTTATTATAAGCTTACTGGAATATGTTTTAGAGATATCTCCACGAGTGGTCTGAATCATCTGCTTGCTTACTGTTGAGGATCCATTATAATTATCTTCAGAAGGGTTCAGAAGTGAATAAATTATTTTCTCCAATTAGAAAGATCAACTGAAGATTTTTACTTTCTCTACTACGTATAGTAAGTAGGGGAAGTATTGCATTCCACCCAAAAATTCGATACCGAGATTTCACCGGAAATACATGTTTTGAGCCCTCCTGAATCCAAAAAAAGCATTTTTGGAAACATGTCCGTGTGTGTGTGTGTGTCTGTGAACAGCATAACTCAAAAACTAACAGTCGGATAAACACCAAACTTGGTATTTACGTTCAGTATCTTCCAGAGATGCGACACGAAGATTTTCAAGAAAATCCCCCCACCCCAGACTACCCTTTACATGGAACATTTTTCGAAAATTTTAATTTTCTCAAAAATGGCTCTAACGATTTTGATGAAAATATCATATGTTTAAGATAATGTCATGAGAAATGAAATGTATATCTCGAAATTTCTGGGAATGTCTCCAAAAGTATTCTTCATTATAAACGACTTTTGCATAACTGGTAAACCATAAGAGATAGACAAAATTTTACTGCACAAAAAATGTACATCGCATTAAAATACACAACTTATATCATATACATTTTTTTGTTGAGTGAACCGTTTTCGAGATATTGCTTGTTATTTCCTTAAATTTTCCAATACTTATACTTTTTCTCAAATTCGTTATTCATTTTTTTATGTCCTGGACATGCAAAGAGAATGGAATACTCCACATAGCAACCAGTTCTTAAAACATTTGACTATCACTTAAAAGCTACCATATTCCCCTTGCATCTACAAGAAAATTACAAATAAGATTGACATCTCGATATCTCGATTAATATGAAGCATATGGAGAATAGGCGTTTGTAAAAATAGATTGTACAAGAGTAGAGAAAGTCATGTGAGTGTAACACATCAGATTTTTTAAATAAGGGCTTATAAGAGTAAGGCCCTCGTATAGGCTGCTCCTTTTCGTAAATGAAAATTCGATGTATCTGGTTTTGATTCTGTGTGATGAAAATGATGTGTTATATGTCCAACAGATGAATATTTAATGCTGCCAAAGCCGGTAAGATACTCAGCCTCAAAGTGTAACCGAGGGATGTTTATAGAAGGAAAGGAGTGTAGCAGTTGCGGCCGAGAATAAAAAATGGCTATGTTTGTTGTGTTCATATTGCGATTTACCTATAAAAAGTAAAGCACCTAACAGGGGTGGCAGGTGGGCACCAGCTGTTGAAGAGATCACATCCACTTCTAAACTCACTCTTAAGGTATTTTATTCACTTCCCTATTGCTTTTATAACCATTTTCAACAAAGAGAACTAAGAGCAGATTTGCCGAAAATACTTCTTAGTATATTCAGCAATGATTGACCAGAATATATTTTTCACTCTGTTTTGATTGTTGAAATGTCTTCAGACCCATAAATTGAGTAAATCTAAGTTGTCTTAAAAATAGTTTTCATGTTTTTAGCACAATACTAAATGCCCTGCAATATCTTGCTGCAATGATGTAAAATCTTCCTTTCATTCATTCTTCAACAGGCTTCTCATTTTGGCTGAATGCACTATAATCCACAGCAATAGTTGGTTTCAGATGATATTACTAAATAAGAATGTTTCCAAACATGCAATTAATAACTGCCTGGCACAAAATGCAAATTTTTTTTACTGTTTCTCTGCTAGCCATTTACCCATTTGAGGCCTTCTGAAGTGATTATATACTGCTGTATGTGTTTGAAATCAGCTGCACTTATTTCAGCACTGAATATATCATTGACACTGTTACTCTCCGTTCTGAGTTGAATCCTGTAGGTGGCATTGTCTAAAACGGATTTTGAAGAAAGTTCATCTGCAGTGGATGTTTTTGAATAGGCAAACGAATGTTTTGTGTAGATGACAGTAACTTTGCACTGCTGAATGCAGGCCTGAAGCATTTTAATCAGCTTTTTGAGATAGTAGTCAATCCTACAATATCGTCCAATCATAGCATCTTGCCAATAATATGCTGAAATACTGTCGATAATTAACAAGCTAATGTTCATGTTACTAGATAGCAAGTTTCCAAGAGAATGGAATGTAATAAATAATTGCGTACTATCGTGGCAACTCAGAATTGTTAAATTTGTTAGGGATTCGGTTACTATTTTCTCAATTGTATTTGAATCCCATTTTGTTTCTTCTGATGACCTTAAATCATCGGCCTTCTGACACTTTATTAACCAAGATTCCATCTTGTTTACGAGCGTCAACAACTGAAAGTGATGATCGGTGTCTATTATTACTGCACCAGCACCAAGTCCTCCAATGTCTATATCTTGCCAGGATTTTGGTAGCAAACATTTCACCAAAAGCTGTGAAATCAACATAGTTTTTCCCACTCCGGATTCTCCACTAATTTCTACGACATCTTCTGGTTTAATGTCTTTTGGAAATAAAATATCATTCAAGCCACTTAGAGAAGGTCGAGAACTCAATCTCGCTAATAACTGCAAACCAGATTCTGCTTTGATCTGATACTCCATTTAGCATGTAAATGTATTTGCGTATAAGCAATACAATCTACTTACTTGCCTCACAAGTTTGTCACGAATCTCCCGCCTTTACAGAACTTGTTTTTGTGCGCTGACTGCGCTGCACATTTCGGGAGAAAATGTATAACTTTACGGTTGCGATATGAATTGCCACGGACAACTTCTAAAATATTCCCTAAACTTACATTGGTTATAATTTGCTTATTTTGTTACTTATAATTAAACTAGAGATCATAATTGGGCAATATTTCGCAGTTGCCCATGCATATAAATAAAAATAAATGCCTAACAGTATGCAAGATGCAGAGTGGATAACGTTTTAAAAATATAGTTTGTTTCCATCATTTCCGTTTTACAGGATTTGATTATATAAGCCTTGCCGTTGGTTCATTGTAGTATTTGTTTAAATTAAAATTATCTATTAAATTTTCTGGCTGTTTGTTAATAACAATAAACTATTTTAACCTCTTTATTTAATGAACCAAAACCTTGGCAATAATTTATTATGTTGAGATTACTGGCTCATTGATTGACAACGCGCCTGTAATCCCCATAGCCAACTTGAGCATGCTGAAATAAAAAGAGTACACGTGCTGCTGTGTATAGTCTAATAGAGTGGAGAATTTAGTGTCCTGTTACACTGTGTACATAGTTATAAGGAGGCATGGAGAATTAAATATATGAGGAAATCGAAACAGGTGAGCTGAGTATCCTATGCTAGACTTGGGCAATAGTTACGCTGTGTAAATACTTCATACTACAAAAATTCCCGATCGTATAGGTTACTTATATGCGTAAATAGAGCCGTAGACCAGAATTGCCTAATGTATAGTGGGTTCATCTTGCTGACAGCCTCTCTTATTGCTGTATAGAATTGGTTTTTCAAACTTGGCTCGAGTGGCAATTATTGCAAAACCTTCGGTAATTTCGTTGTCAAGCTTTCCAGCCTCTCTACCACAGAACAGCTCTCTACACCACGTATTGCCAGGCAGGCAAACTTTGAAGAATTAAATTCGCTAAAATCACGACAAATTTGCATTACTGAATACGAATGTTGGCATTATGTAAGTCATGCCTCAAAGAGGAAGAAGAAGGCGGGAATAACCATGTTTCTTCAAAATGGCGAATTGGGGAAGCTTTAATATTGTGCCAGAGGCCGAGTTGATGGATATGGATGCGATTTTGTTGGAGGATTGGAAGATAGAGAACCTCAGCAACGAGCTAGCTACTCCGGAGCTGGCTCTGATGTGGTGTGCACATCGGCGCCTCGTGCAGAACCAGGCAAAATGTCCGAGATGTGATCGACCATGCCGTCTCCAAACACACTCACAGAGCCGGGAAGGCAAGCGCTGGAGTTGTTCGCAGTGCAGAGCCAAGAAAAGTGTAAGGTACGCCTCCTTCTTCGAACGTAGTAATCTGGCGCTGAAGCAGATTATACTGTTCACATATTGCTGGGCGTCAGACTACCGTCAGTACCAATGTGCCCATGAGTCTGGCGTTGGTCATTGGCACACATCAGTGGATTGGGCCAACTACTGTCGGGAGGAGTGCCAAATTCATCTGGAGAGGCATTCCTCAGAAATCGGGGGTTTCGACGAAGACGGCGTCCCCCTCATCGTCGAAATTGACGAATCAAAATATTTCCACCGAAAGTACCATCAGGGTCTGTGGAAGGAAGGACACTGGGTCTTCGGTGGAGTTGAGAGAAGATCGGCAAAATGCTTCTTGGTGGAGGTACCAGATAGGACGGCCCAAACGCTGGAAGCAGTGATCCAGCAGTACATCTTGCCTGGATCCCACATTGTCTCTGATGGCTGGGCAGCATATGCCAACGTGGAAAATATTAACAACGGAGTGTACATGCATTCCGTTGTGAACCACAATGAGAACTTTGTGAACCCCTTCAACCCAGACGTACACACTCAGAAGGCAGAAAAGGTGTGGATGAGGTCGAAGAGTAAGCTCCGGAGGCAGTTTGGCAACTCGCAGGAGCTATTTTCTTCATACCTCCACGAGTTTTTCTACAGGTGTGGCTGTCCAAATCGGAGAGTGTTCCAGAGTTTTCTCATTACACTCTCCGTAAACTATCCTGCTACCTAAACTGCTCTACTTGTTTTGTTCCAGACATTCATGCTGCTTCTAAGTTACTTTCATTCACTCCTAACCTTTACCACATCTATCCTTAATTTGGTTTCTTCAACCATTGTGCGAAAACAGCCTTTTTTAAGGCTAACAATTGCATCACAAAAGAGCAAGCAGGTCTAGTTGGACTGACAAGTATTCTTACAGTCACTATTATTTTTTGGATAAACTTTTATATTGGATTATGGCTGGTATCACTCTGCACACGTAACACTTGCATACACTGCATAACTTTGATTTCAACACATCATTACATGTAATAACAAATAACTTGGTGCTTTAGTTATATTCATGAATATATGGCATATTTTGTCACTTTTCTTCCATATTACTATCAGATGTTGCATTGCATGTATCTCACCTATGGCATCATGTAAACGTTAGTTGCATTGTCTTTCTACTGCCAACATTTGAAGTACCAACATAGCTGAAAACACGATTGAGGCCCCTAAGCCTCGAAGTGTAGCCGAGGGATGTTTTTTAAGAAGTGTAACAATTGCAGCCTTAAGTGATGAAAGGGCTTAGCCGAGGGATCTGTGCGTCTAAAACTCGAATGATTATTCACATTGGCAGCGATTTCTTTCAAAAGTTGCCAAAAATGACTATATAAGAACTGTCCCATAAAAGGGAGAGCGAGTGGGTAATACATACCGCCAGAGCAACATCTACTACACTAAAACCTTCCTTATTAACCAAGGATTACTCGGGATAGCAAAAAACTCAGATTTTGTAAGTTAAAAGCTTCTATTTTCACCATAATCCAATATCAAAGTAGTATAGTACCACAACACATAAGCTGATAGTTTTTGTTTGATAGTGGCACATTGCCTATGCATTATATTCCTTAATTTACCTAAAGTAAGATTGAGCACCGCAATTACAGAATGAGGGCCTCTTCATGTTGTGGTGAAATAACCTTTGACTAATTCATGTACCACATAACTTCAGAAGACTTAAATCATAACCTCGCACAATTTTGCAGTAGGTAAATAATCTTAAAATGTAAACACATTTTGTAACAGGATTACATCATTCTAATGAAAAAAACTTATGCTAATGCATGTACCACATAACTATTAAATCATAACATTGCAATTCTATAATAGATAAATGACAAAATGTAAATACATTTCGTAATTCATTTATCCATAAATACATTTCTGATGAAATAAACAGGCTAATGCATATACAGCCTAAGACAAATGAGCAACAGTCAAGAGAGAGAGTTCGATTCGGAAAATTTTGGAAGATTTGCTGACACGGCACACAACTTGATACCATCCTGCATTCATTTCAAAGCTATGCATTAACTAGGAAGATGCCTTTCAGTTTGGTTGTGTGAATATTAGCCAAGCAGTTAGGCATGTATGTCTCGTAATTGGAACACCCTGTGTTCAAATGCTTGGCATAAATGTTTTTTTATTATTTAAATTTTAGGCTATTATGCTAATCTTGTATCCCGTCGAAGTAGCTTAAAGTAGCCAAAGAAAAGCGAATAAGTTACCTTGTGAGTGAGTTTAGATGTAGATGTGAACTGTTCAATAGCTTGTGCCCACCTGCCCGCCCCTCGACGGTGTTTTACTTATATAGGCGAATTGCATATGAAACAAAACAAATGTAGCCATTTTTTCGTTTAAGATGTATAGTGGGAACTGCCAACCTAAATGAAAATCCACCAGAAATGCGATGTGCTGTTGTTAGTAGTGTTTCTTCTTCTTCTTGCTTTTCTTCGTGTGTTATTCCCGCTGAAAAAAACATAATGCATTCAAAGACTGGCTGCACCATGCACTAATTGAAAGCAGCAAAAGAATATGCACCAAAGTTTTAAGTTTGTAATAGTTTTTGTCAAAGTATATTTTATTAAGAGGTTATTTCCATTGTAATAACAGTATAATAAAGAAGTTGCTTTACCGTAACAGTGGTAGATAGTTAACGCAAGCTTACATAAAAAAAAAAACCCTAAGCTAAGGCTAACCTTCCGTGAATTCAGAAACGTAAGCTTATATAAAAAGAAGTAATCCTAACCTCCCATGAACCAGAAATGTAAGCTTAGGAACGTACGCTCGTTTCGCTTGCGTGCTTTGATGTAACCACTGGTAACTAATTAAAACAAGCTTATATAAAAACAACTAAACCTAACCTATCCTCCTGTGAACCAGAAACGTAAGCTTAGGATTGCACACGAGCATGCTTTGATGTAACCACTCGTAACAAACTTAAACGAGGTTATATATATAAAAGTAAATCAGAAAGCTAAGCTTATATTAAAACAAAAGTAACCTAAACTTCCGTGAATTCATAAACCTAAGGTTATATAAGTTCCCTTGGCTACGCCCTGTGGTCGTAGTTGTGGCGCATCTTCTGTGAATTCATAAACCTAAGGTTATATAAGATCCCTCGGCTACACCCTGTGGTCGTAGTTGCGGCGCATCTTCTGTGAATTCATAAACCTAAGGTTATATAAGATCCCTTGGCTACGTCCTGTGGTCGTAGTTGTGGCGCTTTGGTGGCATAAATTACTCATATGTTGCCAGTATTGCATTAGTCAAGCTATGACATAGAGTGACATCTGTTTAGCTAGTGTTTTGCATAGAGTGACATCTGTTGGAAATATACGACATCACTTTAGGGGATACAACTAGAGCATAATGTCCAAATTTTAGTTATGGCAATGCTGCATGTTTTCCATGCATAAGATATCTATTAATTTTAAGACATTTATGCATAAAAACACAAATTACTCTTTGTTTCAAAATAAGTCGCATATTAGTAAGTATTCTGAAATGCATTCTATGCCATTTCCATGCAATTGCATGGAAACAGGATGGAATTTTAAGACAGCTTATAGTGTCTAGCTCTTAAACATTTGATTATCACTATTCCCGTCTACAAAGAAATGTGCAATGTAACTATTTCTGCAAAGTTTATTTGGATTAAAATGAAATACATAGAAAAATAAGCTTTACTAGTAAGAATGGTTTGTATACCCACTAATAAATGATAGAGGGTAGAGCAAGTCATGTGGATGTATCACATCAGATTTTTTATCTAGGACTATAATATTTAGTTATTTCTTATATAGTTTGAAAATGAAAAGGATTGTGTTTGTTTTTATGTGTGAGCATAAAATCAAATAAGCCTTAGCAATGGAAATTATAGTATTCGTAATAAAAATTGCGTTTTTCTGGGGGAAAAAAATAAAGTTCTGCTCGGGATACAAACCATGATTGGCCTCATTACTACATACCTGCTTATAACCGCTCAGCTGTCACCATATATGTGGTGATTGGGACTCAATATGAAAGGTGACAATAGACGGTAGCTAAAGGCTGTACTTTGAATCAGTCACAACTATCAAAGCATAACCTCATGCAATTCTGCAGTAGGTAAATAATCTTAAAATGTAAATTAATTTTGTAATATATGCGTATTTAACTATCATACAGTTTCATGTACTAGTGTGATTGACAAACTGTATGCTTTAAAAATCCCATATTACCAAAATTAATTTTAGCAAATTATTGGGGATTGAAAGGGAATTGCAAATGCACAATAACTATTGTCCATTCCAAACCAGAGTTCCCTCTGATGTAAACAGCAGCACATGCTTCTGCTTGTCACGAACCCAAGAATACACTCTTATGCCAACGTAAATAGTTCCTTAATACATGTATTATGAAATATTAGAGCAGAAAAGGTATAGAACTGCACATTTTATTGCGGTTATCATAAGAACTCATTGTTAAAGGTTAGTTAGTATATACTAGTTGTTAAGAGATTACAAAATATGATTTTCGTCTGCTATTGCGCTAACGCCGAGAGCATCTTGCTTGTTAATACCAACCGTATGCATGACTGTCACTATCTTGCATACAAGAAATGCAGCAATGAATTCCCAGAGGCGCTATCTGAGTACCGAATAAACACTTTGCGTAACACAGGATAATATGCAGGCACATATGCTCAGCTCAGGTCAAATCTTCTGATTTAGTCAGTTGGTATTTTGAGTTCACATGGCAGAGGAAGGTGCGTGTAGTGCGAATAAACTGTTCAAACATAAAAGCGGGAAACAGTTAAAAAGTGCCGAAAAACAAACAGCTCTTCATATATTCAACTCACTATTAGAAAAATACCTGACACTTGCATTAGTGCATATTGTGAAACTAATATCGCATTTTACAGGCGTTTCAGTGAGAAGTGTAACCAAAGTGAGCAGGGAATATAAACAGACATAATAGAACATAGAAGAGGATAAAATGTGGGAACTTGTTTTAAGTGCGACAGTGCTGTGGAATTGTGGATAAGCTTGTCATTATTTTGGAGAGTAGTTCTGATTCCGATATGGCAGCTGAATCATCTTCGGGGGATTTGTATTTGGGTGTTGCATCTTTGCCCGAGGATTATGATTAACATAAGTAAAATGTTCATTTCCGCAGACTTATAAAATAGATTGTTACCTCAGGTTGCATTTTGAACTATAATTCTCACGCAGGGTGCGGTTTTATAGAACTAAACTGTGTTCAACAAGCACGTGAGAGGGGAACAAGCAGCCATTAGGGGCGGGGATTGCAAACTGCTTCGCACGGGTAATACAAAGAGTTTGTTTTCAGTGAAAGGCACTCTGGTTTGGAATGGACAGTAATTAGTGTGTTCTAGTTTGCATAAAATCAAAATTGTATGCCCCTTTTACTGCTGCATTTTAATTGGCTGCTTAATCACATGACTTCACCTCCCCCAGGATCCATTTCAGTTTCACTTTCGGCCCTTTCTGCAAATATAACTTCCCCTCATCACTTCCATTCCCCTAGTGAACTTGGACTTGCATTCCTTCTTGCCAACATCCATATATTCTTTGCTACTTTGGTTCTCAAAAACTTGGTATGGTTTAGCGATATTGCATGGTATAGGGAGAGCTTGGCAATGACGTTACCAAACCTTTATTGACAGATGAGTAATACCTTAAATAATTTTTACCACAAATGTAATATACGATTATTTGAATGAAAAAGTTGAAACATGAGAAGTCTCTCGCCTTGAGTAAGCTTCAAGTGAACGCTTACTTTGTAATTCCCATTCAGCTTCCCACTCGTTATTGTGAACCAGCCGTAACTTGATAATGTGACTTTTTTTTAAGGTGTTAATTATTGCTTATATATGCACGCATTAATTAATATTTTGCTCATATGTTGGAAAATTTGTATCTTCAAGTATACAGATTTTCTGAAAAAATACATTCCTCCCAAATGGCATCTTTGCAAGTTCTCTCATTTATTTGTGTGAATATATTTATTATTTTGTGTTGTACTTTTATTTGTGATTGCCTCTACTAATTGATATACAAAAGGAATTACACTATTCTTGAGACAGGATTTTAAACTGTCTTATACAAAATATTAAGTGATGTTTGTCCAACAAATGTAGCACTTAACATTTAAGAACCATTCAAAAATGTTATAAACTTTAAGTAGAACCAGTGCTTTTATATGGTTTGGAAAGTTGGATCCTGACAGATCAAGAACAAATAAAATAGAAACAATAAAAATGTATTGTAATGAAAAGAAGCTAGAAACAGTGATGTGTATTGAATTTATTTAAAGGTGAGTCGGAATTGTAACACTAACATCACTTAAGTTTACTCACAGTGAGTAAACTTAAGTGATGTTAGTGTTACAATTCCGACTCACCTTTAAATAAATAAAAATGTAATTTTTAAGAAGGCTAAAATGCTGCGCAAGGCGAGGTTTAGAATTTGAAACCAAGACATTAGAAATAAGCTAAACATGTAGACATTAAATGTCAAATAGGAGGAACGTACTGAAAGAATGGAGGTCAATAGAAACGCAGGGCAGTATATATACAATTTTTGGTGGTGGTGGTATAGATCTCGCTAGGGATGATGGTATATGTCGTTGAAGGTTAACTCAGTCATCTGACCCTTGCATTGTGTTTCCTTCCCAGAAGCATGTGGTGCTAACTAAACGAAACCAGCATTGCAATGTTTATACAATGCACTAGAGGAGTCTGGCAGTACATTTTGTGTTCCAACTTTATTAGTGCATTTAATTACAATGCTACCTAACATTACGTCTCCTATTAGTTCGGGATTGAAAGGGAAACATTGCACAGTCAGAGTTGTGAAACATGAGTATCTTTCCTGATTTTATTTCCTTTAAAGTAAACATATTTAGCCAGGAAAATTGCGCATGTGTAACAGTAACAGATCTATGATGTATCAATCATATGCCAGCTGGACAGGTCCCGCCTCTGCCAGTAGCGAGGCAGCTGTAGCCCAAAAATGGCGGCTCTTATTTGTTCCCCCACTGCCTGCGAGGTTTGGTCAGTGATAAAATTCCGTGCTGCACAAAACAGCGCCAATCGAAATTCATCCGGTCGAAGGGTCGAACATCTTGAGCAAACATATGGTGCGTCACTGGTGCAGGCAGTTTCCCGAAGGTCGTCAAAGTGTCCATGATGAAGAGCACAGTGGGTGACCATCCCTCATCATTGACGACCTTGTTGAGCTGGTGCAGCAGCGCATTGTGGAGAACCACTGCTTAACGATTACGGAACTCAGCAACCATTTTCCGCAGGCGTTGCGATCCTTGTTGCATGTAATTGTCACTAAGCACCTGCTGTTCAGGAAATTGTGTGCCGGTGGGTGCCAAAAATCCTGACACCTGAGCACAAAACGAAATGCTTAGGGGCAGCACTGACATTTCTGCAACGGTATCATGATGACGGCAACCCTCGACAGGATCATCACGGATAATGAGATGTGGATTTTGCACTTTACCCCAACAAGCAGCAGTCAATGCATTGATGTCACAGTGGATCTCCGGTCAAGACGAAATTCAAACAGACTGTTGGTGCAGAAAGTGATGTGCACGGTGTTCTGAGACATGAAGGGCATTCTGCTCATTGACTTTCCTGCCCAGGGGTGTAACAGTGAGCATTGACCGTTACTGTGAAATCCTGTGGAAATTGTGATGTGTCATTCAAAACAGGAGGCATGGAATGTTTACTGCAGGTATTGTGGTGCTCCATGGCAATGCTCGTCCATATACAGCTCGGCACACAGCAGCTGTTCTGCAGGAGTTTGGCTGGGAGCTGTTTAATCATCCACCATACAGTCTTGACCATGCTCCCAGCGATTTCCATCTTTTCGTGCACCTCAAGAAATTCCTGTCCTCCGGTCAGCATTTTGACAATGATGGAGAGCTGAAGACGACTGCCATACACTGTTTCCATTCACAGACGGCAGACATCTACGACACAGGAATACAAAAGTTGATCCCACAATATCACAAGTGTCTCAATTCTTGTGGTGATTATGTTGAAAAATACCTCAAACATTCCTGTACCTGTTGCCAATAAAGTTTTTTCATGTAACTACGTTTTCTTTGTTTTAAAAAAATAGAGAAACTTATTTTCTGTATTCGTCTCGTAGTATTGAACGTTTATAAATTTATGAAACAAGAAACGAACAATAAAGAAGTGGTCTGTATGCAGATGTCCAAAGGTTATAAAATTTTATATGAACTGTTCAATTCTGCTGCATTGTATATGAATCTGCCTCAATTTGCACCATTTGAGCTGCAGAGGTAAGTAAGTGATTTGCAGCGTAGCTCTCTCTCAAAATTTTCATATGCCAAAATTCCTGGCAGTATCTATAACTAACATATAAATAAAATTTACAGAATACATTTGTAGCAATACAATTTTGACTCCCTTAAATACATGCTACGATGATGAATAACCTAATTATTGCTGTAAGTTCTTTTAGATATATGCAGCTTTGATATGGGTTTTATTGCTCTTGGCAAAGAATTATAAAGCTTAGAAGCTATGTAAGATTGAGTGCTATATTTAATAAATATTGCATATTTTTTTGTTCATTCAGAATTCTTTGCATTAACATAAACTGTCGAGTAGAAGAATAAAGCAGATGTAAATCAATCACCGGTTTGTATCACTCTGCAATCATGTGCATTTGCAATGACAGAATTCAGACAGAACGTATGCTTCAGTCACACTAAGTATAACATGAGTTTTCACCATTTAAAGGACTTGTTTATTTGATTATATCTCTATATGACATGCAGCACACTAGGCATGAAAATTAATTGCTACTTACATGACGAGCATTCCACTAATCTGAGCTGGACATCAGTTTGATGTCCTCAAGACCATACGTGTCTGTGTTGCTCATGTAGGTATCCCCGAGTTGTGAAACACATGTTTCCACTGTGATGTCAATGATACCCTCCAAGTCCCAATTTTTTTGTTTTTCTCCAATCACAAGTTGGACACAAGCACTCCAGGTGTTATAATGCGGAATGCTGCATTAAGGAGCACATGCACGTCCTGGAGTTTGAAGGTTGTGTGTTTTTTTGGCAACGTAACTCTTCACTCTTTTGTAGATTGTAAAAGCTCCTTCACATGTTAGCCATCATAGCTACATCACCAGAGCTTTTGAGGCACTTCTCTTACCCACTTAATTTTATTCACACCAGTTTCAAAAGTCGATGGAGAGAAGCAGCAGGTGTTATTTACTAAAATAGATATAAAGGAACTTTTCGTGGTATTTTGATCTATGGCAAAGTTCAGATAAGCTTTTCATGTTACTATGAATGAGCAATCTGTCTGTTGACAAATTAATATGGTTGTAAATATCAAAGGTGTGTACCACCAGGAGAAAAGCTTGTAAGGAAATATAAATCACATTATAAATAATGTGCATCATTTTTAACTTTAGTTAAATAAGCTTTTATCAATTAATAATATTACTTTGTTAGCTTGTCCCCCAACCTCCAAAGAAAGTTATTTCAAGGATTTTGTAGTCCTGAAAAATTCTCTTGACATCTCAGATTCGTAGCTGTTTAGAGATATACTTCCATTGGAAAAAGGATTGGATGAGCTGTATTGTGTTTCTAAAACAGGCCATGTTCTGCTTTGTGAATAAATACAATCCACATTGAAATTAAAGCTTGCATTTCATGTTGTGTTCATTTTTGCATTTGCAAGTATGGCTGCAGTAAATACTGTATCTTGTGTGAATAGCCCCCTTTGAAACCATTTGTCGTCCTCCATGGTGTATTGGTTACCATGCTAGCTACTAGTCCCCAAGGTCTAGGGGAGAGTGGAGAGCGATGGATTTTTTCGGGTGTAAAAATCCTTAGCATGGCTTCCTTTGAAAGGGAAGTAAAGCTGGTGGTCCCATGCCATAGATTTACAGCGCGTAAAAGAACCTCAAGCCTGATAAGAGGCCTCTGAGCAAAATTACAGGTCTTTCACACCCAATATAGAATGGGATGCTAAGGACCGTGCAGTTAAAGAGTGTCCATAAATAAAACGCAATTTAATTTAATTTTTGAAACCATTTAACATGACGTAGTGGTGCAGCCAATTTAACCACATGAAAAATCGTCTTGTGCACCACCAGTATGCCTCCAACATTGTAGAAATAACCACATGAAGGTCTACATTTAACCCAATCATGTCATATTTAAATGCCTACCCAACTTACCAAAAATTGGATTTAAATCCCCTAGCATTGAGGGTGGTAACACCTTAATGCTTAAAAAATCATTAAAATAACCAGGAAGAGCTTTTTGCTGAAGATTTATGTGCACAGTATTAAAAGCATAAGCTCACCAGTACTATTGGCTAGTACTGTTGTGTGTGATAGACCTCAAAACAATCCTTTAAATGAGCAAGATCATCTTTTTTTTTTATTTATTTATTTTTTTTATTATTATTATTATACTTACAATTGGGGTGTCAAGGCATCAGTTTTTGCTCCAGTACAATTGAATATGCAATTTTTGCACTTGAGACATCAAAGTAACAATATAGGTCCTTCTGCCATAGTGTTAGACCATTTTTCTGTTGGATTGTTCAATCAATCGCCTTGTTGTGTAAGCATTAGTTTCATAGCACATTTTGTCAAACAATGGTTTCATGTATTCCAAAACAATGAAAGCGCAGATAACATCTGTGACATGTGTTTGTTCAGTAAGTCTTTACAGACACCACTATTTGCAGTAAAAGGGTAGACAACAGAGTTATTGTCAGTTTTAGTCCAATTCCAGTCACTGTTTTTTCTGCGTTGTAATACAAACGTGTTTTGAAGGGCCTGGCGCATCATCATTGGTTTTATAATTATTTTCCTCACTGCTTTCTGCACTAGTTTCATTATCACTTCACAAGAATTTCTTCAGTCTCTGTTTCATATTCAGAAAAATCACCACTTTCAATACCACTCTCTAATACACTTTGTATCAGTTTTCCCAAACCCTCCTCGCCATCCACACGGATTCTTTTTGCGGCCATGTTGGCTACTGACGCGAGTGCAGGAAGAACAAAATTATTTTTCCTTGGTTAAAACACACTTAGTGAGGTTATACTGGGAGAATTACAAACATTACATGTCAGCACTTCATTCGAAACATATGCAAATGACATCTGTGAGAAGGAATCTAAACTATATGTAGTTATGTAGAGCAATGCAGCATTGTGAGCTGAGCTTGTCACAAGATTCATATACCAAAAAAGCGTGTGCAAGCCATGGTTCGTCAAATGATGTGAATGGATTAAAACAATGCAAACACTTGGTGCCTTGGCCATGTTGGCCTTGGATGTACACCTGTAACTGATGATGTAGATTCTTTGTAAATATGTCATTTTTAGAGCAATATAATGAGTGCAGAAAATTGTAAGAGTAGAAAGGCAGTACCAAAGCATTTTGTGGATAGGAACAAGGGATTGCAGAAGCTCTATTAATCTGCTGCCTGCGTCAATATTAAGTCCATGTTACAGTCTCTGAATGTGATACCTGTTCAGATGTAAATAAAACACAATCTTGTACAGCACTAATCACTGTCACTAGGTGTGTGTGTTGTGAAGCATACTGGAAGTAACAGTAATACAGAATGCTCATGTTCAATACAAAGAGTATAGTTCAGTATGCGCTTGTAATGGTTAATTTCTCATTGTGTACCGCTAATCATTAGTTGAGACAGTACATATACACTTGTCGTGTGAGTTACATTTCGTTTTGATTGGCAAATATGTTTCATAAAGAAAGATTTCAATATTATGTTCATGCACCACTCCTGTTGTTATACTGCAACTGCGATGCCATGCCCTTAACCTTAAAATGCTTAGCTTGGTACTGCTTTTGCACTTTACAATTTTCTACTACAATTTTTCTTTTCCCCACCTGTACAACATTTTATTCATATGAAACTGGGATTTTGTTCAGGTTGTGGGGATAGCTGATGTGATCTTCTTATTCTCGAAATTGAAATCTTTTAGCCCAGAATGATATTTAGGACTATTCTGCCTGTTGAAGTTTTGAGCAGTAGGCCTTGTGCTGAGTGCATCCCTCATTCACGCACCAACATGAGCCCACCTCTCAAAAATGGACCTAAGTTTCAGTCTAGGACGAAGTGTTTCAATTTTTTTAAAGCTGCCATCTCATCTAGTTCCTCACGCAAACCAATCAAAATCCTGGTTTTGAGCAAGTTACTTGTTCCTTGTAAGTTATATAATATGTATTCACTTTAGAGAAAAACAAATTGTGTTAAATTTCCACTAAATTTTAATATTAATATATTTTTCAGGGAGGGATAAAATGGCTGCTGAAGCGGAACTGTCATTTGTTCCTACAAAGTGTGCATCTCTTGTCAAACCTAAAACTGATTTTCAAGTAGTAGTTCATAAAACCAACAAATCAGCTGAAAATAGACAAATTGCAAAGCATACCAACAACAGTGGTGATAGTGGTAAAACAGCAAAAGCTGAAATGGATATGAAAAAAGTGAGATTTGAAGTGTTCAAATTTGCTATGTCTGGCTTAAGTTCAGAGAAGAAAGAAGAGGCAAAGGTAGCTTTAGCCATAAAGCTTGGTGCAAAACCTCCAAAAAGGAAAGGATATAACTACAAGGAGTATAAGCTGATGAAGCAAAAGGAAACAGAAGAGCAGAAGCAGCAGGAGAAGTTGTTATCTGCAGGAAAAACCAAATCTGGCAAGGCTGATGTTAAAACTAAAAGAAATAAAATGCGTGCAAAGAAGGGTCAACCCAAAAAGAGTGGCATCCTAGATCCTTATGGAAAAGTTGGGAAGGTAAGTCAGCTATGTATGTAAACCTCTTAATGATGTGTTGCTTCAGATTATTGGTGAATTGAATATTCAATTCATTTCATCCATAGCAACATGTTTTGGGATTAGTCAAAACAGCAGATAATTACACAATATCAAAGTGACAGATTATATACGAGGATCGGCTGATAAGTCCTGGACCTCTCAATGAAAACAAAAAAACATTTTTTTTTTATTTCTCAACATAATCTCCAGAAAGGTTAATACCAGTGTTCTAATTTAATTAAACCATCTCTGTAGTGCGATTTATCAAGGTCCTCAAAATAGCTGTTTACCGCATCAATGGCCTCCTCATTGCTGTGAAATCTTCGTCCTCCAAGAATTTTTTGGGATTAGGGAACAGGTGGTAGTCACTGGGTGCTAGATCTGCAAATAGGGTGGATGTTCAAGCAATTCAAACTTTAATTCGCAAATTTTCCCCATTGCAATACTGAACGATGGGCCGGAGCATTGTCGTGATGAAACAAGATTTTTTTTGCCAAATGAGGTCTTTGTCTTTTCACCTCATCACTCAAATGTTGCAGTAAGCTTGCGTAGTAGTCACCAGTGATACTTTTACCCTTTTCCAAGTAATCAATAAAAATAATTCCCTGTGCATCCCAGAAAACACTGACCATAACCTTGTTAGCTGACAAAATTGACTTTGCCTTTTTCGGAGTTGGTTCACCTGGCACAATCCACAGTTTTGACTGATTTACTTTCTGGAGTGATGTATCTAAGTTTCATCCATGGTAATAAGCCGTCTCAAAAATTCATTTGGATTTTTACGGTAGAGCTCCACATTCTTAACAGAAACAGTTTTTCTATGCAACTTTAGATCAGGTGTCAACAAATGCGGCACCCACCTCGCACAGACCTTGTGAAAGCCCAAAACATTACTTAAAATATTGCCTGCACGTTCTTTTCATACGTTTACAGCCTCTGCTATCTCAAACAACTTTAATCTGCAGTCTTCCAGTACTAAACGATGAATTTTTTCAATCATCTCTGGAGTTGTGACTTCAACAGGGCGTCCAGAGCGAGACTCATCACTAGTGCTCGTACGTTCCATTTTAAACTCTGCAACCCACCTTTTAATCATTGAATATGAAAGGGCAGAGTCTTTCAATGTACTGTCCATTTCCTCCTTGATTTCTTTAGGTGTTAAGCCTTTCAAATGGAAGTATTTAATCGCTGCTCATTTTTCCAAATCCTCGATGCTAAAAGTACGGTTGTATTAAGAAGAGGAATATGAAGAGCATTAAAAGGCAAAATTCCTGCCAAAATTACTAAAAATGAAATTAAATACATTTCAATTTTATTTAATGTACAATCTCAAGTGAGCGGATGTTATATGGATTTAATTCATTTTGTGGGATTATATAAGAGTCAAATTCAATATATTTTCGTGAAAACTCTAAAGTTGTCTTGTTTAAAATGCTGTCATTCAAAAACTAAACAAGCTATTGACCTGCAACTATGGATACAAGCTAGTCTAGAGTAAAACTATACAATGCTACCATCTAACAGGCCTAGTGGCACCATCTCTGTGTGAGGCCTGGGACTTATCAGCCAATCCTCGTACACTGAATGTGTGATGTTTCACTTACAACATGATGCAGTTCAAGTGACATTGTAGGCACAGCATTAAAGGTAAAGTAATGTGTATGACTAAATATTGTCTGTTCAGTGTCTTTTGAACCAGTGGTAGGTGCAGGTAGAAAACCGGTTAGTCACATCAAGGTCAGTCAGATTTGTGTGTTGGCTCTTTGTTATTGCTACCGTGCCGCCTCACAAATTCCTTATCTCCACTGGCTCAAAAGCTTCTGAACAGGCTATATACCAATCTTGTATAATATGTACAAGAATGGGGTTCAGGCTCGCAGTATCCTCCGCATGTGAAACAAAAATAAAAAGCTTACTATCTTACTGTTTCAATGAGTTAAGATTGTTAAGTACATATTTTACAGAGAACTATACTATGTACTTTTGGATATTATAGCAGACTATAATATATATACACGTTATTTTTTTTTATAGAAATTCATTGAATTCCTCATTTGAATAGCTCTGATTTAAAAGCAAGAGTTTTAAAATTTGTTGAGAGTTCCTATGTTTCTTTTGACATGATTGTAAGTTATTACATAATTTTGAACTTCTTTATAATTTAGTTTTATCTGTAAAGGGATGCAACTTAGTTTTATTGCATGTATTACGAGCATGAACTTCTGAATTGATGGCGAAATCGTCAAGATTAGACATAACATACCTTAGGAGTTTTATTATGTATATACAAGGCAAAGTTAATATATACTACCACATATCTAGTAGGTAGAGAAGTATTGCATTCCACCCAAAAATTTGGTATCGAAATTCCTTGTAAATGTATTTTTTGAGGCCACCTGAATCCAAAAAAAAGCACTTTTAGAAAAAGATCTGGGTAAGTATGTGTGTTTGTTTTTGTTTATGTTGTATGCGTGTGAACAGCATAACCCAAAGACAAAATGTCTGATAAATACCTAACTTGGTATTTAGGCTCAGCATCTTTCAAGGATGTCGCCCAAAGATTTTCAAGAAAATCCCCCACCCCAAACTACCGTTTACATAGATTTTTTAAATTTGTGGTTTTCTCAAAAATGGCTCTTAATGATTTTGACTTACATGCCATATGTTTAAGATATTGACACAAAAAATAAAATGTATAGCTTGCATTTTCCTGGAATATCATTCAGAAGGAATTTTGTAATACTGTAAACCATGAGGTAGAAAAAAACGTACTGCACAAAAGTATATAGACCTTAAAACATACAATTTATATAAAATAACTTATTTTGTGGTACGAGCCATTTCCAAGATATTTGTTGTTGTTGGTTTTGATTTTGCAATTCTTTATCATTAGTGCTGTCACTATTGTTTCTCGCAATGTCCTGGAAAGGGTATAGAATTTCTAGGACAGCATATAGCAATCCATTTTTCTTAAATATCTATCTGTCGATTCTGTTTCGTCTATCTCCCTTGTACCTACAACAAAATGTTTAATGAAGCTACACAGGTTTATCTTATGAAATATGCTAGACTGTGTTTATTCGCTGTGCATCTGTCGCAAGCATGGTATACACCCACTAGGCATAATATGGTGAAATCCTACTAACATGAACATTCCGTTGTTTACGGAATTTCTCGCTTTTATTACATAATTTAGCGGACTCAGATTTTTCATTACTCCAGTCCTGTGTAAGAGCCCATTCACAATGAAATGTAAGCGCAAGACTTTGCATTCATGTTATTTAATGTAAGCATTCACATAGAGTCATGCAACGCGCTACGCAATGCAAGAATTTGCAAACTCCAAACTTTATGCTTGCGTTGCATGCATAGAGGAAGAATTCTGCATTTCTTTCTCTTTGCATTGCCTGCTGTGCAACAGCAGATGATCGCAATGTGAGACTTTAGCCGTCTAATGTACATGCGTGCACTCTTCCATTAGGCTGTGCCACACAAATTGTGGGTCACCATCTCTCAAGAGGTTATGGTAGCCTCCTTACTGAATCCTCTTTCATTTAGTGGATGAACCTGGCATCTGTTCGAGATTTCTTGGCTCAGTCGCAAAGAGTTAATGAACATTGCATTAATATGACTTGTGCAGCTGTAACATCACATGTATAACTTGCTGCAGTTTGGAACATTATTCCGTATGCGGGAAGGAAGAATGAAACTTTAAGGAACACGGAATCGGGTTTTTTTAATACGTAGAGTTTATTGTGTAGTATCTGGGTTCTTAGATTGTGTAGGAGTTGTTGCTTTATCAAAAACATTGGGCTATTCTTGGTGACTGCTTAGCTTTTGCAGAAATCTTGTCAGAAGATATTGCGAAAGTGATGAATAAAAAAAAGATATGGCTAACTGAATGTCGCGAAGCAAGGAAAATGTAGCTAAAGTAGATTATTCGAGTTTAGACGTGCAGATCCTACGGCTGTTCTGTGCCTACGGCTACGTCCGTCGTAGCTGCGGCTTGAGGCCCACAGTGTTACAATTTTTGCAGTAGAATGCCAACGACAGCAACGCTAACATGATGCAAAAGTGCTGACTACCCACATACGGAATAATGGCCCTGCACAACTACTTTCAATGTTTTGAGCAAACAGTTTCATTCTACCTTTAAAGTGGTTTGGTACAATGTACATTCGCTATTGGACATGTCAAGCTATAAACATAAACAATAATTGGTTTTTGCAATATATACAATATGTTTTTACATTATATACAATAGGTCTTTACATGCTAAATACTATGGTTCATGACACATTTGTGTTCAAGGTAATCATTGATAGAATAAAAGGAGTGATTAATTAGATGTGCCTTGAGACTGGATTTCAGCTCGTTTACTTTTTTAATTGCCTTGATATTACTTGGTAAATTATTGTAACGTTTAATGCCAGAGTATAAAATGCTTTTTTGATAGAGCGAGCAGTTGTAATGTCACTAATGCTACGGGCGGCTGCTGGACGTATGTATGTATGTATTTTTTTTTTTTTTTTTTTTTATTTTTTTTTTTTTTTTTTTATTTTTTTTTTTTACTTTCTCTACTACGTATAGTAAGTAGGGGAAGTATTGTATTCCATCCAAAAATTTGACACTGAGATTTCACAGAAATACATGTTTTGAGACCCCCTGAATCCAAAAAAAGCATTTTTGGAAACATGTCCGTGTATGTGTCTATCTGTGTGTCTGTGAACAGCATAACTCAGAAACGAACAATCAGATAAACACCAAACTTGGTATTTAGGTTTAGTATCTTCCAGAGATGCGACACGAAGGTTTTCAAAAAAATCCCCCCACCCCAGATTACCCTTTACATGGAACATTTTTCAAACATTTTAATTTTCTTGAAAATGGCTAACGATTTTGATTAAAATATCATATGTTTAAAATATTTTCATGACAAATGAAATGTATATCTCGAATTTTCTGGGAATGTCTCCAAAAGTATTCTTCATTGTGAACGACTTTTACATAACTGGTAAACCATAAGAGATAGACAAAATTTTACTACACAAAAAATGTAGATCGCATTAAAATACACACTTTATGTCTTATACATTTTTTTTTGTTCAGTGAACCATTTTTGAGATATTGCTGGTATAGTTTTTCTCAAATTCGTTACTCATTTTTTTTGTCCTGGTAATGCCTAGAGAATGGAATACTCCACATAGCAACCAGCGCTTAAAGCCTACCAATTCCGCTTGCATCTACAAGAAATTAGCATTAAGATTAACATTTTGATATCTCGATTAACATGAAGTAGATGGAGAATAAGCGTTTGTAAAAATAGTTTGTACAAGAGTAGAGAAAGTCATGTGAGTGTAACACATGAGATTTTTATATCTTGAAAACCAGGATTTCATAGAAAAATCTTCTGCAACTTCGTAGAACATTCAACTTCCACTGGCCCAGGTATTTCTTTACTGGAAACATTGCCAATGACATCTAGAGCATCTTTCTGTGGCAAAGTTGTACTTTCCAACCGGAGAATAGCTCCTGGTATAAAATAAAGATGTGTCTTAATATATGCAAGGGAAGCGGCAAGAGTGGGGCACTCGAGAGATTTCTTAGCCTTGGCAATGCAGGAAACTTCTGTTTCATCCAATTCATTGATGGCATTTTTAATGTATTTTAAGTGCTCAGCATAGTAAATGTCAGCAGACAGCTAAGTATCGGCTCAGATGGAAGAGGGGTTGCCGGTACTTTCACGTTGAACTATTGTGTACATGTTGGGGCTTTTAAGAAAACCTTCTTGACCAAAGATATCAGGCTGTTCATGTCATCGAAGTGGCTTCTAATCTCCGAAAGGCAGGGCAGGCCGTGGGCCAAGCAGGTAACATGTAGCATGGTTGGGTGGAAGGACTGTCAAACCCCCCCTCCTCGGCCTTCAACATGTAGGTAGCATTGTCTGTCACTAACAAAAGTTAAGTGTGTAACTGCAGCAATCCACTTTTTCAATAAATGTGATTTAGACATTGTTTCACTATACAACAATTACATTAGAAAACTATTCCCAGTGTACTCTGTTGTACTCTCAGTAAACGATTGGAGGCGATCTTGTTATGCAGGTTACGCAGCTCGTGACCTATCAGCTGCATCCAGGTGTCACCACATCACATGTGCTGCGTAACTGTAGTAACTTGAACTATCTATGGTTATAAGTGCTGGAAATAATTTTACAATGAGTTTCAATCCAAAAATAACATTCCTCATTTCAAACAAGGAAAAACAGCTATTTAGGTTATTTTAGGTGTCAACCCCTCATTTAGGTTTTTTTAGGTTTAATGAAATTTGCATATTCTGCTCCAGGAAGTGTGAAACAAATATATATCTTGAAATGTGTTAATTAAGTAATGAGGAAAAATATAGGTTAAAACCTAAAAATCCGGGCCCTAATCATGAGTAACATAAGTGGGAACAAAAGAATAACTTTTTATATGACACCTATATAAGAAATTATGGAAGCTGTAATGGGTAGAGAAAATTGTGTGAGCATGACGCATCAGGTTTTTTGTTTTTCTTTCCTCTTTTTTTTAATGTGTATGGGGCACTTCACAATAACACAGGAATGGGAAGCAAAACAGCTTACAACATTTTGGTTCACATAAGCAAAGAAATGAGAACAAGAATGCATATTGATGACCTTATAATAACAAAGTTGAAAGTTGGTTTTGCGCATTGAAAATTAAATTGAGTTTTATTTATGGACGCTCTTTAACTGCTATAGTTCTTAGTGTCCCATTCTATATTGGGCGTTAAAGACCAGTAATTTTGCTCAGAGGCCTCTTTATCAGGCTTGAGGTTCTTTTACATGTCGTTAATCTACAACACGGGACCACCGACTTTACTTCCCTTCCAAAGGAAACCTTGCTAAGGATTTTGCTCATTGAGATGTTATTTATTTTTAACTGACCAATTATATGTAATTTTTCACCTGCTTCCAATTCAGCCACACAATGCAGGTTAGCCAACATCAAAATTCAAGAGTAAACATTTTCTAATTGTAAATCCATTAGTATTTCTGCTTCCTCTAATCATACCAAGTGTCATTCATTTACTTAGGATACATTAAAGTTATCTATTGTTCTTTATTGTTCTCTGGTTAATTTTTTACCAGTTTTTTGCTGTTCTTTGTAGCTTTTGCTATTGTTTTTTGCGACAATAGTCAGTTTTGAGTTGCAGATAAACAACGCTCGCTAGAAGAACTATGCTCAGTAAGTCTGATGGAGTCAGGATGAACATTTGCTGGCATTGCTTCTGGTTTCATTTTCCCAGCTTGCGACTAGAGAGAGTTCTAGCGGCTGTTTCATGTCACAGCCACCTTGAGTAATTTCTACAGTGAAGAGTGTAATATGCCATCTCCAGGAATGGAAACAAAAAAGTTAAAATGTGATAAAGTCTTTCCAGTCTTGGGATTTGAGAAAGCTTTCCATTAATTATGAATGCCAACATGTATTTTAACTTTGTTGCTCTTGTTCTGGTTTCTGCTAAGTTATTGTGAACCAGGTTTAAGAAAGACATGCTCTGAGATCAGTTGTAGACCATTTGCTGTGTGAGTTTGGAGACATCTGGTTAATACACAAGAAGTACACATACTGCCCTCCCAAGTGAAAATGTCATATCTCAACATTTCAATATTTTCCACTGATAGTAAATTAGTTTTAACACCCTTTTCTTTTTTGTTTTGTTTTGTTTTACTTTACTTTCTCTACCACGTACCTATACGTAGAGAAGGTATTGCATTCCACCAGGAATGCATGTTTTGGGACCCCCTGAATATATATATATGAAAAGCAATTGTAGAAAAGGGCCTGTGTGTGTGGCTGAACAGCATAACTCAAAAACTCTAGTTCCCGAGGATGGATTTTTTCGGGTGTAAAAATCCTTAGGATAGCTTCCTTTGGAAGAGAGGTAAAGCAGGTGGTCCTGTGTCGTGGATTTACGGCACGTAAAAGAACAAGTCTGATAAAGGGGCCTCTGAGCAAAATTACCAGTCTTTCACGCCCAAGGACCACAGCAGTTAACGAGTGTCCATAAATAAAACTCAATTTAATTTAACTCTAAAACGAAAAGTCGGATGAACACCAAACTTGGTATTTAAGGTATTTATTTGGTATTATTGCTATTTAAGTACCTGAGTGCTAAGCAAGCAGTGGAAGAGAGTGGATGTGTGGGGAGGAAGCTCTTGGAGTGAAAGAAAGAAGGGCTCAAGTAATCATGGGAATTGGTATTGAGGTGTACAGAGCAAGAATTGGAGCATTTAACAAGTTAAAATGGAAGGATTCTAAAACAAACAAAGGTGTAGAAGAGATGGCAAACATGTTTCTTCTCACATGTGTAATAGGTATACTATTGGTAATTGGTGTTGATATCAACCCTGGGCCAAATGGGGATCGAAACGTCATGGAACAAACATTGGCATACATTAAAGATATGGATGAGAGATTAGGAATTAAACTCAATGGAATGGAAAAGGAACTAATGGATATCAAGGGAGAGATAAAAAATGAAATGCAAGATGTACGAAATGAGGTACAGAAAGTTAAAAGAAGAGTTGAGCTGCTGGAAGAGAGACCCCGCAGATTTAATTTGTTTATAGCAGGAGTGAAAGAAAGGAATGGAGTATGGCCTGTAGATGAGGTCAGAGAGATTATAGAAGGAAAGCTTGGTTTGAAGCTACAGGGCTGGGAGATTAGAGAAGCATTTAGAGTGGGGAGATCAAGAGGAGCCAGAATGATAGTTGCAAGATTTACGTCAGTGCACTTTGTTTATGAAGTATTGAAGAAATCAAAGTTACTAAAAGGAACAAATATCTTTATAAACAGAAATTTATCGGTGGAACAACAGGCCTTGAAGAAGGATTTAATACAACAAATGATGCTGGCAAGAATAGAAGGGAAACGGGCCTTCATAATGAATCTACGACTGTGGGTCGACATACGCATGGTGACGGTATACGAAAGTGACTCAAGGAACAATAGATTCCAGGAGCAGGATATGATTCAGCGAAATATATCCAAGACCAGAGAATGCAGAGGAAGTCCAAAGAGCGATCGGAGACCAGAGGATAAGGATCGACACGTGGAAGTTACGTCACCGGCACGTGGAGCTGGTGGAAAGAAGATGACGGTGTTGGAGACAAGGCATGGAATTGACGTAGCCAGAACGTCAGATCAGAGTGACGTAAGGACATCAGCTGGCAAAACAAGGAAAGTGATTTCACCAAGGAGGGAGGAAGCTAAATTGGCACGTGACCTGGCCGTGGGCAGGGCGGGGGCGTGGTCTCAGTGATGGAACGGAGGGAGAGGAAAGCATTGTGTCGACACCCAGTGGGAGTATACTGGTTTTGGACAGAAATTTAGCGGGACCGTCAAAGGAGAAAACAGGAATAGAATTACGGAGTAGGAAATTGTTGGACAGGTTTAGAAGCAGAACAGGTTCACAATAGGGAAAGGAAAACGGAAGGAGGAAGATTGGGTTCTGGAATTGCAAGGGATTAAAAAATAAAATATTTACAGAGAAGTTGAGACATCTACTAGAAAAGGTAGATTATTTAGGGGTAGCAGAAACCTGGCTAAGGGAGGTAAATATAGAGGTTAAGGATTATACATATGTTGGAATAGAAGGGGAGGGGTTAGCAAGGAAGGGAAGAGCCTCAGGCGGAGTGGGTCTTTTTGTAAGACAATCCATAGGGAAAGTAGTAAGAGATACTTGGTCCAGGATTAAAAATGTTTTGTGGATTATATTGGAAGATAAACTGATAAATGAGAAAACCATATGTTTAGGTGTAGTGTACAATGCACCCGCTCCCTCGCAATACCATAATCCTGAATTGTTGAAGGCGCTAGAGATAGATATAAATAGACTAAGAGAGAAGTACAGGAATATGGAAGTAATAATAATGAGGGATTTTAATATCAGAATAGGTGAAGGGGATATGAATATGGAGTGTGATATATTTGTTGGAAATGAAACACGTTCCAGAAGGGAGCAGTTCAGGCGAAGTAAAGATAAGTGTATTGATAAGTCAAGTGATGGTTTTATCGAATTTTGTGAAGTGAATGCTTTAGATATATTGAACGGTAAATATGGAGATGATTTGGAGGGAGCGTTTACTTTTGTTAATATGAACGGGCAAAGTGTCATTGATTATATATTATGGCTGATTAGCAAGGCGTATACAATAGAAAACTTTAAGGTACTAAACTTTGTATCTAATAGTTACCACTTCCCGCTGGTAGTGGAGATTCAAAGGTGATCAGAGGAAGTACGGGAAGTTAGACGGGAATGGGGAAAGAATACTAAGCAATATATTGAATTTAAATGGAGGGAGGAACAGAGGGTAGAATTTAAACTAACATAAGATTCTAAGCATGGTCAAATATGTCAACAGGGAATGAGTTTTATGATAATGAACCAGGAAATAGAGAATGTAAACAATATTTTTAATATGTTAATGCAAAGAAAGGGGAAGGGATGAGAAGGGGGAGGGGCAGGATAATAAAGGAAATAGAGTGGTATGATGAGGAATGCAAAATAACAAAAAAGCTGGTGAAACAGGCATTAGTAAGATGGAAAAAGAGAGGGTATGAGGAAGATAAAAAGGAATACCTAAAGAGTAGGAATTTATATAATGCACTATTAGAAGAAAAGAAACAAGAATGGAGAAATAAAGAACAAAGCAATCTTATTAAAGTATTAAGGGAGAACAATGCCAGTAAGGTGTGGAGAGTGTTAAAATCCACGTATAATAAATGGTTAGTTAAACCAAATATCACTTCAGCAGATTGGATGGAGTATTTTAAAATGTTATTCGAGGAGGAGGGTTTTATTAAGATGAAACTAGTGGCGGATTTTTGGAGTGGGATACATAGATATATTAGATAGTGAAGTAAGAGATGAGGAGGTAGTGAAACAAGTGAAGGCAATGAAAAATAATAAGGCAACAGGTATTGATAGAATTCCTCCTGAGTTTATCAAAGAATGGTGTAGTGATGAGACTAGAGTAAAGATGTTTACTGATTTGTTTAATGTAATAAAAACCAAGGGGTATGTACCGGAGCATTGGAGGAAAGCAATAATTCATCCTATATATAAAGGTAAGGGGAGCGTTGATAAGCCCAATAATTACAGGGGAATAGCATTACTTTCAAATGTTGGAAAGATTTTCACAGGGATTTTAGGTAATAGGGTACAAAACTGGGTAGAGGAATATAATATCCTCTTGGAGTTTCAAATGGGTTTTCATTAGAGGAGAAAACTGGTAGATAACTTATTCATAATTAAAACTCTGGTGGATAAGTAAGTAAAAGAAAAAAGGGGGAAATTATAATGACATTGTTGATTTGGAGAAAGCGTATGACCACATTGATTTAAATTTGTTGTGGCACAAACTCTTGAGGAAGGGAGTAAGCCATCAGATGGTGAATTTATTTAAAGCTCTATACAAGGAGAACACATTTTGTGTGAAAGTAGGAGTAGGATTGGTGACAAAAGAAGTAAACCAAAGGAAGGGGTTACGACAAGGATGTAAGTTAAGTCCAGTGTTATTTAATCTGTATATTGATGATATCCTCACTGAGATAGGAAGGAATAATAATTGGTTGCCTGTGATAAATAAGGTATCAATCCCTGGGTTATTATTCACTGATGATTTAATTATAGGATCAGTTTCAACGATTGGTCTGAAGCAGTCCCTACAGCAAATGAATAAATACTGTGATGAGTGGAATCTGAAAGTAAATCAAGAGAAGACTCAAATTATAGTGTTTAAGAAAGGTGTCAAACTGGGCAAGTATGAAAAGTGGAAGAATGGAGAGAAGGAATATAAAGTGGTCAGAGATGGTATATATTTAGAGGTTAAAATGGATGGGGGGGTGGAAAATGGGAGAACAGAAGAAACTGGTATTGACAAAGGAGAAAGGGGCAATGTCAGCGATTAGAGGGTGCAAATATAGAATACCAGATATAAGTGTTATATGGAAGTGAAATATGGGGAGTTGAACGAGGCTGGGAAGAGATAGATATGGTACATAGGAGTATTTGTAGAGAAGTTTTAGGCCTGCCAAATGCTACAGTTAAGGAATTTGCTCTAATTGAAATGTAGATAGTGGGGAGAAAAGAGGTAATAATGGAGAGAGCTCTTAAATATTGGTACAGGCTATTAAATTTAGAAGAGAAGAACTTGTTGAGGCAGTGTTTGGAATTCCAATAAAGGAGGTTAAAGAAAAATGGGCGGAGTTATAGTATACAAACTAATTTGGAAAATAGTGGTCTGGGAGAAATTTGGAGAAGGAGGGAAAATAATGTTAAGGGTTTTTGGAAAGAAGCTAGGCAGAGGTTTGAAGATATAGAGATACAAAATTTATTTAGCAACATTGGGAAGAAAAGTTCCTTGGAATCATATATATTAATAAAAAATGTATGGGCTAGAGAACAGTATGTGGATAACTCAAATAAGGAACAAAGAGAAAGTAGCCTGGGTACGAGCAGGTGTATGGAGACTAATAGGAATAAGAAATGGGTTCCCACAGAACCAGTGTCCAATATGTGGGGAAAGAGAGGATTTAGAACATATCGTTTTTGACTGTAAAGGTACACAGCATTGGAGAAAGGAAGCTATAAATGGGAAATGGTTAAAACTGGACAGGAAAGTAGCTTTAAGCAAGATTTTTAACAAGGATAGTAAAAAGGTAGGAGAGTACTTGTCCAAAGTAAAAAAGAAATGGTTATGGACAATAAAAAGAGATGTAAATTAATTTCATCATGTGATGTTAAGTTATGTAATTATATTATTATTATTATTATTATTATTATTATTATTATTATAATATTTTGGTATCATTACTATTATTTTTACTATTATTATTATCATTTTTTATGTTATAATAAGAGTGTAATGTGGGTAGAATATGGCAAGATAACAGCTTGGGCTGATGTATAGCCATATTCTAAGGAAGATTGCTAGCACAAATAAATAAATAAATTTAAGTACCTTCCAAAGTTGTGACATGAATTTTAAGGACAGCATATTGCAACCCACTTTTAGACATTTATTTTTTTATTATATATATAATTGAAATTAATTATATTTCTCAGAGACCTTAACCTGGTCTTGGTAAGTTGTTAAAATAGAATCAACTGAAAAATGCAATGCCACAGCCGGGATTTGAACATGGTTCAGCTCTCCATGCAGTTGCTGTAATCATTGAGCTACTGTGACAACATGCCAGTGGGCCACTGAATTCCCCAACTGATTTAATTTTATATATATATAATAAAAAAAATAAATGTCTAAAAGTGGCTTGCAATATGCTGTCCTTAAAATTCCACACACTTTCATGACATTGTGAGCAACATCACTTCAAAAAATGGCAAGGTGTTGAAAATTCAGACCAATAATAACGGATATGTTTTTAAAATGCCTGAAGTCACAAGCAAGGTTAGTTGTAATAAATTGTGTGATTTGAAAAGTCTAAATTTTTTGTATAGTACATTTTGTTATCTCATAAGGTTTACCAGTTATACAAAACTCCTTCCTAATGAAGAGGACTTCACAGATGTTCCCAGAAAATTCAAGATATACATTTCAGCTTTCATGTAAATATCCTAAATATTGGTATTTTAATCAAAACTCTTGGAGTATTTTTGAGAAAATCAAGAATTTAAATATGTTTGGAGAATGCTCTCCGTGCAACTTTCTGTCCCTCGACTTTCGGCTGGTTGCCCAGGTAAATGGACTGCACCATCAGTGTGGGGCAGGGGTCCCTGGTCTGCCTGTTCTGACTGTCAGTGCATCTCAATCTGGAAATGCTAGAGACCCTGTCATTGATCCTCACTGGAGCAGTGCCGAGTCCCTTTTGATCATCAGAAAAAGAAATAAAGTGGTTTGGTGTGGGGGGGGGGGGATTTTCTTGAAAGTCTTCATGCCTCATCTTTAGAAGATTCTGAACTTAAATACCAAGTTTAGATTTATCCAACATTTTGTTTTTGAGTTACTTGTTCATCACAGACTTGTTTCTAAAAATGCTTTTATTTTGGATACAGGGGACCTCAAGATATATTTCCCGTGAAATCTCGACATAAAATTTTTGGGTGTGATGCAATACTTTCTCTTAGCTAGTATAGGTAGGTGGCAGTAAACACTATGGAGGTTTGAAACCCACCCTAGATATGTGTGTGATTGATAAGTATTCCTAAATGAAAAATATAAATGAACTTTATTTCAGGCGTGTAAATAAAGTTGATTAACTTACTTTTTATGATAAAGTATTAACCAACATGTGAGGCTAGTATTTGGGAGGTCCTGGGTTCAATTACCATCGACCACTCACTCTGACCTTAGGTTTTTCATGGTTTTTCCTGGTCGGTAGGCAAATGCTGAAGTGGTTTCTCTCATCTACCACAATTTCCTCTCCATCATTTACCTTTCATTCCATTTCCATAGGTTTAATGACATATAGCAGTGCCAGATAGATGGCGAGGATGCTTGTTTGAAAGAAAGAGTACTCCCCATGGACACTGGAGAGCTACTTGATCAATGGGTCGATCTCTCTAGGCAGCTCCAGCAGTGGGACGAATCTTTGAGCCTGAAATTGTTAAGGACTTCCATGCATGTATGTGGCCTTTAGGCTCCTGTGGTTGTTTCACTTCATTTATTCTTCAGGGGGAGGATTGTGTTAGCCACAATAGATCTATGTAGGTTGCAGTGCATGAAGTGTCCCTCTCTTTTGTATAACCTGTACCTATGAATATATAGTGCCTTCAGTATTGCGCTAGAATCACATACTGGTTTGCTCTCAGGAGGTTGGCAAGTGCCAGCATTTCAGGTACTATATACTGAGTGATCAGCAAGAGCAGAACAGGTTTCATGGCTCTTAGCTGGCCAGTGGTGTAGCGCGAGGCTTCAGTGTGAGTTGAACTCTTGCAAATGTGGCACGTGTTTGTTAGTCTGTATTAAGTGAAATGACTATTCAGATACAGGTATTCTCTGCCACAAGAAGATTATTTCAAGAGAGATTTCCTGATGCTCAAGTTCCAGGTCGAACTACAGGTCTACAATTCATAGATTAGTAAATAAATTACATGAAATGGGAAGCCGTCCTGATAAGCTCTAGGTAACATTGGACATGCTCTGGAAATGTCTCCTAGAAAATCACTTTGATGTCCTTTCCAGCAAATGAAAATTTGTAATGGTTTTGTTCAAACACTACAAAGTTACTCAAGTTAAATCCCTATAAAATTACTGTAGTGCAAGAGCTTAAACTGGGTGATCCTGCATTAAGGATGAGATTTTGTGAATGGTCTCTGCATCAGGTACATTGACAGTCAAATCGACCATAATCTAATTTTCTTTTAGGACGAATCGTTCCATCGAAGTGGGTACATAATACACAAAACAGTCGTTATTGGAGTGCTGAAAAGCCTAACCATCTTCATCAGGAACTTCTGCATGATCAAAAAATAGTGTGGTGTGCTATTAGCGGCAAGAAAATAATAGGCCCAATTTTATTTGCAGAAACAATATTCAGAGGTATGTGCAAAGTATTTTATGGCCATTTGTTGGGAAATTAACTGAGGGAAAGAAGTCTTTCCAGCAAGACTCTGTGATGGCACATACAGCCAACTTCTTACAGGAAATCCAAGAAGTATTTGAAGATAGTTATCACTAACAACATATGGCCCCTGTTTTCCTCCGATTCAACCCCATACAGTTTTTATCTTGTGGGAGATTAATAGAAGGTCTACAAAACAAATTCACATAATTTAGAGGAACTTAAAAATAGTATTTGTCAAGAAATTGCCATTTCTGAGTGGGAACTGCAGTGTGCAATAGCCAATTTCCTAAGCAGGTGGCACTTCCAACATCTCCTGGCTTGATACGAGGGTAATCCCAAAAGTAAGGTCTCCAAAGCGCTGGGATTGCAGGGAAACTGTTTGTGTGGATGTTGTCCATACTGCTTTTTTCCTTCCTCCTTCCATTCTCTTCAGAAACCACCGCACATGCCTTAGCGACCAAAGTCTTGGCTTGTCAGCCAGTTATAATGGAGCTCCCGTTAGCCACTACCGCTAGGTGCAAAGTTTGCACAGTTATTCGCTTTTTGAGTGCAAAAAGGGTTACACCTGTCGAAATTCATCGACAGTTGATGGAAGTGTATGGAGAGTCTTGTATGGATGTCAAAAATGTCCACAAGTGGTGTAGAGAATTTGCAAATGGTCGCACGGAAATTCATGACGAGGAAAGAAGACCGTCCATTTCTGATGAAACAATTGCAAAGGTTGAACAAATCGTGCTTCAAGATCGGCAGATCACTCTCGATGAGCTCTGCATTGTTGTTCCTGAGATTTCTCGAAGCACTATTCATCAGACTTTAATTGAAGAGTTGAAATTTCGGAAGGTGTGCGCAAGATGGGTCCCAAGAATGCTGACAAAGATCACAAAAGGCAACGCGCTGAACTTTCCGCCAATTTCTTCAACGCTATGCAGATGAAAAGGGCAACCTTTTGGATTCACTAGTCATGGGTGATGAAACCTTGGCTTTCTACTTCACACCTGAGACCAAACAACAATCACGTGAACGGCGGCATTCTGGTTCACCCAAGCCGCGAAGATTCAAGAGAACACAGTCTGCCGGCAAAGTCATGGCAACTGTGTTTTGGGATCGATAGGGGATATTGTTGGTCGACTTTATGGATCCTGGGACAACAATAAATGCCGACAGGTATTGTCAGACATTAACGGGCAATTCAGAACCGTAGAAGAGGAATGTTGAGCAAGGGCATAAGACTTCTCCAGACAATGCTTGCCCCTACACCGCCCACCAAACCATGAATCTTCTGCAACAGTTTGGATGGGAAACCATCACCCATCCACCCTATAGTCCGGACTTAGCACCCAGTGACTACCACTTGTTTCCCAAGTTGAAAGAACACTTGGCTGAAAGGCGCTTTGTTGACGATGATGAAGTGAAAAATGAGGTCCATCACTTTTTCAAGAGCATGGCGGCAAGCTGGTATGAAATGGGCATACAAAAACTGCCACAGCATCTACAAAAATGCATCGAATGAAATGGCGATTATGTGGAAAAATAGACAAATGTTAAAGCTTCAAAACTATGTACCATTTGTTGTCAATAAAAGTTTCTTTGTATTTGAAAAAAAATTGGAGACCTTACTTTTGGGATTACCCTCGTATATGGGAGTAGTTTTATTTCTAAGTGTGTACTTTTTGTTTCTTTGTTAGAAATAGCTTATCAGATAAACCATAGTATATTTACTGTGGACCTGCTGCACTGCAGCCTAGCTAAGAGCCATGAAACCTGTTCTGCTCTATACTGATCAGTCGGTACTAGTCGGATAACTCTGAGAAGTGAAGATCTTGTTAATTGCTCATTAAAATGTTATAATATTGCCATATATTAAATATAACATTACTTAAAATGTAAATAAATAATGAAGTATAAAGAAAATTAAAGTTCAAATGTTTGACATTTACATCATGTGTTAGAAACATAGCTTCAGTGAATGCTTTTGTGATTTTCTATATTAGTCTTGCTTTTTGGATGTTGCTCTATTTATGGAAAAATTAAATTTAAGAATTTGATGTATAATATATATATATATATATATATTTATATTAAATCATTTGCCTATATCTTGAATATATGCACATTCTAACAGTGATACTGCAATTACTCGATTTGACTAAGTGTGCAATATGATGCCATACGATCACTAGGATTGCATATAGGTTTTTTTTACTTTCTCTACTACGTGTAGTAAGTAGGGGAAGTATTGTATTCCACCCAAAAATTCGATACCAAGATTTCACCGGAAATACATGTTTTGAGGTGCACTGAATGCATATTAAGCATTTTTGGAAACATGTCTGTGTGTATGTGAACAGCATAACTCAGAAACGAACAGTCGGATAAACACCAAACTTGATATTTAGGTTCAGTAACTTCCAGAGATGCGACACAAAAGCTTTAAAGAAAATCCCCCCACCCCAGATTACCCTCTACATGTAACATTTTTCAAAAATTTTAATTTTCTCAAAAATGGCTCTAACAATTTTGATTAAAATATCATATATATTTAAGATACTTTCATGACAAATAAAATGTATATGTTGAATTTTCTGGGAATGTCTCCAAAAGTATTCTTCATTGTGAACGACTTTTGCATAACTGGTAAACCATAAGAGACAGACAAAATTTTACTGTATAAAAAATGTAGATTGCGTTAAAATACAGAATTTATGTCATATACATTTTTTTTGTTAAGTGAACGATTTTCGAGATATTACTTGTTATTACCTTAAATTTTGCAATACTTATACTTTTTCTCAAATGGGAATTCTTTTTTTTTTTTTTTTTTTCTTTTTTTTTTTTTTTTTTTTTTTTTTTTTGTCCTGGTAATGCAAAGAGAATGGAATACTCCACATAGCAACCAGCTCTTAAAATATTTGACTATAGCTTAAAGCCTACCAATTCCCCTTGCATCTACAAGAAAATTAGCAATAACATCTCGATATCTCGATTCACATGAAGCATATAGAGAATAAGCGTTTGTAAAAATAGTTTGTACAAGAGTAGAGAAAGTCATGTGAGTGTAACACATAAGATTTTTTTATGTTCAAATGTGTGTAATATATTCCTATCTTATGTATGTGCCTAAAAACTACATGTCTTTCACCTTGAGTTATTTCAAACTTAAGAAGCAACTTATTTTGATCTAACTATTCTGTAATAATCTTTACCTTTATTATTCTGCTTGTTTCAGAACCATAAAAATGCAAAACGTTCAAGACGATGACAGCAACATCAGGCGTTACTGAGTGCTAACTGAAATATTAAGGTTCTCATTTTCTGGTGTAACTTTTGAGAATGTAAAACATGTATAAAAATATAGTATATAGAAGTGGTTGCAAACCTACAATTTCACTAAAAATAGGTTAAATTGTATATTTGCAACCACTTCTGTATACTGAATTATTCTTTTCACTATCTTCCAATTGAAAAGTAATGTAATATTTATGACAGTGTTTTTAAGGATTTAAATAAAGATATTTTTAAGTGTATTGTATATATTTATATTGCTAACATATTCCTTACCTTAATTTAAACAAACATAAGTGGGGTGAGGCTGGGCTGGGTTTGGCTTTCAAAACATTATTATACCCTCATATACAGTAATATAATGGGATATGCCCTTAATTACACTTGCTTATTCTATAAATATATGTTTATTACTCAGTGAGATTACAACCACATATTGTTTACATCAGAAAGTTGTAAATATGTAGTAAATTAAGGGATACAATGATATAACATTACATTAAGAAAAACAGGCTGCTTTGATGTCAAGTACTGCAAGATTAAATAAATACACTTCCTTTCTTCTCTACTTCTGCATACTGTTTGATGAGATCATTGCAAGTCATGAAACGAAACAAAGATATGTCTATTAGTAGGTGATACAATGTTTGATCTATACTAATGATCTTTGAATTCATAGAATTGTTACATAGCTGGCAAAAATACAATGAATTATAGCTAGAAGTTTTATCAGGGCTTATAAGCTCTGGTGTACTGGAGTTTTGATTTGCAGATGTTTCGTCCAAACCTGCGGTAGGCATCTGTGGTGTGATATAAGTGTTCTTGGTGAAGGTTCAAGCACAACAGAATCGATGATGGTAGGCTGAGGGCAACCCAAAGGTGTGATACACGTTCACCTGCCCTTAGAGCATTACCACGTACTGAAGGGATGTGGGGTTTATAGGGTGACTAGCAAATTTTATTAGGGGAGTGAAAGATAGCAAGTTATGCCCCTCAACGGTTGCCAGTCATGGTGCAACAGCCCCTGTGCACCGCTGGTGTGAAGTAATATTCCAATCTTTTGATGTAGGGGTTGTAATTTAGAAAGTCCAAGTTTCTCTTGGAAGGATTGTATAGGAGCTCAGCCTTAGCTGCTGTTGGCAGTGCTCCGTTACCGGCTGTGCCTGCATGCCATGCGGGGAAGCCGGTGATGCTTCAAGCAGTGTGTTCAGGGGTTATTATCCCCAAGAGACCGAACAAGGGTGCTCCGATGGTGTGGCAACAGGTCATAAAATTTTGCCCGGCCCCTAATTTTATCCCCCACATAAGGAAGAAGATGAGGCTTCATTCAGAATAGATAGCGCTAGTGTTTGAACATATGGATTGCAATTAGTGAACATAGAGCAGGGTTTGATGTGTAAATTTAATTCTCAGCCAACAATAACCAGATTATGTTGTATGCATGCATATAGCATGTAACAAAAATGTATGGCACAAACTGCAGGACACATTCCTCACATGTAGACGAAGAAATTATGTTATATGAACATGGGTGTGGAAATGCTTTGTTACAACTCATTTTTTTCCAACTTATTAATCATGGGAAACACACACGAACAAAACATTAGAATCATGGGGAACATGCACTTTTGGTTACTTTGCCATTATCATAGGTGCACTGCCAGTGTTTTGTTTTACATGTCCCTGTTGCCATGTGACTTAAGTCATTGCTTGTTTACAGTAACATCAACTGTTCCATTGAGCAGTATGACCTTGGCAAGCACACAGGTTACTATGTACTAGTAGAGTTGATCACAGACTTAGCTCATGCAATGCCAGTGTACTCAAATGCAGAGATGGCAGATGCCCATTTTATGTATGGATTAGCAGACGGCAATGGCGCTTGCGCTCAACGTTATACCGGGAGAGATTGCTAGGACGAAGGTGCCCCAACAGAAAAACGTTTGAAGCTATTGATTGTCATCTTAGGGTACATGAGGCCTTTCAGCCTGATACTCGCGACCGGGGGAGGCCTAAAAGGACGAAGACACCAACAGTTGCCAATGACCCTAGTGTCAGTATAAGACAAGTAGCTGCAACAATGAATGTTGACCACATGACTGTCTGGTGAGTGTTACACGAGGTCCGGCCGTGTCCATACCATTTACAGTGTGTGCAGGCACTATAGGCAGCTGATTCTCCTGCACGGGTACGCTTCTGCGAATGGTGTATGCAACAAAGTGCCAACCCTAATTTTAGTGCAACAGTGCCATTCACAGATGCATCGTTTCAATGAGATCAGATTGTAAATTATCACAATTGGCATGTATGGGCTGACATCAATCCTTGCACAACTGTTGAAGCAAGTCATCAACAAAGATTTTCTGTCAATGTTTGGGCCGGCATTGTTGGTGACTGTTTGGTAGGGCCTCTCGTTCTTCCACCCAGGTTCAATGGACAAAGTTACCATAATTTCGTAGAGAATGTTCTACGTGATGTATTAGCAGATGTGCCTTTAGCTGTGCGACAAAACATGTACTTCATGCACGATGGAGCACCTCATTTTAGTGTTAATGTCCGTTGGCTTCTAAATAACAGATACGGTGACAGATGGATAGATAGAGGTGGACCAATTATCTAGACTCCACACTCCCCGGACCTAAACCCACTGAACGTTTATTTGTGGGAGCATTTGAAAGCTCGTTTGTATCGAACCCCAGTACCAGATGTTCAGAGTCCCCGTGCCCGTATTATAGAAGGCTGAGAAACCATATGCAATACTCCAGGGATACATCAGCGCATCCGGGATTCACTACAACTGCGGGTTGATGCATGTGTGTCAATGCTCACGGAGGGCATATTGAACATCTCCTGTGAGAAAGAATTGCATGTGGTATGCTGGTACGTTCTATTCTTGTGTTTCCCATGATTGAGTTGTAATATGGTAACAAAGTGTTTCCAGATCCATGTACATATAACATAATTTCTTCATCTAAGTGTGAGGAATGTGTCCTGCAATTTGTGCCGTACATTTTTGTTACACTCTGTATAGTATTGCTCATCCAGAAAGTTACAAGTAGTTTGGCAGTGCATTATTAGAAATAGCATAAGCATTTGGATGATTATTATGTACAGAGAATTGTAGAGTAAAAAGGCAGTACCAAACTAAACATTTTGAGGTTAGGAATATGGGGTCACAGTTACAGTGCAATAACAGGGACACTGCATGAACATAATTGAACTCTTACTTCATAAATCATCTTCATATCCCAGTCAAAATGAAAGGTAACACATGCCAGTGTGTGAACTAATGAGTTTGTGGTACACAATGAGAAACTAACCATTACATGCATATACTGTACTCCTTGTATCGAAGAAGATGAACATTCAGTATTACCGTACCAGCCAGTAGGCTTCACATCAGATACCTAGCAACAGTGACTAATACTGTACAAGAGTGTTTCTTTACATTTAACATGCCACAATCATGTTTTACAATCGGAGACACTTAACATGACTGACTGATTTAATGTTGATGCATGTAGTGCAGTAAAAAGCTTCTGTGACCCCTTGTTCCTATCCTCAAAACATGCCCATACCCAGAAAAAAATTTCGGGGAGGGTTTTACACAAGTAGATCTAAACTTAACAGTACCCCACACAGTTATCATGTACTTACTGCGTAGTATATAGACATTACATGGATAAGAAAATTGCTTGGAGACATTATATAGACAAGAAAAACTCACCAGAATGAGGATATTTCACCTTACAGCACAAAACATGGAGACTGCTTCGAAAACTGGAATGTATGGTCCCTTACCTATATAAGGCGAAGATATTAAGTTTCCCTTTTTCTTGTAAATATACTACTAGCAATAGACCTACTGTTATCTAACGACATTTCCCATATTGATTTGCTATGAATTTAAATAAATAAAATTGTCAGAAGTTTTGGGGGTGTTGAACCCTAGAAACTGCCCCTCTAAATACGGCCCTGCCTCAAAATGCCTATTTTGGTATTGACTTTCTACTCTAAAATTTCCTGCACACAGTTTTTAAAAGATTGGAGATAAAATTAAAACTCACAAAAGAAATTGACAGAACATTTAATGTGAATGAGTAGCGAAAGTATACCAAAGAAACCTTCCCATGTAATCAAGGAAGAATAAGATACTTTTGGCTGAACCCCATAGAAGATGGACTCAATTTATGATTTCAGACTGCAGAGCCTAATCTCCAAAGATGATTTATTATTATATTATTTAACAAGACTAGCAGCTCCTGGAATCACAGCAGTGTGGGGGAGTTCTTTTGTGTGCTAGCAAACTCACTGACATGAGACTCACATTTAAGCATGCATAAATGCTGTTGTCATGGTTTGGGATTGAACTTGTAACCCCAGACATAAAACGCCAGTGCTCAACCATAACTGTATGAGTATATTTAATATCACTGCATTAGCTTGAAAATAATAGTATCAAGACATTTTTTCAGAATTTTTTTTTTTTTTTTTTTTTTATTTTCCAACCTAGTTTCCTTGTAACTCTACACACTTCTCCCGGCGATGCTCCCATCTTTGTAACCCGTCCAAATAGTACTCGGCGTTTTTTTCTGCAAAATAATTGTTCACGAAGGTGATTGCCTCTTCATTTGACGAAAATCTCTGTCCTCCGAGCGCAATTTTCAGATGACGGAACAAAAAGAAGTCGCTTGGGCCTAGATTTGGTGAGTAAGGCGGATGGTCAAGCAGTTCAAACCATAATTCGTGGATTTTCGCCATTGCAACCGCTGAGGTGTGAGACGGTGCAGTCCACTGTTTGGACTGTATTTTTGTTTCGGGTGTATCCAAGTTTCATCTACAGTAATTAATCGGTGCAAAAACTCGGAATTATTGTGCCTAAACTGTGCCAACAGTGTGTTGGAAATTTTCATTCGAACACGTTTTTGGTCAAACGTGAGCAAACGTGGCACCCAGCGCACGGACAGCTTTCTCATGTCTAAATGTTGATTTAATATGTGACAAACACGTTCTTTTGAGATGTTCATAGCCTCTGCTATCTCTCTCACTTTAATTTGGCGGTCGTCTAGCACCATTTGGTGAACTTTGGCGGTGTTTTCGTCGGTAGTTGCAATTTTTGGACATCCCGAACGTCTGTCTCCCAAGCTCTTATGGCCACGTTTAAATTCAGCTGCCCAAAATTTCACTGTTGTAAATGATGGTGCAGAGTCCCCATACACAGAATCCAACTCATCTTTGATTTGCATTGGCGTATTGCCTTTCAAAAACAAATATTTAATGATAGCTTGATACTCGATTTTGTGCATTTTCATAAAAACACTCGCATCACCTCACTCAAACGACTGTTACATAACAACTGAGCGTCCAAAATGGCTGAAACTTTGGTGAGTAACTGTCAACAGATGAACAACGAAATTCACTAGCTTTTATTTACGAGTGCTGCCATCTTCATGTTGAGGTTGGAAACTTTTCAGACCACCCTCGTAGTAACCAGCAATGTTCTCAAAAGCAAATTAATAGGTATACTAAACTGTTTCCAAAGAATAGTTAAATTTAGGGAATGGGATCTCAATACCTTGATACTCGGCGGTATGGAAGTATGTTTGATATTTTTTCGATACTCTTGCATTTTTAAGTTTTGCATTATTCAAAGTTGTTGCATTTAACTTTCTGATAGACAAGGAATGAAAGTAGTCGATACTTCACGTTCTTGCCTCACAGTGTCCCCAAAGAGTTGCTGTACTATAGTTCTTTAGCCTTGCTATAGGCTACGTTTCCTGTGGGTGAATCAATGCGACATTCCATAGCCTCTTGTGTCTAGATGAAAATATGCAAAACAATGGGGGACGAGTAGAGGTACTCATGTAACATGCAGCGTTAACCGAGTGTGAATGAAACTCATTTAGCTGATGCACTAAATCATGTTTCTTAGTAGCCTGGCCTGGTGGCTCACTCTCAGCCAATACATTTACCTACTTTGGTGACCAAATGTATGAATCTAACAGAAATAAATCTGAACGCAAGATAATAAGAATTTCTAGTATTTCTTTTTCTATAGATAGAAAATCCTTAAACTTTTTTTTCAGCAAAAAAGATAGGTACATAAAAAAGGAAGCAAAGAAATTTTTTATATTATTATCATCAACCTACAATAGGGGATATATAGCCTGTAATATTATCAAGATAAAAACATTGGAGAATGCAAAACAGGAAGAATTTCGGAATTAGCATACAATATAAAACTGGTTACATGCGTTTATACACAGAAAACTAATAAGAAGTACGTAATTCAGTAAACAAGCTATTGCCTTTATGGTCTTTTATAAAGTGAGTATTGAGTATCAGTGCTTAAAAATCAGTATCAGCTTTGGGAATGTGTTTATCAATGAACAGATAATGCAAAAGGTAGAAGTCTGATAAATATAAAATACCTCTTAAGCATGTGGCACAAAGATTTGCAACAAATTCCCGCTATCCTAAATAACCCTTTTTATGAAAATAATTTTATTATGTTAATTTCCTCCAAATTAGTCCAACAGTTTTTATTTAAATAACATATCTGAGGAATTAGATAACACAAAATAAAACACATATTTTCATTTTTTTTGCAAATACACTGTTAAGTCCTGTTCATTCTCACTAAACTTTTTATAACTGGGGAACCATAAAATTAAATAAAAATCTGAAATACTCTGTCCCGGTACTTGGTTTTCTACACCAGGACGTGCATTGCAAACTTTTAGACTTTATTCCACATTATCTAAAAACACATAATTTATATTATAATTTTACAGATTTCACTTATAACTGGATAAAAACAAAGCAAAACAAAACCTATAATAATAAAATAAAGAAGAAAATTATTAATACCTAAATAGTATGCCCATATTTTAACTAATTTCTAGTTACTGAAAGCCAGCAGAAACAACTTAACTGGAAACCAGCTACTAAACCCCTAACTAAACTATTTATGCTATATCTAATATTATCTACCGGTATCCAACAATGAAACGTATTGGTATCCAGTACGAATATATTGCATCTTTTATACTTTTTTTAGAAGTTCTGCATTTATGTGTATAATTTATTTCTTTAGTCTAATTTAAATTATTTTAGTTTGCTTTAAAATATAATATTTAATTTAATGTAATATTCAACATAATATTCACCATATCTTTTTACTCCCATTCAAATTGTTTAACTTATTTTACTTTGTAATTTTTTGTTCAAAATCTACTATTATTATTGGTTTTGTTTTATTTAATTTATGCATTATTTAAATAGTGTATACAACTATGGTATTCCTTATTTCACTTAATTAACTTTTCCAATAATTCCAACAAACAACTTCACTTATATGTTTTGCACTCTTATCATCTTAAATAATTTCACCATACTACTTCACTTATCACTCTAGTTATACCTACCTTTCAATTATTTCATCTGTCCACTGCTTTATAACTTCACAATACACTAGCTTCCTTATATCTCATTTCCTTATTAAACTTAAAATTATAATTTACAACTCTTCATTAACTCGCTTTACCTACTTTCACATTTTTACTTTTAATTTAACTTTATAACCTCTTGGGTTAATTTAACTCACTACACTTAATTATTTCACTGGGGAACCATAAGATGCAGACAAATACTTACTATGGAAAAAACCTAGAAGTCATTAGAAAATATAATTTATGTGAAATAATTGTTTTGCAGTACTAACCATTTATAAAATATTCATTGTTGTATGTCTACTCAGGCTGAAGTTTATTTAGGTGCACTCTCTATGTAACATGTTTAAAAATGTGTCATTCTTCTTTTATTTCCCTTCCACCCCTTCTTTTCTTCACATGAGCTCATTATTAACAAAATATGATTTGTAATCTGAACAGCTGAATGCTGTTTCTACATCTTGTATATATTGCCTAATCTGAAACCATTTCTGGGCAAACATCTACTGTGGTTAAAATAAGATGGGTAGAAGAATCACTCTGTAGTATATCGTTCTACATTCTTGTTAATAGCATTACAGAAATAGCCATTTTGGAAATTACTCAAAATGATTCATTCATCTAATTGTAGCATATTAATCTTCCTTTATCTTTTAGAAATTGTTAATTTTATTTGTATCTTTTTTTAGGTTATAAGTATACTATTTGTCTAAGACTGACATATAAGTTGAAGACTGTTTGATGGTATAAGGAATACCTATGAATTGGTAATGAGTAGAGAAACTTATATGATTTCTATTTTTATTTCAAAAAGTGTCAAAGACCATTGTCCCCATTCTCAGCTTGAATATGAAGTATAAGGACAGTGTCCTTGAAACCTCTTCCAACAAAAAAGAAATGATGGAAGTGTGTTGTACTTTGGACTCATTAACTCTATAAAGTATAGTAACTTCACTACAAAAACAAAAGAAACAACTGCTGTTAAACCTGTAAATTATGTTAAATGTGTTACTGTTGACAGAATTAGTTAGGTACTTCTTGGTCCTTTTGCAACTAATTTCTGCTTGGAAACACAAGGCAATTAGGCAGTTATAGATTCTGTCTACTGTAATAAATGAAAGCATTCCCCACAAACAAACCAATAAAGTATATTTGAAATCAGAAACATTATTGCATGTGAGGAACATTGTTTCAAAACAGTAAATCCATAAATTCATCTTTGGACAAAACTTATGCTCTTTCTTACTGCTACACATGAAGCATCTGAGTGCACACTTGAAAATGAAACATGTTTGCAGTGCATTTAATGGATTATGTATTTATTATATAGATTGGGCAAGAAGTCCCCATACCCCTGTGAGTATCAATTATTATTATGCAGGTTGGTAGTATCAAATGTTGTTATGCTATGTTACTTCTTATCAGTTGTTGGAATTCATGATTACATGTTTTCACAGTCGAGTTTTAATTTGTAACCATGGCAGATGTGAGTAGCCATAGTTGCACTATTGAGGAGCACTTAGTGACAAGTGTATGGGTACACAAACGACACCACACAGGGCAGACAATGAGACAGATTATGGGAGCATTCCAGGAAACATTTAATAAGGCTCCACTGCGAAAAGCAACACTTTTATGTTAGGAAAGATATGCTTGTGCTTTTGGCAGTGTTAAAGACAGGCCGTGGAGTGGAAGGAAGAAAACACAAGAAGAAACATATGCCAGAGTCTCTGCTTTGATTGCACAATCTCCTATGAAGTTGACACATAAACGTGCTTCAGAACTCAGTATACCAAGGACAACAATGCGAGATCACATGAAAAAAGACCTTAAGCTCAGACCTTTTCGACCAACGTTCATAAACGAGTTATCGGAGAGAGCGCATTTTAGCATGCATGCTTTGTTAACTCAATTTCCAAATGTAGTGAACTGTGCTAAGGTTATGTTTTCAGATGAATGTGCAATTTATTGCAGCTCACATGCTAGAAATATTATCTTTTGGGCCAAAGAGAATCCTCATTACACAGTCGAGTTAGAAAGGAACCCGCCTCATTAAATGATATGGGCAGCAATGACGTGACATCTGCTTGGACCATGCCTTTTTGAAGAGACTGTGAATGGTACAAATTATTTACACATGTTACAAACATGGTTAATACCTGAGCTTGAGGAAACGGGCCTCAAAGAACGCATATGGTTGCAGCAAGATGGAGCACCTCCTCATTTCGCTCTTGCAGTACATTAGTTCCTAAATTAACACTTTTCAGGATGGTGGATAGGTCATGGTACTCATGGTTCCTCACCACCTGACAACTTGTTATGGGGAGTCATTAAGGTGCATGTATCTACACGTTGTTATGCTACAAACAAAGAACTGCACAATGCTGTTGAGGATGCATTCACACTATCACACCGGTCATGCTCAAGAATATGTCAAGAAGAACATGGAGATGTATGGAACTGTGTTTACAGCACGATGGGGAACATACACATATATTGGACGCTTAATAGGTAAGTACTTGTTCTAAAATAAATCAATTAGCATTCGATATTAGGGGGTATAGGGACTTCTTGCCCACCCTATAGGTACTTTAAATTAGAATAAGTTAACTCATTTAATGTATGCAAAACAAGTGTTAAGCCAAGCTTTCAATAAAGACATAATGAGAACATATATTTCATATGTGTATTCAATAATCTTATAGGAATACCTTTTGGGGGTGGGGGGGGTCAATTATATATTTAAAATGCAAAAGAGAATACTAAGATTAATGAAGTTCCAAACCATACTCTGAGGAAACCAATCTTTGATATATATTTTAGAAACGGTTTCCTTTATTCATAACAATATGCATTACTTTAAAAGGGATAAAGATTATCATACTTAAACATTCAAACTGCTGATTCTATGCATTTACAATGTCACTGATCATTAGAACACTTAATAGTGTATCCCATAAAAGAGTAATTTTATACAATAAATTCCTAGATCTTTGAAAGTATTGTCAGGTAAGATTTTAAAGTTGAAAGTGCAAATATTGTTTAATACAAATTTTATGACATAAATGATTTTCTAGCACTCATTACTTGTGTTATAATATGGTCATTATAACATATTATTTACTTTTATGCATATATTTAGATTTAGATATAGTTATATTTATTGTAAAATATATGTAAATTCTAATGAAGCCTATATATAGTATTGTATATCTTTTGGTGAATAAAGATCTAATCTAATTTAATAAAAAAAATTATCATAGGTTCCATTATATAGTTCGAAAATAACAGTTCACCAACTCTGCGCTAATGTGATCATTTGAGTAGTTATATAATTGGTTCCAAAAGTAACACTGTAATCATAAAGTGTACATTCTATTACAGTTACAAGTATGTATATGATGTAAGACTTGTGAGGTGTGAGACCTCCCTGCTTTTAAATTTCAATAGAGGGCAATGCTTGCTAGAAATCTTCTGGCTGATCAGATTTAGCTCTTGTGATACGCATGCAAAAAGCAATTACCAAGGTGCCATTTTGGAACCTATAATCATTAGCATCATGGAAACTGATACAAGATAGTTACTACGATGATGATGATGGACATGAATTAGTTTAATAGAGCAGTAATTATAATTAAATTATAAGCTACTTCCTCCAATATAGTAAATAGGGAAATTAGATATTCCACCCAAAAATTTTATATTGAGATTTCACCAGAAATGCATGTTTTGAGGACCCCTGAATTAAAAAAAAGCAGTTTTAGGCAAGGTTTGTGCATGTGTGTGTATTTGCACATGCACGTCTGTCTGAACAGTATGACTCTAAACGAAAATTTGGATAAATACCACACTTGGTATTTACATTTACCTTCCAAAGATACAACATGAATATTTTCAAGAAAGCCCACACCCCAGACTACCCTTTACATGGAAGATTTTTCGAAATTTTTGAGTTTTTAAAAAATGGCTCTAACGACTTTAGTTAAAATATCATATATTAAAAGTATTTACATTACAAATAAAACGTATATCTTGAATTTTCTGAGAATAGCCTGTGAAGTCCACTTCATTTGGAAGAAATGTTGTATAATCTCGTATAACTGGTAAACGTTAAGCAATAGATGAAAACATACTACATAAAAAATGTAGTAAACACACAATTTATTTCAAATAAGTTTTTTTTGTGGTATAAGCCAATTTCTGAGATATCTGTATTAAAGGTTTAAATTATTCATTTCTTGGTCATTCTCTAAGTCCTGTCAACATTCAGTTGTTTCTTACAATTGTATGGAAACAGTATTGAATTTTAAGGCCAGCATATAGCATCCAGTTCTTAAACATTTGACTATCGCTGTTTACTTTGTATCTATAATGAAGTGTATAATGTGGCTATTTCTGCAAAGGCTTATTTGGATTAAAATGTAGCAGACAGAAAAATAAGCTTTAGTAAGAAGAGTTTGTACACCCACTAATAAACGATAGAGAAAGTCACGTGAATGTATCACATCATATTTTTTACTTTCTCTACTACGTATAGTAAGTAGGGGAAGTATTGTATTCCACCCAAAAATTCGATACCAAGATTTCACCGGAAATATATGTTTTGAGACCCCCTGAATCCAAAAAAAGCATTTTTGAAAACATATCCGTGCGTGCGTGTGTGTGTGTGTGTGTGTGTGTGTGTGTGTGTGTGTGTGTGTCTGTGTGTCTGTGAACAGTACAACTCAGAAACGAACAGTCGGATAAACACCAAACTTGGTCTTTAGGTTCAGTATCTTCCAGAGATGCGACACGAAGGTTTTCAAGAAAATCCCCCCACCTAAGATTACCCTTTACATGGAAGATTTTTCGAAAATTTTAATTTTCTCAAAAATGGCTCTAACGACTTTGATTAAAATATCATATGTTTAAGATATTTTCATGACAAATGAAATGTATATCTTGAATTTTCTGAGAATGTCTCCAAAAGTATTATTCATTGTGAATGACTTGCATAACTGGCAAACCATAAGAGATAGAGAAAATTTTACTACACAAAAAATGTAGATCGCATTAAAATACACAATTTATGTCATACACATTTTTTTTGTTGAGTGAACCATTTTCGAGATATTGCTTTTTATTCCCTTAAATTTTTCAATACTTATTTTCTCAAATGGGAATTCGTTATTCATTTTTTTGTCTTGGATATGCAAAGAGTATTAATCTGTGGCAAAGGGAATGGTGCTGCACCTAGCAACCAGCTATTAAGAGATATGTATGTGCTTAAAGGCTACTGTATTTCTATATTGCCCTTGTAAATATATATTCCCCTTACATCTACAAGAAAATTAGCAATAAGATAGAGTCTACAAATGTTTATCTCGATTAACATGAAGTAGACAGAGAATAAGCGTTTGTAAAAATAGTTTGTACAAGAGTAGAGAAAGTCATGTGAGTGTAACACATCAGATTTTTTCTTCCTGTGGTCATGCAAAGAGGAGAGAATTTCAAAGCCATCACATAGCGAGCCACTTTTTAAAAATGTATCTTTTTAGCCTACTGTATCCTTCTTATACCTTTAAGAAATGTGTAAATGCATAACAAAAGTTTATCTCAATTAATAAATAGTTAGAAATAAGCTTTTTTAATAGTAGTTTGTAGAAGATTGAGTAGAAAAAGTCATGTGAATGCAACACATAAATTTTTTTTGTGTGTGAAGTACAGGATGGGTGAAATGTTGGTATATTTCTATATTTAACTGTGACATCACAAATGCTTTGGGAAATAGACCAATATGGAGAAACATCTGTCTATACAGAGATTATGAAGGAAAATGCATAGGGATGTTTTGGGTTCATAGGCAGGTAAATTTAGTTTAAATTCATATTTAAAATGTAAGTATACAGAGGTATTGAACCTTTCACCTCCCTGTACAACAAATCTCACAATGCGAACATTTTTCATTTTCAAATGCCCATCTGGATACTTTCTATTTAATGCTTCTATGCATGGTATAACATATTTATGCTTTAAAACTTTATCTTACACTTCAAATTTCATGTTTTGTTCAAATTGCATTCAGTTGACTTGCTTTATTAGGTGAAAATGCAGTATGGCAAAGGATGGCTTTTTGTTCTTTCTTTTAATACAAAAGGATGTTAAGGATTTCACCAATGTAAAATAAATTATTAATTAATTATACTTGGAAACTGCACAGTAAAGCAATGAAACAATGCAAATTGGAAAAGGACTGAATCATAAAACTACTTCAACATCATTAGATTTATATCTCAGAAGGAGAGGTTGCTCCCATCATCAGCTCGTAATGACCATCAGCTGGTGGTCAATGGTTGGCTTATCCCCTTGGCAGTTTGAGGTAAACATACCTAAAGACAATGTAGCTGAAATTATCAAGTCCTTTTCCAAATTACATTGTAAAATAAATTGTTATTCAGCATTAGCTCTTTGAATGTTCACATGTGTGGCATACATTCTGTACATATAAGAAAACGGAGGATGCATTCTTGTGGTATTGAAGCAATTGGATGCAGAAAAAAGAGAATGTATTCATTAAGTAATTGAAAGACAGAATGAAATGAGAAAATGCAGAAAAGACTAATGATATTATAAAAGTGATGCCTACTATATTTGGAACAATTCATCAAAATCATGCACATTACTTTTAGAAGGGGATATTCATTGAAAAATAAAGTTATACACAAGTGGAGTAGTATGTAGATTGGAGTGAGTGTGTGGGAAGATATTGACAACTTCCTGAAACAATTAAGATGGTAACTGGAAGAATTTCAACCCACTGAAATTCTATAAAGGGATCATTCATTGGGTGATAAAAAATTATGTTGATGACTATGATGAACACATATATGTGATTGTTTTGAAGAGAAGAAGGATGATGATAATGACAGAAAGAGATGTCAAAATTTATATGTATTAGGTATTTCAAACCTTGTAAACCCAGATTATTGTTCAGAAAGCAAGTTATCCAAATGCTTTTTTAAGATACTGGCTGATATAAAAACAACTTTTTTTTTTTCTTTCTTTCTTCAATGATATATAATTAATTATAAACTTCAATTCTGATGATATCACTATCATGTCTGTTTTCCTAAAAAGTGCATACTGCTTTTTGAAACAATGTTCATCATATATCACTATACCTTGTAATAGAAATATTTCCTTTTGCCACTATAACAATCTGAAAACAATGAGTTACCTGCAAAAAATATTTTATGCATATGAAATATATGTAGGATTAAATTACAGTTGTCATTAACTCTTACAAAAATTACAGTAATAATTACCTCAGTATAGAGTTTTATTAAATATTTTAAACAACCATAAACAAGCTTCAGTGATGGTTTTGTAACTTGTAACATCCCTACAAAATTAGGAATGCAGTTCTAACTCACTTTAATGGTACCATGATTGAATTGATGAGTGGTCAAAACAATTCCAATTGGCATATGGCTCAATGACGTGTTAAAAATGTTTATACACTCTGTGATTGAAAGTATCTGGAGTGATTTTAGGCATTGTAAGGCTGGGGATTCCATCTATTACATGGAATATGGATATAGCATCTGAAGTAATAATGAGACAGTATGAAAGAGTAGAGTGGGTCATTCTGTTGAGTTTACAAATTTTTACTATGGCCAGATGACCGAGTACCATAAGTGCAGCAAGGTAATATGGGAGATCTTAAGACCTCTTTAGATATGGCCAACATTTATGCCACAGTTCAGAATTAAAATTATGGGACATTTGCAACCCAAAGTAACCAGCAGGCATAGGAATTGCTAATCATTAAAGTCAGGATGAAAGAAAATGAAGTTGAACCATAAATAATGTGAACAATTTTTGGAAAAAGGCGAGGAAAAGACTGGAAGATATAGAAATACAAATCATGTTCAGTGAGATTGCCGAAAAGAGCTCCTTAGTTTGTTATAGGTCAATGAAAAATACATGGGGTAGGGAAAAATATATAGACATAGTAAATAAAGAAGAGAGAGAATCTATTGCATGAGTAAGAACCGGAGCATGGAGGCTAAGAGGGTTAAGACGGCATTCATCAGAACCAATGTCCGATATGTGGTGGTAATGAAGACATTGAACACATAGTATTTAAGTGCCAAGTAACAGAAAATTGGAGAAAAGAATTTTTTAATAAGAAGTGGTTGATGGGGGATAGAAATACACTTATGATCGAAATGATGTGCAAAGACGCTAGAGGCATTGGACAGTTTTTGTGTAAAGTAAAAAATAAATGGATTTGGACAGTAGATAGAGTAAAGTAAGAGGTAGCATATCTTACTTTGAATGGAAAACTATAGTGAATGTGTGATGGTTAAGTAATCAATAAGTGAAAAACAAGTGGAAATGGGACATGAAAAAACTGAAAAAACAAGATAATTTATTGGCGAAAAATTGTAAAATGTAAATAATCTGTAGTGATTGTCTACAGAATGTGTTGACAGGAAATTGTAAAATGTAAATAAACTTGAGTGATTGTCTACTGAATGAGTGGCCAGGGTCAAAGTGCAGTTTACAAACCACACCCATCCCTTGTACAGTCTGTGGACATTTGCAGACAACACCCATCAGACCATATTTACCTGGCTCTCAGTGAATCATGGCTACTATTGTTTACATTCTTTCTATTGACATAATAATTTGAGCGTAAATAACTTGAAGCCAACTGCTTAATAATTCCTGTGCCTGGTAATCTGGTTGAGCTTCCATTTTGACCTCCAGGCAGTGTTGAGTATTGAAAGGGTAATCTAAAGGTATCAGAACTTAATCTTAGATTATGAATGTTAAAGGTAAGGTGCAGAAACTTAGAACTCTTGCAGAATGAAATTGTGGCACACCAGCAGTGCTGATATAATCCTGTTAATTGACAGCATTGTTAACAAACAAAATATTTATTTTATTTACACCAAAATATGCTAAGCACTGCCTTGCTCGGTGCATGGATTGACACCACTGGACTATGAAACAAGGGAAATTTGAAGTTTTGAAGTACTTTTTTATGAACAGCATCTACAGCCTGTGAAATTTGGAGGTTAGGGTGTTATTTGTCGAGATGTAGTTTGGTGCTGCTTCTCATTGAGAGGTCTTGGACCTCTTGTTGCTCTACTCAACAAAGACAGAGCAGATGGTTACAAATACTTTCTAACCGTTTATTTGCTACCTACCATCAAAGACCAATACAAGAATGACAACTCTGGATCAATGTAGGAGAGAATAACTCATATTATTTACAGTCTGTAAACCAAAGATTTTATACCAACATACAGAGAGTAAATTGGCTTGATCAGAGTGCTGATGTAAACCCAACAGAATATTGTTTGAAAGTTTCAAAATCCTATAGATTATGAAGATCCACATGATTACCTACCTGTTGCAGTTCTGTATGAAGAAGGCTCTCTATGCCTCAGCAAACTTACCACTACCTGACTGTAAATGTGTCAGTAAGAGTGGAGGATTTGGAAAAGGAAGAATGAAAATAAATTAAATTTAGTTTTATCTATGGACGCTTTTTTAATCAGTATGGTCCTTAGCATCTCATTGAGTGTTAAAGACTGGAAATTTTGCTCAAAGGCCTCTGTCAGGTTTGAGGTTCTTTTACGTGCCATAAATCTATAACACAGGACCACAGGCTTTGGTTCCCTTCCGAAGGAAGCCATGCTAAGGATTTGTATGCCTGAAAAAATCCATTGTCCTCTGCTGGGTTTGAAACCTAAGACTTCAGGAACTAGAGGCTGGCATGGTATCTCTAGACCATAGAAGATGACCCAAATCTATATTGGATACCCATAAACAAGCTTTGTCTACAGTCTCAAGTGGTTTTCCAAATACTTTTGATCACACAATGTTTCCTTCAAAATTTATACTTCCATTATACAGTTTTCATTTGTCCCTTTATAAACCTTCATTATGGGAGTAGAAAATGGAATCTAAATGCCGTACTAAAGATATGCAAACCTCTTCATTTTATTTTTTATTTGTTTTGTTTTTCTGTTGGTTCCCACATTCCCCTTAAATAAACCATCACTGCAGCACAGCTTCTCAACTTATTCAGAACTATACATAACCTTGACATTGTTATTTTGTACCGTAAAGCAGGGTTACTTGAAACACTTCCAAACTATAACTTATCGCAGCATTCACAATTTCTGTACAATTTTTATCTAACAACTCTCATATTATAGATGGCATTTGAAAAGAGTAATGTAATGTAATATTTATTTCATCATTATTACAATAATACAAATAAAGCTTACATCTAAAACTTATGTCTAGTGCACCAGTTTTCTAGTTCCCCCATATTTAGCCCCTAGGCTGTATGTATGGGATAAACCTACTATACCATCTCTCCACTTTACAAACTATGCCCGTTCAGCTGTACCTTTCTTAAGCTCCTTATCCACTTATCCCTTGTGTTGCCTAAAAATGTCCCCATTATTTTAATTGTTTCTACTTTTGTGCTTCCCAACATTCTTAATTCTATTGCTTCTTTGTTTAGCTTGTCCCATTTTTTATTCCATATAACCTCTCTCCACCTTTTAACCTTATCACATTCTATTAAACAATGAAAAATACTACCCGATTGATCACACATAATACATCCCCCTGAACAATTATATCCATTCCTTTTTAAAAATATCACTCCTGTGCACATCCACGCAAGACCTATTCTACCAAATTGATTGCATATATCTACATACTTCTCCCTTCCCCAATTTCTTTTAACTGATTTATACAAGATCAGTGATCTTTTATCCTCAAAACTAGCCCATATTTCTTGTTTCTCGATATCTGCCACCCTCAATCTCACTTCTTTCCAAAACCCACTGTTATTATGTTTATCTAATAGGAAAATATTCCTCATGCCAATTTCTTTTAGGACATTTCCCATCTCCCCTAACCAACACTCTTCTCCTAGGACAGCTTTTTGAAACTGTATACATTCTTTTAATATACATATTACTATCTTCTAAATTTAAACATCTATACCAATACTTCAAAATTCTTTCCACTATTATACCTTTTCTCCCTACCCTTCCTAGCTCTGCCAGTGCCACGCCCCTTGGTGAACTCTTGGTAAACCCAAAACTTCTCTACAAAACATTCTATGGACTATATCAATCTTAATCCATCCCTTTGCCACCCCCCATATTTCTATTCCATATAACATTTTTGACTCCACTACAACTTCATATACCTTTCCAACCAGTTCATTGTTAGCGTGGGTGTTTTGCACAAGCAAGCTCTAACAGCTTTCATTGCTAGCTTTCCTTTCAATTGTGCATATTTAGATTGTGCTTCCCATTTCCCGTTGCTTGAGAATCTAATTCCCAAGTAATCAAATTCTTTTACCACCTCCTTTTGCTCTCCATTTATATACCATCTTTCCGCTCTTTTTAATTTTGATCCTTTCTTGAACACTATTATCTTGGACTTTTTTGAAAAGAGTATTGCAAATATGCACTCAAATTTTCATTTTCAAACTGAATTTTAATTTTTATTGATGTTTCCAGTTTTTTTTTCCAAATAATGGTGATACTTGAAACATAAATGACTTGACATAGAAACATCCTGATTTTTCAAATTAGAAATCAAGTGAGATACTTGAAACAATGAACCAAGTTTTTAAAAAGTAGAACAGAAATATAACACTTAATTTTCATTATTATACAGTATTTAATGCTACAAATTAATGCTCGGAAACATAAGAGAAATGACAGGAATAACAATCAGTGCTATCACATCACTTTTAAAAATGAAAGTGTTTCAAGTAATCCCATTTTCAAGAATCACCTCTGTAACCCCACTTTACGTTATCTAAGAATCTGCCTAAAAATTAATGATCACATACCATGTTCAGTGCTTTGCTTCTGCTGATGTGCTTCATGGTATTTATTTTCTTGTTTCTTTCTTCTCATTTTCTGGGAAATTTACAGAGTAAAAATAACCTGCGGAAAGAACCAAGATAGAGGAGAATGGATAACTTTATGGGGTGAGCACTTAAGTGACCAATCCATAGCCATATAAGGTTTTAAAGATATCTTATATACGAACATACTGTATGATAATATTACCAGTGCAACTATATTGTATGAACTATGTGTTTATTGAAACTATTTGCACCTCAGGAAGATTTCATATTATGTTTTATATACGAGTATATTATGAGAGCTATCTCAGATATAATAAAGCATATGCTATCTCTATAGAAATAAGTAGTTGTTAATATTTTGGTTTATTACTCAAGTAATTCTGTGCAGGTTTAACTCAGTAACTTAAAACCTTCTTTGTCTGCTAGCTGTTGAAATGGATGAAAAAAATCATACAGGTCAGATTAGTGTTTTAGATCACTAAAATTTAAAATTTGTTTCCACATATGCCAAATGAAACGCATGAACTATTTCAGGAAGTGTGTGAGACTCCACATTAGACACACTAGAATTTCTTAGTTGACTGAAAATATTCATGAAATTGTACAACTGTAGAAGACAGTCAAGACCCTTGAGGACTGAGGTAATCTTGAAAACCTCTGTAGATTATTGCAGATTTGGGACAAAGACTAATAACCCATAAACATGGTACATATATTGAAATCAGTGGTACAGCTGAGTGCATGGAATTGTGCTGATATAAGGTGCAGAGGTTTACATTGGTAAGAAAATATTGAACTGCTTCTGCCACACCCAGCTCCCACCCCTTACCTGGTTCTCACACTTCACTTAATGTTTGTCTTACGCTCCCCTTTTCCTTTGCTCTTGAGCATGAAACTGACCTGTGTTCATAGGTTAATGTTTGAGTGCCATGACTTTAGACATCAAACTTATACAAGACAGACTCATCCAGGAGCTGGTGTAGACCATTGTGGCATAACTTGCCTTCCAGTCACTCAAGTGAAATGTGTCTGTACTCTCTTCCCCCTTTTGCCACTCACCTAGGCCTGAACTTTGTTGATGGGCTAAGATGTGTGTCAGACTTTATTTAAACCAATAAGAGATTGGCTGGACTGGTGTGTAACACAGATGATAAGGATAAACTGCCAACTACATAAAAGAAAAACATAAGAAATCAAAAGCATCAGCACATTTCTATGCACTCAACTGTACATTGCATTGCATTTTAATAGAGAATCTTCAGAAGAAAGTGATTACTGTTTCTCCACGATAATATAAGAACTGCTTATCACCGATCACAATTTTGGAAACACTCTCACACCCAGTCTACATTATGGACATGAGACCAACTGATTATCGTATTTTCCGTAAACTGAAAAACTAACTTAGAGGTCACAGTTTGAGACGGTAATTTGTATCACAAATTACTTTAATGTAAATAATTATTTACATATGAATATGTATTTTTATGTAACATTGATTTCAGAGGTTTAATAATTGTAATTATTAATGGTAAATAATAATTTTCGGCTCTACTGAAACTGTTAACAATAACAATACTGCAATGAAGGGATTGAGTTGTTTATCGTTACCGGGAACCAGGAAGTTACGTAATGTTTCGCGCCTTTTCAGTAAAAAAAGCTTCCAGAATGTTCTATAAAAGTAATATGTATTAGTGGTTTTCATTGGATAGTAAAATAGACGCTAATGTTGGCGCGTTTTGTTGGCCAATGGTAATTCATTTATAATCTTTAGGTGTATCTTGAGGTAAGCCTATAAATAGTGTTGATTCAAGGAGAGCGTCCCCCCAGTTCGTCAAGATTCACGAAGCATTACACATCGTCTTCCGTAGTTACACGTTGGCCGCTCAGTTCATCAAATTTTCGTGTACAATACGTGACTACATGTCGCCTATCGGTCCTTCAGTTCGTTAAATTACACGCAGTGAAAATCATTAAAGATCTAAAATATTACAAAGTCACTTATATACAAAAATTGAAGTACGTGAGTTAAAAGTGAGAAGTTATGATAAACAGTTTCAGTATGGCGATCATCTAGATAAATCTGTGAAAGTGTTAGTGCACGTGTTCGACAATAAAACATTATAAAACACATTTCATCACTAGTAATTTTTTTGATAAAAGATTCCTTTTCCGCTTCACACCCTGCAAGAATTAAATGCCTACCTAAATAGCTGGCCGGAAGACAATATACATAACCTTAAAACTAATTCATATAGATTGCTACGTCAGAGGGAACTACGAGCCAGACCAACGAATGACGTCACACGAGATGGCTGCACTAGTGAGGTAAACGACATTACGTGAGAAACATTATCCACCACATGGGGACACAAATACACAAATACACACAAATACCACTTCAAATTGGCGCACCAACGTGGGGCGAAGTGACTAGGAAAGGAAGGCGAAGTGACCAGGAAAGGATCAGCATAATCAGGACGTGGAACGAAAGTAGAAGTAAAATGATCTACAAGACGCAGATTCCAGAAACAAGAGGAGCGACAAACGACGTGGATAAGTGGACGCAAAAACATCGAGACAACGTAGATTCATCATAAAACAACGCAGAAGCGACATACAAATCTAGGAGAAAGGGGCAGAACGCTGGACATCAAGGATACATCATCAGACAGCATCACAAAGTCAGGTGATTGTATTTTTTTTTAGAAAACATAAACAATGGCCACTAATAACATAGAAAAAACAATGATGGAGGGAGATAGTGTAAAAGTTAGCTGTAATTCAATACAGGTTACAAAAAAAAGCTCAAACAATGTAGTATTGAAGAAAAAAAAATGCTAGTGTGGAAAGTAAGAATAGAATAGCAGGAAATGTTAATCTTGATACTAGAATGATTATGGATATGATAAATAAGACTATTGCACATCAATTAGAATGTCATAGGAAAATAAGAGAAGATTTTGATAGGATTTTTGAACAAAACAGGAAATCAATTGAAAGTATTGGTAGGAGGAATGAGAAAGTAGAGCAAACAGTAGATCAAAGCAGTGAAGAAATTGAAAAGAAAGTTAGGAAGTTAGATAGTTGTATGCCAGAAATGAGAGATGAAAATGAGGAAGTAATAGTAAGTGAGACAGGAGAGATTTCAAAGAAAATGCTAGACATGAGCAAGGAAATAGGTAACAAAGAAAGTGAGGTTAATGTAGAATGTACAGAGTTAGGAAGTCAAGTGAGTAATATTTCAAGTGAGCTAAGAGAGATAAATGAGGTTATGAATGTAGATGTGAATAAGGCTCAAGTTAATTTCAGTGGGGAAATATCAGAAATACAGAAAGAATCAGAAATGCAAGGAAATAAATTGTACCAAGATGTTCAAAATGAAAACTCCAGTCCAGTACAGTTTAGTACAGATTTGTCAGAGTATTTTCAAAGTAATGAGATAGTAAAAGAATTGAAAATGAAAGTTGTTAAAAGATGTGTAGTTCAAGAAACTGTAGATTGTTTTCAAATGTTATCATGGGACGAAATTTCAAATGAATACAAGAGGTTATTCATGAACAATTTGAAGGTTAGGTTACGGCTACGAGTAATGTTTAGCCACACACAATTTGATCCAGGAGGGTAAATAGTAATGAGATGTAAACTAAATGCTGGATAGTTGAAGACGACTTGCAGAGAAATGTATTGGAACGTAAGAGGGTTAACTAAATATATATGTCATTTGAAAAGAGAAATAAATTATAAAAAGAAAGAGAGAAATGTTTAAAAAAAAAAAAAAAAAATAAATAAATAAATAAATTAAATTTTTAGTAACTGTAACAGTATTTGAAAAGAAGAAAGTAATAATTGAAACTTAATATGATATTAAAGTAAAGGTGCGTAAATACAATTCCAAGATTTAAAAATTAAGAATGCAAAGATTGAAACTTAAGATGATATTAAATTAAAAGTACGTAAATACAATTCCGAGAGTATTATTGAAATAAAATTCAGAATAACAAAAATTGGTACAAATAAACAAATACTTACGTAGCAAACAGAAAAGGTGAAACATTGTCAAGATTTAAGAGATGTAAATATATTTGCAAAGTACAAAATAACAAAAAAATTGGTAAATATAATTAAAAATAATTGAAACAAATACTTATGTAGTAAATAGAACATGGGAAACATTGTCTAGATTTAAGAGATGTAAATATTTGTGTTGAGGGTGAATATTTTGGTACATATATATAATAATTACAAAAATCTTAAATGTATAAATTTTGTCAACAGCTTAAAGTAAACAATTTGGTAGTAGTAAATAAATAGTTTAGGGTATAGTATTTGCTATATAAAAAAAAAAAAAAAAATTTTGTGATGTAAGATGAATATCTAAATTAATTAAACCAAAGCCAGTAAGTAATGGCGAGATAAAACATATATTGTGTGCTAAATGCGTGTGAAGTGTTAAGTGAAAGTGAATAGAGTGTGTTACAAGATTTAGGAGACTAAAAACAAAATTATAAAATTTCCAAACAGGTTATAAATGTTTATAATTATATTTCTAGTGGGGCATATGAGACGGTAATTTGTATCACAAATTACTTTAATGTAAATAATTATTTACATATGAATATGTATTTTTATGTAACATTGATTTCAGAGGTTTAATAATTGTAATTATTAATGGTAAATAATAATTTTCGGCTCTACTGAAACTGTTAACAATAACAATACTGCAATGAAGGGATTGAGTTGTTTATCGTTACCGGGAACCAGGAAGTTACGTAATGTTTCGCGCCTTTTCAGTAAAAAAAGCTTCCAGAATGTTCTATAAAAGTAATATGTATTAGTGGTTTTCATTGGATAGTAAAATAGACGCTAATGTTGGCGCGTTTTGTTGGCCAATGGTAATTCATTTATAATCTTTAGGTGTATCTTGAGGTAAGCCTATAAATAGTGTTGATTCAAGGAGAGCGTCCCCCCAGTTCGTCAAGATTCACGAAGCATTACACATCGTCTTCCGTAGTTACACGTTGGCCGCTCAGTTCATCAAATTTACGTGACTACATGTCGCCTATCGGTCCTTCAGTTCGTTAAATTACACGCAGTGAAAATCATTAAAGATCTAAAATATTACAAAGTCACTTATATACAAAAATTGAAGTACGTGAGTTAAAAGTGAGAAGTTATGATAAACAGTTTCAGTATGGCGATCATCTAGATAAATCTGTGAAAGTGTTAGTGCACGTGTTCGACAATAAAACATTATAAAACACATTTCATCACTAGTAATTTTTTTGATAAAAGATTCCTTTTCCGCTTCACACCCTGCAAGAATTAAATGCCTACCTAAATAGCTGGCCGGAAGACAATATACATAACCTTAAAACTAATTCATATAGATTGCTACGTCAGAGGGAACTACGAGCCAGACCAACGAATGACGTCACACGAGATGGCTGCACTAGTGAGGTAAACAACATTACGTGAGAAACTTTATCCACAACGTGGTGCTACAAATACACAAACACAATTTGCACTATACTACTTCAAGTTTTACAATATTAAATACCTGAACGCAGCTGTTACCCAGTGCATCTGATAGTTAAATCTCAAATGATTAAACGCATGCAGTAGCAAACATAAAATTGTGGAAGCAGTCATTAAACTCTAACAAGGAAAATACCCAAACTGGACAGACCCAATTTCTTACTAAATTAGTATAAGGTAGAGCTTTGGTTGATAAAAACATGGAAAAGTCATTCCACTAGCTTTTTCACCTGTCATGAGATATCTTGATTCAAAGGCTGCACTTATTCCAGTATTGTGCTAACAAAATCATACAGATAGGTAAAGCTGGCCTGATGTTACAAATACATATTGCTCTTTTTGGATTTTTAAAGTAGAAATAATGATAACACCATCTTTAACGATGATAAAATAACAAGAATGTAACACAACAAGAAAATTGTGATTCAAATCATTCTTCCAAAAACAACAAGATTTTTTTAACTCTTAGACGCATATTTTGGACAGTATAAAATAGAAATCTAAAGACTGGAAGAATTGTTCAGGAATAAAATATTAGTCATGGAAGCCTACAAAAATTACATGATAGAGGCTTTATAATGAAGTTATTTTGTGCACCACCAGTTCGGTTTACCAATATTGAAAGATGTACTGTTATATGCTTGGCAAAACGTGGATAATTACTGATAAACAGAGGCAGGCTTTTCAAAATGCCCTGAAAACAATGTTACATACCATGTTATGCATTGTGTGTGTGGTGAAGTTGAATGTGAAAATGCAGCAGTTATTAAGTATTTGTATTGTTCCAGGATGCTGTGTCCAGACCATTTTGTTTCAGATCCACATCAACAATTAGGTCAGTGATAAAGATGGTCCTAAATATACAACATTATGTGTCAAGGTTACAAAAAGATCCACCATGTCAGTATGAACATCAGATATAGCCTATAGCTAGAGTCGAGGTGAGCACCAAAAAAATTATATGTGAATTAGAGGGTGAATCAAATATAAACCAGAATTTTAAATTAGCAGCTCTGGTTGTGAACAGAAATGGGTGGGGCTTTGAGAGGATGTTTGTGGGATGTCTGGAGTAGGGGTCTTGATGCATCACGCACCACAGAGTGGCTGCTCATCTCAGTACGCCATGAGCAAGTAAGAGGTACACACATCTGTTGCGCAGTGCATCATCAAAAGAGCAGACTTAAAGAGCATATGAGATGCATTTACCAAAAGCAGCCAGATAAATCAACAGTAGCACATCATTTCTGATCTTCAAACCATGATATCACTCCAAACATAAAACTCTTAAAACCGATCAACAGTAGCAATGAATTGGACATCTGGGAAAAAATACATATCGTCAAACACAGGAATCACGTAATGAATTTCGAACTGCCTCCACCCAGCAGCCTTTGGAGGTTCATCAGCCCAGCACCAGAGAACACTACTAGGCACACACATTCCCCAGACAATAACCAGCAAAATCAGTTGAAAACGTGCTGACAAAAGGAGCAAACCGTCTCCCGAAATGCGTTCAAGTAAGAACATTTTAGTGATATAGTGTAACAACCTTCAACTCTCTTTATTTTAAATTACATCATCATGAAGTTTCTGGCAGAAGGCTTCTTGCACAGTTTGGGGAAGCAACACTGTAGAAAGTGGTAGAAAATGAGCCTCACCAAAGATGACCACAGACAAGCATCACTTCAGACAACATTTGTGCTGTAATGTGACCTTATTGAAGAAGATTGGCACATAACAATTTCTGAAATTGCTTTATTCATAGAAATAAGCTTTGGAAGTGTTCAAGCCATTATCAATGATGAACTCAACTTCTGGAAATTGTTTACCAATGCAAGGCCACACACTGCTGTCTTAAAGCAGGAAAAACTGGAGGAAATGCATTCGACACCTCTGGAACATCCTCCTTACAGTCCAGATTTATCACCCCGACTACCGTTTGTTGGGTCACTGAAGGAAGAATTGGGAAGAAAGCAATTTGATGATGATGATGATGATGATGCAGAGAGGAGTATGTGTGTAACTGCCTGCACACATGTTCCTCTTCTTTAATCGAGGAGGCATCAAAAAGTTGCCAGTTCGATGGCAAAAATGTGTGAAAACTTTGGAAGACTATGTAGAAAAATGAGGTGGTGGTTCTATTTTTGTTGGGGGACTCAATAAAATTGCAAAAAATAATTCTGGTGTATATTTGATTCACCCTCGTAAAATTTCAAATCATGATATCTTGCAACAGGCAGAAAAGTTAGCAGAATTATTTTTATCATGGTTTTACCAATCAAAAATCGGCCTACATACTGATTTAGAAATAAATCTGGCCTGTCCAGTTGGGGTACTTTCCTTGTAAGAGAAACATGTTGATGAAGGTAGACTGATCAAATAAAATGTACACTAGCATTTCTAAGATAACCCTTGTGCGAACAGTTTGAAATTACAACTTTATTACCACTTAGAAGATTTTTTGAACTCTGGTTGTTTATTTGGCACAATGATGATGTTGGTGATGAGAAGGAAGAGGAGGATGAGGATCATAAATTTATGTTAATTCTTCTTTTATTGTGAAGGAAATATTGGAAAAATAGTAATCTTAAATTCAAAGCTAAGTAAATTTTTAGAGTAACACTGCAGCTGCTTTCATTTTAAATAATCACAAATAACATTTTGGGAGGGACAAAGTACAGGAATTAACTATTAAAAGTTTAACTCAATGGATCACTCACTCTAAAATTCCAATCTATGTACTTTCCATAGATATGAGTGTAATTACAATATGGTAGTGGTACCAGATTGAAAATTAATATTATTATGATGCATGGATTTACTTTATTAATTTTGTAGCATTGGAAGCTATTGCACCATAAAAGTTAAAAAAGCTGACATGCAGAATGTATGTCCAAGCTTTCTGTTGTTGCTAGGCGCAGGTTTCATTCAACTTAGAAACATCATGCAAATTCTGCTGATTTGGGTTAGGACATTTGCCCAAGAGATGAAGGACTGCTGAGGTAGCAGGAATGCAACTCTAAAAACCCCTGGCTTTTGGGGCAAGGGGGAACTCTAGAGGGACTATTACACGAACCTGCATCAGTCCGATTCTTGAAAGTCATTATGAAAAGTAAATTATAAATCAGCAAGACAACACCGTGCATCGGGCAACATCTGCTCCTCTCAGGTAAGCATACCATTTCACTAATTCATTGTAACGCCCTTTAGGCAGCCTCGAGCCTATATTTTTATACATCTGTTGGGTCTCGATGTAAATGTTTAGGACCATACTAGTCATACCAACACCTTCCCCTTGGTCATGTACTTTAGATGCTTTAGCTTCCCTTAGTCTGGGACTTCCTTCCCGTGTGAGTTGCTCTACCCAGTGGTTTGAGACGCGCAAGTCTCCTGCCACCTGTGAATTAGTCACTCCTCTGAGCTACCCCTCCTTTATCTGTGACATGTATTGTAGTTACCTGAGTCTTAATCATCACCCCTTCCTTACCCCTGAAAAACTAACCACGACATTTGGTGAAGGCGTCCCTTTGAACCTCATCATTACCCCTCCAAACATCCCTTAATTTCGAATGCGACATCTGGTGTGAGGCACCTGATTGAGCATCTCTCACCCCCTTTCAACCCTCCGTAATTCCCACTACAACACTATGCACTCTAAGAGTCAGTTATTTGCCAATTTGAATAGCTAATGAAAAAGTTTAATGATACATATAGTATCTGCACCAACTGGATTGCATTTCAACCATTTGTGATATAGGATGGTGTTAGCCTAAATGGAGGATATCTCCAAGTTGCTGCTAGAGCCATTAATGATATGTGCCTTGCTTAGCCATATACAGTGTGAATGGTTTACTTTTGAGGTTAGGTTTAAACATAGAAATTGCTTGGCAATGCTTCAGGTCTTCAAGAAAGTAGATTATGAACAACTCCAAGAAGGTTTACAATGTGTAAACAGTATTGGCAGTGTAAGTTAGGTACTGTTGAGAAAATTATTTCCATGAGAAAAATCAAGGGCATTTTAAAATTATCATTAGCTATGCTTTGGAGTGCATTTTGATATAGCACATTGCTTTCATAGTTGCTTCCTATCCAGAAATTTCCATTGAGTTTAAGCTTTTTGACTTGTTTCGTCTTCTGTTACTCAGACTGATCCATCTCTGTTGGTGTTCCTGTTTCTCTTTTTCCTTGGGATTGATACTTTTGATACTTCATTACTTCACAAGGAATTCTGTAGGCTAGCATTCTAAATGGATTTTCATTGCAGTATTGTCATTCTTTTATCTTCTCATTTAAAATACAGATGTTCAGTTTTGTTTAATATTTTTATTCATTTTCTTATTTATTATTCTGCATCCAACTACTTTTCTAAAAAACCATCAATGCCCAGGATTCATTGCCATACAAAAGAAATGGGTGAATAAAGCTTTTCAAGTTTTGGTGAATAATGTTTTCTTAATTTTACCACTTACTCTGAATGTTTTGTTATTTCTATTGTGCAACCCAAATAATTACCATCCTTAAGTTGTTCAGTTGTATTATTACTTTCTCTACTACGTATAGTAAGTAGGGGAAGTATTGTATTCCACCCAAAAATTTGATACCGAGATTTCACCAGAAATACATGTTTTGAGACCCCCTGAATCAAAAAAAGCATTTTTGGAAACATGTCTGTATGTGTGTGTGTCTGTGAACAGCATAACTCAGGAACGAACAGTCGGATAAACACCAAACTTGGTATTGAGGTTCAGTATCTTCCAGAGATGCGACACGAAGGTTTTCAAGAAAATCCCCCACCCCAGACTACCGTTTACATGGAACATTTTTCAAAAATTTTAATTTTCTCAAAAATGGCTCTAACGATTTTGATTAAAATATCATATGGCAAATATCAAGGCAAATAAAATGTATAACTTGAATTTTCTGAGAATGTCTCCAAAAGTATTCTTCATTGTGAACAACTTTTGCATAACTGGTAAACCATAAGAGCTAGACAAACGTTTACTACACAAAACATGTAGATCGCGTTAAAATACACAATTTATGTCATATGCATTTTTTTTTGTTAAGTGAACCGTTTTCGAGATATTGCTTGTTATTCCCTTAAATTTTCCAATACTTATACTTTTTCTCAAATTCATTATTCATTTTTTTATCTTGTACATGCAAAGAGTATTAATCTGTGGCAAAGGGAATGGTGCTGCACCTAGCAACCAGCTATTAAGAGATATGTATGTGCTTAGAGGCTACTGTATTTCTATATTGCCCTTGTAAATATATATTCCCTTTACATCTACAAGAAATTTAGCAATAAGATAGAGTCTGCAAATGTTTATCTCGATTAACATGAAGTAGATGGAGAATAAACGTTTGTAAAAATAGTTTGTACAAGAGTAGAGAAAGTCATGTGAGTGTAACCATCAGATTTTTTTATTGTTTTAGTTCTAATTAGTTTTTTTCTTTTAGGAGTAGAATCCATGATTTTGAGGTTATTATACTTTAGAGCCTGTAATGAATTGATTAATAATATTTGATGAGAATCTTTTGTTGCAGTCATTACAACTTAATCATTAGAAAATAAGTGTTGAGCACTTCATTGGATTGGAAATTCCAAAATGTTCTTGCAATACAGAGACCACATGGTCAATATAAAGTTAAATAATGTAGGTTGCATGGATATCATTTTTGACTTGTTCCATTTAAACTATGTATTACTTTTTCCTCTGTAGGTATATATAAGCTTTGTGTTGCTCTAATTAAGGTCAAGAATTCCTCCATGTATGTTCCTTTAAAATGTGTTCTGATATTCATTCAGTTTAGTCTTAATACTTTTACATAAAGTTTAAGAGTTAAGTATGCTTATGCCACCAGAAATTCCATTTAATGATCAATATTAGTCTGCTGTTTTTCACTGTTGTCTGCAATAACACCTGGCAACGAGTACAGTAGTACATTTTTGGTTCACACAATGTGTGCCACATCATACTTAAGGCCATTTGTGAAGATCTAGTATGTTTTCCAGTGGCCTAATCTCCTTTCCATGGAAACAAAAACTTGATCACCAAATACATTTTCAAATTTACAAGTGTCTAGTTTTTAAATGACTGACCCTTGCACATTGTAGTAACTTAGAGGAAAAATATCTACCACTTAAAGAAAATAAGGAGTTTTTATACTGATGTCAGCCATGGAAGGCCTTAAACATTGTTTAAGGAAAAATAAGAACTAATGAAAAGATAATACAAACAGCAAATGAAACCTCAAATAATGCTTAGGAGTGAAAATGTTATCGAAAAGTTGTTCCTGGAATGAGTTTAAGCATTTTTAGGCGAGTTCATTACTGCAGAGTGCTTATTTGTGCTTTCAAGGATGAAACTGACTTCAATTACACTTGTATTTCGAATTTTATTTCTGTGAGACTCTGGGGTGTTTTGGGTTAAAAACCCCTACCCCACCCATTTACTGTGCTGCTGGGAAATGACATAATAAATTAATTTAAAATCATCTATTATAATATTTATCTTTTACTACAAATATATCTAATAGTATCTATCTAACAGAGATATAACTTGGCTAGAGTTGCTTGAGAAATTGAAAAAATTTAGAAAACTAACTATTGTTAGCATGCAGATTTGTTGAACTGATTGCAAAATCACTTTTAGTAATTTTATTTCTGCTGGAATTGTTATTTTAATGTGTTTCATCAAAGAAAACTATCTTGACTTTGCATTAAATTTGATACAAATGTTACCCAAGACTTTCACCCCCTGAAGAAAAACTCTTAATGCCTTTTCTTGCTGAGAAACAAGTAGCCACTCTTACCTGATTTCAATGACAATTTGCTGAAATATGATGAGCCCAAAGAGGGAGAATGAATAGGCTACTAATATCTGACAGCAGATGTGTCTGTAAACAGTAATGATCAAACTGGAATAATTGTTAAGATTCCACATTAATATCAAAATTTAAAAAGTTTTAAATTATAACAGTGAATGCTCTTAGCAGCTTTTAGGAGGTTTTAATCACACTGCTTATTATGTGAAGAGTTTGTGCAAGTAATACAATGAAAAATTCAGAAATTTAGCAGAAGATACTGAAGACAAAACATAATCTACAAGACTGGCACAAAATTTATGAACTGAGAAATGAAATTGGCAGTACTTGTCAAATAAACACAACTCCTAGAAATTGGAATTAAGGCTAGCCTTGACAATCACACCAGCACTAAGTAAAATCCTACACCCTTCCATAAGCAGTCACATCCTAGCTTCAGATTTCGACAGCTTTATGTATATGTGAACTAGCATGTGAAAAGGTAGAACATACCTCAGGCTTCCAGAATGCCTGACAGATTTTACCTTCCATAGAATTTGGGAAACTAAGAAGCTGAATATGAATATAAACCAGAATTCCCAGAGAAAACAAAACGAAAAGAATTTTGATATATGGACTTAGGGTAAAATGAGTCTTACTCTTTTAATGACAGTTTCATGCCTGGTAACAGTACTATGAGGGCAACACTGCAAATTTTTGGAAAAATCAAACAAGGATTAGTTTTAAAAAATTTGAATGATTCAATATAATTCAAAATATTCCCCTTTTACATCAATACATTTTTGCATTCAATGAAACCATTCCTTAAAGCAATGATGCCACTCTTCCTGAGGCACTTCAGGAACCAGGTTTTTATAATGCTCCACTGTTTCATCTAAACGAAAAGTAATTCCATGCACCTAATCTCTAATTTTTGGAAAGAAAAAGAAATCATAAGTTGCTAGGTCAGGGCGGTATGGTGGAGGGTCCATGGTGCTGACCTTAGGGCATCCAGATATTCAAATGATAGTCTTGCTGTATGCGACGATGCTTTGTCATGAAGTAACATTATTTTTCCTTTTTGGGCACTTTTCACAAACTTTTTTTAAAAATTTCGCAGTAAACAGACCTTTGTATACCAATTGGCAGTAACAGTATGTCTATCTTCTAATGCTATTGCAGTAAACTAGTAGCCACCTTCTTACCAGTACTGCAAATTCATCAGACTTTTGTAGACTTAGGTTCTGTTCAAAAGACCCTTTGAGCCAATTGACTTTTCTTTTCAGGATCATAACAATAAATTCAAGATTCATCACCAGCAACAATATTCTAAACCAAATTTGAAGTGCCTCATTCGAATTTTTCCAGAGTTTTTGTGCACCAATCAATGCATTGTTGTTTTTGATCAGGAGTCGGTTTATGTGGAATCCATCAACAACAAAGTTTCCTCACCTAACTGTTGATGTAAAATGTTTTAGATTTGACTCATACCAATGCCCATTGTCGCTCGAATAAATTCGTAAGACATCCATCGATCTTCTATAAACACTGCTCAAACAGCAGCAATATTTTCGTCAGTAACAGCAGTTCTTGGGCGTTCTTCACAAAATTCATCTCTAAGAAAAAACCAATCTCTTTGGAATTTGCTGCACTAATTATAAATTGTTGCCTTAGATGGGGCTTCTTCGTAAAATGCATTTCTAAGCTGATCTTCACATTGTTTAGGTGTTAATAATTATTTAAAATCCTAAAACATCATAGCCTGGAAATGTTTTCCAGTCAAATTCATTTTTGGGTGAACACAAAACCTTTAAATGATGATAATTAACTATATTAGAATAAATTGAATAAACTTCATGGCAGCCAACTCACAAAACATTATAAAGTAGCTGTCACATAAAAACAAACTTCATTTGTTTTTAGAAACATGGCATTCTAAAATTTTTCAGTATCGCCTTTGATTTACAAACACAAGCAGCCAAGTTCACTAAAGTACAAACTAGTGAGATTCAAATCCTGTTAGGACCATGTTCCCTAATGAAGATTTTTCTAGGGTTTTCCATAGTTCTCATAGCTGGCAAATGCCAGAGGGGTACCCTAAATTTAAGCCTGAAACGTTTCTTTCTCAAATTTCTTTTCCCAGTTATTTCATTTTGTATCATCAGTGTCCACCACCTGTGGTGCCATATGCAGTAAGAATGGACATTCAACACTATTAAAACCAGTACTTTTTTATTCTTGACTCATGCTAGCTGTCATTGTTGTTTTCATTTGTCCCTATACCTTGCAAGTTTTCATCCAGTTTTGACTTGGTATACTGGGTTTAATGTTGCACATATCTTATAGCTGTAAAGAAATTTTTACTGATAAAAGTAAGTAAGTACTAGTTCTATCAACTATCAATATCACTTTACTACCATCTAGCCAATACTGACTAGATGAATTTCAGGTTATAAATTTTGAAGCTGAAATAAGTTAGTAAATGCTCACCCCATAAGTATTTCATTTTTCTGATCAAGGTGTGTACAAAATATATTCACGTGCTGTAATTTGGTTCATATTTTTTTTTAAAGTACGTTAGTAACTTTATTTTTTAAAATTGGGCTTCTTCAAGCGACATAACACTAAAAATATGTAAATACTATGAAAGGTTGTAACATAAGCTTTTTCACCATCGTGAAACAGGAAAAACAGAATGAGATAAAATGAATGTCAATGCCAGCAAGATGAAATATAATTTAAAAAATTATGAGTTCATAACATTGGCTATTTTAAACAATAATCTGAAGATTTTTGTATCGCCTGTAATTTAAGTATTGATTGCACCTTTTTGTTTTATGATATTACAATAATAATAATAATCTCTGATTATTAAATGAAATATTCAATATTTGTAAAGCTTAATCTGAAAATACCTGAAGGATACATAAGTTCAGAAAAATAATAAAATGGAAAGCGTGCCTTTACTGCATTGGATACAATTGAAAATCAGTCCTCTGCTCTTGCTTTAGAAATAAAAAATCCAAAGCAAGACAACAAAAGGAATGGAAGATAAAACAGTGTTACATGACACAGAACACTATAACATTGTTTTTTTTTTTAATAAACAAAGTTACACAAGTACAGTTTTTCTATATTTATACTATTAAAACCATATGAGATCTGCCTAAAGGCAATTGTAACACATTATAGCCCATTTGCTTACAATTTTTGGCAAAATAATGCTATATATTTCAATAATAAATGGTCAATCATACTTTTTGTACCTTATCTTCTTGGACATATACAGGGCTCCATTTTATTGAAACAATACAACTTGTTTTTATGATCCCCAGATTTAATGACTTGTGTCTGTAGTAATTACATTTATAGAAAAACTTTATAAACACATGTTATGTTTTGCAAATTATTATAATAAATAATTGCATCCGATGCATGGCAAGCTTTGGTTTTCATTCACCTCACTGGCATGATAAAGCATCTTAAAAGTATTGCACAGAACTTGAGAGATATCTACCAAGTCATGTTACAAATAAGAAACAAAAGGTTAACAGCTTACCTTGAAAACATGGCAAAAAAAGAAAGAGAAAATGCTTTTGAGCATACTGCAGTGCATCCTGCCTTTGTATTTTATATTACAACAATAGTCATGAGCTTTGAACAAAACAAGATCCACATTTCTTTGTAGTGTACAAAACATTGTAGGCAGGCTGCTCTGCTATAATGATCACAAAGAACTGGATGTGACAGCAGCGAGAAGGAAGGCATATTACACAACTTAATACAAGCCAGAATGAATAGGGTCATGAATGAGAGCTTGGCAGAACTGTTAAGAGGAAAAAATGCCACCTAGATTGAGATGGGGAACAAAAAAAGAGAGAGAGAGCCATCTGCAGAGCATTATTAAATCTTCCAGTACTCAAATCAGTAACTGATTTAGCAATGTTTAGTAAGAAAATAACTCTAGAATGTTTATTTATTTATTTCATAACTTGGTTATTTTAAAGTGCATAAAAGTAATGTATTCTGAAGGCAAAAAATATATTACCCTGAATGTTATTTCCTGCAGTACTGTTAAAATAAGGGGGATAATCAGAAGCAAAATACTAGAAACATCACAGAATGCAAAGCTTAAGGTTACTTTAAATTAATTCCGTTTGAACCACTACCAATCAGTTCACTTCCATTTGAGTTTTATGATTGTTTTCATACAGCAGTATGATGCTAAATTTATTTTTTTCATTTATTTATTTTTTTAAGGGAGATTCTTCTCCCTCACGCAAGCAATAAAGTAATTGATGGTCCCACAAGACTAGGTTATATTGTACAACAAACCCCCTCCCCTTTCTTGATACTATATCATGCTGTCATGTAATATCGACTGCAAGATATCTACAGTTAGCTTATTTTTATGAAAACGCAGCTATAATCAATGATCAATTCCAGGAAGCTATGCGTTGCACATGGCTCTACACACAACTAACTCATCCCTCTTGTACATGTCCCCAGACCAAATTCAATTTTGTAAAAAATATTATTTGAAATTGAATCATTAAATAATTGCATGTTAGAGGATAATGGAACTCTGGTTTGTTTCTAAATCTATTTTAAATGTGTTGTTTTTGTTTTTTGTTAATTTTATTTCATTTTTTTGTCGCAATATTAAATGGGCTTGTTGCGGTTTCAACTTCCACGTCTTTTTTTTTTAGTTGTTTTGCAGTGAAACTTTGTAATAAATATTATTAATATTATTAATGTTATTATTATGTATAGAAAATGTGAATATATGTACAGAATAATACAGTAAGGGAAACATTTTGGCATGCACTTCAGTTGTCACAAAGACAAAATTCAGCGAATATTAATAGAATTTGCTTCCTGAAGAAATAACTTATGGCCAAGGGATATTGGTTCAAATGAATGTGTCATTGGCACCATCATGATTTCTTGACTGGCATACAAGTAGCAGTTTTCCCTTGTTAGTTTCCAAATTTGCATCAAACCAAAGAGGATTAATTTTTGAATATGAAAGTATAGGAGAGCATTGTCTTTGCATTAAAATTTTTGTTCATTTTTTAACAATGATATATAATTTTCTCTGAGTGGCAGAGCTTCTTTTTTTGTATTTTTTAGTTTTACTAGATATATACACAGCTATTTCAATTTGTAATATTTTAAGCAGATTTTTAACCAATTTATTTTTTTCTGTGCATGCAATGAATGGGAGGGATATAAGATATCTGAAACGTGCATACATGCATACACAGACACACACCCACAGACATACTTGCGTGCTATGCCATACGTTATAATAGTAATTAGCGATATATAAAACGTTTTGATTCTGTACCAACTTGAAATTAATAAACACACAATCAATCAAGTCATATTGTTAAGGCAACTTCGTCACACTTTAATCATAATTATAGTGGAAAGTGTTATGAAATTAAGATTAGCTAATGGCAACAAGTTCACCCTTTGAAAAATCAGAACAAGTTGAACAAACTGACACTGTTCCATGACCAGTTTTTGTTACAATATAAAGCAGAACCAAAGCATAAGGACCTCAGTCTCACGTAGAGAGTCGATGAAAATGTCAACAACCACAAACAAAATCATGGACCTTCCACCCTTTAAGTCTTAGGCCCTAGTCCTCAGTCACTGGCCCACAATTCCAACACGACTTTCTTCCAACATGGAGCTCCGTTTGCAAACATCATTTAGGTTGGTAACAATTCTCTACAGCTGAAAGTCAACTACACGCAACGTTGTTGGTTTATTTGGGTTAATCTTCTTCTCTGTTGGCAGAACTGAGCACCAATAAGATTATGCTTCATATAATTATTCTTTCTCTTGGTTTATGTTTGTATTATATCACAGAAAAACGTAAACGTAACCTTTGTTAATGAACAAAACACAATCATCACTTGTAAAGCACTTGAGGGGGAATTTAAAGAGATTGCATAGTTGAAAACTTTTTCATGTTGAAAAGTGTTTTGGACAAAAATGTTTCTTTTTCTTTTTTTTTTTTTCTGCACCTATCTTATTTTTGTATCTGAAAACTTGGCAGTAAATCACTTGCTATATGCAAGAATCCATTTGAACTAGTCCTTGGTAGCTGGATGCTAGTCTCTGAACCTCCCAACAGATACAGGCAGAGCGAAGCGTAGTGGAGGGATTGTTGCATAGTTCCTACTCTCACTCACTTTACACACTACTTGCTGCAGAGGTAACAGATGGAGAAAACAATAGAAATTGTTACTCACTAATCTAGCCTAACCCATTTCACAAGAACCGCTAAGTCATATGATCTACTCCAGCTGACTCATTTGTTCATTGAGGAAATGGTTCACTATCCCTATCTATGATTTTCTTTTAAAGGTTCTGCATTATGGAAAAGGGGAAGAGAAAATATAGGCTCTTTCTAACATTACTTCACTCTTTAAAACATAACAAATCCAATAATATTCTAGATAGTACACACACAAAAACACCAATATGTTGAACAGTTAATCAGATTTTCTTTTGTTTTATGTCTTTCTTTTCCCTAAACTCTAAATCGTAAATACTTTAGATGGTACTAGTAAAGGAAATTTTAAGATGCAATCCAGGGTTCTAGCACTAAATGTTAGGATACACCTGGTCCAAGGAGTCTTTGTAATGCTTAATAAAATTTATAAATTTTCTGCAACACTAATTTTTTGGTGTAAATGGTATTCTCCTGAACCAGATGGTGATGAGTGCATGAAATGTGTACATTTATTCATATCATTTATGTGAAATTCATAGGTTGTAATGATGGTGTTTGTATTCAAATGATGTAAATGACTACATGACCTGTTCTTTGGTCATCTAGTGATTGATGCTTGTAAGAGACCTTGTAGGTTTTCTTGTATGTATTATATTCTTGATTTGCCTGAGCTTTTACTGGTTTATATGAACAATATCCTATTACTGGATTATGTAATAGAAGAAATAGCAATGGATATATGAGTTATATATGCTCTTTAATATCATATTCTAGAATAGTCTGGTATTTTAATGGTTTTGCAATGGTGAAAATGGTTATGAGTTTAAAAGGCAAATAAGCTAATTCTTAATTGTTATATGTGAATGATTGGTACTGTGTAAAATGATGTGCTCCGTACCCCTGAATATTGCTCTTAATTGGATAAGCAGAACAGAAAGAAGCAATAAAAGAAAGCATGTGTTACATTTGTAAACCTCAGAAATTCAAAATAGTTGGCAATCGTGTCTTTGGCAGGGACATTCCATTAGCCAGACCTTTACAATCCCTAAGTGTTTTGGTTGCTGGGTGACATTAAAGAATGAATTTTGGAAGCTTACTCAACAACCAATAAACTGCAAAATTTTCAAGATCCTTGGCTGAAAATGCTGATAAGAGTAACAGAGAGAATGGTGTACTACATAAAAGTAGTTTGCATATATTCTCATTGTTTTGTGAAAACTAAATTTCACTGTTTACCTGGCAAAGTGGTGCGTTTCCTTTGTTTCCTATCTCAAATATTACAACATTTACAATGTTTTAATGTTTGAAGTGACTTTTGAAAGATCCTATATATTGTATCATTGGTTAGGCTAGGTTAGATGGTAGGTATTACAGATGAGAACAAAATTAATTAAACAAAAACTATGATTTCAAAACTGCTATCGCTGTTGCCGTCTCCTTGTTGGGGGAAGTGAGGTTACGTTAGCACCAGTCATCATCATCCGAATCACTATGGCGATTTCTACGTTGCTGACCGGGCTTATACCCATTGGGAACTGGTGAAGGGAGCATCCGACCTCCTCGTCCAATGGCTACTGCCTGTTCAAAGCTCAAAGGACACTGTTGCTGCCCCACTACAGCCGTGGCAGCAGGAGGACAGTGAGTGGGCGAGGCATTCAGCTTGGGAAAGTTTATGGATGCAGGGCGAAGTTGGAGTGTTGAGGGTTTACTAGGAGTGGGGGGCAGGCGACGACCCTGTCCACGACGTGCCACTAATACTGGGTAGCTGTGCTGATGCGGATGATGTGTTGAAGGCTGGTGGTGATGGTGGTGATGGTGATGAGGATGCGGCCTTCCGAGAGGCGAAGGTGACCGTGAGCGCTGCTCCAAACTTGTCGTGCAGTATCGCCGCGATGATTGCCTTGGACCACTAGGGTGGTGGTAATACCGTTGACTAGGGCTAGGTGTTCTCGCAGGGCTCGTCGAGGCTGACCACGATCCTGTAACACACAATTGCATAGGCATAAGCTACTTATATTGTTTCTAAAGACATAACATTTAAATTTACACACAATTTTTACAAAGAGTCTGCATGAATACTGACTTTATTTGGTATGATTTATATACAACATTCTACAGTTATTTATTTGTTAACAGAATATATTTTAAGAAACAATTAGATACTGCTTTATATATCTGTAAAACTTTATTGGTTTTCCAGGAATAAATAAATAAATCCTTCAAATGGTAACAAGAATGCTTTTTAAGAAACCTAAGTATGCATAATATCAAAACTAGACAAAAATGAATTTACACAGACCCAGTACTACTTGCTGTTAAAAAGGAGTTTATTACATGGATATTTAATGCATTCTCAAACAGTTTTAAATTATCATTCTAGGCAATACAGAAAAATAAAAGCCTGCTCTCATACAACACCAGTGCAACAAAGCCCATTATTGTGTACATGAGTTTATGGACAAAAGTTGAAGGTCTTCTAGAATTAAATTACATATATTTTGTGTTATTTTATGTTCTTATTGGCTCATTATATGTTCCTGTACTAGTGACAGAAGTGGCTTGAAGTATGTAACTTGTTTCGTATCATTGTTTGATGATGGTATATGAATTATTTTATGACTGCATCAAAAGCCACATCACTGCATCACTCAGTTATGTAGTAGTATCAGATGATATTTAATATCACATTCCTTAACTATGTTTTTTGTAGTGGTATTTTAATGGTTTACTTGACTATGTCTGATCCACAATCATGTGATAGATGTGAGTGGCATGTACATTATCTTTATGTAATATTCTTATGATGCAATTTTGGTGACAGTGATAAAATTCTTTGATGTGCTCTTCCCCTTGAGTATTGCTCATATTTGTAATAAACAGAACAACAGCAAACAAATCATGTTCTTCTTATCTGCACTGACAGTTAAAATAAAAGGATTAAATAACTCATGTAAGGAAATCCGGTTGCAATGTATATATTTATTGCACAATGCACACCATTATCAGCATTACAGTAGGAAAATTCTGAAATTATAAATAAGAAACCAAAGAATGTGGTCTGGTAATAAATTCTTACTCTTTGATTTTAGGTCACTTATTATTTCAGTTACTCCTAAGACTACATCTTGGAATTTCAAGGCAGGGGCACAGAAATGAGAAAGATGACATGGAAGAGAGGACAGGATATTTATACTCCTTCCCAGTTCACATACACACTCTGCAAACAAGCAAGTGGTAAAATAGTAACTGTGTAGATAGTACACTTCTCACCACAGCATTTGTGAAGAGGATGGACTACATAACCTGACTTCAGGCTTAGTATTCAACTACGTTACAGTTCTACATGCCTGTTATATGGAGATATCATCAAATCCTGTTCAAGATCATGTTGGAAATGTTTGAATGAATGAAACATAAAACAAAGTATGTTGAAAATGGGAGGATACACATCATGTTGATTTTTTCTGTTCCTATCACTCCTGCTATAAAGCAGAGTAAACTCTAGTAAGGTTTTCTGTAATAAGTCCTGTTCTAGTACCATCTGTCACCAGAGTTTGCAGTGATGAGTGATTAACTCGGTGGCTACTAGATGGTTCTAGAGTAGAGGCAGGGTGTATTGGGAATAAAGTGGACAACAAATTTTATCAGGGATACTTTTTCTCAGTGTATGAGGTTCTTTATGTGCAAATAAGTATCACAAAGGAAGCCACGTCCTATGGGCGAGACATTATGCAGTATAACCATGAATTGGATGATGCCAGTGTTCCCAGCAGTCAACGTACAGCTGACGATGAGGAGCTGTTTCATGATGTCTAATGACTACTGAGGTCACGGATAATGAGTACCAGGCAGTAGGTGGCAGCACAATGCATCTAAGATGAAAAACGTATTTGTGGGGTGTCCGGATCCTCGAAGCATGTACAGTTATTTTAACAAATGAAGTGGTGAACTAAACAATGTTAGTTTATGATTTGATTCTAAAACTTTAGTATCTCTAGCTTCAAAAGATAAAATAATTATGATTTCTAGAAGTGTATTAGCCTGTCACTAGAGCCCACAATGTTGACTTATTAGCTCAACACCTGCTAGGTGGTGCAGGGAGAAGTAAATACCTGGGTGTCAAAATGGCAAACAATTTTGTTCAGGAGTGTTTTTTTTTATGGATGCTCTTTAACTACTATGGTCCTTAGCGTCCCATTCTATATTGAGCGTGAAAGACTGGAAATTTTGCTCAGAGGCCTCTTTATCAGGCTTGAGGTTCTTTTACGTGTCGTAAATCTACGACATGGGACCACCGGCTTTACTTCCCTTCCGAAGGAAGCCATGCTAAGGATTTTTACGCCCAGAAATTTTGTTCAGGTGCCCCTTTCTAAGGGTATGAGTTTTTTTTTGTTTTTTTTGCATGTTGAAAAACATCATGCAGGACCCATGGCTTTACTTCCCTTGTGAACAAAGCCATGCTAAGAATGTTTGCATACAAAAGGTATGGAAGAGAATTATTAATTCCACATAATTTCCATATTAAATTTTAATAAGTATACAAATGTCAATAAATAAGCATGACATCTTACATTTTGTAAATTTAATTTACTCTATTTCAAACTTTTCTAAAAGACCTCTATAAGCATAAAATTTTTTGAAATATTGTCAAAATATATGGGTTACAATTATTATTTTATAGTTCTTCACACATGTATAAGCTTTGGAAGTGAGAGTTCAGAAACCCGCTGTACGGAATGTGCAGTGTTAGAATTCATTCACCTTAGGAGTGATGTCAGGTTCTGCTGGATTGTGCCAGAGCATTTGCCTGTAGGGATAATGTTCTGCTTAGTTGGCGAAGTGGACCTTTAAAAACCCCAGGTTTTAGACTTCATCATTTATTAATGGGGAAGTGCTGCAGGAAGGTTTGTCGGCCTACCTTTTAAAAATTGTTATGCAAGATAAAGTATAATCTTCAAAAACCCTGACACCATGCACTGGACACCATTGTCTGTGCTCCAGGTAACCATGTTTACTTCAATATCTTTGTTTTTTCTAAAGATTATTTTAATTAATTCTTCACTATCAAAATAAGCCTATTTATCACTTCCTATCTTTTTCCTTTCACTCTTATAATGCAATGTACTGCTGCATTCTGTTTATCCATATAAATGACATGCTCTTTGCTGCCTAATCTAAACCCTCTTAATAGTACTGCTCCACTTCTTGCCCATACATATCCTTCTCCCTGCTTTATAAGATATTTTCTCATATCTCTCTCTGCTCCATTTTATCTTCAGAGATCTGTATTTCTCAAGTGTGTCTCGGGACGCATACCTTTAGATTTGTTGCATTGTCACCTTTCATACTGATTTCCAGCTGCAGTATATGTGCCGACAGCCTAGCGGTTATAAGCATGTACGTAATAATGAGGCTTCCCGAGGTTTGTCTCCAGAGCATATTTTATTATTATTTTTTTTTATGCAAAGCAATGCTAATTACGCATATTATAATATGATTTCCAATTGCTAAAACTTTGATTTCAAGGCATTTTTGTCACAGATAAAAACTGAAACACTTTCTTTTTCAGTTTTAAACTAAATATGAAATAAGTAAATATTACATTTCTAAATGATAAAGCAAATAAAAATAGAAATTAACTTAATATTGGGTGTGCAAACCATCTGTTTATATTACTGCCCTCATTCTACGGGGCATGGATTATATCAAACGACTAGTCCAATTTTCACAAAAGTATACTTCCTCCTAAGCATCCTGTATTTGGTCCCACAAAACCTCTTTTGTCTTGCATTGTCTTGTAGGCCAAATTAACTCCAAAACTGTCTTCACCTCTGCCCATATATTTTCAATAGGATTCAAATCTGATGAGCAAGAAGGCCAATCAATCACTATCTTTGTGAGAATCAGTTTGAAACCTGCTGACTTGTGTAGACAGAGTGGTTATCCTGCTGGAATTCAATCATTCCATCAGGATATATAGTCCTTACAAAAGGAACCATGATGTTTTCAAGGATGTCTTTATACTGCTAGCTATATTTTAATGTGCCACCAAGCTGCCACAACATATCTAGACCATCTCATGACATCCAACCCCAACATTGCACAGATACACGACCTTGGCGATCCATTTGTGCCACAAATTATGTGTCATAACGTTTTCCTCTGGGACAGTAGATAATTACTTTCCCTCCATTTGTAGATGAGAATGTCACCTTGTCTGTGAATATAATCCTATTCCAGTTATGGTTGGCATTTTATTCTGCAAATGTGAGGCGATGTAATCTATATCATCTGCAAGATGCTGCTTCTTAACTGCCGATCAAGCAAAGAGTCCTGCTAAGGTCAAACGACACAAGGCTGGGTGGTTCGACCAAGGGAAATTAGAATTATTTCTAATTGTAAACACATGCTGGAAGGGATTGCTGTCTTCCTCTTTTAGAAGCAATGTCGTGCTGAGGAGTGGACAAACGTTTTTGACTCGAACAAGTTAACGATGAACAATCCCTTCCCTGGATAATGGCACCCACCTTGTAGCCATAGATATAGGGACTTCAAGTGCTCTTGCAATCTGAGACACAGAGTATCCAGCAACGTTCACTAATGTAAGGAGAGATCTTTTTGTAGCTTCATCTTTATGTGTGCGCTCAGCCATAGCAGAAGTCAGTATGGCTGCTAACATATCATACAGAGCTCCAAGGCTATGACGTGTACACACATATCATGCCAGTACCATTCATAGTTAAAGAATGAGACAGAGAGCTTGCACATCCCATATTAAGTCAATTAAATATTTGGTTTGGTTTTTCACTTTAGAATTCTTACTAATATGGCATTTATTTTAAAAACAAAAAGAGTAATTTGTTTGGGTTTTCATGCATGAATGTCTTAAAATTAATGATATGTTATGCATGGGAAACATACAGCATTGTAATGTGTTTAACAAATTAAAATTTAAGCAATAAAATGAAACATATGCACCAAGGATTTGAACCCAGGTTGTTCTAATTACAAGACACATGCATTTAACCGCTTGACTACCATGTGTACAGTCCAACTGAAAGGCATCTTCCTACTTATCACATAGCTTTGAAATGAACGCAGGGTGATATTAAGTCGTGTATTGTGAACACAGCGTCAGTGAATGTTTCTGATGTTTTCCGAATTGATCTCCCTCTCTGGCTGTTGCTCATTTATTTTACCTTAGGTTGTACATTAATCAGTTCTATAGCTATATAGCATTAACAAAAGTACAACTGAACAACACCCACTTATAAGTGGTGTGAAGTTATATAATATATTACTAAGTGTCATAAAAGACAAGCATGGTATAAATTTCAAAAAGGAATTAAAGAAGTATTAATAAGTAAATGTTTATATAGAGTAGATGAATTGTAAATAGTTGTGACTATAAATTATAAGATCAGAATATGTATTGCTTGAATTGAAATTGATGTATTCTGATTCTTGCTTGTAATTGTTTGATAACATTGACGATACCTGAAATGTACCTGTATTATAGCTATGAGCAAATTATTATTATTATTATTATTATTATTATTATTATTATTATTATTATACACATACAAACCACGGGGAGTATGAGATTTCAGACGACTCCAACGTAGATGGCAAGGCGAGTTCTGAGTCAGAACAGGTCATAGGGCCTACCTTGAGGTAGATGATCTTAGAGAAACAACTTACCCTCAATTTTTCTTGTAATGACAGTCAGCCTTTAACAAATTAAATATAAACCAGAATTATTTATTTTACAATTTTATTGAATCCACCAAACAAGAACTAAACAATCACCTCATTTTTCTGGTCTCCTGAATTTGGCACACATTTTTGCCATCAAATTGGCAACTCTTTGATATCATACTCGAAGAAAGAAGAGGAATGTATGTTCAGCCAGTTCTGCATGTTCTCCTCTACCACTGCATCATCACCAAATTGCTTCCTCCCAATTCTTCTTTCAGTGGCCCAAACAAATGATAGACATCTCTGCAACATCCTCTTTACAGTCCAGATTTGTGACTAATACATTTCCTCCAGTTTTTCTCATCTTGTAGATGATGTCCCATAAGTAATGTTTGTTTTTAAGCAAAACTTTGTTGTTGCAGGAAATGATTCTAATCTTCAAAGTGAAGACCATTATATTCTGTAGTCCTGAGCACCCTTCAGCCAGGTTTGCTATCCCGCAATAGTACTTGTTTCTGGTTTTTGATGCGAAGAATTCACTGATACCTCTTTTAACTATTTCAATGTTTTCAAAATTTATTCCGCATAGGAAATGGGCCATAGATCTAAACAGATAGTAATCTGATGGCGCAAGATCAGAATTAAATGCTGGATGTGTAGCAGTTCAATTCCTTCCAATTTCTGAATTTTGTCCATGTTCTTTGAGCTGTATGAGGTCTCACATTGTCCTGCTGCAAGGGATCTCTTTCTACTAACTAATGCTATGTACCTTTGCCTCAAAACTTGATGAAGTCATTCCATTTGTTGAGAATAAAGATTCACATTGATTGCATGCCCATTTGGAACAAATTCCCAGTGAATCACACCTTCCAAAGTCCACCAGATGCATATCATTATTTTGGGGCCAAAGTGATTTTTTTTAACGACAACGTTTGCAGGCTGACGGATATTGAGCCACTGTTATGAGATGTCAGGGTTGTGGTAATACACCCACTTATCATCACATGTGACAATTCTCCTGATAAATCTATCATCCCAGGAATTAGTGATAAGCTGATGACAAATATCCACTCTATGTTAAGCTTGATCAGGTGTCAATTCCTGTGGTACAAATTTACAGCTTCTGAACTATTTTTAAGTGTCTTAATATGGTGTCTTTTGAAGCACCAAGTTCTTCTGACAACCTCCAAGTGCTTGTCTTCCAAAGCCCTGCATGTATTCTCAATATTCCATAACTTGGTCTTCCAGAATGTACAAAATCTTTAATGTTTTTGTCTCCATTACTGAAATGCTGGAACCATCATGTGCTACTCACTCATCAGCAACACCTTTACCTTCAAATTCACATATTCTTTGAACCGCAGCAGCAGCTTTTTAATCTTGTTTCCAGTAGTGCTTCAGAAGGGCTCTAACCTCAAACTTTGTTGCCTCCATTTTAAAATATTGTATTACTAACCGCTGGCTGCCAACATATGAAAAATAATTGTAGCATCTTATAAATAGTATTCACAAAAATAAAAGGTTATACACATACGACATAAACCTAGCTAAAAAACTTACATTACTTATGAGACAACCTAATAAGACAGTAGTGTGTGGCCTTGCATTGGCAGACAATTTCCAGAAGTTGAGTTCATCATCAATGATGCTTGCTTGACCTCTTCCAAAGCTTATTCCTATGAATGAAGCAATTTCGTTGTTATGCACTGATCTTCTTCAATAAGGTCATGTACAGTACAAATGCTTGTCCATGGTCATCCTACCAAAATTTGTTTGTGTCATTCATACACCTAGGTCTTTGAAAAGGTTGCTTCCCCAAACTATGCATGGAGCCTTCTCAAAATTTCTGAAGCTTTGGTGCCTTCTTTCATCAGAAATTTGTTGATGATGCGCTGCACAATGGACGTTTGTACCTGTTGCTTGCTCATGGCATACTGAAGTGAGTGGCCACTCTGCAGTGTGTGACACATCAGGACTCCTACTCCTGACATCTCCACCAACATCATCTCAAAGCCCTACTTATTTCCTATGCTACCAAAGCTGCTTTAAAATTCCGGTTTATGTTTGATTCGCCCTCATATGGCCATCTTCTACCTCCTCCCATTTTCAGCAAGGCAACACCGTTTGGTGAGGCTCTCAATAGACCTAAATTTAATTCACTGAAATCTCTATGAATGTTGTCCATATTTACCAATTCATCTTCTTTTCCCTATACTTTTGTACCATATAGCATTCCTGCTTCAACCACCACATCATATATTTTTTCTATAAAGTTTATATAATTTCTGATATTTTCTTAATAACAATCATGCTTGTTCTCCCTCTTGCTAACACAATTTGCTTTTGTTTTGTCCAACTGCCATTACTGGACAATTTCACATCTAAGTACGAGGGCTGATCAACAAAGACTGAGACTGATTTTTTCCTGTAGCTTCTGTGATAGTTTTGAATCTGTAACATAAATATTTGAAAAGGGCAGGTTTTTATGTATAATGTTGGTAGGCAGCAGCACTCTCGTATTGGTAGGTTGGTAGTAATGCTCTATTTTGTAGACCCTACGTGCATTTCGCATACCAGACAATGGAGGTGATGCATTTTTTAAATCGATTATCACCGGTGATGGGTCATGGCTGCATCATTATGATCCTGAAGGAAAACAAGCCAGCACAGTGTGGAAATCACCAGGTTCTCCAACACCAAAAAAGGCAAAAGTTGTTCCATCTGCAGGGAAAGTGATGGTGATCACATTTTTTGACTGTAATGAAATGATTTACCAGCATGCAGTTCCCCTCACACTACTGTTACAGCAGCATACTACACGTCAGTTTTGGCTACACTGAGGAAGCACATTGCAAAGAAATGACCAGAGCTTTCTCAGACTGGGTGGCGACTTCATCATGACAATGCACGGCCTCACGTTGCAAATCAAGTGATGCAGTTTCTGGCTCGATTCCACATTACCTGTGTACCGCATCCAACTTATAGCCCCGATCTTGCACCCTGTGACTTTTTTTTATTCCCATCACTAAAGGCAAAGCTTAGGGGTATTCGATTTGAGAAGTCTGAAGCAGTGCTCAAGAAAAGTTAGGCGATTCTCAAGGACCTGACAAAGAATGGTCTGCAGCACATGTTCAAGGACTGGCAGAGACGCTATAAAAAGTGCATTGAAGTAGGAGGGGACTACTTTGAAAAAGATCATGTAAACATTGAATTGGAGTAATAAACATCTGTGAAAAAAAATCAATCTCAGTCTTTGTTGATCAGCCCTCGTAATATGGGCTTGTAAGGAGGAAGGGAGAGGTACATGAAGAAGTGTCACGAGCTATGATGAATGTGGTCTTGTAGAAACAATCCACACAAAGTGAAGGCAGATGTGTTTACAATCTCATTTACAGGTTTCATAAAATATGTTGGAAAAATTTGAATGATCACACTGTACAGAATGCAAATTCCCACCTTTGTGGTGTGGTGGTAGTGTGTCTCCTTCACATTCAAGATGTTCTGGTTTGAATCTCGGTTAGGGTGAATTACTCAGATAAGGTTTTTTCTGGGGTTTCCCTTATCTTGAGAAGACAAATGTTGGGTAACTTTAAGCTCTATAGAACCCAGGTTCATATGCGCATCATTTCATTCATCATCCAATATGATCTACCAGGTTAAAGGGTGTTAAACGTAATAAAAAAAAATACAAACATTATTGAGGTAAAACACTTAATTGGCAGCTTTTACCATTTAAAATATGCTAATGTGCAGTAACAACTCATTTTCTATTGTCTGGTTAAGAAAAATATCAATGTATTCCTGGAAAAAACCAATAAAAGTTCTATGAAAATTACTTTTAAATTTAAATTTAAATTTATGGACCAAGAAAGAAATGAAAATGAGGAAAAGGTTGATTTGAGAACTCTATATAAGTTAATTTTCTTTTATAACATCATAAAAAAAGTCATTCTGAGTTAAACTCTACTCTATTAGAATTCACATAAAGTTTGCTTAATCAGGGATGCAGTGGTAGCTTAAATAGGCTATGGACTCACTTGTAAAGAAAGAAAATGAAAATTTATATTATTGTGACACTACTTAGATGGATTGTTACTTATTTTAACCCTCCAGAACAGCTTTATTTGGAAAGTAGTAGATTAAGCTGGTTGAGAGATGGGATTTTGACAAGATAAAGTATTAACTTTCTCTTAATATCACTAACGTTTTAAATGGGTATTTTTCAAGGAACATCCTCACTGAAATGAGATTATTGGAGCAAGATTAGCCCTCATATGTTTTTCTGATGTAGAAAGAATCTATATTTTATACATTATAGAAAAAAGGCTTTGATTAATTTGTATCCCCTGTCTTGTATTTTCATCTCTTTCTTGCTGTGTTGTAACACGTTTGGAACATAAATGTGAATTTCATTTATTTACATTTGCCAACCACTGAACATTAAGTTGAATACCAACCTCTCCATTTTTTTTTTAAACTATGCAAGTTGCTAAGTTAATGAATAAATCACATAAAAAAAAACCCAGTTACAAAGTTGGGTATGTAAAAACAATGAAAGCAACAAGCACCTACATTGCAGTCAAAAAATAAATATCAGCCTCATTAATGCTCATTTTAGTGGTTGTGAAACACTCCAAGCAACATTCAAGTTGGTAGCACCAGTTAAACTTGAAGAAGCTAATATTTTGCTTTTCAAAATGTTTCAAACATGTGGCCTTGAATAAGCTTCTGACTGCATACTACCTTTAACTCCATTCTGTTATATTCTGATATCACTGCATCCCTGTATTGAATACCCAGTTACCTTTATGGTTAGATTAACTTATTTAATTAAGAGACATCTTAGTTACTGTCTTTATATGTCTGAATTTCACAATAAGTAAGAAATCTACTGATTATTTTGCAGAACCAATAGACTTATCAAATGTAAATTTGATTTTAGTGAATGACAAAGCAATAGCAAATGAAAAATAAAGGTTAAAAATAAAATAAGAAAATATAATAAAGCATAAATACATTCGTGTTAGAATTAAAAAACAGTAATCAGAGCATCTCTCTCAAATTAATCAATGTGCTGCACCTACATACCATTCTACTTAGAAATAGGAGATGCAAATCTATTTGAGGGGAGACATTAATCAGCAGTTGTTATATTTAAATTTTGCAGGTGCACTTATATGCATTAAATTAAAGCTGTGCTTTCCAAAGGGCCAACAAAAACTAACATTCATGAGAGCTGTAACTTAAAATGTTTCCCATCATAACTCATAAGTCTATGTATTTTCTATTTACTTTATATTTCATTTAGTATAATGAAATTCTTCAACATAGATTTGAGAATGAGAAAGAAAATTATGATATACAGGGTGATGCACATAGAATCTCTCAATTTCAGTAGCAAAACAGAGTTGGTGAAAGTGTAACAACCTCTGTTTGGTCATGAAATCCAGGGTTACACATTTGTATTTAAAGAGGCGTGCCTGCATTAGATATTTTTAAAAATACATCTTTAAAATGTCATACATCCAAAGGTTTGCATGAAACATCCTACCATGTTCTATGGAATGGCATGGGTTTCATGGTAGATTGCTGAATTCCTCTCTTCAGAAGTGGTGAAGAACCAGGAGACTGTTATAATAGGATAGTCAGCCAATCAAGCAATCAATCAATCAATCAAATTGATCATATTTAAGCCATTACAACAGACTTCATTTAAACTAAGTGTACTTTAACAACTACTCTAAACAGAACAAGTCTCACATAATGCTGGTATCAATTAATTATTAATATTCTGTATTACAAAACTCATCCATAGAATAAAACAGATTTCTCAATAACCAAGATTTAAAAAAATCCTTTAAAAAATATATAACTTAAATTGAACAGGGTAAAACTTGCAAATATATGTATCCATAAGTCTGGCTTTTCAGCAAAGTTAGTTCCCCAAATGTCTTTTGATGACTTGGTCACTACCCTAACCAAATTTAACTTCATTAAGTTACTCCCTATGGAGTACTTGAAGGAAAAATTCTTTGCTCAGCATCCAAACTACTGAGAAGTTGATAACAGTGTCATGAAATCCAGCCATTCTATAGAAATGAGGAAATATTTTATTTTTAAACACTGACACAAGAATGCATTCCAAAAATGTAAATCCATAATCTTTCATTTCATGATCAAATACAGTGTTATACTTTTACGTAGTTTTAGCCAACTGAAATTGGTAGATGCCTTATGCACCAGCCTGTACTTATTCTAAGCAATTAAGATGCAGAGTACTATGTCAATTTACTCATTTACTTATAGTTGTGACAAAGAAGGGATTCTTCAATACTTCAGTTTCAGCTATGTTGAAGCTTCCATATTTTTTTCCTATTTGCTCTATTCTTAAATTACTTCTATTTATAAGTTTTACAGAACAATACACTTACTTCAGCACTACATCTAGAGGGTATGGAAAATATGAAAAATACAGTACATGACCAAGAGCACTAAAAAAAGATTACATAAACTGAGCTCAAACATGCCTATATTCTGCTTATGTTTGTAGCTGTAACCTTACAGAGAAATTCCTTTACTTTGTTGGAAAAACTAAAAGTTAAAAGAACTCAGAAAGTAGAAACAAGTACATCTGTTTTAAGAGAGAAGTGGAATTTCACTGCAAGCAGATCATGAACTGGCATGCTAAGGGAGGATAAAGCGAGCTCAACGCTAGCCTCCGCAATGCAGGAGTTAGGCATGAAACTGTCCACAAATACAAGTATCTTCTATTTAATATGAGTACTTAGGCAAAGAAAGTAAACACATAGTTTAAACATAGAGTATTATATTTATAAAACATTAGGAATTGGAGCTTTCAGATGTTATGTAACGGTCTATTCTGTATTCTATAATACAGTTATCCTCAAGTAATACTATTGCTTTGGCCAACTACAGAGCTTTCATTTGAACCCATGGCCATATGTAACAATAAGTTCCATATTTGCAGCTTTTAATTGCTGCCATCGCCCCTTTACCTTTTGCCAATGCAAACTTCTTTTGGTTTTCCCATTTATTACTTCTATCTATTTTTACTCCTAAATAAATACAGTCATGCACCACCCTGTAATCTTTATTCTCTCCCTTTCACTTTCCATATTTGCTTAATTTTCCCCCCTTTTTGAATACCACAATCTGTTTTTTCTCTTGATTCACTTTTAACCTCCATTATTTACAATATACATCAATTGCTTATAATGATTGTTTTAAACCACTTTCTCTCCCTTCCACTTTCCATATTTGCTTAATTTTCCCCCCTTTTTGAATACCACAATCTGTTTTTTCTCTTGATTCACTTTTAACCTCCATTATTTACAATATACATCAATTGCTTATAATGATTGTTTTAAACCACTTTCTCTCCCTTCCACTTTCCATATTTGCTTAATTTTCCCCCCTTTTTGAATACCACAATCTGTTTTTTCTCTTGATTCACTTTTAACCTCCATTATTTACAATATACATCAATTGCTTATAATGATTGTTTTAAACCACTTACTGTAATAGATCCTACCACTAGGTCATCTGCAAAAAGAAGTCCTGGGATTTGGATTAGTAGAGAAGTGAGATGGCAATGTATTGACAGATTCGCTGCTGTTTGTGCGCCTCACAGAGAAATGGTTTGTAATTTTGTGAGCAGATTTAGGGAAACAAGATTTATTCTTAGATAAGATGCCAAATGACAGTGTCATTTGGCAGTGTCATGAAGCCAAATGTAAACTGCCATGTTCTTACAGAGGAAAAATTCAATGACATCAGAGTAAACTTAAAACAAAGGCCAAAAAAATCTCTGAGAAAGCTTGCGTAGGATTCACAAATCTTGGCTTGGAATGCCGCTAAAGTTTTAAAATTATAACCATAAGATAACTACAGTTCAGGAATTGCAAACACGCTATAATGTGAGTAGAGTTAATTTCCGCAATTAGGTGTTGGATAATGTTAATGATTGCTCTATTGATCTGTGTTTAATTTTTCTTATGGTTGAAGCATGGTTTTTTTGTACATGGCTATGAAGATTTAATGAGTATTAATATAAATTTTCTTAAAAGGTATGAGAAATGTGTGGGGACACAAGAATATAATTTCCAACATTGTCTATGATGAACGTATGAGGTTATTGTAGTTGTAATTTGTATGAGAAATCTACGCTATTGAATTTAAGGGGCTATGAATATGCAACTCCACCTGCAAACAGTATGCTTCATGGTGCCAAATAAATTCCCATTAGGCCATCCATGCATCCAAATGTAGGCTCTGTATAAAGATTGGTAAAAATGGTGGAGCTCTCTTTTTAAACCCAAATGTTCAATTTATCTGTCCTTTTTCACTTCTTGAAAAGTAACCATTGTGATTTAATGTTGCTTTCTCCATCAGGCACCCTATGGATCTTATAATTTTATGATAATATAACATAACTGCATAAAAATTGTTTCTAGGACAGTATTAGGTATCCTATATGTTTTTAAGCTGGAAATAACTGGCAAAATTTTAAAAAATTACTTCTATTTGTAAATTTTTACCTTATTAATGAAAAAATTTAAAACCTTGGAAAGTTTATACAATTTATTAACTTCACCTGGAAGTATTATTGCAGCATGATATTCACTATGCTGCTTATCAATTTTTATGTACAGGGGCAACAACTCATCACTAAATACCCATATTAGCATAAATGGGTGATGAGAGAATCAATGCTAGTATTTGGCTCTCTTCATTTCACCAGTTTGTCTTTCTTTGGTTGTTCTATTCCTTGAAACACTTGCATAACTCAGTAGTCCCTCATTTTTGTAATTTCTTGGGGTTCAGAATAATGACAAATTCACTTCATTTATATAGCACTCTGGTGCTGAACATTCACAGCAGTATTTATCTCATATGCTTTACTTGCCTGCTGTATGTCAAAATACTTGACTCTGAAACAACCACTACTACTGCTATCTGTTATCCATATATAAATGCTCCAAGTTCAAAACATTTATTCTTCCAGAATATCCAACCTCTTGATTATTCCTGCTTCTGGCACTCTTGTTATCACAGTAGGTTTTAATTAAACATTTTTACCTAGAGGAAGTATTGCATTCCACCATAAATTTGATCCTGAGATTTCACTGAAAATACACATTTTGAGACTCCCTGAATAAATTTTTTTTAAAAAAAAGGTTGTCCAAGTGTATGTGTGCACATGCATGTGCATGTGCGCACGCATCTGCCTCTCTGTCAAAAGCATAATTAAAGAAACAAAAGTTGATTAAATACCAAACTTGGTATTTAAATTCAGAATCTCCCACCCTCCAAATTACTCTTTACATGGAAAAATCTATCTTGAATTTTCTGCAAATAACCTGTGAAGACCTCTTCATTCTGAATGAATTTTGCATAATTCGTAAACCATAAGAGATACACAAAATCTTACAACACAAAAAATGTAGATCTTGTTAAAACACAAATTATGTAAAACAAAACTTTTTGTGGCATTAACCATTTCCAAAATATTCTTTGTTATTGGTTTAAATTTTCAAATACTTATAGTTTTTTTAAGTGGTAGGTCAGTATTCAGGTTTTTTTTTTTCTCATGCCCATACAAAGAGCATGGAATTTCAAAGCCGTTATCTGACTATCCCCTTAGCCTACTATATCCTTATATCTACAATAAAATGTGTAAATATGCAATGATAGTTGCTCTTATTAACAAACAGTAGATAGAAGAATAAACGTTTATAAGATTAGTTTATAGAGAAGCAAGTAGAGAAAATCGTATGAATGCAGTACATCAGATTTTTAGGATAAGGTATTTCATTCTCTTTAACAACACCCTTAATACTAGTGATATAAAGCATTTCAGATACTGACAGGGATTAATTAACACTTTAAATAATATGAGTTGACCTTTACTGGTCAGCAATCATCTAGGGTTGAGAACAGGTGTTCTCAAAACATAACATGATTAAAAAATGGTTTTGTGGAGCAGTGTGTTAATAGAAGTTGATTTATATGATTTAAAAGTTTAAATAATGATAATCTACTCCACATTTATCAAGCTTCTAATAATATAATTTACAGTGAAGTTGATTTTCAAAAAATCTTGTTTAAGTCATTACAGTGAGTGGCTTTATTAATGTAAAATTAAACTAATTAGGCTGTTCTTCAGAATTTCTTTTATTTTACTCATGAATTTTTTATTTTCTTTGCAGCTAACCTATGGTAAGTTGATGAAATATTGCACTCTATCCAAAAATTTTATATAAAGATTTCAATGAAAAAACACAATTTGAGGTTCTCTGAACCCAAATATAATTTTTAAAGAAGGTAGAGAGTGGTATGTATGCATTTTTAAATGCTCATTGTTACAGCACCTCAATAGGTAGACACTAATGATACATGAAATGAAATGATAATTTAGAAAGGAAATTTGAGAACACTTCGGGCCTGAGTTTAGAGAGCCTTCTTAGCATTTGCCATTAATGAGAATTGAGGCAAACCTGCAAAAAATCTAAGTCAGAGAGATGGTTCTGATGGGATTTGAACAGCAAACTCCAGTTCATTAGCCCTTGCCACAATAACCTCTGCCACCTGCATTGGCATATGTCTTTCTTCTATTAAATTCCCTCACCCCAAACAACCCTTCACACAGAAAGACTAATTACTGTTTATTTCCTCAGAAATGGTTTTAATGTTTATTAAAATGGCATATGCTTGAGTTGACAAGACAAATAAAATATTTATCTTGAATTTCCCGTAAATAGCTTATGAAGTCCTTTCCACCTTTATTGAATTTTATATAGCTTGTAAACCAAAAGAGATAGAAAAAGACTGGCTATAGAAAAAATAGAGAGATGATTAAAATATGCATTTTATTAAATTATTTTAGTACCACGCATTCGATTTGTAGCCAAGCCACAGATTCCCTATATGCATAGTTCCCTTTCACTACAGTGACTTTGGTATTTTTCCACTAGCACACTGTCAGTGAATGACTTGCTCAAGGCTAGGTTTATCAGCTATTTATACTGTGTCAACTGTTGCTTTTAGTTCAAGCTGAAAAAGCTAGTGTTTGTTCATCGTGCATCTCAAAAGTGAAAATTTATTCAAGACATCTGTGTTGTGTGCAAATTACATTAGATTTATTATTCCACTGAAATGCCTACCAAAAAATTCAAGCTTGAACAAAGAATTTTTATGTGCGATACATACATAAAAACCAAATCATATAGAAAGGTGCGTAGACAATTTCAGCAGAAATTTCTTGTTATTCTAGGTACAGGTACAGAATAATTAAATTACATGTCTGTTAATAAGTTTAGACAATGGCATCATTAACACTAAACCTAAGTAGTGAAAAAGAAATGTTTTAACAGAGGAAAAAATTAACAAAATTTGTGCATTATTCAAACGCTCTCCAAAGAAGTGTCTAATACGTGTTGCATAGCAACTGGTTGGTTCAGAAGTCGCTGTTCACAGAGCTGCTAAACTTTTGAAATGTTTTAACAGAGGAAAAAATTAACAAACTTTGCATCATTCGAATGCTCTCCAAAGTAGTGTCTAAAATGTGTTGCATAGTAACTGGTTGTTTCAAAAGTCTCTATTCATAGAGCTGCTAAACTTTTAAAATTGAAATCCTACTGAGTGACTATAGTTTATGAATTGCAATCTCATGATAATGAAAAATGAGTTTTAGAACAAAAAACCCCCCCCAGTGTAATAGTATGGGGAGCTTGTATATGCATGATCTGCACCTGGCAACATAACGAATGCATTGTATTAGCCATATTCAAGATATTTTCTATTGTTCCTTTGAATTTTTCAGTATGCCAAGCAGTATAACTTTGAAATGTTAGTGCCTTCCTTTGTTCCTCGTGAACCTATACATACAGGGTGAGCCAAAAAACTATGAACCGCCTGTGCAGTGTCTTTCCTGTCCACGCCGAGGATGCAGACAGGAAAAAACACCGTGCAGACAGTTCATAGTTTTTTGGCTCACCCTGTAGTATCTATGCCTTGCACTTAAGAATAGAGATTTAGAAGAAATGATTTAAAAACTCAAGTGGGTAATACACCCACTTACGTTTACCTATAAAAATATTTATTATATTATCATAAGTTTCTGGTCAAATTTTCATATATCGTATTACCTGTATTATAGAGATATAAGAAAATTACAAGAAAGAGGGAAAGTAATTTCCCAAAGTTTATTAGGAAAACAAATATTAAAATCTGTAGTAGAATTACTGCTAGGGAGACTAAGTTCAAAAACTATGTTTCCAAATCTAAATGTCAGTATGGTAGGACTGTTTTCAAACAGAATGGCCATTGTTAGGCCTTAAGCCTACCTGTATTGTTTATAACAGTCAATCTGTTGATTAGAGTCATGTGATTATTACTGCCATCTCAACATTCATTTTTTGAATGTTATTCTCATCTTGAATATTTTCATCTTCACAGCCACTTTTACTTGATGTTTATTCATTTTTCAAGCCAGTATCATCTTCCTCCTAGTTTCTTCAGAATTATGGGTATATTAAATGAACTAGATGCTATCTTTCTGACATTTCACTGTACATACACTATCCACTGTATGCTGCATAAATTAATGCCAATACATGGTTTATATTTTTGAAAGATGCTTATGATTTATTATTTGATCATGTGGTAAATGTTGTTGCCAACAATAACATTTTCAACAGTCCACTTTTTGTGATTTTTGTAAAGTCAAAATAATTGAAGTTGGTGCCATATGAAACAGAGATAACCTTAAAAAATGTCTTCCAGTGATTGGATCCTATGCAGTTATCAAATCTTTCCTACAAACTTCTCACAGTTCAGTTAGGACTACTCCATTATGAGCGGCACTAAGTAACCCTCAGTTGACAGAATGTTCTGTGAATCTGAGCAATATTTTCCATCCCTTACATCATTTTCAGCACAACCATACTGAATGAATTCTCTCAATCCAGTTGACTTTCATATTTAGTATTTTCTCTGGTTACGTTCATACACTTTCTCTTGTCTGCTATATGCTAGAGCATTTCCTTTACTCTGTTCATCTTCCTGAACTACTATCCATAGCAAGGGACATAACCTCATTTTATTTCCAGATGAAAGTAGGTATTAAAATGCCAGTTCAAATTAAATTAGTAACCAAGTTTTTACCTCAAGATGATTTTAACCTTTATTATTTAGGTTAAAAAGTTTTTATAAAACTGATAGTGTTCTTTCCAAATAGTTACTGCTAATTATTATGAAAAGCATAAATTAAAAGAAAAGTTATCAATCCTCAAAATCTTGTTTATGAAGTTTTTGTTAAGTATAGTTACTAAGAGAATAAAACCAAATATCAAACTTATATTATATTTTGATAGGGACACTGTGGATATTTGTGATTAAGAGTCTCAATTCAGATGCCTGTAGCTCTGAAACCATAAATGCTACAACAGCACTTCAAGAATTGGAATTAGTCTATCAATGATACACATGTAATTATTCAACAATCCTCTTTTTGTCAAAGTAAACACGATTATGTCAGCCTTGTATTTTCTTTATAACAGAAACCAGAAAGCAGTATGTGTGTTTTTTACTTTCTCTACTACGTATAGTAAGTAGGGGAAGTATTGCATTCCACCCAAAAATTCGATACCAAGATTTCACCGGAAATACATGTTTTGAGAATCACTGAATCCAAAAAAAGCATTTTTGGAAACATGTCCGTGTGTGTGTCTGTCTGTGTGTCTGTGTGTCTGTCTGTGTGTGTGTCTGTCTGTGTGTCTGTGTGTCTGTGAACAGCATAACTCAAAAACGAACAGTCGGATAAACACCAAACTTGGTATTTAGGTTTAGTATCTTCCAGAGATGCGACACGAAGGTTTTCAAGAAAATCCCCCCACCCCAGACTACCCTTTACATGGAACATTTTTCGAAAATTTTAATTTTCTCAAAAACGGCTCTAACGATTTTGATTAAAATATCATATGTTTAAGATATTGTCATGACAAATAAAATGTATATCTCGAATTTTCTGGGAATGTCTCCAAAAATATTCTTCATTGTGAACGACTTTTGCATAACTGGTAAACCATAAGAGATAGACAAAATTTTACTACACAAAAAATGTAGATCGCGTTAAAATACACAACTTATGTCATATACGTTTCTTTTGTTGAGTGAACCGTTTTCGAGATATTGCTTGTTATTTCCTTAAATTTTCCAATACTTATACTTTTTCTCAAATTCGTTATTCATTTTTTTACCAGCGTTAAAATATTTGACTATCGCTTAAAAGCTACCATATTCCCCTTGCATCTACAAGAAAATTACCAATAAGATTGACATCTCGATATCTCGATTAACATGAAGCATATGGAGAATAGGCGTTTGTAAAATTAGATTGTACAAGAGTAGAGAAAGTTATGTGAGTGTAACACATCAGATTTTTTTTTTACTTTCTCTACTACGTATAATAAGTAGGGGAAGTAATGTATTCCACTCAAAAATTCGATACCGAGATTTCAACGAAAATATATGTTTTGAGACCCCCTGAATCCAAAAAATCCATTTTTGGAAACGTGTGTGTGTGTGTGTGTGTGTGTGTGTGTGTGTGTGTGTGTGTGTGTGTGTGTGTGTGTGTGTGTGTGTGTGTGTGTGTGTGTGTGTGTGTGTGTGTGTGTGTGTGTGTGTGTGTGTGTGTGTGTGTGTGTGTGTGTGTGTGTGTGTGTGTGTGTGTGTGTGTGTGTGTGTGTGTGTGTGTGTGTGTGTGTGTGTGTGTGTGTGTGTGTGTGTGTGTGTGTGTGTGTGTGTGTGTGTGTGTGTGTGTGTGTGTGTGTGTGTGTGTGTGTGTGTGTGTGTGTGTGTGTGTGTGTGTGTGTGTGTGTGTGTGTGTGTGTGTGTGTGTGTGTGTGTGTGTGTGTGTGTGTGTGTGTGTGTGTGTGTGTGTGTGTGTGTGTGTGTGTGTGTGTGTGTGTGTGTGTGTGTGTGTGTGTGTGTGTGTGTGTGTGTGTGTGTGTGTGTGTGTGTGTGTGTGTGTGTGTGTGTGTGTGTGTGTGTGTGTGTGTGTGTGTGTGTGTGTGTGTGTGTGTGTGTGTGTGTGTGTGTGTGTGTGTGTGTGTGTGTGTGTGTGTGTGTGTGTGTGTGTGTGTGTGTGTGTGTGTGTGTGTGTGTGTGTGTGTGTGTGTGTGTGTGTGTGTGTGTGTGTGTGTGTGTGTGTGTGTGTGTGTGTGTGTGTGTGTGTGTGTGTGTGTGTGTGTGTGTGTGTGTGTGTGTGTGTGTGTGTGTGTGTGTGTGTGTGTGTGTGTGTGTGTGTGTGTGTGTGTGTGTGTGTGTGTGTGTGTGTGTGTGTGTGTGTGTGTGTGTGTGTGTGTGTGTGTGTGTGTGTGTGTGTGTGTGTGTGTGTGTGTGTGTGTGTGTGTGTGTGTGTGTGTGTGTGTGTGTGTGTGTGTGTGTGTGTGTGTGTGTGTGTGTGTGTGTGTGTGTGTGTGTGTGTGTGTGTGTGTGTGTGTGTGTGTGTGTGTGTGTGTGTGTGTGTGTGTGTGTGTGTGTGTGTGTGTGTGTGTGTGTGTGTGTGTGTGTGTGTGTGTGTGTGTGTGTGTGTGTGTGTGTGTGTGTGTGTGTGTGTGTGTGTGTGTGTGTGTGTGTGTGTGTGTGTGTGTGTGTGTGTGTGTGTGTGTGTGTGTGTGTGTGTGTGTGTGTGTGTGTGTGTGTGTGTGTGTGTGTGTGTGTGTGTGTGTGTGTGTGTGTGTGTGTGTGTGTGTGTGTGTGTGTGTGTGTGTGTGTGTGTGTGTGTGTGTGTGTGTGTGTGTGTGTGTGTGTGTGTGTGTGTGTGTGTGTGTGTGTGTGTGTGTGTGTGTGTGTGTGTGTGTGTGTGTGTGTGTGTGTGTGTGTGTGTGTGTGTGTGTGTGTGTGTGTGTGTGTGTGTGTGTGTGTGTGTGTGTGTGTGTGTGTGTGTGTGTGTGTGTGTGTGTGTGTGTGTGTGTGTGTGTGTGTGTGTGTGTGTGTGTGTGTGTGTGTGTGTGTGTGTGTGTGTGTGTGTGTGTGTGTGTGTGTGTGTGTGTGTGTGTGTGTGTGTGTGTGTGTGTGTGTGTGTGTGTGTGTGTGTGTGTGTGTGTGTGTGTGTGTGTGTGTGTGTGTGTGTGTGTGTGTGTGTGTGTGTGTGTGTGTGTGTGTGTGTGTGTGTGTGTGTGTGTGTGTGTGTGTGTGTGTGTGTGTGTGTGTGTGTGTGTGTGTGTGTGTGTGTGTGTGTGTGTGTGTGTGTGTGTGTGTGTGTGTGTGTGTGTGTGTGTGTGTGTGTGTGTGTGTGTGTGTGTGTGTGTGTGTGTGTGTGTGTGTGTGTGTGTGTGTGTGTGTGTGTGTGTGTGTGTGTGTGTGTGTGTGTGTGTGTGTGTGTGTGTGTGTGTGTGTGTGTGTGTGTGTGTGTGTGTGTGTGTGTGTGTGTGTGTGTGTGTGTGTGTGTGTGTGTGTGTGTGTGTGTGTGTGTGTGTGTGTGTGTGTGTGTGTGTGTGTGTGTGTGTGTGTGTGTGTGTGTGTGTGTGTGTGTGTGTGTGTGTGTGTGTGTGTGTGTGTGTGTGTGTGTGTGTGTGTGTGTGTGTGTGTGTGTGTGTGTGTGTGTGTGTGTGTGTGTGTGTGTGTGTGTGTGTGTGTGTGTGTGTGTGTGTGTGTGTGTGTGTGTGTGTGTGTGTGTGTGTGTGTGTGTGTGTGTGTGTGTGTGTGTGTGTGTGTGTGTGTGTGTGTGTGTGTGTGTGTGTGTGTGTGTGTGTGTGTGTGTGTGTGTGTGTGTGTGTGTGTGTGTGTGTGTGTGTGTGTGTGTGTGTGTGTGTGTGTGTGTGTGTGTGTGTGTGTGTGTGTGTGTGTGTGTGTGTGTGTGTGTGTGTGTGTGTGTGTGTGTGTGTGTGTGTGTGTGTGTGTGTGTGTGTGTGTGTGTGTGTGTGTGTGTGTGTGTGTGTGTGTGTGTGTGTGTGTGTGTGTGTGTGTGTGTGTGTGTGTGTGTGTGTGTGTGTGTGTGTGTGTGTGTGTGTGTGTGTGTGTGTGTGTGTGTGTGTGTGTGTGTGTGTGTGTGTGTGTGTGTGTGTGTGTGTGTGTGTGTGTGTGTGTGTGTGTGTGTGTGTGTGTGTGTGTGTGTGTGTGTGTGTGTGTGTGTGTGTGTGTGTGTGTGTGTGTGTGTGTGTGTGTGTGTGTGTGTGTGTGTGTGTGTGTGTGTGTGTGTGTGTGTGTGTGTGTGTGTGTGTGTGTGTGTGTGTGTGTGTGTGTGTGTGTGTGTGTGTGTGTGTGTGTGTGTGTGTGTGTGTGTGTGTGTGTGTGTGTGTGTGTGTGTGTGTGTGTGTGTGTGTGTGTGTGTGTGTGTGTGTGTGTGTGTGTGTGTGTGTGTGTGTGTGTGTGTGTGTGTGTGTGTGTGTGTGTGTGTGTGTGTGTGTGTGTGTGTGTGTGTGTGTGTGTGTGTGTGTGTGTGTGTGTGTGTGTGTGTGTGTGTGTGTGTGTGTGTGTGTGTGTGTGTGTGTGTGTGTGTGTGTGTGTGTGTGTGTGTGTGTGTGTGTGTGTGTGTGTGTGTGTGTGTGTGTGTGTGTGTGTGTGTGTGTGTGTGTGTGTGTGTGTGTGTGTGTGTGTGTGTGTGTGTGTGTGTGTGTGTGTGTGTGTGTGTGTGTGTGTGTGTGTGTGTGTGTGTGTGTGTGTGTGTGTGTGTGTGTGTGTGTGTGTACAGCATAACTCACAAACAAACAGTCGGATAAACACCAAACTTGGTATTTAGGTTCAATATCTTCCAGAGATGTGACATGAAGGTTTTCAAGAAAATCTCCCCACCCCAGATTACTCTTTACATGGAACATTTTTCGAAAAGTTTAATTTTCTCAAAAATGGTTCTAACGATTTTGATTAAAATATCATATATTTAAGATACTTTCAAGACAAATAAAGTGTATAACTTGAATTTTCTGTGAATGTCTCCAAAAGTATTCTTCATTGTGAACGACTTTTGCATAACTGGTAAACCATAAGAGATAGACAAAATTTTACTACACAAAAAATGTAGATCGCATTAAAATACACAATTTATATCATATGCATTTTGTTTGTTGAGTGAACCATTTTTGAGATATTGCTTGTTATTCTCTTAAATTTTTCAATACTTTCTCAAATGGGAATTCGTTATTCATTTTTTTGTCTTGGATATGCAAAGAGTATTAATCTGTGGCAAAGAGAATGGTGCTGAGCATAGCAACCAGCTATTAAGAGATATGTGCATGCTTAGAGGCTACTGTATTTTTATATTGCCCTTGCAAATACAAAACAGGAGGAACATAGTATGCCTTAAGCCATAGTCAAATATTTTTAGAACTGGTCACTATGTGTAAAATGTAATTCTCTTTGCATGTCAAAAGACCCTTTCTGCAAATGTTTATCTCGATTAATATGAAATAGATGGAGAATAAGAGTTTGTAAAAATAGTTTGTACAAGAGTAGAGAAAGTCATGTGAGTGTAACACATCAGATTTTTCTTCAGAAAATCATTGATCTTCGCAATGCTTTCAGATAGTCATCTTTTACACTACAGTGATTCAAGTATTTTATCTATTTTTTGTGCTTCTAATATAAATTTTCTTTCATTATGAAAAATAAATTATAGCCAAGTTTCCCACAGAGTACTAACTTGTCTTTAAACCTGCATGAAAATGCTAATACCTATTACACTGAGGATTGCCAAAATAAATTCTGAACTCTCTGGCAAGTCATGGTTATAGCTCACCTGTTCATCTTGAAGTTCAAGTTAGCCCCCATTAATGACAAAGTTTAATGTAATTTGTACAATAATGGGGAAATAGTAACATATGGGTAGGGAGGAACAGATTAAAATGAAATATCATGGTAAAATTTCACATCCTGTTCTAATATTTAGTTACATAGACATTTTGGGGCATTCCTGGACTCAGCAGTATGTACCTTGGTGGCCCTGAGTACAACATTTGGATAGTTAAATATTATTTTATTGTTTATGAAAATATCAGAGAAGCAAAATAAGCTTTTAAGCATCCCAATTTTTAAAGTGATAATAAATATCTAAACACCATAATTAATTGATAAATATCACCGAGTATAATAATGTATTCTATATAATACAAAAATAGTAAATTCATCATACAGGCACTTTGAGTCTATGCAGAGTTAGTTTAAATAATTTTGAAAGACAGATTCACAGGCTTCTGAACTGAGATAATACTGCCTAACCACCCAAAAATACTGCAATATATTTCATACAAGAAATAGCTTCTTAATGTATTTTTATGTAGTTCTTTTCCTTTCCTCATAAATATTAGTTATAATATTTGAATTTTATACATATAATTTAATATTCTTAAACAAATAGGATTATTTTATGCATATAATTGTTTTATTATCCAGCATCCTATTTTGGTATATTATGCATTTCATTAATTGCCATTTACTCATTATTGATTTGTAGACAGTCTCAGCATATAAGTAGCATGCTACTTGGTACCAAATATGGCATTCAGAAAATGGAAATATTGCTCTACAGTGAAGAAAGAAGAGAAATAAAAAAGGTAAATATTAAAATTTACGATACACACATAAAATTGTAGGTATAGATACTTTATCATACCATCTTCATCGGGATATTCTTGAAGTAAAAGAGTGACAAAAGTGGCATTAATTGTGCTGAGTAAATGAGCTCACAGAAGACAAAAATGTCTTCAATATAAACAAAAAATTGTACTACAAATAAATTTATATACTAATATATTGTGCTTATTCAACTAACAAATGCTATTTACTATGCTATATATTTGTGAACTGAATTTGTGTAAAGAAAAAGAGTGCATAGGGCAGTGCTAACATACATCATATTATTTTGCATTTCTTTTTTCCACTCTAGAACGTGAACATATTGTTGACTTAAATTTTAATAAAAACATCTCTTTTGATATGATCAATCAGTGTTTTAACAGTTATCTGCTTTGGAAAACATTGCCAAGAAGGAAAAAAAGAAAAACAATTAATGTTGTGTATATTTTGTAAACCCCTATTCCTGTAAAAGATGTGAACTATGGTCAGTTCACAAGCAATTAAAAGAGCAAACAATTTTATGTATTATTTTCCTTAGTTTTATCTTATGCTGAACAATTCTAAAATAACAAAGCAATTTAAATGCAACCAAGTTAACCATTAATTCATACACTGCCAAAAATAGAATTGCAAAATTAAAAATTGTTTGCATTCTGAAGTTCTCCTTTGCATTATAATTCTACACATTTGCAGATGCAATCCTGTACACTGTAATCAGTTATCTCTTGAATGAAATGTACAATCACCTTCCAAATTTGTTACTTTGAAAGTTCCTTTTTAAATACATTTTTTTTTTTTTAAACAGCTTGCTAACCAAAAGGAATGTTGTAGTTTTTCTTACACATACTAAATGCAAAAATTTCAGAATACAAACGATCTGCTTTTCATATACTGTTTAAATGCTAAGCATTATTACCAATTTAGTAAATAAAAATACACTGTAATTCTGGAGTTAACCAATAACTGAAGATAAAATATATTTGTAGATCTGCTACATATATTTTGTGGTACAATAGGGCATACCATTAAAAGAAAAAAGTAAAGTTGTTTACAGAAAATCAAATCATAAAGCAATACATGTAAAGCACGATGCTAATATTCCTAATTAATTCTCTAAGTTGAATATAAACTTACTTATTTAAAATAAAGAGAGTTGAGGGTTGTTACACTACATTACTATAATATTCTTACTTGAACGCGTTTCGGGAGATGGTTTGTTCCCATCGTCAGCATAGATGAGGACATGCTGACGATGGGAACAAACCGTCTCCCGAAACGCGTTCAAGTAAGAATATTATAGTGATGTAGTGTAACAACCCTCAACTCTGTTTATTTTAAATTATGACACATCACTGTTACTAGCTTCTAAATCTTCCAAATTAGTCAATAAACTTACTTACTTCATGCTCTTAGTGGTCTAATGAAACAATTATGTGTATATTCAACTCAAAATGTTAATCAGGCAAATTAAGTTTGTGCTATTTTCCATACTAATCTTATAGTAAATATTTTAAGGCTTTATAAATTGACTTCATAATTTCATAAAAAACAAATTCATAGACATGTAACTTCATCTCAAAAGGTTTTATAATGAAGTAAAAAGCGAACACAGAAAAATAGACTGGAAAAGAACATTTTAGGAATCAGTACCTTTTGGGGATACTGGTCATTGTAGATATGTTATTGCTATACTATTGTTTATCAAAGTATGAAATCTGGAAATACAGAAGGTATTAATTACTTAATAATTGAATATTACCTACACATTTCATTTCAGATGTAATTTTAATTAATATTTTATATGCCAGGGCTACCTTTTTGTTTTTGTAGTGCTTAGTTCCTGTTTTTACTGCACATGGTGCCACAATCTGGTGGATGGTCCTGGTGGGCTAGAGCTACTCAATATTCATTTTAGGAGTACATTGAATGTATGTTTCTTTCTTTCTGTAAGTTTCAGTTTTGTGCAAACTGCTCTTTGATATTACCCAAATTACCAAAGTGTGATATTACCAAATTACAGTATGTGATCAAAAGTATTCAGAGACACCCAGATAAAGCTGGAGATTAAGTTTGTCTACAAGTCCTTCAAATGAAATGGAATCTTTATGACAACCTCCACCTACAACAACCTATACCGAGCGGGATGGCTCAAGCAGTTACATCTGTGGCCCGCATTTGGGAGGTCATGGGTTTGATTCCCGTTGCTGACCTTTTGACCCATGGGTTTTTCGGGGGTTTTCCTGGATCACCAGGTGAATGTTGGGAAGGATATTCACATCCCCTGAATTTCCTGTCCCTCCATTTCATCTCCATTCTCATTTACATCCGTTGGTTTCTTTCAGGGTTGGAAGTGTTGGCAATGGTGTTTCGGTGCAGTGTGGTAGGGGAAAAGGATGTTCTCTGTGACTCTCTCCATCCCTTGGCTTTCAGCTGACTGCTGGGGGTATCCAAACCCCCTTGAGGGGCATTTGACCCCCTCTATGTGGGGTGGGGTCCCTGGTCTGCCTGTCCATCTGCCGGGGAGTCTCTACCTGGAAAACTTAGGGACTCTGCCATTCCTGTGCCATCACTCCTGGTTCTAGCTGCCCAGTGTCTCCTCTCACCTTATCCTTCCTTCCAGGTATGCCCCCTTGTGGGACGTAACTACTATGTGGATCAGTGCCAAGCCCCATTCGTAGCCAATCCAATCCAATAACCTACAGATATTGATGTGATCTGGATGTGATTGGCATTCTTTAAATAGATCAGAAGTTTGTAGGTTTTAAGACAGGTAATCAATACGCATGTTTCTATAGTGTCCATAATTTTCATCCAGAGTAAACAATACAAGGGAAGGTTAGCTCAGATGGTTAGAGCAATGGCAGTGAAAACGGATCCATGGTTCAAATCCTGGGTGTGGCATTGAATTTTTTGGTGTGATTCTACCTTTACAACTTTAGCCTCCATACAGCATGTGTAGAAGAACAATTAATTATCAATACAAGGAAAGATCTGTAGGTGTCTATACTTCTGGGGGAGGGTGGACTGACTGAGGAGTTGAACTGTGATTGGCTCTCTATGTTTTTGACTGTGTGTTGTCTGTCTTAGGTAAGAACCTGGCATAAAACTTTTCAGAACCCTTCACCCATGTTCTTTGAGGATAGCATTTCAGCTTTGAGAGTTGAAGGCCCAAGTCACAGTTTAACCTTTAACAAACTTAAGAACATGCACAGATTACCAAGCTACATATCCATGTAACCAAACAGAATATTTCTGTATTGCTGAAGAAACAGGATCATCATTGTCTTCAATATAATCATCATCATTGTTAGCATACAACAGATGCATGACTTCCTCCAAGTCCTCTGGATTATCAAGACTGCATTTCCTTTTTAACATTCTCATGTGTTAGGGATAAACTAATACTTCGTCATAATGCTATATTTCACTCCTTACTGCTCATTGTCAAGCTAACTGTACAAAATTTAAATTCAGTGGTTGAAATAGGCATTATTGTCCTATCAGAAACATTTGTTCATTGTTGAGACATAGAAATAATTATCATGCAGCAGGAGAAGAGAGAAGGGAAAACTGTATATATATAGTTTGAAAATGGATACTACATATCCACCCAACATCTTTTCAAAGGCTTAATTAAATAAATGCCTCTTTGCTTTTACTTTAAGCTATAGCATAATATTTATTGTCTACTTGATAATGTAACATTGAATGGAAAACCTACAAGAAGTTTAATTTATAGAATGATTAAAAAATGACAACTTTGGTACAGTTGTACTCAACTTGGTGAATGAAAAGTTAAGTTGACATTTTCTGAGAAGATGGGCAGGCTTCTTTAACTCTCTTATTCCAATAGCTGGAGTATTATCTGCTAGTACCAACTTTTCTGCCTGTAATGAGTTTTATCTGTTTCACATCTGATGCTGTGGATCCCATTTGTCCTAAACAACATGCACCACATTCACAGATACTCTTGAGTGCCAAATTACATTTTACAGGCTTTTTACGGCATTTTGGCGGCTAGTCTACAAATTTGGGTTGTAGAATACAGGGTTATTCTAAATTAGTTACCTGATAATAAAGCTAAATTATACATAGTCATCTTACATAGTTTATTTCCATTTCCATTACATACATTGACATTAACATTAAGTTTTATTTGCAATGTTTACAAATGTTCAATGTGACTCCCTTTTGTCACTCGGCAGATATCCCACCTGTACGACAGTTCATCCCAGATACGCGTGATCATGTCTGCATCTACCCGAGCTACTGCTACGTTAATTCGTTTAAGCTCATCGAGATTGATCGGCAGTGGAGGGTTGTACACGTTGTCTTTAATGTAGCCCCACAGACTAAAACCCAGCAGTGTTAAATCAGGAGATCGTGGAGGCCAAGCTCTGTTCTCACCACGTCCAATCCAAGCAGCAGTGGTGTGGGATGGATACGTAGTGACCTCATGGTGGTGATGAGGTGCTCCATCTTGTTGAAAAATCAATTATCTCTCATATCTTCTTGCAGCTGTGTCATCAGGTAGTTTTCTAACATATCTAGATATGTGATGCCAGTCACAGTCTTCTCATAAAAAAAGAATGGTCCATACACTTTCACAGAGCTTAGCGCACAAAACACATTCAGTTTTGGTGAGTCATGTGTATGTTCCAGGCATTCCGTCGGTTTCTGTGTACCCTATATCCTTACATTGTGGTGATTAACTGTACAATAAGGTGAAAAGTTGCCTCGTCACTGAACACAATCTTATTAAGAAAACTATCATCTTCTTCCATCCTGTTCAGCATGTCCACACAGAACTCATAATGTTTAAGTTTGTCATGAGCACTCAATGCCTGAACCAGTTGCAACTTGTATCCCTTACACTGCAGTTGTCTTAAAATTCTCCATACCGTAGGTTGTGGAATGGTTGTGCATGTAGTGCTCCCTTCTGATAAACATCAAGAGTTGCATGACCTTCTCTAACTTTGCATTGCAGAGGTACAAGTGCTGAAGTGAATGCATGTTTTGTGTTTGTGGCGATTTAACTGTCTAGCCAAAAAGCGAGATCACAAAGAATGAAGAACAAACATCAAATTTTGCTTCAAACTCAGTAAAACTACAACAAAACTTATGAGATGTTAAGAGCAACTCTTCCAGTAAAACTAAGGAAAATATTGATCAGGTGAGGGAAATGGTATTAAATGACAGGCATATTACAATAAGAGAAATTTCTGATGTTCTAAGCGATCTTCTTTGGAAGTGTTTAAAGCATTTTGAAAGACATGGATATGAGAAGACACAAAGCAGCCAGAGACTTGGAGGACTGGTGACTGGTTCCTGTATTACAACAATGTGCCCTTGCACAAAGCCATTTATGTCTGCCATTTTTGGATAAACATGGAATAAATACTGTTCTCCATCCCACCTATTCTCCAGATCAGGCTCTAGTACTCTTTTTTCTTATATTGCAACTTAAAATGTAGCTTGGAGGACTCCATTTTGAGAACATTGTTATTGCGTGTCACAGAAGATTTTGAAAATATTTAAAGAAGATAACTTCCAGAGGTACTTCTAGCAGTGACCACAGTACTGGAACAAGTGATCAACTTCCAAGGAAACTATTTTGAGGGCAATATTGTGGCAACACTGTAAGAACATATGCGGTTATGACAACATTGTTTGGTGACTGTTAGGTTGGTAGTACAGACCGGAATGACGTAATAGGAGTGGGGGTAAACTGGTTGTATCTTCAGTAAGCGTCTAGGATGCTCTGTCTCTTGTAACTTAACTAGTGTAACAGTGGCAGCAATGTACAATGTGCATGTGCAGGGTTCACTTAAACAGGCAAGATAACATCTTAATAAATATTGTCGGTGGCACTCAAGACTCCATTATGTTTGTATAAGCTTCACACACATGCTAACAGACATTCAAATATTCAACTTCTTCTTTGAGCGACATTTCTGCTCCCTCTTATCTTTGTAAACATCCAGATATTGTTTTATTTTTGTAATACTTTTGTGAAGTATGTCATTTATTTCCTTTTCTGTAATTTTGTTTAAAAAAAAATCCTTCTTGCTTCGATGAGGACGTCGATTTAGGTAGCCAGGGGGAGATGTGGCATTTGGTTGTGGCAACACTGTAAGAACATATGCGGTTATGGCAACATTGTTTGGTGACTGTTAGGTTGGTAGTATGGACCAGAATGACGTAATAGGAGTAGGGGTAAACCGGTTGTATCTTCAGTAAGTGTCTAGGACGCTCTGTCTCTTGTAAAATAGCGAGCAGTGCAGACATGTGAATCAGAATGCTCCGTCAAGCGGAAGGTAACATGTATCAAATTTAATCTTCATTAAATCTTACCATCTAAACTTTTACTACCTAGTTATTTGATGTAGTTTGATCCTTCTTTCCTTCCCCACAATGATTTAGGGGTATTTTTAGAAATTTTCAGGTGTTTAGGAAATTTGTTGAGCTCGCCCCGTCGGACCTTGTGTAGATTGCTATGTTTTAAACTCCAGTAGCATGCTCTACTCCTCGTGATATGTGAGAATATAAGAGGTTATGACAATATTGAAGAATAGCCAAATCAAAATGTTGTATTTATGGTCTCATTCAGGAAACTTTTTGATCACACCTCATATACTGTCTCAGTACTACTGTAGTTGCTATATGTGTTCCATGTAGTAGGTAGCATTATTGTGCCTAAAATTCATAAAAACTTTCCCTGAAGATGTTCAGAAACTTCTGATCACATAGTATATTATGATTAGACAGGCAAAATATGAAATTTCATATTCTAAACCACGCTTGCTATCATTATGGGAACAAGTATTTATTACATTTTGCAGTGTTTATAATTCAGTGCACATGACAAAAAATTTATATTTAAAATATGAAACACATTTAGAAAAACCCAAGCCACACTTTCCAACAAGTCAGGTATAGCCGAGAAAAAGTAGCATTTCCTCTATGTGATGTCATGTAAAAATTAAATAGCCTTTATTCTTGAAGAGCTTTTATTTCATGAATTGGTACTTTTACTGGGATATTGCAATTAACATTAAAGCAAGGACAAAGCAATGAGTAATTTTGTTTTCTTTGTTTTTAAGTTTAAGATTTTCACAATCATTAAAATCATTAATCCTGCAGTAGTCACATGCAGACTCACAACCCACACGAAGATATTTTTTTGTTTGCTTGTAGCTCTTTAGCTCACTTGACCTGAGTATCTTCCTGTAATCAGGATCCTTTGTTTCATGTGAACTACTTGTGCAGCGTTATGCAATGGTCATCAATTCCAAAATGACAGTTCTGTGTGAGCAACAATACTGGAAATTGCCTGCATTGTCACTGTTAGCAGAAATAGTAAAAGTGAGCTATTGTAGTCATAGAATAGTTTATTATCAAGTGTTTTCTTATTATTCAAGTTTCACTCTCTGTTAGTCACATTGTTTGTTATGTTTATATCAATGAAATTTCTTTATTTACCTATTTCTTTGCAGAATGGATCCCTATGAAACAGAGTCTAAAAAATTGGGAATATTGTTGTTGAGATTTTGGCAGGGAGTGACCATGAAAGTTGAAGGCTGTGGCTGAAATGTACAATCTGTAGCATTGCAAAAACCACTGCATATATTTCATCCATTAACAACATTATTGTACAGTATTTGTTTGTGTATTTGAAGCACATTTAACATATTAAAAAACAAAATTTCAGTAGAATTGCACCGAATTTATTATTTTATAAAATGCATGTACACAGTAAATTAAAATTCAAGCATAGTAAATTGTACGTTCGTATTACTTTGTTGCCATTTTGTTATAAATCCATATTTTTACTCATGCAGACTTACAATCCATAGAGACTACTAATGGTACAAATCAGTGCGCAACTACTGCAGGGTTAGACTCCATTTAATTTTTGTGTTTAATTGTACTTTATTATTAAATATGAACAAAAATTTACAAAGTATATATATTTTTTAAACTGTTGAAGTAAACCTATGCAAACTCTTGAAGGAAAGATGTTTCAGTTTTAAAATATATGTTTCATAATATACTGGGATTTTTTCTTCATATTTTGGTTAAATTTTTCTTTATATTTTGCCTGTCTCTAATGATGCAACATGGCATGTGGTATACTTTTCATAAATTGAAGAGAGTTGTTCAGGCTCTCAACTTACTCTCTAATTAGCAAAGTATTAGTTTAATTGTACTCAAAAACAAGCCATGTAATTAACTTTTTCTAATTTTGATGTCAGTAGCAACATAATAAATAAAATCTTGGTAATATCAAACTGCAGCTTAGTGTATCATCTAGTGTATTTCTTTCAAAGGAAATATTAAAGCATGCTTCTTGTTTAGGTTCAACACTATTTTAGTATACACAGAAATCTGTCATCTACACTGACAAATTCATATTTTGAAGAATATTAACTGGCCCTTGTGCAAAGATTACATTGCTTCCTATGAAATTAATGTATAGAATCAGTTTCAAGCATGAGCTATAATGTCTGTCACTAAAATAAATGTATGAATACCTAAATTTGAGTGTAAGGATATTAGTACATGTTTATTTTATTTTAAATCAGAATTTACAATGTAGTTTTTTCCCTCCTTCTAGTTTGGTTCAGTGAATATTTAATTTAAAAGTAGATAGAAGCAGACCTTAATTAATCTCTCATTTACTTAAGAGAGAAAAATATCTAATTGGAGAAAGTTACAACTTACATAACACAGCTATTTAATCAATTATTTTATTTAAATCATAAAAATAATTGTTTTATAACAGTATATGAAAAGCAAAATTACTAAAATAGGCATTAATTAAAAAAGAAAACCGTTAATAAACTGAAAATGCTTACCAGTGATACGTCCTCTTCTGTGTCCGTGATGATGATCGTGTTTAACTATTTCTACAACGTTGGACACAGTATCACTAAAACCAATATCGTGATGGTGCGGACTGCGCCTAATTGGTGTTGGTGACCTCCCTCGCCTACTGAGGTAGGAAAAAGTTTAAATTAGAAACTGCAGTACAAAGAGAAAGTATATCCTAGCAAAGGCAGCTAACAATTGACTTAGTGAGACCCTCCAGTGAGCTTACAAAAGATAGTTAAATAACCTTTATTGCTATACTTGGCGAGATATCAATATGATGTGGTAGTTAAATTATATTCAAACCCACTTGCGGCCTCTCTCTACTGCATGAGACAGCCGGCAGTCGCCAGTGAAATTACGCCAACAGAGGCAGACTAAAATCCTTTCCTTATAATAGATGCTGGAAATGTTGACCTTCTGCTCTCAAACAGGCAGCATATCCTGTGTAAATATTCTCGCTCTCTCTCCGAAGCTCAGCAGCAGAAATTCTTGTGATCAAATGCCTCATTATGAATCAGAAAATTGGAGTGTGGTATGTGATAAGTGCTAGAAGAATAATAGGGCCCATATTCTTTGATGAAACAATAAATGCAGAGCGATATCAGAGGTTAATTCTGAGGCCATTTTTCAATCGCTTGACAGAAGAACAGAAATCATATTGTTGGTTCCAGGAAGATTCTGCAAAAGCACATATGGCTGCCGAATCATTATATGCAATAAGAGAGGTGTTTGATGACAGAATAATTAGTGTTGATTTGTGGCCCCCTCATTCTCCTGACCTAACGAGATGTGATTTTTATTTATGGAGTTCTTTAAAAGACAAAGTGTATTGTTCCAATCCTCGCACACTACAGGAACTTAGAGAAAACATTGTGCAAGAAATCACAAGAATTTCTGCTGCTGAGCTTCAGAGAGTGAGCGAGAATATTTACACGAGATATGCTGGCTGTTTGAGAGCAGAAAATCAACATTTCCAGCATCTATTATAAGGTAAGGATTTTGGTCCACTGTCTCGCGCAGTAGAGAGAGATTGCGAGTGGATTCGAATATAATTTAACTACCGTTTAAAAAGAGTATACTGTATTGTTTTACAATTTATTTTTCCTCACCATCTAAATATTATGCTATGTATGTTTGTAAATGAGTCACTGGAGGCTATTACTGTGGTCTAGCTCCTGGTAAAAAAACAATAGGACAGAGGGTTCAGATCTTGCTGACTGTACATTGCTCTATTTCTTTCAGTATATAGACACAATAAATGAGATCAAGGGCAAAGTATCTCTGAAAAAAGGTCTTACAGTATGACTTAGTTAGATATTAAGCAGTAGGTTGGGTGGCCTGCTCTCTGGTCACTGCAGAGACTTCTACTGTTAACTGGAAACTCACAAAATTTTGCTCTGCCCTGCTCTGCACACAATGAGACCTTCTAATTAGCCCTTTTTGTATCCTGCACAGCATTACAGGTTTTATAGTTGCATTTGCTGCACAAATTCTGTTTATTAGGTGATTTCTGTGGAGGTAATCGATCTCTCATGTAGCCCCAGTGAAATAGTCTGTGGGAGTAAGATTTGGGGATCTCGGAGGCCACTCTTGCAATGTGTATGCAGTTCAATCCACTGGCCAGGATATTTCATATGCAACAATCCCTATGTCTGTGCTGCTGTGTGTGCGGAATGCCCATCTTGTTTAAAGAGCATGTTTTGATAATGTCTAGTAGCACATCCTCTAACAAGTGAGGCAGTATTTTTAACACTTAAATGATATCAGTGTAATTATATAATATAAAGTTAAATAACAGCCCACCTTAAAGCAATATATATAATATATAAAGTGCATATTACAGTCATTGTATTAATGTTTATATTATTATATACATGTATAATAATGTTATGTGAATATATTACGTAGTTTAACAATGTAGGAGCTGTGGGAATAGTAGCAACCTGCTTTCCATAACAAACAGAATTATAAAGTAGAAGTCAGAAGTTGCTAACAATGAGGGAACCTTTAGACAACCATAAATTAGAAAGTTTAATAAAGGCTACTAATAATTCTTGGAACAATAATGTAATATTTACAACAGTTTACAAATAGCCAATCAACAACTAGAAAAAGTTTAAGTTAAATAAAAGTATTCTATTGGAGTGGTATTAGCCAATCAGAAATTGAAATAGTGGAAATATACAAATTTAGGCGCCAGACGCTACAAGGAAGTGTTCCCGAGCAGTTCGATTTTATACGAATTCAGCGTGAGACATAAAAATTCATTACGGTGAGAATAATTAAAGTTTATGTGTTAAAAAGTAATTAACAATAATCTCACAGCTCTATAGTATGATATATCAGAAGTGTTATTTAATCGTGTAAAGTATTAATAAAAAAAAAGTGGAGTATAATTATAATTTGTCTAAGACTTGTTCTTTAGCCATACTACCCCTGCTAAGAGATACGTGTTTCTGCAATTACCACTGATCCAGCCGAGGCATACATATATAATATTTAAATAAACATTAAAATAAAAAAGTTGATTTTTTAAACATGGGGGCAAAGGCCACCAGAAAAGTGAACGTGGGGCGAAGGCCACTAGAAAAGTGAACGTGGAATGAAGGAAAGTTTGTACCATATGTGGAGCATCAACCCTCTCATAAGTATACATGCAAATTGATGCAGTAATTTGTATCACAAATTACTTTAATGTAAATAATGATTGTAGTATGAATATGCATTATTATGTGATATTGATTTGAGATGTTTCTTGACTGTAATTATTGTTGATAAGTAAGTTTGTACGACCTTACTGAAACTGTCAATAATAGCGCGCAATAATGCAGAGAGGGGGGTGAGCTGTTTATCATTATTGGAAACGAGGAAGTTACGTAATGTTGGCGCGCTTTCGGTAGAAACTTCTGGAATGTTTCCTCCCTAAAGCATATGTATTCATAATTTTAATTGGATATTAAAATGGACACTAATGTTGGCGCGTTTTATTAGCCAATTGCAGTTCAGTTATAATCTTTAGGCGTATCTGAATGAAGGCGTATAAATAGGGTAGGTTAGAGGTAGCTTGTGCAGTTCATCAAAAATCTGTGTACACTACACGTCGTCTTCAGTCAGTCAGTTCGTCATACATCGGAGATAGATTCACAAGTTACGCGCAGCAGAATTATGAAAGATCTAAAATATGGTAAAGTTAATTATACAAAAGGTTGAAGTACGTTGATTAAAAGTGATCAGTAAGAAGTTATTATAACAGTTTCAGTTTGGCGAGTATCTAGATCAATATGTAAAAGTGATAGTGAACGTGTTCGACAATAAAAATTATAAAACAAATTTCTTCATCAGTGTTCTTTTTGGATAAAAGATTCCTTTCCATTTACACAACCCTGATCAAGACACATGTTCGACCCAAGATAAGATAATAGCTAGCCGGAGGACAATAAACAAAACTTAAAATTCTTTCAAACACTGATACTAGGTACCACAAATTGCTAACACTAGATGGAGCTACAAACCGAACAAATGAATGACGTCACAAGATGGCTTCAACACACGGGATGTAAACAAACATTTGTAAGTAATACCGTTACAAATTGGCTACCAAACGTGGGGCTACAAATAATGTTAAATAAATAAAAAACAATAATAACCGTCGCAAAGTGGCTCCCATACGTGGGGCAGTTAAAATTATGTAACCAAACAAAACAAAAGCAACACAACATAAGATCTTCAAGTTCTAATAATTTACGTAAAAACATATTACGTAAGCAATAAAGTTACTACAAATTTGGCTACCAAACGTGGGGCTCAATAAATAAATAACAATAAACCACCACAAATTGGCACCCAGAACGTGGGGCATAGTAACCAGGAAAGGAACACAATGACCAGGAAAGGATCAGCATAACCAGGAAGGAGCAGAGTGACCAGGAAAGGAACCAGGATGTGGAACGAATGCAGCAGTGAAATGATCTACAAGATGCAGATTCCAGAAACAACAGGGACGACAGACTACGATCGTAATTCCGAGATTACAAGGCAACAGGGAAATTCAAACTACAGGACAACAAAACGACGAAGATTCATCGAAGCGACATACAAATCTAGGAGAGAGGGGCAGGAAGCTGGACATCAATGTAACAGCAACAGACAGCATCACAAAGGTCAGAGTATTGTAATTTTTTTTTAGAAAACAAAATTGTAACCTTCAAATGTACTTAAGGAGTGGTAGGATAAAGAAAACAATGGCTACTAATAATACAGAAGAAATAATTATGGAGGGAGATAATGTAACAGTTAGCTGTAATTCAATACAGGTTACAGAAAATATCTCAAACTTTTTAGGATTTGAGGGTGGAAATGTTAGTGCAGAAAGTCAGAATAGAATAGCAGGAAATGTTAATCTTGATACTAGTATGATTATGGCAATGCTGAAAAATTTGAATGAGAATATAGAAAAGAAAATAGATCAAAACAGGGAAGATATGCAAAAGAATAATAGGAAATTGAGGGAAGATATGCAAAAGAGTCATAGGGAATTGAGGGAAGATCTTAGTAAGAAAATAGATCAAAACAGGAAGATATTGATAGGAGTTTGGAACAAAAACTAACTCAGAATAATGAGAAATTGAGGGAAGATATTGATAAGAGTATTACAGATCAATTAAGGGAAGAAATTGGTAAGAGTAATGAGAAATTAGAGCATAAATTAGATCAAAATAGGGAAGAAATTGAAAAGAAATTCATGGAACTAGATAGTAGCATGATTAAAATGAAAAATGAAAATCAAGAAATGATAGCAAATGAAATAGGTGAAGTTTCAAAGAAAATGTTGGACATGAGCAGGGAAATATATAACCAAAAAAATGAGGTTAATACTAAGTTTGAAAATGTTAATGTAAACTATACAGAGTTAGGTAGCCGAATGAGTAGCATTTCAAGTGAGTTAAGAGAGATAATGGAGGCTACAAATGCAGATTTAATTCAGGTGCAAGTTAATTTCAGAGGGGAAATATCTGAAATTCAGAAGGAGTCAGAAACACAGTGAAATAAATTGTCTGAAGAAGTTAAAGATTTGTCTAAAGATTTGAATCAAAAGCTAACTTCTGAAATTAACAAACACCAAGCTGTTCAAAATGAGAATAATAAAAAATTGGAACAGACAATAGAAAATCTGCAAGGTACTGTAAATAGGTTAGAATTGAATTCAAGGGCAAATATATGTGATGTGAATGTATCTGATGTACAAAATAATGATAGAGGTAGTTCCTCAGGTATGACAAATAATGTGAGTGATGCGGCAGCTTCATCTATAGCTAATGCTGAAACTCAGAGTGCACAAGTAACACTAGAGAATTTAAATATGGTAGTAGGGAATTTGCAAAATTACAATCATATCTTAAGTGATTTTCCACTTCCAAAATTTAATGAAAACTCCAGTCCAGTACAGTTTAGTACAGATTTGTCAGAGTATTCTCAAATTACAAAGATACTAGAAGAATTGAAAATGACAGTTGTTAAAAGATGTGTTGTTCAGGAAACTTTAGATTGTTTTCAAATGGTATCATGGGATGAAATTTCATATGAATACAAGAGGTTATTCACGAACAAAAATTTGAAGGTTAGGATACGGCTACGAGTAATGTTTAGCCACACACAATTTGATCCAGGAGGGTAAATAGCAATGAGATGTAAAGTAAATGCTGGATAGTTAAAGATGACTTGCAGAGAAATGTATTGGAACATAAGAGGGTTAATTATTTATATGTCATTTGAAAAGAGAAATAAATTACAAAAAAAAAAAAAAAAATTAAATTTTTAGTAACTGTAACAACATTTGAAAATTAAGAATGCAAAGATTGAAACTTAATATGATATTAAATTAAAAGTACGTAAATGCAATTCCAAGAGTATGGTTAAAATAAAGTACAAAATAACAAAAAAGGGTAAAAATAATTAAAAACAAATACTTATGTAGCAAACAGAACATGTGAAACAGTGCCTAGATTTAAGAGATATAAATATATTTGTGTAGAGGGTAAATATTTTTGGTAAAAATGTATAGTAATTAAAAAAATTCTTAAATGCACAAATTGTTGCCAACAATATAAGAAAGTAAAAAAAAAAAAAAAATTTTTGTAACAGTAATTAAATACTTCAGGGTGCAGTATTTGCTATAAAAAAATTGTAATGTCAGATTAATGTTTAAACACATTCAACCAGAGCCAGTAAGTAGTGGCAAGATAAAAAAAAAACCCACAAATTACTGTAATGTAAATAATGATTGTAGTATGAATATGCATTATTATGTGACATTGATTTGAGATGTTTCTTGACTGTAATTATTGTTGATAAGTAAGTTTATACGACCTTACTGAAACTGTCAATAATAGCGCGCAATAATGCAGAGAGGGGGGTGAGCTGTTTATCATTATTGGAAACGAGGAAGTTACGTAATGTTGGCGCGTTTTCGGTAGAAACTTCTGGAATGTTTCCTCCCTAAAGCATATGTATTCATAATTTTAATTGGATATTAAAATGGACGCTAATGTTGGCGCGTTTTATTAGCCAATTGCAGTTCAGTTATAATCTTTAGGCGTATCTGGATGAAGGCGTATAAATAGGGTAGGTTAGAGGTAGCTTGTGCAGTTCATCAAAAATCTGTGTACACTACACGTCATCTTCAGTCAGTCAGTTCGTCGAAAGTATTAGTTCGTCATACATCGGAGATAGATTCACAAGTTACGCGCAGCAGAATTATGAAAGATCTAAAATATGGTAAAGTTAATTATACAAAAGGTTGAAGTACGTTGATTAAAAGTGATCAGTAAGAAGTTATTATAACAGTTTCAGTTTGGCGAGTATCTAGATCAATATGTAAAAGCGATAGTGAACGTGTTCGACAATAAAAATTATAAAACAAATTTCTTCATCAGTGTTCTTTTTGGATAAAAGATTCCTTTCCGTTTACACAACCCTGATCAAGACACATGTTCGACCCAAGATAAGATAATAGCTAGCCGGAGGACAATAAACAAAACTTAAAATTCTTTCAAACACTGATACTAGGTACCACAAATTGCTAACACTAGATGGAGCTACAAACCGAACAAATGAATGATGTCACAAGATGGCTTCAACACACGGGATGTAAACAAACATTTGTAAGTAATACCGTTACAAATTGGCTACCAAACGTGGGGCTACAAATAATGTTAAATAAATAAAAAACAATAATAACCGTCGCAAAGTGGCTCCCATACGTGGGGCAGTTAAAATTATGTAACCAAACAAAACAAAAGCAACACAACATAAGATCTTCAAGTTCTAATAATTTACGTAAAAACATATTACATAAGCAATAAAGTTACTACAAAATGTTGTTTAACAAAGACAGAATATCTGCAAACCTTTGACTATAAATTGCTTTTGCTTGTCTTCCATTACATTACACTCTCCAAAAACTAACAACATATCATAATTTTTTGTTTCCATATTGTAGCCAGTCTGCAAGAAGCTACTTGTTGCAGCTGTGCAGTAATACCCCTCTCCTGGAGACATAAAGCCTCTGCACAAGTAGGCCACTCAACCTACTGGTCAGTATTTATCCAACTACACTGCAGAGAATCCCAGGTGATTAGTGGTACTATTTGGGCAGCATTAAGCATTACAAAAGTGAAAAAGTGAATTTATAATTAAAAGTTTTATGTGCTCACAGTTTAAATCTTATTGAAAAAAGCAAGTGTTAATGAGTAATCGATCAGAATATGAATCTCAAAACCATAATGAAAGAACATGAATTTAAATTGGTGCAATTATGGATTTTGTGTAACAACTGTCAAATTATAAATTTAACAAGTGTTTCTGACTCTTTCAAGTTCTATGCTTTCATACCTGTAATAGCATCTTCAGTTGTTTTCCTTCATTGATAAGTAGAATCTAAACACTTGTTTGGTGGCTGTTATTGCTAATTCTCTTTCAATTAAAGTTTAAGAAACACAGTATTTTAAGTAGTCTATTAGTTTGTAATTTGACATTAACTGTTACTTTAGAGGTAACAACAATATCTTAAAATCACATTCCTTAGAATGCTTTAAGCATATAAGCTCAAATATTTTGAATAAATGAACTGTTTTCAATTTATTTTACTTTTTTCTACCCATAGCTTAAAACCTGCAATAAATTTTTCATTATGTTGGAAAGCATTAAATAAAATAAAATCCTTGCCATTATGTACTATTGTTTGCCATGAATGACAAGGTTTCTTAATAAACCTGTCCAAGTTGTTTATTGGCAGAATTTTTAAGTTCATTACTTGATTACTGTATTTGATAAAGTATATTCTTCCTCAAGTTTTGAGTGGGAAAGATTTTCCCATTCAAAACAAAAGATGGTTTTCTGGTTTTTGTTTTGTTTGGTCCAACAGCAATAGCAAATCCTTTTGGACCAAACACTACAACATTTTATATTTGTTTTATTTATTTATTGTGCTAAGAGTTTTACAATTTGATTGTCTACTGCACTTTGACCCTGGTCACTCATTTAGTAGACAATCACTATAGTTTATTTACATTTTACAATTTCCATCAACGCATTCTGTAGACAATCACTACAGATTATTTACATTTTACAATTTCTTGTCAATAAATTATCTTGCTTTTTTTTCAGTTTTTTTTTTCATGTCCCATTTCCACTTGTTTTTCACTTTTCATTTATTGATTACTTAACCATGCACATTCACTATATTTTTTCATTCAAAGTAAGATGCGCTACCTCTTACTTTTCTCTTTCCACTGTCCAAAGCCATTTATTTTTTACTCTACACAAAAACTGTCCAATGCTTCTAGTCTCCTTGCATATTCATTTCAATCATAAGTGTATTTCTATCCCTGTTCAACCACTTCTTATTAAAAAATTCTTTTCTCCAATTTTCTGTTCCATGGCACTTAAATACTATGTGTTCAATGTCTTCATTACCACCACATATCGGACATTGGTTCTGAGGAATACCCTGTCTTAACTCTCTTAGCCTCCATACTCCGGTTCTTACCCATGCAATAGATTCTCTCTCTTCTTTATTTACTATGTCTATATATTTTTCCCTACCCCATGTATTTTTCATTGGCCTATAACAAACTAATGAGCTCTTTTCGGCAATCTCACTGAACATGATTTGTATTTCTATATCTTCCAGTCTTTTCCTCGCCTTTTTCCAAAACTTTTTCACGTTATTTTCTCTCCTCCACATGTCTCCTAACCCATTTTTCTCCAAAATGTTCCGTAAATTACTTACCCATCCATCATTCATTAAGGTATTCTCTTGATATTCAATAATTGTCTTAACACATTACATACACCAAGAAGTTAAAATCCTTTTACATAGAGCAACCCACAACACTTATGATGTGGGAAAGAATATATATTATCAAATTAAGTGATTAAGTAATAACAATGCTAGTTCATTAAAAAGGCACCAGTTAGTTCCAGCTTTGCCTAATCGTTCACACCAAGTAAGATCCCATACCCAGGATAATTTGAGAATGTAAGAAACAGCCCTCAAAACTAGATCTAACAATTAAAACATAGGTGAAGTTGAAAGTGTGCACCAATTCATTAAATATTATAATAGAATACATACCTAGGGCTAGGAGACCTCGACCTGGAGCGGGTCATGTGTGTTGGATATGCCGTTGGGTGGAGGTGCTGATCTGGGAGGGAATCAAGAGATGGATGACGTGAACTAATAGGTACATCCTGCAGTTCCATCACCTATATAAACAGTAGAGCAAATAAAAGTTTCATTCCCTGAAGTAACTGATGCTGCACTGAATAATCCATGCAAACAATATAATTCCTCTTTATGTCTTTTCTTGTTTGATATGTAATGCAATTTATAAGTATACTAAATTTTGAAGGTATGTAGTTGAAGAAAAAAAATGATTTTTTATAATATGACATATCTTTATATGTTTGCAACTATGTTTAGTACAGAGTGACTGTTAAAGTTAAGTTTTTAAAAGCTTCTTTTACATTTATTAAGATACTCCTTTGAAAGTCATACAAGTAAATATGTGAAAAGTAATAATATCAGAAAGTTACCTGTTTTTATAAAGACTTTAATGGTAGATCCCTTACAAAAAAACAAACTATATTTAGAACCATAGTCACCATTGGTTACTTACATGGCTAAAACAACAATAGTAGCAATACAACAATTGCTGCATGCAGAATATAACATGCAAAGAATTACATGCGCTTTTGTTACTTAGAAGCATTACACACTAATAGCAATAGTGTTTCATTCCACATTTTCAAATACTTTACAGTAAATTGGCTACAAAGAAAAAGAAGATAAGTGTGTTGCATGTGATCTAACTTACTACAGAGTCCCCACACTTTCAAACAGTGATAATTTTCTTATATTTATAATGAAAATTCTGAATTTGAAATGTTCAGCCACTACTAAAATTATGTGTTTAAGAATATGTAATATAAATTATGAAAAACATTGGCAAATATTTTAAATCATTCTTTTTCTCTCTTTTAATTTCATTATAAATTACTAGGCACTAACTATAAAGCTGAGTAAAGCATGTAGTGTGAAAAGTATGTAAAAGGTTTAATGTCTCCAACAATTTAAGTAAACATAGAAATAAAAGGAAATTCTATTTATTAATTACTTTTATGGGCTGTCAATGCTTAACGCTAACAGGATTCAATGTTGAAAATTACTTTCTGAAACAAATACGAGCATGGAATTGTTATTGTTATCTCTGAACTAAGTTACTTAAAGGTATCTATGGCTATATTTACATGGCAGAGTTATAATAGAGCATAATATGTAATTTTGAAAGTCTTTGATGAAATTTTTGCATAAAATATTGTGCAAGCATAATTTAGTTTCCATAAACTAGCTAATATTAAGAGATGATGCAATATCATATATACAAAGTTTGCTACTCATGATAGATATCACAAAAGAGCCTCAGTTGATGAGCAAAATACAAAATTTGCAAAAGAAGCTTGCTATGGGCTTTTTAAAAAATTTATAAGGCTACTAAAATTATACGGAATGCATATGTACATATAGGTAAGCACTAAATATTTAGCTTTTCAATAGGTATATTATATACATATATAGAAGATAGAATGGGAAAACAGCACTGCAACACGTGCCTGTGGTGATTAATATTTCATCCAGTTATAATGTGTCTGATTAATTTTTCTCGTTATATATGTAAGATTTCTAATTTACCTTATACAGGAGTGCTATTTTCTCTAGTCTTCATTCCTGATCAAATAAAATTTCATATTAAAAGGTTTTCACTCCATATTAGTATATTTGTTTTCCCCTTTTTCTAAAATGTTTCATTGTTAACATATGTCGCACAGAGTGCAAAGAGTAGTAAAAGATCAGTATAGTTTCTAGAATAAGTAAGAATAAAGAGAGAGATGTTGAAAATAGCAGCAAAGCAATAGCATATATCAGGCGCACTACCCTGGCAACAGCATAACCTCTTCTTATTTAAAATCTTATCTATTTTAAGCCATTGAGCTTAGTTATTTCGTTTAACAAGTATATATTTCATTTGCATACAACAAATATCTACATATAATTGATATTTAGTCACAGTAAAGATGAGATTAATTTCTGTTTCTAAAACAGAGGCACCTAATATACACAAAATAATATACTTTTTAGTGAAATAGTTAAATTCATATAACTCCATAAATAATGGAGATTTTCTTATTACAATAACTCTAAATAAATTTTGTAGTTTTATTTTAAAAAATGTACATAGTAGTCACTTAAATAAGCTATGATTACATTCATGCTCACAGTATTACTTTAGGTGGTTAATCTAAATAATGTAATTTTGTAACTAAATAGGTATAACCAATTTTCAGGTTTTCAGTTTGCGTACCACATAGAAGGGGTAGAGATGTCATCCTCTTTGGAGGTGATTCTATATACAAAGATGAATGAATTTATAGTGTTAGTCTCCAAATGCTTATTTCACCAGAAAAAAAAATGTCTACCATACTTTTTTGTTACATTATAGTTCAAAGATGGAACAATTAAGGGAGGTCTTATAGAAGTAAATGACAAACATCAAATAACCTGCATTTTCTATTATCTTTACTTTTCTTGTTTAATCACAATTTTTCATGTTTGTTTTATATTAATCATAATTTACGTTGAAGTTCTGATGTTGCAACAGTCCCTAAATGACTGGCCTCAGAAACTATGATAGCTTTGGTATAAACATTATAATCAACAGTGTATATAATTTTTACTTTATTTCGTTGAATGTTTAAACAAAATAAGATAGTTCTTAGTCTCGCTTATTAAATGTATAAATAAAATAATTTAATTTGTTTTATCATACCATTATCATCAGCCCACAAGGGTTAAACCACTTAAAAAGTGCTCTTTCCATCTTTTCCTTGGTCATTCCATACTTTTGTGCCCTCTAGGTCTATAAAAGTATAGCTGTTTGAGAAATAATTATCATTGTTCTGTTAAGATGATTTAGCCAACCATTATGACATTTTTCAATTAATTCTAAAATTGTAGTAATGTGTAGTTTTTGATGTTTTTCTTTGTTTTATTATATTTACTTAAATTTTTAAATAATATGTCCGTTTTACTTTATTTATTTGAAGGAGGGATATGTAAAATAAAATGGGACAAATTACGGAAAGAAATTACAGCACTTAAAGTGCTGGCTGATATGGGGAAAAAACAGGAATAAAATTATAGGAGAAAATTTGGGAAAAGTAAGGGAAAACTAGATTAGAGTAGTTAAAACAGGTGCGAGAACTGATATGTAAATTAATAAAGTAGTTAAATAGTAGAATGTAAAGAGTAGATGGCTTCATGATACAGATAACCCTGGGTTGTATGTAGGGAAGTCTTGTGTAGATGGATGTTAGATTTATTAGGTTTTAAATTTAGGTTTAGCACTTCAGTTGTAATTGTAAAAATGTCTCTGTTGTTTTATTTGTATTTGTATATTTATGAAATTGTATTAAAGTGAGAATAAATATTCAGTTCAATTCAACACTATTTATTCTCACTGAATGTTCCAACAAGAACCTGAAATTATTTGTATCTAACAATCATAAGTTGAACCCAGAGGTTTAGACATTTATGACAGTAAAAATAGGCAGGGGGAAAAAAAAGGCAATAAAAACGTAAAAAATTACATGGTAAATTTATAAAAGGCATTATAAATTTTAAAACATCATAATATATTTAATGAATAATATTTGGTTTAAAAATCACACAAATAATGCAACTTTATTGTTGTACATTAGCACAATATTGCTGAAAATGTTATTGTGTTAGACTCTACTGGCATCAACTAATGATTTACACAAATCTAATGAAAACTGTAACTATCTGCTAGATGTGACAATGGCTATTGGAAGTTGCCATATTTTATTAGCACTCTTTGAAGTGAGAGTAGATTTGACTGATAAAATTCACTAACATAACTGTGAAGTTTACTTTTAAATGGTGGACTGAAGTTACACATCATACTAAATGAGGTTATGTCTGCTTTCATGCAAGAGTAACGATCACTATTTGTCAAAGTGTTTTCCTTACAATACTTCCTGTTACTGGGGAATCCACTTATAGAGAGAAATGCTGAACCCTTAGCAGATAGCAAACATTACTTTACAATAGATGATCACATTCCAATATAAAGGATGTCCAAGTGGTGTCCATCATCTAGTTTCCTGAATGTAATAGAAAATTTTGAAAATAAATAGAAAAAGTTTGTTATTTATAAAAGCAAAAATTGCCATTTATAATTTAAATAGGCAGCTAGACCTTAAAAAGGCAAAATAGGGAAAATAAAAACAGTTCTCTCTCTCTCAAATACCTAAGAACACAATTATATACCTACATTACTTTTGATTTATTATCACCCAGTAGAAAAAGCATTTTGCCTAACATCCGGGCTATAGTTGTAGGAACTACACCTATTTGTGCAATTAGTGCTTAACAAGTAAACATTTAAGTTAAAACATTTATTTTATTGTTTCATTCTAGTTTAAACATGTGTGCTTTGGTTTTAGTTGGTTTCATTAAAAAAAACGTTTTTCTGAAAATATGTGAAAGAACTGTCTTTGGAAGTAAACAACTTTAAAATGGTGCACATTCTATTCTGCAACAGACCTAACCTTACTTGTGAAGTGCTATTTTCCCATCCACCTGCAAAGAATGTCTCTGCATTTCAAGGTATTTTTCTACAAACCTATGAAAGATAACAGAAGTTTTTATAAACCTTTTCAATGTACTCATCAAGATCTATCTCTGGTTATAAGGATGACATCTATATCCTTTCCACCTGGTATATTAAATTCATGCTTATGATTATTTCTCAATAGTTTCATTTGGATAAAATACTATGCAACATTCATGTTTATTATAATCAGAATTTTTGAACTTTATTTTTTCTCACTATCCTGCACTGTTAAGGATTACTGTAACTACTATTAAATAAATGCAGTTGCAAAACCATGCCATGTTAAGTATTTAAAATTTTTAAATAGAAAATTAATATTTTATATATCAGTCTTTTCATATAAGGTCATTCAATTATCTGATAATAAAAACAAGAAAGGGAGAATATATTAGCTGATAAGTCAAGTCAAAACCACCTGGGCTGCTCAAGAATTTGGATGGGTGCACAATTATTTTCCTGTTTGTACACTTCCTTGTGCTTATTTTCATAGTGGTTTCATGCTAGAGCTATAACCAAAAACACATTGGAAACACAATTCCCAATTTAGCCTACTGCACTTTTATACCTGCAGAAAATAAGGTAAGGTTTACAGGACAAATCTACACATTTTGCAATAAGAATCCCAGGTTTTGAAATAAACAGCTAGGATACTATTATCTTTAAGGAAAAATTGCAGGGGGCCTGAGTACATAAAATAGTCCTTTTGAGATTTTAGCAAATATTTATGTTGGTTAGTTTTGTGTAAAATATTTTCTACGTAAAAATAATTTTTCTTTGTTGTAATAATTTTAGTTCATTTGGCATAAAATTCCTAAAATATGGCTTGAATTTAATCTAAACAAAATTGCATATATCTTTTGCCATTTCTAGTTCAGGGTTTTTCAAAACAAAATAAGCATCTTTCTAAAAATAAATCTACACTGCTGATAAATTCAACCGCATGTGATTTGATGACTAAAGCTGCTAAAGTATGGTGCCTTACAATTACTAGAACCACACTCAGGCTAATATAGTTCCTGGTGTCTACAGACAGAATCTCAAAACTAGCATTTTCTGGTTACAACATATTAAAACAGTGACAGCATACATGAGCAATATTTTGTTCAACTGCTGCAAACACTATATATCATATACTTATCAGTGGTACCAGCCAATGTATGGGTTGCAACAAATCCATTGAATAGGTAGTGGTTTAATCAGTACCACCAATATCGGAAAAGACGCACATACAGGACTAAGAGGAGGCAGAAACTTTAAACTTGTGCTTTTTTCTGTCTTAGTAAAAAATACAACATTTAATATCCCACTTGGACTCTGTTAGGGCACTGGGAAACAATGTCCAAAATAAAACAGGACTTTGGAATCCTTTAGGATAATATCCATCAAGCAATGAATGTGATTTTCAGAGTCAATAAAAATGGAAGTCTTTGTAACAAAATGTCAGTAATGTGAGGATGCTTGCACAACATGAATGGGCACGTTAAATCCATTAAAGTTTATTGACTTCATCTACGTGCTATCCCACCTACCCTGACATCCGAGTGTTTTGATAAGCTCTCAGTGATGGCAATCTCCATCAATTTATCTGTCATCATATTTTTGGAGGAGCTGCAATGCAAACTTTAAAATTTCCTATTTAATTTCTTAATAATTTGATGCAGCAATAAGATATGCAATTCCAGTGACAATCTAATGTAGTTTCTTATGGTATGTTTTTGCAACAACATTCATTTAAACTTAATTTCTATTCTGTTTATTAATAGGAGTTATTCTATCATTTAAATGAGATTTACTGTGTTGATAAAAAGTGATAATAGATTCATTGATGGGAATGAGAAGATAACTAAGACTGAAGCATTCCCTCTTATGTAGACACATAGGTCTGATAGTAAAATGTAGAGATCTGTTCTGTGTCTTAATATTTCAGAAAGCTGAGTACAAGGATGAGAATAATATGGATGATTTTTTGAGTTTTTGAACTGAGGCTATTTTGCAGAGATTTCATCTATGTGTGCTTAATGAAATCATCATATGATCAATAAGTGTAGTTGATTGATTATAAAAGGTACTGTATAAAGAGCAAAAGAGAGATATAATTGTAAAATAGTTTTATTCAGAATATATAGTAAATTGAAATAGTAGGATGTATAAGATATGTTGGTTTGCAGATGATTACTAAGATTGATTGTCATACAGAAATGGACATGAGATGTACTATTAGTCCTTAGGTAAACAAATTGGCCACTCGCACATGTTTTATATCTCTGCTACTGCATGTACTGCAGGCAGTATAATCCTTACCCACATCACATTAATATACACTCATCCACCAAGATATTTCAACCTTCAGCTCTGTTGGAATATGCTGTTGTGTGTGAGAATTAAGAGAATTTTCTAATCAATCGCCTTGTTTTAGAACCACAATTCATGATATTGTGCAAAAGAAAAAAACACGAGTGAAGACATTCAGTTTTAACTGTAGAAAATCCAAACTAAACAGAGAACATAAGGTTCTCTCTTTCCCTGAATTAACAAATATGCACTCATCTTGCCAATCTCCCCAATTAATGCAATGCAATTATTAAACCTCAATCCGTACAAATTTTTATGAACCTGTTTTTAAAATTAGGTAATCCAGAAGCACATGTTTTATTTCATGGTGCATGAAAGTTTAATTAGTGTCCTGTAAACACTTAAAACTCTTGCACTGGTGTTTGAAGACAAAATGAGTAGTGCTGGCATGTAGGTTTCTCAGTTTCCAACAACAAGGGTAGCTGGGGTCATTTAAGATAGGAACTTGTGAAGGGGAAATCTACAGTTCAAATCCTGCCAGTACCGTTTTCCCTGGATGAGGTTTTTTCCGGGTTTTCCTCAGTCATAACTTGCAAATGCTGGGTAGACACCCAGTACTTAGGCCTGAAATGTTTCCTTCCCAAAATTCCTTTATCATTTCATTTTATTTTATGTATCATAAGTGTCCACGGCCCTATGTAGTAATAATGGGCATTAAACACTGCTACTATTTCCTCAGTTACTACATCTAATAACTTGTGATTTTTAACTGTGAGGTAACCTAAAGAAGAAATGTAGAAAAAATAACTCCTCATACATTGGAAGGTAAATGCTAGAAATGAAGTCACAAATGTTACTGTGACTGAACTTAATCATGTTAACCAGGGTGCACTTTCCTGATACTATGTCTTTTGCAGAGTAAGGATGACAATTCCAGTATTTTCTTTACGGTATGGGTTCACACAGCAGAGCTGTAACACTGCCAGCTGTTGCACATTTAGCAGCTGAGACATAAACCACCACCTGAGAGGCCAAGCTGTAATAACTAAAGCCCTATATAAGGAAGGAGCTAGTCTATTTTATAAGATGGAAAACACTGCACTTCTGCAGTATGAATGTCCCACAGTGTGATATGGGAAAAAAAAATAATTTTATTTTCTGATAGTACCTGTCAAGTGGTCTGAAAGTAATAAATTATTATTTGTATTTTTATGTTACATTAAAACGTCATACTTAGAAATATCTTGTAATGTTACATTGTTGTGTTAATGATTTTGTTGCTATAGTTCCATAACGGTCTTTTTCGTGTGACATACTGATATTATCTTATGAAATTTGGAAAGGTAAGGTAGCAAAGCAAAATATGTATATAAATTTCCTTGCATATTAAGTTACAACATCTTATTAGCTTTGAAATTACTGTCAAATAAAATGTTGACTTTTAACCAGAAATAAACTGAAATTTTAACTTACTTCAAAATACTCAAAAGTAGCAGCAGCAAGACAGTGTGTCCGTAAAGTCATGGTACACTTTTGACTGGTCACAGAAAATCAATGAAACAAGATAAAAATGTGAAATCTGCACCAAATGAAAGGAAAACTCTCCAAGTTTCATACCTATTCAGTGCAGTTCGATGTGGCTTCAATTTGTTGTCCTACACACATCCCAACAATATTCAAATTTGCCCACGCACATTTAAGGATGTCTGGTGTAGCAGAGTGAATAACCTCTGTGATTCTCTGTTTTAAATTATTAATGTTGTTGATACATTCACTGAACACATGCTGCTTCACATAACCCCACAAATAAAAGCCTAAGGGCATCAGATCCGAAGATCATGGTGGCCATGCCTTGACAGAACCTCTGCCTATCCACTGCTAGGGAATTTTGTATCCAAAAACTCACAAACAATGCTGGAATAGTGTGGAGGAGCGCCATCTTGTTGAAAGATAACACATTCCGGAAGTTGTGGCACATGTCAAGGTAGTTTCTTGTCACCACAGTCTGCTCCGCAAAGAAAAATGGACCTATCACTGTGTCATGCATCAGGACACACCACAAATTTACTTTAGGGGTGTTATGTTCATACTCAACGTAGGCACAAGAATTTTCAACAGCCCATATGCGGATATTATGGTGATGAACATATCCACAGACATGAAATGTCACCTCATCTCTAGACACAATCTTCTGCAGAAATCATTCATCATTGTTGATCTCATGAAGCATATCTGTAGCAAATGTGCTGTTTAGCTGCTATGTAGTTCGTGGTGTTGCATCATCACCTGCATGTGCACATGCTTGCACATCATAATACAGAAACTTGGAGAGCTTTTCTTTTATTTAGTGAAGGTTTCACATATATATCTTGTTTCATTGCTTTTCAGTGACTTGTCAAAACTGCACCATGATTTTACGAACACACCATATAACAACTAACTAATGTGATTTTGAAAGAGACTACTGGGCATGAAAGCATAAACCTGGCAATATATTTAAAAGTTCCACTGCTTGATCAGAAGCTTATGAAATCAGGGAATCAAATTTGGTAAATTACATTAAGCTTTAACACTTGGAACTGGCATACATACACATTTTGATATATGAGTACAATGAGAAGAAATGTTTACAATTTAAATAAAAATATTTCTAAGTATGAAAGTAGTTATGAAAGTATGAGTGTTACCTCTGAACTACTAAGTCTACTAAATTATACTACTGCTATGAAAGTTATGCCTATACTATTGTCCTCTAATGACAATCTTAAGACCTAATATTCCATTTTATTTTTGTTATGATCTCAATGTAACTCTAAGATCTAACTTTAATCACACAGTTAGCTACTAATGTGGCTATTTTGATTTCCATTAATCATTCTGTGAGCATTCAGGAAAATAACTGATTTTAATTGTTGTAAATTTCATCTTCAGAAACACACAAAACCTAACAGAAACAATTTCCCATTTTTAACATAAAAATACGTTTTTTTAAAAAACTGGAAGTTACATCTGTAGTATGAGGGTTAGAAAATTAAATAAAATTTGAAAAAGCTTAGCACAACAGTCAGGACTTTACCAATGGCCAGTATGAAAAGGCAATTACTAGATATGAGTGTTAGTTGAATAATACAATTCAAACAAAAGCAATAATGTAGATAAAATAAAATGATGTAGAAAATCCTACAATGGTTTGTTATATCACAACAAAAACTGTTGACCCTAAAACACTTTAGTTCCTCTTATTTGTTTAAATACTAGTTGACTGATCAGCTGAATGTAGGACAAGATGTCTCCTTGAAACATTGTCCTGTTTTAAATAAGTAAGTGGAGCAAAAGTGTTTTTAGTTGACAGTTTTTAATGCATTAGATCATACTCCACTGTAGAAATACTTCATTTTATGATCATTTGAATGGTTTGTCATATTTTGTTTAACGATGAAACATTTGACTCCTAATGTACACATTAACCAATAATACTGCCTCTGTGGTCTAGTGCTGGCTTCTCAAACCAGAGATCCATGTTCAATTCCCAGATGGTGCAAGAGAGTTTTTCTTTAATTACATTCAGCTTCATCCTCTTACAATCTCTAAGTGTGAGTGTGAAATGAAGGGAGTGTGTTTCAAAATAAAGTATGATAAAAACATAGCATAAGTGAGTTAACCTCAAAAATAGTCTCTGAAGTCAAAGTCACTGGCATGACCAGAGAAGTTGAAGACAACTATATAAATGAAACAATAAAAATATTAACTAATGTTAAAATTAAACTAAAAATGTATTTTTAAGGTTTTAGTAATGACTCCTAAAGCATTTACAGTAATGGAATTTTACATTAACTTGTTTTTCTTAAATGTAGTAAAAGCACGAGTTAAAATTTTCATTCTTATTCTACCCTTTTCTTTGTTAGAAAAATACCGTTAGTAACTAAAAGAAACAAAATGTATTTAATTTTCGGATATAGTGCCAAAGTTATCTAAGATTTAATGCGCAACTGTAGAATTTATATTTGCTTTATCTTCTGTTGTTTCTCAAGTTTGCCTTTTTTCATCAACTAGTTTTATTCTCTCTACCACCTACTTATAATAAATAAAGGAAGTACTGTATTCCAGCCAAAAATTCTGTCAAGATTCCACTGAAATGCACATTCTGAGATCCCCCTCCCTCTCAAAAAAGAATTTTCAGGAAATGATTCATTTATTGTGCATGTATCCATTTGCCTGTGAATAACATAACTCAAAAATGAAAGTTTGTAAATATACCAAACGTCATACTTCTGTTTCACTCTGAGCATGCCAGCCAAAGATTATAAAAAAACCAGCTTAATGGCTTTGATTAAATTATAATACAATTGCGATAGTAATGTGGCAAATTAAAGGTATATATTAAATTTTTTGTAAACAGCCTGTGAAATCCTCTATATACTGATTGAATTTTTTAAGTGTTGTATGATTGGTTTAAAAAAAAAAGCCTAAGACATGTAGTTACACAATTTGCTTTACATAGATTTCATCACAAAATATGTAAAAAGTAATAAATTCCATCAGCCAGGACAAACGTGCATATGTGAGATATGTTACAAGCCTTGTGATCATTACTATGCATCAAAATGCTCCAAAGGATCAATCTTACTGATTGTTCTTAGCAAAGATCAAATGAAAGATTTAATTTCCACTCGAGCACACGTTTGTTTATTATTATTATTATTATTATTATTATTATTATTATTATTATTATTATTATTAAATACTTTTTTAGTATTTTATTTGGAAGTTTATACTTTTCCAAGTGCATGTGTCAGAATGACATGCTTGAAACTTTGCAATTATAGCTAAACAACTGAAAGCTGTTTGCAAATATTGCATGTAACTAAGCTTTCTCTCTTAAATTGAAATAATTGCTAAATAAAAATATATCAAGAGTAGCATAACATGGACAGAAGAATCACTTTTTATATCAATACTGTAATATATAATAAATGTATTGTCAAGGGTAAGGAAAAGCCATGCAAGTATTCATATAAGATTTTCTTTTTTTATCCATTTCATTTATATAACCGTCTTTAAATGCCATGATCACATCGTTAGCTTTGACTTTAGTAATACAATTTTATGTTCTTAACTTCTTTATGCTAAGTCTAATCAAACAAATGTTTATTTAAACAATGATGAGTCAGTAATAGCAACATTAAAGTTAAAAACTTTTAGTGATGTTAGTGTTATTACCAACTCATCATTGTTTAATGATGGATACATCACTGTTTTTAGTCTTATGTTATCAAATATGATTGGTTTGATATTTCAAACAGTGAAACACACACACATATTCACTCTCATGTTCATACTTCTGGACTCTCTGGAGGGGAAGGAATAATTGTAATAAAAGACAAATTTCTCCCACCAACCAGGAATTGAAACCAGGATGAGAAGCCAGAATCTGGCCATTTGACTACAGGGGCAGTCATTAATCTATTACTTGACATATAAATGAGAAACTGCTTCTGCCGTGTCATTTAAGATACAACATTAATTTTACATATCATTACAAATACCTTACAAAAGCTTCTGATTATCATAACACACTCTTCGGCACTACTTTATACACGTCTGACTAGGCAGCTAGAAGAAAAAAATATGTAACACAGCTGTAACGATCTACATTTTATACTAAACTCTTTTGAGGTTTACTACTTGACTATTCAACTTATTGTTGTTATATGTACAGTACACTGAAGGGGAGCAGTAGCACTAATGCTAGCACTACTACCCACATGTTCACACTATATCTAAGAAACACTCTGAACATGTTATCCAATTCAACACACATTGTCCTATATTAGCAACACCATGACTTATGATAAGGAAAGGGAATATCTGAGGCTGCTTTACACACTGCATATAAATATAAAATAAAATATTAAAATTTCTGTATATTCTTGTTCCCATGAGTGATTTTTAAATTTTACCAGAAAAGGGAGAACTAAAATATTTTAAATATAATCGCTATTTGTTCAAATTTTATTATTAATATCACATTCATTTTCATTTTTAAGCACAAGGTTTCATATTTTCACTGTTATGGAATTCTCATTAAGTTAAAGACAAAAGATTGTTAAAGGGAAATAGTCCTAGATTGCTGAAAAACTTTTGGAAACAGCAAAAATGTGGTATTTTGCTTACAAGATAAGTACTTTGATACTTAAGTTGGAAAGTTACAAAATTGGTTTTTGAACTAATTTTGGATTGGAGTTTTGTATAAAAATTATTCATTTCACTCAGTTACATAATCTGACTTACCAATATAACTGTGCAAAGTCTTTGCATACAATTTTCATAGCTCAGTACAAGTGTGGTCAAAATTTCATGCTTTTGTTACAGAGATAGAAGGCTGCCTTTGTCCACATTATTAGACCACCATTACCTGATTAACAGACCAGCTGTGTTTTCCAGTTTATCATTCATTTCGTTTAACAGCTTTCATCTCACTCTACATGCCAATATATGCATTAAACATGTAACTAACATTAGATAACATAACATTATAGGCATTATTCCTCTGCAGTTATAATAAGCAATGAATATACAAAAGTTTTCACTTAGATGAGAATATTGTTCTGTCAGTGCTATGTATAAACTGTTGAACTGTATTTACTGTAGTTTTAATTTTACTTTACTAATGTCAAACAAACAAACTGAAAAACTAAATCTTTGAAGCCTTAAACAACTCATCTAATATTACTAGTTATGAGAATAATGTCCATATAAGTATTTTGATAAAGTAAACCATGTGTCAGAGATGCATTCATACTAAAACATAAAACATGTAATGCAAATCGTTCAGTGCAACTAGTTATTTATTAATTATTAGATTGTCTCATAAGTAATGTTGGTTTTTAAGTTTGATGTTTTATAAGATAGAATTGCTTTTCCAATGCTATTTACAGGATGCCATGGCTAGTAATGCATGTACTGCGAGAATGTGTCAGTCGTCAGTTGTTAATACACAATCACAAAATGGAAGTTACAAAGTTTGAGATTGGAGTCCTTCTAAAGCACTATTGAAAACAAGATTATAAAGCTGCTGCCACATCTCAAAAAATATGTGAAGTAGAAGGTGTCGTTAGTCGGCGTGTGGCGCAATGATGGTTCCAACGTTTCAATGCTGGAGAAGAAAATGCTAAAGATTTACCATGTTCTGAAAGACTTAAATTATGGGATATTGAGAATACATGCAGGGTTTTAAAAGAAAATCCTTAAAAACATATTCGTAGGCTGTCAGAAGAACTTGGTCCATCAAAAGATATACATCGCCAGATTAAGAAACTTGGAAAATCAAACAGAAGCTGTAGATCTGTACGTCATGAATTGACACCTCAACAAGTTCGACGTAGAGGGGATATCTGTCGTCAGCTTATCGGTAATCCCATGGATGATAGATTTATCACAAGAATTGTCACATGTGATGAAAAATGGGTCTATAATTGCAACCCTAATGCCTCAAAACAGTGGCTCAGTCCCTGTCAATCTGCCAAAGTTATCGTTAAAAAAAATCAGTTCTGTCCCAAAGTAATGTTGTGTGTCAGGTGGAATTTTGAAGGAGTGTTCTACTGGAAGTTTGTTCCAATCAGGCATGCAGTCAATGTGAATGTTTATTCTCAACAACTGGAATGAGTTCATGAAATTTTGAGATTGAGATACCTAGCTTTAGTTAACTGAGATAGAGTTCTCTTACAGCAGGATAATGCAACAAATCCACTGGTGTGAGGACTTTGTTAGCCTAAATGTAGGTGTACCCCATTTATAATTTTCATTGTTTAGGTTTGTAACAATGTACACTATGTGATCAAAAGTATCTGGACACCCCCACAAACATACATTTTTCATCTTAGGTGCATTGTGCTGCCACCTACTGCCTGGTATTCATCCGCGACCTCAGTAGTCATTAGACATCGTGAAACAGCAGAATGGGATGCTCCGTGGAACTCACGCACTTCGAATGTGGTCAGGTGATTGAGTGTCACTTGTGTCAGAAATCTGTATGCAAGATTTCCACACTCCTAAACATCCCTAGGTCCACTGTTTGTGATGTGATAGTGAAGTGGAAACATGAAGGGACATGTACAGCACAAAAGCGTACAGGCTGACCTCGTCTGTTGACTGACAGAGACCACTGACGTTTGAAGAGGGTCGTAAAGAGTAATAGGCAGACATTTATCCAGACCATCACACAGGAATTCCAAACTGCATCAGGATCCACTCCAAGTACTATGACAGTTAGGCGTGAGGTGAGAAACCTTGGATTCCATTGTTGAGCGGCTGCTCATAAGCCACACATCATGCAGGAAAATGCCAAACGACGCCTCGCTTGGTGTAAGGAGTGTCAACATTACACGATTGAATAGTGACAAAATGCTGTGTGGAGTGATGAATCACGGTACAGAATGTGGTGATCCGATGGCAGGGTGTGGGTATGGCAAATGCCTGGTGAACATCATCTGCCAGCGTGTGTAATGCCAAAAGTGAAATTCGGAGGTGGTGGTGTTATGGTGTGGTCGTGTTTTTCCTGGAGCGGGCTTGCACCTCTTGTTGTTTTGCATGGCATGATCACAGTGCAGATCTACATTGATGTTTTAAGCATCTGCTTCCCACTGTTGAAGAGCAATTCAGGGATGGCAATTGCATCTTTCAACACAATCCAGCACCTGTTCATACTGCACGGGCTGTGGCGGAGTGGTTACACGACAATAACATCCCTGTAATGGACTGGCCTGCACAAAGTCCTGACTTGAATCCTATAGAACACCTTTGGGACTTTGTGCCAGGCCTCGCCGACCTACATCGATACCTCTCCTCAGTTCCGCACTCCGTGAAGAAAGGGCTGCCATTCCCCAAAAAACCTTCCAACACCTGACTGAAAGTATGCCTGTGAGAGTGAACACCGTCATCAAGGCTAAGGGTGGGTCAACACCATATTGACTTCCAGCATTACCGATGGAGGGCGCCACAAACTTGTATGTCATTTTCAACCAGGTGTCTGGATACTTTTGATCACGTAGTGTATCTCCAAACCATAGTTCATTATACCAAAATGTTCACATGGACATAATTTATAAAACATCTGCATTAATTTCATGAACACCTTGAGTATTTATGTAAAGATTATGGCTATGCTACTAATTTTTTTCAATTCTGCAGTGGGCAGTATTCTTTTACATTGTTTTGTACAAAGGACTAAATGGCAAAAGGATTATTTACACAACAGTTGAATGTCATGTAATGGAAATGTGAAATTAGTCAACAAACAAATCTTCGCAACTTTCCAACACTAGTGTATTACTTACCTTGATAGCAATTTCAGATGTTGCTTCCATAACCTGTAAATAGGTATCAACTTCAAAATTAATTAGCTAATAGATCTAGCACATGATGATAAATGTAGAATCAAATGTTAAAACTGGGTAATATAATGTTCCACTGAGAGCACATAAGAGTTTGTTAGCATTGCAGAATTAGTTTATTCATGCAATTTAGTTCTACCTGCCTAATTCATTAACTGATATGAATGCTGATATTTAAAGATTATATTACTTGGTTATTGACACATTTTTTTAATGAACTATTTATTAATTTTAAGACAACACATCTATGAAATCCTATAGATCCACAATTTTCTTTTATTTACATTGAAATTTTTACCATGTGTGAGAAAATAAAACAAATGGAGCATACAAAATTTTAATTGGTGATGTCAAAGCGTTTGAGATACTAATTTTATATAAGTAATCATTTCTGCTATACTAAAACAAAATGGTTTATTATATGCACCCTAAAAGTATATTTTTAAATTAAAAAATAATATATGCAAATTATTGTACAGTTTATTAAGTTTAATGCATAGGAGGAAAAAAATTGTTTTCAATCTCTACCAAATGATATTATGGAAAACATTTAGTTGCAAATAAACTACCTAATATTTTCAAATAATTGCACCTAAATTTAGTCATTAATGTCTTAGGATTTCCTAAAACATTTTGGTATGTAAACTTAAAGTGTTATATGCAGAGCATAACAACAACAACAACAACAACAATAACAATAATAATAATAATAATAATAATAATAATAATAATAATAATAATAATAATAATAATTAAAGGCTCCTTGAAAAATGGAGTTTAAGTTTAACACTGTGCTTTATCCAAATGGAGTTGTTTATATGGGCATATGTTGCTACAAAAATGGCCAATATCTATTAAGAAGGTGTTTAATTATGTAGTATGAAAATGCAAGGTATAAGCATAATAAATGATTTAGTCAAATTTTAGCAATTCAAAACACATACTAAAAGAATGACAGCCCTCAATAACTAAACTATCAAGACTAGCCTTATTCATTTGTGATCTTCTAGAATTTCCCAAGCATATTTAAACATGCAAGAAAAGTTATAAATTTGATGAGGCTCATAGCCTTATGAGTTAAAATATGAGTATGTTTTAATGCATGATTATGTGACAAACACATATTTAAAACCTTTGAGACTATACTCAGCACTTGTTCATACATTACAAGGAAATGGTGGACCACCTGGTAAAGGATTAAAGGAATAAACTATTTGATTTCCTATGAAACAAAGTTTATTTTTGCATTCATGGTACTAATTTTGAGCTGTTTTTCATTTTAGTTTTGTTTTTCATATTTGTCTATCAGCCCCTGTTAAATTGTCATCAGGTGCACCCATGTTTAATTTTTAATTAGATTAAGTTAATTTTTTTCTGGAGCTTTTCCTTAACCTATATAAGGTAACATTTGGTGCTGAAGGCATAAAGGTTTATTTTTGTCACAGTTTTATTAATTTTGTTTGAAAAACCTTAATATATGATAGGAATTAAGAAAAAAAGAAGTAGTGCCATCAGTGGAACAGCTAACAGCTAAATTTTCTCTTAAAATTTGGACATGTAAAAAGCAATAGTGAAACTTAATGAATTAAATGCATCCTGTGATACATTTTTTAAAAAACCTTTTTAAAAGATATTATTTACGATATTTCTGAGAAACATGGGAACATGAATTACAAGCTATTGGCATTTATCTTTTACTTTTAAGCATCAACATCAGCAACACTGAACATCATTAGCCTTTAATCTCTCAGAATTAAATTTGGGATGTAAAAGATATTATCCAGAGTGTATGAGAGCCTGATAGGAAAAGGCGAATGAAAGATAGGCATATATTGGCCACACACGACACGACACACTGTGATACCAGCCACCAGCAAACACCACCCATCACCTTTTTGGTCCTGAAACAAAAGAGATAAAGTATATTATATATTAATATTTATTTCCTTTATGTTTTATACAATAAACATACACAATAAACATTTTAAACATACATATGTGCTAATTTTACTACACAAAAGAAAAGTATTCCCTATTGTTTATATCAGGGTAAGACTAGGTACACACTGAGGAAATGAAACTGCAAAGGCAAAATATATTATAGCAAAAGCATCAGACACCTTGCCTCATAGCATAACAATTTTTATTTATTGATTTTATATAATTTTAGATCACTATGTCATCTGATGAAGTTTCTGTTACTTTTATGCTATTCTCTGCTATGTTTCAATGAAAATATAGTTCCTAAAATACTTTAGCATGTTTGTGAATAAAGTATGAGAGTTTGATATAACTTCTTTAATTATTTTACATGAATCAGTGAACAAAGTTTTGATGTTTATCACAGTAAACAATGGAAACAAATGGAGGAAAATCTTGGTTTAAATATGAACAGTAGGAGCAGTGACACCTGCAGAGTGATTACTAATTACTTTAAATCAAGTGATTAATAAAAACGAGAGCATACATATGTACAAAGAGGAATGACTCTAGTTTTTTTGGTTGAAATGTAATTCCAGGCATTTTTACATTTTGAAATAATATATCTTTAGAAATAATAATCATTATTGTTGCAACTACAGTAACTATTGTAGAGATAGTAATGCTTTTTATATTTAATTAGTAATGTTAACAAATGTCGAGATTAGTGTGCCAGAATTTCATCCTGCAGAATTTATTTCATGAGGGGCATTCAAATGAAACCTGGTCAGTGCGTCTAAGTTTGCACTACACGTAAGGTGGCACCACGTAACTGCATGTATGGTGGCACCATCTATTGGTAGAGCGACTACAGCGTGTGCAACGTTTGATGTTGCATAGCGACAGTGTGGTTTCACGCCGAAGAGAAGGTGGTCACACAAGCTATCGTCCACTACTGAACATGAAGGCGAGTAAGCAGGAACAACGAGGAGTGAGTCAGAGCAAGCAGTGGAAACATGCGACTTCACCACCTCCAAAGAAATCAAAGGCCATGCACACCAGTTCTGGTAAGGTCATGATGTCCTTCTTTTTTGATCACAAGGGCCCACTGCTTGTTGAGTTCCTGGAACGGGGAACCACCATCAATGCCCAGCATTATCAAGCCACTTTACAGAACCTTAGATGAACCATCAAGTTGAAACGCCCAGGCATGTTGTCCAATGGCATTATTCTCCTGCATGATAATGCCCGCCCACACACTGCCAATGCAGTGAAGATGACATTGCAGCAGTTTCGATGGGAAACGCTGAAACATCCACCGTACAGTCCAAACCTTTCACCGTCTGACTTTCATGTTTATAGACCTCTAAAACAAGCTATTCGCGGACATCGATTCACAATGGACGACGAAATGTGTGAATGGTTCCAGGCCTGGATATGACAGCAGCCTACTAGCTTCTTCAAAGATGGAATCAACTAGCTAGTGTCGCAATAGGATAAATGTGCCAGCAGTTTTGGCGACTATTTTTGAGGTAATAAAATTGTTACCATTACTTTACATAAGTGACTGGGTTTCATTTGAATGACCCTTATACATGCTAATATATGTAATGACATGATACTGTCATACTTTAAACACATTTAAATGCCATTGTCCCAGATTTGGATTGAACCTGCAATGTTTAAAGATCCAGTGCTGAACTAAATGTGCCATCCAGTTGACTGATAGGTTTAGAGATAGTAATTTAGTATGTACTGCTTCTGCCAGATAAATTGAAAGCTTTTTATAAAGTAGGGGAGACTCGTATGGCACAAACTATGCAAGACTCCCAGCTTCATAAATGATGTTTCTGCACATTTAACAAGTTCAGAGAATTTTCAGTTGACTACAACCTAAAGGAATGTGTGTTGTTTGCTGTTTCCTCAGGTTGTACATTTTCACATATAATTTTTAACATGGTAAGTAAAGCAAGTTACTATTTTATTATATATGCACATAGTTCCTTTAATAGTGATGTTTGTACTGCCTATTGATATAATTCATGATTAATGTCTTCTTTCTACCTAGGTCATTAAAATAAACATAACCTTAGTTATTTGGGGCACAACAGAACCAGGTTCCAATAACAGATGTACTGGAATTGACAGTGATGATGTTGATGACATCTTTGTGTGCAAGTATTGTGTTTAGGTGATTGTTTTGTCCAAACAAATCAGGTTTTGTAAAGCTTTAAGCTTAATTTCTTTTTGTGTAAAGCACTAAATTTTAGTGGCAGTGTTTAAATTATGAATTATATGTAGCTTGCTCGGTTCTATAACAAATATGCTGGTGTACCCTTCTGCCACAGATCTGGGGAAAAATGGATTACAGTGCCCATTTTCATAAACTCCCTCCCAAAAAAAAAATTGGTGTATTAAATTTTCTTTTTAAGCCAAAGTTAAGTCAATGAATAACAGTTATTCATAATATTAGCATTAAAAGTGGAATTTTATTTGCAAGTAGGAATGTTTGCAGAGCGAGGCTGAAAGCTGAGTGTAGCAATTCTACAAGCAAAATAAAATAACAGCATGACAGCATTATGTGCTGCCGTATACTATTTTTTAGACAGCCCTGAATATTAAATTATAAGTATCCAGCTGAAATTTATGTGGAAATAGGAGTATACATTCAGACATGCACAATGGTGAGCTCTAGTCTGATGTTTAGCCCTGATTATTGTTTGACCTTAAAAGTGCCACTGCTGAGAGTATGATCCCTTGCATAATCATAACATTCTATAATGTGTAGAAGGCTGTCGTAAAAATAAATCAATAGATGTATAATAATAATTGTATTAATAAAAAGGTTTTTATTAATTATTATTATTATTATTATTATTATTATTATTATTATTCCTTTGATGTGATTGTGCACTTGTTACAATTTATAGTATTAATTCCTTGTACTCAGGAATTAGCATAGCAATTGACAATATCATTTATTACATCATTTGGATTTGAAATAGTTGAATTTATTGAAAGAATCTATGAAGCAATTTTCCTTTCATTTTCCAAAAAGTTTTCAATGTAGCCCTCATCAACTATAGACGATTTCCATTCTCTACGACATTTAATTGTACTGAGATCTGCACTTGAATCCCAGAGGGTAAGCAGATGTCCAGAAATAAGGCTGGTAACAATGGAGTGTTATCAGCTGTCTAAAAAAAAAATAATGTACTTGCTCATTTTCAGGCCATTACTTGGGCCCTTTAGTATTTTACAGCACATCACATTTTAGTGCAATTTTCTGCCCCAGGTTCTCCTAATTTTTACTTGTAACTAACTAAAATATTCATCCACTATTTGTTACTGAGTTCAACTATTTTTTCAAAGTTCTTTAGTGAGCACTGGAAATTTTATTCCCTTCATATCTCTTGAAGTGCTTCAATAAGATGCCTTACCTGCTATCCTTGCGCTGGGTGCCCCTGCGCGACAGAAGGGCAGTGTCCTCTGAAGCTGTAGCTGCAGTAGTTGCAGCTAGTTCAGGCTCCAGACTTCCTGTCCTTGAATTGCCCGTCCATTGTCCATGTCCAGCAGCCATGTCCAGCAGGCAGTTAAAAAACGACGAGCGCTGCCCACAAAACAACTTAGAGATGTTACATACAACACCGGCACTGACCGGTACACTAAAAACCCCTTAATAGAATCCCTGCTTTGTTTGTGCCAAGATTTTACATAAATGCACTTTATCCATTACATATAGAAAAAAATTTAAGAAAAGAAAAGCTTAAAATTTAGAAAAATTTAATATATAGTTTTATAGTGCCATTTTTAAAGAGTGTGTATAGGTTTTTCTATAGAGCGTCACAAATGCTGTTGAATGTTAGTATATGTATTGAGCAGATATGATACTAAACACATGACTTCTACATTAATTACAAATTTATACATTCACTAATTTGTTAGGTGCACAATTCTGCATTTTATCTATCCTAATGCAATGCTATCTAAATAGCTATGATATCTAATACACAGTAGAAGTTTCTGTTTACTAATGGTATAACATTTAAATTAAAGCTCACTCTCACACTCACTTTCTCTCTCTCTCTCTCTGTCCACCACACATATTTGCTATGTACATGTTCATATATAATATGTATGTCCTCTAATAGTTAATGATGAAGAAGTATACAGATGTAAGAAATAGCAGGGGTGCCAGTAGCCAATTTAGTATGCAGCACGAATTTTCCTTGTACTGTGTATGGGCAAACTACAAGTTGAAAATCTAAGAGTGGAAAAATAAATATATACTACGTATCATAAGCATTGAGCTATTGTGCTTTTACATTTATTTTAAACTGCAGTTTTTTGTGAAACATGAAATCAGAATGTGCATTTCCTTTGTACACTCTCTACATCTTACTTACATAGTAGAGGAAGTATTGCATTCTACTGAAAAATTTTATATTTCAGTCTCACCAGCAGTACATGCTTTCAAGCTGCCTCTATTCAATAAGTGCAGTTTTAGAAAATGTGTATTTGCATCTACAGAATTCAAAAAAGAAGCATTATAAATTTAAAATCTGCCCAATCCTTTATTTTCAAATAATTCAATTATTCTTTAATAACTTAAAAATGCTTCTTAGTACTTTTAATGAGGGTGTAGGGTAGCACAGTGGTTTTGTTTCTGGCTCTCGTACTGAGGGTTCAGCTCTGGGGTGGCAATTTTAAGTCAAGTCTAATCACACCTTCACCTATAATTTGCTCAGTAGCATATCCCCAAGGCCCAACATGGTTTGGAGTCCACAGTAAAAGCTCTAGCTCCTCTCATTCCACTGCCATCCTCATATCACTTTACCATCACAGGCAACAGATTCTGCCTGCTAGGTGCCTCCACCTCAGAAATTGGTGCAGTCATCACTTGATGGAATGAGGTAACCCCATTTAAAGAGTGTTAGAAATGACAGCACTTTTAATGAATTGAATGTTTTGAGATTATAGATTATATTGACTTTGCTTGTCCAAAAGCAGTTTTCATTCCCCAAAATTCAATAAATGTAATCATTATACATTATCTTTAAGTTAAACTGTGGGTAATGTATAGAAAATAGAGGCAAAAAACCCTTTGTCCTAAAGACAAGTTATGAAGGTATTACTTAAATTAGTACAAAGAAAACGTCTTGCTAGTAATGATTGCAATTTTTTGAAAGGAAGGGGTAATATCAACTACGACAGTATCTGTAAGTTCTTTGGTACATGGTTGTGTGCACAACAGATGTCCTTAATTGTATAGTTGCCTTCCAGTACTGACATTTATATAGTTGCCTTCCAGTACTGACATTTATATAGTTGCCTTCCTGCATTATCTTTGATTTCTATTAATTTAATTTAAAAGTAGACATTTTGAGGTTATGGAGCTGTTAGTCTATATGGTGTGCTACTTTTAGTCAACATTCTGTGCCATCTATTTTACTTCTCTTTCTTCTAGATTGAAATATTCAATTCAGTGTTTACTTGGCAACTCAGGAAAACCAAAAAAAAAAAAAAAAAAAACTCTAGTCAAATTGTTTGGTACACAGGATTTTAACCTGCAACCTCCTGAATCTATGCCACAGACACCACCACTCAGCCATATTCCTTGGCTGTTGCAGCTTAATAACATGTTTATTAAAATGCTTCTCTGGTGATTCCTTTTAAATCATCATGTCCATCTCAAGTTAAATGTATATTTTTTATCCTGCTTCAAATTAACTATCACTATACATATGAGAGTTTTCATGGCTGGAGTCAATTGATAAAGATTAAAAGCCACTGTCCATTCATCAAAGTAAAAGCACCTTTAATTTCAAGAAACTAAAGTGTTGGAAGCTTTTCATATTTTATTAATTAACTGTCAGCATGTCATTGACTATAAGCCATTCAGAAATTTAAATTATCTATAGGATGATCTGTATTATCTTGAAGATGAGTTTAATTTATAAAGATAAATTTTAAGGAATACTGTTCCTTGTTTGTAATAGGTAAAATTTTCAAATGTCTACTCAAAATTCAGTTTCAAAACGTTGTTTGTGCTCATTAAAATAAAGTTTTGCAGCAATTGAAGCAAGACACAGCTAGAAAACATGAACTGCTGGTAAAAGTCTTTGGTAAACTGACTCCATTACTGAGGTCCATGAATGCTATCATTAACACAATGTCACAAAAATTGAAAGCAGAGATTCATATATCTTAGGATATACGAATACTATATAATGAATTTCCCACACAGTAAAAACATTTCATTAATTATATTAGCCTAATATATTCTGCTTAAACAGACCTTTCTCTTCATTATAATTGCTATAACTTCTTACTATACAATACTTGGCTGGTATATGAGAACAAGGAGAAATATTATTAATGCTGTAAGTGTATATAAAATATAGAGTTGGAGTTGACAAAACACTTATAAGGTTACATTTACCAAATATATACTGCGAGAGTATGCTTACATAGGTTGTTACCAACATTGTCAGCTGCTGTTAACTGGTGAACATATGAATCCCTCATGGCTCGATGAAGTTCCCCTGGCAGTGAAACAAATTCACATATCTATCCACATCCATGGGACTATCAAGGTTTATAACTTGATGTTCTTACAGATGTGGACAGATATGTGAATTTGTTCAACCTGTGCCGCCAGGGGAACTTCAGCGAGCCACAAGGGACCCAGAAGTTCAGCAGTCAATAGCAGCTGGCAATGTAGGTAACAACCAACAAAAGAATTCTCCTGCAGTATATGCATGGTAAAGGAAACTTACAAGTATTTAGCTGATTTCAACTATTTTTTTTTTTACATTGTTGGCAGTTTCAATGTGAAGTTCCTTTTCAAGTTATTTAATTGTAAGCAAAGTTTGAATTATGTGCTTTAGTACTTTAAACACATGCAATACAAGTTATACTATAAGATATATTGATCAGATATACATATGCTAATTAATTACCTAGATGATAGGATATCTTCCTTTGAGCAAATAATGTCAAATGTTTCACCAAGCTTTAAGTATCATGATTCCATGCCAATTAAGTCAAAATTATGATAAAAGGAGGTTAAACTATTAAAAGAAAATGATTATCTTCATCAATATGCTTATATACCAGATCCTAAAAGTAATGCGGATCACATTCATATTACTAATAATATTCTACATCTTTAACTTAATAACTATATTTTTACATTCAAACTTCAAACATGTCAATGAAATATCCTAGGATAGCAAGGAAAAAGCAAGGAATGCTTAATTAAAATCATGAAAAAGAAAACTAAGATTTTATCATATTAACACTATTTTACATAATTTAAAAATAACATGTTAGCCCCATTTATCCTTTGTTTATAAATAACTACTCATTGCTTAATGCCAGTGAAACTACAGCTGTAAGACTGTGTAGGAAATCCATTAATACTGCATTATATGGAGTAAATATCTTATTTCACATCTAGAAGTTAAAAGAATTTGATGCACATGAATAGTCTAAATAGAAGAGTAAAACATTCCAAGAATTCATATCAGTTCCTTTTAAAATGTGGAAGTATGAGAAATAAAACAGACATAAAAGAACAAAGAGTGAAAGAAGGAAAGTAAGTAAAAGGAACAAGGAAAGAAAGAAGAAAGGTAATTAAAACTGCTTTTCTTTTTTTTGTTTTTTTGTTTTTGTTTCTTTCTTCTTAGAAACAAAGCTAATAATGTTTATTCTGGAATAGAAAACTAATGTAATTGATAGAGTCAGGTTTTTATCTTTTCTTAAACAAACACAGAAACATCATAAGGTACAAATTCATAATCCTAATGAATCATAGCTCCTTGGAACTAGAAATGCTTTCCCATGAAGTGGGCAAATATTTAAGGAGTTGAAGTATTTTAAAAAATAAATGTTTAGAAAAATTTTGCTTGGAATCTCTAACACAGAATCCTGGAAAGAGAAAGACAACAAATAAAATAAGCAAAAAAAAACAAAAATTTATAAGACCAAAGGAAATGTAACATGTTTTGGAAGAGAAAAACAGGGCACATAGAAAAAGAAAAGAAAACATAAGTAATAAAACAAGAAGCAGAATACCATGAGTGAGCAGATATAAGAAAAGTAAACAGAATAATTTAGAAATAGTTAGAAATAGTTGTACAAAAGGAGAGAAAATTAAATGAAATTCATAAATAAAAAGGAAATCCCTTCCATAGTTCTTGCTCTCTTTCACCCTTTCTCCATACTTGTTACAATGGTTATGCATTTAGTTTATTTCACTTGCTTAAGAACCTCTCAAACATAATACACCAATTTCCATAATTTTTCTCTTATTTCTTTAAACCCCTCTATGAGATACTTAGAAAAATGCGTGAATTAGAAGCATTATAGAGGTGCAACTTTAAAAAAGTACTCTTTGAAGTACTATTTAAAAATATAATACCGAAATTCATAACCAGTGTAGATGTGAAAAGCAAAAGATGATATTGATGTATTATTGTGCTATGAACAAGCTTCTACAGAATTATAATTACATATTAACATGCAAACAACTACACATAAAAGGTATTCAGAAACAAACTAAACTAATTCATGCCCACCTGCATTTTTATTACATTTACTGGAGTAGGAAATAATGCAGCAGAAACAGAATGCAAGAAAATCTCTCTCTCTCTCATACACTCAAACACACACACACACACATAACCATATGTTTATGATTCATACACACACCTGCTGAAACAAAAGTATACATACATTCTAGCATTTTACAGATAAATATTCATAGTAAAGGGAAAAGTAAAGAATACCTATGCAAAAATGAGATCCGAAATTGGTACCAAACACAATAAATCATTGCCAGATGCCATTACATTTTGACATCTTTAATAACTCACTTTAAACACAATCTAAATACAATGCACTTTAGATCATAGATTCATCATTATCCAATTAGGCGCATTTATCAGATTAAGGTACCTACCAAATGTTAGGTTGAAAAAAAGTAAAAAATGGTTTCATATTGCTGCTTTGGATATGTTCAGTTGTAAACATCCGGAGGCACACAATGTTACTTTTACAGATTTGATTGTTTACATCACTGGCTGACTGACAATCCTTTTTATAAAATTGAGGACTATTTTACTAAAATATTAAATATAAATTTTAAAACAATATTCTGGTGGGTGTAATTTTATCTAGTTTTAACTTTATATGTAATTATTATTATGTATAATCTGAAACCGACTATGTCTACAACATCATCATTGATGTTCATGACTATAAGTACAATGAATAGAATACATTAAATATTATCACAGTTAAAACTGAAACTTTTATTGTATATATAAGCAGCCCATTGCTTGGACACTGGAGGAAATAGCTCAAGATGCTAGGAAGTAACTTTAAGGATTTTAACACAGAAAAACAAATTACTCTGATATGCTCAAATTCTCTACATTATTAATCTAAACCACCCCGTAAAATTATAAGTTGTAAATTATGTTGGGTAGATGTAATATAATGTCACTTAATACCCTATCCTAATATTAAGAAGTATCAATTGTTCTTGTGGATAAAATACCAAAACTGATAGTGGCCAAATGAGTCTTGCTCTAATAAACCAATGAATTTTAATTATCTTTCTACCTGACTCATTAATAGCCAATACAAAGACCACATAACACTAGTCACTCCCCTGAGTACATGCAACAATCATTCAGAAAAGTCTAAATCATATAAACCATGAAATACAAGTTACTTATTACTGTAAGTTACATATCGGGAAACGATGACTATTTCTGTATCAAGCCACGCTTGGTTACAAGAGGACTTGAACATCGTCCTCTGTGGTGTAGTGGTTACCATACTAGCCTCTAGTCCCCAAGGTTGCCAGTTCAAACATGGTGGAGGGTGATGGAATTTTTTTGGGCGTAAAAATCCTTAGCATGGCTTCCTTTGGAAGGGAAGTAAAGCCGGTGGTCATATGTCATAGATTTACGGCACATAAAAGAATCTCAGTTATAGAAGCCTCTGAGCAAAATTACCGGTCTTTCACGCCCAATATAGAATGGGACGCTAAGGATCACAGCAGTTAAAGAGCGTCCATAAATGAAACTCAATTTAATTTTGTTTGATCACTTGAACTAGTTTCATGTTTGGAGAGAGAAGCTGATTCCATTTGCCTATTGTCACAAGAGGAAGAAAAGGAAGAAACAAGTCAAATCTTCTGCCATAAAATAATTGCCGGGTTACTTCAAATCTGTAGTACCTGTTGATTTTTTTATTCATTGTCAAAGGTATTTTATTTACTTTGCAATAAACATTCTGAAGCGTTATCCATTAACTATGTCTGTTCCTGTGGGCAACCAGCTCCATTCCAGACCCACTTCCACCCAGCACATGTGTGGGAGTGTGCAGCAAAATATTTCTATTTTATAAGACTGTGAGAAATATAATTTTACAAGGCTGGGATGTTCAGAACAAAACTTGTTTAAGAGGAATGACAAAATTGGCTATAGAAATTCTAGCAAGTCATTTCCTGAATGTTTATGTAAGCAGGGTAGTACCACAGTGATTCCACAATCAGGGGAATTTTTTCTGAGTATTCGCAAGTGTACTGACACATGGGTGGAATATGCAAATCATGCTGACACTGCTTATGTCAGTGCTGTATAAAGCACTACATCAGCATTGCCTGCTGGTATTTAAACTTAAAGAATTTTTTTTATGGTTTGCTCTCTGTCATAGAGTCCTGCTAGGCACATGATAGACACTCAGCTCTTTAAACTATTTTGTGTTGTTTTCAACTATGACATCGGCCATAGACACAATGAAGACGGAAGACCAGATATCTACCATCAACCAAAGTAATTATTCAATTATGCTAAGCAGCCCCTTCATTCCATGATTGTAATGTAATGTGGCATAGATAGAGAAATTAAAGTGAATCTTGGAACCAAAGTTACACATAAAAAATTTGCCACCCTTCACCGCTGCTCCTTCTGGCCACCCCTCTGCCAAGCTTACTCTCCCATCTGGAAACTTGAACTACACCCCATCCTCATCCTTTCAGTGAGGATGCCAATGGCATTGTCACATCTGGTAGCAGGTGCCAGTTGTGTAAAGTGATCTTACGTCACAATATGAATAAATTAATATGCTGCAGAAGAAATGCATTAGAATTTTTTGTAATTTAAAATTTACAGAAGCTTGTAAGAATGCTTTTGAGAAGCACAATAGGTTTATCAGTTTATTCTTTGTATGTATATGGACTGTAACGTACCTATATACAAAATAAAAATGTTACAAAAAACTGTGATAATTTATGGATGTAGAACAAGAATTACCTACACAAATTACTATAGGTGTACCTATATATAACAAGCAAATTGTATTAAGGACATAAATGTATTTTGTGCTATACTATAGAACAAGTTACTGTGGAAGTGAAAACTGAAGCAGATTGAATTTTAAAGCCCAGTTAAAGAAATATTTAACAGAAAAATGTTTGTATTCTTTGGACAAATTTTAAATCTTGTAAATAGGGAAAATGTAAATACAATCCAAATTGACAATGTCTGAAATTTGTATACAAGTCTATGGAGAATACAGCATTGTGGAAATTATTAAATTATTACTATTATTGTTGTTATTATTACTATTATTATTATTATTATTATTATTATTATTATTATTATTTCCGTGGTTTGGAATCCTTAGTAAAAGCTGTAGGTTCCCTAATTCCATTGCCATCCTAGCAATAATTGCTTGGTGGCAAATGGTTCTCCCAAGGGTCCAAATGCGGAGAGCTGGAAACAACATCTGACCATGTTGCTTTAGCTGGCGTCTTACCCTAATACTTGGGGAATATGCCTATTCTATGTGATAATTATCAGTTTTTGAAGGATTTTTTTTACTTGTTTATTTTAATGCAAGCTTTACATACAGGCCAGTGGAGCAAAGCATACTTTCAATAAGACATGGAGCATGTCAGGACAAGTGATATGAAGTGTATTAAAGCATCAAAGGAGTATAATTTTCCATAAAGCATGGGACTGATTATAATTATTTGCAGATCTCGGTGCAACAAATCAAGACTTAAATAAAATGAATATGTTGGTACATATGTTTGATAAATGCATTTGCAACTGGCAGACACTATTAGGGAAAGTGCCTAAATGCAGGTGACAAGAAAACATAGGTAATTGTGCAAACATAATAATTATGGTTTCCTGCTGTGTACCAAAGTGGTATTTTCTAAATAACCCTCAGAGGTTCATATTTCAGTATGAAGTGCAAAAATAAATAACCAGTACTTTAATTACCATTCAAACAAACAATTAAGTGTTTTCCACCCATAAACTTTATGCACTCAAATAATGTGCCTGAAACTTTAAGCAAAAGAAAACTGCAAATCCCATGTCTCCTCAATTTCCTCTATAATGCGATAGAAAAATCTCAATGACTGATTCTAACCAACAATTCTCATTTACAAATCTCAAAATCAAATGGTATTATCTCCTTCTCCATGTTAAATATAAACAAATTTTGTCATAATGCAAGTAAAAAGAGAAAAGAATGTGATAAATGAATGCAAGCCTTGCTAGAAATCAGCAGTTTTTCAAAGTTTTAAAAACAAAGAAAAGGAGAAAAAAGCAGTTTTAGACTACATAACTATAACATTTGCAACTTATTTTCAAAATGCTTAAAATTGTTACGAGTATATTTTTGCTTCTATATTAATTTTTCTAAAAATGTAATTTTCTTATTTACAAATATGTTTCTAATAAAATCTGTTTATAAACTCAACTATTTTGCTAGAAGTAGTAATGAAGGCACCAGTAATAAGAAACATTACTAAGGATTCTTAATGAAATTTTATCTTTATTATTGTAGATTGATAGAAAGAATCATGTATATTTTACGAAATAAAGCCGTTCTGATGTAGAGTAATGAACGCTTAAATCTCATGATGACAAACTTGAAATATGATGGAGTTTTAAGCATTGTAGTTTACTGTACATGAGACAATCAGTCAAAACAAAAAAAGTGATGCTTTTTTTCCAAGGAAATGTCAAAGACATTAACCAATGAGAAAAAATAAATTGAGTTTTATTTATGGACACTATGGTTCTTAGTGTCCCATTCTATATTGGGAATGAAAGACAAGAAATTTAGCTTGGAGTCCTCTTTATCAGGCTTGAAGTTCTTTTACATGTTGTAAATCTATGACACAGGACCACTGGCTTTACTTCCATTCTGAAGTAAGGGAATGCTAAGGATTTTTGTGCCCAAAAAAATCCATCACCCTCTGCCAGGTTTGAACCTGCAACCTCAGGAGTCAGAGGCTAGCATGGTACCCTTAGACCACGGAGGATGACATTAATTTAACAAATGAGGATGTATCATGCGGTTGACCTATAAAATGCTGCTGCATTTAAATTTTGAATTCTAAATTAACTGCAGTAACTGCCATTTTTAAAAGTTATTAATTTTATGGCATTCTTTAAAGTAAACTCTTTCTATTGCTGTATAACATAACTTTTCTGAGTTCTTCAAATTATATATAGATAGATATTAAATAGAATTTTCCTCTTATTTTTACTCAGGTGTATGAGTAAAAATATGTTAAAATTTACTTTATTCGTTCTTAAAAAAAACCTCAGAAGTCAAAACTTGTACAAGTCTATCAACGGCAGTTTCTCTGGTTTGACTTGTGTAGCACTGTTATTGAAAACTCTTTTTATCCTTTCTATAAGAATATCACAGTTTCATGATAGTCTGTTTGGCTCCCTCACATAGCCATTTGGACTACCTACCTCTTATCCTAAAGAGGTAGTCCACTTGATTTCCATTATTTTAGCACGTGTTACTAGGTAGTGTCATATTCTTTGCCTATTCATAGGGCTCAGGTAAACAATGCATTTTTTCTGCTCCTGGCCTACTAAGGCAATGAGAATGTAATGCTAAGGAAGCCTTATCACACTGGAAGTATAAAAATTAATTTATAACTATAGTGTAAAAATGTGGGGATGGTGTTCGCTTAAGCCACCAAGCAAGGCAAAACCTTTCTACAAGAAACTTTTCTGTTATTGTTACCATTAGTCACTTATTTTGGAGAATTTATCATCTTGTTTCAAGGTAGATCCAGCAGCAAAAGCAGTCAGTAACAGAGATTTTTATTTCTAAATTTTCAAACATCATATAAGTGATCCAGAGATTATACTTTGAATGCAAAGATTAATTTACATTTTGAGAAAACTTATGAAGTTATTTATTAAATAAAGATGTCTTTTAAATTTACATTTAATTACTTCAATTGTTCAGTTTTACTGCAAGTTATTCATCCTCATTGTTTGAGAGCTTAATTCTTATTCAAAAGTTATCTAATAGTAAATCTAAGCATAGTTGATTTGGACTTTCTGATTTTTTTCTTTTATTCTTTTTGAGTTAGTGGAACATCTTTTAGATATAATCCATCATTGTAATAAATTCACTCAGTCATTGATGAATAGCTGTCATCTGGTTTAAGAAAATAAAATAGAAATAAAAGTATTGTTTTGATTTTACCAAAGCAAAACCATAACCTAAAGTATAACAGTTGAATTTTTTTTCTGTAACTAAGGGGGATGGCTATAGCCCCTCTCAGTTCACTCCCTGGGTCCACCTATGCTGTATATTATCTCAGGTCTATAAAAATTAATAAATTAAGTGATTATTGCCACAGATTACTCATGTGAGGAGGATACTCAGAACTATGAGTTAGCTAATATCTATCTCTCAGAATAATGGAAAAGACATTATCCAGGCAGCTGAGTGTGAGCCCAATGCATGCCCTTCGGATTACCAGGCAGCAACGCTAGCTATTTCATGGTTGTTATTATTAACTCTGAAATGTTCCATGTAGCTTGAAACTTTCTAGATATTCTGTTTAGGCCATTATGAATGAGAGAGAAATTAGAAAATTTTATTTTTGAAATTCTGTTATATTGTACATACATTCAACATTTTATGATGCATTTTATTACACAAAAAACTGAACTTTCTACATTAATTAAATATATTTTATTAGTGCTGTGGCGAATATGGTTTGAATTACATATGGAAAACAGCATATCTTTTGGAGGTTAGGAAAAAACTATATAAGCCTTTGTAGTTCAGTTTTGCAGCTGACCATAAGAAATATATGTTTAGCTAAATTACTATCTTTCTAATTATAAATATGGCTTATTTTATACTTAAAAGAATTTTAAGTAATTGTGTTTAATGAATGCAATTTAGATTTTGTACAAAAACATTTTTACTTTTGTTAAAATTAAAACTGTTAAAGATAATGGGAGAAATAGCATATACTGAGTTTTCAATTATTGTATGTAAGAGTTTGGTACCAATGACAAGATTCACCTTAAATCTATAAAGAACACAAATCCCAGAGAAGCAAAGAGGTCAAAATTACACAAAGCACAACAATATGAAAGCTGTAAGAAGACATATACAGGAGGTGAAGATATTCCAAGGTTCATAACACACTTATGATGCACCCCTCTATACAATAATGTGCATGAACCTCAGCTAAAATAAAAGCACAGCTATGAAAAAAGAAGAGCAAATAGTGAGAAATTTAAATAATGGAAAAAATCTGTGTTCTTTCTACCAAAGTATTGAAAGTTCTATATAAAGAATACTACCGCCTCATTATTGGAGGGACTATGACCACCAAAGCCCTGAAACCAAACATACACATTATTGGACCACTAACCTCTTTCAGCAATCAGCTGCGCTTTGGTCATAGGTTGGCCTAAAATTGTCCATGGTGTCGTACTAAAATCCATTTCATTTGTCACACTGGATTTAACTAATTAATATTTTATATCAGTCAGTATTCTTTTATCTCTAATATCACCAAAGAGCATCTGATCAGCCATTTTGCTTTGTCCCTCAGCACAAACATAAGACAGACTAATTTCTAACATCTAAAGAAGAAAGGGTTAGCCAGGCAGGCCTCTTATACTCTGTTAGTAATATCTGTGAAGTGTATGTATCATTAGTTTTATTTTCAATTTATATACAAAAAGTGAAGTAAATCTGAAAACTTTCAGTATTCTCGTAATATTAAAGTTTTCAAAATAAGTTATTTATTATTTTAATATAGCATAGAGAACTAAATATAAATTACTCAAAGAAATCAATTTTATTGAAGTGAAGGCTGAGGTAGAAATGCAAGTATCCTCTGAAACAGCAGTCTCTTTCATTTAACAATTTATATGGGAATTCTTCACTTTGGACTGTTAATGGAGTATATTCATTTTGATGTGGATGCCAGTCTTTCTATATTTGACAACCCTTAGACTGTTTGGAGGGTTGTACCTATCACTGATAGTGGATCTCTATGACCTGTGAAAGGAGGGTCAAGCAAACCCTTTGACATTCATCTGTTGATCACCCAGAGGATGCCTGTTAGTATCAGGCGAACATGATGTGTACTGAACCATCAAGGAAAGATGGAGAAGGAAAAGGAACATCCCTAGCCCTCATATGCTCTAGTAACATCAGGGGTTTAAAAGGACAATTGATTGGCCAATGAAGTGTCTATCGCAAATGCGATAGATTAAACTGAGTGACATTAGTAGAGTTTTGGAAAATTGCAACTTCCAAATTTGTTACAATATTGATAATTGTATAGGGCAGTATATAGGGCAGTATTAAATGCATTTATGTTTTTTTTTCCCTGTGAATCACTCTCAAATTGTTGAGAATTTGCTTTCATTTGCAACGTTTTACCTTTATTGATGAAAAAGTAAAAAAAACTTTTAAAAAGTTTCTACTGCTTCAGGCCTCCACTCCACAATAGTTTACTTTGAAGCACCAAGAGTTTCATTATTGAGAAATATTCTGTACATAGAAGCCAAAAGCACTGTTAATAAATATCTATATTAGTAAACACAAGTGATGAGAATATCACTAGGTGTGTGGCTCCATTTAATTCATTAGCTTCTTGTCTTTCTTTGGAGGCTCTACACCATACAGCATTCATCTAACTCAGATGTACCATTTTTTCAGTAACTTCTTGAGGATTGCACTAAAGATATAGTCTCAATTTTGAGGCATTCCATTCACTGCTAAGCACTCACAATAATATTTGCTCCACTCAGTTTACTCCCTTTTATGCAACAAATACCAAGGCTTTTAATTCAGGTGTTGATTGAACATTCAGGTTAACAGCCTTCCACTGAAGTGTTTATTAATAATCCATGAGTATAATATTGTTGCTCCAAGTGTTGGCCATCTTGTCTCCATGGCCTTCGTCAGGTACTAAAAAACAAGCCATTCCAGGGACATATTTGTATTTTGTACTTTTTAAGTGGTGTCCAACATCCATTCTTATTGCATACAGTACCACAGGTGGTGGACACTGATGATACATAAAATGAAATGGTAATTGGGAAAGGAAATTTGAGAAGGAGGCATTCCAGGACAAAGTTTAAGGTACCTCCGTGGCATTTGCCACCATGAGGAATGAATAAAACTGGGAAAAAACCTCAGTCATGGAGGATGATTATGGCGCAACCTCCTAATCACGAGTCCGTGCCTTAACTACCTCGGCTATCCATGTTGGTCACTATATTTGTAGTAATACTAAAAGCATTTGATTGGTTCACTAAGGAACCTCAGTCATGTGCATTGGAATTAAAATGCTAAAATACAGTAAGTGAATGGTCTGTTATTGGACCAATTTCATGTCATATTTAAGGGACAAGGGCCATTTTCTGTTGTTTGCGACCTTTTCTGTAGTTAGTGCTGGTTCTTGCAGTGTAGATGATGGCAGATGAAAGACATTCACTCTTCTCTGTTTCAGCAAAGCTAATGCTGACTCCTAGGCTTTACTGAAATATTATCTCTCCTAAGGTAATGGATTGATGAAATTTGGCAAAAACAAAAAGAGTTTTGTTTTTTTATTACACTTTTAGCTTGCATTTTCATGCTAAATAATTATTTTCTTAATACTGGCCAATTTAAAGCTCCAAACATCCATTTTAATGGACTCATACCATTAAGTGTTAAACTTCCTAGTCCATTTTCCTCAACTTTTTTTTCCCAGGATTTTTCATCATTCAAAATGTTCTATGTAACACAGTTTTTAATGTACATGTTTGAAGTTTCTATGAGAGCTCATTAAGGAGTTAAAAACTGCTGTGCAACTATTTGAAAATATTAAGTAGTCCATTTGCAGTTAAATGTTTTCTGTAGGTTGGTGAAAATTTAATATTTCAATAGCACACATACAAAACATTCTTTTTGTACCCTAGTTGAATTCCTGCACAATCGTTTCTTTATATTCATTTTTTAAGCTCAGAAACATTTCAGGACAGATATAAAAACATTATTTGATGCAAGGAGTACTTTGTATTAGCTGTCAAAAATGATTAATTGTAAATGAAAAAAGTAATACCCACCTCAAAAAAATATTTGAAATAGCTTATTAAATTTTTGTGTGCTCTATTTGTTTTATGTTCATCATGCATGGTAAACATTTCAACCTACAACATTTGACAGTTCTATCAATTGCAATGGCATGCTTAAATAGTGTCTTGTGCTCAAATTCTATGCATTGCTGGGCCACAATCAATTTCTTGAGATAATGTAGCTTAATATAACTTTTCTCTTCCCTGCATTGTTGCTATACAGTCCAGCCAGTTTGTCTAATATATATATATATATATATATATATATATATATATATATGCACTCACATTGAAAAGGTATCTTATGTACACCCACAGTTCTTAAGCCAAGCTTGGCCTTAATAGGTTGAAACATGTATCTCAGTATCCTGGGAGGCAAGTGGGTGGTTTTTTAATCTTATTTGTTTGAGGGAGTGTGATTTTGTTAAGAGTTTTAAGTCAATAATCTCACTACAATAACCAAAGTCAGATTCAAGTTGCCATAAATTCCTGAACAGCCTTTTAGGTACCCTTTTTTCTGGGTATTCTGATATTTCCAGCAATTCAATCTGTTAAATACTCCAAAATCACCTTGTTGCTATCAGTGAAATTGAACTAAAGGCTGCCCTTTGGCTCTTAAGTGAGCCTAATGAAGCAAACAGCAAATAATATTAGACTCCATTGTCATCATTCATTTCCTGCACTGTATAAAAAAGTTAGATTGATGAAACCAAACAATAAAGAATGAGAAGGGATAGGGTCTGTAGACCTAAATATTTAGAAGCCTGTTCTTTGTATTCATAATGACAATAGTGACAAGTGCACAAAAATATGCTAATGCTTCTGGTTTCCTATAGTGTTTTTCTTTATTTAATGTTGGCAGAATCTCCTGTGTACCACAACAGCCCTGGGTTAGCCAATCTCTTATAAGTTTGAATTCAAGTTCAACACACATCATTAGCCTATACTCAAAGGTCAGGCCTAGGCGAGTGGCAAAATGGGAGAAGTGCAGAAACATTTCACCTGAGTGGGTGAAAGGCATACTTTGCAATGATGGTCCACAACAGCCCCTGGATGAGTGTCTCAAAATGGTTTGATGTCAAAAGTCTTGACAGTCAAACATTAATCTATGAACACAGATCAGTTTCAGGCTCAGGAGCAAAGGAAAAGAGGGGAGTAAGACAAACATTAAGTGAAGTGCTAGCACCATGTAATGGGTGGGGACCAGGTATGGCAGAGGCAGCATAGTATTTCCTTAGCAACTTAAAACTACTGCGCATTATACCGGCACGATTCCATGCACTCAGCTGTCCAGAGTTGGAAGATTTTTCTTCCTTTAAAGTTATTTTTTGTTTATTAACATACTTGTTTTTAGGTTAATTTGTAAACATACTTATGTGTAGAATAAGCAACTATGATTTTATTTGCTTGCAAAATTGAATTTTTGAGATATTTATAGTTTTAGAACATAGGTAAATGGATGCCTGCCTGACTATGTGCTGCTAAGCAGTTAGTCTACAATACTACTGTTATCACACAAACTGTTTTCCACCCACCCAATAACAATGCCACAAAAGCACAGAGTTTCCATAGAACACAAAGATCATGTCCAACTCATTGCTCTGCATTGATGGCTTGAGTTTGACATGGGTTTCTGTCCTAACATCTAAACAGCTGGCAACAGAACAAGCAAAATTAAAGAAGAAAGTAACAATATTCTGGAATATCCCACTTTGTTTGGCACCACTTGCATTTGTTACTGTACTTGCCTCTCTTAACTCTGTATTTGAGTATGCAAGTTATAAGAAGCCATGTTTATGGTTTTGAATAGGTATAGGCTAAGTAACTTTGTCATCATAATAATTGAAAATTACACTGGGTTACATGCATATTAATCACAACAAAGTGGAGAAAAACACAACTTTATTGAAATACTTCTTTATAAAATAACAAAAAGGTAAAACAGTTAACAAACTAAACTTTTTAACACAAACTTATAAGACACAAATAAGAAAGACTTCATAACAAAAACTAAGAGGGTGAAAAGTGGTACCTAGATAATAACACAAATAGCCTACAGTATAAACAAAACAGAACAATCCAAACCTATTATCTTTGGTGCAGGAAACATTAATTTTTTATCTGCATTTTACATTTAACATATAATATGCTAATTTTAATTTATTCTGTATTCATGGCTATAATATTTTTCAGTGTTCATAATAACAGAATTTTCATACATAAAACTTTTAGAATTAAACCAAATGCAATACATAGTAAAATATATGCTATACATAGTAACATTTCAGATTTCATTAAATTCTGTCATAAGGAAAACAAATGTATTCAGCCCCTTCAAATGTAATGCATATATCAATGAATTCTTACCACACAGTTTCTTTAAATAAGAGTACTGCATTCTCTTAGTACAGGAAAAAAAAATCCAGATTCTTCTGTACTGTTACCTCATTATGCTAAATTTTGCTTGATGCAATACAAAATAACACAAAATTATGTTATATAACAAGCAAATGCAACATAAGAACAATAAAATTAGGATTTCTAACATTTCAAACTGCTTGTATGAACAAACAAAAATTAAAGCAACAGTAATACTATCTATAAACTGGCACAGGAAATTTATTTGTATAACCTTTATAGCCTATGAATTCTTGAGTATTATAACAACTCACCATCATAGTACCATGGAAGAATATACTGTCAAAATAATTATTAACTGCACTCTGTTCAGATTTTGATAAATTAACTGAAATATTAAAATGGTTTTCACCAAAATGAAAATTAACCACAGATTTCAGATATATTGCAATAATATTGTTACATGTAATATACAAAATAAAAAGGCATAAGAAAACCAATAGCAGTATCGAATATTTATTATTTCTTTTGTTTCTTAAACTTTCCACATAATAAATGCTTGTATAATTATGTATAAATATTGCAAGGCATCTGAATGTTCTCTCAATACAACAGCACACTAACTTACAAACTTTCATGAAAATTCTGAACTAGCTCTTTTAAACAAGCTTAAATGGTGGCATAGATATGAAGTTATTGTTATGTGAGCAGGTATCTGAAATATGTTAACATAGTCATTCTGATATATTATTACCATTTTATCACATGAAAAAGAAAGCAAACAGAAGAAGCAAACAGCCAAAACTCAGAATACCTTTTTAGATTATCAGTAATGTGTTTTGTTGGGTTTATTTGTACAGTTGATTATTTTGTGGGTCTAACATACTATGTAGTTATAAAACAGGAAGGTTTTATTTTTTACGTTTATACAAATAAAACATCACATGATGCACCTGAGATGATCACAAAGTCATGAATTCAAAACTTTCAGACTCCTTTATACTTTTCTTCAGTAATCTTTATGATGATGCTTTAAAATAATCACTGAGTTTGCTCAAGTTCATTTCTGTTAAGGCAGTATGTATTGGATAATAAAAATATATTTAATGAATCTGTTTTAGTCTCATTTCTAATCTTGTTTTTCTTGAATTGTGGGCATTACACATAAATGATACAAAATACCAACTTTTGTTTATATTTAAATTATAGCTTCTCTTTTAATTTACTCCCTTGTATTTCCACTGAAAAACTATGAAATCTGAATATGTTACTCTGGTAATAAAGGCTGTCTGGAAATGTATACTTTAACTCACCGGTAACACTGCTGATTCTATTTGCCCAAACCGAGTTGTTCGCCAACTCTCCAAAATCAGCAACCCTGCATAGATCTTACCAACTGTCATTTTTCCTTTGCTTAGTTCTGAAAAGAGAATATAAACATTTACTTAAATTCCTGTTGTCATTATCAAAATACATAGTTACATCTTCACTTTTCTTAGACATAGTTATGTCTTCGTTTTATTAATTCCTACTGTGATTTTAAGATTCCTACATAACATATGAACCAGCAACCAGGAAGTTGTGCAACTCTCAGAAAGTGCTGAAATCAGGGCAGGTCAAGAGTGTGTTACAGTAGAATGCTGAGGTGTTTTTAATCAGCATTAAAAAGCAATATAAGCTACACCCAAGTAGGTCACACTCTCTCAGTAGCACTTAGTGTCTCAGTCCCTCTGTGAGATACCCTGACCAGCTAGAACTCTTAGAGGTGTGCACATTTGTTGAAGTGGCTAGACTGAGTCCTAGGGGCCAATGCAAACAGAATAAATCTTTTGGGCATAATGTTAGATGGATTAGTTATTCTGCCCTTCCATCTCCTTTCCCTTCTGTACAGCCTGACTATTATTGCATGTATGCTTTCAAAGGTAAAGTAATCAGGACCTAATATAAAATAAATTTGTAAGCCTGTGTTTATATGTCTATTTCTGGAAGTAAACTACTCATCAAGAAGGCTGAAGTCATGTACTTCTTTGGCACCAAATGATAAGATAATGTATTAATTTTTGTAACTAGACAGGAAATGAGCCAATAATAGTAGATGTACACCTGTCAATATGTCTTGTGGCAGAGTGGGGTTTTAATATATCTTACAGATTTGGCACAATACCCTTTTGGCTCATCATAGCATTATTTTGCATTACATTTTGGGCACATTTTATTCAAAGGACTGATTTGTATTGTAATACAGCAGCTATGGCTCAAGACTGTCGGGAGGTCAGTGCCAGGTGGTAGGAGTAAACAAGATAACTTCCACTTGCAGCATAAACATTGGGTATACCATCAGCAGATAGCTAGAACCTTTCTATCCCCTCTCCTCCAAGGAGTGCGTCAAAATAGTTCTAGAACATTTGAGAACCTTGTGGAAAGATTCCACTGCCTATATAAATGAGCATTCTCATAAGAGCAGTTAGTTGTGAGTCGAGTGTAAGTTGAGTTGCATTGGTAAGTCAGTTTGAGCAATTTGGTGGGTGTGAGTTTCCCATGTGACTTCAAGAGCGATTCTCTGAGCAAGTTGGTGATGGCTGTTGTGACGTGCAGAGAGTGCTACTGCTGTATTTGACTCCTGAGTGAAGTGAACCATCTGGTATGAAGAGGCTATGTCATGAAGGAAGCAAAGGGATGGATAATTGAAGTAGTTCACCTTAGTGAAGTGATTAGTTTGAATAAAGTGATCTCCCAGGGAAGTTGAACTAGATAAAACTTATAACAGTGAGAGTTCCTAAAAATTGGACAAAGTCATAGCATGTTACTTTTACTGGTACAATCTATATCTGGACTATATAACCTTTTGGTGCATGGTGAAGTCATATTCTGTGCTCTGCATCAATGTTCTTGCAAGCCAGTGAGTTTGTAATTCTCTTATTTCTTAATGATTCTTTAGGTAAATCCAATATCAGAATACTTCTGAAACTAGACTCTCCAATTTTATGTAATTTAATTGCCTTTTTCACTACTACAGTTGTGATTTTGCTTTACTTTCATGCACCTAACAATGTATAATGCTAAAGTCAATAACAGTAAGGTGACCAGTCTTGAAAAATGAGAACTCAGAATTAGTATGCAGATAGCTATGTTCATAATATTTTAGAATACTTTTTTTGAAAATAAATCATAACTCATATGAATCTTCCATATACATGTATGTATAAAAGGAGCTATCTCAAAGGTGAGGGGAGAGAATAACTTTCATTTTGTGGATAAAACTTGTTTAAATGGACTGTCATGGTTACATCAGATAGCCAACATAATTACCTCAAATAAATCAAACCTAACAATAAGCTACTCAGGAATATCAAGAGAGGCATAAATCCAGAGCATTCAGAATTGGTATACAGATGGTTCGCTTGCAAAATATCAATTTAATATTGCAGCTTATTTTTACAAATCAATATCTTAGGTCAAACACAAGAGTTTAAATTATCCATCATTGAAGAAATTGTTCAAATCAAAGACTAGTTTCTGAGATAACTTCAAACCAAAACTATTATTACATTTTGCTGGTGGAGTAAATACAGGCAAATCAAATACTGAAATATAAGTCTATGGAGGAAGAGGAGGAAAACATTTACTTGGTGGATGATTTCTCAATAAGAAAAGAAAAGTTTGATGCCAAAATGATGTATCAGTGAAAATAAAGCTGCATGCTAAAACTTTCTCTTACCTTCCTTCCTTGGTATGAGGAGATCCAACATCTTCTTAGCTTGTAAAGGCCAGATGTTCCGTATAGTATCTCGCAGTTCATCATCTGCTTGGTCCATTTCATCCGCTAGAAGAAGAGGAGTTTAATATATAAGGTGGAAAGACATGTACATATATGTAATAAGTGCATGGAAACCCAAGTTTGGACTGCATACTACTACCTTTTCCTAAGAAATAGAAAACATAGGAATATAGTTCCGATTTTTAAAGGTAAGTAAAATGCAATATGATCCAATGTGTTTTTCTCCTATCAGTTATAGGAGAGATATATACAGGAATACTACCTGAAGGATTACAAAACTGGGCTGAGAAAGAAAGGAAGCTTTCATAATTTCAATCTTCTTTCAGAAAAGGAAAGAGAACAACAGATACCATAAATCAAGGTAACTTTGGGATAATGGAACTAAATTCGGAACAATGCATAATTTGTAGCTTTTGTATTTCCTGATAAAGGATGCATTTAGATGAAATAAAGTTTTTGTGGTATTAACCATTTTTGAGATATTCTTTGCTGCTGATTTGAATTTTCCAATGCTTTATCATATATACTTTTTTAAAGTGCTAAGTCATGCAAGAGGTATAGTGTTGTATTTATGTATTTGTAGCACCACGTTGTGGATGTTTCTCACGTAATGTTGTTTACCTCACTAGTGCAGCCATCTCGTGTGACGTTGTGACGTCACTCCTTGTTGGTTCGTTTTGTTCTGATTGTAGTTCCCTCTGGCGTAGCAATTTGTATGAATTAGTTTTAGGAAAGATTTTAAGGTTATGTATATTATTTTCCGGCTAGCTATTTAGGTAGACATTTAACTCTTGCAGGGTGTGCAGCGGAAAGGAATCTTTTGTCTATAAATGATATTGACGGAGAAATTGGTTTTATAATTTTTATTGCAGAACACGTTCACGAACACTTTAACAGATTTATCTTGATAATCCATACTGAAACTGTTTGTAATAACTTCTCACTTTTAACTCACGTACTTCAACTTTATATATTTAACTGTATAATACTTTATAAGATTTCTCGTACTTCTGCTGCGCGTAACTTGATGAATTTAGAGACCGACATGAGAATCTTGTTGAACTGGGAGCTGACGTGTTATATGTTGAGAATCTTGTTGAACACTGGGGGACGATGTGTAATGTTTTGAGAATCTTGCCGAACTGGTGGACCCGCTACCTCAACCTGGCTATTTATAGGCTTACCTCAAGATACGCCTAAAGATTATAAATGAACTGCTATTGGCTAATAAAACGCGCCAACATTAGCGTCTATTTTACTATCCAATGAAAACCACTAATACATATTACTTTTATAGAACATTCTGGAAGCTTTTTTTACTGAAAAGGCGCGAAACATTACGTAACTTCCTGGTTCCCGGTAACGATAAACAACTCAAACCCTTCATTGCAGTATTGTTATTGTTAACAGTTTCAGTAGAGCCGAATATTATTATTTACCATTAATAATTACAATTATTAAACCTCTGAAATCAATGTTACATAAAAATACATATTCATATGTAAATAATTATTTACATTAAAGTAATTTGTGATACAAATTACCGTCTCAGTCACCACTATACTTTTGCTTCTTGCAATGTCATGCAGAGCTTCAAATTTCAAAGCCAGCATATAGCAACTCACTTTTTAAAGATTTGACTACTACCTCAGACTCCCAGTTACCCTTGCACATACAACAAAGCATATAACAATGAAATCATATCTGCAAACATTTATCTCAACTCACTCGAAGCAGATAGAAAAATAAACTTTTGTATAAATAATTTACAGAGGATAAAGGATGAAAATTATGTATGTTCCAAAGTTACCCCTATTTATGATAATATTTTAGTGATTAAGGCTGCAGCTGATAAATACCTAAGTATACAAAATGGAAGGGTACGTAATTTTTAGTGATATAGATAAACTTTTGATACAGTCAATAGGGAGACACTGTGGATGAAACTAATTAACTAATTAATCAAACTAGAGTGAGCAAAACCTTTATACAGAATGCACAAGAACTTTAAGCATACAAAGAATGAATTTTGTGTGAAATTAACTAATGGAGGAACTATAGAGGATATTCTTAGACATGGCTGTAAACTTAACCATATGTTCTTTAACTTATTCAAAGATAATATTTTAGATGAGATCAGAAAATATAATTTACACACACCTATTATAAATAATAAGAAAATACCAGGTGTATTGTTTGACTGGTTGTGGAATCCATTTCAATTCTTGAACTCAGAAAAGCATTAAAAAATACTGTAGGGATTAGGGCTTGAAAATAAATAAACACAAATTGAAAATAGTCATTTTTAAGTAACGATACAAACTAAAAATGAATGAAAAATGATGCTGGAAAGGAACCGAATTAGAAGTGGTTAGGAAAATAGATTACTTAAGAGTAAGGCAGGAGATTGTGGCGAATAGAAGAAAAACATCCTGTTTCCCCATTGTTTGAAACAATCCATAATTACAGCAGGTTTGAATAAAAAAGCAGAAATGTAGCTTGGATAAAAATGATCTACAGCAGAGTGGTGAAAGCAAGGATGTTATACACATCAGAGATATGGAGATTGGAGAAAAGCTGGGTAAATGTAGATACAATACAAAGGAACTTTTGTATACTAATCTGATTCTACTAAGAGGATTGCTGATGGGGTAGCATTAGCTAAATTAGGCAGAGTTGGCTCAAAAGGGAAAATGCTAGAAAGGGCATTAAATATTAGTTTAGAATACGGTATTTAGAGGAAAGTGATATACTTAAACAATGGTTGATTCTTTTTAAGCATTTTCAAGATTACAGAAATTTAAAAATGAAATGGGGCAGAAAAGTATAATGATTTTTGTAATAAAGAGGCTAAAATGGGATATGCCTGGGCTAGAATAGGAGTAATGAATTTAAGTGACTTTAAAGGAAGAAGGTTTGGGGAGATATGTTACAAATATACAAATATTTTGGAATGTTCTGACACTGAAAAGAGGGAGATAACATCATTCTCAAAATAATGGGAAAACAGAGCTAGAAGTTCAAAATATTTGTGACACCAGAGCAAATTATTATATTGATGAGGTAGAGCAACATTTAGGAAGAATAAGGCTAAAATGGATAAAAGGAAGTAAAGAAAAAAGCATATAGAATATTAAGATATCAATGCATAATAGAACAATCAGTTTATAGGCATACTTTCATTATATATACAACCATAGTATTAAATACAATGGGGAAGAGGTAAAACACAATTGTATAATTAGATTGTACATTTTCTAAGTTATATTTACTTTTTATAATGTTAAATTCATTTATATAAATACCTGAAGTTATATTGTCTATCTGCAATTAAAGAAAAACATTGTCTCATGCATTTCTAACTGTATATTTTTAATTCATCTAAAACAGCATAAACAGAGAAACTTTCATTTATATCAAATTGAAATTGAGTTTTGTTTATGGACGCTCTTTAACTACTGTGGTTCTTAGCATCCCATTCTATATTGGCCATGAAGGACCGGTAATTTTGCTCAGAGGCCTCTTTATCAGGCTTGAGGTTCTTTTTTGTGCCGTAAATCTACGACACGGGACCACCAGCTTTACTTCCCTTCCAAAGGAAGCCATGCTAAGGATTTTTACGCCTGAAAAAATCCATCGCCCTTTGCCGGGTTTGAACCTGCGACCTTGGGAACTAGAGGCTAGCACGGTACCACTAGTCCACGGAGGACGACAATCATTTATATCAGCTATTGCTAGTCAATCACCTCCTTTCATCTGTCATCCTCCATGGTCTAAGGGTACCATGCTAGCCTCTGGTTCCCAAGGCCATGGGTTCAAACAGAGGGGGTGATGGATTTTTTCAGGCATAAAAATCCTTAGTATGGCTTCCTTCAGAAGGGAAGTAAAGCCGTGGTCCTGTGTTGTAGATTTATGACTCGTAAAAGAACCTCAAGCCTGATAAAGAGACCTCTGAAAAAAATTTCTGGCCTTTCATGCCCGATATAGAATGGGACACTAAGGACCATTGTAGTTAAAGAGTACCCATAAATAAAACTCAGTTTAGTTTTTAATCTTTCCTTCATCTTGTCCTGCTTCACTATACATGTACAGTGTGGTGCATCCTAATTACTGATCATCTGGATTGAGTGTCAATGTCATCCTGTGTTTATAATGCTATCATGAATATCTCATTAAATGGTATTTTCAGTCACTCAAGTTAACTGGCATGTTTAATGTATTCCGCTATTGTACAGCCTTGAGTATTATGTTACATAAAATTTCTATACCATACATCATTTTTGCCTCCACAACCATCTCATAAACTTTTTCCAGCCATAAATGTTAAATGGCTGGAAAAGGTTTATGAGATGGTTGTGGAGGCAAAAATGATGTATGGTATAGAAATATGGGAATTAGATAGAGGATGGGAAAGAATAGATGTGGTGCACAGGATGTTTTGTAGAGAAATACTAGGGTTACCGAAGTCAATTGTAAGACAGGTAGCACAATTACAGATGGGCAGCAGGGTGGCAACTAAGGGGAAGATAATGGAAAGAGCTTTGAAATTTTGGTTCAGAACTTTAAATCTAGGAAAAAGTAATGTGTTAAGACAATGTATTGAATACCAAGAAAATAGCTTAATGAATGATGGATGGGTAAGTAAATTACAAAACATTTTGGAGAAAAATGGGTTAGGAGACATGTGGAGAAGGAGAGAAAATAACGTGAAAATTTTTTGGAAAAAGGCAAGGAAAAGACTGGAAGATATAGAAATACAAATCATGTTCAGTGAGATTGCCAAATAGAGCTCATTAGTTTGTTATAGGCCAATGAAAAATACATGGGGTAGGGAAAAATATATAGACATAGTAAATAAAGAAGAGAGAGAATCTATTACATGGGTAAGAACCAGAGCATGGAGGCTAAGAGGGTTAAGACAGGGCATTCCTCAAAACCAATGTCGGATATGTGGTGGTAATGAAGACATTGAAGACATAGTATTTAAGTGTCAAGGAACAGAAAATTGGAGAAAAGAATTTTTTAATAAGAAGTGGTTAAAGGGGGATAGAAATACATTTATGATCGAAATGATATGCAAGGACGCTAGAAGCATTGGACAGTTTTTGTGTAATGTAAAAAATAATGGCTTTGGACAGTGGATAGAGAAAAGTAAGAGGTAACGTATCATACTTTGAATGGAAAACTATAATGAATGTGTGATGGTTAGTAATCAGTAAGTGAAAAGTGAAAAACAAGTGGAAATGGGACATGAAAAAGCTGGAAAAACAAGATAATTTATTGACAAGAAACTGTAAAATGTAAATAATCTGTAGTGATTGTCTACTGAATGAGTGACCATGGTCAAAGTGCAGTAGACAATCAAATTGTAAAACTCTTGGCACAATAAATACAAATATGTTTACTCTGAGTATTATGTTACTCACCAGATTAAATAGTCCTTAGAAGTAACAGTGAAATTTAGTGTACAACAACGGGTATACAGACTTTCCAAATTTTAGTTGCTTACCTTTTAACTTTGTTGTTAAGAAATGCATCGAGATCAGGGTTTGGCATTAAGTGTACTATTTATGAACTCTGGAGTAAAACCTTGGTATTCCAATTCATGTTATGTAAATATTAATGAAAGCTGTTAATTGTGGTTTACAAAGAGTTATGTAATATCTTGGAAGTGTTGTATGTGAAAATATACAGACAATTAATGATGCTATAAGCCATCTCTTTAATTTTGTTTTTCATTTATTATGCCGTTTAAATAAAATTATTGTTAAAGGTTGTCATTTTCTGATATCAGCATGATTATTTCACTTGTGACAATTCTAATCACTGTTAAAAAGGTAATAGTTTCAAAAAAGAACCTCTTCATCATACTAACAATATGGTAGAACAGCATGATTTTGATCCCAGGATCTCTGATTTATGGGCAATATATTTCCATGGTTTTATGAAGATGAAGGCATCCCTTTTGTGAGTATTGAAGCAGTGTTTATAACGTCATGAAGTTTTAAAATGAGGTGTGGTATAAAATAAAATTTAAAAAAATACAGAAGTTATTTATGATATCTGAAACTCAGGGGTGGTGTTCTTCATGTGCTAATGTGCTACAGCACATTGGAAAAAAGAAATGCACTAAAATTACATCTATCCTCTTCAAACTGAATGCTGTTATGCAATCAAAACAGATGAAATTATATTTTATAGCAACCTCTCTGGAATAACTAGAAACTAGCATACTTATGTTGGGTGCTAAAATAGAGTCAGTTACTGCAATCTCATTCCAAGACTGCACTTCAATCTGAAAGCTTGAATGCATATACACCATCAAGTTCCCTGAGTGTGGTATGATTCCTTCAGCAGTCAGTCAAGAGTTGGCTATGTAATGACAAAATTATTTAAAGTATGCATTTTGCTGTATTATGCAAGTAACATGGTGAATTCTGTAGATGATCTGCTGAAGAGAGCCTTTTCAAATAGATCTTTGGAGGAAAAAGTTGGTTGGTTTGTTGGTTACAATATTTCCCATATGGTTAATGACTTCCGGGGAAAATTTGTTTCACCAAGTGGTGTACTATTAACTAGAGACACCCGGAGGGCGGAGTCTGTTACCTCCAAAGAGGAGTGATAATGGTAAATGGTGATAGAATGAGAGGACCTACAACTTTTAACATGGACTCCAAACTAGGTTGGGCTTTGGGGATACTTCACATGATCTTGTCAGAGGTGAAGGCTCGCAAAGGCCAACTTAAAATCACCACCCCAGAATTGGGAATCCCGCCACTCCTCTCACTTCGATCATCTGCATGATGCTAACACTCACGCCATCCCATTTAGTTTTTAAGCCGAAGCTCCTTAACACATCCCTAGCATTACCACCCTAACCTAACCCGTACTAACCATCGAGCACCAGCCAGGGCTTGCCATGGCTTGCGCCGGTAAACCCCACCTGACACGCTTGCATGTTCGCATCAGTAGCTTAACTTTACTAACCGGGGTGCTTCCATGGAACCCGAACATCTAACTCACTTCATCCAACACGCACCAGCACGTCACTACTAACAAAGCAACCCCCCTTAACTGCATGTTAGGCACTAACAGCATGGGGAGACGATGTAGTCTCTGAGGATGATCGTCACCGGGGGTAGCGGGTGTGGGGCCGCCCCCCACAAAAAACAAAAAAACAAAAAGGGAATCAAACCATAGACCGTCAGCATGAGAGCTGCGAACAAACCACTGAGCTACCCTATTGCTCCCTTGGAGGAGAAAATGGAAAAGAATTAGTACACCTACTCCATATTTAAATCTTATTTGAAAGGCTATGGATGGTGGAAAGAAAAAAGCAACTATGCAAGAAGTTGTAATATGAAAGTGTGTAAAACTAACTGGGTGTGCAGGTGTGATGTTTGCAATGCAGTTTCTTTACCTTCCATGTTTATTATTTGGGAACAGTAATGCATAGGTTAGAGGGGGAGTAAAGGATGTTAGGCATATTAACTTAGTAATGAAGACACTAGCATAAATGAAAAACATATAAATAATGCATTAATGTTAGTGCATTGGGTAATGCTAATATTGCAACATTATTACTCTGCAGCAGAAAGCAGTGACAAATGAATTTAATTTGTCTCACTGACTGAGCACTACATTTTATTTTAATGTATTGTCTAAGATTTTGTTTTCTTTTTGTTTTTGTAATGTTGTAGCACATAGGTGAATGTTTGCATGAGCTGTCACTGCAAAACTTCCTGTTTAAACAGAAACAGCTCTGTCTGTACAGCTTAAGTATCTTGAATGACCTATGGCCTATCTTTGCTGTCAGCCATTTAAATGCTCAGACCACTGCAGTATCTCAGCCAATGTTAATTAAAATTGCAGTCATTAACTTAAGCTTATAGACATTCAATAAAACACAATTTATTATTTTTATTATGTTATTTGAATGAAATATAAACTGCATAATAACCAAAGCTACTGTCTGTAAGGAATCGCATATATCAGATAGGAAGAAATTACCATTACATTTTTAATTATATGCTGAGATTGGTTTACTTATTTATAGAACAGAGAGAGTCAAAAAGTTAAGAACCGGCTGCGCGGTGTTTTTCCTGTCCACATCCTCAGCACTTGCTGTCTACCACTATCATGGAAAGGCGCGGATGAAACCATACATTTTTAAAACTACTTTTAAAGGCTTTACTTACCAACTTTATGAAAGGAGTTGCTGAAACTGACCACCGTCATTGTCCATACATTTTTGGCACCTCTTTAGGAAACTATCCATCACTCGCCGTAGTTCACGTTGAGAAATTGTAACATTTTCCTGGTGGATATTTTGTTTTAATTCTTCCAGGGTGTGTGGGTTTATCTTGTACACTTTATGTTTTAAGTTGCTCCAAAGATAGAAATTGCAGGAGTTAGGTTCGGGGTACCAAGGGGGCCACAAATCTCTACTAATAATTCTGTCTTCAAATGCACTTTCAATTATACTCATCGAAATATTGGCTGCATAAGCTATCGCAGAGTCTTATTGAAAAAAGGCAAAATCACGAACAATATTACCGGCTGTGCGTGTTTTTCCACTGGGCGTGTGGAAATATGATAAAAACATGATATCGCACTGCTGCTATAAACGAAGTCACGCTGTTGTGGTTTTGCTGTGCAGTGTGAAGTGCAGTTTTGAGTTGACAGTGATGTGATGTAGTTCAGTTATTATGAGTTATTTATTATTTTGTCCTGTACTTAGTCACAAAGTATATTATGACTCAGTATATGTTTTCTACTGCACAGCGTGTATTTATTTATGATTCTTATGTGTTAACTTGGTCAGCTCACCAAGTGAAAGTACAATTTGCAGAAAGATTTCCAGGTGTAAAAGTTCCAGGCCGTACAGCAATCCATGAACTTTACAGTAAATTTCAGGCCACAGGAAGTGTTCAGGCTAAGAAATCTAAAAGATGGCGTTTGGTTCTTACCGAAGAAACATTAGATGACATTGGTCATCGTTTAGAAAATTCCCCCCAAAAATTCCATGATGGATAGTTTCCTAAAGAGGAGCCAAAAATGTATGGACAACAACGGTGGCTAGTTTCAGCATCTCCTTTCATAAAGTTGGTAAGTAAAGCCTTTAAAAGTAGTTTTAAAAATGTTGTATGGTTTCATCCGCGCCTTTCTATGATTGTGGCAGATGGCAACGAGTGCCAAGGACGCAGACAAGAAAAACACCACGCAGAAGGTTCGGAGTCTTTTGGCTCACCCTGTAGTTTTATTGGTTTTGAAAGTTAACAGTGAATGAAACAATGCTTACACTTGCATCATTTGTCCCTATTTTCAGAGTGAGATGTTGACTTGAGTCAAGTAAGCGTAACTCACAAACCTATTCCATTAGACTTACAATTAACTGCAAACTAAACACAGGTACAAGATCATTTGAAAAGTTTGGTAAAAATGCATGTAAACATTTATTTTTTTCACAAAATACTCACTTTATTTATCAAAGTAGTCTCTATCAATGCCGATAAACTTGAAGAAGTGAGTTTCCAACTTTTTCATTCCATCAGAAAAATAGTATCTGTCAAACTCTGCAAATTACTCATTGATTCTCTTTATTTTAGTAAATTTCTTCCCACCAAGCCAAATCTTAAAGTTTTGGAATACTTTGGGCTAAGTCCGGAGAATAGGGTAAATAAGGAATCAAAATTATAAGCCTAGTTAATGCTCTTTAGCCATTGTGACCACTGATATATGGACTGGAGCATTGTTTTGATGAAAAACCACATGTTTTGTGTGCCAGTCTTGCTATTTTTCATTCAATACATATTTCAAATAACCCAACAGTGAAGCATATAGTCTCCAGTTATGGTTCTACCCTTTTCTAAGAATCTACAAGTATCAGGATTATACCTTGGAAATCCCCCAAAGATGATGGCTGTTAGCTCTCCAGCTGACAAACAGTCCTCTCCCTCCTTGGCACACTCCTACCAGCTGCTGCCCATTGTTTTGACTGTTGCTTGTCTTGATGTATAATGGTGGACCCAAGTTTCATCCATAGTAAGAATCTGTTCAAGAATTCCCGTGGCTTGTGATTAAATAATGCCAGTCACCATGTTGAAATCTTCTTCTTCTGCATCTTTTGATCAACAGTCAGCAATCGCAGCACCCAACATCCATACTGCTTTTCATTTATAATTTTCATGCAGGATATTCAGCTGAGATACCTATGGTCATGAATTTCTTCAATGATTTCTTTTGAGGTGAACTCAACTGTGCAGCTTGAACATGTTTTATCTTTGATGCTTCTTCGATCACTTTAAACTCAATCATCCAGAAATAAATGGTCTTCAATGATGGTGGAGAGTTTGCATGAACTTCATCAAACTCTGCTTTTATTTGCTTTACAGTTCAATCTTAAAAGGTTGAAAATGTTTAATAACAGCACGAAACTGATTTATTATCTTTCTTATTTTTCTTCTTTTTGCTATGGCACATGTGACATTGATTATTTCAGAGATCTGTCTACATTTAACTGAACATCATATCTATTTGAAAATTTATCTAATACCATTACATAATCACTCTGTATTTATTTAGGAGTAAAAATAGATGGAGGTAATAAATGGGAGAAACAAATGAAGTTTGCATTGGCAAAAGGTAAAGGGGTGATGGCAGCAATTAGAAGCTGCAAATATAGAGTACCTAATATAAGTGTTAAATGGCTGGAAAAAGTTTATGACATGGTTGTAGAGGCCAAAATGATGTATAGTATAGAAATATGGGGATTAGATAGAGGATGGGAAAGTATAGATGAGGTGCACAGGTGTTTTGTAGAGAAATACTAGGGTTACCGAAGTCAATTGTAAGACAGGTAACACAATTAGATAAGGGCAGGATGGCGACTAAGGGGAAGATAATGGAAAGAGCTTTGAAATTTTGGTTCAGAACTTTAAATATAGGAAAAAGTAATGTGTTAAGACAGTGTGTTGAATACCAAGAGAATAGCTTAATGAATGATGGATGGGTAAGTAATTGACGGAACATTTTGGAGAAAAATGGGTTAGGAGACATGTGGAGAAGGAGAGAAAATAATGTGAAAATTTTTTGGAAAAAGGCGAGGAAAAGACTGGAAGATATAGAAATACAAATCATGTTCAGTGAGATTGCCGAAAAGAGCTCATTAGTTTGTTATAGGCCAATGAAAAATACATGGGGTAGGGAAAAATATATAGACATAGTAAATAAAGAAGAGAGAGAATCTATTGCATGGGTAAGAACCGGAGCATGAAGGCTAAGAGGGTTAAGACAGGGTATTCCTCAGAACCAATATCCGATATGTGATGGTAATGAAGACATTGAACACATAGTATTTAAGTGCCAAGGTTCAGAAAATTGGAGAAAAGAACTTTTTAATAAGAAGTGGTTGAAGGGGGATAAAATACACTTATGATCGAAATGATGTGCAAGGACGCTAGAAGCATTGGACAGTTTTTGTGTGAACTAAAAAATAAATGGCTTTGGACAGTGGATACAGAAAAGTAAGAGGTAGCGTATCTTACTTTGAATGGAAAACTATAGTGAATGTGTGATGGTTAGTAATCAATAAGTGAAAAGTGAAAAACAAGTGGAAATGGGACATGAAAAAACTGAAAAAAAACAAGATAATTTATTGACAAGAAATTGTAAAATGTAAATAATCTGTAGTGATTGTCTACAGAATGAGTGGCCAGGGTCAAAGTTCAGTAGACAATCAAATTGTAAAACTCTTAGCACAGTAAATACTAAAAGTGGTGTCACTTAACAAAATGTCCCACCATTTCTTAGAAATTTACCATGCTTATCAAACAACCCTCATACAACAGAACAAATCTTTGCTTGTTCCAACCACACAGAACCATTCTGTCCATAATGTTGGAAGGTGGCATGTATTAGTAGAATGATTATCTACATAACAGGATTATGATTTTCTTACTTATAGCATTGAACATGTTAATGTATATTAGCAACCAGCATAATTTCTTTCTTTGCGCTGCAGAGACCTTTGCAATCATTCTTACACACATGTGCATAAATAATTTCAAATGTTCATATCAGAGATTACTGATATGAATTGCATATAATAGATTATAAAATGTATAGTCTACTCACCACTTCTTACTTTGATGCTGAGGTTTTCTCTGATGAGGGCAAATAGTGTGGTAGTAAAATTCACTTTACCCTCATCATCCACAGGCATATTCATACGGATTAATTTCTTGTACGCTAATCGATTTGGGCACTTGTTTCCAAACCCCAATGGCGGATCCATGTTTTTTAACATGTCATACATTTCCGTATAATGGATTTTACCCCTGTAAGACAAAATAAAATGAAGATGCTTATTAACTGAAGTGTTTAAGATGTTACTATTATTCTGATTATACGATTCATCAACTTTACTCAGGTAGTTCCAAATACTATTCAACTATGTTATTATTAGGATCTTGGAAAATTTATATTTTCAGTATTTTGAATTAAATTGAGTATTTATTTACACCCCTAAAACAATTTTGTGAATATACAAACATAAAACAACAGAAACATTTTTTACAATTACAAAAATTAAAGTGCTTAATCTAAATTTATAATCTAATAAGTCTAACATCCATCCAAATGAGGCTTCCTTATACACAACTCCAGAGTTAACTGCATAATGAAGTCCTCCACTCTTTACAGTCTGCTATTTATGCTATTTTATCAATTATATCCCAATTCTCTCATTTTTATTAACTGCTCTAATCCATTTCTCCCTTACTTTTCCCAAATATTTTCCTATCATTTTATTCCTGTTTATTCCCATATCAGTTAGCATTTTAAGCACTATAATTTTTTTCCGTGATTTGTTCCATTGTACTTCCCATATACGCTGCTTCCATCCCTTCAAGCCATCACATTCAAATAAACAATATTAAGCTCCCGCACATAACACAACCTTCTCCATTTTCTCCTAAACCCTTTAAAACATTCATGCAAAGGCTTCCTCCCAAATTTGTCAAAACAATCCACATATTTCCCCCTTCCCAATCCGTTTTAATTCTATTTTCAGTAATTAACTACTTACAATAATTACCTAATAATAGTACAAAAACTATAGTGCTGTTCCATAGCTTGTTTAACCAATAAACTGATTCTATATTTATAAAGCCTGAAGCTGATGAAAGGATACAGCTTAAGAAGCAATATTTTTATTACTATGAATAAATTGGTAAATAATCCCAAAAGCCTTGTTCAGGACAATAATAAAAATTACCCTTGATTTTGTGTTACTTCAATCAAATTGGAAAGATGTTCCTTAAACTTTACTGCTAAACTCAGATAAACATACTGTATATAGAAATATAACTGTGATATACTTACGTAGCGTTTGGGTCGTACTCGGCCCATATTCGGACAAATTCGTCCAAGTGGTGAGCGCCCAATATGGACGAATCTCTCGTCAAATAGTCAAAGTTGTCCATGATAACAGCCACAAAAAGGTTTAACATCTGAAAATACAAAAAAAGGGAATTTTATTCTCTTTTTGTTCTATTTGTTGTCTGCATTTCTTTTGAAAGAAGCTGGGTTCAAGAACTAATATAAACAAAAATTAATATACATTTGAAGTAAAATACAAGTACAAATTGCAAATCCTAGAATTTTTCTATTCACATTATTCCAAGAATTAGACTTTTTTTTTTCTCTCTGTAAAACCCCATTGGGTTTTCTGTGCCCAGGAAGAGCCAGTGTTTATGTTTTGAGGTTATGTTTTGTCATTTACCTTCAAAGTGCTGCTGATCTTAGTACCTTCCTATATGATGTTTAGTTCACCAGTTGAGAAGGCAAATTTTTACATCTGAGGTGAAAATTCTGCTGGATGGGTTATGACTGAAACCTTCCATCTTTATATACTAGCTTGAATCTGCTATGCTTTTAACCAGTCTTAGAGGCATAGAATTAACTCTCCATACACCACATGGTGATGAGTTTGATGAACAACTGGATGAACAATTTGAAGAAATACTTTTAGATTATTTTCAATACCATCAATTGTATTGCATGTAAGAATCAACAGAAATTATTCTTCTCTTGCAACTTTTTGATGCTTGGTTTGAATGACTTCTAGAACCAGCAGCTTTCTAACTCTGCATTTGAATGTTGTTACATATGCAAAAATAAAAATATTAATTATGAAAGTATGCGAAGTATCATCTAAATGTGGTTTTGAGATTACAATCCTGATGGAGGATTAAATAATTACACAAAAATGCATTATTTTTGTTTTTCCATTTGTAAACTTTGATCATGCTAGTGATTGTTCACTTGCAGGGTTATCTCCTCGAGGATGGTAGCTTCATAATTTATTCACAGTGATTTTATAATGTAATTTATGAACATAATATGAAGGGGGATAGAAATACACTTATGACTGAAATGATATGCAAGGATGCTAGAAGCATTGGACAGTTTTTGTGTAAAGTAAAAAATAAATGGCTTTGGACAGTGGAAAGAGAAAAGTAAGAGGTAGTGCATCTTACTTTGAATGGAAAACTATAGTGAATGTGTGATGGTTAAGTAATCAATAAATGAAAAGTGAAAAACAAGTGGAAATGGGACATGAAAAAAAAACTGAAAAAAAAAGAGCAAGATAATTTATTGACAAGAAATTGTAAAATGCCAATAATCTGTAGTGATTGTCTACAGAATGCATTGACAGGAAATTGTAAAATGTAAATAAACTGTAGTGATTGTCTACTGAATGAGTGACCAGGGTCAAAGTGCAGTAGACAATCAAATTGTAAAACTCTTAGCACAATAAATACAAATAAATAAAATAAAAAAAAATAACCATTCGCTTTATCAGATGTATTCAGACTTATCAGCTAGCTTTCAGTATACCCAACATTCTCATACAGGTAGGTTATTCTCATACATAGGTGAGATTTCAGAAAAAATGTTCAGAACTATAATGTGAGAGCCAAAGTTAAGGTAACAGTGTTCGTGTGAATGAACATCAGCTGAAAAACTGTGAAGCAAGATTTGCATACCATATTTCTAATTCCTTGACAGCTTCTGACCAGCTGATTTCACTTCCAAGCTCTTCACAGACTTGCTACAGGAAGATCTGAAGTTCTAACAACTCAGGATTTATTGGGAATTAAAACACAAAATAGGCAACAAGAGAGGTCTTACCATAAATCTGGAAGAAGTAACTTAGCTTCAGTAAGATAATCTCCAAAAAGAATGCAGAAAGGTATTATAACCAGTAATTTGTATTAATGGATGTACAAAGCCATGAAGATTTTAATTTTGTAAAACAGCTTAGTACTTGAATAAAAGTACCAAAAAATGAAAAAGAAGTCTGTAGCCCTTGAAAACATCAGCATTAAGGAATAGGATAGATACTTCTACAATGACAGACAAATAAAACAATAAAACAGATGAACAAGATTAGTAGGATGACTGAGAATAAACAGAAGAGAATATGAATGAAAACCTGGAATGGGTAAACGGTCAACCATGAAGTAGGAGACGAACAATAAGAATGTACATTTATATAATTTTTGTATGATCAGTGCTCAGGTACTGTTATTACAACAGAATTTATCAGTGCTTTACTCAAGCACCACTCATCCTTTGCCATATTTCTCTTATCAACATACGGTCCCCAAGTTTAGTTGCTTACTTTGAAGAGAAAAAGTAATTGCAGGAGAAAAAAATTTTTGAATTGAAACATTTCATGAATAATGTTAATGCAGGACAGGACAAATTAGCGGAATAGATTTTATGGCAGCAACCTTAGAATGTACTTAAATCCATTCAATTCTTTGTATTACTTGTCTTTTTTGCATTATATAAATGTTAACATGGCTTCCATTGGCAGAATCACATCTTTTTCTTCCCTCTAAGATTTTCCATTTTGGACATAATATGACTGTGTTTTAAGCAATTGAACCACAGTTTTATCATGCCTCAAAAAACAGTGAAATAGATGTGTGCTTTCAGATTTTTACTTTCTCTACTGCATACTTACAGCAAGTAAAGGAAGTATTGTATTCAAACCGAAAATGTGACGCCAAGATTCATCAAAAATACATGTTTTAAGGTCCTTCGAACCCCAAAAAACCATTTTTAGAAAAAGGTCTGTGTGTGTCTGTGAACAGCATAACTAAAAAATGAAGAGTCCATTACAAACCAAAGTTTGTATTTAAGTTCTGTATCTGCCAAAGATGTGACACAAAGGTTTTCAAGAAAATCCCCCCAATCCGAACTACTCTTTAGGTGGAAAATTTTTCTTTTTTGTGACTATCCCAGAAATGGCTCTAACAATTTTGAGTAAAATAGCATATCTTTAAGATATTTTCATGACAAATAAAATGTATTTCCTTAATTTTATGGGAATAGTCTATGAAGTCTTCTTCATTCTGCACAACTATGTATAATTGGTAAATCATAAGAGATGGACAAAATCTTACTACACAAAAGATTCCGCTAAAGCACACAATTTATCTCAAATAAAATTTGTTGTGGCATTAAGCATTTCCAAGGTATTCTTTGTTATTGGTTGAATTTTCAATTACTTATTACTCTTTCCAAGGGGAAAATTGCTAATTTTTTTTTTCTTGTTGACATGCAAAGAGAACATAATTTCAAAGCCATGACATAGCAGCTTGCTCTTAAAAAATTTACTATTGTTTAAGCCTAATGTATTTCCCTGATACCCTTGTCCCTACAAGGAAATATGTAATAAAACTATTTCTGCTAATGTTTATCTCAATTAACATGAAGTAGTTAGAAGAATAAGCTTTTGTAATATTAGGAAAGGTAGAATCAGATGACTGAAAAATTCAATGCCATAGCTGGGATTTGAACCAGGATCTCCCAGTCTCCGTCCAGTTGCTCTAACCACTGAGCTACCATGGCATCTGATTCTACCTTTCCAACCCTGTCCAACACATGGCTTGTGTGAAAGAACAATTAATTCCATTTTGTAATATTAGTTTGTTGAAGAATGGGTAGAGAAAGTTATATGAATATAATACATCAGATTTTTAAGTTTAATGACATAGTAATTGACACTGAAATTCAAAGTTATTCGGTGCTAATTAAACTAACGTAATGAGTCTAGAGGTTCTGGCCATGAGCACTGCTGCTGTAGGTAATCTTTCATAGGATGCAATTCTTTTTTCAGTCATATTTCCATCTGTCCCCTTTAACATAAATAGCGTCACCCTTTCCTAGAGGTTATTCATCATTGAATTAATCCTTTACATATAATTCTAAATTTGTAATTTCTGACTCTATCACATTATAAGATTTGTCACATTATTTCATTTAGTTTCACAAGAGAGTTACTTTCCTGTGAACTGTACATCTCTTTGCATTAATTAACAAATAAATCACCAATGGGAAATGAGCACTTATTACCCAATCCTAACCTCATCCCAGCAACCAATTTGAACTTTTACAGAATAATAATAGTATATATAGACATATCCCATTTTACTGCAATGATTTCAAAGATGATTACACTGAACTAAAATTATACTGAAATTATTTTTTTTTTATTCTATTTTATTTTAAGTTGCTTTAACTCCATGGTCATATCACGACGAATCTGTTGGTGGATATCTCTTAGAACGATATGTGATGGACTAGGTCTCACTCCTGTAATCCCTGCTTCATGCTGTGCAGATGGCATTAGGGTGCTGTCCAGTCTAACTGCTTACATTGTCTGTAGATAGATGGCATAGCATTTTCTATTACCACTTATTTTTCATTTTACTATTGTTTTAGACTTAAGATGGAACTTCGGATCGTGGTATTAAATACCCAATCCGGTATTTACCTTTGCAACTGAGGAAAACCACGAAAAAAACTCAGACAGATTGATCGACCCAAGGGATTTGACACCAGGACCTCCTGAATGCGGGCCACAGACTTTACCACCTGAGCCATCCAGCTCGGTAAATTATTTTTCCTTGCTACCATATCTTGTGGCTTATTTGGCTTATTTATTTATTGTGCTAAGAGTTTTACAATTTGATTGTCTACTGCACTTTGACCCTGGCTACTCATTCTGTAGACAATCACTACAGATTATTTACATTTTACAATTTCTTGTCAATAAATTATCTTGTTCTTTTTCAGTTTTTTCATGTCCCATTTCCACTTGTTTTTCACTTTTCACTTATTGATTACTTAACCATTACACATTCACTATAGTTTTCCATTCAAAGTAAGATACGCTACCTCTTACTTTTCTGTATCCACTGTCCAAAGCCATTTATTTTTTACTTTACAGAAAAACTGTCCAAAGCTTCTAGCATCCTTGCACATCATTTTGATCGTAAGTGTATTTCTATGCCATATCTTGTGAATTTAGTAAATCTATAGGTTTCATTCAGCTTCAATCCTCAAATTTTAACATTTTAGTCTCTACTATCATGCTAATAGCCTAAGAAGTAATCATCAATAAAATTCTTAAATCTGAAAGTGTTCTGGATCTTTAATTTTAATACTGGGATAAAACTGTGAAAAGTAGGTACTGAGTGATCCATGTAAACCCTTAACATTTTAAGACTGCCAATGCTTTCATGCATTTTCTTACTCTAGGCCCAGACAATTGTCTATAACCTGGTTTGTGGATGAAGTGTGGTTCCATTGTTATGCTATATCAACTCCCAAAAACATAATTTGAGCTGTTATGAATCTCAAAATTTTTGTGAACTATAAGTAAATGCTGTCAAACATTCACTATGACAAAATTATTCTCCCACAGTAAATGTTAAGTTCAGAAACAATTGCACCTGAGCAGCAGTTATCAATGATTAAAATGGTAAAGATTTATATGGATCAGTCTGTATTTAAAGCAGTATTGTCACTTACCAGAAATGAGCAGAAAAATATGAACGAAACAAAGTATGCGTAGGCGAGGTTTGAGCCACAATCCAGTTCTGGCTTTTTAGCAAGGGGATCACAGGGACGACCTTTGATACATGACAACATAATAGACGGCCAGGCTTCACCAGTTGCACACCTGCAAAATAAAGCAAAAATGAGATCTCATCTTCATCACCACCACCACTTCCTTCTCATCTGAAATACTTAACTTTTATTAGAAACTTTCAGTTGAGAAGTAAAGGGTGGCAGGCAAAACATTCAGAGGCCTTAGTCCATTCAGTACCGTCACCCAAGTTGCCATCTTGTATCCTAGGTGGCATATGGGTGTCAGTTCCTCAGTAAAGCCTCTAAATGAAAGGCCTAACATTTTGGTCATAATGGGGTTAAATAAAACTAAAGCAGTTTATTTATTCAGGCATTTGCTTATTAATGCATCCATGGTAAATGTATAGACTTTTAGGGCCTTCATATGGCACTTTTTGTTGTGGAGTAGTAATATAATAATCACCATAGACCACAGTCTTCTAAGCTTGCATATTTGTTCCAAGTTTTTGTTTGACTGAAATAATCTCTTTTTAAATATGTTTTCTTCTTGTAGACTACAATCAAGCTTTTGTTGCTTCTAGTGCTCCATATCATGGAGTATTGTTCTTGATATCAAATATATTTTATTAAAATAAATACAAGGAAGTTCTGTGAAGATTCCAAGATAGAATTCTCACTTTCAATGCCTCTTATTCTTCTCTTACCATGGCTGCTATTTCAATAATTCTCATCATTCCATATTTAAGATTCTCCTTTGCATATTCCATCTCTATGAAATCTTCAAATACAAATTAGTGTAGACTGCTTTTACTGTGCTAGCTTTTCTGTAACTATGAGCATATCATACCTAATGAATATACCAGATGAATCAGCTGTCCCTAGGCATTCATATTTTTACATGCTGCAGATATCCTATTACATGATAACATCACCCCATTTACCTAACAATATGTTATTCTGGAGGTAAGTTTCTTCTAATATATATATTAAATTCATTGCATTGGCTAATTTACAAAGTGCTTCACAAATGCAAAGAAACTACAAAAAGCTTTAAAAATAATAGTTTGTATAGATTTCAAACAATGATACAGATAATCTTAATAAAGATTTACTGTGAATGAGTGGATTAGTGTGTGGGAAAATGGTGATGTTATAACATAGTGCTATGTTTTTCTTATTTATTTATTTATTTAATTTTAAGCATTCATCATCCGAGTCAAAGAGGTAGTAGAATAGAGTTATCATCTCAATTATTGTGTTATAATGCACAGTTCTGCTCTGTATATAGTGCTGTAAGGCCATGTAAATAATGTTAATTCTTTCTCAAGTGCACCAAGAAGAACATAGCACATTATCCAACAGATATTAGATTCTATCATTTATTTATAACCTTCATACAATGAGATTTCATATAGGATGGGCCAAAGGGACCTGATTTAATTTCATAAGCAGTAAGTTGGTAACATTAACAACTATTTTGGTAGCGCTTTTGTCAAATGTTTGTTTAACCTTCAGACTGTTATGTGGGGTCTAGCTAGACCTCAATGTTAAACTTTTTAGCTTTTGTGAGTGAAATATCTAATTTAGAATTTTGAAATTTATGTAATGTGTAACAGATTTAATCAGCTTTATTACCATAAAATAGTTCCATAAAATGTTTCATAAATACAATTGTAAAAAAATTCAATTCAATTTCACTTGGACCCCTCAGCAGTTTATGTCTCAAAGTTTTCTGCATCATGAGAGATTTTGTTGGCTAACTTGTGTTTTTCAGTTATTCTTGCATGCATTGTTGGTCTGAAATTGTGTGGAAACAGTTCAGTACTCTTCTAGTGTGCCTTTTAATATGTAATCATGTCGAAACGGAAAAGTGAAACTTTTAAAAGGACGATGTCAGTTATGTTCAAGAAAAAATTATAGAAAAACTAGAATAAAGTGTGAGAGTTAAAAGAAATTCATTTGCGATACCCACTGTAAAAAAATGCAGAGAATAGTGTGTTTTAGATGTTACACTAGTGAACATGAATTGTAAAACTCCATGTAAAAAACTTAAAACGGTACTGGTAAAAATGTTAAAATGCAGTTGTGAATCCCAGTGAAAATAAAGCATAAAACAAATTATTTCATCTAATGTGACAGTGCTGTAAAATAAAAATAATATTGTAATTTGTAATTTTAAGGTACATTGTTGGTAAAAAAGATGTTGAGACATCTGAATTGTTGTTTTAAAATTATTTTATTTGTTCTAGGTAGAATATGAGATAATTATATTGTGTTAATTCGAGTTTTCTGCCTAGGGTACACTGGGCCCTTCTCAGTGGTTTAAGGAGGTGTAAAAGCATAGCAGTCTGAAGGTTAAAGAACGTCTTTTTAGAAACTTGGCACAATGGATACCCAAGCATCACGTTTTTGTAGTGAAAGTGTCTTTTTAAAACTGACCACTCCATTGTTTTGTAGTAACTATTGTGTCATTTCAATGATGTAGGTAATGGCTTAGTTCTTCACAGAAAATATGATATTATAATCGGTACAGAATTTTTTAAACTACCAAGTCTCTTATTCAGTGTCAAACATCATGTCAAACAACAAAAGAGTGAGTAATGCTTTGGAACATTGAAGTCAGGAAACATGTTGTAAATTCTCTAGTACAGTGTATGCTAAATGGGCGCATGTGACAAATACATTGTTCAGAAAATTAGCAAGATGAAGTGATATCTTCAAACTTCATGTTGTATTCTATAGTTTAGTTAAAAGAAGCTATTCATTTATGTTACCTATTCATAACTTAGGTTTGAGAATTGTTAAGTTCCTGTGGACCAGGAACTATATAAAAAAAAGAAATGAAGCCCATGGCAGTAAAGAAAGTAAAACACAAAAACTAGGGGGCGCAAGAAAAAGACTACAATGTAAGATTCAAGTATATCACCTTGTGACAATGAATATCTGGCTATAATTCCATTCAGTTGCTTTGAAGCTTGAAGCTCAATGTATTGGGTCTGAAGCTTGAAGCTCATTTAGGGTCTGGAAATATCTTAGACCAGAAATATGAAAGAGCTCGTCATAGAGAGGTAAGCTTCTTTCAGCACAACACTGTGGTTTTGCTGTTGGAGTGATAGATAGACTTATGAGGGCAATACTAAACATTTTTTAAAATACCTTGTTTCTAAAAACAAATGAAATTTGTTTATATTTGACAACTACTTTCCAATGTTTTGCGAGTTGATTGCTGTGTAGTTTTTTTATTTTCTCCAATAGTTTGTTCATTATCATCATTTAAAGATTTTGTGCTCACCCAAAAATAAATTTGACTAGAGAACATTTCCGGGCTATAATCTTTTATGATCTTAAATCATCATTAACGCCTAAGCAATGTGAAGATCAGTTTAGAAATGCATTTGGTGAAGAAGCCCCATCTAAGGCAACAACTTATAATTGGTACTGTGAATTCAAAAGAGATCGATTTTTTCTTAGTAATGAATTTCATAAAGGATGCCCAAGAACTGCTGTTATGGATTAAAATATTGCTGCTGTTCAAGCAATGCTTGAAAGAGATCGGTGGAGATATCTTATGAATTTATTTGGGTAACATTGGGCATTGGTATGGGTCAAATCCAATACATTTTACATCAACAGTTAGATGTGAGAAAACTTTGTTGTTGATGGATTCCAAGTAAACTGACTCCCAATCAAAAACAACAATACATTGATTGGTGCAGAAAAACTCTAAAAAAATTCCAGGCGACACTTAAAAGTTTGGTTTGGAATATCATAACTGGCTATGAATCTTCAATTTATTGTTATGATCCTAAAAATGAAAGTCAATTGGCTCAATGGGTCTTTCGAACAGAACCTAAGCCAACAAAAGTTCAACAAATTTACAGTGCTAGTAAGAAGATGGTTGCTAATTTTTTTCTAAAATGAGCCAAATTGGTACTATAGCATTGGAAGATACACATAGGGTTACTGCTGAATATGTCTGTTAATCACAAATTTGTTAAAAAGTTCACAAAATATGCCCAAAAGCCAAAACAATGTTACATCATGACAATGCATTGTCGCTAAACTAACAACTTAGTATCTGGATGCCCTAAAGGTCAGTACCATGGACCCTCCACCATACAGCCCTGACCTAGCACCTTGTGATTTAGAAAGGTAGAATCAGACAACTGAAAAATTCAACGCCTTAGCTGGGATTTGAACCACGGATCTCCCGGTCTCCGTCCGATTGCTCTAACCACTGAGCTACCATGGCAAAATGCCGGCACACCATTAAATTCTCCAGGTGCCGGCATTTTGCCATGGTAACTCAGTGGTTAGAGCAATTGGACGGAGACCGGGAGATCCATGGTTCAAATCCTGGCTATGGCATTGAATTTTTCAATCGTCTGATTCTACCTTTCCAACCCTGTCCAGCACACGGCTTGTGTGAAAGAACAATTATTTCCACCTTGTGATTTCTTTTTGTTTCCAAAAATGAAAGATAAAATGCGTGGAATCAGTTTTTCATCATCAGATGAAGCAGTGGCACATTATAAAAACCTGGTTCCTGAAGTGTCTCAGGAAGAGTGGCATCATTGCTTTAAGGACTGGTTTTCAAATGCAAAAATGTCTTCTTCTTTTTCTTCCTTTCCAATGTTTAGACCTAAGATTTGTTCTGAGGCTAATATATATGATTAAAAATGTTGATCACCCCATCTTCTGTGAGGTCTGCCAAGATCTCTTGTTCCCTTTGGTTTATAAAATAGAGCTAGCTTTGGAAGCCTGCAAGGTAACATTCTCATCACATGGTCTTTCCACTGTTTCTGGTAGTTAAATATTTTATCTACTGTATTTAATTCTCCCAACTGAGATCAAATATCTTGGTTTCTCACTTTGTCTCTTCTTGTCTTACCAACCATGGATTGTATAAATCACATTTGTGCTGCTTCCAAACGTCCTTTATCTTGGCTCCTTAGAGTTTATGTTTCACTTCCGTATTTCAGTGCAGGTATGGATATAACATTATATAATCTTTGTTTTATTTCTGTCCCCATGTTCTTACCAAATTACTTTTTAATATAGCCATTTACTTATTATATTTATTTATATTTTCTTCTAAGTCAGCATTCATCTGCTCTGTAGTAATCTTACATCCCTGGTATATAAATGATGACACCTGTTCAATCATACTATCATCTACCACTATTTTTACTCATTTCTGATACTTTCCACGGATGGCTTTGGTTATCGTTAATGTTTTCATGTTATATTCTTTCACCATTTTATTTGGAGTAGTGATTATCTTCGCGTTCATACCCTGACTCAGTTAATAATAGCTGGTCATCTGCAAACAGGATTGTTGTAATGTTATTTTCTTTTGTTAAATAAATACCCTTTGGTTTTCGTGCTAACCATATTTCTATTATCTTATTTATATAAAAGTTGAATAGCAATGGTGATAGCCTTGTCAAAGACTTTTATTTACAGGAAGAGTTTCTGTGCCTGTCTTAATGTTACAAGTTTTAATAGATATTTTATTGCTCATATGTGTGATTTAATAGCACTTATTAAGTTTGGATCTATTTCATAATGGCATAGAATATTCCATAGTTTTTTCTCAATTCATCCAGCCATAGGCTTTTTCATAATCTAGAAACAGGAGATAGTGAGGCTCATTAAATTCTCTTCTTTTCCATAATTTGTTTCAGGGTAAACACCACATCAATACATGATCTCCTTTCATGGAATCTACATTGTTCTTCTAATAGTATTTTTTCAACAGCTGGCTGTAATTTCTATTTCAATATACTTGCATAGAGTTTATAACAAGTACATAGCAAGGATTCACCTTTATAATTTTCACATTAATTTTTGTTTCCCTTCTTATAAATATTTATTATCTGTGCTGTACTCCATTCATTTGGCATTTTCCCAGCACACCAAATGTCATTGAACAATTGTAGTAATCTAATTCTAAGTTTTCTACTCCCATATTTCCAAAGCCCATATATATCCCTGGGGCTTATGTATTTTTCTACTCCTCCAACACAGCTTCCAGTTCGTGCATTTTTAGTGCATTCCGTTCTCCAACTTGGTTTGTTACTGCATTTTTCTGGATATTTTTTGCTGTAAGCAAGTTTTCCTAATAATCTGCCCACTTTTCTTCTGAAATTATATCAATCTTTGCATAACTTCTATTGTTTCATTTAAATTTATGAATACTCTAAACTGTACCTTTATGAACCAGTTATATCTCTTTCCAACTGACTAACAAAGTTGCTCCATGTGTCTGTTTTTATTGTCCTAGTAAGTCTATTTACTTGTGCTCTTCTATATTTGTAATTTATGTAATCTTCTTGCTGTTTTGTAGAGAGCCATCCAGGTTATTGTATAATTTCAATGTAAGCACATTGATTTATATTGTAACTAATGAACTAACATTTATATCCATATCAGTAGGCGAAGTAAATGTCTGTCTGTCTGTCTGTCTGTCTAGTGTGCTATAATTTATGATTCTTATATAGGTACAATATTATACAGGATTATTAAAAAAGGAACAGAATTTAAATATTTATTTCTAAGAATGACAATACATAGCAACACATACAACACATCATTGAATAGAGGACAGTTCAAAGTCTTAAGCCGCACAGGAAAAATCGTTTTGTGTGCTGCAGTATGCAAAGAGTGAATTCATTGTTTCACTGCAGCGTGCATTTCGTTGTAAGTTCAACAAAAAGCCACCTCATAATAAAAAACTTACAATTGATACAATAAATTCATAGAAGATGGTTGCATATGCAAACGGAAAAACACTGGTCATCCTCACATAACAAGTGGTGCTCATTTTGAACACATAAAATAAAATGTTGAACTTTCCTCTATTCAGTGAAGTATCGCATGTGCCGCTATCTGTTGTCGTTCATTAGAAATAAATATTTAAAGTCCGTTCCTTCTTTTTGAACAGCCCTGTATATAATTACTTTCTCTACTATGTATAGTAAGTAGGGGAAGTATTGCATTCCACCCAAAAATTCGATACCGAGATTTCACCGGAAATACATGTTTTGAGACCTCCTGAATCCAAAAAAAGCATTTTTGGAAACATGTCCGTGTGTGTGTCTGTGTGTGTGTGTGTGTGTGTGTGTGTGTGTGTCTGTGTGTGTGTGTCTGTGAACAGCATAACTCAAAAACGAACAGTCGGATAAACACCAAACTTGGTATTTAGGTTCAGTATCTTCCAGAGATGCGACACGAAGGTTTTCAAGAAAATGCCCCCACCCCAGACTACCCTTTACATGGAACATTTTTCGAAAATTTTAATTTTCTCAAAAATGGCTCTAACGATTTTGATTAAAATATCATATGTTTAAGATAATGTCATGAGAAATGAAATGTATATCTCGAATTTTCTGGGAATGTCTCCAAAAGTATTCTTCATTGTGAACGACTTTTGCATAACTGGTAAACCATAGGAGATAGACAAAATTTTACTACACAAAAAATGTAGATCTCGTTAAAATACACAACTTATGTCATATACATTTCTTTTGTTGAGTGAACCGTTTTCGAGATATTGCTTGTTATTCCCTTAAATTTTCCAATACTTATACTTTTTCTCAAATTCGTTATTCATTTTTTTATGTCCTGGACTTGCAAAGAGAATGGAATGCGCCGCATAGCAACCAGCGTTAAAATATTTGACCATCGCTTAAAAGCTACCATATTCCCCTTGCATCTACAAGAAAATTAGCAATAAGATTGACATCTCGATATCTCGATTAACATAAAGCTTATGGAGAATAGGCATTTGTAAAAATAGATTGTACAAGAGTAGAGAAAGTCATGTGAGTGTAACACATCAGATTTTTTTTTATCGTATTAGGTATATGTCATCTAGCAGGATTTTAAATTATTAAAATGTCTTTATATTTAAAGCTTAATCTTTACAAAATTGTTCATTGCTAGTTCCTGCCATGCTGACTTGGCAATAGTGCTGTAATTTTACTTTGAAAACCCTTGTGCCTGCATGTTGCAGCCACATTTGACATAATATGCAGAGGAACATCTTTTAGAAAGATAGATAAGATATACTGTAACAAATGCAGATAAACATACCCATTTAACAAGGGGAAAGCAGAGATGGGCGAATAACAGAATATTGAGCCATATGTTTATGAAAACATCTGCTAGTGACACAAAAGCACATAGATTGATATAGCCCTATACCTACATGGCTGTTTCTGGAGTTTAAAATTAGTCCATGCCCAGGCAACACAGCCTCATCAGGAGCAACACTGATGAAAATAATTCTGGCTGTTACAGAAAAGACCAGTTACAAAATTATACATGGAGGCCAAAGACTCCTGGACTAGTAGCTTTTGATGGATGAAGTTGTTCACTGTGTATCACTTGCAATACACCAGCAAGGTGCACATGCAGTGATGCAGATACTAGTAGACAACTTGTGTGTAAATTTATGCAGGACTTTTTCTTCAAATTGCATTGTATGTAGAGTTTGTATAGCACCAATTTACCCCTATTTACCACTAAGGTTCCACATTCTTATAAGCACCTATAAATAGACTGGAAAAGTAAAGTTATGTTATCGATTTTTAGGTTATTCTTCCCTGTAAAGTTCTACAGATGTTAAATCATTATTTCTTGCTTCTTTATAAATATGAAAAATAAATGAGATGCATATCTGCAAGTTCAGAGAATGTGCAAATATTCTTCACAATGCCTCCAGACAATCTTCAGTTTACTAACCATAGTCAGCCTAAACAAGGAAATGGTATCAGTTATTGTACTTACCAGTCAGAATCATGTCCTTGAGTAGGTTTATTCCAGCACCTCTTCATATTAAAAAATTAAAACACACCATCACAAGTCTCAAACCTATGACATTCAAAAACTCTATGCTTTGCAATATACATTAGCCCACACAAGCATGTAGCAAGCTGCCTCTAGAAGGCCACACAGTGCAACAAGGCAGTTAATTGCTGTCCAGTGATGCACTGTCCATCGGTTAGTTTTAGATTTGAGAGACTTTTATGGCAGCATTTTGAAAGTGCTGATAATGAGTTACTAAAAAGTTTCTATGCTCTCAAAGCAGTTTTAAAGACATTCTAAGCAAATTAAAAGTTTGTTTGAATATTGACTTATCAGTTTTTGGTGACATGTTAAACACCATAGAATGGCATTATTTTTAGTTGTTAACCATACAGTAAAGCAGTACCTTCAGTAGCTGGCCAATATATCCTTTTTGAATTAAAATAAATTTCTTTATTTCTATATAGTTGCCTTTTTACATTTTATAGTCAAAACTATTACAAACTGATTGCAGTACTCAGGATCTAGTAAGGAGTTTGGTATTTGATGTTGAGCAATCCAACGGAATACAATATTTTTGTTTAATGTTTGGGGTAACAATTTTAAAACTGCAGTTTTCCACTTTTCGTCAATCAGCAACCAGAAAAGCTGAAAAGTGACATTTGGCATTCATGCATATAGTGATAGCCAATCCGCTAATTAGACATAGTCTACTTCTCCGTCATTATAGTTTTGACTCATTTTGAGATTGGATGCATATGATAAGTATGAGGGCGGATCAAAAAGTGATGCACAATGATTTTTTTTCTGCCTTGGTATTGCAGCTGGAATGTTGCAATTTCACACAGATATAGTTTGAAGTTTACACTACAGAGGGTATATTTTGTTTCATGTGCAACTCTAGCGAGAAAGCGGGAACTATGCAACAAAGATGGCATGCATGTTCCTGTCATCCACGTGTGAAGAGCAAAGAAGTATTGTTCGATATTTGTAGGCCAAAGGGCATACACCGAGTGATATTCACAGGGACATGCGTGGTGTGTATGGGGATGATTGTATGGACCATAGCAATGTCTCCAGGTGGTGTGCATTCTTCCTAGAGGGCTGTGTGTACCTTAGTGATTCGTCACACTCCAGGAGGCTGGTAACAGCTGCAACCCCGCTGAATGTCAGAGGCAGCAATTTTGAACAACTGGCATGTGCAACTGCGAACCTTATTGCAACAGCTCAACATTTCCTATGGTGCAGTGTATGACATTGTTCATGACACATTGAAATTTCATAAAGTTAGTGCTCCCTGGGTGCCTAAAAACCTGACAGACAACCACAAGGGCCAGCGAATGATGACGAGCTTGGATCATCTAACACAGTACACCGCAGAAGCGCATGACTTTCTAAAAGGAATCATCACTGGTGATGAGTCGTGGGCATACCATTACACGCCTGAAACCAAGCAGGCCAGTATGGAGTGGAAACATGCTGGTTCCCCAGTGAAGAAAAAATTCAAAGTGACTCAATCTGCTAGGAAAGTGCTTGTGATGGTGTTCTGGGATATGCATGGTATTGTATTGGTGGACTCTGCTGAACACGGAACCACTGTGAATGCTGCAGCCTACATGAAAACTTTGGTGAAGTTGTGTCGTGCTCTTCGTGACAAATGCCACAACATGAATGCGGATGATGTCAAAATTCTTCATGACAATGCTCACCCCATGTTGCTGCTGCTGTTCATCAGAAAATCACCAAATTTAGTTGGGAGGTGCTCCAGCATCCACCATACAGTCCGGACCTTGCACTGTCGGACTTTCATCTGTTTGGTCCCATGAAGAAATTCTTAGCCGGCCAATGCTTTGTGACAGATGTGGAAGTGAAATCAGTGGTCCGCAGATAGCTATACTCCAAGGAAACAGACTTCTATGAACAGGGAATACTGAAACTGGTATCATGATGGGAGAAATGTGTTGAGAAACTTGATGACTATGTCAAAAAGTAGGTAAAAGGTGTAAGTTCGTTTGTGATTTTTTTTTTGTTGTTTTAAATATTAAACATTTTTGTAAAAAAATTATTGTATGCTACTTTTCGATCTGCCCTTGTAGTTTGTTCTCTCAGAGGTGATACAAAAAGTAAACATATTTATTTACAGGCTTTAAACGAGCAAACCAGAAATGATGTAAAACCAATGTCACTGGGAACTCTGTTGCCACTTGCAGAAAAGACATGTTTTTAGGAATGGCTGGAGTCATGCATTTTCAGATACAATGTCAATGAATCTAATATCAGTTCACCAGTTCACATTTAGTGCTATTATAACACTGAGTTTGCCTATTCAGAATTCAGAACTCTTAATAGATATGCAAAATCTGCATGTTTTCACAGTAATAAACATTCAAACAAATTGTTGGCAAAACAGCATGTAGCAGACAGTTGGGTCCTACAACATAGCACATTGTCATATTTGTGTAGTAATTGATGTTTATCAGTAGCAAGATTCAATTAATTTTGTTTGTTTGATATTAATCAATGAGTGTTGTCATAAAACTATAGGTTTCTTCTTCTTCTTCTTCTTCTTCTTCTTCTTCTTCTTCTTCTTCTTCTTCTTCTTCTTCTTCTTCTTCTTCTTCTTCTTCTTCTTCTTCTTCTTCTTCTTCTTCTTCAATGGATTACCCTCCTCTTTGTAAGACTTACACCCCCAAGGAGTTACAAGCCAATGCCTTGGGTCAATAGCCTGTCGAGGAGCAAGCAAACTCTGGATCATAGCATATCCAGGATGGGTGATCAGCCCAATGCCTGATATGGTGGTGAAGAAGATGGAAATGAAATGTAGTGATGGAAAGGATGATAGAAAAATTTGCAGCACAAATTAACCAATCCAGCATTCGTCTAGCGACTGAGAAAAACCATGAAGAAACCTTTGATCAGATTGGTCAGCCCCATGGGTTTAAACCTGGGAGCTCCCAAATGAGAGCCACAGACATTATTGCCTGCACCTTCCCGCTCAGTGTTGCCCATTTCAAGGTTTGAAAATAAGTATTATGATCATCTAGGAAATTGATAAAGCTTTCAGAATAAGGGTGTCATGTTAGTGAGATAGGCTTAAATCCAAAGTGCTTTGTGTCCCTTAAACTGCCTTTTCAGATGTCAGGTCATTGTCTATCTAAATGTGTAAATGAGCTCTTAGTATGCAATGAAGATACCCGAGATATATTGGCTGTCTAGCAGATGCATAAACACAGAAATAACTAGGAGTAGCTGATTCACCTGGTATATGAAAATCTTGGGAACATCTTATATCTCCATCCACGTGAAAATCTTTTTCATTTGCTGAAACTTTAATTTTTATTTCTGTTCATTTTTTTATTGTTGTTACTTACTTATGACAGGTTCCATTTTATGAGATTTATTTCATCTTTGCCAGCATGCATTTTTTTAACTGCAAGAGTATGAGGGATGTAAATTTCCTTTTCTTTTTTCCCCCTTCCTCTATTCTTCAAAATTATAGATCATGCTATAGGACATGGTATATTTAAATATCTGAATTTTTTTTTGTTGTGTTGTTGGTATAGTCTTATGCTCACATTTTAGCTTTGAGCTTGATTTTTTTGTTTGTGTTTTTTTGTTTTTCTTTTCTTTATTTTAAGTGGATACATAAAAAGAGCAAGTTTTGAAAAGAGCACACTGAACATAGTTACAACTGTCATAACATCATTTAAGTTTTAATTTGTCTTCACACCAAGTTTGATGACACAGACATACAACATCAATTAAGGTAAAAAGAAACAAACACTGATGACACAACATATAAAGCAAATAAACCCTTTTATTGCATTGTAAATGTAGCTTTTATTTTCTGCTGCCAGCTTCTTTTAGTTAGAAAATCAATAAAAATGATCATATAGTTTGCATGTTGTAAACTAATGATATTACTGAGTTGCAGAATTTGTACGGAATTACAAAATGCTTCAGGAAGAGGATCAGCTGCTATGTAATTTATATAGCTTTTGAAAACCACATCAGATGTTGGTAATTCTGCATGCTTCTCTGTAACCCTCCTTTTATTTTTTTTCTCCTTTTTTTGTGTATACCCCTTAATGTCTCTCTCAGTTTCTTTTCAGCTGAAATTAAATTCTGCAGATTAAATTATTCTTACTTAGGGTTCTTACAAAGGTTTTTACTAGTGAACTTTAATAAAAAATTAAAATTATGTATTATTATTGTTGTTATAATTATTATTATGTTGTTATTAAAATATGTTAGCTTAAATTTAATTATTTAATTTTAATATGTAATTGCAAGAAAGTGGTCAGAAAGTAACAATTTATTATCAAGCTGGTTCAGCAGTAATGATACTTATCTAATATATTAATTTGCCTAATGAAACAATGAAATAATAATTTCTCATGAGGCATATTAAACATGAATCAGTGAAGAGCAAATAGAAGAATTAAAGTTGCATATTGGAATAAGAAAATATAATAACATTTTATAATAATTTAGAGATAAAGTGTTGTTTGTAACTTCTATTTCAAATGGTAATAGAATGCAAGTTACATATTTGTATCATAACGTCAAAGAGGTAGAGAAAGAAAGGTGCAACATAGTAGAAGTAGTCTCAGAAAAACCTATAGTGGTAGAAAGGGGAAAAGAAGGCGGACTAACCTATAATGAAGCTTTGGAATGCTTTCCAATCCTTCTAAAAGGATTTTCACAATATTTAAAAGAAGTAACCTTAAGAGAAAAAAGCGAGAGTAATGAAGGTAATGAACCAATTAGTTATTACTTATTCTAGTTAGGCTTAGTAGTAATGTAATACAAAATTTTTCACAGAACTGAAAAGCAATATGTTTATGCTTATTGATATATGGTTCATGCCTGAAAACTTGAACAAATGATTGTTAGAGGGATCTGGCAAAATAAAGGGAAAGGCAAGCAACCATAATGTAAAATAACTAAACAAACAACCAAGATCATTAAGGCTTTTAAAATTTTAAAATAGAATGAATACTGAATGATTTTTTATTTGTAGTAGAATGACATAGAACACTTATTTCAGCTGTTCTGAGCATTTATTTAAAAAGTCATTGAACCATAAGTTTTTCTCATCTTATTTCATTAAATTTGCTCAAAGATTATTTGGCATTTAAGTAAGTGTGGATAGAAAGTCATTGTACAGCCACAGTGGTCACAGTTTTTCTTTTTGTTTTCATCTTGGATTGCTTTTTTTTAATATATTTAACATATTTTAGCTATAGTGGTCTAATAAGACATTAGATGAATAAATCACAATGATGTGCAAATAAGTCTGGAATCTAGGCACTAAAGTCAAAGCTACCTGATATTCATTCTAAGGACTGAGGGAAAAACCATAATGAAAGCTGGCCCAGGTAGCTTGACTGAATAAGGTTGAAACTTGGGCATGAGAGGCAAGAATTTTTAGCCCTCCACACTCCAGTGGCTATTGTCAACATTGTTATTTTATGTTATTGTTACACACACTATGCTGGTTAAATACAGAGCCTTCATTTGGATGTGTGACCAGTCTAGCTGGAATCTGCTTGGCACCAGGAAGCACAAAGTTGCCAGCGAAGTTGGGTGTTCATAGTCCCTTAATTTCAAATGTACAAATCTCTCATCTCCATGCAATTTCTATTTATGGGGGACCTTAAAAAAATAAAGCATATTGGAATAACCTGTATATGTGGGAAAAACTGAAAGATAATATAAGATGAGAAATTGCTGCAATTCCAGAAGAAGAGTTAATAAGTGTGAAGAATTAATACAAATTCTCTTAAAAGATGAGAATGATGTGTGGCACAAGGACATAATTTCCAGCATCTTCTATGATGCAGGCATATGGTAATTAAAGTTATAATTTACATGAAAAATTTGTATGATGGAATTTAAGGGGCTATGAATATCCAAATTCAGGGTGATTCAAACATTTCTTGACATTTTCCTCATATCATTAATTTATGCATTTGTGTTATAGGTAATTAGAAACTATGCTTACAATAGAGGAAAGATTAGCTGCCATTTTTGCTCATATATGAGAATTGACTTATGAGCAGGTCTAAGAAGAATTCACTAGAAAGTTCAGGAAACCAGGTTCTAGCAGGCAAGCTATTAGAGAGCTGGTACTGAAACTGAAATGGATGGGATCTGTTGCTGATTAGGCACATAGTAGGAGGCGGCTACAACACCATAGTCTTATGGAGTCCCAGTGCATCAACCAGAAGACTTGGCAGAAACCTGGATATGTCCCAAAGCACTGCATGGCGTACCTTGCACTTCAAATTGCACAAACACTCTTATCACATCAGATAATGCATAAGCTTGAACCAGAAGACTATGCAGCTCGAAATGCTATGTGTGATGACTTGTTAAATGCCATTGAAAATGAAGACCTCATGGAACATGTGTTGTTCAGCGATGAGGCAGCATTCCACACATGTGGACATGTCAATAGGCAGATGAACAGCCAAATGCCATACAAGACACACACCAAAGGTAAATGTGTGGCTGGGAATAACAAAAACAAAACTTTACGGGTCTTTCATGTTTGCATAACCAACAGTAACTGGAATTACGTATCTTAACATGCTACAACAATTCCTGGAACCCAGCTGGCACAGGATGCATACAAGATACTGTGATTTTCCAGTAATATGGTGCACCACCCCATTTTACCATCATTGTTCGTGACCACCTCAATGAAGTTTTCCCTGGTAGGTGGATTGGTTGTGGTTCACCAAGAATTTGGGCGGCCTGCTCTCCAGATCTGATACCACTAGACTTCTTTGTCTGGGGTTTCATCAAGTTCAAAGTTATGAAGTGAAGATCAACACTTTCAGCAATTGAGAAACCGAATAGCTGCAGCGGTAGCTGCAATCGCACCAGTTATACTGGCAAAAATGGTCAATCTACACAAGAAAGATGGAGTCTGTGCCGTGACTTAGAGGGTCACCACATTGAAATGTACTGAGTTTATCATCCAGTAGTCATTACTTTCCATATGTAATAAAAGGTTTGACATAAAACATTGTTATGACGAAAATGTCAAGAGACTTTTAAATCACGCTATATTCCAGTAAAAGTATGTACTCCAAATGAAGATCTGTAGGCTAGGCAAATACTACTCTGGAGACGAAAATTGCTGTTTCTTTCCAAGCACACAGTATCCTTGCCTGCTTCAAAGGCATTTTAAGATCTTAAATGGGATTAATAAAAGGAGAACTAAAATGGGCTTGGAGTTTGGCAGAATCCAAATGTATCCAATTTGTTTATGGAGTAAGGAAAAATTCAGAGATAAGCTTATGCAAGCAGATCATTTTGCCAGGATCTGAACCTGAACTTAACACACAACAAGCTGACTGCCTTGGCAAACAGGGATGAAGTGGTTAATTAAAGTTATATTCTGTAAGTGTTATTGGCACTGTAGTTAATGACATTTTTAATCCTTCTATGATCAAATGGCTTAGGCTATTCAGCATTTGTTTCTTCAGAGCCAGAAAGGAAATTCTCGCTTATTGCAGATTCTTCTTAATGAAACTGATTTGAACAGTATAGCAGAAATCATACTGCCTCCTGAGTGATATTAGTAGGGAGTTTTTCTTACTTACAATTTTAAATTATTCAATTCTATATATTAACCTTTGCAGCATTGTTCAAAGCATAATAATTTGCAAGAACTTATAAGGAACTAATCAGTATATTTCTTTAGAGTAAATGCCAAAGAAACTACAGGTTTAGAGACAATAAGCACATCAATGGCTACTTCTAAGATGGACATTAAGTTATTCTGCTGTCTTTCTAAGAGGGGATGGAATAGGATAAAACTGACATTTTTTAAAATAATATACACTTCTGGCAATGCTACACTGACAGTGCTGAATTTTCATTGTTAAGTCCTTGGTTATCATGATTGGGCAGGAAAAGGTATGTTAATATTTATTCTGGAATTAAAGTTTTTAATTTAAAACTGAAGATTAATGGTTCTTTTCGTTTTCTCGTCTTTGGATTAAGAGAATATAGTAGCTAAATGCTCGATATTTCAGTAGTGAAGCGCATGGCAACTCTCTAAACTTACCTGCAAAAATTTCAGGAAAAATCAAAGAAGAAGAATAATGAGAATAAATGGAAAACAGGATACTGCAAATTTTGAACCCCTTGTGTGTACTGTGTTTTCATATTGTTTTATAGATGCTTTCTTTCTGTGCACAAAGGTTTGGTTTTGATAGGTTAAAATGTTTATTGTTGGTAAATATGACTGCTTGAAAATAGTTAAAAAGCTTTTGTTTAAGTTTGTTATTACTATTTCTTGTTATTTAAAGATGTTGCACATTTATTTTTTTAAATAGCTTATAATTGTGTTTTCTTCATCTGATAAGAAGCATTTAAGAGAAACATAAACTGCAAAAAATCTCTCACCAATAACGACCTGGTTTTAGATGAGTAATGATTTCATACTGTAGTAGCACTTGCCTGAAGAGAAGCATCAGACCCTGAACAAAGCTGCGGAAGTTGTTATGGCGGGTGATGGAACTTTCTGGGTCCAGCGCAATGTTACCAAACACCTACACCGGAGCCAGCCAGGAGAGAGAGTTGTCACAAACCATTTAATTAGAACAACTATGAATATGGTGGAACCGAACCACCACGATTTAACCCTCTCATTAGAAAATACTAACTACCCCTAACAGAAACCTACATACACACTACCACAATACATTACTAGGAACTAGTTTACAGTGCTGCAAATCTAATGTATAAAAATACTCATGAGCACCATTAGCTTTATGAATGCAACATTCTACATTTAGTATTTCATAAAATTTCAGAGGAGGAATGCCCTCCTATCAATCAAACTAGAAAAACAGTTGACAGCATTAATGAACTTAAAAAAGAAAATCATTCACCATTGTGTTGCCGCACAAGCAAAAATTAAATAATATTTAAAAAGTTATGTGCATACACATGCACATTAATGCAAGCAAATGTACACATAGATCATAGAGAGTCAAAGGGTGGTTAAGTAATTCTTAGACACTACTTTTTGCTTGAAATACATTCAATATATGCATTACTTCAGGAATTAGATATTGTTCCAGCTTTGAATAAAATCCCAATATTATGATAAGCATTAGGAGTTTATAAATGAATAGCAAAATTACATAAAATTCAGCATTTGAAACACTGCATATCTAAATGCATTTCAGAAAATGGGTAATGCCTTATTCATTGGTAAAAAATCAGAGAATAATCACAAGGAATGTCTTATATTAAAAGTATGAAAAGGTTTAAATTCAGTATGACAATAAATTAAAACGAAATAAGAGTATTGAAAATATTTTATTATGATATAACATTAGAAAAAGGAAAAAGGAAAGACTTTTCTAAGGTAGGCATACTGTATATTATTTTACTATTTTTACATTACCTATGTAATGCTGTGTACACCAAAATATATAACAGCAGAATGCAATAACAAGCACAATGGCAATGATTTTAGGTAAGTCAATATTAATTTTATTCCTTGAGATGATGTTATTTTGTACACAAGAGAGAATAAATTTATTACTCTTTGATTCCTATGTTTTCATTATATTGTGAATAAAAGGTCAATCTTATGTGTAAAGATTATGCTAATAGTGCAAACTTAATTTTATTTTTAAGGATGCACAAAGGGAATTAATGAAATTCATCCAGTACTTTTTACTAAGACAGTATAATTTTAGCCATAGCAATAACAAGTCTCATCTGGGGCAAATATGCGACAAACATAATTACAGTTGAATCATAGATAACAACACTTACTTCATTTGTGTTTTTAACCAAAATATACTTTGAGAGCATTTGCTCCCATCATCAGTTTAAGAGATGTAGTTGTTAGTTTTGCAATTGCAAAGGACCTGGACATCCTTAAGAAGTGTTCAATATAGTACATTGAGGCTTTGAAATTCATTAGATGCTGCTAATTTTTTGAAGTCTGGTTGCTGATGGTTTTTAGAAGTTTTGCTTCTTTTTCAGTTTTATGATCCTTACTCAAAACATGATCTGTTGCAGCAGTTTTTTTTATCTGTTTATATTTGTTTATATATATCTGAAGTATTATTTCCTTTGGTTATTAATTTGCAAACCTAGCTGTAATCAAGAGAACTAATTTACTATGTGTAGTATAATTATTTATACTATTTTTGTAGGAGGACCGTTAATGTATTATAAAGAGCTTTTGTTTGGACACATGCCCATATTACAGGGAGTTTCTTGCCTTACACTGCACATTCCTAACTACTTTACCTCCTCTCTGTATGCTGGCTAATCAGTTGACATGAAGTCTGTGCTATACAAAGTTGATACATTGTGAGGCCACATGTTTCAGTGTTTAAGTGTGTTAGTACAATTATAACACCAAAAAGTCTATGTATTTTAACATACAGAATCTTCAAGTATGATTCCTTTGTGACAACAAGCTCTTGTAGAGTGGTGAGACAGTGATTTATGCAGGGAAAGTTTTAAATTCACCGACAAACTTCAGGGGTGATTTCTGACTGGAACTGAAGCACAAAAGTTCATATCACCTCATGTCCAGAAATGCATATTTTCCACGTCAGGTGGCACTGACAACATTCTCTCATAACTTGCAGTGTGCTTTTGTGTGTTGCAGTTAGTGTGATTTAAGCAATGTAGAAGTACAATGGTCCAGTAATCATTCCAGGAACAAGCTGAGATGATGTTCGTGTATGGCCAAGCAGGTGGAAATGGTCAAGAGGCAGCACGGATATACCAAGCCATATACCCTGACAGACAGCACCACCCACATCACACAACATTTTGAGCCATTTTTCGGTGTTTGTGTGAGCATTGGTCCATAAGACAGACGAATGTTCAGGGCGGCCACAGACTCTGCATACAACAGATGTGGAGGACCATGTTCTCCATGATATGGAGAATATCCCTGGTACAAGCTCCAGGCAATTGGCATGCCAATATGGTGTAAGTCAAAGGACAGTTATCTGTATCCTACATGACAACTGCTATTATCCCCATCACCTCCAAAATGTGCAGGGATTATCACCAGTGGATTTTCCTCTACAGGAAAGATTCTGTCACTGGTTCGTGCAACAGGCCATCAGCATTATGGGATTCCTTCTTCATCCTCTTCAGTGCTGAAGTGACCTTTGGTAGAGACAGCATACTTAACCTGTTTAATTGTCATCTGTGGGCTATAGAAAATCCTCACTGAATGGTTGAAGAGTCTCATCAGCAGTGGTTCAGCATCAATGTTTGGTCAGGGATTATTGGTGACTGCCTAATTAGATCAGTTCTTCTTCCACAATGCCTGAACAGAGAAACGTATGGACTTCTGCAAAACACTCTGTCTCCATTGCTGGAGAATGTGCCTTTGGCAATACAACAGGCAATGTGGCTGCAGCACAATGGAGCGCCAGCCCACTTCCTCATTAATGTTTGCTGATACCTGAACATCATCTTCCCCAGACATTGGATAGGATGTGGAGCCCATGTTACATGGCCTGCTCAATCATCGGACTTAAACCCCCTGGATTTTTACTTGTTGGGGCATCTGAAAAGCATTGTGTACAGTGAGCTTGTTCCTAATGTTCAGAACCTTCATCATCATGCCCATGTAGCCCGTAATGATATTCAGACACAGCCTGGAATATTTGAATGAGTGAGGTAACCCATGATGCAACATGTGAACGCATGCACTGCATCCCATGGAGGCCACTTTGAATATTTGTTGTGACGTGAATGGGATTCAGGTCATGTACTGTGTGCTAGGGCTCTTTGTTTGATGTTGTTCTTCAGTACCATCTACCGTGGAAACCATACATTTCCGGACCAAGGTAATATGAACTTTTGTGCTCCATTTTCAGTCATGAATCACCTCCTGAAATGTTTTAGGTAGACTTCAAACTCACCCTGTAGACAGATTTCCTGCTTTTTGTGTGCTGCACAGAGAAATGATTCATAATATTGTGAATTGATATAGGGAAACAGGATCTATTCTTGATAATAAACTGAAAGTAAATTGCCGTGACATCCAAGAAAATTTCTAACAAAGCTTGTACAGGAATCAGGAATTTCATACACCTTGGCTTGCAGTGCCACTGCTTTTAAAATTAAAACCCTATAAGATAACTCAGGAATTGTAACTGCATGAAAATGTAAGCAGAGTTCATTTATACACTAAGGTGTTGAATAATGTTAATAATCACTCTATTGACCCACGTTTAATTTTTTTTAGGATGAAGCATGGTTTTATTTACATGGTCATGAAGAATTAACGAGTGTTAATGCAAACTTTCTTAAAAGGAGTGAGAGATATGTGGCAGTACAATGACATAATTTCCAACATCATCTATGGTGAAGGTATGTGATTATTGTAGTTATAATTTGCATGAGATATCTATGTGCTTGAATTTAATGGGCTATGAATATCCAACTATGCCAGCAAACATGCATAATGAAAATTCACGTTAGGCCAGCCATGTGTCCAAACAAAGGCTCTGTAGATACACTGATTGGTTTTCCACTTCAGTATCTTTGACACATTATGACATGTGTTATATTCTAACCTGGTGGTTGGAACACAGCAGCATTGTTGTCAACCTTGCCACACTTTTATTAGTTAAAGTAAGAAGATAAATATGTGGCAAAGTTTTCACATAAGAGGAAGGTAAAAGGGTTCCTCTGTGGGCAAATACAGAGCCAGTCCTGCCATGGTTATAGGTTTAAGTAAATGTTTTTATATTAAATTGTTTGTATGATGTCAAACTAATATTAAACTTTTTGAATATTGTTTTTTACATCTATTATCTGCTCTGGGATTTTACATCAACCTATTATGTATATATTGATTTTTGTGCAGACAGTATGGTGATATTCCTTATTGCTTGTGGTTTCATGTATTTGCTATCTTTTTGCCCATTAATTGATGAGAACAAATGTTTTGATTAAATGTGTAAGGTTACTAGATTTGTTTTAACTTTTATTACATTAATGTCACTTCTGTTTCCTCAACTTTTGAGTACAATACCTGCCTGGCTAATGTTTATGGTAATATTTTATATACAACATTGTTACCTTCTTCTTGCTCTCAGGTAGTATTTTTTTATGCATTCCAGATACTGCTTTTTACTTTTAGATAATATCTTTAGAGAGGATTTAGACAAGTATCGAAGCTAAGTGAAGCTGCAATGCAATTGTGCATAAAAGCAATAACTATAGAATGTTTAGAAATATTGCCTCATGCCTGTTATCTGAATTACAGGTTGTTGATACCTCTGATTTTTATACACCTTTGGAATGACAAGATTCCTGATTTTGATAATGAATCAAATCTAGGCTTTAAAAATTATTTTAACAAGCTGCAATTAATGCTCAGGTTTTGGAAGAAACACTAGGTAAAAGCTCTAACAAGCAGCTTCCCATATCTAGCCTGAGTTTGATACATATGAAGTATTATCAAAGTTACCTATGTTTTAAGAGTGCATCAGCAATTTTTGGGTGCAAATGTCTAGAAAACAGTTAGACCCAAGTCTGGATTTTTTTCTGCAAATGTCTTGACTTAGTAAGAAATAAATATTAATTACAAGATAATTTTTTTATTTCCATCTTGCACTCGTAAATATGACCTGATGCATTACTAAATTACTTGGTAAATCAGGAAATCTGATGCAAAAGGTAAATATGTATGTAAAAGTACAACTGATTCAAAACCTACTTTAAACTTTAAAAGGATTATAAGTCTACCAATATTCTAGTCAGAACATAAAAACACAATTATGTTGCAAAATTAAGATTTTTTTTTTCTTTCTTATAGTATATTTATAATTTTAATTAAAATAAAATGTATCTATAATTACAACAAGAATTTTAAGATGCAAGTGTTTTTAGTATACTTCTGGTCAAATTCTATTATAAAGCAAATGGAGTTTTGCTCAATGTTAAGAATGAATTTGTCAGCATTGAACACTTAAAAGAATGCTCATATATGACTTGAACCTCACACTTGCAAAGCAACTGACAATCACATCATCACCAGGAACATTCAATCAACCTCATCTCTTCAATCTTTAGATCAGCTTGATGAGTTATATTAAAGAAAGTGTTTTGTTGGCCTCACAATCCTACAGTAACCAATGAAACTGAAAAAAGTCCAATACCATGGCTGAAAGTTGTATGTATTCTGTTAAAACTAAATCTCACTGTTTGGTGATATTTTTGTTTATTTCTTACCCAAAATATAATATTTATAACATCTTTAACTATAAAATGGCTTTTGAAAAATTTCACACTACTTGGATTATCTTTATCTTCTTAATTTAAATGTTTATATCAAAATTTCTTTAATCTGGCCACAAATCAACAAGACATGCACTGCCTTGCTTTCATATTGTGTCCTACAATATCTAGCAACACCTTTTAAGTACATAAATGCATTTTTCTAGCAAATCATGGCCTATAGGAGAGAAGATAGAAAATGTTTGTTTTCAATGTACTCGTTCTCAAAAAATGTCTGTTTAAATTCAGTCTGATAAGATTTGCTTGTTACAATTCTTTTGATGGTTAAGATCGGAATAGTACATAAATGCATTTTTCTAGCAAATCATGCCCTATAGGAGAGAAGATAGAAAATGTTTGTTTTCAATGTACTCGTTCTCAAAAAATGTCTGTTTAAATTCAGTCTGACAAGATTTGCTTGTTACAATTCTTTTGATGGTTAAGATCAGAATCCCAATGATAGGTGCTAAAGCTGCCAATTCAATTTCTTTAATGTACATGCTGTCACCTGTTTTCTTTTGTCTTTGTTTCCATACACATATTAACATTTCTTTTTCTTTTTGTCTGGTTCCTTTGTCTTGTTGTCTCAGAAAATAATAAATGCTATTAAAAATTATGGTTTTTAATGTTCTCAGAGACTTAAATGGATTTAGTCAACTTCTAATACTTTCTGAAATGTACATGTACATCTGATTAAAGATTGGAAGCATATGTAATTAGTACATGCATACTTAAGACTATTCATTAATACAGCCTGCTTGAGATTAAAATACCATTGTGCATAGCATGCACAGTATTTTTAAATTAAATATGCCAAGATGCATCAACATAGAATAATGTAATAACATTTATTATTTTTTAATATAAACTTATCTTCTGCACATCTAGAGACATTTAAAAGCCTTTGGTGTTTATGAGTACTTATTAGAAATATCAAAAAAAGTTACTCACAATAATACAAAACTATTATTACATAGCCTAAGATACATTACGCACTCCTACTGAACACAGACAAAGTGATTAACACTCTAACATTAACTAGATACCCAACCAATCACAGAAATGCTTGCCTAGAAGAGGAGGGGCTGCTTCCTGTGCTACAACATTAGCAAGCATGCTTACCAACCACAGTTAGTAAAGACACCGCCCAAACTACAACAGCCAACAGTCTCAGAACTAGCCTTTGTTTTGTTAAGTTAGTAAAATTAGGTTAAAGGAGGTGGTAAACTGCTTTGCTTGGGTCTGGTTTGGTGTGTTATGTATTTGTTTTGTGAATTTTTTTGTGTCATTTTGTTATGAATTTAAAAAGGTGATGCTCAGTGCATCATATATGAAAGCATAATAATTGCTTGCACATCTTTGTTCAAATCTGAAAGGCATTTCTGAAGCCTACAACATTGTGTAACACATATGTAATAGAATATACACTTTGAAGCTGGGGAATGCGCCTATGGAAAAGTGATCTTTGTGACTAATAGAAGCAGGTGAATGAAAGCCTAGTGTTAATGCTGCAATTATGTAAGCGTAGTGATGTACACAGTGACACAATATGCTAACATTTGAAGTATGCTAGAAACACCAGAGCTAAGATAAGCAATACACTGAAGAAATGCTTGTTAAAGTGGAAAGGTCTTGAAGGGGAAGAGGGGGAATACTGGATTAGTTCTGAGTCTGTTCATGGCCAAGTGCCGCTTTTGCACTAAACTAACTCACCGAAAAAGCAGTAAAAGTGCGCCGAAGAAAGTTTTAAAGTTGTTATGGCGATTGAGTGCCGAATCAGGGTCAAACTTCATGTTTCCAAAAACCTTGAAAAACAGCCCCAAACATAAACTCTATCCGTGTGTCCCAGCTTAAAACATGCCCTAATTATGAGAGACTTCTCTAACTATAGATGCATAATAATAATATATTTTCTATTATTATTTTCATCAATGTTTTGTCTACAAAATGGTTTTGTTTGTCTCAAACAGTAGAAACTAATACGAAAAGTGCCTTACATTGCTATCCTGCTTTTATTGTCAATAACATAGCCTAAGCATATGTTTTAGATTATTTTTATAATTTCTGAAAACTACTTTTCTACTTTCTAATATAACACTATGAGTTAGAGAAGCCACATAAGTTTTAGTAAAAACTAAATCTAATATTACGATTACATAGGCTATTAAAACTCAGCAAAATCCTTGCATTCCTATATACGTATAACAAAAGAATTACAAAGATAGTATCACATGATGATATGACGATGATGCTTACATCTGTCTTTCTCAGAAGCGCTGTACTGCATGGATAATAGCAATAGTTCATTTTTATGTTCTGGGAATCATACACAAAAAGAAAACAAAAACATGGATTTAGTAAGCAAATGCATTTAAAAAAAAATATTTTATTTATATTGTGGTCCTTTCAAGTGTTATGACCTATAACTTTTAAAACATTGCAATGGATTAAAATATTATGAAATGATGCCCTAAACTCAGTAACATAAAACTATATTATGCAGTATCATTGTGATAAATGATCATAAAATAAAGGTAAATATATTTTTCATTAACTGCTGAATTAAGCATTAAATGAATAACTAGTTAATGGTTTTATTATTTCTATTTTTGCAATGTATACCAAATGATCTGAGTCAGAATTATGATTCTCATGATATACTTGCCCTGATGTTTTCATTTAATCATGACCTACAATAATAATGTATAATTTATAATGCAAGCAGTCAATATTCTTTTATCTTATTTACTTCAATATGTTCTGGTGTACTTTTCACTTGACTGTACTTTAACCATGTAAAGAAATGTTTATCGCCGATTATATTTAGTAGCCAATTTATGGATAATAGATTTTAAAAATGAATATCAAATTATTCAAAATGGGCAAGAACGGAAGAAGCTTTTAGGAATTGAGTACTTGCACAAAATAAGACTAATGCTCTAAAATAAAAATGTTTACTTGTACTTGAGGAATATGTAATTTGGTAATGAGTCATCTGTAAAACCCGATATTATACATTAGTGAAAGAAAATCGGGTGAACATCTATATAGTGATAGTCCATAAGAAAAATGAGGGTACTTCTTGTTATACAAAAAATGGAGCACCAGTGCTTTAAGATAACTCAAAAAAAAAAGTGTTAGGACACACTCAAAAGTTATTATTCTTAGGTAAAAAGATTTGAGAAATAAGACTGCTTTCAATGTTTAATAAAATGGATTAAGACCTTTTGAAAGACTATATTAACTATAGCAAACAACATACATGCCAATAAGTCTAGACATATCTAAACCTGTGTTTGTTAAAGATCATGAACTACTTCTGTCATGAACAGTAACAAACAACTCCCAAATTGTAGACTTTTTTATGCATTTCCCCATTTTCCTTTTAATTATATGCATTGAAACAATAAGAGTAATGTAGTACAAACTAAATAGAAGCATGTGTCCGGAACTTCTGTACAAACAGTCTCGATTAGTTTACTTTTCCTTTGTGACATAAAGGAATACATTTTTGCCTTAATATTGATATAGGTATTGAAAGTATTCACAGTTTTGTTTTTAACCATCATGTAAGATTGTTTCTATCATCCATGATAAGCAAGTATATTTTAAAAATTACTTTTATTTTGTCAGAAGTTCATATTTATTCATTTACACATTCCTCTCATCTCAATACTGTTTAAATGTCACAAATAGTATGTTCCTGAATCAGTAGGCTCTATATTTAATATGAAGTCACTCCTAACCATGATGGAAGAGACAGGATTATAAAATAGAAATAGTAACTGTGTTAAAAAAAAGATTCCAAGAACATTTCAAATTCATTATTGCTGCAAAACGTATCCTGCTACAGATGCTGATTGAGAAGAATTGCTCTAGTCTAATAGATCGGAACACACGGACAAAGTTAACACAACTAACTATCATAGATGGCACTGATTACATGCTGTGAAGAAAATTTATCTAAGAAAATGACAATTACCTTAAATTTTCACTCACAGAACTAGTACTTAAATCTTCTAATGAAAACTAGAAACTAATTTTCTGTAAGGAAAATAACTTAAATATTTTTTCTTCCTGCCTAATTAATAGTAGCCTCTATTACAGGCAGCCGTGATTGCAAGCCTAAACATTTCATAACTGCAGTGATGCATTTTTTAAACTAGAAAACAATGCTTATATAGTGCATTCAATAAAGTATTACTTTACTATATTATATTAAAATATTCCAATAATAGTTCATATCATATGTGCTATTAATAACTAAATAACTAATACCAATACATAAAATTGCAGATTTGTAGGACTGACAATTTGTAAAATATTCTGATTTTGAAGAGACATTTAAGTTTTCATTTATTATTTCTGAAGTTTTTCCAGAATATAAATAATGAAAAACCTGTAATAGTGTTTTATGAACATGCAGAAATATTAAAACATAAAGATCATAACATTTAGTCTTTAGAGTATTATTGTCAGTCCTTAATGTAAATATAGTTGCTTTTAAAAGGGCAAAACCACAGAAAAAGAATGACTTCAACTTGCCTTTTCAAAAGCATAGATTTCATTTTCACTTCTCTATCTAAACATATACAAAGTCTAGGAATTAAAATACAGTAGCTTTAAAAATACTATATCATTATGTTAAATAATTAATGCATAATTCATTCCATTAAATACTTAATCATTGCTACAGTAACCTTTGCATTGTTGGCATTCACACTGGTAAACTTTTCCTTGTGTGCTTTTATCTGATTACCTAGTATTTTGGGATTTAAAGAAAAAGCAGAAATGGAAGATCACATTAATCATTACCTTTGAAAGAAAGACACAAATTCCTTGCTAGTGCCTAAAATTATTATAATTTTTTGTCCCTGCTGGAATTAGTCCTGACTTACATTTATAGTGAAGATAAAAACACACCCATGCTCAGAAGGTTGACTACCACGCAAAAATTCAGAAGTGCTTGCAGCATTACAAGTGGCCTTTCAGTAGTATGCTATCTTCCAGAAAATGCACTTTAGAGGGTTTTACTATATCAGATGAGTAAAGCTTAATGTCGATTTGGGCATCTTGTCATGGCAGTACAGTGGTATCTCATGCATGGAAAGCTGAAAATTTGTAGTTTGAACCCCGCTCATAAGCTGAACTTTTTATTGAACCTTTCAATCATAGCCTACACAAGCCCAGTGTGAAAGAGCTACAATATGTAAATTAACATCTGTGCTTTCTTCCAATTAAATTAATTATAAATCCATAAGGAAGTTTCAGATGACTTTAATTTTATTATCTCCTCCTACTCGCATTCTTCTTCTTTTCCTCTGAGAGATAGTAGGCTCAGTGACTCGTAACTACAAGTACTTGTTTCCATCAGTTGACTCCACTTGAACATAATTGCATAGAATCATTTTATTTTCTGTCTGAAAGTTTATACAAAAATACTGCAGAAGTTTGAAGTATGCTTGCAAAAATCTGAAGTGTTACATTTGCATGACCTTCACTACTGACTCTTCCAAAAGAAGAGTGTAGGAAAAAGTAATAAGAATTATCTAATTGCTATGGGATAAACTTGCTGCTTCAGGTTATTAGTTATATAATGTCATAATGGCGCAACACCAGATGTGGGCATTCAGCAAATGTTATTCATTTTAACATATCCTATCAACTCAAGAACAAACTCATCAAGTACCCTGTATATGTTATATTCTGTATACTATGTTATGGGAAATACAGTAAATGTTCACAATTACAGGCAGTTTTAACATTTACTTTGTTGCTTGGTAAATGTAGGCAACAGAAGGAAACCATTTTATATTTTCCCAATTTACAGTAAATCTATTATTGGAAAGGTGCACATTTCCCAAGAAAGCATAGTGGTGGTGGTGGTGGTGGTGGTGGTGGTGGTGGTGGTGGTGGTGGTGGTGGTGGTGGTGGTGGTGGTGGTGGTTGCTGTTTTGTTTATCATCATCATCATCATCATCATCATCATCATCATCATCATCAGCCTGATTGAATCACTATTTGGCTCCGATTTTATGGCTGCCAACTTTGCATACCAAATATGATCTATCTAGCATTGCCAATTTCTAGGCTTGATCAGACCGTTTGAAAAGACTGGAACTATGAATGTGATTGTATACCATTTCACATTTACTTTTTCAAAATTATGCCACACTTTTTGATATGTACACAATAATACAGCAGTTTTTGCGAAATTAGCTGAAGCAATAAATAACTATCTTGCGCAGTAGAAAATCAAAAGAAAAGGTTATAGGACTAGAAAACTGTAGAAATATAATTTATATCTATGTATTTTATTTCAGAAAGAAAAGCTTCAAGAATTTGTCATTTATTTTTAAGAAATGTGAGAATTATGTAAAAACAGAATTAAAGAGTCGTACAATTTGCATGTGATCAAGAGTTTTAATCGTGAATTGCAAAATGTGAAATTATTGTATTGTACTACCCAGTTGTCCAGTTGGTAATCCTATGGTTGCCCAGTCATCTACAAATTTTAATGAAAGTAAATGTTACCTGTAAAAATTTCACTGAAAAAGTGCTAAGTTGTAAATATTTCCAACATTTATCTACTTATTTGGACAATGCTCACATTTATCAATAATTCCCCGCAGTAGTTTTCCACACTGCTGTTTGTGAAAATTGCAACACCAAGAAGGAAACACATGAATTCAATGAATTTAATACCACAGGTTAGGTACATGACAAGTAACAAATGATAAACTTTTCAAATCTATACATGACCTTTGAACCCTAATATTCAGTGTTTGGTGTGGCCTCCATGCGCTGCAATTAGAGCTGCTATATGCCGTGGTATGAATCAAAAAGGTTCTGACTAAGTTCCTGAGGGATTTCCCTACATGCAGTTTGTATTCAAGCCCACAAATCCGTGACACTGGTTACTGGAGGACCGTGATGCACCAGGTGCTGACCAACCATATCCCTGACATGTTCGATGGGCAACATGTCAGGCGAACATGCAGGCTAGGGAAGCAATGATACCCATTGCTCTTCGAAGAAGGCTTGTACATTCCTCGCAATATGTGGCCGGGCATTGTCCTGTTGAAATGTGGCCTGTGGAGATGCCTGAAGCAGGGGAAGTACCTCAGCCTCTACAACCACCGTTAGGTACTGGTTGCTGTTCAAAGTGCCCTCAATTCGTAGGAGGCGAGATTGGTTGTTGTAACCAATGGCACACCAAATCATCACACCTGGTGTTTGTCTGCTATGCCATTCAACAATGCAGCCCTCCAGGTTGCGCTCACCACGGTACCGCGACATGTATGCGGCCATCTCTGTAGGACATGTTGAAGTGGAACTCATCCAAAAAGACTACATTTTGCCACTCAGCACCCCAGTGACGGTGTTCACGTACCCACTGCAATCAGCAGAGCTTGTGGTTTCTGGACAATGGAAGCCGACATAATGGCATGCATGCATGCAACCAGTTCAACTTGCAGCAGACGGCAACGAACTGTTGACACCTGTTGCAGTGCTCCAGCATTGAGCCAACACTGTGGATGAAGCTGTATGGCCCGTTATGGCCATGCGGACAAGATGGTGATCATCCCGTGCTGTGGTCATGTTCCGTGGTCCAGCACCTGCTCTTCGCTGTATACACCTTCATCTATCCACTGCTTCCACACTGTCGTAGCAGCATGCCCTGTACAAGCCGAAATGTCATGGTATGACAAACCTGCTTCCTGGAGACCAATCATTCTGCCCCGTTTGAACTCACTCACATGCCGATATGGCTCCCTTTGACATCGATGAGGCATAATGGCATTCACTTTATTGTTTTCACCTTGTTTGACAGCTCTACACTAACTACACTGGGCGCAACACTGACCTTGTCGGACTGACACGAGAGGGCACTGCTTGGCCTGCATGTACCCCATCTCTCTGCAAACCTAATCACTTATTGCTTGCACATTCTTCTACAGTTCCACCAAGTTTGGAGTTATTTGGAAAATTCTTTCTTGGTGTTGCAATTTTCACAAACGGCAGTGTGCTTTGACTGTAACAATTATATAATGTTTAATCTACCTTTCTCCCAGAACTTTTTTCCTATTACTCCAAAGCAACTGCATATAGCAGTAAACCTTCTAGACACCTTGCAGTAATGGAAGCAAGTAGAAATAGTAGGCATCATATGTGGGGAGCCCAGTGTCAGAAAACATGCCCAAGCCAATGACCTGGTGAATATAGTGGGAGCAGAAGAAAATTTAGTTCATCACTATTTATTGTCTTAACAGAATTTTTGAAAGAATGTTTGAATGAAAAGCAATATTCAGTACATATCTACAAAGAATGCAGTATATCAGTCCACAATTTGGCTGATATACCTGATATATTCTGATACCTATGCTGACAAATAGCTCTATCTTTGGGTTTATGAACTATTATGAGGCTTTATTAAGATTTGTTTTGGGAGGGTGGGCTCTTTTTACAGTTGGTGATTATCTTAGGATCACAGTATCAAAGAACATATAAATAATAATTATTCCTTCATATAAATATTCCTCCTGTTTATTTCTATGCAAATAATACTAATTTATATTAATAGTCAATTGAAATATTATTGTGTGCAATGGCTTCTGTCTAATGTCTACTCACTTTTCCTATTGTTCACCCTCATGTCCACTTACTTTTGAACTTTATATAAAAATGTTTCTGGTTCCATTTCATATCAGTATGTTTATGCCTCCAAGTCGTTCATTCAACTATACTCAAATCATATTAGAAGCTCTGCATCTCTATTTCTTCCCATGTAATGGATGCACATCTAATTCACAGCTATTTCTTAATTCTCTCATTTTCCAATACACGCCTTTATCCATACCAATTCTCCTTCTTCTTCTTTGCTAACAGTATCTATGCATTATTCTCTCTCCCAGTCTTGGTTCATTCATAGGTATATAAAACATTTGTGAAAGAATTTTTATTGTATTACCCACCATCTTTTGAATTTCTTCCTCAAATAGTTTGGCATTATTTAAGTATTTATCCATCACCCAAATGAATTGTTTTTAAGTTACTTTGTAATTGTAATGGCTTTACCCTTCCACCATTTTGTAACAATTTTTCAGGATACTTCAAACACACTGTCAAAACATATCTCTTTCCTAATTTCAAAATTCTGTATACGAGCATCTATACTGATTTCATGATGAGGCCTTTCTTGAATGGCCATCCCATTTCCATTTTGGCAGTTCTCTCCATGTAGCAACTTCTCTTGTTACTCTCTATACTAGACTCAAGAAATTAAGAATAAAATAAAGAAAAATCCAGGAACTGAGGGAAATCTAATAACTCTAATGTCATATGACTGTTATACCTCAAATTTTTGTTTTAAGCTTCTTAATCCATCTAATGGTTACTAATGAAAATATCTGTATTTATATTATCATTCTCAAATTTCATTATTCATTTACTGAAAAACTATGTAACATATTTTCAGTTCTTAGAACTGAATCAGAACAGTCACACAAGGATAAGTTACCACTGTGAAGAACAACAGATAATAAATAACTAAAATTGTAAATGAAAATATTTCTCTAATGTATAGACATGAAAACACAATTTCCACATTACAATTGATACGTAAATATAAGTATTAAATATATAAATATCACAGTCAAAGAATAGTGCAATTTTAAAATAATACAAGTAAAGAGTGTGCATAAAAAGTACGTAGAAATAAATGGATTAAATCATGTGAAAATAGTGTTATTAGGGTATAAATGAGACAGGAAAAAAATGAAGGTAAAAGAGTTGATGTGGTGTAAAAAAGTTCTGTGTAGGCATACATTTTCTTGCCTTTCATTATGTATGTCTATTTCCGTTTCTTTGTACACAGAAATCTAAAATTGTAATCATAGAATTATGAATAATACACTTCTAAATAATTAGCCATAAATTTATGATAGAAAATATGGTACCATGGGAAGTAGAATGCTAATCTCTCAGTGTTTAAGATGGCTAAGAATGGAATTTGTGATAAAGCTTTTGTGTGATTCCTCTGGTCTTCCCTAGAGCCATACAATGAGAAAGTCTGAGTTCATTCCATCAGATAGCATCTCTCTATTTCTACTACTTGGCTGATTTAGTCAGAGAATGAGCCTATTGATAGAATAGAAAGACTCATAAATGAACAAGCCTAGACTGACTCAAACCAGACTCATTGCTGCTCAGTATTAACTGTGCCTCAACCTAAACTTAGAACTCAATAGCATGGACCACTCAGTTCTTCAGCCTCTTAGTAGATGATCAAAATGTGGGTTGTTATCTTGTTTTTGCTTTATATGTGAGCATTGCAAAATAAGGAATAATATTCTACAGTATCAATGTAACTACTGGGTCTATAATATTGTGGTAGCATTGCTGGCTGGGGTGCGAAGGACCAGAATTTGATGGATGGGAAACTTTTTCCCCTGCCGGGAGCTCTGTTACAGAGCTCATTCAGTCTAATAATGTCTTCAGAGACTAATTGAGGAGCTACCTGATGGAAAAGAAACAGCTCCCAGTCTTGCAACTGCATTTAAATGACCAGAGAGAGGCAGCATGCTGACTACATGTCACGCTCATTGCTGCACTCTGCTCATGATATTGTGTGTGGATGGAGGCAACAGTTGTGTGGTAGGTCTTGGCCTACTTGAGCTGTTGTGCCAAGGAGTTACTGTTTTGGTGTTAGCATAGCTGGTAGCTAATTGAAGCACATTTTATAACCCTTTGCTTCAAATGTCACTTTGGCTAGCTGCACACTTATTTTGAAAGCAATCATTGCTATTAATGACATTGGCTTGCCATAGTAGACATAATTCTTATTTCTAATTGCTATAAAGTAAACAATTGGTTTTTCGGTTGACATATTGTTTGTTTTCTTTATTGTAAACAAAGTAATCCTGTTATGTTGGTATTTATTTACTAAGATACATCATCAAGGCTTTACTTGTTTAAAGTGATAGTAAATTGTTTCTATTCAGCTGAACTTAAGTCTTAGAGATGTAAGTTTATTTTCATAATTGTCTCAAAATAATAGGATACGTTTATTTTTGCAAATTTCTCAATGTATTTGTATTTAAATCAGTACAATCAGATTATTAAGTTTTATTCTATAAGTAACTATCATGATTTGCATCTTCAATATTCAGGCAAAATTAAAAATGAGCATGAAATAAAGATGTATTGAGGACCAGTGTATGTGGCAACAATGAATGAGGCACTTGAACTTTTGAGTTTCCAATACTACTCAATTCTGCTCAGTCTGGTTCTGTTGATTATGATCAGACAGCAAGGATAGTTTGGTAGGCTCACTTGTTCACTGAAGTTGAGCTTTGGATTTGGACACTGACCAGAGGTTTCAGATAGAAAGCTTTGTATAAATCTAGATTCAGAAATATTGAGCAAGATTCATTTCCTTTTAAATGAGCTTGAACAAGTCTATATATTTTGCATAGCTCTAGTTTTTCCTGTGATCCATTTTGAGAACTAGTCTAATACCTTCATATTCATCCCCAAAATCATCCAATGATTCAGAATAAGATGTAAAAGTTAAAGTGCTGCCCTCTGTCTTCATGGTAGGAAATTCCAGTTTAATATTGACAAAGTAAGCTGACTAAATTTCTACCAAATGATGGCAAGAAAGCATTTCCTGTTATTTTGATCTAAATATAATTTAATTTTAAAAAATGTGATTCATATATAATGAACTACGCTTCATTACTAGCTTACAGTGCTGAGAATATGTACATTTGGATTGCAAACTAATGGGTGTCAATTTTCTTTCTGTTTTTAATGCATCTTTGTCATCCATGGCCACAGTTTTTTTATCAATAATTATAGTGGTGCTTAGCATGTACTTTGCATGCATAACCATTGCATCTTAAACTAGATATTTACTTCAATACATATAATCTCTAATAACAAAACAATTAAAGTAGAGGCAATCTTTAACTCTTTAGGAGTTTGATGGTTGAGTACAGGACACAAGCAAAATTATGTCCCCAAGTAACTGACATTCATTTTTAGGCTATGTAAAAATTGTTAAATACGAACAGACCAGATTCATATACAGTAACTAAATATGAGGAAAATTCGGGAGTGTTCATAGAGAATACAGAAACCAACAAAAGGTTCACATAAAAAATATGGTCAATTTTACTTAATATCTGTGTTACAATTACTGTTTGTGGTATACAGGAATAGTTTAATTCACAAATACATAACTTTTATTAACAGTAACCCCTATAGGAAGGTGCCCATCATGAGCTCCAATGGGGTTTTCTAATCACTGCCTCACTGATTGCCTTACTCTCTCCCTATTCCAGAAGTATTCTGTACCTATTGATTTGTACAAGTCACTGGCAGAGAATTTTGATGTTATGAAAACATCTTGAGTACACAATGGTTTTCAAATGACCTCAAGAGTCAAATTTGCTTGCGAATTGCTGATCTTAAATCACATTATTAGCAAAACAAAGTAATGTCTTATACATGAACCTTGGGTTAATGTTCTTCAATAAACCATTTAAATGGTGGTTTAGAAATTAAAGTAAAATTCTCCAGTCATTGATCCATGTGCAATAAAAAGCTCCTCAATATGTTGCCAATTATCCTAGCCCAAACCTTAATGTTGAACTGTTATTGGCATCTTACTTCAGAACTGCATAAGGATTTTTGTCACCCATGATTGTTATCAAAGTTCCACACTCAACACTGGTGAAGAATAAATATAGAAGGCAAAAATTGCTGAACTTGAACATATGTTCATTGTTGTTGTTGTTCACCAATGGCACTGGGGATTAATTGATCTGCATCATTTTCCCTCTGGCTTCCCAATATAAAGTCTGTAAGTTATCACATTTAAGGCCTTTGCATTTGGCGAGATGTTGTTTGTTCAGGATAACATCTTCACAGAGAGTGCACTAAGTGTAGGTAGGCATCGTATCTTGTAGAGATGTTCTGCAAGGCAATCGTGGCCAGTTGCCATCCCAAATAAGGCCACTGCAGTCTTCCTTGGCATTTTTTGTATATCAACTCTATCTTTAATATTCTTATAATCTTTATCCTTTAATTTATCTTCTTCATCAAGTCTCTGCTGTCTTTTGAAATGTTTTGTTTATTTATTTCTATTTGTCCTACAGGTTTTATTTGTTGTATTGCACCTTTCTTTGCTAATTGATCCACATGTTCATTGCCCAAAAGTCCAACATGAGCTGGGATCCATTGTAGAATGACATGATTTCTAGGTTCAACTGCTTTAATTAGGCTTCTTATTTCTTTAATATTTCTTGTTGTTTTATTATTGTAATTTACTATTCCATCTATGGCTGATTTTGAGTCTGATAAGATGACTATTTTTTGTTTTATGTATGGTCTATATAAAATGTTCCATAATGACATTCTATGATGGAGAATTAACATATGTTCATTGTAACCAGATACAAAATGCTTCTCTGGGTGAAAAGTCAAATTCATTAAGAATTTGGACTCTTAATCAGTCTTAATATTCCAGGCATGGAAATAGTAAACCACCATTGTAAAATTCATGTATGAAATAATGTACAATGTAATTATAATATGTATGTGCTACTGCCACAGATTTGTTATATGTACTGCCCGGGGAAAAGCAGTAGAGTAATGTGGGCTGTTGTGCACTAAATAAACAAAAAAGGAAAAATTGTAGGATTCTCCACACATCATACTACTCAATTTCTCTATTGCTACTATGTTTCTGATGTAGCTCTTGCTATTATCCTCAATGTACTTGATCATTTCTCCAAACTTGGTGTTCCTCTATCTTAAACAGGCTTTCTAAAAGTGCTGCTTCCAGGAACCAATCATATGGAGTGCCTTGCTGTTGGCTAAATTTCCAGTTGAAAACTATTCTGTATACAATTGCCATTGCATTGCAATAAGTAGCACATATTTCTTGATAAAAATAACTCACACAGTTGCTAAAGCAATTGCCATCGGATGGCTTTTAATTAAAACCAAAAGAACTAAAGCTTTAAACAGAAAATAAAACTACATGTAGTTTATAATAAAAATAAAACAACAAAATGAAACAGTAACATCCTGAATACAGAAGAAAATCACATATCATTTCTTTAATTATATACCACAAGCACTTGATGATATGCTTATACGAACATTATTGTTGACTTTTGTGACCTTTTTAATTTCTACAGGTTTCCAACATGTTTAGTTACACTTTTTATAATGTTCAGTTTACTTTGATGCAAACAGATCATAGAAACAAACTCATCTTTTAAGCACAACTTCTCCTTCATACTACACAGTTTTTAAATTTTTTTATAAATAACATTTAGGGCAGTAGTATTAAATCAAAATCACAATGGGAGCACTTCATCATAAATTTCTGCTATCAAAGATGCAAAATTTATTCACTAGCACAATCAAACTAATAAGACTTTGTCAGATGCTGTTCCAATTTAGGTCAAAAATGTAAATGTAATATTACCAAATTATGACAAATGCCTCAAAATTCTTTCCATAGCTGTTATTTCAGGCGAAAATATTAACATGGAGGAACATGCACATGTGAAATTATACTTATATACCCCAATAGAATAGAAATAAGTATTTGTATAGATGCTGAACTTAGGAAGTGAGATAAAAATAGTGCAAAAGGTATATTTTTTTCCACATATGTTTCCTCCCTGTACAAGAGTATCTGACTTCGTAAATGAAGATTGCAGAGTTATTGCCAAGGATGACAATGAAAACTGTAGCATAGACTGATAAGTCCAGAGAAATATGTGCAAAATACTAGATTTTGTAACTGTGCATAGCCATTGAAAACGGGCTAAAAATTTGTGCATGATTTAAAATTCTATGTGTGGCAGAGTTATTCTAAGAATACTGGTATGCATTCCATAATGTGCTGGTATTAAGTTTACTGGTTGTTTATAAAGTAACCAAATACACTTTGAGGGAATAATTACACTTCTGGCATAATAATTAGCTGTAACCATATCATAATTATCTCATGACACATTACCATGAAGTTGAATAAGCATGGCCTCAATTTATTCTATCACATGGTGCAACTTCCATTTGCTGTATTGTATTGAACTATTTTACATTATGTTATGTGTATTACCATAATATTTGCATTCTGTGCCACATGAGAATTAATTTCATAATGACACACATTAATTCATTGGTGTCCTATTTAAATAGCCTCATGGCTATCTCAGAAATCTGATTTAAATCTCTATACAGCTGCGAGAATGCATTTTAAAGTTTAAAAATTCATATAAAAATCAACCAATATAGTTTTCTTTTTCTTGAAATTTTGTATGCATGATACTGGAAGCTTTAACTTACCAGCTATGATGGCTTAATATAATTGTTGGGTGTGGTGATCTTAAAACAACTTTTTCCATTGCTAAGCACTTCTACTTTTTTTTCCCCTTTTTGTAGCATAAAATGCATCTTTTTCTTACTTTTTTATTGTCTGTGGGTCAAATATGCAGGATTTAGCCTACAGTCTCAATTGGGTACCTTCAACTGAAGGTAAACCTCTAATATTGCACTCTGGCAGTGTTACATTTTGAAGCAACATTGGTTCTGAAGCTACAAATTGAATATGCAATATTGTGTGTCGCATTATAGGAAACAAAGCTGATACGATCTTGCAAATCAACACCTTCCATTTTCTTCTAGTACTCAATGTCACACTTTGGTTTCTTTACCTCCCCTTTCCCTCTTCTCCACTTGCCTTGCTGTAATGTCAGCAGCTTCATGTTTCATTGATAGGAAACAATATCTCTGTTATTCCTCACTTCACACATACATTCTTTGCAGACCATGTTTCACATTATGTTTCAGTTTATTATGAGTGATATCAAGTGGCATATCCTTTCTATTTACTCTCATGGTACCAACAGCATTAGTTTTTCTGTCCATTTCTCCTCCAAAGAGATCTGGAGATCCTTTGAATGCTAGCTGTGAGTTATAAATGCAATTACATGCAGTTTTACTGATCAGCAAACACACTCAAGCTGTGCTCATCATATGATTTAAACACCATTACTAACTTAGGTGAGCACAGCTCGTCATATGACTCAAATGGGTTAATATCCATATACTGTATGTATTTATCTATAAATTTATCACTGTCACAATAGTCTGGTGTTGTAAGCGGTCACCTTTAATAGTTGGTTGTATATAATTTTCTCCCACTCCAGCTCCTGAGTGCTATTTCAGATGCTCCTGGTAATTGTTAAGTATAGTATTTTACACATTTTTATATGGCACCATCATAATTCTGTGCTGCAACTTTTATTGCCATTCTTGTCAATGATTCCACAACTCCTTTCTCCCTTGTAGGGCAATAATCAAAATTAAAATTGAGTCTTATGTATTGATGCTGTTTAACTGCCATGGTTCTTAGCGTTCCATTCTATATTGGCCGTGAAAGACTGGAAAGTTTGCTCAGAGGCCTCTTTATCTGGCTTGAGGTTCTTTTATGTGTCATAAATCTATGATATGGGACTATTGGCTTTAGTTCCCTTCTGAAGGAAGCCATGCTAAGGATTTTTACACCTGAAAAAAATCCATTGCCCTCTGCTGGGTTTGAACCCACAACCCCGGGAACCAGAGGCTAGCATGGTACACCAAACCATGGAAGATGACAAGGCAATAATCATATATCATCTCTCTTTCAGCATGTCATGTGAAAAATCTTAAAATTCCTATTTTTAATTTGACTTATTCAGAATTTTGACTGAGATGTAATAATACAGAGAGAGCCCAAAAACTATAAACCGGCTGCATGGTGTTTTTCCTGTCTGCATCCTCGGTGCTCGTTGCCATCTGCTGCTATCATAGAAAGGCACAGATGAAATCATATAAAATTTTTAAAACTGGTTTTAAAGGCTTTACTTACCAACTTTATAAAAGGAGGTGCTGAAACTGGCCACCGCCATTGTCCATACATTTTTGGCACTTCTTTAAGAAACTATCCATCACTTGCTGTCGTTCACGTTGAGAAATGTTGGCAATTTCCTGGTGGATATATTGTTTCAATTCTTCCAGGGTGTGTGATTTTGTCTTGTACACTTTGTTTTAAGTTACCCCACAGATAGAAATCACAGGGGGTTAAGTTCAGGGGACCGAGGGGCCCACAAATCTCTACTAATAATTCTGTCCTCGAACACACTTTCAACTGTTCTCATCGAAATTTTGACTGTATAAGCTTTGCAGAGTCTTGTTGAAAAATGGCAAAATCACACTCCATGGCTGTTAATTCTCTAAAAAAAGGGGGCAAAATTGTATTCACATATGTACGGGTGTCAACTGTTGACTTGAAAAAAATTGAAAGTGTATTTGAGCACAGAATTATTAGTAGAGATTTGTGGCCCCCTTGGTCCCCTGACCTAACCCCCTGTGATTTCTATCTCTGGGGCTGCTTAAAACAAAGTGTACAAGACAAATCCACACACGTGGAAGAATTAAAAAAAAATATCTGCCAGGAAATGGCCAGCATTTCTCAATGTGAACTATGGCAAGTGATGGATAGTTTCCTAAACAGGTGCCAAAAATGTATGGACAACACGGCCAGTTTCAGCATCTCCTTTCATAATGTTGGTAAGTAAAGCCTTTGAAAATATTTTTAAAAATGTTGTGTGGTTTCATCTGCGCCTTTCTATGATAGCGGCAGATGGCAATGAGCGCCGAGGACGTGGACAGAAAAAATGCTGTGCAGCTGTTCATAGTTTTTTGGCCCTCCCTGCATAAAACACAGACAATGTTAAACATTTCAGTGAACTATAACTGCTCATTTTTGAGCCAATGTTTTTGTTCCTGATTTATACATACTCTAGATGTTCTCAGGCTTCAAGCTAGGTGAAGTTGGTGGAACACATGTTTTCGGGAGCATACATCTCACTCATCTTCAGGACGCTGATGCTAGGAAAGCTTCAGCTTTTACTTTGATTTATTCATGATTTATTTGTTGCTTAGAAATGCTCCAGATGTCAAATCTTGTTTGTTATATGGCTTACTCAAAATATTAATTTGGGCTTAAAATACCATTAAAAACATAATTATGTTTAACTGTTCTTCCACACAAGCCATGTGTAGGACAAGGCTGGAAAGGTAAATCAGGTGATTGAAAGATTCAATGCTATGTCGTACCGGCATGTTGCCATGGTAGCTCAGTGGTTAGAGCACCTGGATGGAAACCGGGATATCTGTGGTTCAAATCCCGACGATGGCACGACAGTAATTTTTCACAATTATGTTTAAATTTCTTAAAACTGTAATGAAGCTAGTGGGAGAAAATAAGCCTTTGCCATTTGTGCGAGCATCTTCAGCATTTTACCATCACATTAAAGAATGTGTAATAAAGAGTAAAGAACCTAGCTGAAAATAAAATATGCATATTAATTATTTATTACACAATTCCTGAAAATTCTACTAAAATTTGAAGTTAGCTGATAAAACATTGCGAGATAGAGCGTTTTAAACAGTGAAAAATGCTGAAAACGTTTTCTGAGAAAGCAGTATTTTAATTTTGAATGCACATTACAGTATACATACAATGGTATTTAACTAAGTGTGGGTAGATTTTATCATACTGAACATTTATGAATCAAAAGCACTAAATGAAAGTGTGTATAAATATAATAAAGATTGGAAAACCAATATTTTGTTCATGGTTTTTCATTAAATTTCACAGAAGTAAAAACTGAGTGACAATAGTCTTCTCTCGGGGGAGGGACAACTAAGTTACATACCTAAATACCTTCTATACATTTTTCCTCTAAGAGCTTCAAATATAGTCTTGTACAACATCTGACAAAGCCGCCTTGTAAGTTTTGTTTATATTTTTGAGCAAATAAAACCTTTTAGCATTAGATTTGACTGTAAAATGTCTTTTGTGGTTATGTATAGAGTCAGTAATGACAGCATGAAATACAAAATCTCTTGCTTTTCTTGATTTATTTTTGTATTTACTCATAATGTTGAAAACATATCGAATCTTTTTTACACCACAGAGTAGGATTTATCTAAAACTATGGGGAAGAGAGGAAGGCTGTACAATAAACTACCCAAACATACCTGCATCCCAATAATAGCATAGATGAAGAACAGCATGGCTATAAGGAGGCAGACATATGGCAGGGCCTGTAATCAAGAAAATAATGTGCAACGTTTTGTTAATGTCATGAAGTTCTTTAAAACCTTGGATATTAGCATCTTTTCTATACATCATGCATTTTTAATTCATGCACTTTTACTCATGGAGGAATAATGTTAACTTAAGATTCTGAATAAGGGCAAAACTTAAAAGTATGTGAAAATTAAAACATATGAGTCACATATTAAAATATACTTCACTAAAGACAGATGGTTAAGAACAGGAAACGTTTTTCGGAGACGTTTGTCTCCATCTTCAGCTGTTTGGTGACTGACGACTGGCTGCCATTGTGACCTTGATGTCTTCTAGTGGTAGTTCTACATAACTTCATTGGTTCAACAAATAAGAAATTTGAACACCAGATTGAAGGAATACCAAAGAAATATCAAGAACAAACAAACAGACAAATCGGCAGTAGCTCACCACTTTTGGTTGGATAATCATGAAATTATCATGGACAAGATACTAAATTGTTAAAACCTGTAACTTCAGCCTTAGAATTGGAAATTTGGAAAAAGATTTATATTTACAAAAAATAAAATAATTTGTTGAACTTTGAGATCCCACCGCGAATGAACTAATGAAGTTATGTAGAACTACCACTAGAGGGCATCAAGGTCACGAGGAATGGCAGCCAGCCGAAAAATGTATCCTGCTCTTAACCATCTGACATAAGTGAAGTATGTTTTAATATGCGATTCTTTATATATTTTAATATGTATATTGCTTCACTTTCAATAGTGCTTCGAATTTTAATCATTTTAAAAATTTTATGTGAAAATTCTCTGCTCATTTCTGCATTTCATTAATCAAATACTAAAATGGTTAAAGTGTTTAGAAATATTAGCAGGACTCTTTAACCAAAAAGGGGTATCAAAATATATTGAGCTCTTATGTACATTTCTAATACTGGTCAATACCACTCCTAAAATCTTTGAATGGTATGTAAATTTAATGAAATGTATGTTTCAGAACTTTAAAAAGTTTTATTTTATGAAAAGTGAAATGAAATTGCAAAAGTTTTTCCTTGTTGACTCCAGTTACATACTTTTTCTGCAGGTTTTTGATATATTGCCATTAAAAGACAATTCACCAGCAAAGAGAATAGGTTTATAGCCAGAATATTGAGCAACAGATCGTTTGTGTGTGTGAGAAACAGGACAGTTCTAGGAATGATTTATCTCAGTATCTACTGTTTTTGTGATAAACATTAATTAATTTATTTTTGTTCATTTTGATAGGTACTCCTTGAGCTGTAATTCATAAGTAAGATCTAAGTATATTTTGAGCAATTTCACTTATTGTAATGGGGTGCAATTTTTCAGTAGAATATTATGATCAATTAAGTCAAATGCTTTTGATAAGTCCAAAACACTCTCACACCAGTATCTTTATCATCACTCAACTATCAATAAGGGTGTAACCATTAATATTAACCCTTCTCTTGCAGAATTATTTGGGACCAGATTTAACAAAGGTTGAAACTTGCTCTAAAATTGAAAGTATTATGCTATTTACACTGATTCATGCACATTATAACTCATATTGTGTAAAAGTAAGTGATCATGCCTGACTTTATATTGATTTTGAAAAAACTCACTAAGATGCTATGTGCAAAAACTATCTATGTGCTGAAATCTATAAACATTGATATTACATACTTGCAAGTTCTCTCTAAATGGGCGTTTTTTCTATCTTGGTGTGTGTGTGTGATAAAGTTTAATACACTCATCTGGACGGAAATGGGCTTGTTGAATAAAGTACCAATGTTGGTAACAGCATGTAATACCTGCAAATCCAGGCATGCAGCACTGTCATCACTTGAGTCACCCGAGCCATTGTTGCACACAGCTTGTAATGGAGTGGCTTCTATATTGCTTTCCTCTCCTTCTGAGCCAAATAGCTCAAAGTAAGAAGAATTGCTACTCAATTCATTTACCAATGACATTATTTCACTATTTTGTCAGTTTCAGTGTCATATTGCATGTGATGCAAAAGACTAAATAAGCAGAACTACTCACACACGCATGTGCGCAACCTCATAAACTTGTGGCTGGGAATCCACCTTGAACATATTTTAACTGGCTATGAATGACATCTTGCATCCTGCTGACATCTGATAATGGTTGTGCAATACATTAGATAAATCCAGCTATAAATTCTCAGTTGGTAATTAAGTTTATCTCGGCTCTAGATGGTTGCATTCCAACTGCAAAGAATTATGATATTAAATTCATCTTATGTGAGCCAAAGCTTGGTAATATACTGTATTTACCCAAAAGTGCGCCCCATATTTGAAACTTAAAATTATGAAAAAAAGTGTTTGTATTGAAGGTAAAGCATATCAATGACAGAAAATAGGTGATATGTATTTTATTTGAATTTATTTAATACAACAATGGATTTATCGTATATATAAACCATCAGATTATAGATTTGAAAGTGCCCTATTGTTAGGTGACATTGTTAAAGAAGAAAATTAGTTTTATGTACTGTTTTTTGCACCCTGTTGTTTTTATGATAACTTCCTTTGTCCCCTTCTCAGTAATAGTGTAGTTCCATGGCATATCAAACTAAATTGACATCTCATCAGCATTGCCTATTTGCCCCATTGAAAATTTCTTTTTCTTCCGAAGTGAAATGGCATACCGCTGAAACGTTTGTAGTTTGTCCTCAAAATCTGCAGGAAGCTGCTGGCACATTGTTGTACAGCATCTTAGAGATAAACCTGTCCGCTGCATGAAATGATCCACCCATCCACAGCTAGGCTTAAACTCTTGTTTCAGAATACCAAGAACTTCAGGCTCCTCTTTAGCTTTCTTTCGTATAGTCACAGGCTGCCTATTCTTCCTCCTTTCACGCGAAAATTTCAACATTTTTTCTTCAACTTCAGGATGTCTTCCTTTGCAAGGACCTGTAAATTACTTCCTATTAGCTTTAGTAGCAAATAATGATAATTTCTGTTTTCGCCACAAGTGAACATTGCTCTCTGATACATTGAACTCCCTTCCTGCCTTTCTATTACCATTTTTTTCAGCATAAAGGATTACTTTACGCTTTAAAGAAGCATCATAAGATGTTCTTCTCTGTTTGCCCTTGCCCTTAATATTGTAACTAAAAACACTCAATAGTAATGGGCCAATGATAAATGAGAGGCTAGCTTGTCGTGAGTTTCTGGATGTATGTTAACTCCAGCAATCCATTGTGATGTAATAAACGAAAAATTTGAATGAATTTACAGGCGTTCTACAGAATGGATTTGCACTCGAATCTAATGCGCCAGCGAATCCAATGCACACCATGATTTTGAGTGCTACATTTGGTCAAAACAGGTGCACATTAGATTCACGTAAATACGGTACTTATAAAATGTTAATACCTTTTAACATATTAGCTAATATTAATTCAAAAATAATTTTTGATTTCTTAAATGCTATGGTTTGATAGATTTTTTACACTTATATACTAGGAGTTCCTGAGTTTGGTGATTTGTGTAGAAGAGTTGCTTATATTTCTGGGAGACCACTTAGTTCTGGTTGATATCCGTTAAACTGGAGTAATTCTCTCTTCTGCAATGTTGAAAATCTTATTTCTTATGGACCCACTGTTCCTCCCTTATTTCTTTACAGGTGGTTGTAGCAAACATTAACATTGGTGCTTTCTTTAATTACTAATTTGTGTTGTTTTCATTTCTGTGTCCTGTGTTTGTTAATTTACTATTTTTCATTAATTCAGCATAGATGTCCTCTTTATTTCTTTGTGTTGCCTCTTGTGATTAATATCAAACACAGGGTAATGGGTTCCATTCTTGTTCCTTAATTTTTATCCACAATAATTCATTTTGTTATTTGTTGGGTTTTTATCCTCTCTCCCCACTTGTAGTATACAGCCATTGCATAGCTTTTAGCTGTGCTAACATTTTTATGCCTTCGTTTAAGTGGCTTTGACTGACATGAAGGTGCATATCTACATGCAGAGTTCAAACTAAGTATTCTGATAAGGAAATATTTGGTTTATTAGCAGATATGCATCTAAAAGGAGCAACTTTTACTTGAAATTTCAAATTTATTTTGTTGAACTTTAGTCTTAGAATTTAAATCCAAAGATATCTTCTCATTATAATCGAGAATAATAACTGATAAGAAGGGCAAATATTCCTTCATCCCTCTATTTATTCAGCCCTGGAGGAAGATTTCTTGGGTAAAACATTAGGCGCTTAGTTTGATCTGCAAAGTGTTTCTTAAATCAGCTAACAACACATGTTTTGCCAACATTATTTGCATAAGCACATATACTAAAGTATTATATTTTATGATATTCTTTATAGGTTGACTTTGAATATCTTTTATTCTTGATCCAAGTTTCACTACTCCACTGATGCTCTACTTGTTTCCTAGGTTATGTTAGATCAACTAAATACAAATTACATGTAGAGAATCAGTATCTCATAACATTGTTGTATAAAATCTTGTTGTTTAACACAGAAGTTAATGCAACAAGATTAGAGCTACTGAAACATGAAGGTCCATTTTCCATACTGTTTTCAATTTGGAAAACAAATGTCTACATAATATGAAACATTTTTCATACTGTTTTTCTTATAAGATACTGAAATGCTGTGTAGATATTTTTAATTTTATTTTGCCTTTTGTGATGTAAAGGAGTTCATATTTTTTATGCTTATGAACTAGGGCTACTTTCTACTAGTGTTTACTTAGGTATTGAAACTGTATTTGCTTTAAATAGATGTTTGTATTTATATAATACAGTGTATGTAATCTGCATAATATATATCTTGACAATGCCATCTGTATATGTTTACCTTGGTGAAAGTAAGAAGATAGAACCATGTAAATCATATTTCAATAGTGTAATATTATAGTATTGTAGCATATCATATTACAAAATATTAAATGAATAGTTTTATGAGGCATCTACTATCTTGACATTTGTTTCTTTGTGCATTTATTTATTATAATAGTGTATTCTATGACAATAAAGTTTAGATTCCATACAAGAATGATGTGAACAAATGCCTAGCATATGTATACATTTGTAATAAGACTAACATTACCTCCATGAGTTCAATGCAAAAATTGTTGCATGCCATTGTATTACTTGTATTACTGCAAATTAAACTATAACATAATATTAAAAAGTGTACATACAAAACAGATTTTACTTATCTACATACGAGACTTCATTCATGGAATGATGTCTTAGTATAATCTGGAAATTAAATCAAATGCATATTAAACATTTTAGTATAAGTGAATGAAGCTTCATTAGTGGATTAGCTGCAACAAGTTTGTATTCTCGACAATAACAGGGAGCACTGTTTAATACATTTTAAGCCTTAAATAAATAATTCTATTGATTTTTAAGCAACCTTCCCTTCAAAAAATTGGAAAGGAAGCTTATCTCATCAAAATAATTAACAGCCATAATATTCTGATTAATAGGAGGGATTTTAGGAAGGTTCACTGGTTAGGTAGTTCTGAGTATAAGCTGATAAAAGTTATAAATATACATTAAGCTATATAATTGGCAAAGCCTCCAGAAGTGAAAATGAAGTCTTTTATTTTAACATAATATTTTTTTCTAAACTTGTAACTATAATACCAACAAGGCATGGTTTGGAGAATGAATTGAGGGGAAGTGTTGGAAATCTGATAGAGTAATTCAAATGTGTCAGTAATTCCTGAATAACACTGCCAGAGGCATGCCTTAAAAAATATTCTTTTGCTATACAGTAAGCTGTGTTGTTCTCTCTCTGCTAGGAATGTTTTTTCAAACATTAATGTACATATAATACTAACTTGCTTGAATAAACTTATAGTTTAATATCACTATCAAATGATGTGAATGTGTTCCTGCTTGGAAGTTTTCTGAATATCTTACAGTTGACAATGGATGGTATTTTTTTAATTTAATATTTGAGTTGATTCATGACATAGTACTTCATCTACATTTAATAAAATTCAGATATTTTTGAAAGCTTTGCTTTCATCTTCAGCTGTAGTACAAAGAAAGAACTTTTAAAATGATGACGAATGATTGATTTTTTAAGCTAGTTATATGAACTTGATATTTGCAGCACTAACTTCATTTACTTGTTGGATAATTAAGATATGTTTCAAGAGCAATTGCCCTAGTCATCAGCTGTAGACTGACTGGCAGAACTATTTCAGCTGCTTCCTGCATCTGTTTGGAGACAACTGGTGGTGAGATGAAACTGTTGAGGTCATTTGCTGGAATATTGAAATTCATAACCCTTTCATGATGTTTTATAATATGAATTTTTCTCTAGGTTGAAAGTTCTGCTGCATTTTGGAGAGCTTTTAATAATGTCGTCTCTTATTTTATCTCATAGTTATATGTCCAAAAATGTGTAGCAACTGCTGAATTAACTCTTATAGTCGTATTTTTCAAAAGCATACTTTTGTCCTTATTTCCATATTTCTTTTGGTTTTTCCAATATACATTTGGTCACAATACAAGTAGTTGATTTGATACATTCCAGATTTTTTATGTTATGTAGTTTGTCCTTTGGAGATGCATTCAGTAGGTTGTTTTTTGTTTGTTTGTAATTGTTTTGTGAGGACAGAATTATGTTATGCTCTTTAAATATTTTGCTGAATCTATTGTGTGCCCATGAGTGGTATGTGAATTTACTCTACTTCCTTTTTTCTTGGATGACTTTGAGTTTGGAGGTGTCTTTTATGCCTTTAATGGCAAAATATGCATAATATATTCTTCTATGCGCTGTAGCACAGGACTTAGTAAGCTTCTTCAGGACAGGTGACTCTACCATCTGAAACTCTACACCCTACAAATAGCTTGCTACATAAAGGTGCAACCAGCTAAGCAGTTATAACCAGGTATTTAGCAGTGGAAACTACCAAGGTTCAAATCCCACGCAGGAAGGAAGCATTTCTCCCCACCCAGGTAAATATAATGTTTATTATACACATGGCAATATAATTTCCAATGGTCAAAGTTTATTTGAAAGGCATTTATGCTCACACATAAGAATTGCAGTACCTACTCTTCTTGGTATGAAATGAATAAACAGTCTTAAATGAAAAGTTATGTAAAATATATAAATTAATATTGCATGCTATATCCTCTGTTTTTATTATTGCCTTGAATCTTCAGAGCATTTATTTTGAAAATGAAGATGATTAATTTACATTTTTGTGATTAATTATGAATGCCTTATAATTAAAACATACACTATGTGATCAAAAGTATCCGGACACCCCACAAACATACGTTTTTCATCTTAGGTGCATTGTGCTGCCACCTACTGGCTGGTACTCATTATCCACAACCTCAGTAGTCATTAGACATCATGAAACAGCAGAACGGGATGCTCCGTGGAACTCATGGACTTCGAACGTGGTCAGGTGATTGGGTGTCACTTGTGTCAGAAGTCTGTACGCGAGATTTCCACACTCCTAAATATCCCTAGGTCCACTGTTTGTGATGTGATAGTGAAGTGGAAACGTGAAGAGACATGTACAGCACAAAAGCGTACAGGCCAACCTCGTCTGTTGACTGACAGAGACCGCCGACATTTGAAAGGGTCGTAAAGAGTAATAGGCAGACATCTATCCAGACCATCACACAGGAATTTCAAACTGCATCAGGATCCACTCCAAGTACTATGACAGTTAGGTGTGAGGTGAGAAACCTTGGATTCCATGGTTGAGCAGCTGCTCATAAGCCACACATCATGCAGGAAAATGCCAAACGACGCCTCGCTTGGTGTAAGGAGCATCAACATTACAAGATTGAACAGTGGCAAAACGTTGTGTGGAGTGATGAATCATGGTACACAATGTGGCGATCCGATGACAGGGTTTGGGTACGGCAAATGCCCAGTGAACATCATCTACCAGCGTGTGTAGTGCCAACAGTGAAATTCGGAGGTGGTGGTGTTATGGTGTGGTCATGTTTTACCTGGAGGGAGGGGCTTACACCCCTTGTTGTTTTGTGTGGCACGATCACAGCGCAGACCTACAATGATATTTTAAGCACCTTCTTGCTTCCCACTGTTGAAGAGCAATTCAGGGATGGCGATGCATCTTTCAACATGATCGAGCACCTGTTCATACTGCACGGGCTGTGGCGGAGTGGTTACATGACAATAAAATCCCTGTAATGGACTGGCCTGCACAGAATCCTGACTTGAATCCTATAGAACACCTTTGGGATGTTTTGGAATGCCGACTTTGTACCAGGCCTCACTGACCTACATCAATACCTCTCCTCAGTTCTGAACTCCATGAAGAATGGGCTGCCATTCCCCAAGAAACCTTCCAGCACCTGATCGAAAGTATGCCTGCAAGAGTGAACGCTGTCATCAAGCTAAGGATGGGCCAACACCATATTGACTCCCAGCATTACCGATGGAGGGCACCACGAACTTGTACGTCATTTTCAGCCAGGTGTCTGGATACTTTTGATCACATAGTATATCTCATCCATTAAAATATACATGGTACCATCATGCATTAAACATTCATTTTACTTGAGAAAAAATACATGGGGGATTTAAACAAAGATAGTTTTAATTACCAGATACATGAATTTGGCTACTCAGCCATTACCATACAACTGAAATGGTATGGATTTTCCTATTTATTGCATATTTTTAAAACAAACATAGGATGATTGTGTACTGTGAATACAGTGTCAGTGTCCGTTGTTTTCCTAATTAGGTTAACTTTTTTTCTTTTTCTTCTTTTTTCTCTTCTTTTCTTAGAGTATTTATGAATGGTGCACTCATTCAGTCAAAGCAAACAAACCCAAGCAAGCAAATTCTCCTCTTCCTCTACAGGGGTCCAGTAAAACCAGACTCTGCATATGACACCATAAGAAAATGTCAATTGGGTTTAAACGTGGCAGTCATGAACGCCACACCACAGAACTACCTCACCTATCTATTTCTGCCTGAATCATTGGTTAGCCCCATCACTGTTATGCATGGAATTGTTCTGTGCTGATGTGCTGCATCCCATACATTATGGATGGAATGATTCAATCAAGCTTCAAAGCTGTGAAGACTTGTTTTAATTTACTGTTTTGAATATATCTGTTTAGTACAGCATGATCATTTTATGGTGAGGCCATGGACTGCGCATATGTATGCTCCACACATTGTCAATTACACTGGAGGTTTTTCATTTCATAACTCCCACATTACTTACTCACAAGTGACAGTAACATGCACTACAATCAGTACTATTCTTCTTATAAGTGTTGTTGGAAGTGGTGTCCATCTGAGTGAAGACATTCCTGGCATCTTCAGATGAAATTTCCATTCACACACATAAGTTCTTCTTATGCCATGTTCATCATTTCTGTTTTTAAATTGTCCTCAAGTTTGTCTATGGTGCGAGGATTGTTCCTATAAACTTTATTTTTTAGGGTTCCACATAAATAGATGCACCAATGTCGTTAATTGCTTCCTCCATTACAACATCTCGGTTTTGTTTTTTAGGTTTAGCATTTAGCAATTGCATTGTTCTAAACTTATTAACCAAACGTCTAATACTTTAACTACCTGGAACTGGAATAGCAGGAAATGTGTCCTGAAATTGTTTACACATCTGTCTACATGATTCGGTTTTTATGTATGTATCATACGTAAGAATTTGTTGTTCAAGCATGAATTTGTCAGCAGGCATTACAGTGGACTAATGGCAGGAAATTAACACTCTTAAGCAAATCACACACCACACAGACGTCTTGAATAAATTTTCACCTTCGAAATGTACAATGCATAACTCCCTTTACAGCACAAACACACAGCAGTGAAGAAGTGCAGCTGATAAAAATAACCTTGAACATGTCATGTGCCACCAGTTGACATCAGAAAAGCACTATACTGCAGTACAGCGTGCTATGCATATAGCAGCACTGTAAAAACCACACTTAAAATGATCGCAGTGTATATGTCTAATAGAATATATGTAGCATGTCAACTGTAAGCTATACAACTTCAACTTAATATTTTGTCATGTTACTGTTTATATATCAAATATTGGAATATACAATTTCTCATACTGTACTTTTCCCCCCCTTTTTTGGAGTTAAAGAGGAGCTTTTTGGCTTCTACACTCGCCATATTGTAAAATGGGTATGTTACAATAATACCCCATCCAAGAGAATGCAGCTTTTTTAGCAACACCTCTAAGTTTCCAACCATAACAATAGGTTTTGGGTCCAGGATATAACAAATTTTTGCCCAATTTGGAACTAAGAGGGAAGAAGAAAAAAAAGAGCTTTTTATATGACTGTTTGTGAACCTTGTTTAGTGACCCTGTGTCTACTGCATATTTGCCAGTATCAAGCAGAAAGAAAGTAATAAGTAAATAGTAATTACAAAAACTGGAAAGTGTAGTAGGTACTCCATTGCTTGATAAGAAAAATTACAATATTTGAAAGCTTCATAATAAGGCTTACGTGGAAGAAAAAGAATTAACACCATATGGATAAAGATCTGGAAGAGTTACTGCAATTGCGTCAAGAAGAAAATGCGACTCAACTAAAATAACAAAATTCTTCATATGTACTTGGAAGTACAAGGACAGTCCCAGAAGTACCCGACCTGATTTATATATAGCGGTTGTTGTTTCAAACAAATGACATGGTAGAAAATACCACCCTTATAAAGCTTAAGTTTGAAGTTTGAACTACATTGTTTAGTAATTGTTTGGCAGCCATTAATAGTAAACTCTCTCAGCGAATTTGTAAACATGGATAAAACTGATCATTGTTATGTGATACAATACTTTCATTTGAAAGGTCTTAGTTCAACTAATATTAAAGCTGAGCTAGATTCTACTCTGGGGGAGTCTGCTCCTTCGTTTACAACAGTAAAATATTGGGTGGCAGAGTTTAACCCTTTCGTGACCAGCGGGACTTATGTATCCCACTTCGGTTTTTTGCATCTCATGGCCAGTGGGATTCATATATCCCACCTTTGACACATCCTGGAAGCCTATTTAACTGCTTGAAATAGTTGTAGTTCAGTTCACGGTTTTTCACACCGAGCAATATGTTGATTGGTTGATGTTAAGAGTTTGTGTTGTGTGAGTTATTGGTTTTTAGCAGTTTTTTCGACATTTTCCCCAATTTTTCTTTGAGATAAGCAATGTAAGTGTATTAATTGCATAAATGGTAGATTTTCACATATATCTCATAGGTTTCTGCAACCTTCTTGTGTATAAATGTCTTCTTCCAACAAATAATTAGTTTTTAACCCTAAGAGTTGCATGACGAATTACTGCAAGAAATGAATTGTATAACCTCAAATTTAGTTTAAAAATTTAATTTTCTAACACAATATGCCAGAGATAAAAAAGTCTCTAAGTTTATTACCTGTGGAACATAAATCACCTACATTATGTTTCTTACTATTATGAATATTTGGCTTCCTGTATGCAAGTGTTGAGTACAGCAGTTTGTGCCTGCTTACCTAAATGTGTTTGCATAACGTAATGGGTAAAGTGGCTGAGAATAAAACTCAAGATACTAGGATCAAATCTTGCTGCTGTACCAGATGTTCTCTCTCATTTTTATAATGCTGGTTTAAGAGTAGTGCTGTATTTTTATTTTTGTTGTTCTAGCCTCTGATTTTATTCCGCTTTAGAAAAGTATCAGCGTGTAACAGTCTGATTGATGACTTGTTCGCAAGGTACATGCTATTTTAGGTTTTTGTCATGTTTTCGACATTTCTTAAAAATATTATCGGAAGCAACCACCCCCACCATTGCATTTTATATTAAAATAGCTTAGAGTAAAGCAATATTTTTCACAAAAAACTGTAATCTTTACTTAAAATCCTCATCGCAATTCCAGAAATCCTCATTAGAAGTCCAGTGGGACACGTATGTCTCGCTAAATATTTTTTAAAGATTGAAACAAGAAAAAGAAAAATAAAATCATATCCTGATTTAGGAGCTACTCCCTTACCAAAAAGCTGAACAAGATTTTAAAGGAAAGATAAGGTCATGAAAGGGTTAAGTGAGGCCGTACGAGCTGCCAAGATGAACATTGCAGTGGTTGACCAAATGAGGTGACCATACCAGAAATTGTGAAGAAAATCCACAAAATGGTATTGGATGACCATTGACTGAAAGTGCGTGAGCTAGCAGACATTGTAGGCATTTTAAAGTGCTGTACATTGAATACTAACTGAAAATTTAGACAGGAGAAAGCTGTGCGCAAGATACATGTCGCATTTACTCACAATGGAAAAAAAAGCAGCGTCGTGAGGATGTTTCAGTCGAATGTTTGGCGATGTTTCGCTGCAATAAAGCAGAGTTTTAGCATCAATTCATAACTTTGGATGAAACATGGATCCATCACTTCACACCTGAGACAAAGGAACAGTCAAAACAGTGGACTGAAAGGGGAGAATCAGCTCCAAAGAAGGTGAAGACAGTTCCATCTGCAGGCAAGGTCATGGCATCAGTTTTTTGGGATGCACGTGGGATAATTTTCATTGTTTATCTTCAAAAAGGAAAAGCAATCAATGACGAGTATTATGCAATCTTATTGCACATTTGAATGATGAAATCAAGCAAAAACGCCCGCATTTAGCAAAAAAGAAAGTTCTGTTTCATCAAGACAATGCACCAGTTCACACATCCATTATCACCATGGCCAAAATAAATGAGTTAAAGTTCCAATTGCTTCCTCATGCATCCTATTCACCAGACTTAGCCCCCTCTGATTATTTTCTGTTTCCAAAGTTGAAGAAATGGCTTGCTGGTAAAAGATTTGCCAACAATGAAGAGGTGGAGTTTGCAGTTGATGGCTAGTTTGCAGAACTCGACAGTTCTCACTGTAAACAGGGTATTGAAGCTATTGAACATTGCTGGGATAAGTGTATTGAGCTGAAAGATGACTATGTAAAGAAATAAAGAAGTTTATTACCAAAAGTTTTGTGTTTTCTTTGTTATGTCAGGTACTTCTGGGACAGCCCTTGTACATTATCAAATCTAATGCAGATGTTGTCTGTAGAGCCAAATTTGAATGTAAGATTCTTTGCTAGAAGAATTTACACTGCCAGTAACTGCAACTACAACATTAGGACTGTAGGGTGGATAGTCAAACAGAGCCTTCAGTATACCTTCTTCATATCTGTTGAGCATACACATGGAAAACATTTATAGAGATCCATTTGTTTACTTTCATTTTTACTTTCTCTACTACTTATCTACAGTGAAGAGAGGAAGTATTGCACTCCAACCAATAATTTAATACCAAGATTTCACCAAAAATACACGTTTTCAGGCTCCCTGAAGTCAAAAAAGGTCTATGTATGTGAATATGTATGTGTGTACACAGCGTAACTACAAAATGGAAAGTCAGTTTAATATCAAACTTGGTATTTTAGTTCTGTCTCCCAAGGATATGAGATGAATATTTTTAAGAAACTCTCCTCAGTTCAAACTACCCTTTACATGGAAAATTCTTTTTATATTTTTTATTTTCTCAAAAAAGGCTCTAACGATTTTGATTAAATTGCTATGTGTTTCAGATATCTCTTGACAAATAAAATGAATATCTTAAATTTTCTGGGAATGGCCTGTGAAGTCCTCTAAATTCTGAATGAATTTTGTATAGCTTGTAAACTGTAAGTGATTGAACAAAAACTTACTTCATAAAAAAAGTAAAGCTTGTTAAAGCACACAATTTCAAATAACATTTTTTGTTGCAATAAGCATTTTAAGTTATTCCTTGCTATTGATTTGAATTTTCAAATAATTAAACATTTTTCAAATGCTAAGTCACTATTTGTTTTTTCTTATGGTCATACAAGGAGCATGGAATTCCAAAGCCATCAGATAGCAATTCTTTTTTAAAAAAGTATGTCTATCACTTTAACCTTCTGTATCCTTCTTATACCCACAATAAATAAGTAAATGTATAATGAAAGTTGATCTTGCTTAACAAGAAGTAGACAGAAGAATAAGATTTTGTAAAAGTAGTTTGTAGGAGAGTGAGTGGAGAAAGTCATGTCAATGCAACATGTTCGATTTCTTATGAGAGAAATCAGTCTGGTTGTTTAAGGCATTTACTAACAGAATCAATACTGCACTATGAAAAGTGTAAAGCCTAATGCAACTTTATTAACCAACATTGAAGAGGATTGAGATTCAGAATAAGTATTATTAACCAAGATTTGTGGGTTGCTAACTTTCTTGTAATGCATTATTACTAGGGGTGCTATTTATATTTTGAGTCTTGGCAACCCTGAATGTTGTAGGTGCCATCTGAACGTTTCCAATGGAAAGTTTGACATTTTTTACCATAATCTACTTCAAACATTTTGTCAATAGAGCTTCATTTGTTTTGTTTACACTAACTTGAAAATTATGTATCAACAAAAACATGGAATTAACTCGTGAAAATGTTTGTGCAACGATTTATTACGACCTTTGATGTGGATTATCAAGACAAGAGTGCATCGATCAACTAACTTCCACATTTGGCAATGAAGCTCCATCCTTTGCCACTGTGAAACACTGGTATAACGAATTTAATCGTGGCCGCCGTTTGCTCAATGATGAAGTTCATTAAGGTTGTCCAAAATCATTTGCTGTGCCAGAAAACATTGATACTGTGCAAAAACTAATAATGAAAGATCATCATGCAACATATTGTGAGATTGAGGCAAACCTAGGCATTAGTTCCACCAGCATATATAAAATATTGCATGATTATTTAGCCCTGAAAAAGGTTTGCTCTCATTGGATCCCACATAATTTGACAAAATCTCAAAAAGATGCCCGTGTCGATTGGTGTACAAAAATGCTCAAGAAATACAATGGCGGTGCCTCAAAAGACGTATATAAGATTGTAACAGGTGACGAATCATGGATCTATGTGTATGAGGCGGAACGTAAACAGCAGTCGACTGTATGGGTGTTTCAAGATGAAGCAAATCCTACAAAAGTTGTTCGCACTCGAAGCACTTGGAAGCAAATGGTCGCCTACTTTTTCAGCAAAACTGGCCATGTGGCAACAGTGCCCTTAGAGGGACGTAAAATGGTCAATGCCGAATGGTACACAACCATTTGTTTGCCGGAAGTCTTCGGCAAAGTAAGGAAAACCAACAAGAACTGTAGGATAGTTCTTCATCAAGACAATGCGAGCGCACACACATCTCATCTAACAACTTAGTATTTGAAAGCTCAAAAAATCGAATTGATGGGTCATCCGCCATACAGTCCTGATTTGGCACCCAATGACTTCTTTTTGTTCCTGAACATCAAGAATAAATTGCGTGGACAACGATTTTCATTAACAGAAGAAGCCATTGATGCCTTCAAAAACCATGTTTTGGAGGTGTCTCAACAAGACTGGAATAAATGCTTTGACAAATGGTTCAAACGGTGGCAAAAGTGTATTGATCATAAAGGAGAATATTTAGAAAAACAATAAAGCAGTTTTCAATCAGAAATTACTTTGTTTTAATTATTAGGCTCAAAATATAAATATTGCCCCTCGTAATATATTAATTTTGGTTACATATACTATTTAAAATCTACAGGCATTTCAAAAATAACAAAGAGAAGAAAGGAAAAGCATGCACAAAAACATGACAGCCTGTAATTTCTGAAATGTAGTGGCAGGTTCAGACATGACAATGCTGCCCTGTTTGATATACTTTGTCTACTGTGTCTTTGCCACATGTGGATTCCCACCACTCTCTTGAACATCTCCATGGCAATTGTATATGAGGTGTTAAATTCTATAAGAAAGGATATGTTTACTGGAAGTAACAATAGATGGCACCCAATGCCTGCTAGCAGAATCAACACATAGATGATACTATAAAGGAATCAGGAAGCATAAAATTCAGAGTTTATTATGTCTGATCATAGCCAAAATGGTGCGGAGTACTCCACAGTCTGCCTTGGAGATTTTGGTGGACCTTCCTCCCTTGCATTTATTTGTGAAGGAGATCATAGTGTGAGTGCACATCGACTTTGGATATTAGGAGAGGTAAAGCTTAAAACTACCCTTAAAGGGACACTTCCTTATTTTAACCAGCTTCAAGAGATATGCCCCATTAAACTGATGGGAGTGGATGAAATGAGGCCTAGCTATAATTTAAAGCTAATTCTTCTCAGTGGTAATACCTCCTGGAATGAGTTGGAGCTAGAGAAAGGGTCTCTACTGATAATTGTGGGCCAAGCATGGGCCTGATGGGAGACAGGTTGGGGACCGGGTCCGAGGCCCTAGAATCGGTTTACCATTCTCCTGGGAAGGTATACTACTGTTTTCCAGGCTGTATGTATGCACCTTAGCCTGTGCGTTGAATTTCATAAATATGCCAGGCAAACGGCAGGGGTGAATATCTGCTCAGATAGACAGGCAGCCTAAAAGTCCTTAAGGCAGTTAAAACCTATCCAAATGATTTGGCAATGGCAAAGAGTGTTAAACAGACTCTTGCCATGGACCTGTTACTCTTTTTTGCCTCCCCAGTGAGATGGCAGACTTACAAGGGCTATCCCAGAAGTACCCGGCCTAACAAAAACACAAAAATTTTGGGAAAAAACATCTTTATCTCTCTACATAGTCTTCTTTCAGCTCAATACACTTTTCCCAGTGGTGTTCAATAGCTTCAATACCCTGTTTATAGTGAGAATTGTCAAGTTCTGCAAAATAGCCATCAACTGCAAACTCCACCTCTTCATTGTTGGCAAATCTTTTACCAGCAAGCCATTTCTTCAACTTTGGAAACAGAAAATAATCGGAGGGGCTATGTCTGGTGAATAGGATGCATGAGGAAGCAACTGGAATTTTAACTCATTGATTTTGGCCATGGTGATAATGGATGTGTGAACTGGTGCATTGTCTTGATGAAACAGAACTTTCTTTTTTGCTAAATGCGGGCATTTTTGCTTGATTTCATCATTCAAATGCCGCAATAAGTTTGCATAATACTCGCCATTAATTGCTTTTCCTTTTTAAAGATAATCAATGAAAATTATACCATGCACATCCCAAAAAAACTGACGTCATGATGGAACTGACTTGCCTGCAGATGGAACTGTCTTCACCTTCTTTGGAGCTGATTCTCCCCCTTCAATTCACTGTTTTGTGACTGTTCCTTCATCTCAGGTGTGAAGTTATGGACCCATGTTTCATCCATGGTTATGAATTGATGCTAAAACTCAGCTTTATTGCAGCAAAACATCGCCAAATACTTGACTGAAACATTCTCACAATGCTGCTTTTGTTCCATTGTGAGTAAATGCGGCACCCATCTTGCGCACAGCTTTCTCCTGTATAAATTTTCAGTTAGTATGTGATGTACAGCACTTTGAAATGCCTACAATGTCTGCTAGCTTGCGCACTTTCAGTCAACGGTCGTACAATACCATTTTATGGATTTTCTTCACAATTTCTGGTATGGTCACCTCATTTGGTCGACTACTGCGATGTTCATCTTGGCAGCTCGTACAGCCTTGCTTAAACTCTGCCACCCAATATTTTACTCTTGTAAATGAAGGAGCAGACTCCCCCAGAGTAGAATCTAGCTCAGCTTTAATATTAGTTGGACTAAGACCTTTCAAATGAAAGTATTGTATCACATAACGATGGCCAGTTTTATCCATGTTTATAAATTCACTGAGAGAGTTCACTATTAATGGCTGCCAAACAATTACTAAAACACGTAGCATCATCAAACTTCAAACTTAAGCTTTATAAGGGTGGTACTTTCTACCATAGCAATTTTTTTGAAGGAACAACTGCTATATATACATCAGATTGGGTACTTCTGGGTACTTGCAAGGAGGGACTTGGGTTTTAACTTCATTGAACCTGAACCACTTTATGTCATGTCTCCCAGAAGTATCAAGTATGAGATAACTTACTAACAAGCAGGGCTCATCTTGAATATTGGAATAGACAAACTACTACCAGCAAGTTTATGCATTAATTTTAGGCCCAGATGGTAAGCAGAGCAAGATTTTTTAAATTCAACTAGATCTAAACTCAGAGGTGTCATCAGCCATCTTATAAGCAACAACACACTGCATAGACATTTACACATAATGGGACTTTACAAGACCCTTTATGCAAGAAATGTGGAAGGAATAATGAAACCTCTTAACATATACAATGCCAGTGTGAAGGTTTTGCCATGTATAGATATGTATCCTTGGGCTTCAAGGATATAAGAAGGGCAAACTTCAAGGATGTGTTCTGTTTTATTGGGAAGATTAAGAGGCACAAAGGGTTTATGTGTCTACTTCCAGCTTCAAAAGAGACCACTGATTATTTCATCATCAACATCCCCCCCCCCCCTTTTTCTACTTTGTTGTAATGTCTTAAAATTTCTTATCAAGCTTGTTATAACTACATTTTTGTGACTATAATGTGGAAGTCAAATGAAGTCAAGCTGGCAACTTAACAATCAAGCACATGTTTGTTGCCATTTCACAGCCATTTAATGTTGTTGAATGAAGTACACTCATATTTGCTATAGATATTGTTCTAAACTGTTTTTCAGTAATATCATAACCATTTGATAGCATTGTTTTTCATTATAATAGTTTCACAAAACAATCACTTTGTCTTAGTGATTATGCTTATATGTATGTTTTTCATTTGTACCACCAGAGGCAATGTTAGCATTTACACTATTGCTCAACATAAACCTCCATCACAACACAAACCTCCATCACAATGAAGCGTCAATCCTACACTTTGGGGAAATTTCTTCTAAGTAATACTAATAACACACCTTCTTATGTTCAAAAGCACCAAATGCATACATCAAATGATGACTTATAATACACCCAAAAGTCATGTTTTTCTATTTATGAAAACATGGCAGAAACACTTTTTCTCACATTTTCTACATCCAGCAGTAATTGGAAGTGAGAATGCAGAAATCTGCAAGTTGCTAGGTTTATTTGAAAATTCCTAACATACATTTTTTCATTTTTCTGCAAAACTATCGAAGTACTGCTATTTGCTAAGGTATACCCAGCATATTATACAATATTTTGCATGAGAATATCAATTGTGAGTTAACTCCATAAAATTGTCTATAGAGTAGTTTGGTTTTGTGATAAAGCCAGTCCTCTGGTTTGTGGATAGTGGGCAAGTCCTACAGTGCTAGCTATGATTGGTTGGAGAGAGAGAGAGAGAGAGAGGGAGAGAGAGAGGTGGCACTTCCAGGTAAGAAAGCATCTAAATGGCTAATCAAGAAGAATGGTGAAACTTCCTCTCAGTCGCATAAGAAATTTCTTTAAGGTTCTTGAGGGTATAAAAGGAGCATATTGCATATTCGCTGCAGCAACAAGGTTGTTGATATGACATAGTGTTGTGAGCTGTTTAGTCAGCAAGTTCTGATGATGTGCATTGAGCAAAAAGCAAGAGAGAAACAGAAGAGCAGTTAAGTGAGCGAGTGGAAGAGAGACTGCATTTGACACTGAAGTGAACAATCAAGGAAGAGAGATGTCAACACTCTAGGGGTGACCAGAAGGGGGCTGCTTTGTGTGTGTACACGCAAGTGACTGGTAGAAAACTGGGCTAGGTCACTATATTAAATATCTGCTTTGTCTGAAATAAAATTTTTCAGCTGGTCTTTACATTTAAGGGTAACCTTATATAAAGGTAACTCCTTTTCTGGCACAAAGAAAAGACCTGCTCCGTATGAAACATCATGGCTTTATCTGAATGGAAATTTCCTGTATCAGAATGTGTATATTCCTCTTTGTCTTTCCTTTTTACAATTTTCTCATAAATATTACATTCAATCATTACTTCAAGCATTTATGAAATTAGATATGATGATTTTAAAAGAATATACATAGGTAAGACAATGAGAACTAGACACAAGGTTTAAAGGATACACAAGATATGCAATATTTATACAAATTGATAAATGTACAAAGGTGGATTGATAAGTCAGTGACTTTTTAAAGAAAATAACAACCTTTTCCAAAAAAATCAATTTTATCAACAGGATCTCCTTTCAATTCAATACATGTTGTCCAACGTTTCTCCAATTTTTTTAACCCTTCCAAAAATATGATTTTTCGAAGTCTGCAAAATATGAGGTGGTTTATGCCATCATGTGTTCACTGGACGTGAATTTCTTCCAGCAAGCCAATTTTTCAGGTTTGTGAAGAGGAAGAAGTCACTCAGAGCCAAATCTGGAGAATATGGTGGGTGAGGTAGCAGTTTGTAGCTCAATTCCACTAATTTTGCGATGGTAATGGCTGACTTGTGTGCGGGTGGATTATGCTGGTGAAGGAGAGCGTTTCTTCACCAAATGGGGTTGTTTCTTTAACAATTCCTTGCGAAACTGATCCAGCATTGCGACATTATATGAACCTGTGACCGTTTTACCGTTTTCCAGGTAGTGGATGTCTATCACCCTTTGTGAATCCCAAAAGACAGCTGCCATGATTTTTCCTGCCGACGGAATGGTTTTCGCTTTCTTTGGAGCAATTTTGCTGTAGGAAATCCACTGCTTTGATTATTGTTTGATAGTAATGTATCCAAGTTTCATTAACCATGATATAACACCACAAAATCTCATTTGGGTTGCGCTGGAACATGTTCAAACATCGCTGTGAAATGGTCACATTTTCAACTGTGAGCAGTTGCGGCACCATCTGCCTTCTCATACCCAAAAATTCGTGCAGAATGTTATACACCCATTCACTTGAGATGTTACGGTCTTGGTTATATCACGGATTTTCACTCGGCAGTCTTCCAACACAATATTGTTAACTTTATTCACCATTTCTGCTGTTGTGACCTCAACCGGCCGTCCTGTGTGCACGGCATCTCTTGTGCTCTAACAGCTACATCAAAATTCTGTGACCCACTTGTGAACCATGTCATGTGATGGAGCAGAGTCCCCATAATACTTGTTCAGCTTTTCTTCCTTTTCCTTCTCCATCTTACCATGCAAAAAGTAGTGCTTAATCAGAACACGAAATTCACTTTTCTTCATTTTTTACGAAGCAACACACATCTTATTTTAGACAATCTCAACAATGTTCTAAGAAACAAATGACAAATTTCTGCGATTATACCCTGAATAGATGTAAGACTTGGGTGTAATCAAGAAACCTGTGATTAGAGCGCTATCTCTCGTCAAAGTCATGGACTTCTCAATCCGCCCTAGTATATTGCAGTATCAGAGCAAATCATCAGCTGAAATGCCAAAGCCTTTAAACGCCATTCAGAAATTGAATTACTTTTTGGGAAAACTATTTATGCACACAAATTGCATAATTTGTTAAATTTTAATGTACCATATGAAAATAGTTTCATATTTACAATTGATCCAGCCAGGAAACACCATCCGCAGGAAACAGGAGCGAGTCTAGGCTGACAATGAAGATGATAATCTCTGAAACCAGTTCCGTAAGTTTTTGATAAAAGTGAAGCTGGAGTGATTAAAGATTCACTTTGAAATATTTCATAAGTTACATAATCCTCTGCATGAGGGTCTTTTAAATCTTTTAACTCGCATAGAAGTGCAACTGTTAATCCATTAGTAGCTCCAAGTTAGTTTCATACATGTGGGATAAACTGTGTGACCTATTCTTTTGCAAAATATCTTATTCAGAAAAATAATATTGTTAATGAATCTATATTGTTTGAACATTAATATTTGTATACTATTTTTTACTTTCTCTACTACGTATTTACAGTAAGTAGAGGAATCCACCCTAAAATTATGTGAATATTTCACCAGAAATACATATTTTGAGGCAGCTGAACCCAAAAAGGCACTTTCAGAAAAAAAAAAGTGTGTACGAACACCATAACTAAAAAATGAAATGTTGCATACATACCAGACTTGGCATTTAAGTTCAGTATCTTTCAAAGACACCACACAAGGAGTTTCAAGAAAATTTCCCACAGCCCAAATTACCTTTTTAACGAAAAGTTTTCATTATTTTTTGTTTTCTCAACAATAGCTTTAACACTTTTGATTAAAATACCATATATATAAGATATTTATAGGACAAATAAAGTGTATATCTTGAATTTTTTTGAATAGCCTGTAAAATTCCCTTCATTCTGAATAACTTTTGTATTGTAATTGGTAAACCATAAGAGATAGACAAAATCTTATCACACCAAATATGTAGATCTCATTAAAAGATACAATTTATGTAAAATACAGCCTATTGCGACATTAATCATATGCGAGATATTCTTTACAATTGGTTTAAATATTCAAATATTTATACTTCTTTCAAGTGATAAGTTACTATGTGTTTCTCCTCATGGTCGTGTAAAGAACGGAGAATCTCATAGTGGTCTGCTTTTTAAAAAAGCACTGTTACTTTATCCTACTATATCCTCATTATATCTCCAACTAGCTGAAATACCCAGCTTTGCTCATGGTTTGACAGTTTATCCTTACAACATTTAACCTTAGGTGACACTTACCCAATAGTCTTGCATTTCTTTGGAGGCATTTTACACAAGATATTTAAAAAAAGAGTTCATTAAAACTCTCACGGATCTATAAAGACAAAAGAATAATAATAATAATAATAATAATAATAATAATAATAATAATAATAATAAGAAGAAGAAGAAGAAGAAGAAGAAGAAGAAGAAGAAGAAAAAGAAGAAGAAGAAGAAGAAGAAGAAGAAGAAGAAGAAGAAGAAGAAGAAGAAGAAGAAGAAGAAGAAGAAGAAGAAGAAGAAACACTGTGCAAAAAGCACTGCTGAACAATCACAAATACCACAGTTTGTAATGATGATTTCTTGTAAATGCAGCTGTTACTTCCATGTTGTCACATTTGAAATGCCTCATCATTATTTATAGAGAAAATCTCAGTTGGGAAGAAATATAGCAGTTTAAAAGTAACATCAATATAACCTTGTTCTTCTCAGTAATTAGAAAATCTAAACTACTAAGAAAACAAGCAGAAGACAAACTAAAATGAAGGCCAAAATTAATATATAAAGAAAAAAAGAATAGCAATAAGTATGAGGGCTGATCAGCAAAGACTGAGACCAATTTTTTGGTGATAGTTTCGTATCTGTAACATAAATATTTGAAAAGAGCGAGTTTTTATGTATAATGTTGGTAGGTGGCAGCACTCTCGTATTGGTAGGTTAGTAGTATGCTCTATTTTGTAGACCCTACCTGCATTTTGCATACCAGACAATGGAGGTGATGCATTTTTTAAATCGATTATCACCAGTGATGAGTCATGGCTGCATCATTATGATCCTGAAGGAAAACAAGCCAGCACAGTGTGGAAATCGTCAGGTTCTCCAACACCAAAAAAGGCAAAAGTTGTTCCATCTGCAGGGAAAGTGATGGTGATCACATTTTTTGACTGTAATGGAATGATTTACCAGCATGCAGTTCCCCCTCACACTACTGTTACAGCAGCATACAACACATCAGTATTGGCTACACTGAGGAAACACATTGCAAAGAAACGACCAGAGCTTTCTCAGACTGGGTGGCGACTTCATCATGACAATGCATGGCCTCACGTTGCAAATCAAGTCATGCAGTTTCTGGTTCGATTCAACATTACCTGTGTACCACATCCACCTTATAGCCCCGATCTTGCACCCTGTGACTTTTTTTTATTCCCATCACTAAAGGCAAAGCTTAGGGTATTTGATTTGAGAACTCTGAAGCAGTGCTCAAGAAAAATGAGGTGATTCTCAAGGACCTGACAAAGAATGGTCTGCAGCACGTGTTCAAGGACTGGCAGAGACGTTATAAAAAGTGCATTGATGTAGGAGGGGACTACTTTGTAAAAGATCATGTAAACATTGAATTGGAGTAATAAACATCTGTGAAAAAAAATCAGTCTCAGTCTTTGTTGATCAGCCCTCGTAGTAGTACTTCAACTGGTTTGATGTTGTTGCTCTTATCCATGCCCACTGTCATTTCTCAATTTTTGTTTTCATGCTTATAAAAGCATCATAAACTTCCCATAGAGAAAGAAACCTGTTGTTTATAAAAAATGAGGTACTACAAATTATAATAACTAAATATCCGAAGATTGTAGTGTGATTGTAGAATGAATGGATATGAACTTCAGCTTATTTATTACTCTTATGTTAGCAAGGTTTGAGCACCATGGAAACTTTTGCAGTCAATGCCATTATGTTGAATGCTTTTGTGTTATTTTATATCAATACACAATAAATAATCATATGAAGATAAAGAAGAATAAGAAGAGGTATTTTGTCTGTTTTGATGCTGTTGCATTATCACAATTCATTATAACAAGTTTGAAACTTACGGCGTATAGTAAGTAGGGGAAGTATTGCATTCCACCCAAAAATGTAATACCGAGATTTAACTGAAATGCATGTTTTGAGGCATACTGAATAAAAAAAAACATTTTTAGAAAAAGGTCCGTGTGTGTGTGTGTGGATGTGAACAGCATAACTCAAAAACGAAAGTCTGATAAATACCAAACTTGGTATTTAGGCTCAGTATCTTTCAAAGATGCAACACAAAGATTTTAAAGAAAATCCCCCACCTCATACTACCCTTAGATGGAAAATTTTTCAAAAATGGCTCTAACGACTTTGATTAAAATATCACATATTTAAGATATTTTTATGACAAATGAAATGTATATCTTGTATTTTCTGGTAATGTCCCCAAAGGTCCTCATCATTCTGAATGGCTTTTGCATAACTGGTAAACCGTTTCACAGACAAAACTTTACTACACAAAAAATGTAGATCTCGTTAAAAAACACAATTTACGTCATATACATTTTGTTGGTCCAGTGAACCATTTCTAGGATATTACTTGTTATTTGTTTGAATTTTCCAATAATTATACTTTTTCTCAAATGGGAATTCATTGTTCTTTTTTTTTATGTCCTGGACATGCAGAGAATGGAATACTCCACATAGCAACCAGCTCTTAAAAGATTTGACTATCGCTTAAAGCCTACCATATTCCCCTTGCACCTACAAGAAAATTAGAAATAAGATAATTGCTGCAAATTTTTATCTCAGTTAACATGATGTATATGGAGCATAAATGTTTGTAAAAATAGTTTGTAGAAGAGTAGAGAAAGTCATGTGAGTGTAATACATCAGATTTTTTTACCAAGCAATTAAATTAAGTGATTGCAGCCCTTTGTATTTACACAATCAAGCCACAGGTGGCACAGCTGTTATAATTTATTTACTTGACTGTGTTATTACTCCATAATCAATGTCAGAAATGAGATCAATGGACACTATGTGAACTTGCTGTTCCTTTGTTATTTTGTGAGGCTGTGAAAGCCTAAGTAATTATTCTTATGTTGGCAATATTTGATCTATTAGGATTATTGCTGAGTAAGACATAGATGGTCTTGCAAGCTTTTCTAGGCATAACATAAAAGCAAATACCTAATAGTGTGAAATGGGGTGGAATTTCAAATTCTAAGCTAGACAGTAATTACTTTCTCTACTAGTAAGTAGGGGAAGTATTGTATTCCACCCAAAAATTTGATACCGCGATTTCACCGGAAATAAATGTTTTGAGACACCCTGAATCCAAAAAAAGCATTTTTGGAAACATGTCCGTGTGTGTGTCTGTGAATAGCATAACTCAGAAACGAACAGTCGGATAAACACCAAACTTGGTATTTAGGTTCAGTATCTTCCAGAGATGCGACACAAAGGTTTTCAAGAAAATACCCCCACCCCAGATTACCCTTTACATGGAACATTTTTCGAAAATTTTAATTTTCTCAAAAATGGCTCTAACGATTTTGATTAAAATATCATATGTTTAAGATATTTTCATGACAAATGAAATGTATGACTCAAATTTTCTATGAATGTCTCCAAAAGTATTCTTCAATGTGAACGACTTTTGCATAACTGGTAAACCATAAAAGATAGACAAAATTTTACTACACAAAAAATGTAGACCGCGTTAAAATACACAATTTATGTCATATACATTTTTTTTGTTGAGTGAACCATTTTCGAGATATTGCTTGTTATTCCCTTAAATTTTCCAATACTTTTTCTCAAATGGAAATTCGTTATTAATTTTTTTTTGTCCTGGTAATGCAAAGAGAATGGAATACTCGACATAGCAACCACCTCTTAAAACATCTATCGCTTAAAGCCTAGCAATTCCCCTTGCATCTACAAGAAAATTAGCAATAAGATTAACATCTTGATATCTCGATTAACATGAAGCATATGGAGAATAAGCGTTTGTAAAAATAGTTTGTACAAGAGTAGAGAAAGTCATGTGAGTGTAACACATCAGATTTTTTTTACCTTGTGTCAAAGGTTATCTGTGCCAAGTTTGGTTGAAATTGATGCAACGGTGTAGAAGTCTATAAAGAAAATACACACACACATACACTGACTCTTATATTTACTAAGATGAATGTGTAATGAAAGTTTATCTTGATTAACAAGAAGAATAAGCTTTTGTAAGAATAGTTTGTCAAAGAGTGAGTAGAGAAAGTCATGTGAATTGTATACATCAGATTACTTTTTAAGTGGTGTCTTTATTCGCTTGATTCTTGGAATATGATAAAAAGACGAATTTCAAGGTCAGCATATACTGGGACACTTTTAAACATATGACTATCAACTCAGTTTCTTTTATCTGCTTATACCTGCAACAAAATGGATAATGAAACTATTTCTGCAAATGTTTATCTTGATTAGCATGAAGAGTAAGCTTTTGTAAGAATGTTTGTAAAAGCTACATAAAAATGAATGATAGTGGCTAGAGAAAGGCATGTGAATGTAACTTTTTTTCTCTTTCACAAACTACATATGTGTGATATAATTTAGTTAAAAGTATAAAAGGTCCATTTTATGAATACATGAAGCTTCTTCACTTATACTAAATTACATGCTGCTGTTAGATACTTTAGAATCCATTTCAGATTCCGATGTTTAAAACCATGAATGTAGCTCAGGCAGCAAAGCCTATTGTTGCATTACTTATTGTTTTGCCGAGCACCTGCAAAGTATTACTATTATATTTCCAATGTGTGCTCCATAAAATTGTGTTAATAAAGTCTACTAGTATCATGCCACTATGGTCTAGTTATGATAAGGGAGTTGTATGGCAGCCACATCATGTTGAAGTTGGGATATTACATTAATTTTGTTGCATTTTGATGTGCATCACTCATAACAGACATGCAAAAGTAGCTCAAACTCAAACCAAATATTACAATAAAATTAAACGAATGAAACATAGAGTGTTAATTGTGTTATTCCTTTGAATGCTTTGAGTCAAGTAGGGAATAAACATTCTTTTTGTTTGTCTTTCTTTGTTCTTTTACTATTTCCTAGGAATGAACACTTCAAAGTAATAACAAGCCTAACATCTTTGCCTCATTTTCATTCATCTACTTGTGTTACTAATTTCAAAATATATAAAGTGCCTTTCTCACAACACAACTGCTATGCATTATTATTTTGATAATTTTTCTTACCTAGTCTCTAACTATAGGTAGTTTTATTAATGAAATAATATTGCTGAAGAGTATTCTAAGTCTTGTTTAAAAAAAAATGCAGATGGTGCTGTTATCAAAACCAATATAAAGAGAAACAATACAAATATAGCTGCATGTTATTTTAAAATAAATAAACATATGACTACATATGAACAGCGTGTTGTGAGTAGCAATTAACTGAGTGTTAAGGCAATACTTGCAATTGCAGCAAATCAGCCATTTAAAAAATATGAGCAAGTGCAATGCAAAAATCATTTTGAACTAAACTGTTGTAAACTCAAGCACAAAATTAAAGGGGGAAAATAAAAATTAACTTTAATCCCCTCCATAGCAGCAACAGCCCTCTATATGAACTTGTAATAAATTATTTCATCAAGCAGAGAAATCACTGCATACCTGAAGCAGAGTATATTTTAGAGTTCAAAGGCAGATCAGTAACTTTCTGTTTTTTTTTTTTCAGTTAACTATTTACAGTTTAAACAAATAATGTAACTACTTTCTAAAATTATGTTGTTATACTTTTTTGTGTAGCATTTCTTTGCAGTGAATTCAAATCTATAAAGTAAAAAGCTTGCACAAAGATACTGTGTTATATCAGCAACATTTTGCCAGTCACTAATCTATTAATAAAATGCCTTACTGAAGAGATCTTGAAAAAACAAACATTTTCAGATACAATTCCCAAGTTCACAGAATTGTCAAGGATTGTTAATACATTTTCTCATATATGATTTTAGAGTTTTCATTAACATTTCAACATTAAAGACCTGTTTAAAGCTAAAATCCTTAAGTATTTCGTTAATCTGTTTGCTAGTTAAAATGCTATGAAAGAATCCAGAAATTACTTGATTAAATTCTAGAGTAATGCCCATTTTTTGGGATTATTCCTTGATGCAACAGTTCCTCATTTAAATGATTAAATATGATAAGAAAAATTTGCAACAACTATAATAAAAGGCAGTGTGAACTTCTCCTTATGGAAACATTCTGACAGTCATTTCTATCCTGGATGTTAAGTATGATAATCCGCCATTATCATTGACTCTGAAGATTAGCCTATTCCAACTCTTTGCTCTTGCCATCTCTTCATCTGGTGGCTTAAATTTCTTTTTGCTATTGTATGATACAATAAGAGAGCCATAGCTACTCTATTGTATGACATACTGGATATGGTCTCTCCAAATTTGTCTATGTTTCAAATATAACTTTTATTGGTTCAGTGTTTATCTCTGTATTATTCATGAATTAATAATGATTCTTCAGCCATTAATTAAGGAAACTTAATACCTACTGACTTGCTTCACCTCAGTGGGTCTGATATTAATATCTAACTTCTGCTTTGGTAGCCCCATTTATATGAGTATTAAAAGTATGGTTAAAATTGGCACCCTTGCCTTATACCTGCACTTTTATTTCACTTTTTATAGTATGGACCTTTTTTTGATTATTTGAAGATAAATATTGAAGTTCTTAAATGCCATAGTGCTCTATAGTTCATTAGTACTTTTCTATTGATTCTTGTAATCAATAAATATACAATATGGAGGTATAGTTTAAGATATTTTACTTAATGATAAAATCTATGATATGACACTGTTTTCTGCATTGCTACTTGTGGATTTTGCCCTATTCTTATGTAGGTATTTTGTGCTTAAACTTTCAATATCAGTCCATATTACGAGGGCTGATCAATAATGACAGAGTGATTTTTTTTTTCACAGATATTTATTATTCCATTTCAATGTTGTCATGCTATTTTTCAAAGTAGTCCCCTCCTACTTCAGTGCACTTTTTATAGCATCTCTGCCAGTCCTCGAACACATGGTGCCAGGCCATTCTTTGTCAGGTCTTTGAGAATTGCTTCACTTTTCTTCAGCACTGCTTCAGTGCTCTCAAATCGAATGCCCCGGAGCTTTGCCTTTAGTGATGGGAATAAAAAGAAATCACAGGTGGCAAGATCTGGGCTATAAGGTGGATGTGCACACAGGTAATGTTGAATTTAGCCAAAAATGCCTAGACTTGATTGGCGATGTGAGGCCGCGCGTTGTCGTGATGAAGTCGCCACTCATTCTGATGAAGTTCTGGACGTTTCCTTGCAATGTGCTTCCTCAGTGTAGCCAATAATGACCTGTAGTACACTGCTGTATCAGTAGAGTGAGGGAGAACAACAATCTCAGCAGCTGTGTTGATGTTGACTTCAGTCATAGCAGAAGCCAAAACACCAGGGCTACCTTGCTTAGCACAGAGGACTCGCCCTTCTTTGAAGTCCTTGAACCACCTAAACACTGTTGCGCGAGGTAGTGCATCTTCACCGTATGCTTGCTTCAGCTTTTTGAAAGTTTCAGAGGCTGTATGATTTAAACGAAAACAAAATTTTATTGCGCTGTATTACTCCTCTCGTGTCACCTCCATTTTGTGGTATGGTAGGGTCAACAATGTACAGCAATACTACAAACCTACCAATACGAGAGTGCTGCCGCCTATGGAAATTATCCATGAAACCCTGATCTTTTCAAATATTTATAGTAGAGACAGGAAACTATCAAGAAAGCTTCAGAAAAAAATCAGTCTCAGTCTTTATTGATCAGCCCTCGTACTTATACTATGGCACATTTCTATGTTTACAGTCCTTTATAAAACAAGAAAGCAGTTATAAACACATTCTTTCACCACCTTCCTTGTGACAAACATTTTCAGGTATTGTTATAGGGTTTGGCTGACAGAGATGATGTTTGTCTTCCAGCAATTTCTTTTCTATTTTAATTCACAGCTTTGACTAATTAGCAGGTAGATTCTTCAGAACTGTTAAAAATTCTCATTTTTGCATTATGTTTAAATCTTCCTATAATTTCCTGAAGTCATAGCTTCAAGATCATATCTATAATGCTATAAACCCAATTATTGTTAGTGTTAAATGCTTTTCTATGTTACAGTGACTCCCTAATTAAATATGTCAACAGTATACAAGGCGGATATAAGCTCTACCAAAAAACTTCTTGGGATGTTTGCTAGGTATTTTGATATACAGAACCCATTGTCTCTGGCAGTGCATTATTCAGTAATCATATTTCATTCCTTGAATACATCCTCCCAGTTCCTGAAGATGTATCACTGACAATTCTTAAGCAGGTGAGGTTTCAACACAATAGGATATCCACTGGCAGCTTTACAGTCAAATTTGACACAACAAGGTTTCTCTTGGGTGAGTGCCTGGGCATAAGGGAATCTTAGACAATGAAAAAGCAGATACCCTGGCAAGGAAATGATCTACTAAATCTAGACCAGAACCATTTTTTTAGCATTCCCTTAAATACTGTTTGAAGAACCATTGTTGAGTGAATTAGTTATTCCCACCAAAGATAATGGGTTTAAACAGAAGAATGAAAGCACAGTAAGTGAATGGTGAGTAAAATATCCTCTCCAAGTAGCTGGGCTGTCAATGGGTCATTATAGGTTAAGGAAATACCTACATACAATGAGAATCTTTAAACAGCCAGTATGCAGGCTATGTAATGAAGAAGATGAAATTGCTTCTCATATAATCTTAAAATATAAAGTCTTAGGTAGGAAAAGACACAATCTACTGCGTATTATAAATCCAGAGAAAGAAAGAAAGACTTTTGTTAAAAATGTACTGCTCCATATCAAAGGAACAGGACCATTTAACTAAAATTATAAAGATAGGAGAACAATACAAGAAGGAATTGAATTAAGAAGTAGGAGAAGATTAGATGGATTTAGATACAGAGCAGGCTCACAATAGGAAAAAGGGACAACAAGGAGAATGGGCTTCTGGAACTGTGAGGGTTTAAAAAACAAGTTATATGTGGGAGTTTTGAAACAGCTGTTGGCGAAAGTAGATTATTTAGCGGTAGTAGAAACGTAGTTAAAAGAGGAACAGATAAATATAAAGGACTTTGAATACATTGGTAGGAAAGATGAGGTGTTAGCTAGAAAGGGAAGAGTATCTGGAGGTATAGGTTTCTTTATAGGGAACAGCTTAAGTAAGGAAATTAAAGAAACATGGTCTAGTAGTAAAGAAATATTGTGGGTTATAATGGATGTTAAGTACATAGATGGAAATATACTCTGTGTAGGAATAATATATAACCCCCGGCATCCTCGCGGTTTCATAATCCTGATCTCTTTAATCAAATAAAAAAAGATATACATAGGCTGAAGGAGAAATTTGTAACTGCAGAGGTAATACTAATGGGAGACTTTAATATCAGGATTGGGGAAAGTGATACATATGTTGGAAATGATTGGATGAGTGATGAAATTGTGTTTAAAAGTGAGAAACTTAGGCAAAGCAAGGACAAAGTTGATAAAGAGGTGAAAAATTTATTGATTTTTGTGAGTTGAATGCTTTAGAAATGTTAAATGGAAAATGTGGGGAAGATGAACAAGGAGAATTTACCTTTGTTAGCAATAATGGGCAGAGTGTAATAGATTTTGTGTTGTGGCCTCCGAATTTAGGACATATTTTAAGTAATTTTAAGGTATTAAATTTAAGCTCAACTAGCAGGCATTATCCACTGATTGTGGATTTTATGATGCACACTGCACAAGTAAAACACAATATAAGAGTGGAAAGCTATTGTAAAAGAGTATATTAGCTATAAATGGAAAGAAGAATTTTGTGACACATTTAAACGACTTTAGATTCGAATTATGTAAAGATAAGTCTATGTGGAGTAACATTCATGGTTAAGAATAATCAAATTGAGAATGCAATAGATATCCTTAATACAGTTATGCAAAGGGCAGGAGAGGAAATGAAAACAAAAAAGAAGGTTTACATATATGATAAGGACTGGTTTGATGAAGAATGTAGGGTATCAAAAAGACAAGTAAAACAACTGTTGGTTAGGTGGAGGGAATTAGGTGATAGAAAATCTAGGGATGATTATATGCAAGGGAGGAACTCACATAATTTATTGTTAGAGCAAAAGAAAAAGGACTGGAGAGAATGTAATGAAAGGAATTTGATAAAATGTCTAAATGAAAATAATGTTAATAAGGTATGGCAGGTTCTTAAGTCGACCTATAATAAATGTGTAACTAAACCCAATGTTGAGCCAGGACAATGGATGGAGTATTTTAAAACATTATATGGGGAAGAAAGGAGTATAGGAAGTATGGGATTTTTGGAAATAAGGAATGTTTTTGTAGAGATATTGTATGGTGAAATAGGAGTGAGGAAATAATAAAACAAGTTAAGTTACTGAAGAAAAATAAAGCTACTGGAATTGATGGCATCCCAACAGAGTTTCTTAAGGAGTTGTGTAATGAAACAGGAAGAGTGAAAATTTTATTAGATTTATTTAATGTAATTATTAGAAAGGGTTATGTGCCTAAACGATGGAGGGAAGCTATCATCCATCCTATATATAAAGGCAAGGGCAATGTCGATAAACCTAATAGCTACAGAGGTATTGCATTATTATCGAATATAGGAAAACTTTTTGCGGGCATTTTGGCAGCGAGATTACAATTTTGGGTTGAAGAATATAATATCCTTTCGGAATTCCAGATGGGCTTTGACAAGGGAAGGAAAACAATTGATAATTTATTTATTATAAAGACATTAGCAGACAAATATTTAAAAGAAAAAAGGGGTAAATTGTATATGGCTTTTGTAGACTTAGAGAAAGCTTATGACCGAATTGAGCTACAACTTCTGTGGCATAAATTAATGTGTAAGGGAGTAAGTCGGCAATTGGTGAATATTCTTAAAGCACTGTATTTTGAGAACACCTTCTGTGTAAGGGTGGAGACAGGCTGTGTAACAAAAGAAAGGCCTCAAGCAAGGATGTAAGTTAAGCCCAGTTTTATTTAATTTATACATAGATGATGTCTTACTAGAAATTGGAAGGAATAATAACTGTGCACCATTAATTAACAACATCCAAATCCCAGGACATCTTTTTGCAGATGACTAGTGGTAGGATCTATTACAGTAAGTGGTTTAAAACAATCTTACAAGCAATTGATGTATATTGTAAAGAATGGAGGTTAAAAGTGAATCAAGAGAAAACACAGATTGTGGCTTTCAAAAAGGGGGGAAAATTAAGCAAATATGAAAAGTGGAAGGGAGAGAATAAAGATTACAGGGTAGTGCGTGACTGTATCTATTTAGGAGTAAAAATAGATGGAGGTAATAAATAGGAGAAACAAAAGAAGTTTGCATTGGCTAAAGGTAAAGGGGCGATGGCAGCAATTAGAAGCTGCAAATATAAAGTACCTAATATAACTGTTAAATGGCTGGAAAAACTTTATGAGATTGTTGCGGAGGCAAAAATGATGTATGGTATAGAAATATGGGGATTAGATAGAGGATGGGAAAGTATAGATGTGGTGCACAGGATGTTTTGTAGAGAAATACTAGGGCTACCGAAGTCAATTGTAAGACAGGTATCACAATTACAGATGGGCAGGGTGGCAACTAAGGGGAAGATAATGGAAAGAGCTTTGAAATTTTGGTTCAGAACTTTAAATCTAGGAAAAAGTAATGTGTTAAGACAATGTATTGAATACCAAGAGAATAGCTTAATGAATGATGAATGGGTAAGTAAATTACGGAACATTTTGGAGAATAATGGGTTAGGAGATATATGGAGAAGGAGAGAAAATAATGTGAAAAATTTTTGGAAAAAGGCAAGGAAAAGACTGGAAGATATAGAAATACAAATCATGTTCAGTGAGATTGCCGAAAAGAGCTCATTAGTTTATTATAGGCCAATGAAAAATACATGGGGTAGGGAAAAACATATAGACATAGTAAATAAAGAAAAGAGAGAATCTATTGCATGGGTAAGAACCGGAGCATAGAGGCTAAGAGGGTTAAGACAGGGTATTTCTCAGAACCAATGTTCGATATGTGGTGGTAATGAAGACATTGAACACATAGTATTTAAGTGCCAAGGTACAGAAAATTGGAGAAAAGAATTTTTTAATAAGAAGTGGTTGAAGGGGATAGAAATACGCTTATGATTGAAATGATGTGCAAGGACACTAGAAGCATTGGACAGTTTTTATGTAAAGTAAAAAATAAATGGCTTTGGACAGTGGATAGAGAAAAGTAAAAGGTAGCATATCTTATTTTGAATGGAAAACTATAGTGAATGTATGATGGTTAAGTAATCAGTAAGTGAAAAGTGAAAAACAAGTGGAAATGGGACATGAAAAATCTGGAAAAAATAAGATAATTTATTGACAAGAAATTGTAAAATATAAATAATCTGTAGTGATTGTCTACAGAATGCATTGACGGGAAATTGTAAAATGTAAATAAACTATAGTGATTACCTACTGAATGAGTGGCCAGGGCAAAGTGCAGTAGACAATCAAATTGTAAAACTCTTAGCATAATAAATACAAATACAAAATAAAAAAAGAAAAAAAAAATTACTCAATAATGAGAACTGGAGATCATGGATTCCATATATTAAAACACTCAGCAAATATCCCTGAAAAATCTCTGGAAGTGTATAATAAAATTCATATCACCCTGCATAGTGCTTAAACCATGCATAAAGCTGCAAAATTATAAAGAGCTGAAACTCAGCAACAGTTCTTCATGTTTCCCATCGTTTAAACCCCAGATCCATCAAATGCTAATCAATTCCCAAAAATTGTGCTATAGTATATTATGGATAGCTGGCTTGTTGGCAGATATTATTTCAGTTCTCAGCTTTTCCAGAACTCTATGCCAATTCCGTTAGTCATTTTAAAAATATCCATAAAAGAGAAAACCATTAACACTTCCTTTTAATTAGCAAATTTCCAAGCCTTTAGTAATCATGTTGTTGTAGTATGTCACCTTTGTTGCTATACTAAAGGTTCAATTTAGCTTTTCCATAAATATATTGAATTTCAAGACTATGTTGAAGAATCCTAATGACTGGGCTGAATAAACCTAAGACTGCTATAATCACATATTATAAGCATAATAATATTCAGTCTCATTCTAATTTCCTGCAAAATTTCAAAGCCTTTAGTAGCTATGCCCTTTAAGTTGCCAATTAAGGAAATGTTATATTGTGTGTATATCCTAATCTGCATACTCAGAATTGATGTATACATTCACATTTTTATCACATAGCTTGAATATGCATTTGGTTTCTATTACAGCTCATAAGTTGTGCTCATGAGCTGCTGAGCAATATTTATCTAGATAAAAACATCTGACTAATCCCTCATGTAATTTATCATGTGATTTTTATAGACCCCTGAGTGTAAACTGCTTCCACACACTTGAGAATTAATTGCATATATAACTGTTTTGATGCTAGTGTCATTGTATTTAGTCATAGAAAACTCTTCCCTTTATATTTGTTTTACAACAACCTTTAAGGTATCAAGGTATGGCCATTTAGGCTTTATACAAATAACAAAATGATACATTATTAATAACTAAGAAATTCTTATTAATTAGTAGCACTTTTTAAAATAAAGCTCATAACTACATTACTTAATTGGATGTGCTTCACATAAACATTAATGTATTCTGCCTGTCACACCAGTTCTGGAACTGAATATACAGTTTAGTTCTGACTGCCTTAGAACCCTAAAAACAAAAGCTCAAAATAAGTGCAATAAATGTTCAAGAATTATTGGTTAATTTGAAGTGCTAAGAGCAATGCTTTAGCTGCAAGCGATCATTTGTTGTGAAAGGTTGCAATAAAATTATTTAACAGCTGGTAATTACCTTGAGTTTCCTTCTAAATATACAACAGTTTTGGTAGTCGAGCTTGTGTTTTCTGTTTAATATTGTTCATGTAGTGCAAGTGTGGCCAACCCAGTAATCCACTATGTTGGTATTGTATATTTTTATTCAGTTAACTGTATTATACACATACAGTTTATGATCACAGAGATAAGAAAAGGAAGAACAAAACACACAAATGTTTTGTAATCCCACATTACTGAATTATTGCCATACTCATTATATGGTATAATTCATTAATATAGGAATTTGTGGAGTTTCTTCTGTAAAACTACAAAAATCACTTATTTTCACCTCTATTAAACATGATTAAATGATATAAAAACAATTCTTACATTAATAATATAATCAAATGTATTTTAATCTCAGGAAATGTCTCATAATTCATTCATTTTCGAAACACATTTAGTTAATAAGACTGATACACAGAGAAGTAAATGGCCTAAACAAAATTGTGTGAAGTAGTACTTTTCTTAAAGAAAAGAGTTCTTTAGCTGTATGCTTAAAGAATCAACTTAAACAAGCATACATGAGTTAGTAAAAAAAATGAAAACATTAATAAATGTATTTCAGACTTTATATTTAAAATGATGGCATACACTAAAGCCCCGGACTAAGGGAAATGCATTTTGTGTGAAATACAATATGTATAGCTTCTGCCTATCTCAAAATGTGAAAACACTCTTGACTCTTGGAGGATTAAAGAAAGACTATCCCCTTTGAATGTTGTTACGAGATTCTGTAGGTATTTACATTGAAGCTTTATGCAAGTATGCAATGATAAAATGAATCCATTCTGTTGAGTTTAGAAAAATTGTTTTAATATTTTACTGCAGAAAGCATTCTACACCAGTTTCAAGTTATGGCTTTTTTCCAACTATACTTTAATAACAATGAAATGATAGCATATCCTGACACTCAATTTAAGACATTCAATTTTCTAACACAGTTATTTAAAAAATTATGAAGTTCTATTAACTTCATATTGTTCTAATGATAGGTAGGGTGAGTGAATTTTTAAGAAATTATATTATGAACAACATGGAGATGAACACTTGGAAATAATTAAATGCCCAAAACAATCTTATTTTAGGTTTGCACTTTGAATAATGGAATAATGGCACTTGCCTAGCATTTGAAGTAAAATTTCACCTTCTTTGCCTTTATTAAGGACTTGTCAGAATATATACTTTCTATGTCAGAGAGTATATGTTAGCTTCCATTTCTGAGGGTGAAATATATTCTGTGTAGATAACTGTTAATGTTGAAAACATTAAGCCACATTAGCATGAGATGATATTTTCACTATCTGCAGTTATATTTTAGCAGGTGTGTTAACAACTGTCAATAAAAGGCATGGTCATGCAATAACACAATTTCAGAAGGACTTAAAATTCTTACTGTACTGAGTGCATTGTACTTTATTAATTTAACCTTAATTCACATCAGTGTGGTGTAATTTCAGTATATTCCATTTAGACTGCAATGCCAAACCTTGAAATTTCTCTCTTTCAAAACCTCTTATGCACACAATAAAATTTAAAACTAAGAGTTGAGTGCATGCATTAATATAATGGCTGCCCTTAACTATGTCTTGATGGACTTGTAAATTCATTTTGGAAGCTCCTGGTATAAGCCGTACCCATTGTCTTTGGGCTTGTTAATATTTCTTGAAACAGGAAAAGAATTCTTTTGAGTTTGTAATATTGTAAAGAGTATGTAAAGTAATAGCATAAGTAGAAACATGCAATAGCAAATGATGACCTCAGACATTATATCTGTTTCTGGCACATTTTAACAACTACAATATAAGAAAGGGGAAGTTTTTGCTTTAAATTTTTAATCTACAGTTTTAAGACCACAGAACCTTTGTTTGAACACGTGGCTGGTCTAATGGGAATTTTCTTGGCACCAGTAAACATGCTGTTTACCAGCAGAGTTGGATATTCATAGTCCCTTAAATTCAAGTGCATAGATTTCTCATGTACATCATAAATACAATAACATCATAGAAGATGTTGGAAATGATGTCTTTGTGCTGCCACACATCTCTTACACCTTTTAAGAAACTTTGCATTCACTCTCATTAATTCTTCATGGCCATGTAAATAAAATCATGCTCCGTGCGTAAAAAAAATTAAACATCGGTCAGTAGAGTATATCCAAAACCCAATTGCAGAAATTAACTCTACTCAATTATCATGTGGTTGCAATTCCTGAACTACTATTATCTAATAGGGTTTTAATTTTAAACGTTTATTGGCATTTAAGCTGAGGTTTGCAAAATTCCCAATTCCAGTGCAAACATTCTCAGAGATTTCTTTGGACTTTGTTCCAACTTTTCTCTGACGTCATCAAGATTTTCCTTTTGGTTTCTTATTAAGGATAGATCCCATTTCCCTAAATCTACTCACAAGATTATTAATCTTTTCTTATGAGGCACATGAGCAGCAGGGAATCAGTCTATAAATCACTGCCTCACTTCTCTACAAGAGTTTATCATCACAAAGAATCATACATGAAGATTCTGTGTGCTAAAATATACAGACTTTTGGCATTATAACAGCACTAACACACTATAACACTGAAATTATCAATCTCTGTAGTACAAAGACTTCATGTCAACTGATTAGCTGGCACATGGAGAGGAGGGAGAGTGGAAGGAGAACAGAACTGGTTTAGAAACAGTGCGGTGCAGTGTAGGGTAAGCAATTCCCTGTAATTCAACTATGTGTCCAAACAAAGGTTCTGTATTTTACTCTGTAAATTTTTCACTCTCTAACATTATAGTGTATAATTATTGAATTATAACATTTTCATTTCTTCAGAGCTTGTGTTTAAATGAATTTAAAATTGAACTTTTATGAAGTGTAAGCAGAATAAAAAAAATCTGTATATAAAATAAAAGGACTCTAATCATGAGTGTGAATAACAATTAAGAAATATTAAACATGTAAGGCATTTGTTAAATTATTTTATTTTCATTAATGACAATGTAATGTTTCATAATTAGCAACGATTACATAGAGGAAAAAGAAAGAAAGAAAGTAATAGAAGACAGCTAATACATATGTATCATGATGAGAGGAATGATAAAGATAGTGTAGAACTTCTGTAAAATTAAAAATAGTTCTCATGAGCTTTATGAATCATACACAGAAGTGAGGATTTGTGCTTGAAAATAACAGGCGGGCTGTTGAAATATATGCTCAGTTCAAAATGATAGTGCTGTGTCACATGTGAGTGGTGATTATTTTCCATCTAATGATTTAAATGACATTGCAGTTTTACAGTAGAAACTCTGCCCTTGTATATGTGGCTAGCAAATTGCTAGCTTCAGCATATAAGGGCTGCAGTGGCTACGATCTTTGTGAGGCCAGAGTTATCAGTAGATAAGTGACACACATGAACGAATATCTGTGCACCGCCCATGCTACTGATATGGGATACAACATTTGTTTTAGAAGCCTTTTTGAGTGTGGTTTCTTTTAATTTGACATTGTACTAAAACAGCACTGAATTTGCAAACAATGAATAAATGAACATACAGGGTTTAAGCCTCCCAAAGAAGGTATTCACTGAAACAAGTACTTCTGCCGAAATGCTGACACTTCAGCCATTTACCTTGAAGGACTGCACAAAAGTCCAAAGCAATATCCTGATGGTGTAGCCCTGTCTTAACAGCTTTATGAGTCTGGCCGCTCGGAACAGGCGCAAGAACCCCACGTTGATGAAATTCTCCTGTGCATTATTCAGTAATTTCTGGACAAATGGACCAGTGTTACTACACAAATAACATAAGCTCACAATGGGGAAGATTATTTGTACAAGGAGAAGGGAACAGCTCAAACTCATGCTTTGTGAAATCTTTGATTTTACTGCACAATTTATACTCAATCTTTCACCTTGGCTATTCACAAATTTCCAAGCTATGTAGTTTTTCCTTTACCTTCAAAGATAGCACTTTTGCATGTTTTGAGCTGCAAATCTCCTGTACAAGTCCCTTCTCAGCAGAAGTGATACAACCTCCGAACAAGCAGGATTTTCATTTTTAAATATCAGATTCAAAATTTATACCTATAGTATATATTGACAACTATATTCATTAACTGATACTCACAATCCTGCTTGTTTACTTTGGTTAAGCAGTTCTACTGAGAGGGCCAGAAGCTCCCATCAGAGTATTTCATTCAACAGCTAACATCGCCCAGTTGATGTGATGGCTTAACCAAAGCAACAGAAAGCTGGTAGCCGTTCTTCTACTGCCCAGTTGAACTTCTTACCAAGACACCAAAGCAGAGCTTTCTTGATGTGTAGCTGGTCAAATGGTACTGAGATGGGTGGCTTGTCCAAGATCATGCTGCTGACTGCAACAGAATATCTTACACAAAGAAAAAGATATTATGAACTGAAGACAACAACTAGCCTTGGTAACTATCCATGTTGGTACACTCACATCATACACACATTGAGCAGTTTCAAACAAGTATACAAAATATTTGTAGTAATAATTTGAGCTATTTTTATGTTGCCAATAAGATCATGAGCAGCAGTATAGTTAAGACTATTTATAAATAAAATCTTATAAACCAGAGGATTTCAAATTTTATAATCATGAATAGCTTTTCCTTTATTTTAGTTTGTTTCCCGGTTACAAATTGAAAATGAGTGTTGCAATCATTTCATGGAAATTTTATGGAACACTATTTAAGTAGAATTTACACATAACTAGTTTCACTAACCTTTGTTGCTATAAAACATGTTTATCAGACGTGTTGTATGCATCCTCAGCTATGGTTGACTGCCAAAAACATTGTTGGCTCTTGGTCTTGGATTTTCTCTGCTGTAACATGATGAACTTATAGGGTATTTGTCCTCAGCAGGAATTTTTGAATTAATTAAATCTGCTTCATGTTTCTTTATGAATATTTCCTCACATGTGTCCAGTTCTTTTTGATGTTGAACATGTTTTAAAAGATACACTATTTTCTATGTTGTGGCTGTGGTTCCAAAAGTTTGCCGATACTACTGATTTTTCTATTTGTTTATATTTAGTATGCCTGAGGTGTTCTTTACGACAGGTACCAATGTTTCCTTTTGTCTTCCCTATGCAGATTTTGTTACAGTCTTCACATTTGATTTTGCATATAAAGTTTTTCGGATGGTGGTGATTTTTAAAAATTTTTTGATTTTAATAAACATTTTATAACATGTTTAATAATGGGCTTTTATAACATGTTCAACATAAAAAACTACACACTTGGAATAAGATATTCATAAAGAAACACAAAGCATATTTAATTTGAAATCATGCATGGACAATATGCCCTGCAAGTTCATTAGTGTTCCAGCAGAGAAAATTCAAAGTCCAGAGCCAACAACATTCCTGGCAGTTGACCATAGCTGAGAATGTAAACAACATGTATGCAAAACATGTTATATAGCAACAAAGGTTAGTAAAATCTATTTAAGTATAAATTTCACTGAAATAGTGTTCTGTAAAATGTTAATTTTGCTTTACTGTGTACCATTTCCAATCTTAATTTATATTATAATTTCATAAAAAGTCTGGGGCGTGGTATATTAATTTGATTGTAACAGATGGCTATGCTGGTTGATCTTACATTGGAATGATCAATACGTAATACCAGCATACAAAAAAAAATATTTATCTTAATTTGGCTTAAATAGGTCTATAATGTACTGTTAGTCCTTAAATATTATTACTTATTTGAAACACGACTCAATTACAGGCATTCTAGATTGTGTGTATGCATCAGAAAAGAAGTTTTAAGTACAAATTTTAAATACTTTCTATTAATTGCTCAATTAAAGCAAATCTGAAACCAATAACTGCTTCTTCAATCTTTCTAATACATTCACACAAAATGTTAAAAATAAATAAATTTAAGGTCTTCCAAAGCAAATTCCAATGGCTGACAAGCTTTAGCTTTCACTAATCCCCCCCTTCCTCCAAAAAAAATTCAACTCAAATGTGCAAAGCACTGTTAAAGTTGGTTTCAATTTTAAACAAATATTTCCAACAAATTAAACATTTCTGAAACTTGTGTGTTTCAAGTTATGCAAAGCATGACTAGTGGAAATTCAGCCAGTGAAATCTGCTCTTTGTATGGAAGAGTGGCTGAAAACAGATTGAAGTGTATTTAAACAGTGATGTTCCTAAAAAGTTATTAGTATTGTAAACCTTACAATATTTAAAATTTTACCCATTTTAAACCAAAACCAATTTCAAATGTAAGGTATTAAACTGTGAATTGAAATACTCTATTCAATCTGGTTTTTCCACAATGAAATGCATAAAAGGCTTCATTTTGTTGGTCTTTTAAAGTAAAGAAACTTCAGAAATACAAGTTACAGCATGTAATGGAAATTGGTCCACTGTGCATATTGGTACAAGAATAATAAGTATTTGCTATAATGCATGTTGTTTAAAACAAATGAAGCCTTAGTAACATTCCATGTCAGTAGAAACTAACAAATTATGAAAATTATAATAAAATTGCTTCTACAGAAGCATGCATAGCTAGAGAGGCTTGGATAAGAGATTACAAATCTAGATTATTTCTGAAATTAGCATTTCAATATACAGACAGAAAAAAAAACCCAGAGAAATAGCTATTATAAGAGATTGTGGACAAATTAGCATATTATAATTTCAGTGAAGTTTTTATCTTTGTTTTGCGATCTGTGTCAAATAAAGGATCCTTTGATGGAAAATATTTAATTTCTCACTGTTTCTACATATGCTTGTTGTAAATTTGACAATAAGGCTAAAGTATCTATTTAATATATCATAGAGGGAATATGTCACATTTGTAGGTAACACATAATGAAAATAAAACAGAATTTGCAATCAGTGCTACAAGTTCTCAATGTTAGTTAGATCAAGTAATTTCAATGAAAAATAATTTGTAAAAGAGATCAAAATAATTATAAATACCTACATGCTTACAAAAACTTTGAACAATTAATTGAAATGTAAAAACTCTTAATAAACTTGTAGTCTTCTAAAGTTTAAAAAAAACTATTATTTTAGTTCTGTTTTAGTTGTCAATAATTTAACAGAAATTGTTCAACTTGGTATTTAACTAATTATTATCAAAGCACTTTTGCAAGATTTATGATACTATTGATCTTTAAGAATATTTTTTCTACCGAGCACCTAGTAGGTAAAAGTACTGTATTCCACCCAAAAATTTGATACCAATATTTCAATGCATGTTTTGAGGCCCCTGAGTAAAAAAAATGTTTTGTTGTAATATCAGTGCTATTAATATTTATAATCTATGTGTACATACCTTGTATATGTTCTGTTTTACACCACTGCCTTCTTTTGTTTTTTGTACTTAGCAATCTGTTATTTCAATTTCTCATTGAAATGGCAGGAGATCTAACATTTTTTAGAAAAGATTCTCTCTGCGCGTGCGTGTGTGTGTGTGTGTGTGTGTGTGTGTGTGTGTGTGAATAGCATAACTCAAGAACAAAAAATCTGATAAGTACCAAACTTGATATTTAAGCCCACTATCCTCCAATGATGTGATAAAAGGCTTCCAAGAAAGTCACACCCTACCAAAACTACCCTTTATGTCAAAATGGCTCTAGTTTTGATTAAAATTCTATATATTTGACATTTACATAACAAATAAAATGTACATGTTTAAATAGCCTTTGAAGTCCACTTAATTCAGAAAGAATTTTGTATAATCTTGCATAACATGTATACCATAAGAGATAGACAAAAGCTAATTACATAAAAGATATAGATCTTGTAATTTTTTTTGAAGTGCTGCCACTATTCATTTGTTTCTCGCAATGTCATGGAAAGAGAGTGGAATTTTAAAGTCAGCATATAGTGAGTCACTTTTAAACATTGAATACAGGTATGGTTTCCTCTATTTGTCTTGTACCTAGATCGAAATTTGCAATGAAACTATTTCTGTAAGTGTTTAACCTGATCAACGTGAAATAGATAGGAAAATAAGTTTTCATAGGAATAGTTTGTAGAACCTACATAAATATACAGGATGGTGACTAGAGAAAGTCATGTGAAGATTTTAAAATAGATTTCAGTTTTTTGTCTAAGTTCAGAAAAGATAGCAATTATCTCATAGCAAGGAGTGGCTCATCTAAGAAAATGTTATAGAAAATTTAGCTTAATAGCATATATATCATTTATTATTCTTGTATTATCTTGATCTGCATACATGCAACTTTTCTGTTTCATATAACAGAGAACAAATTACATGGCCAAGGTTCAAGAATTGAGGAGCAATACTCAAAGGTGTGAGCCAATCTTTAAAAATATTATGTGTAAAGAAATATTTGAAAAATGAAAGAAAAGCTTTTATTGATGTGCCAAAATAAATGCGTGCTATCTAGTGGTAAAAGCATCATCAGTGGTGCCCGTGAATGTTGTTACTGAATTACATAATGGCTCTATGTCTAAAGCCATTACTTGATTATTGATATTGAAGTTCCATTAAAGAACAATGATTTACTTCATGTTTATTCCTATACATATTTCAGTCACTACATTATAGTAAACACGAGAATGAAAATTATGAATGGGAAAATAATTAGAGCCATAAGCAATTAAAATATCAAGTTTTCTTATTTTACATTTTCAAAATTAATAAAGTAAAGGATTGCTCAATCCTACTGAACCTACTAAGTTGATTTTGTGTGCACATTTCACATACTTTTTCTTTTGAAAGTAATAACACACAAACAACTTTTTGAGTGTGTGGAGTCCTAAAACCAAGACATAACAAGATGCTTTAGAAAACGTTTATGAAAGAGGGTTAGTTTCATATTTTGACTCACTTTTTTCATTTTTATATTACAGAAGATGTATAAAAAATACTTAGATTAATATTGGGGTATATTTCATACATTAAAACAAAGGAAAAATGTTTAATTGTCACATGTGTGGAAATGTCTAGTTTTCGAATTATTAAAAATTTAAGCACAGAGCATTTTGAGGTACAATCCAGCGGCTTAAGTTTGTTACAAACAGTTAATTACTTTCTCTATCACATAGCTAGAAGGTAGAGAAAGTATTGCATTTCACCCAAAAATTTGATACTGAGATTTCACCAGAAATACATGTTTTGAGGCCCCTGAATACAAAAAAGCATTTTTAGAAAAAGTGCTTTGTGTGCATGCATGCGTGCGCGTGTGCGTGTGCGTGTGCGTGTGCTGCGTGTGTGTGTGTGTAAGATGCAACACAAAGGTTCCCAAGAAATTTCCCCTACCCCAAACTACCATTTACATTTTTGGAAATTTTTGATTTTCTAAAAAATGGCTTTAACGATCTTTATTAAACTACCATATAGTAAAGATATTTACGTGACAAATAAAACATATATCTTCAATTTTCTGGAAATAAAATTTGAAGTTCTCTTCATTCGGAAGGAATGTTGTATAATCTTGTATGACTGATAAACGTTATGCAATATGTGAAAACATACTGCACAAATAAATACAGATCTCTAAAACACTCAATTTATATCAAATAACTTTCTTTGTGGTATCAACTATATCCAAGATGTATGCTATTAACATTTTGAATTGTTCAACACTTGGTCATTCTTTTAAATTTCTGTCAACATTCAGCTGTTTCTCGTGATTCCATTGAAACAATATGGAATTTTAAGGCCACCGTATAACAAGCAGTTCTTAAACATTTGACTATTGCTATTCCCTTTGTATTTATGATGAAATGTGTAATGTGTATTTTTCAAAAGTTTATTTGGATTAAAATGAAATAGATATAAAAATAAGCTTTAGTAAGACTAATTTGTATAACCACTAATAAACGATAGAGGGTAGAGAAAGATATGTGAATGTATCACATCAGAAATAATTTTTTAGACTCCGACTGATGCTCTTGATACACATTAACCTGCTAATGAACTCATTGTAATCTAGATGATGATTTTTGTCATGACGACTTGTTTACATTTGTGGTTAGTTTACCTCTTGTGTTTTGTATACCTACTACAGTTACATTTTTACTTTCTCTACTATGTATAGTATGTAGAGGAAGTATTGTATTCCACACAACAATTTCATGTCAAGATTTCACCAGAAATATGTTTTGAGGCCCACTGATCCCCAAAAGAGCATTTTTAGAAAGATCTCTGTGTGCCTGTGTATGTGATGCGAACAGCAAACACAAAAATGAAAAGTCGGATATATACCAAGCTTGGTATTTAAGTTCAATACCTTCCAAAGATGCGACTTGAAGATATCAAAGAAAATGCACCCTGGTTACGCTTTACATGGAACATTTTTAAAATTTTTGATTTTCTAAAAAATGACTCAGATGATTTTGATTAAATTATCATATATTAAAGATATTTACATGACAAATAAAATCATATCTTGAATTTTCTGGGAAGAGCCTGTGCAGTCATTTTTATTTGGAAGGAATTTTATATAATCTTGTACAACTGGTAAACTTTAAGTGATAGATGAAAACGTACTACACAAAAAATGTAGATATCTTTAAAACATACAATTTATTTCAAATAACTTTTTTGTGGCATCAGCCATTTATGAGATGTCTGTTACTAATTGTTTGAATTGTTCAATATTGTTAGTTGTTAAAGCCCTTTCCATTTTAGTTTCTTACAAAGAAAGAGTTTCTCATAGAAAGAGTATGAAATTTTAAGGTCAGTGTATAGTGTCCAGTTCTAAAACATTTGACTATCACTATTCCCTTTGTATCCATAATGAAATGTGTAATGTAGCTATTTTTTTGGAAAGGTTTATCTCAATTAAAATGAAGTAGATAGGAAAATAAACTTTTGTAAGAATAATTTGTGTATCCACTAATAAGTGATAGACGGTAGAGAAAGTCTTGTAAATGCAGCAAATCAGATTTTTAATCAGTGACATGCACCAGCTGCTATCTACCATAACAAATAGATGAGTAGAAGAGGACCAGCTCCATGGTATGCACATTGCTTTGACCTTAGTCCTGTGTATTTTCATCTGATGGCACATTTATTATTATTATTATTATTATTATTATTATTATTATTATTATTATTATTATTATTATTATTATTATTATTATTATTATTATTAAAGAATTCTTTTTTATAAGGAAATTCCAAATGCAGAGCTACTTTATGAATATGTCATGAAAACCTGTGAAACCTATAACATTTAGATGTCTTTGAAAAGGTGCGACAGTTCATGTGTGTATGTGTGTTTGTGTATAAAGGCATGAGAAGGAAATTTCGAACATTTTCTACAAGATTCTATCAGATGAGAACACGTTGAACGCTTTCAAATAAAAAATTTTGCTTCTTGTAAAATGTTCCTTCATTAATAACTCAAAAATAAGTATTTTTGTACATATGTTTACAGCCATTTTTTCCTTGTTTTGGTATACAGAACCACCACAAAATTTACCCAAGTATTGCTGATATGGCTATATATAATGACTGGACACTACCTTGTTGTTTAGGAAATTATGCATTTTGTTCCTAAAATAAAATCTTTACTGCCTAGCAAAAACTTATTTGAAGGGTAAAACTAATACAAGTTTATCTTGAATGACATGACTGGCAGCCACTGGGTCAACTCATAGCAGTATTGGATTGAATTACCTATGATTGTACTGTGAAGTAGCCTAGCTCATGTGGCTACAGAGGGCAGTGGTATTTGCAGTTCAGTCTAGCGTGCATGTGTGTGTGTGTGAGAGAGAGAGAGAGAGAGAGAGAGAGAGAGAGAGAGAGAGAGACATGCCTTACACAGTTATTTATGGCATGGTGTTCAGTTGGAATAGCATTATGTGAAACTATCTGTTTATTGTGTTTGGTTATCATAGTGCATACTACAGAAATGTTTATTGTATTAAGTTTTGCTCAAATAGTCATGTGTGGGCTGGCAGTTTGAATTTATAAAGAAATTCCCATGTGCTGTCATTCCTAATAACTCTACATTTTATAGGTTAGAAACATTTAATCAGACTGAGTTTATATTGAATGAAAATAAGCATAGACACTCAACAGCTCTAACCAAGGAACAATAATTAAACCAGATAAGGGCTCTTGTGGAAAGTAGAAAAAATTTGCCACCTTACATTGTTGTGTTTTTGTTGACAATAATTTTTGGCTACTTGCTCTCTGGATCTAAATCCATATGGTTTCTGTCTGTGGGGAATGCTTAAAGATAAAGTTTATGCAACAAATTCCCATATCCTCACTGAATTAGAAAACAGCATCTGATATGCATTTCAGCAGTAGAAATTTGTCAAGTGTTCAGTAATTTGTTCAGCAGGTGCCAGGCTTGTGTAGATGCAGAGGGGTCATACACTTCTAACTCTTTTTATAGTAAATTGTAAGTGTAACATAATCATATTGTTTCAAACAGGGGAAATATAGTGGACTGGTCTGCCATTACTGCACCAACAGAGTCATTTAACAGTGCTAAGAGTGTGGCAGACTGCCAGGAGAGTCATTAAAGTGACAAAGTATTAATTAAAATTGGCCATTTTTACTTTTAAATATTCAAAAAGATAGCAAAAAACATTAATTATTTTGTCTTTTGCTATTATTATAGCCTTTCTAACCAAAATGTTTCTATAAACAAAAGAAATAAAGAATTCTTAACTGATACAAATTCCAAACATGACAACTCTAATGGTTATTGTCCACTGTAATTTTGCAACAGGTTTACATGAGGTAACAATGTTCCTTACATTTTGTACATAAAATACTATTATTTTTTACAAATTCATAACAACTTACTAAACTTTTGAGATACAGTTTCCATTATAATGCCTACATTTATTTAGTCGTATTTGATAAGGAGATGTTTGAAGTCAAGTAAGATGCAGCATTAGCTGTACACAAACTTATTTAAAATGTATACAGACTTTATCATTAAAGGAGTGTAACTGCGAAAATCCAGTGAAGAAGACAGAGTATAATTATATTACAGTTGCTGTAACTACTTTTATCCTGCAGCAAAATATCAAAGAAATTTAATTTAGTGTCATAGTTTTAGACTCTGGTTACAAAGAAATGTTGAAGTACTGCATTATTCTGTTATACAAAATACTGAAACCTTTGGCATTATAACCTTGAAATTCTTTTTAAGAAAATCAATGCAGCACTAAAAACAATGATCTTTATTCTTTAAAAAAATTAAAATTAGTTTTATTTATGAATGCTCTTAATTGCTATGGTTCTTAGCATCCCATTCTATATAGGGCGTGAAAGACTGGAAATTTTGCCCAGAGGCCTCTTTATCAGGCTTGAGGTTCTTTTATGTGTTGTATATCTATGATACTGACCACTGGCTTTACTACCCTTCTGAAGAGAGCCATTTTGAAGGTATTTATACTCAAAAAAATCCATTGCCCTCAGCCAGGTTTGAACCTGCAACCTCGGTAACTAGAAGCTAGCATAGTACCCCTAGACCACAGAGGGCGACTTCTTCTTTTTAAGGTGAAGATTGCACAAAAGGTTTGAATTTTTGTTTATATTCATGCATAATTATATCTACTTCTATTATCTTAATTTTTCTTGTGTTCTATTAAAATGTGCTTTTTATTTACCAAAGATTCTGGAAGTTATTACAATCTGTGAAATTTTACTTTATCCTCCTCTTAAATTTGATCAGCTATTTGCTTTATTTATTGCTGTTTCTCTAGGTTTTACAATAACTTCTTTTTTTGCATAAGTTGTTATATTGTTATTATTATTATTATTATTATTATTATTATTATTATTATTATTATTACTGAAGTTTCAGATGTAAGACCTCTTGCAGGTTTAAACCCTTCCCATTAAATTTTGTAAACCATATTTTTAAGATAATTTCTCTCTTTGTTTTCTGTTTTATTACATTACATTGCCATTGGTAAAGTGGCATGCTATGAGCTGAACTCTATAATTTGTAAAATAAAACTTAAAATAATAACTTTTTATTTTTTTCAGGAATCAAATGCATAGAGTTTTATATTCACCAGAATGATGAATGCATTTTGCATTCTTTAAATACTCCTTGACATGTTTTCTAATATTAATGTTTCGTTGAATATTCTATGATGTGCACAGAAGTGAAAAGAAAAGCTTAATTGTCTAGAATAATTTAACTTGATAGCAAGAGAAGTATATAAATAAAACTTCAGCAATAATCCTTTTAGGTCAGCAAATGTAATGTACCTGATAACTGCTGAAACCAATAAAAAGTATCCATCTATATTTAAATATAGGCAAACATTTTGAGTAAAAGATAAATAAATAAATAAATGAAATATTGACTAATTTTGAATATCACTAAGAATATCATAGTGATGTAGTGTAACAACCCTCAACTCTCTATTTAAAAAAAAACAAAATGAAATATTGATTTTTATTTGAATTAAACATAGCATATAGAGTTACTCCAATTAAAGATACTCCTTTCATATATTTATTTATTTTGTCACTAACATTAATTTGTTTTATACCAAACTGTATAATGAGTGAATTCCACATGTACAAAATAAACCCTTTTCTTAAAAACTTAGTTTTAGAAGTATATGGATGGAAATATAGGTGTCTTTCTCTTATCCAAACCTTTAGAAATGAGATAGTATTAAAGCAAAATAAACAAAAAGATGTCCATGCTTTCACGCTGTAACTTTGTTCAAGTAATAAGAAATTTATAAAAGACAATTTAATTTCTATATAAAACTCTAAACAAAAACTCTAATATACAGCATTCCTTTTTATATCATTAAGTTCAGTTGGCAATTACCTAGTTGAAAATTTTATTACCACCTATTCAAAATAAGATTAGGGGCAATATGCATAAGCAAATCTGGCTAGAAATGGCTTGACTCCAACGTTTTTTGTTTTTTTTCAGTGTGCATAGCTGCTACTGTTACTGTAAATCCCAGTTTTTTTTATCATGTTGCAAGTTTATAGTTTCTTGTGCTATGTATAAGCTTAAACAAGGAACAATCCAGCAGGTGTAGTTTTGAAGGCACAGAGAAATTATAAATTTGCAACCTGCATTATAGAATGCATTCCAAAAGCTTGACAGAGAATTCTTGCTTTTACATGATCTTAACAGATGAGACATGTAAATTAAACCAAGAAAGGGATTAAATTAATATGTGTGACTGATGAATTAAAGGATATAATGTTCGGTGACTAATATTAAAATGCAAAACATGTAGCAATAAGTTTATTGATGATGATATTGGTAAAGAATGCAATTTTAGTAGTGAGAGTTTCATCTTGAAGCAGTTTGTTTTTGTGATACTTAGGTAATTAAAAGCCAGAATATTACTATATGAACAAATAAAATTCGCTTTAAATAGTCTGGCCTTTATGTTATAGCTATCTATATATGAGAATGTGTTAGATGTTCTGCTGGGGAATGTTTCAGAAATAAAATATGGCTAAGATAAGATTTTTCATTAATAAATAATAAATTTCGAGCAAAATGTTTTAAACAATATAAACTTCTATGAAGTATACAAAGAAAGAAATATCCAAAAAATAAATCAATTTGACCTAAGTGTGATCAATGAGACCTGAGATGACTAGTAAAACCTAATATTTAGTATATGCTACTTATATTTTGTTAATTTGCTATAGATAACATAATATAAAGTGCATCTTTGTCCTTTTTAAGAAAATGTGGTCACAAAATTAATTTTGGAATAATGGCATACTTTAATAATAATTTGTTGTAGGTAAAGTTAATTTTATTTTGGCTGGCCCCAGTTGGTAGAGCACCTCCTTGCTGTGCAAGGGGTCCAGGATTGATTCCTGGCTGGGTGGTGGGAATTTTTCTCTTGCCAAGATTATTTCCTATCCTCCCCAGAGTCTGTAAGTAGGAAGTATGAATATGTTTGTGAATGTGTGTGATCTAATGATTAAAACCCCAAAAGTGCAAGAAACCCAACAACAAGAGAATATGAGTTAACAACATTGCCAGTAGGCAAAAAGTTCCAAAGGAAAGGTCGCTGATAAGACCAATGTAGTTAAAGTTAAATGGAACTAAAAACAGAATATAAATATTTTCTTTGGAATTTCTGAAGCAATCCCTGTTCTGCAAATGCTTTTGGGAGGGTCTAGGTGTCAAATACTTTGGCACAAGATTATATGGTTGCCAATGCCCAGGTTCCAGTCTCTGCTCAGGAAACAGATTATACAGTCATCAATATTGTCTTTATCTCTGTCTCTGTTGAGCATGGCCTTTGTTTTAAGATATATAGGTATGGGAGCCAATGAGAAGCAACTGGAAAATCTGTTCCATCATTATAGCTGTTGGTGAAAAGTATGCAAAGATTTTCCAGTTGCTTCTCATTGGATCATAGGCTCACATATACGAGGGCTGATCAATAAAGATTGAGACTGATTTTTTTCTGTAGTTTCCTTGATAGTTTTATGTCTCTACCACGAATACTTGAAAAGAGCAGGTCTTCATGTATAATGTCCATAAGCGACAGCACTCTCGTAATGGTAGTTTGGTAGTAATGCTGTATATTGTTGACCCTACTTGAATTTTGCATACCACAAAATGGAGGTGACACGAGAGGAGCAATACAGCACAATAAAATTTTATTTTTGTTTAAATCATACAGCCTTGAAACTTTCGAAAAGCTGAAGAAAGCATACGGTGAAGATGCACTACCTCATGCAACGGTGTTTAGGTGGTTCAAGGACTTCAAAGAAGGGCGAGTCCTCTGTGCTAAGCAAGGTGGGCCTGGTGTTTCGGAATGGAATGATTTACGCATGCAGTTCCCCCCCTCACACTACTGTTACAGCAGCTACTACACGTCAGTATTGGCTACACTAAGGAAGCACATTACAAGGAAACGTCCAGAACATCATCGGAATGGGTGGCGACTTCATCACGAAGCCTCACGTTGCAAATCAAGTCCAGGAATTTTTGACTAAATTCAACATTACTGTGTGCCGCATCCGCCTTAAAGCCCCGGTCTTACCCCCTGTGATTTCTTTTTATTCCCATTACTAAAGGCAAAGCTCTGGGGCATTCGATTTGAGAGCACTGAAGCAGTGCTAAAGAAAAGTAAGGCGATTCTCAAAGACCTGACAAAGAATGGCCTGCACCATGTGTTCGAGGACTGGCACAGATGCTATAAAAGGTGCATTCAGTTAGGAGGGGACTACTTTGGAAAAGATCATGTCAACATTGAAATGGAGTAATAAATATCTGTGAAAAAAAATCAGTATCAGTCTTTATTGATCAGCCCTCGTATATCTTAAAACAAAGGCCATGCTCAACAGAGACAGAGATAAAGATAAAGACAATATTGATGACTGATTACGGATACCTATATGAGTAAATATTTTGAAATGGGCAATCATGAATAACAAAATTGAAGAAAAATATTTGTTTTAAAATCCTCAACTTGTTTCTGTTTTGGATATGTTTGCCCCTATTACTGAATCCCTTGATAACAGTTGCACTTAAAGATTATTTTTAAGCAAAATTTGTTAATTTTAAAAATTGACAGGTGGTGGTTGTTATATAGCATATTATATAAAGGAATAAATATTTGCAAAAATAAAATGAAATTAATTGCAATAGTAACTCTAAAGCTCTGGGACTCAGCAAAACCCTTGTTCTTTAAAACTTTTTACTTGTGTTTGAATCTTTCTTTGTTCTGTATTAGTCATATATGTCACCTTCTTTCTTTTCTTATTTTTCTTATCTACCTGCATTGTTTTTTTTTTTTTTTTTTTTTTTTTTTTGCAGCTACTTGGCTCACATTAGTCTTTCATAAAATGCAGGTTCCACAAAAAGAAACAATGGTCTCAAAATTAAGGTATAGGAGTTACATGGATCATCATTAGAAATTATTAATTTTTTTCCAGTAATTCTAACCAAAACAATTAAAAATATTTTGGAGGTTAGGCTTTTAATACAAAAACATTGTTATATTTTGCATATACTACAAAAAGTTTGTTAATTATATTACAGCTGATCCCCCCCTGCAAACATTCTAACAGAAAACATAACCTTGATTTATTGCTATAACTTTTACATTTTTCAATTAATAAAGTATGATAATGCATGAAAACATTGTTTTGTCCCACCTCACTTTACACTACCAACAAGCTTTTAAATTTATCAGGATGCTAAATCTTTTTTTTTTTCTTTTGTGGGGCAGATGGTATGAAATTCTAAGGAGAAAACATATATTGTAAGAACCAGCAACTGTACTATGCCCAAGAATTATTAGCTATTTATAATTAAATTTTAATATGGGAAAATAAAATCCTAGTAAAACTAGTTCAGGACAATAGGACTGTAGTTACATTTCAGTATTTGGATTAATTTTTGGGCATAAATTTTAAAATTTAATTCTGTATTATATGTTTTTAAATAAAACCTGTAATTTTGAGTTCATTGGAGGCAAAAGTGGAAAATAAAATTTGAAGGAACATCTTAAATCAGTCAGGACACACATTTGCCCATTTCAGAATAATCATCCATATGATGATTTTAAGCAGAGTTTAATGTCCCATTTAATAACTCAGGTCTGCAGAAATGATGAAATGGATGGAATGAATAATCAGATGAGTCTGCTGTGTCCATTAGAGCCAAAAGCTGCTCCACATTTGTCTTCTGAGGACAATGCAAAGCCCCAGCTTATCCAGCCAACTTGCCCCAAATGGGATTTTAACTCAGAGCTTCAAATTACATGCTACTCTAACACCAAGATGGGAGGTGTCTGTGATGATATGTTATCAGTATGATGGTATGATCAGGGAATGGAGAAGACACCTTGTACCTCGACCCAAGGCAGATCTTTTCTGCTTACAACCACTAGAAGGAGTTGATGAGTTGAAGGAACCACAGGAGGCTATAGGCCACAGGTCGGTCACTGGCCGGCCAACAGAGCCAAGGCAGTTCTTTTCTGCTTATGACCAAAGGGGTGGATGAGGTGAAGGAACCACAGGAGGCTATAGGCCACAGGCCAGTCACTGGCCGGCCAACAGAGACATGCAGAGGTTCCTAATGATTCCAAGCTTGATGACCCAGTTACACTGGCAAGCTATTCAAAGAAGGCTTCCCTCTGGCTGAATTGGGGACAACTTGACCCACCAGAGGTCTCATAGATGGCTGTCATCTGGCAGGGCCGAGAAAAACTTTCCAAGTAAGCATCTACGCCATCTGTTCAACACAGACCGACACTGTACAGCTCCTAAGCCTACCTAAAATATGAAAGGGGAAGTAAAAAGATAGGATATGAGGGAAAGGAAACTTGTGGCAGAAGAGAAACCATCCCAGCATTTGCCTTGACAACCAGGGGAAGCCATGAAAAATCCATGGTCAGAGTGACTGGCCACAGAATTGAACCTAGGACCTCCTGAATGTGAGCTTTGCATGTTTCCGTAGAGTCATCTTGCTCATTTGATGGTATGTTTATGCATCATATTAATTTCTATTTGAATCCATAAAATACATTAAGAATGATTTTTATAAGACCCAACTTTATTTCAGGTTAATTAATGAATATTTTGTACCTGCCCACCCTGTAAAATAATTATCAAAGTTTTACAAGTGTCTTTCATAATCCTTTCTTTCTCAAAAATATCTATATGCTCTAAATTTATATTTCTTCAAAATAAGCAACTAAAGATATGCTCCTGAGTCTTTTGGCAGCACTAGTGTTTCTACAATAGATAATGAATTAACCATCTCAAAATTAATGTCTTGAACAGAGTAAGCTGTAAAGATTCTAGGAAAGTTTGTTTCTAATAATCTCTCCAAGTGGAGTAGTGGCACAAGAAGAATGATAACAATGGTATGTCTGGCATAAAAAAATTAAAACTAATCCAAATTCAGGCTCTTCAAACAACTGGAATGCTTTTTGAACCTCTATGTTGAGCAGACCATGCATCTTCTTCTGGCAGAGTGTCATTACTTACCCCTAACTCTATAACTAGGGCATCTATAATGCTGCCAATAACAGTGATGAAGTCAAATGTATTCCAAGGGTCCTTGAAGAAATTCTGTAAGCAACACATGAAATCTTTGAACTTTACATGAAACAGCTTGAGTACAGTTTTACCACTAGCTTGTCACACCTAGGTCCTACAATACTGTACTAAAATAGAATATAAGCTTTTCTGGTGCTGTACAGGCCTCTTCAGCCCAGGAAATTTCATTTCCCAAGTCAAAGAGGGAACGGTTTACCTGGCCACCACCAGACGAAATATTATTTCCATTAAATGGAACTGCTATTGGAAACCCAGTAGTGCATTTTGTAATCAGGATGCTAGGAGACAAGCTCGTGGAATAAAAACAAATAGGCAAGGTATCCCAAATCCGGCATGCTAAGAACTTACTAAATGTATCCCAAAGATTGGTAAAAATTAGATATATAATTTTGATTTTCTTTTGAGACAAAGGAACATTTTGGAAGAGTGGTATGTTAGGAAATAGGTGTTAAGGCACTTGCACTTATTTAAGAGCTGAAACAGAAAGAAGAGAGAAAGTAATAGAGAATGAAAGAAAAAAGAACCATAAGAAGGAAAGTCATTGATGAAGATTTTATCTGCATGCACAGACTCACTGTATTAGCATGACCACCACGACCTCTCACCCCTCCACTTTAAGGTTATCTTTTGGGAGTAAAAATGCTCACTCAAGCACACTGTGAAATTTAGTAGAAGGGGTTATTATTATATTATATATCAACACCCAGACCTGATATTATCTTTTAAAATGCATTTAGTATTCCATTAAAATTGTTCAACTGAACATTACCAAAAAATATATATGTTGCAGTAAGTAGAAACAAAAATAATGCACTAAATGTTGCAGTTAAATATATAACTTTTAGTACAAGCAATAATCAAACAGATAATTCCAAGTCTTGGTTGATTGGGATGCATTATAAAAACAATTGAACGTTTCTCATATGACTATGGAGAGTAGGTACATTCTTTAATGGCTGCATTTTTTTAATAAGCAAAAACCAGTGTCAGAAAAACAGAACAAAAACTGCAAAAGCAATGGCAGCCAGTAACTGTTAAATTTAATTTAATTCAATTTTTGGTATATCTCACGTAGTGCATATCAAACATTCAATCTGAAAGAGCACTATTATAAGATGCACCAATTTTTACAACATATGTATGCACAGGTACAAAACACTTAAAAGAAGTTAGTTATTCATTTAGTCACAATGGTTATTGTATGTTGTGTATCAAGCTTTTATATCGTTCATTCAAATATGCATAAGGACATTGACTGTAGAAGTTCACTTTTATTACTTGGAGAAATAAATAATATAGTCCTGGCTAGAAGTCTTAGTGGTATTATATATTTGCATATTTGGTGTGCATTAGTACCTGGGGATCCAGAATACTCTTGACTTGTGGATTTACAGAAAAGCTGAATCACGTAGAAAACTATGTGAAAATAATGTCTAGGATAGCATTAAGTTTACTGAGTGGTTCCATGAAACACTTGTGAATTTTCAATATTTTCTCCATATGAACTTCAATGTGCTAAAAAACATTTCTGAAAAGCTTACACTATTGTCCTTGAAAAATAAGTGAACTATAAAGTAGCATGAATTTTGTGGTGTTTGTTCATTTTACAAGCATAAGGGTTAATTGACAAATTTCTGTATCAGTACAAGGGTCAACCAATAAGCAATACTCCACTTTTTTCTGGCCAAAAAGGTAATGCAGTGCTTTAGGAGCAAACTATTTTAAGTTTCCCAAGTGTATGTTTCAATTTGTCCTACAGAGAGCATAGCTGCAAAAAGCTTTTAAATTGGCATCTGCAAGTGGTATCCATTACAACAATGAACTTCTCATTGAACTTCCTCATTGTGGTCAAAGAAATATTAAAAAACGTTTGTGAAACGTCTATGGAACATTTACAGTCAACAAGGAGTACAGCTGGTCACCGGCACTGAGAATGAGGGCATTAGAAGGTGGTTCTGCAGAGCTTCAAGATTTGCTGCAGTTGGGAAAACCCTCTACAGTTGTCATGCCAGACTTTTTGCAACATGCTGATGTTTTCATTCAAGAGGATCAACACATTATGACTCACCATTTGGCACTGTTGCTGTCATCAGTAAGCAAAGGAAGTTAATAATGGATGCAATTAGTCATGCTCTTGAATACTCAAAAGTGTGTCAAAAGTAGGTTCTGTGATATGTTAGAGTGGAACAGAAATTTAAAAGAAAAGACACTTATTTGGTTTAAATAAGTATGAAGGCTTTCACGGCTGGAGTTAATCAATAAAGCATTAAAATCTTCCGGGCTGGAAGGCCATGGTCTAAGGGTAAAATTACTAGCACCCGACGTTTCGGTCAACTCTGTGGTTACCATCTTCAAGAGTGTAACACCCAGGACAGCTTGATAACGACTGCCAACTAGGCAAGAGATGTTCCGCAATATATAGCTCACGTCAAGGTCAAGAGAGACCCCTTATGTGTTCCAGGGGTATATAAAATACCTTGCACATGTGGCTCTGTTTATATCAGAACAACAAAACGTAGTATAAATACCCAAATAACAGAGCATAAACGACATTGTTGCCTTGCACAAACAGATAAGTCTGCAGTCGCTGAACACTTTGTTACCATGGGTCATCGTATCCTATATGAAGACATGCAAGTACCATCTGCAACAAAATATTATCACACCAGACTTCATAGAGAAGCAATTGAAATTTATAAACACTCCAACAACTTTAATAAAAAGGAAGAAAAATTTAAGCTCAATCGTACGTGGATACCAGCGATGACATGTCACTGCAGACCCACTGCGGCAGTTTTGACCTTGACGTGAGCTATATATTGCTGAGCATCTCTTGCCTAGTTGGCAGTTGTTATCAAGCTGTCCTGGGTGTTACAATCTTGAAGATGGCAACCACAGAGTTGACCAAAATGTCTGGTGCTAGTAATTTTTTTAAGATTTTAATGTTTTATTGACTTATTTGGTTTGCTGCAATATTCTGAAGCTGAGAGGGAGGTCACCTTGTCCAAGACTGTGACAAGTGATGAAATCTGGGTGCATCATTTTGAGTCCAAAACAAAGAGGTAAAAGTTGGAATGGCATCATTCTTACTCTCCATCAAAGAAAAAAGTTCAAAGTAACTGCTTCAATTGGTAGGGTGAGGGTATGCTTCTCATTGAGGTGAAGCCAAAGAGCAGTACTATTAGTCCAGAAGTATACATCAGCACATTAATCACACTCAAGAAGCACTTACAGTAACTTCAGTACCATATCAACCCAGGAGACATTTTGATTTAAGATAGGAAAGCTTTTCTCATACAAGTTGGAGGACTCCTGAACACATCACAAAACTGGATTGGATGGTACTACCCCATTCAACCTCAATCCTGACCTGGCTGCCTTGGACTTCTACTTGTTTGGATCATTGAAGGATTGCATTCATGGAAGACATTTTGAGGACAATGAGGACGTGATTTGTGCAGTAAAAACTTGACTCCATACCAGAGCAAGGATGATACTGTCAGGGCATACACACTCTTGTGTCTTACTGAAGGAAGACTTACTTACCTACTTTACATGTAATTATAATCAAATCCATATAGAAAATAACAAAACCTCTAAAAAAAACACCAGTCAATTTTCCACACTGGAATCCTATTGTATAATGCAATCACAAAAAAATACAACCCTAAATGTAAACGGTTCAAGCATACAGTAAAGAAGTTCTTAATCTCACACTGCTTCTACAGCACAAAGGAGTTCCTTGAACACATCAATAACTCAAACAACAACTGTGAGAAATGCAAGTCATGCATCTGTAAATTGTGTTCCATGTAAATTTTATTTGTAAACATTCAAACATTGTAAATAGCATACTTGTAATGTTATATATTTTCTATTTTTATATATTATATTTGACGAAGCCTAATTCTATAAATGAATATTATGGTGAATAAAGAAATAAAGAATTACAAGGTGATTATATGGAAAAATAGAGTATGTAGATAAAACATCATTCTTTTATATGCATAAATTGCACTTTTGTGTAATAAATACTTGATGACAAAAAAATGCAGGAGACCCTCATAAAACAGGTGGAAAGTGAGACGGTAATTTGTATCACAAATTACTCAGAGGTAATTAACGATAATAATATGAATATGTATTTTTATGTAACATTGATTTCAGAGGTTTATTAATTGTAAATATTATTGGTAAATAATAATATACGGCTCTACTGAAACTGTCAACAATAACGCAATAATGCAATGAAGGGTTTGAGTTGTTTATCGTTACCGGGAACCAGGAAGTTACGTAATGTTTCGCGCCTTTTCGGTAAAAGCTTCTAGAACATTCTCTAAAAAAAAAGAAATATGTATTAGTGGTTTTCATTGGATAGTAAAATTGACGCTAATGTTGGCGCGTTTTATTAGCCAATAGCATTTCATTTATAATCTTTAGGCGTATCTTAAGGCAAGCCTATAAATAAGCCATGTCTGAGGTAAGCGTCCCCCCCAGTGTGCAACAAGATTCTCAACACATTACACGTCAGCCCACCAGTTCTACAAAATTCTCCGTTCAGTTATTTTATTAAGTTACGCGCAACAGAATTACAAGAACTATTCTAAAGTATTATACAGTTAAATATATAAAGTTGAAGTACGTGAGTTAAAAGTGAGAAGTTATTATAAACAGTTTCAGTATGGCGAGTATCAAGATAAATATGTGAAAGTGTTCGTGAATGTGTTCTGCAATAAAAAATTATAAAACCAATTTCTTCGTCAGTATCATTTATAGACAAAAGATTCCTTTCCGCTTCACACCCTGCAAGAGTTAAATGTCTACCTAAATAGCTAGCCGGAAGATAATATACATAACCTTAAAATCTTTCATAAACTAATTGATACAAATTGCTACACCAGATGGAGTTAAACGGACAAGACCAACGAATGACGTCACACAAGATGGCTACACACGCGTGATGTAAACAACATTACGTGAGAAACATTATCCACCACGTGGTGCTTTAAAACATATATACAATTTGTTGCTATCGCAAATTGGCTCATCAACGTGGGGCAGTTAAAGTTATGTAAACAAACATTTATTTGCAACATACAATTTGTTATACTCGCAATTTGGTTCCACAACGTGGGGCTCAACAACAAATTACGTAAAAACATATTACGTAAGCTATACCGCTTCAAATTGGCGCATCAACGTGGAGCTAGATGACTAGGAAAGGATCAACATAACCAGGAATGCAGCGGTGAAATCATCTACAAGACCCAGATTCAAGAAACAACAGGGACGACAGACTTCGATGGTAATTCCGAGATTATGAGGCAACAAGGAATTCAACGCAAAAACATCGAAACGACGTAGATTCATCACAACACAACGCAGAAGCGACATCAAATCTAGGAGAAAGGGGCAGAACGCTGGACATCAAAGTAACAGCATCACAAAGGTATCGTAATTTTTTTTTAGAAAACAAAAACAATGGCTGCTAGCAATACAGAAGAAACAATGATGGAAGGGGATAGTGTAACAGTTAGCTGTAATTCAATACAGGTTACAAAAAAAAGCTCAAACAATGTAATATTGGAGGGAGGAAATGTTAGTGCAGGAAGTAAGAATAGAATAGCAAGAAATATTACTATTGATACTATTATGATTATGGAAATGCTGAGAAATATGAAAGCAGATATAAAAAAGACTAATGAGAAATTAGATCAAGAAAGGGAAGATATGCAAAAGAGTTTTGAGAAATTAGGGGAAGCTATGGACAGGAATCATAGCAAATTAATTGAAAATATTGGTAGGAGTAATGATGTAATAGAGCAAAAAGTAGATCAAAGCAGTGAAGAAATTGAGAAGAAAGTTACGAAGCTAGATAGTAGTATGCCAGAAATGAGAGATAAAAATGAGGAAATAATAGCAAGTGAAATATGTGAAATTTCAAAGAAAATGCTAGACATGAGCAGGGAAATATGTAACAAAGAAAGTGAGGTTAATACTAAAAGTGAGGTTAATGTAGAATGTACAGAGTTAGGAAGTCAAATGAGTAGTATTACAAGTGAGCTAAGAAAGATAAAAGAGGTTAGGAATGTAGATGTAAATGAGGCACAAGTTAATTTCAGAGGGGAGATATCAGAAATACAGAAAGAATCAGAAATGCAAAGAAATAAATTGTACCAAGATGTTCAAATTGAAAACTCCAGTTCAGTACAATTTAGTACAGATTTGTCAGAGTATTCTCAGATTAAAGAGATAGCAGAAGAATTAAAAATGAAAGTTGTTAAAAGATGTGTTGTTCAAGAAATTGTAGATTGTTTTCAAGTATTATCAGGGAACGAAATGTCAAATGAATACAATAGGTTATTCATGAACAAAAATTTGAAGGTTAGGTTACGGCTACGAGTAATGTTTAGCCACATACAATTTGATCCAGGAGGGTAAATAGCGATGATAGATAGTAAATGCTGGATAGTTAAAGACGACTTGCAGAGAAATGTATTGGAACGTAAGAGGGTTAATTATTTATGTGTTATTTGAAAAGAGAAATAAATTATAAAAAAAAAAGGAGAGAAATGTTTATAAAAAAAAAAATAAATAAATAAATAAAATTTTTAATAACTGTAACAACATTTGAAAATTAAGAATGCAAAGATTAAAACTTAATATGATATGAAATTAAAAGTACGTAAATATAATTCCAAGATTTAAAAAAAAAAAAAAAAAAAAAAATTAAGAATGCAATGATTGAAATTTAATATGATATTAAAGTAAAGGTACGTAAATACAATTCCAAAAGTATTATTAAAATAATAATAATAAAGTAACAAAAAAATTGGTAAATATAATTAAAAATAATTGAAACAAATACTTATGTAGCAAACAGAAAATGTAAAACAATGCCTAGATTTAAGAAATGTAAATATATGTAAAGGTTGAATATTTTTTGGTAAATATGTATAGTGATTAAAAAAAAAAAAAAAAAAAAAAAAATTCTTGAATTGATAAATTTTTGGTATCAATATAAGAAAGTAAACCATTTTTTGTAACACTAGTTAAATAATTTAGGGTAAAGTATTTGCTATAAAAAAATTTTTGTGTCAGATTAATATCTAAATTAATTAAACCAAAGCCAGTAAGTAGTGGCGAGATAAAACATATGTCGTGTGTTAAATGCGTGTGAAGTGTTAAGTGAAAGTGAATAGCGTGTGTTACAAGATTTAGGAGACTAAAAACAAAATTATAAAATTTCCAAACAAGTTATAAATATTTATAATTATGTTTCTAGTGGGGCATATGAGACGGTAATTTGTATCACAAATTACTCAGAGGTAATTAACGATAATAATATGAATATGTATTTTTATGTAACATTGATTTCAGAGGTTTATTAATTGTAAATATTATTGGTAAATAATAATATACGGCTCTACTGAAACTGTCAACAATAACGCAATAATGCAATGAAGGGTTTGAGTTGTTTATCGTTACCGGGAACCAGGAAGTTACGTAATGTTTCGCGCCTTTTCGGTAAAAGCTTCTAGAACATTCTCTAAAAAAAAAGAAATATGTATTAGTGGTTTTCATTGGATAGTAAAATTGACGCTAATGTTGGCGCGTTTTATTAGCCAATAGCATTTCATTTATAATCTTTAGGCGTATCTTAAGGCAAGCCTATAAATAAGCCATGTCTGAGGTAAGCGTCCCCCCCAGTGTGCAACAAGATTCTCAACACATTACACGTCAGCCCACCAGTTCTACAAAATTCTCCGTTCAGTTATTTTATTAAGTTACGCGCAACAGAATTACAAGAACTATTCTAAAGTATTATACAGTTAAATATATAAAGTTGAAGTACGTGAGTTAAAAGTGAGAAGTTATTATAAACAGTTTCAGTATGGCGAGTATCAAGATAAATATGTGAAAGTGTTCGTGAATGTGTTCTGCAATAAAAAATTATAAAACCAATTTCTTCGTCAGTATCATTTATAGACAAAAGATTCCTTTCCGCTTCACACCCTGCAAGAGTTAAATGTCTACCTAAATAGCTAGCCGGAAGATAATATACATAACCTTAAAATCTTTCATAAACTAATTGATACAAATTGCTACACCAGATGGAGTTAAACGGACAAGACCAACGAATGACGTCACACAAGATGGCTACACACGCGTGATGTAAACAACATTACGTGAGAAACATTATCCACCACGTGGTGCTTTAAAACATATATACAATTTGTTGCTATCGCAAATTGGCTCATCAACGTGGGGCAGTTAAAATTATGTAAACAAACATTTATTTGCAACATACAATTTGTTATACTCGCAATTTGGTTCCACAACGTGGGGCTCAACAACAAATTACGTAAAAACATATTACGTAAGCTATACCGCTTCAAAAGAGAATGCCAGTGACATTTGGCTTCATTTAGTTTATTATTTTCTTGTCATTCTTCATTGACTGTATGTCTGTTTAACTCATTGTTCTGCTTTTTGTAATTCGTAATTATGATTCAAATTAAAGGCAACACCATACTATATTGTTGCCGAGTACTTATATACCACTTGCTTGCTGCATACTGAACCACTCATCTTTAAAGCAGCATCCAACGCTAACTACAGCCATTTAGATCAGCTAGTTTTAGATGTTTCATGCTCCAGAGCCTTCAAACTTCTGGAAGCTTCTATTTCTAGAAACCTTTTTTTACCCTAGTTTCAGACATCCTTCCTGTTACAGTGCAACAGTAGGCCTCCAACAATAGACTCATCCACTTGTTTATCTCCTTATCGTAGTAATTTACATTGTCAAGATAAGGTTTTCTGTTTTCCCTTGACATAACAAACACTTACACTGACAAATATCAATGCTAACAACTAAAATTGTTTTTTATACTGGTTATAACTTATAGTTACATTAAATAAAATGGTAAAGATAATAACAGCTTTTATTCCAAAATATTTACTCAAGAAGTTTTCAATGATACGGTTTGCGGTAGTTATTAAAGAATTTGAGGGAATTTGCACAAAAGTTTTCTGGTTCCCTGAGTTGATCTATACCATAAAAGTTTATGAAACTGATCACATTATATAAAGGAATCTCAAATAAAAATATCACTGATATCTTTACTCCATGTTAGCCATCTTCAATTGGCCCCAAATCTCTAGTTAAAGTCTACAATAATACGTAAGTATCAAACCTTCTCTTTGGTGTCTTTGGACTATTTGGTGTTCTGTGTACAATATGTGCATACATATGTTTATAATTGATAATAGTACTTGCAATCCAAATTTTTGCATCTGGGAAGGTCAAGAAAGTGCAATTTTGAAAGTAATTGCATTTTTTCATACAGATTTATGAATAAAAAGCAAGCTTAGAGGATTAAGACTCAATTTAGCATGGTGCATTCAGAAGTAAACTAGTTTTTTTCTGTGTAATATGCACAAGCAGTGATAGTTCCAAAGTTTAAAGTGAAAATAGATGACAGTTTCCTCTTTTTGCTTCATTAACCCACATGCATTTTTCATTAATAGAAATCTTACCACATCTTAAATAATGTTTTCTTCTGTTAGCTTGCTAAATAAACTTTCTCTATTTGGCAAACTTAATGATTGATTTTTAAGTGTATGCTTAAAATCTTAGCAAAATAAAAAGTGCATGCGTATATTCACCAGCAGTTAACCCAATTAATAAACTCACAATTTAAGTTTTGTAACACCCCTTCCCCACAAACATAAATTAACACATCTAACCCTGGCTCCTCACTTACCCACTTATTCTTGGTAGCTGAGCAGAAATGGAATGCACGTAAGAACGTACATTTCAGCCTGTTCTAGGTGAGAGATATATGTTGCAATGCTAAGCCTGTTCAGTATAAAGGACACACACACTCACACATCCATGTACACATTCACTCACACATACATATCCATTCATACACATACATGTGCTTTTGCACATATACGATTTCTCTTCTAGCATACAAATACACTCCAGCTCCTTCAACTGAGACACAAATACTCTTCTGAATTCATCTTCATATCATTTAACATTGAGATATACTACACAAAGAGTTATAGCTTTAACAATGATATTAAATGCTTTAAGTAAAATTTATCTACTATGAAACATTAACTTTAAAGAAAATACTTTAACATATGCTTTTTGAACTTTCAACTGTTTTGGAATTCAATAAGTACTGGCTATAGTATCTCTGATACAGCCAAAGCTAGTGTGTAAACTTTAATTTTTAACTATAGAACTGAATTTTCCTTTTATATTTGCTTTTACAACACTGAAGTATGTAATATTCTGAGATTTGACAACTATGTAGAACTGAATATTTTTTCTTTTTGAAATGTTCTTTTAACTACATCAAAGAACCTTAGAGTAAGACACAAGTGTAAAGAATGAAAAATTAAATGAAAAGAATGACATGAAAGAAAAAAGAAATGTTAGAAATGAAATGTGAAATTTATGTTTTTAAATGATATAAATATTGTGTGTAGGTGTGCATGTGTCCCTTATACTGCAAAAAGGATAAAAAAGCATAATATTGTAGCAATAATTAAACATAGTCAACTAATGCTGTAATCAAATAAGATGAAACTAAAAATAAAATATAAATTGAAGAATGAACTATCCATATCAGCACGTGGCCTGCCTAAACACAAGAGGCGGCCTGAAGACCTCTGGCATCCCCTGGCAGACACATAAATATAAGCCTGCTTTTAAAAAACTTAATTAGAAAGCAATTTTGTGGTTAAATCATGTTGACTGTAGTCTGAAACAGGAGTGTCCTGGGAACTGAGATGCTAACTTAATTTGTAGTTATTTTTCTAATAATTCTTATAGAATCATATTAAGGAGCATTGGAAAGGAAACAAATAATGCAGGCAATTTAGAGAGAGTAAACCTTTCTTATGCCATGAACATCAAATACTTCAGGTAGAGGTTAGAATTGACAAATCCACACTATTAATTTGAAGAAATTTTAATCCTGCTGTTTTTTCATAAAATAATTTTAAATCAGAGAGCATATTTCTTTTTAAATTAGTGTAAGAAATTGCTCATTCAGGAATGGTTTAGTGTTGCTATCAAAATATAAACCTTAGAATAAAATACTAATAATATAACATATTCAGTGTTGATACCTTATACTTACATTCAAGAGTTGTTAAAAATCACTTAATGCTACTTCTCCAAACATTTTCATCTCAGATCAGCCAGTTTGCGTATAAAAAGTGAATTGAAGTTCTTTTTTCCTCTTCTTCTTTTTAGCTAACAAGCAATACTGCTTCTCATGGAAAATTGTTAATGTGTGATCTAGCTATATTTTTACTGTTAAGTAGGTATTTCTATGTTTTATATATAATAAAGTAGTATAAATGCCTAACAAATACCTATTCTTTCACACAGACCATGTGTAGGTTAGAAAATTGAGTAATGTTCTTCAACCTTAGACTAAGAACATTCATTGAACTCAAGCTAATTCTAATAGTGTAGTTAGCTACAAGCCCATAAATTAAAAAAATACTTGCAGCATTACAAGTTACCTTTAAGGCGTGACATCTCTGCGGGCACCCCAGGATATATGAATCTGAGAAGAGAAATTTAATGTTTGTTGGGCATCTTGTTATAGTACAGGGTTGCCATTGGAATACTGAAGATCTCTGGTTTAAATTCCAGTCTATATATTTTTTCCAAATCTGATTTAACTTTTCAAATTTCTAAAGTGGCATAAACTTATAATGGTCCATAATTTTATTTAAGTAGTTGTTTATTTTCAGGTGCATCTTTAATCACATGTATACATACTTGTAATAAGAAGAAGACATCCTAACTAAAAGCAGTCTTTCAGGGTATCACACATTCTTGAATGACAACACTTGGTTTTTGTGATTATTTAATGTATTTCTCTTAGGTAATGATCAACATGCATCACTTCTATACAATGACTCTAACTAATCCTTATAATGCTGAGATGCTTCCAACAAGCTCTTATGCTTGCTGCTTGTTCAACGTTTCTCTTGTTTTCAAAGGACAACTTCAAAGTATACATCTTACTCATTGGCAATAGAGTGAACCAAAACCTGAGTGTATTAAGCCCACCCTTGTGTCCTGTTTCCTGTAATCTGAGATGCATTTACAACTTCCCACTCCACAACAAGTCAATAACTTTTGCCTAACCATGGCTGCAGGATAAAGGACAACACAATAAAACTATGTATGGAATGCTATGAAAGAATCTAGTACCTCCGAGTTATTTCTGCATCTTTCTGTCAATGATATCAAATCTAAATTTTTGAGCACTGTTAACATTGCCATGATAATTAGATTACAGCTATTGTGTATTAGTTCAATGTCATAATGAAAGGGATAATTGGTGGAGAAGTCTCATAAGCAATTGGTCCCATAGCCGTGAAATTAACCCAGCCAAAAATCTGTTTTAAAATCTTCAAATAAGCCATTAGTGCTACCAAGATGGGATAAAGCACACATATTGAAGAACAAGTACCACATAATAAATGTTAAGGTAGCTCTTCAAGAACAATCAGCAAATTCTATGTTTAAGCACTAGATGACCACATCAATATAGGAAGATCTTCCAGGATATTTTGCTGTTGATCTGTAGAATGAAGATGAGAGTATTAAGTAAACTACAAGTAAAGGAAATGCAGTGTTACAACTCCAATAAGTTTTCATATCATATAAATGCACAGAATATTTAATAACTGTCTGTGGAAGTATATGACACCTCCACTCTCAAAATCCTTAAAGGTTGACTGAACAATGAAGTGAGAGGGAAAGTTTATCTGCTTGATATATGTCTTCAGTGAAAGTGGAAACTTGACTCACTATCATTAGTCAACCATAAGGGATTGTGGATACATATCAGAATTTATTTGTTTTTCATATTGTGTTTTAAAATGTTTAAGTAGTTCTGATTTCATCTATATTAATTACTAAGTGACATGAACCGAGTTCACAGCCTGGAATTTATTATTATTGTTGTTATTTTTATTACAGTCTCGTGCGAATTAATCAGAACAGAACAATAACACATTTTACATGCTTTTATGAATTTAATCATAAATTACTTCCAATTTACATTTCTTATTACTTCATGTGTCCTCCTTTCTGTTTTATAAATTCATGATTAGGCAGTGACTACACGAGATTGGAACACACATTTTTGAGATCATCATGAAACCACACTTGAATTAAAGCTAATATCAAATGTTCTTTTGTGAAACAGTCAAAGTTTGCAAGTCTCTTTTTGCAAATAGGCCACAAATTTTCTATGAGGTTAATGTCAGGCAAATTCCCTGGCCAGTCAAGCACACGAACATTGTTATCTTTGAAGAATTTCCTCACCTTCCTAGAGTGTGGCATGTAACTAAGTCTTACTGAAAAATTCTGTCACCTTCCAGAAATCTTTTCTGGAGTTCATAAACAACTCTCACCAGTTCTGTGATGCACTTATCACTTTTCATCATGCCTTCAACTGAAATTAAAGGTCCTAATTCTTCATAGGTCAAATAATCACAAAACATTTTCTTCTCAGGGTGTTTTACAGTCCGTTCAAAATGTGCTGAATTTGCTGGTTCATTATTTGCTCGGTGCACATACTGAACCCTCTGACCTTGCAATTCGAAGTGAGTGTCATCAGAGAAAAGAACTTTTTTCCAGTCTTGCAGTGTCCAATTCCGATGAGCACGTGCCCATAAGAGGCATTTCTTATGCATTGCTTATGTAAGAAGTTGTTTCTTCAGAGGTTTTCGGGTCATCCTCCATGGACTAGGGGTACTGTGCTAGCCTCTAGTTCCCAAGGTCGCGGGTTGAAACCCGGCGGAGGGCGATGGATTTTTTTGGGCATAAAAATCGTTGGCATTGCTTCCTTCGGAAGGGAAATAAAGCTGGTGGTCCCGTGTTGTAGATTTATGGCATGTAAAAGAACCTCAAGCCTGATAAAGAGGTCTCTGAGCAAAATTATTGGTCTTTCACGCCCAATATAGAATGAGATGCTAAGGACCATAGTAGTTAAAGAGCAGCCATAAAAAAAACAGGTTTTCAGGCTTTTCTTCCAACTGCTAAAAGCCTACGATGGACATTAAATGTATCTAGATTCACTCCCCTGTCCCTCAGGTCATGAGCCAAGACCATAGCAGCGAGCCTAGGAAAGCGGTCATCAATTGGTGAAGTTTTCTTTTTCCGACCACATTTTCCCTTTTTCTTTGGTGTAATGGAGCCAGTCTCTTTATGCTGATGAATAATTCTATGTACAGCAGCTACACCAACACCAAACTTTGTAGCTAACTCTCTCTGCGTCATAGAAATATTTTCTGCTAATGCCAGTATCACACTTTGCTTCCTGGGACAATTGACAAAATCCAACTGCCACACAACAATTGACATGTGAAACAAGCAACAATGGCCAGAGAGCATTTGATTTAATTATAAGCACCATGCTGACAATTGTTTGAGAAAATGCAGCAAAATTTACCTTGTTCCGATTAATTCTCACGGGACTATATTATTATTATTATTATATTATTATTGTTATTATTATTATTATTATTATTATTATTATTATTATTATTATTATTATTATTATTATTATTTTCTCAGAGTATTAAGAGCATGAATACATATCAGCCTGTGTTTCCAACAATTATAAACAATATATAAAATAATTATATACAATAATATTTTGTTTCATTTTATGAAGAAGGTACTCATTTATGGTTTTTATAAGCTTACATCACAAGTATTATTGTTTTAGAGAAGGAAAAAGTATTATTTTTACATTGAGAGAATAACTCTCTTCTTATCCATTATATTTCACATACAATGTATAGCAGTGACTTGAGAGACCCCCTCCCCCCAAAAAAAAGAATGGCATGCATAAGGCAATCACACTAATAACAAGAGCTGCAGCTCCCTCTCTATGACCCAGTGGTGGCTGATAAAAAATTTAATGCTTTCTCTTAAAATGAGTCAATAAGATGAATGACAACAGTAGACTATTTTCAACAAAATTGAAACTCTTCTTCTTCCTTTCCAAGGATTGGGGGTTTAATCCTCTTCCATGCCAAAGGCATTTGTTTAAATTTATCTTTCCATCTGGTCCTTGGCTGTCCTATATCTTGTTTTCCCTTTGGGTTATAACTAAAAGCTTGCTTGAGTAGTCTGTCAGAGGGCATTAGATTATGCTCTTGCCAGTTTTTTGATATTGAACTATCTCTTGTACTATACTACATTTTATATCTAGTTCCTTTCTAATATATTTGCTTCTTATCTCTTATAGATAACCCTAGTAACCATCTCATGAATCTCATTTCTGCATGTTCAATTTTATTTTTGTCTTTTTTTCCTCATAATCCAACTTTCTCTACCATAGGATAGCATTGGTTTCAACACAATACTAAGTAGTCTGATTTGACCTCCTTCCTCATTCATTTTCCTAAGTATCTATTAATACATCAATTTATTTAACTATATTTTATTACATTGTTATCTAGGTCTTTATTTAAATTATAAATTGATACGCCAAATCCCAAATATTTAAAGTTATTAACTTGTTCTACTATATGACCTTTTATCACAATTTTAGCTCTTCTGTTGTGTTTACCTTTCATACTTTGGTTTTACTAATTGAGATTTTCATATTGAAGGTTTCCAGAACTTTATTTCATTTTGTTACATGTTTTTGCAGATGATTTTCAGAGTAGCCAACAGTATCTGATCATCGGAAAATTACAGGGTATTTATTGATTTATTTGGTTTTAATTTAGGATATAATAATTGCCATTCCTGAATAATTTTATTTATGTATATCCCTTGAAACTCACTGTTCAAATATGTTAATCTACTCAAGTAGATATGACTGCCTAAATGACAGTCTCTCAATAAAAGAGTATCTGCAAAATGATAAGAAACATCACCATTTACTCATGGTTCATTATTTCTTCAGAGATTTTCTTTCCAAAATGCGAAAAAATACAACACAATAAACAAGTCTGTAATTAATTCCTACTACATCAAAGAAACAGTCTAGCAAAGCTACTGCTTTATTTCCTGAACATTAAGCACAAAGTAGCTGAAGAACTGGTATAAAATGGAAGCTATACTACTATGAGAATCACTCTGAAAGTTCTGAGAATGGAATCTATCATTAGATTGGTATAGATAGCCACTTGATGGCTTGCAGAATTTAAACAAAAGGAACTTCTTTTGAGATAAAAATCATATAGAACAGTCCATAATGGTTACAACCAATGAAAATGTGTTGAAAGCATATGTGACAAGATCATTGTACTGTGTTCCTCTCATGAAAATGTGGCTGTAAGGAGTGTGTTCACATCAACAACTCTAGCATTATCTGAGAAAGATTATGGCTCTACTTTTAACATATCAACAAGGCTTAGGTGTCTTAGAAAACATATGCCCTTTTGCTAGCAATGCTGACTATAAGAAGATTCATAAGGCAAAGAATAAACAGAGATTACTTTGTACTAAACTGGTATAACTATTTCTCGGGCTTGACTGTGTAGTGTTTTTCTTTTCTTACTGGGTATTATAAATAATTTTATAAATCATCAGAAAAGACTTATACACTGCTCCAAGAGAAACTTGCTAGGGTACTAATGTTTTGTGATGTTTGTAATGTGGATAGTAGATCTACTTATGACTTCATCATGAGTTGTCACATGCTACTGTTCCCCCTCCTCCAGAGAGCAGAATACCCCTCAAATATTTTCTCACCAGAGTACAGTACATGTCATCATATTCACAAAGCCTTAAATATTGAAAATAGCAATAAAAACAATTTTCAAAGTAAAACTTCGTGACAGGAAGGACTGTACTTGTTAGAGATGAGCAGAGCAGAACATAGCATATATTTATTGCTGCCAGATAATGCTTGAAAAATTCTGACAGAAAAAGATAAAAAACACAAGGTAGTGTATCTTACTTTGAATGGAAAACTATGGTGAATGTGTGATGGTAAAGTAATCAATAAATGACAAGAGAAAAACAAGTGGAAATGGGACATGAAAAACTGAAGCAAGATAATTTATTGATGGGAAATTGTAAAATGTAGATATACTGTACTGTGATAGATTCACAGGTAATAAAAGATGGTTACATCAGTATGAATCACAAACAATTATTGTTCCGGGTCTTGCTAAAAGAGGCAAACACAGTAAAAGTAAAACAATCAAGAAGTGCTGGTGAGAAAATAATCTGTTCTTTCTTCTCAGCTAGTAATAACCCTGTAACAGTTCCTCGAGGGATGAAATAGTTACTGCCAAATGATATACCACAAAATATCTGCCATAAGTCTTCACTGTACTGATAATGCTGGACTGGAAAACAGTTTACTGAATTTGAGTGAAAAGAGAGTAATAATGCCACTATGAGAACTTTTGATGGGATTAAATTATTTCATTTTAAATTTTCATTAATGTTTACATTTACTATTTTTTCAAGAAATGCTAAGGACTGCCATTAAATATGATAAACTACAGTTATCTTTTGCTCTCTGAGCAGCTTCACTTACCAATTTATTAAACAGAACATGCTTCATGGGCACTTGCATTTGCATCCTTAGCTGCTTATATCTGTGGTGAGTGGGCAATGTTTATGTCTGTCAATCCAGAGGGCCTGAGTTAAAATCTTGGTTGGGATAAATTTCCTGAATAAGATTTTGGGGGCACTTTCATTTATCTTAAAATGACAAGCATAAGTAACTCTAAGCTCTAAGCACATGTTAGCATTTCTTTCATTGTTTTGTCCATCTCTGTAGAGCTGAGTACTTAAAAGAAACATTCATCACTTCAAACTAATGTGTGCATAAGTATTATGAAGTAGTAGAATAATTTTCAGTATTGACTCCAGTGATGGATTCCAGAAAAGGCAGTTTCTTAGGATGATAGACATCTGCGTATGATATAATTGGACATTGTACTAATTATAGAATTGTTCTAAATTCACTCATCCACTTCACAGATTTTAGCAAATTTAGATATGAGAGTAAAAATGTAAGAAAGAGGGTTTAAACCTTTTTATTTGGAAGACTTTTTCAAATATGTAAGCAAAAAGAACAAATACATCCATAATAAGCCAGATGAAACACTGCAATGTTTCTCAGACATAGAAAGTTGTTTCAATTTGACAGTGAAGAAATATTTTCCTGTCCTTGAATACAATGTATTCTTAAATTTTATGCTTCATTAATGCAGTTCCTAACGAGAAATAACAATGAGAAACGTTATATTCCATTCCTTGAAAGCTTGATGAAAAATGTTTTTCTGTTGCGCTCCAATTGAGAAAAAAATCAAGGCGTGTAAACATGAAGTGAAAACTTAAGTCTCACATGTGCCACTGAGTAGAGGGTTTACCTTAAAACACTCAGTGGCCAAAAATAGCTCTTGCCAAGGACATAAACCTTCACTTGGATGGCAGGAAAAATGACCAGATGCTGATGGGATTTTACATATTACAGGCAATAAATGTTCAACAAGATGCCATAATGTAGGCTTTGAACATAAAATAGTAAGGGAAAAATTTTTTTATTTCCAAAAAACACCATTGAAAAATGTACGACATTTACTAGAGTGATTCCATGGTATGAAATAAGCCTTTAGCCTTCTTGAAAACATAAATAATGAGTAGAGCTTGGTAATTGCCTAATTTATTCCTTTGTTTAGAATCATAGACTTTGTATATATGAATATGTTTCATGCCTACTGAAGTAAGTTATGCTAATTTGATAGTGCCTATAATTGCCTACTTTCCTAGTATGTACCTTTTTGTAGCTTGAGGAGTCTATTATGGAATTTTTTTTTTATAATGAGAAGATTTAAGGATTTTGCATATCGTAATTTCATTATTTTTGTTATCGGTTGTTATTTATTAATAGTATTTTTTAATGTGCTGTTAACCTTAGTATTGTAATTAATATTCTAGGCTCTGAGCTAATGAGCCATTGTTGATAACCTCTGGGGAAGTTTGTAATAGGTATCAATATTTCTTTTCTAATGTTAGTAGTTATATTGTTTTGTGTGATAACAGCATAGTGGGTACTTAGCACAATAAAGAATAGGTAAAGGGTCAACTCAGTCCCGCGTGAATTAATCAGAACAGAATAATAACACAACATTTTACATTCTTTCAGGAATTTAATCATAAATTACTTCCAATTTACATTTCCTAATACTTAATGTGTCCTCCTTTCTGTTTTATAAATTCATGATTAGGCAGTGACTACACAAGATTGGAACACACATTTTTGAGATCATCATGAAACCACACTTGAATTAAAGCTAATATGAAACGTTCTTTTGTGGAACAGTCAAAGTTTGCAAGCCTCTTTTTGCAATTGCCCACAAATTTTCTATGGGGTTAATCTCAGCAAATTTCTTGGCCAGTCAAGCACACGAACATTGTTACCTTTGAAGAATTTCTTCACTTTCTTAGAAGTGTAGCAGGTAGCCAAATCTTGCTGAAAAATTCTGTCACCTTCCAGAAACCTTTTCTGGAGTTCACGAACAACTCTTACCAGTACTGTGATGTACTGATCACTTTTCATCATGCCTTCAACTGGAATTAATGGTCCTAGTTCTTCATAGGTCAAACAGCCCTAAAACATTTTCTTCTCAGCAAGTTTTACAGTTTGTTAAAAATGTGCTGAATTTGTAGGTTCATTATTTGCTCAGCATACATACTGAAGCACTCTGACCTTGCAAAATGAGTCTCATCAGAGAAAAGAACTTTTTCCCAGTCTGGCAGAGTCCAATTCCAATAAGCACATCTTACGCATTGCTTGTGTAAGAAGTTGTTTCTTCACAGGTTTTCAGGCTTTTCTTCTAGTTGCTAAAAGCCTACGATGGACATTAGATGATGCATCTGGATTCACTCCCCTGTCCCTAAGGTTGTGAGCCAAGTCCACAACAGTGAGCCTAGGGTTTGTTTTGCTTTTCCTAAGGAGAAAGCGGTCATCAGTTCGTGAAGTTTTCTTTTTCCAATCACATTTCCCCTTTTTCTTTGGTGTAATCAAGCCAGTCTCTTTGTACTGAGAATAATTCTATGTACAGTGGCTACACCAACACTGAACTTTGTAACTATCTCTTTTTGTATCATAGAAGTATTTTGTGCTAATACTAGAATCACACTTTGCTTCCTGGGAGTTGTATCCATCAAAGACTGAAATTTATAAATATTACAAAAGAACTATAAAACTCGACCACATCCAAATAAATGCACATTTGAAATGAAAATCAACTGCCACACAATTTACATATGAAACAACAAGCAACAATGGCCAGAGAGCATTTGGTTTCATTATAAGCACAGCGCTGACAATTGTTTGGGAAAATGCATCAAAATTTACCTTGTTCCAATTAATTCACACGGGATTGCATAAAAAGATGCTGGTTTACAACTAATAAATTGATCATTTTAGTATTAACTCATCACTTTGTTCATTAATACGATGGCTTTATTGTTTTTTACTTCCCACATGGACAAACCTCAGTACTGACCTAAAAAGACAACTTATTTCTTTTCAAACACAATCATAGTGTGTTTAACAATAATACATAAGAGATCTAATAACAATTATAAACCAGCAGAGGAGTGTAAAACATATTCAAGGGAAAAATTACTTATAAACTGATAGTAGGGTTTGCCATAAAAATATGTAGTAACTGAGGTTGCAAATTTAAAAAAAACAATGTTTACAGTTTAACTCCATTAAGAAAATAGTGGAATTTAGACATTTAATATATGGTATATGACTTATTTGATATTTCTCTACTGTTCTGCCATGTCAAAATGTATTTTCAAGTAGTAAATGAATAAATGATTATGCCTACTTTAATACTTATCGTTACTGATAGTGCTATATTAGTGTCTATTTTGAAGTTGTAGTGACCATTTGCCTGCCTATTTTAAGTTATTAACACCTATTGTACCAAGCTCTGGTAATGACTAATCCTGCAAATAATATCTTGTTTAAATGGCAAATGCACTTAAGTTGCTTGTCTGCAGATTTTTGTTTCCAACTCAGGAGCTGGCAGTGAATGTGTTAAATATTTTAACATCAGCTGAATATGCAGAACAGCATATAACTTGTGCAAGAGGACAAAAAAGTGGCATTTCTGAATTTGTGACACTGCCTTAAAAGAGTTCTTAATTCCAAAAAAATTTTCCTGTTTTAACATAACACTTTAACTAACACATTATCTTGAAAGAGTGAAGTTAGAGTATGTTGCCACTAGATTTTTATTAATATTTTATTAATATAATTTTCCTGATTATATTTAATTCTTATTAAGCATTAAATTTTAATGTTTAGCCAAAATTTAATGTGGTATAAAAAGGAGATGCAAGCCATCATTTACAAATACCACTTGTGAGTTTATTAACCTACTCAAATGATTAGGAACTTTTTGAGGTTCAACAGTATCGTCAAGATTAAACATTTTATGTGAGTAGCTCCATAGAACAGAGAGACAGATCCAATGGTTTGCAATTGGGCACCTGTGACATTATAAATGGCTGGGTCTACTTGGCCTTTGAGACTGATAAAGGCATGTTTTCCTCCTTGATGCTGCATCATACTGAATTTTCTCTCAATGGCATGAATAATGTCTTTCTCTAGATTGAATTACTAATGTTGCTCCAGAGGTCAACGTGTCATGGCAGGTGCTGCGCAACGTCAGGCAGGCAACCCTGTAGAAAAAACATTGCTAAAATTCCGCAAATGTGTGGCATTTGGCTTTTTAAATGCCCCAAAATTGTTTAAGCATTTCCGGTTATGTATTCTGTCACAATTTATTGAATTAGTTATATATTCCGGCGTGATTTTGTCAACAGTCAACATGGACAACTTACGGATCTTTGCGGAGAATGAGATCTGAAATAATGACACTGGCCTAATGGAAAATTGGGACATAGAACAACTTGCAGAAGAGCTAGCAAGCTTAGGAGGCACTTCGGCACTTCTCAGGAACTCTTCAACTCATACTTGCATGAGTCCATGCACAGGAACAGCTGTCCCTTTCGGAGAGTGTTTCAGAATTTACTTGTGACACTCTCCGAGAATTATCCTGCGACATAACATCTTCGCAGCTCTCTTTTGGTTCGTCTTCTGCTCAGAACTTCCTTTGCATCCTTCTTTTCTTCCAAAATCTTATATTTCTTCATTGTCTTATATGCATCGATGCAAAACAGCCTTTATTAAGGCTAACAATTGCATCGTGAAAGAGCAGATATGGCCTTGGACATAATTATAATAGCATTCATTATTATTTAGTTGTATTACATTTGCTTATTGCATCGCAGTAATTATTTAGTTCTGTTACACTTGTTTACTGCTACGCAATAATTATTTAGCTCTATTACATTCATTTATTGCATCACGGTAATTATTTACTTCTATTACATTTGTTTACTGCGTCGTGGTAATTTTTTAGTTCTGTTACCTTTGTTTACTGCTACGCGGTAATTATTTAGTTATATTACATTTGCTTACTGTTGCAAGGTAATCATTCAGTTGAAACATTAAATTTAATTTTATTTATGGACATTCTTTAACTGCTGTGGTCCTTAGCGTCCCATTCTATATTGGGTGTGAAAGACAAGTGGTTTTGCTGGGGTTTGTTTATCAGGCTTGAGGTTCTTTACATTTATTTAGTAGTGCACGAGCGCCAATGGTCATTACTAAACGCCACGCATTAGACAATAACAATAATATTTTTTACTGCTTCACGGTTATTATTAAATTTTATTGCATCTATTAACTGTTTCACAGTTAATATTCAATTGTATTGCATTTATTCACTATTTTGCGCTTTTCTATTATGGCAGCGTATAACAGTTCACAACAATACCAAACTATTTCCGGTTTTACTAACGCGACAGCGTATTTTCCGTTTAACAGTTGGTACCTGACATTGCACATTTACATCGTCCGCCATGACACGTTGACCTCTGGAGCAACATTACCAATTGTTTCATATACTGAATTGTATCTCCAGTCTAAGTAAAAAGAAACAGACAATGTGAATAAATGGCTGCATCACAAATTGAATATTTGTAAATCTGTGCATCCAAGGGAATATATCCTCTCCAGAGCATAGCAAAAGCATTTATTTATTTACAAACTGATGCAAGCAGAGATCATTCAGGTTTAGATTTCCTAAGCATAAACTATTATATGCAGCTTCAAGCTACAATTCAGCTATGCAAAGAACATGATGCCATTATCTCTTGTTGATATAAGTAAATTAGTGCTTTCCTCACTCTCTGATGGTGGAAACTGGGGAACAATGGAGAAGTCTAATTTCAGAATACAACTTTTACACTATCTTACAAGTAAGACATAGGCATTCATCAGTAGTCTGTTGCCTTTTCCATGATTCAGTAAAAGCACTAGATTGCAAACTGTATTTTTTCCCACTTAACATTTATCCTCTTGGCAGGTTAAGTGTACCCCTTCTATCAGTAATGTAGTTTCAAGAAGCAATCTTCCCAAGTGATCAATCAATGGAATATTAGAGATCATGAATCATATGATTCACGATATCATTAAATTGCTGCTGAGAAGAGGATTCTTGGCTGAATATCTAGTCATATTTACTTGCAATTTGCTTAATTCAAATAAACACACTGAGAAGAGTGTCATTTATAATAAATTCATTCAAACTCAATCAAGGTGTTCTTGAAAAATGGCAAAATTATAAATTTGAATCACTACTTAGTATCATAAAGGATGATCAAACTCAAAAGGCATAAAAATCAATAGTTCAAGAGTAATTCAACAATAATAACAGTGCCTCCATTTCTTTTGCTAACAAAAGAAAAATGTTTTATTCTGAACAGTCAGTATTAAAATGAATATTATTATGAAAAAACAGTAACACCAGCAAATGAAACTTCTGTTAAAAGAAGAAGCTTGAAAATATGAACACACTGCTTAGTAAATATTCTGGAAGCAACTGTAAATAACAGGGATTCAATTTTAAATGAAAACATAATTACTATATACAACAAATAAACAATTAATTGGTAGATGAATCTCACCAAGATTTCAATAAAATCACAAGAAACATTCTGATCTATACATTTGATGAGAAAAATAGCAGAAATTTTAAGTTGACTGTATGGATATAGCTAAAAACCAACAAAGCTTTATTAAGGTATATAAAACATTAATTTGCATTTAAACACATTAATTTGCTTTTAAATAAAATTCAAAGCGAGGTTTTTTCTCAAACTTTCAATTAACTTTTCTTTTGATGATAAAGCAAGATTTAAAATAGGTGTAAATCTTGCCAATTAGCTTAGATAAAAGCTAAAATGCTAAAATCCATCATTAACTTTAGAAGTGCCAGTTTTATTTTGTATTCTTCTGTACACTCTATTGCAGTTTTTATGTTTAGATTTATGTAAATGGATAGGATCCAAAAACTATGCCCAAATTCATAGTTTACAAGAAAACAATTATAATAAATTCATGAAAATGCCAGAAAACAAGTATATAACCATTTAAAAGCCGTTATACAGAATGTTCATTCATCATATATCACAAATTCTAGGAAACATTTTCATACAGGATTACTACCTGCATTATTGAGATATATGTAAATCAAGAGAAAAAATAATTTCTCAAAGATCATTAGGAAAATAAATATCAAAATAATTGGAATTAATTGTTCTTCCACACAAGTCATGTGTTGGACAGGATTGGAAAGGTAGAAGGTAGAATCAGACGACTGAAAAATTCAATGCCATAGCCGAGATTTGAACCATGGATCTCCCAGTCTCTGTCCGGTTGCTCTAAACACTGAGCTACCGGATGGAAACCAGGAGATCCGTGGTTCAAATCCCGGCTATGACATTGAATTTTTCAGTCATCTGATTCTACCTTTACAATCAAAATAATTATTTCCATTGGAACTTCTAGGGTATCAATGTTGAAAATCTATGTTTATAAGCGTGAATGTCAGTTTGTTTTATATGGGCTCCAGCTGATTGATTAATTTCCAAGGGGAATTATCATTGCTAAGCTCCTCGTATTATTTCTATTAGTCAAACATGTTGATTAGAAGTTTGAATGCTCTTATTTTTTCTATAACTTTTACAGGATATTTTTTCTTTCTTTAATTTTCTAGGGCACTATTATCATCCTCTTGCAATAAAATGTTAATCTTCAACATTTCTCAGGAATGCTGTCTAAGTTACATGGACTTCATGTTATCTTTTTTATATTTTGCTGCATACTTCATCATAACCTTAATCACCATTGTCATCACTTTGCTTGTTCTGGCTTCAAGGTCCTCTAGCCATCATGTCCTGGGTCTGCCCACAGATCTCTTCCTTTAGAATTATATTTCTTTATATCCTTTGTGAGTCTTGTGTTAGGCATTATTTTGATGCATTCTTTCTACTGTTGTTTAAGATCCTTTAATATATGTATTATTATTCATATTAAAAATTCTTAGTTTTGATACTTTCATTTGTTATATGATCTTGCTTTGTGCATCCCTTTAAAAGTTTCATTTATGAAGCCTGCATCTTACTTTGTTGGTTTTTAGTTAATGTCCAGGTTTCACTTCCAAATGTTAACATAGGTACACCTAACTTTATAAAACTTCAATTTTGTTTCTTTGCATAATTTGTTTCTAAATGTTCGACTAATTGCCCCACATATTCTCTAGAATATGCATATTTTGTTAACTACATCACATATCTATCATATCCAATATCACCTCCTAAGTAGTTAAAGTGACTCGTCTGTTCTACATATATACAATTATTGACTTATATTAATATTTGTTTATAGTACATAAAATATATCCACTAAGTGGATTAGACCTTTGAAAGCTGTGTGTGCTTATCAGTTGTTGTAACAGATATCACAAGAACCTGCTCATGATTTTTATAAAGGCCAAATAATAAAACTGAACGTGCACCACACAGAACAATCCATAAAAGATTTCAACCTTTGGCACTTCCAGGACTAGAAAGTACTCACTTTTTCCAAAAAATACTCAGAATGGAAAAGTTGCATTCTGAATCTAGACCCCTCATTTACTTTGGTGAATGTCCAGTAACTACCTAGCAGTAACTATAATATCTGAATGCACGTTGGAGTTCAGAGATAGTAATTTTGCAGTATATTATGGATGCCTTCTTGACTGAGGGACCAAGAAACTGCTATTCAAATGAATAACTTTTATACAATCTTCCAACTCAAACCTTCTCTTCTACAGTTCCTGTTTCTCTTTGACATTTTAAATGTCCAATAGCTTATTGTTTTGTGATATCCTGTATTATTCTCTCTTTTCTCCATCTATTATGTCCTGTGAGTAGACAACACTTCAACACTGGGCTAAAATAGGTAAACCTTTCATTAATTTAGTGCAATGTTTGAAACTATGACCTGGATTCATTTATTATGAATTACATGTCTTCTCAACAATTATTTTTGTCAATGACTCAAAAGCTTTCGGTTTAGATGTGAACTTACTGCTGAAGTTAGGGTTTTCATTTTATATCTTCTGGAACATTAATAACATTATAAAATTCTACTGCAGCCATTCTGACATCACTACATTGTTTGTATAATTTTTCCCCATGTTGTTTTGTTTAACTTTGGACAGGTAATTCAAAGTATAAAAGGAGCTAATAATACTTTTGACACAAATAGAAGACAATGAATGAGTGTAGTAATCATATGATAGAAATGGGTGGTAAGAAGAATTAGGTTATAGAGATTACAATGAAATTGAGGAAATAATTTATCCTATGTTTAGTAAACATTGCACATTTAGGGAAAAATACTCCAAAAGGCAATAATGGTCTTGAAAATTATAGACCTAATTTTTCAGATTCACAATAATTCTGCTGTTGATATACCTATAAATGAGTTATAATGTGAAAAACTGTAATGATGTCATCTTTCATTTTTCATATGGTTTTGTGTATACTTAAATCTTTTTCTTTTTTGTGTTACTGTTTTCATGAGAAGATATACATGACAAAATATACATATCTTTTCAATTCGGTAGATATGGATATGCAGTTCTAACAGATTCTGTATTGTTTTTGCTAAGTGTTTTTTAAATATACATTTTATACAGTTGATAAATATAAATATCATTCATGATCATTTAACTCTAAATATCTCCTGTTTTATATACAAAACTAACTGTTAAAAACAGATAATTCTGGACATTACACTCTCCCAGTGTTGAGTGGTCCCTATAGCCATACCATGATAGTAGCATCCCAAACACGCCACCATTTTAAATAAAGGTAAGTCAAAGAATAAAATAGTGGGATGGGAAAAGCAGTGTTTTCCCTCTGGTGGCAACCCTAGCCCACAATAGTAGGATTGCAGTTATGTTTGTCTTAATTCAGATCCCAACATATCAGTGTAACTTTTGCTTCAGATCATTTCCTGCTGTTTACCTATGTTACATACTTTTTAAAGCTGTTAAACAGACATTTGAGAATTCCGGTCTGCATGTTTTAAAATTTGTTTTACTTTACAGGTCAAATTAACAATGAATTTAGCTTAAATGTCAATGAACACCAGCATCAAATCTTTAGAAAGATGCTTCATCAAATAAGGCTACAGCAAATTTTGGTAAACATCAGCAGAAATGAGGTAGATACTGCTTTGCACTAACAAGCTTATGTTCATAGGGACATTGATATTGACATTAACATATTCATAAATTGAATCAAAGTTCTATATTAATACAACACTCCAGATTAATATTTACCATTAACTGATGTGAAAATCATAGTTTTTTGCCTTTGGCATTCTAACTTGTATACCACTTAGTGTGTAATCTATATTACAATGTGTTTTCTCACAATGAAGATTATTAAGGAATTTAACAAGGACATGAAGACTTGTAATCAAGATGATATCTAGTTTTTAACAAAGCAGATGTATTGCAGTTTTATATTTCTGAAGATATTGGTGCTTTTTGTAGCATTTAATATCCCATAAATTCAAGATCTTGTAAAACAACAAAAATGGCCTAAATGAAATAGAGGCAAAGATAAGCATGGAGGCCTCTGACAATCAAAGCTGCTTGCTATTTGTATAGTCAATGTAAGAGAAAGCTATGGAAGAAGCTTACCCAGAAAATTGTGCTATTCATCAAACTAAACATCTTAAGAGCAAGCAGATATGCTACCACTTTCACCAAATTGCAGCTAAGGTAATCCAATAGTTTAAAAGGCCAGACTGTGACATATCGTTCCATGATAATGGGATGAGGGTGTGATGATAAAAGTATACAGAATGCACAAAAATATTGTGCAGAAAATTGTAGAGTAGAAAGGCAGTACCAATCTAAGCATTTTGAGGTTAGAGCACAGGATCGCAGATGCAGTATAGTAAAAGAAGCGCTGCAGAACATGGTTGAAATATGACTTCATGAAACATCCTCATTTGTCAGTCAAAATGAAATGTGACTCACACAGCAAGTGTGTACATACTGTCTCAACTAATGAGTACTGGTACACAATAAAAAACTAGCCATTGCTTGCATGTACTGTATTTGCACCGAACATGGACTTCAGATCAGAAACAGCTAGCAACAATACTAGACTGAACAAGAGTGCATTTTGTTCTCATCTAACAGCCACAAGCCGGTTTCAAATCTTAGACTATAGCTTCAGAGAGTTTTGTTTTGACACGTGTAGTGCATTGAAAAGCTTCTGTGATCCCTTATTCCTATCTTCAAAATACTTATATTGTAGGTACTGTGTACTCTACAATTTTCTGCTTATTGCTTTTCTGCACCCAGTTTACAACTGCCAGTTTTTTTCACAAACTTTTGTGAGCTATCCATTGCTTTAGGAACCTATATTTTCCTTTTTTTAATATTAGTGGAATTAATATATTCTAACTGCAATTAACCCTAGTCATTAGCTTGTATTTTATTAAACTCATATTAGATAATATTAAGCCAAGTACATTCTCTACAAAAACATTAGAGCAGGAATTAAGAATTTTACTAATTGGCATCAACAGATTTTTAAACTTGCCTCCAGTGCTGGAAAGATATCCACCCATTTTTTCTTACTTTCTTTACTACATATAGTAAGTAGGAGTAGTATTGTATTTTACCCAAAAATTCAATGTCAAGATTTCACTGGAAATATATGTTTTGAGGTCCCCTGAACCCCCCTTCAAAAATAGCATTTTAGAAGAAGAAATGTGTGTGTCTAAGAACAGCATAACTCAAAAACGAAAAGTTGGATAAATACCAAATTTAGTATTTAAGTTCCATATCTTTCAAAGATGTGACATGAAAGATTTCCAAGAACATCCCTACACCCCAACTATCCTTTACATGGGACATTTTTAAAAACTTTTGATTTTCTAAAAAAAATGGATCTAATTCTTTTGATTAAAGTAGCATATATTAAAGATATTTACATGACAAATAAAATGTATATCTTGAATTTTCTAAGAATAGCATGAAGTTCCCTTCATTCAGAAGGAATCTTGTATAATCTTCTATAACTGGTAAATGTTAAGCAATAGACAAAAGCATACTACACAAAAAATGTAGATCTCTTTAAAACACTAAATTTATTTCAAATAAATTATTTTGGGGGTCATCAACCATTTTTGAGATATCCATTATTAATGTAAAATAGAGAGTTGAGGGTTGTTACACTACATCACTATAATATTCTTACTTGAACGCGTTTCGGGAGACGGCTTGTTCCCATCGTCAACATTTTCTCTCAACTTGTAACAACCCTCAACTCTCTATTTTAAATTATGACACATCACTGTTACTAGCTTCTAAATCTTCAAAATTAGTCCATTATTAATGGTTCGAATTGTTCAATATTTAACCATTCTTTTAAAGTCCTGTTGATTTTCAGTTGATTCTCACAATGTCACGGAAAGAGCATGAGATTTTAAGGCCAACATACAGCATCCAGTTCTAAAACATTTGACCATTGCTACTTCCTTTGTATCTATAATGGTATGTGTAATGCAGCTATTTCTGGAAAGGTTTATCTCAATTAAAATGAAGGATAGCAAAATAAACTTTTGTAAGAATAATTTGTAGACCCACTAAGTGATAAGAGGGTAGAGAAAGCCATGTGAATGTAACACATCAGATTTCCTATAGTTATGCTTGACATAACTGTAGATATTTTAAGTTCTTTACTTCTATTGACTCCTCATAAACGCTACTCATGTAGAGAATTAGCAATATATTCAGACACTTAGAAGCACAAGAATAAAAGTCATTCTATTTATCCTAAGAGATATGATAGGGCAAATAATGATGGATAAAGTTCTTGAAATTGTAAGTCTGCTTCAAAATGTAGGTACTCTTGCTTTAATAAGAAAATTTAGAATATCCTGTTTAATTTGATAGGTAGCATTCTTTTGAATACTTTTTCGGTTCATTTTCAGTTGAATATCTGAGAATATATATGCACTAATAGCATCTCTGATACTTTTGATGGTACAGTGACAAGGTCAAATTATATTCTTCTGAGAAAACATCAGAGAGAGAAGGCAAGAAAATGAGAAAGCCTAAAATAGCTTCAATTTATACTTTTTTATCTTCTTTTTGGCTTCAACGTTTTTGAGAAGAGTATGCCCAAGAGCAGAGCTTTCACTATGAAGCTGTGACAGCTGAGACAGAGTGGGATATTTATTCATCCTAATCACATCTCAAATCATAACAGCAGTCTAGATTATAGGACAGCATTTGATTAATGATTTTGAATTAACTAAAACCAAATAGATGCTATAATTAACATCATTGATGTGCAGCACATTTTAATTCTGATACAAACATTTGAAAAAGGGTTTGAAGTTTTAAGAAGGAAAAGCATAAATATGCATTAAGGCAACAACTTTCAAAAGCCACTGAAAAATGAGTATCAGTTCTATTTTCTGAGCAGTGGCAGAGTTGCAGTTTCAGAGAGCTCTAAATACATAATAACTTATAAAGTGAAGGTATCTATGTGTAAAGATAGTATGACTCATTCTAAATTCAGCATAAATTTCAGTGTTAATAGTGCTCTGTTTTTTATATTTAACATAAGTAGATTATTATACTCACTTGATTTGGATATAACGCAGTTTTCTTCAGCCATTTAAACATGTAACACTGCAGCATTTAAGCCAGTATCACTTTAAGAGTATTCAAGATAATGCAATTTGCTTTACCATTTTTCAAAATTTTTAAGTGAAAGAAAAACTCTGTAACTGAAATTCCAGTCTCTAGCAAAACATATATATCACATAAGAATAGGTAGTATTATATTTTTAATTTTATACTGATTTTGATTTACTTCTTCATGAAATATCAGTGTTTAACAAGGTATAGCACAAACAAAGAAAAAGGTTGGATACTTTAATTCTTCATGGAAGCTGCATACATCCCATAACAAAGCAGCGATATGAGACTGTATGCTTGTGCACTGTATTATTATTAGTTTTTTGTTTCAGAGTGACATATGCCAATAATCTGCAGAAATATTACTGACACCAGTTAAACAGGGATGCAATGAATAATAATTCTGCAAAGTTTGTGCTCCTTCATGAGCTCAGTAAGGTTTTTTCTCTTTCCACCTCAAAGTCGGAGCAAATTCTCTTTATTATCTACTGTTGATGGTATGGTAAAGCACTTATCATGGGTTATAACATTCACATTTAACTGTTTCAGATGCAAAGAAAGCAAACAGTAACAATTTGCCTTTTCAGTAAATCAGTATAAATGGGGCAATATGAGTGCACTGAGAAATGTTTGGATGTTAAATAAATTTTAAAATTAAATTTACTATTAAACAATGAAGAACGTATGTTATAGTCAACATACTAGACCTATTACTTTAAATGTAGAATTAACTATAACCTAAATCCAGTAACAAGTCTTTGCAGCTTCCAATTGTATATGAGCTTATGAGCTTAGGAGAACTATTCTATCAATTATGTGTCAAAGAAAGTATGAGTATGGTTCTTTCCATAATGTTGAAAGCATCAATAACATAATTTGATTTAGTCTATAGACATTTTTGTATATTTTCAGCCTTTCACTAAGGTATTTGACAGTTTTTATTAGGAGAATGTAGAACTAATCTGCATATATTTGCTAAAAAAAAGTAGCCATTAACAAATTCAAAGACAATGGAGATAATTAATAAGATTAATATATACACTAGGTCTTTCACAGCTGGCATCAATACTATAAAATGAATGTAAACTCTTTACCAAATTTTTTGGTCTTGATCCATTTGATATTTTGACATTACTGATGTCTTAACTGGGAGTGTGCTAGATAAAATATTAGGCGATGTCAAAACAAATGGATTATGGCCCAAAGTACCAGTAAGGAGTTTACACTCATTTTGGAGTAAGTAATAAATTTGTGAAATCAGTATGCATCATTCAACAAGGAAATTTTTATTAATGGAGAAATTGTTAATCATAATTAGCAAACAGCCATTATAAATAAAAAGTAAAATTAACTTTCTCCTCAAACTTCCTGAAAAGCTTGTTTATTGTTTCCAAATACTATTATTTGTCAAGAATGGTTTTAGGAAAAGATTTCTACTTATTTGTGGTCCAAGGCATACATGGACCTCTAAGTTGAAGAGGAAAAGGTATACATTTGATTTTAGTCTTTTCTACTGCAGTGTGGAAATGTCAATTCATTCTGGTTTTACCCTAAGTTTGGAATTCATAAGCATATTTTCTACATTCTAGCTGCCTGTGGTACTGTTAGCATGACAAATTTTATAAGGTGTACAATTTGTACATAACAGTAAAATCAATCCAAGCATTTTCTACAGTTTTGGTAACTTGTAATTTATGTTTACAAATACTAGCAAATATTTTCAAATTTAACTACATCATACATAGTAAAACATTTGACTACAAAAGGTTGAAAGGTTTCTATTCTTAGGGATGAAGTAAAACTGATCAGCTTGCTTTTAACTACACTTAATGGACTTTGTACACTGGTCCTGTAGTTCAACTTAAATAATTATATCATTCATCAAGTAAAATAAATAATATGAATTATGCCTACACATTTAACAATGAACATTATAAATGCAGTTCTGAAAAGGTAGCTATTTAGAATGTTTGTGTGTGTTGTTGTATGTTTCTTAGTAACATATTTCCAAGAAAAAAAATTATAGAATCACTTAAGAGGTTGAAACAAAATGTATAACATTTTTTAAAATGAACAAATAATGAGGATAAAGGAAAATTTAACATGCTAAGTGGGTAAACATTATGTTTGAGACAGTGCAGGACTTTGAAACGGAAAGGTAAAGATGGGGCGCACAAAGCCTATCTACCAGACCGCCTCCTGGCTCAAGACGCAAATATTCAGAAGAGCAACGACTTTTTAGATGTTAATAACGAACAAGCTTCACCTTGCATCCATACGCGATCAGTTTCAACAGGCATTCTATGAGGAAGAAGAGGGTGAACAGCGAGTTCATGATATGGAGGATATCGGCTAGCAGTGGTGGGGCGTCGTGGTACTAGACAAACAGAACACGCACAAGTTAGCAATTCTACTGCTTTTCATGTCTTTGTGTTGTTTTCTTTGTGCAATGAATCCGGTTTTGATTTATTTTGCTTCATCAATGTTATCAGCACTTGCAATAATACAAGCATAATACAGAGTCTCTATTGTTCAGAATCAAGAGCATTTAACAGTTTTACATTATTACAGGTCAGCAAATGTGAAGAATAATTGCTATCCTACCACATATATTATTTAAAAAGTTAGGTAAAAATACAAGTTAAAAAATGTATTTATTGCATTTCTTCATAGTCAAAAGTGATTTTGTATACCTGAGATACAAGAATCAATAAAAGTTATTGGAATAAACTTGTTTTTTATTGAAAAAAAATCATTGAAAATGTTTTGCAGTTATGAGAAAAAATATATATATAAGCTTTCTTCAACTATAGGGCTGCTAAAACCTGTGATAATGCTAAATGTGCTAGCGATTTCTACCAGATTCTTTGCACAAGTGTGTTTATCAAGATGACATTACAAAAGACATTCCAGTCCCAAATGGAATATTCATATTCTTTAAGAAAGAAAAAAAAAAGAATGAAGGCCTTCTTTAATGCATAGTCAAGCACAGCAGGAGTTACAAAAACTAATTCATGCTTTTTATAGCATATTGCTATTATTAAAAACCTTCTTTCATTTAAAAATGTTCTCAAAACTACTTCATGATAAGAAGTATATAAAAAATAACCATACATTACTTTAAATGGCTGTCCTTTTTTTAAGCAAAAATAATCTTTTTGAAGAATTAAAGTGTCACACAGTGCATTAAAAGAAGTCCTTCAGAATGTATGAAAATATCTGTAAGTGGCATAATAAAGATGATAATAAGAATAATTATTTGTATAATGATAAACTACTAAGCAGGCATTTCAAAGAGTCTATTTCAAAAGTGGCGGGCTACATTTTTTTGCAGTCCAGTTCAATGATCGGCAAATGTAGCCTCTAGGTACAGCACAGCAACTACCGGGAACCTTGAACAATAACTAAGTATTACATTACACCCAACCATCTCCAACATGAAAATCTACTCATATCAACACTACAGGGCTGAGCGAGCGAATGAATGAATGCACAGATGAATGAATTAATGAATGACACTAGCTCCGATATGTGCAGGCATACCCACACATATCTAATGCAATTCATTCTAGTTTTTCATCCAACCTGAAAAGAAAAAAAAATTATAATTTTATATACAAACCAAAAAAAAATAAATAAAGCATATCATGTGCAAATAACCAGACCTTTCATTTAAAAATGGGATGGATGCTATCCCCATTTACAGCAACATTTTCAATATGGCATACTCAATAAGCAATGCATACATTTGTACTTATGTTTAATGTGTAATTCTGCCCAAGATATATCAAGGGCTGCATGCAGAACAATAGCAATATTATTTTAGATAATAATTAATTTAAGCAGTGATAAAGATGCAGCCCTCAACATTAGGGACAATTACATCATTACTTACATTCACAACTCAAAACTGTCCAGTTATATCAGTCCTTAACACAAGCAAGTTCATCACAACAGCCATAACATGCAATATACAAAGCTCATGCTTTATCCACAAGCCATGCTGTTTAACACTACATTGCACATGCATTTCACAATACAGATTTTTATCAAGCAATCAATGCTACATGCTCTCTCATTGGAAGTGGTTGTTGAGGTCTCTAGCAAACAGAGAGGAGGCTTTGGAAAGGAAGTAGGAGAAGGGACATTTCAAGTCCTAGCTGATTATTAGTATTTCTATTACTTATATTCAATCAACTTCCCCATTATCACTTACTTTTACAATTATGTTGTAGCCAATTAGAACAACCAGCAGAACTTTTGACTGTTATCCAACAAATATTGTGATGTGAGAAACTGCAACTGCAAAGTACCCTATAGTTCTTCAAAATGTAGGCAAAGAATGTAAGTTATTACAGAGCTACTCTAGAATAATTTGTTTTTTAAGTCTCTTTTCAGTAAACATAAATTAAGCTACTATGGCTGTGCTTCTTCAATATAATTTGGAATGTTTGGAAACAAATTTACTGTTCTACAAATGTAGGTACATTGCCGAAAACAAAACCAATAACTACAGATTTCTGTTGTTTTTAACATGTTTTAGTTCAGTTAATTGATGAATCTTCTTTTTACAGTTTTTGCTTCTTTTTCTACTGGAATTTATAAATGCAATATTGAAAAAGCCAGCTTTTTATTAAGGCACCATGGGAGCTGACTTTTATGCAGTATTTTGAAGCACTTAATGTAAATACTTCTTTTGCTTAAGAAAATAAGTGTGTAATAAGGTGCATATGTGGTCAGATCCCATATCTGCCAGTGTTCTGACAGTGTGTGTGAAGTGTTTAGCTGTTGTTCATGTTCTTGGAGTAGCTGTTGTTGATGTTGTAGTTGTAGTTGTTGTAGTTGATGTTGTTGTTGTATTGCTGTTCCTTACCCGTACTCCAAAAGCCACAATCTTGAGAATACACTCAATGGTAAACATGCTGGTGAAGCCGATGTTCATATATCCCAGAGTTTCCTTGTACACAGTGCTTTGCTTGTCATACTAGAACAAATAGTAAAAAGAACCAAGAAAAAAAACACAAATAATGAAAATAAATAAAAAACAAACACCACACAATCACGAGAGGAAAAAAAATTAATGAATCAGTTACCAGATCATACAATACGATGGCAATACATAACAGCAGAAGTTTACACCAGACAGAAGGCATAGAATGAAAACTATACACACCAAAGATATTATTTTGGAAATACAGGCAGATTGTTTCTGTAACTAAATACATAACATGATTATTTAAAGAACTATTCTATCACATATATGCATTGGTTTTAGTTTAAAATAGATTAACTACTTTGTGGTGAGGTTGAATGATAATTCACCTTAGTAATTAGCATTATAAACAAGATTATTATTGCTACCAACATTATGAAAGATTTAAAAAAAGATTTAAAGATTTGTCTGAAGTATTTTGTATGGTTTGCAAGAAGAATACCCTATTAAGTTCTATAGTTCATTTTGAAGCTAAATATTATTGTTAAAAGACTTTTTTTTATCTTATGCATATTATATTCAAATGTGTTTGAAAGCAGCTAATTTGTTGCTTTTAGGTTATCTTCAAGCACTAGCAAATGTGACCAGCCTACAATGCATAACACCCAATAGCAGGTTGCTCACCAACCAGAGGTGTTATATTATCATCATCATCATCATCATCATCATCATCCATTTTATAGATACATTCCTTAATATGGCTTCCATTTCAAATATTTGTAGTAAGTAAGAATAGTACTGAAAACATTTTAAATAAATTTTACAAAGCAGCAAGAACAGTACAAATAATTATAATGATTATTTTCATCTATAAAAATCATTAACATAGCTTGTTAATACAAACATAAACAATGTTTAGTGAGGAATTGAATTAAACAAAAGTTAAGGTAAGAAAGAAAATATTACAAAGAATGCTCTTTCATAAATTTAAAATAAGTAAATAAATAAGTAAACAAATAAAAAAGATTGTAGATTGGACAAGTACATAGAAAAATAGAACACTTTTACAATTAATGTGTATAGCTTAGAACAATGAGGGTTTATTCATAATTCTAGATGCTGATTTGGTAACAGAGATGTGCACAGAAGGTTATTGTTTCCTGTTCTTAATATTTTTAAATTTTCTGCTGTAAAATAAAAAAGACGGGATAGTTTTTAACTTTTATCTGTAATAATACTTTACTTTACTGCTCAGTCAGAAAATGTAATATTTGTTTTCATGCTAAATCAGAAGCTCATCATAGGTGAATCAGAAATCCATATATAGAAATTAATTTCTCTTAATGCTTTTATTTTTGGTCGTTTTTATTTTTTATTTTTTTTTTTTTAGCAAAACTTGTAACTCTTAATTTATTGTAAGGTAATTATCAGATTAGGTTGTTGATGTTGCAACCAGGAAGGTCCACTACTGGCTTTCCACCTTTTTAGGATACTGATATTAATGTGCACTATTAGACAGGGGAAAATGTGATTGCACCAAAAAGGTGGCTTGCTGACAGACTGCAGCATTTGTTGGCATCATTGTTAGCTGGGGCATTATTTTATGTATTAAACTAGGCCACTTGTGCCATCATTACAACTGAATGTGCATCGCTACCATTTGCTTCATATAATGTCAAAGTTAACAGTGCTGACTGACTGGTACAACAATGTATTTCAAAATGTTAATAATCGTAGCAAAACAAAGAAAAAAACAAGATGAAATGCTGTAAGAATGTTCAAAACTGAAATATAGTAAAATGCACAGAGAACTTAATGTAAGAGATAGAAAGTTATTTGGCAGAGTTGAAGATTAAAATTAAATACCTAGGATTCATTTATGGTATCATTTGTACCTGAAGTTGGGGAAAATTTTATGGCCTGCTCTAAACGAAGAAATATACAGGATGTTTCAGAAATACTTTTACAAACTTCAGGTATGGGTTCCTCACACCAAAAGAAGGAGAAAAGTTCACATGAACATATGTTCCATAATCCTTGGTTTTCGCGTTATTCCTGTCACAATGAAAGTGTGAGTTCAATGGCCTTCGGGGTTCAACCTCAAAACTTCATTTCTCTATGCATTCATAGAAGGCGTTGACCCATTGTACTACATATGGTAGATTGTGAAGTGTTGTCATGGAGACTTGTATACGTTTGTCATTTGTCTGTCTTCAACATTTCAATTGTGTACATGTAGTGAGTTAACTGCATGTGTTTCGTTCCACCATGGCTGGATATTCATTTCGTGAACATGAATCTACCATGACCGATGGATAGGCAGAGGAGGACCAGTTCCATGGCCTGCACATTCTCCCGACCTCAATCCTGTGGATTTTTACCTCTGGGGGCATCTTAAATCATTGGTTTATGGAGCAGCCATCCCGGATGCAGAAACACTTCATTGACGTGTCATGGAAGCCTGCGAAACCATTCAACACCATCCCAGAGTTTTTGACAGGGTATGACATTCCGAGCATTTCTTATGAGTTTTGTGTGTTATAAGTGTACCACTGTAATGAACACCTCCTAACGAGAAAACAAAGGATTATGGGACATATGTTCATATGAACTTTTTTTCTTCTTGTGGTGTAAGGAACCCATACCCGAAGTTTGTAAAAGTATTTTTGATATCTTGCAGTGGTGCCATCAATAGATTGTAAACTTTTTCATGTCTGCTCATGAATTTAATGCAGTGACTATGCCACTAGTGTGCTTGTCTAATGGCCTAAAGAACAGACAAGGATCCAGGTTTCTTAGGAGAGGCTAACATATTTTGAAACACACCTACCGTACCAATAACAAAATGCAGTCAGTAATAGAGGATTTTGATTTCTAAATTTTCAACCATCATATAAGTGATCCACAAATTATCCTTCGGATGCAAAACTTAATTTAAATTTTGAGAAAATTTATGAAATGACTTATTAAATAAAGATCACTTTAAGTGTAGTATTTGAGTATTTAAGATGCTAAATTTTACTTTAAGTAATTCATCCTCATTGTTTGAGAGCTTAATGGTTATTCAGAAGTTATTTAATAGTAAATTTAAAGCATATCTGATTTGGCCTATTTGTCGTTTTTCTTTCATTTTGAGTTAGTGGAGCATCTTTTGAGATACAGTCCACAACTATGATAAATTTACTTATTGACTGTGAACAAATAGATGCCAGTTGGTTTAAGTAAATAAAATAAAATAAAAGTGTTGATTTTGACTTTTCCAAAGCAACCCCATTTGTATGCTTTTGCTGTAATTAAGAATGGGGGGGGGGCTATAGTGCCCCTCTTAGACTCTCCCTGGATCTGCCTGTGCTAAAGAATAATGCTGCTACTTTTAGTTAATTAGTGACAGCTCTATTAGGTTATCATAGGCACTCCTAGAATGGAACAATTTATATATTCAAAAGGTAATACTCCAATACTTATAAATAGTTTTATGAACATAGATGATAATTCAATATGGTTTATGATTGTATTTCAACAATATTGGTAGCAAAGTATTATAATTGAATGAATATATATAACATAAATAAATATTCAACAAAATTTTATGTAACAATTTCAGTATAAATAAAACATTACTACTATGTATGCAGGTAGACATTAAATTTGTCTAAAGAAGCATTATACTTCAGAAAACTGCAGCTCTGAGAGTATATAAGCCTTAGGGCTAAACCTTTGTACATTACAGTTTTCTATAGCTGCAAGTCTAAACGTATAGATGTTTCCTTACTTTCAATCTGCCTGTATCTCTAACATTTGACAACAGCAGCAATAAAAAGTGCAGAGAGCATTTACAAAAAGATAAAAATTAATGTATTTGCAAGCTTTCAACAGTGTCAGTTTTAATAAGGCAGCAGAAACAGTTACTGTAGAGAACCTCAGATTTTACAACATGGGTCTCATTCTACAGAAACTGTGCATAGCTACGTAAATGCTCTCTTGGTTACTAGTGCATAGTCAAGATACAGAGAAGCTAGAGAATGGAGAGATATCTTGAAGTACACAATTTTTTGATCCTCCTCTAACAGAAATAAACCTGTAGCATTGCTTTTCATTTATTTTGGAACAATTTTCACTTCAGTGCACAAAACAGTGCTTAGAAATTACATTGTAGTTCAGCTAATCAGCATAGAAGGTTCAAATAAGGCTTGCCTTGTGTTCTGAGTAGGAGGTACTTTTAACCACGATTTTTTTTATTGATTTTTAAGTGTGCATACCTACATGGAAATGTTGAACAATCTTAGTAATGGTCAAGTACTATATGCTTATTAAACTGCAGGCTTGTAAGAAGTCACTTTAAAGGTTTTTGTATAACTTCTAATTGAATATTTTTATGTCTCAAAGTCTTTAAAGGCTCCTTATTAAGCATCAGAGACCTGTAGAAGCTCTTTTACTATGTAAGTTTCTTGATAGTACATAATATTATGTGCTTAATGTCTTTAAATGCCACTAAAGAAACCTGTATTAATTATACTTTTCAATCAACAATTCAGTGGTTAATCAGTGTATTCTTAGTGCATTTAAAAAAAAGGGAGAAAATTAGAATAAAAGTTTTCATAGATTAATTTTTAATCTTGTTGCATTTTCTGTCAATAGAGGAAATATAATAATTGTAACAGACTTGAAAATCATATTTGGAAAAAAAAAACACTGAACATTAGACCTAAACCTTGCTTCATGTCCTTGCAGACCTGTGAACCGCTAGAACTTAAGCTTAGTGCCTGCAGATGTTAAGTGATTAATAGGCTTGTAAACCTGGGGATAAATTACTGAGCTTTAATAGTAGGACAAAACAGTGAGTCAGTTTTTCAATTGCTAACTAGGAGATTGACAGATGTAAACATACCTCAAGTTAAATAAAACAAAAATATATATCTGTTTACTTTTTATGTTTACTACAATTATATTTTAATGAGCAGAGTAAAATAATTATCATAGAATTAATCTTCAGATATTAACCTTCTTTGTTCCTTCAAGATCTATGTAACTGCTATTAAAATACAAATACATCTTATACCTGTAGTGTAATAAATGTGTATCTTCTTCATTACCATGAACGACGATTCTTTTGTCTGATTCCTTTTCCCCCCTATCATAGATGTGATAGGAAAAGCGCAACAATAAAAGTACACTCTTGGAAGAAACATATGAATGATATGCGCAGCAGTTTTTTATTTTAATTGTGCTATTATGCTCAAAACCATTTCATACCAATGTTATATCCCTTATGAAAGTACAGGTGCTTGTGCCTAGTTAGTATATAGTGTCAATCTTGTGAGATGAGAGCAAGAAAAGGAACTACAATACTGGAAAGTATAAAAGCAGCAGATATGCAGGTTAACAATGTAAATTTTAATTCTCAGCAACCACACATTAGTAAAAGTTTTTATGTTCTTTTCTTAAATACATAATATAACAAGTTTTACTTTCTCTGCCACCTATATATGTGCTGTACATGCGTGTGTGTATGTCTGTGTCTGTGAACAGCATAACTCGAAAATGAAAAATCTGATAAATGCCAAACTTGCTATTAAAGTTCAGAAACTTTCAAGGATATGACACAAGGATTTTCAACAAAATCCTCCCATCCCAAAATACCCTTACAAGGAAGAATTTTGGAAACTTTTTTATTTTCTCAAAAATGGCTCTAATGATTTGATTATAACACCATATGTTTGAGATATTTGCATGAGAAACAAAATGTGCATCTTGAATTTTCTAGGAATAGCCTGTAAAGTCCTCTTCATTTGGATGGAATTTTGTATAATTCTTATAACTGGTAAACCATGAGATAGACAAAAACATACTCTACAAAAAAATGTAGATCTCTTTAAAACACGCAAATTACTTCAAATAACTTTTTTGTGGCACCAGCCATTTCCAAAATATCTGTTATTTGTTTGAATTTTCAATAATTTTATCATATTTTTTAAAGTACTGCTACCTTTCATCTGTTTCTTGTAATATCATGGAAAGAGAAAGGAATTTATAGGCCAGCATATAGCAGTCTGGCTTTTTGCCATCTGACTATCAATTCAGTTTACTGTATTCCCCTCGTAACTTCAACAAAATGTATAATGAATCTATTTCTGCAAAGGTTTATCTTGATTAACATGAGGTAGACAGAAAAATAAGCTTTTACAATAATAGTTTATAGAAGCTATATAAATGAGAGTAGACAGAGAAAGTCATGTGAGTGTAACACATCTAATTTTTGTAAAATGTTATATAAAGGCTGTGTCATAATTAATGATCAGTGATTAATAATTTCCTATTCTTGGTTACAGAAGTTGCTATTGCTAACTTTGACTAACAAATACATGTGTTTCTATCACCAGGCTATCTGATGGTGGCAGTACAATGCAAGAAATTGTAATGGCGCTTTGCAACATCTCAAAATGGCATTTGCATATTCTTATGCACATTCTTTGCATACTTTTGTGAAAATTCAAGCCTGGTGCTGCAGATGCAGTGCATTGTCTTTGTAGATTACCAGAAGCTATTGGTAATATTGCATTGCCCTGATCAACTATGCATATATGGGAATCAGCAGTTTGAAATCTAAATTCCTGCAATGCAGCCAACTATGTTACATGATAGTGCTTGCCATCATACAGCTTCTATTGTTGCAGCACTTCTTCTCAAACAATGTTGAGAGATATGGAAAATATATCATATTTTCCTGATATTCCACATTGCAATTTAGACTTGTTTTGGAATTGAAGACCTTGTAATGCTGAAAGTTCCCCATAATGACAGAGCAACTCCATTCTATTTGGGAAAGTGATGTTGTCTTCCAGCAGTATAGAGGACTTATGAGTAAATATGTACATGACACTAACAAGTTTTACAATATTAACTATGACATTGTCTATATAAACTGCCATTTGTGAAAATCGCAACACCAAGAAAGAATTTCCCGAATAACTCTGAACATGGTGGAAGTGTAGAAGAGTGTGCAAGCAATAAGTGATTATGTTTGCAGAGAGATGGGGTACACATAGGCCAAGCAGAGCCCTCTTGTGTCGGTCCGGCAAGGTCTGTTGTGTCCAGTGTAGCCAATGCAGAGCTGTCAAACAAGGTGGAAACAATAAAGTGAGTGCCAGTATCTTTGTCGATGTCAAAGGGAACCATATCGGCATGTGAGTGAGTTCAAATTAGGCAGAATGATCGGTCTCCGGGAAGCGGGTTTGTCATACCGTGACATTTCGACTCGTACAGGGCATACTGCTACGACAGTAATGTGTGTGTGGAAGCAGTGGATAGATGAAGGTCCTACGCAGCGAAGAGTGGGTACTGGACCACGGAACATGACCACAACACGGGATCATGTCATCTTGTCTGCATGGCCACAATGGGCCGTACAGCTTCATACACAGTGTTGGCTTGACGCTGGAGCACTGCAACAATTTGAACTTGTCTGCATCAACGGTTCGTCGCCGTCTGCTGCAGGTTGGACTGGTTGCATGCATGCTATTACATCCACTTCCATTGTCCAGAAACCACAAGCTCCTCCGACTGCAATGGGCATGTGGACATGTCACTGGGGTGCTGAGTGGCAAAATGTAGTCTTTTCGGACGAGTTCCACTTCAACGTGTCGTACAGTGATGGCCGCATATGTGTCCGGCAGTACCGTGGTGAGCGCAATCTGGAGGGCTGCATTGTTGAGCGGCATAGTGCACAAACACCAGGTGTGATGGTTTGGGGCTGTTTACAACAACCGATCTCGCCTCCTACTTTGGGCACTTTGAACAGCAACCGGTACCTAACAGTGGTTGTAGAGCCTGAGGTACTCCCCCTGCTTCAGGCATCTCCACAGGTCACATTTCAACAGGATAATGCCCAGCCACATATTGTAAGGAATGAACAAGCTTTCTTTGAAGAGCGACAGGTACCATTGCTTCCCTGGCCTGCAAGTTCGCCTGACATGTCGCCCATCGAACATGTCTGGGATATGGTTGGTAGGCACCTGGTGTGTCACGGTCCTCCAGTAACCAGTGTCACGGATTTGTGGGCTTGAATACAAACTGCATGGAGGGAAATCCCTCAGGAACTTATTCAGAACCTTTTTGATTAAATGCTATGGCATATAGCAGCTCTAATTGCAGCACATGGAGACCATACCAAATACTGAATATTAGGGCTCAAAGGTTATGTACAGATTTGAAAAGTTTATCATTTATTACTTGACATGTACCTAACCTGTGCTATTATATTCATTGAATTCATGCGTTTCCTTCTTGGTGTTGCAATTTTCACAAACAGCAGTGTAGTTTGCTGTACTTGTGATGTTTACTGACTAGAGACTCTAAAATCACATTGTTAACCTCCAAAAGAACAGAGAGAGAGAGAGAGAGGAAATGATAGTTTATTGCATATTTATTTAGTCATCAGCCTTTATTCATGCACTTTTGTTACAATATTTTTCTGATAATGCATTTTATGGTAAATTTCATGCTTGCAAAATTCTAAACATAAATGCAGTTTCCTCAATTTAAAAATAAGCTCATCAAATGAAGAATTATATCTGCTTTATCTGTTTACTATCATTAATTCTGCATATTGTGTTCAGATGAAGTAGCATTAGTACTGATAACAGCATTGATTACATTGTTTGGATTGGAAACAGTTAAAGTTCATTAAAAGAATTTAATTACAAGTCAATCAAATAATCTGCTATATAAGAGAGAACTTTTCCAAAGCTGGAAAGCTACTTTATTATATTTTGCATAATAGTTAAACAAATATCACTTTCAAAGCTTTAAAACTGGAGGGATTGAAACATTGGCAAACAATATTTCCTGGTTTTCTTTTCTTTTCTCACTGCGAATATAGCCAGAGTTTTACAAAACTTCAATTGTAAGTGACATGGAAGTGAATTAAGAATTTTAAAATTTTTGATCTTGCTGTACAAAGTTTGAATATTTATTTTATTGCTACGATGCTTAGCTTTTACCTTCTTTTTAGTTATGTTTACTTCGCGCTCTTATTGCATATGGCACCACAGGAATGACACTGATGATGCATGAAATGAAATGATAATTGGGGAAGGAAATTTAGGAAGGCCTAAGTTTTGGATACCTTCCTGGCATTTGCCAGTTATGAAAACTGAGGAAAACCTGGTAAAAACCTCAGTCAGGGAGAATGGTACTGGCAGGATTTGAACTGCAGACCTCCCATTCACGAGTCTGTGCCCTTAAAGACCTCAGTTACTAGGTTATCATATATTTTCCCCATTTTCTGTGATAACTGTAGTAACTCACAAAAAGCAATGAGGGATTAAGTGGAAAATGTTATATTACTGATTTGTTTCCGATTCTGAACAACATTTGTTAGGCATTTAATTAAGGAGAATTAGAAAAAATTATAAAAGTATTATTTAAGGTTAATATTTTATCTATGCAGTGCTGGCTAGAAAAGAAAACTAAAATATGGAATGAAAATAAAAAGTTCTTTCAGGCTATAATAGTATATACTATTAACTTATGCTCTTTCCCATTCTGCTAGTTCAATTCTTAACCTTTGGTCTGCTATTTGTTGTGATACATCTGCATAAGTGATGCAGATAAAAATATAGCACATATGCATATCAGCCAAATTTTTCTTCTGGGAGTGTACATTATCAATGAATGTTTGAGAGTGTTGCTTTTTCATACAGGCATATTATGATGGAAAGTCATATCAACTCTCTTTTTTCAGTCTGTATAACTGAGTATTTACTCTATGCATCAAACCTTAAACATTTTAAGGAACACCAGTAAGAGTCCAAGGTGAATGCAATGTTAATGGTCTAAGCTCTGTGCTGCAAGCAATGCATGATATGCATATAGACAAATACACAATCACGATGGTAGATAGAAATATAAGTGACTTATGACTGGTACACTGTGAATTAATTTTATCAGGCTTGAGGTTCTTTTACATGCTGTAAATCTACAACATGGGAACACTGGCATTACTTCCCTTCTGAAGGAAGCCATGCTAAGGAGTTTTATGCCCCCCAAAAAAAACATCACCCACTGTTGGATTATGAACCCACAACCTCAAGAACTAGAGGCTAGCATAGTACCACTAGACCATGGAGTAAGTAGAGGTAGTATTCCATTCCACCCAAAAATTTGATACAGAGATTTCACGTTTTGAGGCTCCCTAAATCCAAAAGGACATTTTTAGAAAAAGGTCCATGTGTGCATCTCTGTGAATATCATAAAAACAAAAAGCCAGTTAAATACCAATCTTGGTGTGTAAATTCAGCATCTTTCAAAGATGTGATACAATTTTCAACCTCTTGCCCCACACTATCTTTACATGGAAACTTTCTTTTTTCCTCAAAAATGCCTCGAATGATTTTGATTAAAATACCATATGTTTTGAGATATTTGCATGAGTAATAAAATGTATATCTTGAATTTTCTGTAAAAAGTCTGTGAAAAACTCTTCATTCTGAACTACTTTTGTATAATTGGTGAACCATAAGAAAAGGACAAAATCTTACTACATAAAAAAGTGAAGATCCTCTTAAAGCACACAACTTGTGTTCAAATAAAAATTTTTGTGGCATTAACTATTTCTGAGATATTCTTTGTTATTGGTTTTGAATTTTCAAATACTTATACCTTTTTAAAGTGGTTACTATTTGTATTTGTATTTGGGTTAGTCCTATTTATTACTTTCTCTACTACGTATAGTAAGTAGGGGAAGTATTGTATTCCACCCAAAAATTCGATACCGAAATTTCACCGGAAATATATGTTTTGAGACCCCCTGAATCCAAAAAAAAGCATTTTTGGAAACATGTCCTTGTGTGTCTGTGAACAGCATAACTCGGAAATGAACAGTCAGATAAACATCAAACTTGGTATTTACAGGTTTGTAAAAAACAAAATAAACATTTTGTTTATTTTGTAGGTTCAGTATCTTCCAGAGATGCTGCATGAAGTTTTCAAGAAAATCCCCCACCCCAGATTACCCTTTACATGGAACATTTTTCGAAAATGTTAATTTTCTCAAAAATGGCTCTAACAACTTTGATTAAAATATCATATGTTTAAGATATTTTCATGACAAATGAAATGTATATCTCGAATTTTCTGGGAATGTCTCCAAAAGTATTCTTCATTGTGAACGACTTTTGCAAAACTGCTAAACCATAAGAGATAGACAAACTTTTACTACACATATATACTACACTTTGACTATAGCTTAAAACCTACCAACTCCCCTTGCATCTACAAGAGAATTAGCAATAAGATTAACATCTCGATATCTCAATTAACATGAAGCATATGGAGAATAAGCGTTTGTAAAAATAGTTTGTACAAGAGTAGAGAAAGTCATGCGAGTGTAACACATCAGATTTTTAAATATCTCACTGTTGCTGTAACCTAATGTATCCTCCTTATACCTATAATGAAATGTGCAATGGATGTTTATCTTGATTAGCAAGAAGTGCATAGAAGAATCTATGCTTTTGTAGAAATAGTCTGTAGAAGAGTGAATAGGGAAAATCATGTGAACACAACACATCAGATTTTCTTTCTATTCTTACTGTACTTCTGTAATTTATACTCATAACAGGGTTGTTTGAAATATAAATATCCTCTATGACTGAAAAATTCATAAATACATTTTAGTGAAATACTGCATTTCTCCCAACTGTATAACACTGCAAGCTTACCATTGGAGAACATCACTGTGTCTCTCAAGGGGAAAATGCATAAGGTTTGATGCATACTATGGTTCAATATTTCAGTATTTAACTCTATTGTCTCCAGGTATACAAGCCTTCACCTTACAAGACACCTAGCAGCAATCAACTGACTTAGTTTTCATAGATAAGGTATCATTGACATTGAGGTTTTGCCCATTTGTGTAGGAAAGTGTGATGGAAGTTATTAAATGTGTTATAAACCTGTAGAAGATTAAAATCCCGCCTTGACAACTTGTGATCCAAACGTTATGCAAGATTATATGCTTTTAACCTATAATCCCCTTATAAATAATTGTTACTTATTCTTTGATGCTACAGAGCCTTCATTTTAAAGCATGGCCATATTATGGAAAATTGATTGCCCTGTACTGCGCTGTTTCTTACTGGTTTTATTCCCCCTCCACCTTCTCTCCTCTCTGTGTGCTGGCTGTACAGAGATTGATATATTATGAGACCAATGCTGGTATAATGCCAAAAGCATAGGAATCTTCATGTACAATTTATACACAGATTCCCTATTGTTCATGTGCCTCACTGAGAAATGGTCTGTAATTTTACGAATAGATTTAGGGAAATGGAATCTATTATTGGTAAGAAACCAAAAGTTGCTATTACAGAAGAAAAACTCAATGACATCAGGGAAAAGTTAGAATAATGTCCAAAGAAGTCTCTGAGAAAGTGTGCACAGGAATCAGGAATTTTGCAACCTTGGCTTGGAATACCCCTGAACTTCCAAACTTAAAGCTCTATAAGATAAATGGAGAAGGAGAGAAAATAACATGAAAAAGTTTTGGAAAAAGGCGAGGAAAAGACTGGAAGATATAGAAATACAAATCATGTTCAGTGAGATTGCCGAAAAGAGTTCATTAGTTTGTTATAGGCCAATGAAAAATACATGGGGTAGGGAAAAATATATAGACATAGTAAATAAAGAAGAGAGAGAGAATCTATTGCATGGGTAAGAACTGGAGCATGGAGGCTAAGAGGTTTAAGACAGGGTATTCCTCAGAATCAATGTCCGATATGTGGTGGTAATGAAGACATTGAACACATAGTTTTTAAGTGCCAAGGAACAGAAAATTGGAGAAAAGAATTTATTATAATAAGAAGTGGTTGAAGGGGGATAGAAATATCCTTATGATTGAAATGATATGCAAGGACGCTAGAAGCATTGGACAGTTTTTGTGTAAAGTAAAAAATAAGTGGCTTTGGACAGTAGAAAGAGAAAAGTAAGAGGTAGCGCATCTTACTTTGAATGGAAAACTATAGTGAATGTGTGATGGTTAAGTAATCAATAAATGAAAAGTGAAAAACAAGTGGAAATGGGACATGAAAAAAAAAAACTGAATAAAAAAGAGCAAGATAATTTATTGACAAGAAATTGTAAAATGTAAATAAACTATAGTGATTGTCTACTGAATGAGTGACCAGGGTCAAAGTGCAGCAGACAATCAAGTTATAAAACTCTTAGCACAATAAATAAATAAATTTAGTTCAGGAATTCAGGAATTGCACCCATGTGATGTCAGTAGAGTTAATTTCTGAGTAAGTTCTTCTATTATGGACAAAGCTTGATTTTATTTATGTGCCATGAAGCATTAATGAGTATTAATGCAAATTTTCTTAAAAGGTGTGAGAGGTGTGGTGGCAAAGGACATCATTTCTAACATCTTCTACAATGAAGGCATGTAGTTTAAAGTTCTGTTATAATTTGCATCAGAAACCTATGCTCTTGAACTTAAGGGGCCTAACTCACAAAGAGCATGCTTCCATGTCAAGAAAATTCCTATTAGGCCAGCCATGCGTCCAAATGAAGGCTCTGTAAAAATATAGTTTTAACTGACTGAATCAAAATAAATATATGCTGTGATCAGCATAAGAGGACAAAGAAATTCTTTTTAAGCACTTTTCGGGCATTCATGAGAAATTCCTAGTCATAAATTTGCAGTCCCTTAAAGAAATATTTTATTGTGGCATTGTTGTTAATATTTCAGAACAATGGAAACATGCGAGCATACAATCTTATTAGGTATGCTATGACAAATGAAAGTATATAATACATTTTCAACAGTCTCCCATCCATCCATAATAGTGTGTTAATTCTGATACCTCAAGGACAGCAGAAAGAAATGTTTGCTCTGACGAGTGACAATGCACATTGCCTAAAATACACCATGCAAAATTCATTTCTATAGGAGTCCAAGGAAAAATTGTTCAAAGAATGCATTGACTACAAGAGGGATCTATGCTGGAAAATCAGAAAATATTTCCTCCCTTCTGCAGGAAGGCATGCTTAAGTAAATTCTGCATGCAAAGAATTCCACTGCAGTTCACAAATCCAAGATAGCAGTATATAACAACACTTAAAAGTGAGCTTATGCATTTACTGTAATCTTTAAGTGTAGATTTTTGCTGTATTACTCCATTAATGCTCAGCGCCTTTTTATTATATTATTTCATTGCACTACTTCCTTGAATTCAGGTGGTGAGAAGCAGATGATTTTTACTTTCTCTACTATGTATAGTAAGTAGGGGAAGTATTGTATTCCACCCAAAAATTTGATACCGAAATTTCACCGGAAACACATGTTTTGAGACCCCTGAATCCAAAAAAAGCATTTTTGGAAACATGTCCATGTGTGTGTGTGTGTGTGTGTGTGTGTGTGTCTGTGAACAGCATAACTCAGAAACGAACTGTTGGATAAACACCAAACTTGGTATTTAGGTTTAGTATCTTCCAGAGATGCGACACGAAGGTTTTCAAGACAATCCCCCCACCCCAGACTACCCTTTACATGGAACATTTTTCGAAAATTTTAATTTTCTCAAAAATGGCTCTAACGATTTTGATTAAAATATCATATGTTTAAGATATTGACACGAGAAATGAAATGTATATCTCGAATTTTCTGGGAATGTCTCCAAAAGTATTCTTCATTGTGAACGACTTTTGCATAACTGGTTAACCATAAGAGATAGACAAAATTTTACTACACAAAAAATGTAGAGCGCGTTAAAATACACAATTTATGTCATATACATTTTTTTTTTTTGTTGAGTGAACCGTTTTCGAGATATTGCTTGTTATTCCCTTAAATTTTCCAATACACATTTTCTCAAATTCTTTATTCATTTTTTTTATGTCCTGGACATGCAAAGAGAATGGAATGCGCCCACATAGCAACCAGCATTAAAATATTTGACTATCGCTTAAAACCTACCATATTCCCCTTGCATCTACAAGAAAATTACCAATACAATCGATATCTCGATTAACATGAAGCATATGGAGAATGAGCGATTGTAAAAATAGTTTGTACAAGAGTGGAGAAAGTCATGTGAGTGTAACACATCAGATTTTTTTTTATGTCCTGGACATGCAAAGACATGTGCCACATAGCAACCAGCGCTTAAAAGATTTGACTATCGCTTAAAACCTACCATATTACCTTTCATCTACAAGAAAATTAGCAATAAGATTAACATCTCGATTAACATGAAGCATATGGAGAATAAGCATTTGTAAAAATAGTTTGTACAAGAGTAGAGAAAGTCATGTGAGTGTAAGACATCAGATTTTTTTGTTTTTCTTCGCATATAGATTAAATCTACATTATTTTATTGTATTGAAAGTAATAAATCCTGTGATATTAATATATAGATACTTCATAAAGCTTTAGATGAAGAACTGTGACCCAGAGTATATACATGTTGGTGTAGACACATATTTGCTTATAGGAAAAAGATTGCAGAATGAAGGACTTCCAGCTAGAATGAAATGAAGTCAATTACACCGAGTTAAATATCAGACAACCTGTATTTCAAAGGAAATAAAATCCTTTGGGCTAAGTAAGTTATAAAAATGTTTGAGTATCTTAAACTGTTTATTCAGAATTAAAAACTAATCATTTATTCATTATTACAACAAAGAAAATAAAGAGTGATTCATTGTCTGCAGTCTTCAAACCAAAATACATGCTAAGTTTGGACACTTGTTTTTTTTTTAAATGCTCTATCAGCTGTCAGCGCCTTTTGGGCGTTGAATGGAATGAATTAAATGAGGTGCGCTTTAACCAGAAGTCTCACACCTAATGTAATACATTATTCATCCTTTCAGGTAAATGAACAATTTGAGAGAAAACTCCAACTAGACAACTTATTAAAGTCAGGGGTCAAACTTGATTCCTTCAAATGGCAACAATGAAGGTGGAATTTATGAGGATGTTTAAGTTTTGCCTTCTAAGCACTAACTGCAACAATAGGCAAGATAAGACATAAAACTAGTATGAAAGTAACCATTGACACATTGGCTATCCAGCACACTTAGCAGTGTAAGTCTACCATGCTCAAATCCAGGATAAAATTATGTAAATTGACATGTGGTTGAAACAGCATGCTGTTATTGAATTTTTCACAGCAGAAGGTTATGCACCCATAGATATTCATCAAAGGATGAATATTTTCTATGGCAATGTACGCTTGGATGTGAATTAACTTAGAAGATGTACAATAAGACTGAAAGATAGTAATCCAGACATAGTAAGTGTGCATGATCAGCCCTGCAGCCGAGGATCTATGACAGCCACAGATCCATAACATCAAGCATGCGGGAAGAAATTGATTTATGTCAATTGAGAAGCCAAGCAGAAAGATATCTCCATAGTGATGCAGTAATTTGTATCACAAATTACTTCAATGTAAATAATGATTGTAATATGAATATGCATTTTTATGTGACATTGATTTGAGATGTTTATTGATTGTAATTATTGTTGGGAAGTAAGTTTATACGGCCTTACTGAAACTGACAATAATAGCGTGCAATAATGCAGCAAGGGGGTGAGCTGTTTATCATTATTGGAAACGAGGACTTTACGTAATGTTGGCGCGTTTTTCTTTTAGAATCTTCTGGAACATTTTCCTAGAGCATATGTATTCATAATTTTCATTGGATATAAAAATAGACGCTAATGTTGGCGCATTTTATTAGCCAATTGCAGCTCAGTTATAATCTTTAGGCATATCTGGGTGTATGAGTATAAAAAGAGTAGGTTAGAGGTAGACCCCGTCAGTTCATCGAAAATATTTGTAAAGTACACGTCTCCTTCAGTCCGTCAGTTCATCAAAAATCTTTATACATTACATGTCGCCTTCAGTCCGTCAGTTCGTCGAAAATATTTGTACGGCACACGTCGGATATCAATTTGCAGTTTCAGTTTGGCGAGTGTCAAGATCAATGTGTAAATGTGATAGTAAATGTGTTCAACAATAAAAGTGTAAAACAAATTCTTTCATCAGTGTTATTTTTGGATAAGAGACTCCCTTCCGTTTACACAACCTGTATAAAGAGAAGTGCTTGACCAAAAAGATCGTAGCTAGCCGGAGGACAGAGAACCAAAATTAAATAAAATAACAGTAGCATTCTTTCAAACGAACACTAATATTGCCGCAAATTGCTAACACAAGATGGAGCTAACAAGCCTAACAAATGAATCACGTCACAAGATGGATTCACCGCGTGAAGTAAACTCACATACACAAATAATATTATAAATTTACCGTCACAATAGAAATTGGATTTTCAATTGAGTGAATTTATAACATCTGTGATTTGCTTGGCTACAGAAAAGTATGTGTCCAATAGGACTCCTGAAATGAAACAGCAGCAGAAACAAATATGTTAAGGGGAGATTAAAAGCCCTATCCCGCCAATGTCATTGTTACTAACACTCCGCATATGGCCTATGACCTTTGGGGGATACCTCATTCCACTAAGCGATGACTGGACCCATTTCTGAGATGGAGGCACCCAGCGGGTGGAATCCATTGCCTCTGATGGTAGGGTGAGGATGGTGGTGGGCTGAGAGAACGTACAGCTTTTACCATGGACTGTGAACCACATTGGACCTCGAGGATACTTCATATGAGCAAGTTGGAGGTGAAGATTGGATAGTGCTGGCCTAAATCATCACCCCAGAGTTGGATATTGAACCCTAGACCCTCAATATGATAGCCGGAAAAAAACCACTGCGCTACCCTGGTGCCTATCCCACCAATGTTAAATCTGCTAATTTTATCTCAGAAACTGTAAGATATCAAACTGAAACTTTTATAGCATGTATGAGTAGATGAATGCCCTCCAAGTTCATTGGTCTATTTTTATACAATAAGTTTGTTTATGAAGGAGGATAGGACTTTTTTTTAATTAAAATTTATCAGCAATTACTTCAGAATTAGGAGTTGAATTTGGGACACACTTTATTCACTTACTCTGTACTTATACAGGACATATTTCAGAAGCCTAATTGCAGAGTAAATGAAGCAAGCATGTCCCAAATTCGACTCCTAATGCTTAAGTATTTACCCTTGCCTTCACTGTTACAAAGCTTCTAAATAAATTAAATGATTAGCAGAGACCGGAACTTAGGCAGAATGCCTTTTTAAATGTGTCAAATCTATCTTTAATTTGAAAGCAAATCTGTACAAATTATACCTTTGTGATTGAAATTCCACAGTTTTATGTTGCCTTTTTAATTATAAAGGCATGTTTTATGAATTAAATGTTTTTTGTTGCCTTTATTTCATTATTTATCTATTATTTATTAAACATTTCCTTCAGGTACATTTTATTTCAATAACCGTTAGTCCGTGACAATGAAATTAGTTCACCAAATCTATATTATTTTCTTTAAGTTGCAGACAACATAGGTATCCTTCATTCAGTTCATTATTTTCTTTGCAACAATGAGTGCTGCCATGCAAATAAATGTATAGATAACAGAAATCGCTTGAATTACCGCTTGTGTTTATTTTAAAAGGCAATAAAGAGTGCGGGTCTAACTTTGTTTTTCTTTCAGTTTTCATTGCAAGGTTGTTGTAGCTAACAGCAAGATGTCAAAATTTAGTGTTTCTTTATGCAGTAAATTACAAAGTTACGTTAATACTTTTGGATCTGATGTATTTTATACCGAACGGTAAAGTACTCACATGAAAAATATGCGAGCAGTCAGTGAACTACAAAAAGAAGTATTTTATATCACAGCATATCGGCACAATCAAACACAAAAATGCACTTTCCAAGGCTACTGGGAAGAAGATTTCTTTGCTTCCAACAGTAATTGCAACATCGAGTCAAAAATCCCAGTTTGCATTCCACTTATGTAAAACTTTCCTCAGTGGGAATCCCTTTGTGGAAATTACAGAATCCTACATTATCACAGTTTTTGGAGAAGTATACTATCCTACAATGATGCTATGTTTTAGATTTGTTCCAATAATCTCTATCGATGTTGAGAGGTCATTTTCTGATATGAAAAATGTGTTATCCTACAGGAGACTCAACATGACCTCAGAGAACTTAAAACAGCATTTGGTTGTCATGTGCAACAAATAACGCATTGCAATACACAAGCCTTTTTAAAAACTATTTTATTTTTGTGTCAATTACAACACTAGCATTTTGTTTAAAACTTTGAAGTTCTTTAAAATATGACGATCGAGTTATTGAATACTGTAATCCATTAAATAAATGGTTTTTTCTAATTTGGATTTTATTGTCTGTTTTAGTGTTTATAATGCCTTTTTTCCTGCCTATTTTAGCTATTTATATTGCCTAAACTTCCGGTCTCTGATGATTAGCAATTACTTTTTTAAATGACCAACTATTTTACTAGATTGTCTCAGAAGTAATATCAGTTTTTAAGTTTGATGTTTCATAAGGTAAAATTGGTTTACTTTGGTTTGCCATTGCTATTTACAGGATGTCATGGGTAGTACTGCATATATTTTGAGAATGTGTCAGTCATCGGTTGTTAATACACAATCACAAAATGGAAGTTACAAAGTTTGAGATTAGAGTCCTTCTAAAGCACTACTGGAAATAAGATTATAAAGCTGCTGTTGTGTCTCAAAATTTATGTGAAGTGGAAAGAGAAGGTGTTGTTAGTGAGCATGTGACACAATGATGTTTCAACCCTGGAGAAGAAAACACTAAAGATTTACCATGTTCTGGAAGACCTAAATTATGGGATAATGAGAATACGTGCAGAGTTTTGGAAGAAAATCCGCAAAAACATACTCATAGACTGTCAGAAGAGCTTAGTCCATCAAAAGATACCATACATTGATAGATTTATCAGGAGAATTGTCACATGTGATGAAAAATGGGTCTATTACCGTACCTTAATGGCTTGAAACAGTGGCTCAGTCCCTGTCAACCTGCCAAAGTATCGTTAAAAAAATCAGTTTGGCCCCAAAGTAATGTTGTGTGTCTGATGGATTTTTTGAAGGAGTGATTCACTGAGAGTTTGTTCCAAATGGGCATGCAGTCAATGTAGATCTTTATTCTCAACAACTGGAACGGGTTCATGAAGTTTTGAGATGGAGATACCCAGCATTAGTTAACTGAAAGAGAGTTCTCTTGCAGCAGGACAATGAAACACCCCATACTGCACGAAAAACCATGACAAAAATTCAGGAATTGGAAGGTGTGGAACTGCTACCACACCCAGCATACAGCCCTGATCTTGTGCCTTCATATTAACATCTGTTTTAATCCAAGGCCCATTACTTGTTTGGGAGAAATTTCAAAAACATTGAAGTGGGTCTCACCGAATTCTTCGCATCAAACACCAGAGACCAAAACCATCGCAGGATAATAAATCTTGCTGAAAGATGACTAAAGACCATAGAATCTGATGGACTCTACTTCGAAGAGTAGTTTAATTTTTTTTTCAGAAAGCTTTCCAAATAAATTTTTGCTTAGAAACAGACATTACTTATGAGACACTATTTATATTAACGCCAAAATAGATCTACAACAGCACTTCGAGGTTGTCTTTATGATCATAAAATTTAATTTAACAATCTTCAATAGTTTCTGAGAAAACAGAGCATTTATGCCCAAAAATGTCATTCACAGAAAAAGCTGTTCAAAGCAAACATGGAGAAAACAAACTCGTATATATTTGCAAAGAAAGGTACTAAATGGCTTGAGCACAAAGAAGCTGTCTTACTTAGCAGTAGTAAACAACTGCTGGTTAGATGGAGGGAATTAGTGATAGAAAATCTAGGGACGATTATATGTGAGGCAGGAACTCGCATAATTTATTGTTAGAACAAAAGAAAAGGGACTGGAGAGAAAGTAATGAAAGGAACTTGATAAAGTGTCTAAATGAAAACAATGTTAATAAGATTGGCAGGCTCTTAAGTCGACCTATAATAAATAACTGTGCAACTAAACCCAATATTCAGCCAGGACAATGGATGGAGTATTTTAAAACATTATATGGGGAAGACAGGAGTATAGGAATTACGGGATTTCTGGAAATAGGGAATGTTTTTGTAGAGATATTGGATGGGGAAATTAGGAATGAGGAAATAATAAAACAAGTTAAATTACTGAAGAAAAATAAAGCTACTGGAATTGATGGCATCCCAATGGAGTTTCTTAAGGAGTGGTGTACTGAAACAGGAAGAGTGAAAATTTTATTAGATTTATTTATTGTAATTTTAGAAAGGGTTATGTACCTAAACGATGGAGGGAAGCTATCATCCATCCTATATATAAAGGCAAGGGTAATGTCGATAAACCTAATAACTACAGTAAAGAATAGCAGGTGTGGTACCATTTTTGAAAATATTATGCAAGTATTGTGCCTACAATGATAAAATATACTTCAAATAAAAGAGGAGATTCCAATTCATAAGACTGCATAAAAAACTAAAAATGTGGTTTTTTCACAATTTTCAACGTGTAGTTTCCCCTTAAGAACTTCTAACTTTGTGCTTTGGAAGGTGAGCAGTTCCTTCACCAGAATGTTACTGCTAATGAGTCATGGGCTCACTATTATGACCAAGAATAAGCAACAGTCAATGGAGCACAGACAAAAGGGCTCACCAAACCCAAATTCAAAGTCACTATTTCTGCTGGCAAAGTGTTGATAACCATCTTCGGAATTGGGACAGCAGAGCTTACAGAGAATTTCTGGAGCATGGCAACACTGTCAATTCTGCTATATATGTGGGTGCTTTGCAAAAGCTTCTACTGATGTTAGTTTGTCCTGGAAATGAAGCAATTCTCCATCATTGCTCAACTGCACAGAGAAAACAAATGCTATGGAGTCTCAAATTTTATGAGATTGTATCCCTTTATCCTTCTGATATGTTCCTCTTTCCAGTGCTTAAAGAGCATCCAAAGTGTAACTGTTACAGCTGACATTGTGCCATTTATGCTGTCACCGATGGGAAGCAAAACTTAGGCAGGGATGATGATTATGCAGAAAAATGAAACACTGCCTGATGAAGGATATTCTAGGCTCTGAACAGATCACAATTCAGGTTGGACATATTGTTGCAGTTATTGTTTGAGAGACAAAACTTTTCAAAACACTCTTGTAGAAATTTAATTAAGAACAGGCTTACAGAGCTGGATGATTATAAATAGCTACAGAAATGAAGTAAGAAACCTAATTATAGATCATAAAAAATAAATGGTTGTATTGAAACTTTTTGAAACAGGAGGAAAATGACAGCAATAAAAATTTACTTTCATATTTTTAATTTAGGGATTTCTGAGTCTGTAAAAGTGGGAAATATAATTGCTTTAAGTTATTCACCATAAGGATATTTAGCTTCTAAACATGAAAAATCATATGCATTTTCACATTCATTTGTTACAAATATAACAATGATTTTTTAGGGGTAGATTTACATGAAGGGATTTAAGTTTTGTATTTTAGAAATGAACAAAGAGAAATGTGAAACATTCATGAACAATTTCACATAAAACAAATGTTTAATACATTTCCAGTTGAATGTATGTGTAATCAGCAGAATGTAAAAGAAGACATGCTTCTTGGACTTCATCTTCCATGCACAAAATATTGTACAATTGGCTGTGGTGTGCCAAATAATAAATTAGCAAAACATAAAACAACCAGGACAGTAGTGAAAGAAGTTTATCTGACAATTTTGTATATATATATATAATCAGTGTTATGAAACTTTATATAGAATGGTTCCGTGAACTGTGTATACCATATCTTACAGCTATATAAACAGAACATTAAAGAATTTTCTTCTTTATGCTCCTCATATGTTAAATATAACTAATGATTATACCAAAATGCACAACATAAATTACTTTGGTGTAAATTATTTCTAGTCATACCATCATTTAGGTGAGATACAGGCAAGCATAAAAAGGTGATATGAGAAACCATTATTCCCAAATATTGTGTGAATAATTTTGTGTCGAGGAGTCATTCCCAACCATTTTTCCGAATAAGTTTTTCTAAATCTGCGTTTCCAAACATCAATTTTTTTAAAGCTGTATTTTTCCAAACCTACTTTTCTTAACTTTCTGAAAGTTACATTTCTGCAAATCCATATTTCTGAATCTACTTTTGCCATTTCATTTCTGCCAACGTTACACCTACATGGTCATTATGCATTGAAAAATTATTACTCTTGATATGTGTATTGTTATGTAATGCATTAAAATTTTCTGTTTGCATTTTAAGCAACTTAAATTTTCTGCGTAAATATTTTGTGTGAGGACATAAGACCACAAATTATTAATACGGAAAGAGGAGGAATGAAACCTTTATGTAATGGTTTTATTTATTTTAAAACAAGATCTAGCAAACAAGATAAAAGTTATTGGGAAGCATCATCCCAATCTCAACTTAGCTCTGTCAGAACTATAAAAAAAAAGCAGGCGGACTGTTACGGGAATTGGCCAAGCAGTAAAAGCACTACCCAAGAAGAAACGGTATACAGTACAAAATTATTTTCAATCCATTACTTTGAATTATGAACCTTATAAAGAGGAGAATCAACAAATGGAGTGCATCTACATTTTGGAAAAATTATCTTCAGAATTTGGTATTAAAAAAATTAGAAATAGGGTAGCAGCCTTTTGGAAAAACACGCATTGGGAAAAATGTATGGGAATCTCGAGGAATATAAACATAGTAAATGAGGCAAATATGGGCATGCAGCTAATATGGGCACTTTTAAACAATTTTGTTACTTGTCTGATATTGAGTGTGTTACAACATTGAATTGTTGATGGGTAAATCTGAACTAATAACAGTATAAACACAGTGAATGCTGCTGGAAATTTAAATGCTGAAAATACAGTTTGACTGCAAGAACCTCTTTCATATGTAACTAAAATTGAGCTGTTGTTAGTTAACACATGTCTGATTTAAGCATTGAGAGTCATGACTGAATGTCAAACACCACACTGGCTGTAAGAATAGGTTCAAATTCAACATTTCTAGGAATGGTAGGAAGCGTATTGCATAACTATATTTACTAGGCCGGGGGCCACCTTCAAATTTGAATATGGGAGGAAAATATAAGCGCAATTATTGAAGTAATACATTCATCATTCAGGAGAATTTCAATTAATAACAAAGAAAATGTTTTTGGAATAGGCACATCGATGCACTGCTCAGAAGTAATCTCCTCCAACATGAGGAACCTGCAGGCATACCACAGAAGATGTCAGATGCCATCCAAAATGTCTTGTACTAATCTTCGAACAGACTGCTCTACTGCTGCTATTATTGCCTGTCAGTTCTTAAGCAAACTCCTCTTAGTGGTAATTTAATTTTCACAAAAAGGTCAAAATACCATGGGCTCATATTTGAGGAATATGGAGGACGCTCCAGAATTTCCCAGTTCCATCTGTGAAGTAAATTAATCTATGTAAGAGTGAGTACCATCACGTAGCAAAATAGAATGAGAATTCTGGAAAGTTGGACGTTTATGGTGCATAGCTGGTTGTAAATGTCATACCAAAAAGTAATTGTAATATGCAACATTTACATGATTTCCAGCAGGGACTTAATGACAAGGACACTGTCAAAATCATAAGCCACAACATGGCTTTAAGTGGATCTCTTTATGCCAATACCTTTTTGGCCGCCTTTCATGTTATTGTCTCTTCAATTTTTGTTGGTAGCATCGAAGCCAGGTTTCATCTAAAGATACATCAAAGGAAACACTTGCCTTCATGTCCATAGCATTCTAAGTGCAATCTCATTGTTTTCATTCTCTGCCACATGTTTTATTCTGTTAGACTGTGTGGAACTCACAGATTTTTCTCACCTTTAACTTCTTTTTAAGTATGTGAAGAATCATAATGGGAGCAGTTCCAACTTCCCTTGCTGTTTCAATAAAAATCCAACAATGATGTTCTTCCAGCAGTGTTCTTACAGCATTCACAAGCACAGTAACACTTGCTGATTGTGGTCTGCCAGCTCCATGTTTCTGATGAACATCTTCCCTCTCTTTACGAAATGCCTCTATCCGCCTAGCCATGTTACAATATGGCAAAGCCTCTCTACCACAGTGATGCTGTATGGTACTGTCATGCATTCTTGCCTCTTGCAATCTCAATTTCAATAAAGCATATTTGTTCATATTTATTAAATATTACAGAGGCTACAGATAAGAAAATAGGATTAAACTCACGACAATTAACTTAGAAATGTGATCATTATTATTCAGATCCACAGGTAACACAAATCTTCTTTCTCATTGTTATCAGCTTGCATCATTTACCACTGATAGTGCTAAATACAGCCATTGTTGCCACTAATTATTAAATGTTATGGGATGTTGAGCCATTCCTATATACATTTTTTTTCTGAACAGAAAAAGATTTTTGTAAAGCTGCAGAAATATTCAGAAAGACAATGCAGGAATCATGCCAGTATCCAGAAAGCAGTACATTCTGTAACAGATGGTGACAATGAACAACTGCAAGCACCAGATTTTTGGTGTAGTGAACAGTCCTTATAGCATCACCTAAAAGGGAGATTTCTGTCTCTAAACTTGGCAGAAAACTTTAATTCAGTAAAAATGCTTGATGCTTCTTGCATGAAGAATGCGGATTTTGTCTTACCAAATATAACTGTCCATTATTTCTTTATGCCATTGTTTCCCAAACTGTATTGTTCCACGGAATATTAGTGTTCCGTGAGGCATGTATAAGTGTTCCACCTTTTTGCATGGCAGTGAGAGGTCGTTAAAGGGGGAGCCTTCCCTAAGAGGGGAAGTGGCCCTTTGACTCTTGCCATTCCGGGCTCATGGCCCTTGCTGGCTTTAGGAGATTGAAAAGAAAACGGCGGTTGAGGGTGGTGATTTGGTGTTGGGATTTTTTTTTCTTTTTTGTTTATTTAATTGAGCTTGGTATTGTGAAGTGAGCCCCTTCAAATGGAGGATGGTGGTGGAGAGATAGCTGGAGGATAGCATAGTCGTGGGAGAGAGGGATTTTGTATTCCACCTTGTTTCCAATAGTCTTCATGGCATTGCAATTGAAATTCCTTTAGGGATATCAGCTAGTTACTAAAATAAAATAGAACTCTAGGTGGTCATAGTAAAAGAAATTTCATTACGTAAACAACTTAACTAACATTTATTTTAAGCTATCCAAGAAACATTATGACTTTTTGCTGTGAGTATAAGCTTTCCATATATGCTTCCTTAAGCAAAAAGTGCTTCATGGCCAAAAAAGTTTGGAAAACACTGCTTTAGACTATTTGAAAAAACTTTGTTACATTGTTTTGGTAAAAAATAGAGAAAGCTTGTTGGGACTGGCTGCATTCTTTCTTCTTACTGTGTTGGATTCCTAAACATAAGCATGAGTGTGTTTCAGTGAATCAGTTTCTAGGGATAAACAGCAGTAACATGAGGGAGTTTTATTGAATATGATACATTTGGTAGCAATGTGAAACATTTAGAACTTCTAGCAAAAACCAGATACATTCTGTAATGTAGATGAATTTGCAATCAGCCAAAATAAAAACTTTAGTTACTATCCTGGCTTGCTGCAATGTAAATGATATCACACAACCCACAGTATCACAATTGTGCCATAATGTTAAACGCTAAACGTACTTATTCACTTCTGATATTTTTGTTAAGCGTTGGAATATCCTTTTCTAGTTCTGATTTCTATGTTGTATATCTTGTGCAGGAGCAATTAAAAGCCTATTTATGTGTAAAATAGATGTTTCAGTTCATAAATTCCATTTAAACTCAAGTTACCTTGTGCCCATTTTATATTCACATTATGGGTAATGTGGGCAATAGTGCTACCCTGATAAAAAGTTTTAAGGAACCAAATGGAAAGAAAATTGTAATTATTGATTATGTCTTCTATTTCTAAAGACTTATCTGATTATGTCCCTAAAATCTTTAAGCTGAAATAATTTTTGTTTCAGAGTTATGTTGCACACTCTGTTAAAATGTCCATATTTGCCTGATTTATTTAAATATTCATAAGCTTGATATTTACATTTAAATTACTCATATATAGTGTATGGGTTTTTGGAATGAATTGACTTCATTTCAAGTGGGCTAAATTCAATTTTTCTGCTTTGCACAGAGGTAAATATCACATCACATTATTTTTTACTCTTTTTAATAAAGGAGTCAGAGTACCTATAAAGATATAAAATTCTACAATACCTTAGTTTTGTAAGTCACGTAAGCAAACTTCTACCACTATCCGTTGAATAAGAGAAAATTTGATTGTGTAATAGTTCTATGACCTATGCTGCTCTTGAGGAGGGGAAAGGGCCTGTGCTTGTAAAGTCAGCAGTCACTGCTAGGGTACTCTCAAGAGCCCTTGTGACCTGTGTAATAATCTCAAAACCTTAACACAAAATTTCTGCATCAGGCAGCTTTATAATTAGCATGATAAGGCATTAGAAGAGCTCAAAATTGGAGCAAACCCAAGGGACTAAATTGGACTCTCAAAATCATGGCTAAACATTTTGATCACAAGACTGCAAGGGTGAACAGACTGTAGAATATGTAATCACATTTTATGTATGTACATATTTTCTATGCTAATCCATTTAGAAGAGACAAGTACATATGCCAACTAAGTTTTGATGAGTATTGAAATTTACTTATACAAACTGGAAGAGCATTGGTGCTAAAATTTAACCTTGTATTCCAAAATTTTGCTATTTAACAGTAGAAAGAATATAAAACTTACTCAAATTTTTATCAGTTGTGACCATAAAATAATTTTGTAACTACAGTAGGGGTAGCCAATCTGCAGCATATAACTTTCCAAGTTTTGTTTCAGAGTATGTTTCATGTGTTTTAATCAACACTTCATTCCAAAGGTTCCAGAAACTAAAGTTAGGAATATATTAATCCTTTCTTTTTATGCTCTTTATAAATGCTATAAGGAAATACAAGAAAGAAGCTTTGCAAGGGTCAAATTCTAAAAAATACCTTTGTTGTCAATAAAATTCACTTTTCAATACTACAGTATTATTAACACTAAAGGTTCTTCCACTTTCATAACTACCCTTTGTTTGAAAACAGAAACTATGTGTTACATTAATTTATTATTTAAAATGTTCAAACAGATAAGGAAAATTGTCACACAAGATCGTGCCTATCAACCATGCCATTTAGGATTGCAGTTTTACTCATTAATGCAATGATGCTAACTTCACATGAGTGATTTGCTTACAATGTTTTTTCTCTGCTCAGGAGCCTAAATATCCCCAAGAGTTATAGAGCACCATTTTGGCAACAAGTAGCATAACAGTAACAATATGAATCTAGAGAAAACTGTGGGTCAGAAAATATAAAATGCATAATTTAGGGTGACCTTAAGTGATACTTATATGAAAGCAAGTACAAATGTGAAAGGTGAATATGGTTAAACGAAATTACCATATTAGGAGATATGACATTTGTGTTGTTCCCATAAAAAGGGAACAACACTAAGTATGAATAAAACTTCTGCATAGTGCCAATCCACATAAGGAAACCATTTTGGAGATATCACAACTGCATACAATACTAGAAGATTTTATAAAACATTCTCAAAAATGTAGCTCATAAAAATAAGAGATCTGCTTAAAGTATTCAATCCACATTTACGTAATTTAAATACCTCATATCCAGTATGTTAAAATTTGATTTTAGATGCACTAAAAGCTAGCTATTATTTACTAAAAAAATCTTAGGTGCATAAATTGTTCACTTCCAGAGCTTTACAAATACGGTGTTTCAGGGTTTTGACTGTAGGTCACTGACTAATTTATCTTTACACCAACAATAACTGAAATATTTTTAATAAGAGAGCATTGATCTGTAATTTCATGTATTAGATATTTAACATGGCAATGCTAAGTAAATCAGAAGGTACATGAAAAGCTGGAGTAAAATTTCTTTCAGATCAGAACCAAAACACATTGCCTTTCTTGTGGTGGAGATTGCTGTTAACTCTGCAGATGTTCATCAGATTTTTATTCATGTGGTTATCAACTTTTATGTCAATGTTAGCATTTAATTTCTTCCTATTCCAGTGCTAATATTCACATGAAAATAAACGCTCATTCATTTATTGGCTTACAACTGTTCATACTGTTACTTTGCATGAGAAATGTAATAGATATATTGAGTACTGTTAATAATTAACAGTCAGTAATAAAGAGAAGTAGTTAACACCATAACTGAACACAAATACTTCACATACTTTATGAACTATTGGATGGGAGGTGCACAATATTAGTGCTACAGCAGCGAGAAAGTCAACTGCAATGTGTACAGACTTTATATATTACTCGCAGTAAAGTTGGGAAGGTGGGTACACAGTGGACAACAATGCTTATTGTTATCAAATACAGTAGAACCCCACTTTTACATTCCAGGAATTACTGCTTACCCATCAATTACACCCCTGTTTTAGTTCCTTCAATTTCCCTGTGTTTACAACATACTTTAATCCCATATTTATGAAATTTGTGTAGTTTGGAGCATTGAAGAGCACTTTTAAAATGATACCAACACACAGTTAACACAATTGTCAATAGAAAACAGCACTTTTCATTCTCATCTATCCATACTGGCATATTATGTCATGCATAGGACCGACACGCCTGAAGCGTTATTTCATGAGTGCTATTATACCTGGCAATGTTTCAGCACCATACAAAGATGTGACATGAAGATTTTCAAGAAAATCCCCCTGCCCCAAACTACCCTTTACATGGAACATTTTTTTGAAATTGTTTATTTTCTAAAAAAAGGGTCCAATGATTTTGGTTAAAATAACATATATTAAACATATTTTCATTACAAATAAAATACGCATATTAAATTTTCTGGGAATAGCCTGTGAAGTTCACTTCATTTGGAAGGAATTTTGAATAATCTTGTATAACTGGTAAACATTAAGTGAAAGACAAAAATGTACTGGACAAGAAATGTAGGTCTCTTTGAAACACACAATTTATTTCAAATAAGTTTTCTGTGGCATGAGCCATTTCTGAAATACCCATTAGTAATGGTTCGAATTGTTCATTACTGGTCATCTTCTTCAAATACTGTCATCATTCAGTTGTTTCTTGCGATTGCGTGGAAACAGTATGGGATTTTAAGGCCAGCATATAGCATCCTGTTCTTAAATATTTGACTGTTGCTATTGCTTTTTTATCTATAATGAAATGTTTAATGCAGCTATTTCTGCAAAGGTTTATTTGGATTAAATATGTAGTAGATAAAAAAAAATTATGATACATTCACATGACTTTCTCTACCCTCTATCATTTGTTAGTGGGAATACAAACTATTCGTACTAAAGCTTATTTTTCTATTTCCTTTGTGGGAATATCGTGTGCTTGTGGCACACTTTATTATAGCTCCATACACAAGGAACGTTAATTAACATGGGCTACAAATTCGAAATTACTACTTGGTTGTACTCGTTTAACAGCAACAAAAATCACCTTGATATTTAATTGGTAGTGCCGCACTTGTGAACTAATGCACAATTATTAGTGCAGTTTAGCTAATGTTTCATGTGTTCAGGATCTTACTGAATGCAAATCAGAAAAATGGTTCATGAGGATTAAAGAAATTCAAATAGTGGAGGATTTCATTTGCTTGGTTATTAAACTAAGCAGGAGAGGGGACTGGGAATAAAAGAAAAAGTAAGCAATAGCAAAGGGAGATAAGCATGGAATTATTGAGAAAATGCTTATATGTAGCACCAATGATGGTGATATGGTTTGAAAGGCTGTATGTGGCCCTGGTGGAATCAAAATGTGCATATGGAGTAGAAATATGGGGAACAAAAATGGGTAGGAGAAAATGGATTTTATATTAAGAATATTTTGCAAACTAATCCTGGGAGTGCCTCAGATAACAGATAATGAAGGATCACTTTTAGAATTGGGGAAAGTCAATGTAGAAAGAATGGTGATGGAAAGAGTAATGAAATATTGTTAGTGGGTAAGTCAAATACCAGAATAAAATATTTTGAAATGTGGTATTAACTATTATGAAAAACATCAGAGTTCTGAGAAATGGCTGAGCAAAATTAAGGATCAATTGAAGAATAGTGGATTAGTTGAGTATGGGTACAAAGATGTGGCATAGTACAGGGGTTTTGTAAATATGTTCACTCTGGGTATGAAGATATGAATAGACAAAATATATGGGCTGAAAAGAATGAGAAAAGGTCCTTAGCTTTTTATAAAATGATTAAAATAGAAACAAGTAAAGAAAAGTATTTAGATATGCATAATACAGAGCGGTCCTTCAGTGCTCTGGTCAGGAATTGCACGGCAGTCTTGTGCGACACGCCTGAATGAACTCAAGGCCATGGGCTCTTCCACTTATCGGAAATGTGGCAGCAGACTTCAGTCAGCTGTTATTGTTTCTTGTGTATAGACACGAGATGCGTGTGTATTTGTGTGTGATTGAATTATTGAATTATTACAACCCAGAAATGGTACTCAAATTTTTGCTTGAACAAAGACTTTTTATATCTGACACATATGTGAAAACCGACTCATGTAGACAGGTGTGTAGGCAATTTCACAATAAATTTCCTGGTGTTCCAGTTCCAAGTAGAGAAACAGATATCTAGTGAATAAAGTGAAGAGAACAGGATCTTTTAATGTTGTAAGTTGTAAAAAGAAACGAAGGGTTCTAACGGAAGAAAGACTTGATGAAATTGGTGAAGCATTTGAACGGTCTCCAAATAAATCTTTAAGATGTGTAGCACAACAAGTCAGTGTTTCAAAAACCTCAGTACATAGGTCTACGAAACTGTTGAAATTAAAACCATACAGAGTGACTATTGTCCATCAATTACGACGTGTGATGCTGAAGCCCATGTAAAGTTCTGTAACTGGATGTTACAAAATATTGCTGGTGGTATACTGTTGACCCACATCTAATAATTTTTTCAGATGTGCCATAGTTTCATTTGACTGGCCATGTTGCTTCATAAAACAATAGGTATTGGTGTACTGAAAATCTAAATTTAACTCACGAGGTTCCTTTATATGATGAAAAAATTGGTGTATGATGTACTGTAACAGCAGAATGGATAATAGGCCCCTTATTTTACAATAATACCGTAAATTCTGATAAGTACTGTAGAAATATTCTCGTGCCATTTTTTGCAATGTTGACAGATAATGAGAGGGAATATGGCTATTTTCAACAAGATTCCGCCACAGCTCATACTGCAGAGGCTTCCTTGGAAGACATCAAGAATGTTATTGATGACAGAATAATCTCTAAAGGGTTATAGCTGGCTCAATCGCCGGATCTTACTTTGTGTGACTTTTATCTGTGGGGAACTCTGAAAAATAGAGTCTATAGGAATAATCCTCGTACCATAGACGATCCTAAAAACAATATAAGAACAGAAATTAGGGAAATTACACAACAAGAACTTATGCGTGTGAATGATAATTTCATCAGAAGGTGCCAAGAATGTTTATCTGCCGAAGGACACCACTTTCAACACCAACTGTGAAAAAGGTTAGTACTGATAAAATAAAAGTAATTATATTTGTTCAATAGATAATCAATATATTGTAATAATCATCATAAAATCAGTAATAATATGGTATCAGTATCAATAATGAGAATAATAAACAGATACACTGAATATAGCGCATGGAACATGCATCGTGAGTACTGGCCAGATGGCTGAGGGACCGCTCTGGAGGTAGAGGGAAGCCATTCCATGATTCTGTCTAGGAGGCCTTAGAGATAACATAATGCAAGATGTATGTCCAATCTGTGGGGATAGTGAAAATGGGAGTATGTATTCTGAGGAATGCAGAGGAACTGATGATTGGAGGAAAAAACTAATCAGAGAGAAATGGCTCAGAAGTGATAGATTCGTAGTGATTAAGAAAATTTTCATGGATCAGTCTCAGTTAAGGCAATTATTAGAAGAATTTCTTTGGAATGTCAAAATGAAGTGGAGACGGTCAGTCGACAAAAACTAATGATGATAATTTAATTTTGTAAATGGGGCGATAGAGTAAAGAGAAGAGAAAAATTGTAAAAATAGAATATATCACCAGAGGTCTGTGAAATAAGCAAACCGAGCCAGTTCCTATAGACTCCATTATGTAATTGACTTAGCATTAAATTAATGAATTAAAAAAAGGTTAAATAATGAATACATTAAGCTGTGGGTGCTTTGGGAGCATGTACCTTTAAATACTTCTTCCTGACACCATTTTTCTGCATATACTAGACAAATCCATCCCTTGAAACATGGGATGTAGCATTGTTTCCTGGCCACCTGGGTTCGAGGCCACACATAGGCATTTGATTTGACCAGTGCCCATACAGGGATAGGACTGGTGCCCATTCAGCAATCTGTTAGCCTCCCAGGGTGGAAGAAGCAACAAGAAGTTGACAAAATCACCTGCCCATTTGGTTAGCTACCCAATTCAGCTGTGCGCACGTGGGCATGAGGCCGCCAATCAGGTTGTTAGGACTTGACACTTCATAGTATTAAGACTGACATGAATAAAATATATAGCTAGAATTGCTTTGAAGTTCTCTTCATTCTGATGGGAATTTATGGAAACTTTAAATGCTAAACAAAAACTGAATATATGGAAAAATGCAGATCTTAAAACAAAATTTGTATCCAACAACATTTTGTGGTGCTAATAATTTCCAAGGTATTCATTGCTATTGGTTTAAATTGTCTAACAATTTTTTAAGGCTCTAAGTCGCCATTCTTTTGTTTCTCATGATTTCATGTAAAATGTATGGAATTTCAAAGCCAGCATATAGTGATCCACATTTTAAAGGTTTAATTAATGCTTCAATCTCATTTATCTCCCTTATATCTACAAAACAATGTGTAATGAAACCATTTATGCTAATTTTGTTGTTTTGATTAACATGAAGTAGCTAGAAAAAGCTTTTGTAGGAATAGTTAGATAAAAAATAATCAACAGTGTGTATAAAAATCAGTGTTTTGTTATACTGTCTGTTAAATGTATTCACTTGTTTTAACTCATTAATGATTACTATAGTAAAATGTAATGAATTTTCATATCACAGTATGTAAAGGACCTTTTATTCTGTTTAAGTAAATATCAAAATGTTGCATGTAAACCAGAGGTGGGCAGAAGTCAGTTTTGCGTCAAAATAACACAATGCAACCCTCACAAGAAACACAGAAATAAGACATTGCTACGAGGGAAGGGGGAGTTACGGTTGTAGAGCTCCTGCAGTGATGGTTGATAGCAGTTTAGTTCACTATTATATCATGTTTAAGTTGACTTTCTACATTTTTTTGAAAACTCTCCTTGTAATGGTTCTTCGAGATAAATTAATATTATTAAAATTGGAAAGTTCTTGTGGTCACACAATTTCCACAGCTTTGTCAGATATCGTTTCAGAAATTCACCCTATTGTAAAGGCTTTGGGGATGAGTGGTCTCCCAAGTAAGTATGTAACTAGCATATTTAGTTTTGTATTTATGAGGGGCATTCAAATGAAACCTGGTCAGTGCGTCTAACTTTGCACTACACGTAAGGTGGCACGTGACAGTGTGTATGGTGGCACCATCTATTGTGTAGAGCGACTACAGTGTGTGCAACGTTTGCCGTTGCATAGCAACAGTGTGCTTTCACGCCAAAGAAAAGGTGGTCACACAAGCTATCGTCCACTACTGAACATGTAGGTGAGTAAGCAGGAACAACGAGGAGTGAGTCAGAGCAAGCAGTGGAAACATGCAACTTCACCACCTCCAAAGAAATCAAAGGCCGTGCGCATTAGTTCTGGTAAGGTCATGATGTCCTCCTTTTTTTTACCACAAGGGCTCACTGCTTGTTGAGTTCCTGGAACGGGGAACCACCATCAATGCCCAGCGTTATCAAGCCATTTTGCAGAACCATAGACAAGCCATCAAGTTGAAATGCCCAGGCATGTTGCCAATGGTGTTATTCTCCTGCATGATAATGCCTGCCCACACACTGCCAATGCAGTGAAGACGACATTGCAGCAGTTTCGATGGGAAACACTAGAACATCCACCGTACAGTCCAGACCTTTCACCGTGTAACTTTCAGTTTATGGACCTCTAAAACAAGCTATTCGCAGACATCAATTCACAACAAACGACGAAGTGTGTGAATGGATCCAGGCCTGGATCTGACAGCAGCCTACTAGCTTCTTCAAAGATGGAATCGACCAGCTAGTGTTGCAATGGGCTAAATGTGTTATCAGTTTTGGTGACTATTTTTGAGTTAATAAAATTGTTACCGTTACTTTACACAAGTGATCGGGTTTCATTTAAATGACCCTCATATAACCGTCAATTTTCGGGACTTTGTGTACAATGTTCTTTGCAGTTAACTCCTGCATTAGGTTTGCATTTTACTTCCAAAACAAACAAACAAACAAATAATAATAATAATAATAATAATAATAATAATAATAATAATAATAATAAACTACAATAACCTTTCCAATGTTACCTAACATAGGGTCTTTGGATGTTACCTCTATATGTACCGTATAAAGTTTTTGAGCAAATTAAATATTTCACATTCTCTCCTTCTGCACAGCAAAAAAACTCGCCCTCCCATTCTGCACAAAATTTCTGTTTTCTGGAAAACGATAGTTTAGTAGACAATGACATCATGAACTCTACCACTGAACTGTTTACTTCCAACCACCCTCTTGCCTTAGCTAGCAACACTGACCCAGGCTGTGTGCACTTTCAGTTGCATTATGTTGTGACTACATTCTTGAGTTGTGACACAAGCTTTGCCCACCTCTGATGTAAACTATATTTACTTCCCCCAATTTACATTTTTCCACCTTTTATAACAGTTTTTGCTGGAACCATGAAAGTGTAAAAGGGGGATTTTACTGCAGTATATGTATATATATCAAGTTATTGTCTGCATGCTCTTTCAAATGTCTCTGTCTTTAAACTATAGTATGCTATGGATCGGCTATCCCTGAGCTGCAGCATATTGCAGATACTGAAGGATCATAATACTTTACACATTTCATATGTTGAATATCTAGATACATAGGTGTCTATATTTTAACAGTGGCAAGAATGCTGAGGGCTTGGATAGAAAAAAGTTTACATCTGAAGCTATATAAAATCTGATTTCATATTTTGAAAGTTTGTGGTCTCTTTATTTATCATCCATATATGGATTCATAGGAGACATATATATTTTCAAGTGCTCATATTTAAGCTGCAAAGGGATGTAAAACTACAGACCTAACATTACACTTTAAACTGTCTGAAACTTCTTTACTGAACAGTTTGTTCCAATCTAGTATCTAACCCTGTTTTTAATAGCTATTAAGTCTTAAACGAGTTATTACTATAATGCGAGAGGTAATGTTTTTCTCCAGATTATCCTTGAATATGGCAATTATATTCATTCTAAAAGGGAAATGAATTGAAATAAACAGTTTACAGGTATGCCAAAGAACAGTTTATTAGCCTGCAGGTTTAAGGAGTAATACAGTGTTCAATTTATCTTATGCATCTCAAATAACTTGTATTTTTGAGCTGGTATTGAAACATTTTTTGAGGTTATTTTACAAGGAGCTAAAGTAGGTGTGAAGAATTTTTCATTTAACTGCATGCATATAAAAGATACAAGTGATGTCATTGGTTTTTCAAATAGCACCACATACTTTATTCATGATAAATTAATTACTCTTTAAGAGAAGTTGAAAAATGTTGCTTAACACTTTCTGTATTACGATAGATAATTACGCAAAATGATAATTATAAATAAATAGGCTACTGTGCTGTAAATTGCCAACCATGAATTAATATCAAATGTCACTTTAGGTAAAAATAAAGGTACTATACTGACCCTTATTTCTGTTTATTGTTAGAGGTCATCCAGAGAAACTGCACCTATAATGTTCATACAAATAAGCCTGAAACTTTAGCAACGTAATACTAGAGTTTTAGAGTTACAAAAGAGGTTCCAGATGGTGACCATTCTAATTTATATGACATGCTGTATGCGTAAAATACGCAAGTAGGTAAATTTAATGTGGGCATTAATGTGATTCATATCTTGCATGTTACTGTTTCAGATGGTAGCTTTATGATACATTTTTAAACTCCTCTTATGGAGTATAATTCATTGGTCATAGTAAATTATGTGGTGCTATTTGAAATGTAATGGTGTCGTATATCTGTTACAAAAATGCAATTATATGAAAAAAAATCTTCATAGTTACTTTAGACCCTTAATGTAAACTAACCTCAAAAAAGAAGAAGAAATTTTCAATCCATTTAAACAGAAGTTATTCGAGGTGCACGAGATAAATTGGAAATCCTGTATATGGTTTTGCAATGTTCTTATACCAAAGACATTTTAATGCAACAAATATACTGTAAAATATAGATCAAGCCTCATTAAATGTACTATAAAAATGGAAATAATAATGAAAAAGATGCACTGGCAAGTTTTTGAGAAGGCATTTTTCACTAAGTGAAAAGTTATTTATAGTACCTGAAAATAAGATGCTTAGAAATGCTAATATCACAAAATATAGATGGATGCTTTCTGTTGCAAAGGCCTCTCTTCCTCTAACCTCCTAACTTTCTAGAACTTTATCTTCTCAAATATAAATGAGGAATAATTACTGTTTGAACAGCTTATATATTTTAAAATGTATTTCTCTAGCTTTCTGCTGCATCAAAAAACATATTATGACAATTGATTTTTGCTGAATTCTTTAAATAAAAGCTCTTAATAAATATCTGAAGTATTTATCCATTCCAAAATAACCACAGAATTATGGTTTTAATAGTGTTGGAAAAAAGAAAGAAAAAGATGGAAAAGAAAGCATTTTCATGTAGCTAAAAGAAGCAGAAATAGTATTTTTCTCCTAGCAAACAAAAAGTAATACATCAGTAGAGAAATTAAATATAAAAATGCAATGCCCAGAAAATAATGCTAAAAATATTGCATAAAAATGTCATGAAGTGCCTCATACTTTGAATATATGCTTTAATTTTGGCTGCCAAACACACACACAGAGAAAAAAAAATATTGCTATTGCAGTGTTTTACCATGCACCAGCAATTTGCCAAGTTATGTTGAAATGTTTTTCTTCATATAGTCCCTTAAGGTTGGGAAAGGTATAATCAATTATGATAACAGTCTAGCAGTCAAATGAGCACAAAGCAATCACTTAGAGGGATTTTCTTGTCACATTAATGCACAAATCATTTGCATTATGATATGCAAGGGTACAATAATTCTTTTGACTGCCAGTTACAATGAGAGAACACATATGTTTCAGGATGGATTGGGAAATAAGTGAAATATACTCATGCAACACTTTTACTTTCATTATGACACATGAAAATGTCAGATTGGGACCAGTGTTTATCACGGTTACACAGATGCTTCTATTAACATTTTAATTTTTGTAATGTGAAAAAATAATGTCTTCTTGATTATATCATTAGGATTACCTGACAATTTTCCTTAAGACTTTCTGTACTTTCCAGACTAGTTCCCTTTTTATAGTGTTTCTAAAGTCATATTACTTATCATAATAGCTTAGCAGATGCGCATAGCTTTGACATGCAACATGTAAAATATTACTTCTCATTCTGTTTGATGTGCTGTTTTTACTACTCTATATTGGACATTAAATCTTTGGCTTAGAAAGTGCTATTAAAATCATCAATGTATGCAGAGTATCCAAATATTCGCACACTAACTTACCAGAATTTATTTTATAGACAAAATGAAGACAAAAGTGTTGACAAATTATTTTCAAAGATAATGTTATAGCCATAAAATATTGACCAATCAGAAGGCACTAATTCCATCTCAGCCTGGTGCCAAGCACTTTCAAGCTTGTTGTTAAACCATGTCCAGCTATCCAGCTATAGGTTAGCTTGTTGCACTGCCTTGAATGGCAGGGTGGCAATTTGGTCTAGGTATAAACATCAGCAGATTAAGTTCTAGCACCAGTGTAAAATGAGATTGGTGGCTTTTTATTGATTAACATCTTGCAGCTGTAACATGAGAACTGTTACACTTAGAAGATATTTTCCTCAATATTTGTTTTCTCCAGTCTGTGGTGTACAATACTGGAAAGATGGGGGATGAATTAATGAACAAATTTATTGTTTACTTGCAGATACACATCACACAAATATTTTTATGCCTCTTGCCCTTAACATGTGTTGACCATAGTTTATGAAAAAATAATTTATTAATATTCCCTTTTGCATTATAGTAGATTACTTGAACACTTTAAATAAGACTATGGAATATTAGTAATCAATGGAAAATAAACTTTTTTTTATTAAAGTACCTAAAGCATATTCATAATTAATTGTAGTCTAGAGTGAGTTGCTGGTTTTAAATCACCATAGCTCTGGCAAATTTTTAGGTTCTCCATAAATATAAACATCAGTTTTTTGTGTTACAAGAAGAAGATTACAAAAGATTAAAACAAAAAGAAGTATTACCGACACTGTGTTATTTATTTTATTGTATTTTATTGTGCTAAGAGTTTTACAATTTGATTGTCTACTGCACTTTGACCCTGGTCACTCATTCAGTAGACAATCACTACAGTTTATTTACATTTTACAATTTCCTGTCAATGCATTCTGTAGACAATCACTACAGATTATTTAATTTTACAATTTCTTGTCAATAAATTATCTTGCTTTTTTTATTTTCAGTTCTTTTTTCATGTCCCATTTCCACTTGTTTTTCACTTTTCATTTATTGATTACTTAACCATCACACATTCACTATAGTTTTCCATTCAAAGTAAGATGCGCTATCTCTTACTTTTCTCTTTCCACTGTCCAAAGCCATTTATTTTTTACTTTACACAAAACTGTCCAATGCTCCTAGCGTCCTTGCATATCATTTCGATCATAAGTGTATTTCTATCCCCTTCAACCACTTCTTATTAAAAAATTCTTTTCTCCAATTTTCTGTTCCTTGGCACTTAAATACTGTGTGCTCAATGTCTTCATTACCACCACATATCGGACATTGGTTCTGAGGAATACCTGTCTTAACCCTCTTAGCCTCCATGCTCCAGTTCTTACCCATGCAATAGATTCTCTCTCTTCTTTATTTACTGTCTATATATTTTTCCCTACCCCATGTATTTTTCATTGGCCTATAACAAACTAATGAGCTCTTTTCTGCAATCTCACTGAACATGATTTGTATTTCTATATCTTCCAGTCTTTTCCTCGCCTTTTTCTAAAAATTTTTCACATTATTTTCTCTCCTTCTCCACATGTCTCCTAACCCATTTTTCTCCAAAATGTTCCATAAAATTACTTACCCATCCATTGAAATACAGGGTGACCAAAAAATGTATACTACTTCCAACAAAGAAAAACTGTGTTACATAACAAAGCTGAATTCACACAAAATGATGAGCACTAATCATCTTAGACTAGTTGCTCAAAATGCCTACCATCAGCATCCATACACTTCTGAGTACGTTGAACTACTGATTGAGCAACGTCTGCAAAAGTGTCTTCAGTGATTGCAACGCATGCCATTTCAATTTCTTCCCGAAGTGCTTCTAGTGTAGCTGGTTTTCTACAGTACACAACATCCTTAAGGGTTACCCATAGGTAGAAGTCCAATGGAGTTAGATCTGGAGAATACGATGGAAACTCAATCAGACTTTTTTGTCCTATCCAGCGCCCTGGAAGATTCTCACATGCACATTGCTTTGTAGATTTCTGCGGTGAATGCTCTAAAACCATAGCCAAGGACGTAGGGCTTGTTACTATGCAAGGTCTCCCAGATCTGCTCATGTGAACATTGCATATAGTACCATGAGTCTCAAATTTGTCTCGAATGTGTGCAATTGTTACTCACATTGGCGGTTCTGTTCTGTACATACATCTCCATTGCCGCTGAACTTCAACAACATTCTCAGTTTTCCAATACCTCTTCAAAATTGCTTTCCGTTGTTCAAACGATAATTTTGGCTCCATTTTGTTGTAGCAATGCTAGCATAACATATAACTGTTTACAGAACATCATATGATAATCTTAGCTTCATTTGTTCATTGTTGATTTACCTGTTGCATAGCAACACTAGCATAACATATGTGAGTAACATCTGTTTACAGAACATCATACTACACATTACTGTTGTTTTTAGGTCCAACTTTGAAATGTATTGAATAGATATCTCCTGTCAAAGTGTATAAACATTTTTTGGCACTCTCTGCAGTAGTTCTTGTATTTATTTATTTATTTATTGTGCTTAGAGATTTACAATTTGATTGTCTACTGAACTTTGACCCTGGCCACTCATTCTGTGGACAATCACTACGGTTTATCTACATTTTACCATTTGCTGTCAATAAATTATCTTGCTTCAGTTTTTCATGTCCCATTTCCCCTTGTTTTTCACTTGTCACTTATTGATTACTTTACCTTCACACATTCACCATAGTTTTCCATTCAAAGTAAGATACATTACCTCTTACTTTTCTCTATCCAGTGTCCAAAGCCATTTATTTTTGACTTTACACTTATGAAGTGCATTGTTAGGAATGTTTTCAATGATACTGATACTTTTTGAGTTCACCACAAGCAGTAGGCGTACTATCCTTTTGTTTGAGCAACAGTCAGTGAGGTTATGGTATGCCAACTTTGGAAACCACTGCTTAGAAAATGCCTTCAAATTGCATGACCATCAAGTGTACTGCAAATGTTTATTGCACGTATATGAGGTGAACGTCTGTTTTGCTTAAAACTAAGATTTTTGTGCCATGATTCTATAAAGCTGATATTACTTGTAGGAAGTGTTAAAACATTTGAAAGTATTGCTGCTCATTTAGCATAACTGTTTTCATTTGTCAAGTCTCCATTTCTTGAAAAAAGGCATTATTAGTACAAAATATGATGTAAACCAGTGTCACACAATAAGTTTGATACCATATGTGCTGAACTACTGTGCATGGAATAGTTTTTATCCAACTGAGAGCATTTCCACCTCCATTTGAATTCTCAAATGTACCTAATCTGTCCACAAAATAGTGTCTAGCACTTCAAAGTTATTCTGAATTTCTGCTAACATTTGTAAAGCAAAAGTGTTGTGAATCTGTTAGTCTTGTTTACTGAAATCAGAACACTTTTTCATTTTACAAGAATAGAGTCAAAACTGCCTTCTGGTATTTACTGTAGTGTTGATGTCTACTTCTTTGCAAATTTATTATTGTGCAGAATTTTCACAAAATTCTAGATTATTGTAAAACAAGAGCTGCCTTCTGTTTTCTACTAATTTCAGTCTACCTGTCTGCTTTTGGTCATTAACTGCACCAGTTTCTTCAGATTATTCACCAGCCCACAAGTCAACCTTAAGGAACAGGTTTCATTTCTGAATCCAATGTTAAAAATTGTGCTAATGCACTGGGATATTGTATTATTAATAGTACTGAATAGACCAATATGAACTTGTAAAGGCATTCCAAACATTCTTCTTCTAAATTTACTATTGGTATTCTAAATGATAATTTTTTATTCAGTCTTAACACAGTCACCATAGGAATGAAAGTTATACATGTATATAGGAAAGTCCACTCTCTTCTTCTACTTCAGTAATTCTTCAAAAATTAGGATTGTCTACACTTCTGGCCTCATATTTCATGCCATTGTTTAGTAGGTCTTCCTACATCGACACTTGCATCTTTTCTTTGAAATCCTGTTATATGGCAACCACAGTTCAGCTTTTAATTTATTTAAACTTCAAAACAAAGCACTGCATATTATAAGTAGAAAACTCACTCTAAAGAACATTATAAACTCATTTTTATTTCATATAAAACTTTATCTCTTGCTTGTATCTATATCTTGCAATATCTGTTGTACGTAAAGAAGAATTTAAACTATGTTGTCCTTGCTGTCGATATTCATGAATTACAATACCAGGTGCTGTGATCTGATTAGAAGTGAGAGATGTAATCATCATATTTCTCAGATAAATTTCATTTATATTCTGTTAAATTATATAATGCCTTACCTAGGACACTAAAAATTTAGTATTTGTGGCTTTTAAATTGAATATTAAGAACTTCTGATTAAGAACTGTTTTTATGCCTTAAATGAATATTTTATTTCTGTCAACAAATATGACACGTAACTCATGTCCAACAATAAATAAACTATCAATATCTCTTTAGTCAGTGGGTTTGTACCTGTGTGTTTATAGTGGAATGTGGGCCTTATCCATATTTAATACATAATCTTTCCACTCTTCTCTGTAAGTTTTAGTTTGTTTTTGTTCAATGAAAATTTAGATATTTTCATATATACTAATTTTTAGTTTGTCCTGATTATTGCAGTTCTAAGGGCTTTAAGAAAGTATTACAATTGATTTTATCAATCATCTAGTATGTAGCTTTCAAGAATATATATAAACAAATAAATATTTATCATAATGTAAGTTGTTATAAGTTTGTATTTTTAGTGAAATGTACATTTATCATTCATAGACCCAAAATATTTTTCAATTAGTATCATTGCATTGTATTTTGTTTTATTATTATGTTGTAATTTGTATTAACTTATTTTATTTTTACCTCTGTCTGTGTTAACTTATTCCAATTTCATAACCAAGGAAAGTGCAGAATCAAAATAAAATGACTTGCATTACATTTCTGCTGCTTATATATGGTTCTTATCTTTATTCCATAGTGTCCATGTTTTTGAACCATATAATAAAACAGAAGCTGTCATTATCTTACAGTACTTCTCTTAAATTTTTTTGAAATGGTTCAAACCTGGCAGAAGGCAATGGATTTTTTTTAGGTGTAAATCTCCTTAGCATGACTTCCTTCACAAGGGAAGTAAAGTTGGTGGTCCTGTGTCATAGATTTATGGCACATAAAAGAACCTCAAATCTGATAAAGAGGCCTCTGAGCAAACTTTCTGGTCTTTCCATGCCCAATATAAAATGGTATGCTAAGGAGCATACTAGTTAAAGAGCGTCCATAAATAAAACTAAGTTTAATTTTTCAATTTTCTTTTTCTTTTCTTTTTGATGTATTTTCTATTACTCCACAAATATGATGAAGTTTATTTTTTACTTGTTATTTATTTCTACAATGCTTCTAGGCAGCTGAGCTGGGGATGTCACATTTAGTCACTTCCTCTAAAGTATAATAGTATCTATGTAGAAACAAATTGTTTATATGCCAGAAGATACAGCCATTTCAAACGAGGAACTTACTTTAGAGTATATATAAATTAATTTTTGTATATCTTTGGTCTTATGCTTAGGCGAATTGCAAGAATAGGAGTAAATTATGAAGTTAATAAACAAGCAAATTTGTTTATGCAATTTTTGATGTCAAGTTGATTTAATAGTTTTTCTTTGTATTGGTAGGGTTCAACAAGGGTAAATTAATTTAAATTAAATTTCCTTATCAAGATTTAAACTTGGTGTGACCAAAGTTGTGGCTCAAGATACCCGTGTTGATAGATTTCATCTAAGAGACATTCTTTCAATAACAAATTTATAAATGCAACTATTATTTATAAAAGTCTATCGGTCTATATAATTTGCATTATAGTAAAGAATTTTTACAGTTGCTTAGCTTTTTGTTCTAACTACGTGATATAAAATGTTTATTTATAATGAATATGTTAAGAACAATTTTAGCGCATAAGCAAACATTTTCCTTGTTGGTACTCTTTATTTGTATATATTTTTCAGTTGCTTTCCTACACAAAGAGTTTGCATTGCCATTAAAATATACCTATAAAGTAAATATTTACCTTTTTAAATGTACAAGTTGTCCATAAAATCGTGCACTAAATCTCAATGATCATCTTACATTAATGGACAAACCAAAGACAAAAAGCTTCTATTTCGTTCCAAGTATAATGGTTCTCATGCTATTGTCTCTAAAAGATAACCAATCAGAAAGTGCCATTTTCATCACACCTTAACAACTGTAGTCTTTTGCTATGTACACCTAGGATGGACTGATGGTACACCATCTTGCTGCTCTGTAAGACTTCAGAGCAATTAACCTTCATATTGCTAACCAGAAATGTGTATAAACATCAGGCAGAGGCTGGAGACTACCTGGTGCGAGGATGGAATAATATGGCATCTTTTAATTGGTTCAGTTTTTATGGTTTTAATATGAGAACTGTTACCCTTAAAAGATAATTTTATTAATGCTTTTATTTCCAATTTGTCAACAAAATATGGTTCTGGACAGTTAATGTGCATATACATGAATCCCTATATAAATACCTAATTATCTGAATAATACAGCAATTAATAAAAAGGACCAAGCTATATGTAGTTTCAGACTTTTTGACTCCTTCTGCAATACCTTTTACAACATGGCTGTCTTATTTATACATGAAATATAATTAGCTTAAGTAGATGATTAATAATCTGTTACTCTTTTTTTGTTTGTTTTAGATACAAACCATGTGTTAAATTTATCTTTACAGAATGATTTAAACCCATTGAAAATTTCAAGAGATTTTGTAATATGTTTATTTATTTATTTATTTATTTATTATTTAAAGCTTTAATTTTAATGTCCAATCAATTTCCAGAGACATGTGCATTGTGAAAAATAGCAAGCATTCAGTTTCTTAAAATATCACATCTTACATTTACTTCAATTTTAAGTATAATTAATTTATACATAATACATACATAAAAATAATGCTTATAGTAATATGTGTAGGCAGTTTGAGGAAAAAGAAATTCCCTAGCATTCCTATTCCAAATGGAGAAACTGTTATTATTTCACTCACAAATTGAGGAAAATGGTATCACTTATTATTAGAACCATTAATGGAAATGAAGAGTTCTAAGCAAGGAACTGATGCAATGAAAATATCTATAACTATGTCCAGAGAGAATCTATATATGCTTTACAGACAATGGATATTTCAAAGATTTATTCCATAGTGCAGGTGCCAGGGTTGTCTAGACATATCCTAGTTAATTCATCCCCTTCTTTGTAATCAACAAACATTTTGATAAGGACAGTAAGAAACTTACAATCATTTGAGACAGCATTAACCAAAGATATGAGCAAGAAACAGTGAAGATAAAACTGCTATGGCCATCTTCTCAAAATTGCCTGCATCAAATGGAGAAACAATTTTTTAGCTAGACTCCTTAGGGTATCATTAAATGATTTGTCTGCTTACATGAGGCTTCTAAAGAATATCTTCAATAATCTTCAGAAAATGGTTCGAGTGAATGGGAAATTATGACAAGCAGGATGTTTACAGTTCATTCCATCCTGTCCTTAAGGGTATCTAAATTTATCAGTGAAGAGTTGTTCATATGTAAGGTTGTTTTTCCAAAACTCCATGTTGTTAAAAATAAACTAAGGTCTACCCAAACACAAAAGAGGCTGGAAGTGTTATTGCTTTTAAGTGTAGAACAAGATTTTTATGTTGTCTATCAGGTCTGATGAAAGTATTAATAGATTTAAGAATACAGTTGCTTTAGGGGCATCTTTTATATAATTTCTTTCAATATCTTAGCCAATAATTTAATATTTTTTATGATCCTTCTTTGTATTTTTAAAAATGATTAAGGTAACATTCTTTTAAATTTATTAGACACATAAAATCAAATATAAATAACAGTGAGTAATTAATTTCATATTTTTGTATTAAACTGAGCTAAACCATGTGGTTTATGATGGAAAGATTATACTTTTAAAGTTTTGTAAATCATTATATATTAAAACATGTGTTTTCCTTGTAACTTGCATAAATAAAATAAAGGAAAAAAGTATTCAAACAAATGGGTACACTTATTAATTTTTATTGTCCCCATAGTATTGTATCCTTTAAAAAGTTGAAGCTATTTAACATGAAAAATCCATAACTATGGATAACTATATTTAGCAGAGATATGAATGATGTTTTTTGGTGCTGCAGTTATTTACAGATGATGATGATAGTGATTTTTTTATTTTCATTGTGTTTAACATCCGTTCTTACTGCATACAGCACTACAGATGGTGGACACTTATGAACGTGAACTGAAAATGTAATTTGGAGAGAAAATTTGGGAAGGAAACGTTCCAGGCCTAAATTTAGGGTACCTCCCTGACATTTTCCAGTTATGAAGAAGGAAAACATGGAATAGAACAAAATTAGGGAGGTCAGTGGCGGGATTTAAACCGCGGATATTCTGTTAATGAGTACATGCCTTAATGACTTCGGCTACCAATGTGATATTATTATTATTATTAATTATTATTATTATTATTATTATTATTATTATTATTACTACTACTATTATTTCAACAACAGGTTTAGGACTTCACTAATAATCTGTTGTTTATATAGTGGACCAAAATAACCTCTCATGATAAACACAACCTTAAGTATTCAGTTTTGCAATAAGAGGGATAGAAACCTCTCTCTAAAATTTTGTAACTTCGCCTATGCCATATAGCTACTAAACTACTGAAAACTTACAGAGTGACTGTCATTCATGATCAGCCTTATGATGAAGAAAAAGGAATGATATTCTATAATTGGATTTTACTAAATGTTATAAATGGTCTAGCTGGTTCACACTTAGAAATTTTCTCAGATGCGTCATGGTTTCATATTTGAGGTGAAGATGTTTCACAGAACAATATGTACTGGACACATAATTTGTGGATGATTCAGAAAGTTCCATTATATAAATTTTGAGAAAATAACTTTATCATTAAAGAGAAAATACACAGAAGTACTACCAAAACTAGCATTATTTTTTCAAATGTTCTCAGCTAATGGTGATAAAATGGCTGTTTACAAAGAGATTTTTCTGCAGACCGCATTGCTGAAGATTTCTTGGATAAATGATGATGCATAATTTGTAAAGCTTTTACAATACCCGGATCCTAGCATGTGAGATTTTTATTTTGGGGAAATATAAAAAACAAAATTTACAAGAATAAGCTTCATATCACAGATGAATTCTAAGACAACATGAGAATATAAATTCAGCAAATTATGGAAATTAAAAAAAAAAAACTGCTGGCAAACGGAAGGTTTTTACATATATAAAGAATATGCAACTACCAATGGACACCAGTTTTCAGTATAATGAAGTTAGTATTTAACATAAAAATAGAAAATAAGTGTGAGAAGCTGTTTTTACCCACCCACTGTATGCATTTGCATAGAATGTAGAAGATCACAAACGCAAACTCTGCCATTTTCCATTGCAGACCATTCATACTTATGATATTTACATCAAGCTGAATGCATTTATTTAGAATTAACTCATAGAACTTTGTTTTGAAGTTGAAATCATTAGATTAAAGTCAACAGCTTGTTTCTTGCCTTAGGTATTTCACAGTGGAGTAACAAGTCTTATGCTATAAGTACAGAAGAAAAATTCTGTTTTATCAAAAACTCTACTAGGAAAATATGGATAACTTCGATATTTTCTACCAATGTGGTTGCCCAAATTCCTTATACTTTTGATTGAACACTAGCACATTACTACTCAGATAAAATCTTTTTCCTTCCTGAAGTCTTTAGCTAAGGTGCGATTTTACAGCATGAATCTTAAGTGCGAGCTAATCCAGGTCAACTGGCTTGAAGGTTGGTCTGATAATCTATGAAACTTGCCACTATTCTTCACAAGTCACACATAAAAATCAAGGAGTGTTAAATTTATTCCTTACAAAGTTCCTCTTTTTTTTTTCTCCCAAATGGCTTGGTTGTTTATGTGAAAATATCTTTTAACTTAGATTTCTGAATTAAAATTTAATAAATGTAAATGTAAACAGTTTTTCTCCATTATTGAATTTTCTCAAGTTTCTTTTCAGCCAAAAAGTTTCATTAAAAATTGCATATCTGTAGTCTGGAAATCAAGTAGGTAGTATACAAAAGTAAGTCAACTGCTGTTGTAATAAGCACTCTCATTTTTTTTATTTATTTATTTATTTATTGTTTTTGTTATCTAATTGAAGATGGCTTATATATAGAGAAAAAGTTTTTGAACATATTCTACTTCATTTTTTTTCTTTCTTCTCTTCTTTCTTTTCTCTACTTTTAACTGTATCCACCAAGGCTGATACAGGAAAAAATCCACTTGATATAATCAATAAATGTTTTGAATGTAAAACACCTTAGGTTCAATAGAGTTATGATTGTCTTTTTAATTAAAATTCTTGCAAATGTTGCAACATATTTCGCTTATTCCCTTCTAATCCTGAAGGAGAGGAAATTTAATACAGATTTCAATGACAAACAGCAAGTGCCCAAACAACATAACATAAACAGTCAGTTATCATTCAGTTCACAAAAATAACAGAAACCAAAGACTGCCATGATTTAACATCTTCATCCGTGCCTGTTTGCTTGACTATCAGCGTGCTTTGGTTTAGACATCATGCTTCTGTCAGGAATACATACATTTCCAAGGTTGTGCCAGGTCTCAAGAAAACACAGTGACAACATCAAGGGCATTAATATGGAACAGAAAGCTATTGCATCTGCCTCAAAACACAATAAAAATTTCCATTGCTAGACCACAACAGCAGATGGAATGCACATGTTCCATGAGCTATGTCACATTATAATAAACTGAAAGGAAAATAATAATTTTTCACTTTCTTTCTGCTGTTGTTACCTCAAGTAAACAGGAAATAAAAACACAACATAAAAACAGCTATACATATTGACATATTCACCAGTTTTTTTATCAGATAAAATTTGAGTAGTGATGTTAAATAGAGCATGTAAATTTTAAGCAAAAACAAAAGCAAGGAAAAAGGATTATAAACATGAAAATAAATATGCAGCCAACAGACTTGTAAATTTACATGAGCAATGTGAATAAATTTAGTTATTTGTGGCAATACAAAAGTTTTATATGAAAATGATTGTTGCCATAGTAATATACTATGAACATGTTTGCTGCATTGATTTTGATGTCAACAAAGGCTAATATGTTTACTCACAATGAAGATTTGTAAATCAGAAATATAACCTATACTTAACTTTTAAATGCAGCTTAAAACCTTATGGAGAATACAAAGAGACCCTGTGTTTGATTTAGAGCAATAGTTATAAACCAGCTTTTTGTTCCATAAAGCATGCAGGAAAGGACACCAACACACCCATTCAATGTATTAATTCATACTTTTCAAATATATGCAAACAACTTTCATGCTTTACTATTAAGCAATAAATTGCCAGTCCAATAGTAATTTTCGGTATAGAAACAGAAAAAATATTATATTTTAAAATTTTAGCATCCTACATTTATGCTATACACTTTGCGAATAATTAAAAAGCCTCTTCGGCATTAAACTAATATGAAATACCATTAATTTCAGATCTCTTGAAATCTGTAGGATATTTTAGTCAATAATTTGATTTATCATTTGTGTTTGAGACCAACCCAGTTTAATTAAGATTTGAACATACTTCTTCTTGCACTCACAGTTAAATTATTTATGTATTTTACAATATCAAAAGTTTTGCATTTCTGAATACTCAAAATGAACATTAGGATATGTACATTTTACCTAATTATTGTCTTGGATATTTAACGTAACCAGTCCAAAGATGACAAGGCTTACCATACCCTCATTAATGAAGAGCTGGTCCTTGGTTATGGGAACAAAGGGAAGATACAAACAGTGTATGCCATGTAAATGTCAGAGATGTAGTACTTGTCTTGTTCATCTCTGCTAATAGGCATAATGTGTTGAATGTTGATATGATTTTCTGTGAGTGAAGGACAGAAATAATATACAGTGAACCATCTCTTTGTCTCACTTGCATTCACAGAAAGCTAATGGCAACCATGCCAACACTCAGCAGCATTAGCAGGCTTATCGGTAAATGTAAATGAGGCAAGTAATATAGATTATGGAAAGGTGTAATTATTGCAGTTAGATTCATTGTTATTATATTTCATTAAGTTGTTATGGTACTAGGAAATGAGAGTTGTCTATAAGAGCTATGTTTATTTAGCAAATGACAGTAAATGAGATATTGCATTAAGCACATTTAAAATTCACTGAACCCACAATCTCAGAAAGAGAAAGCCAGCACTCAAAACTGTAAACTCCACCCAGTTCATTGATGTATGTACTGTATAATGCAATACAGTGACCAAACATAAATCAGTGCACAAGTAAGAAGTAACAATTTTAATGATAAATATATCTTTGATGTCAGGTCTGAAATCAACTTATTTCTGTCTTCTCTTGAATACCTATTGTCATATCCTTCATATTACTTCTCATAACAATGCTTGAAATTACACTTTTTGTATATGTATAAAACCTTACACTTCATTGCACTGTTTAACTCATTAAAGAACCGAGATTTCTCCTCATCGTTGTTATACATCTGCAAAAGTCTGCATGGTAGTTAGTGTACTGAACAATCCATCTCACTATGTATGCTCATATGAATATTATATGGTATTGGAATATGGGGACTGGATAATAAATGGGAAATCATAGATTCAGGTGTAGAACATTCTGCAGAAAAGCTCTTGAACGAGTAGTGACAAAAGGATTAATTATGGAGAGAGTCCTGAAATATTGGCATAGAATTCTAAATTTAGATGAGAATAACTTGCTAATATGGTATTTAATTTATCAAGAATCATCTCTGAAGGATAGAAGATGGATAAGTAGCATAAACATATCTTGGAATGCAATTGTTTAGGTAATATTTGGAGGAGAGATACAAATACTAAAGGGTTTTGAAAAGAGGCAAGATTAACATTTGAAGATAAAGAGAAACAAAACTTGTTTGGTGGCTTAACAGAAAAGAGATCATTGGTATCTTATATTATCTTGAAATGTTCTTGGGATAGAGAAAAATATATTGATCATGTACACAAGGAGGAAAGAGAGAGCATAACATGGGCAAGAACAGATGTGTTGAAGTTAAAAGCAAGGCTGGCTTGAGTTGTGCAGAGTGGCAGATTTGAGGAGCAGCAAAATCTTAAAACATATACAAGTTAGTGAAAACATAACAGAATTACAAATCATGCTAAAAATTTAGAGATCTTTTTGTAACGAAACTGTGAACAAGCTGGTCACTTTGGATGTGACCCACATTGATGATCGTCAAAACATCCTTTGCACAGCAGGTGTTCATGACATACTTTTCTATTCATTTATGTAATATAAAGGTTTTCTGTAGGCCTACATTTGAGCTCATATGCTGTGTGAGAGTAAGTAGTCATGCAAAACTGACATTGCAGATAAAAATTAGGTTATTTCCAAAAGTGTAAGGGAACTGCACTTGCAATAACTATTGCATGGGGTACAAAATTCCTGGAGCCAGCCCTGGTTAAAAGGTCAGAGAAATGGTGTCCATTATATGGAGGGAAGAAAGGCCTAGAGCACATAATAAGTGATTGTAAAGCAACAAAAAGATGAAGGGAAGTTATTATGAAAAAACAGATCAGTTTTAAACAAGACATTTAAAGAAGAAAACCAGAGTGTGGGTAAATATTTATATAATGTAAAAAATAAGTGAAATGAACTGTAAAGAGATAGACAATTTAATTATGGCTAATAATATTTAGTTATTAAATTTATATGGATTGTAGTAGTTGTCTGTTAAATGATTGGGACAGACAGGGCCAAATTTCTGTAGATAAACTGATTGTAATTTTTTTTCTTAGTGCTTTACCAAATAAATAAATGTTTGTGGTAGCACTGCACTCATGCTAAGTACTAGAAATAATCACATTCCTGAATTAACATACACTGGGTACAGAAAACCAATGTGCAGAAAATTGTAAAGTAGAAAGGCAGTACCAAATAAGCATTTTGAGGTTAGGAAGAAGGGGTTGCAGAAGCTTTTCTACTGCACTACATGCATCAACATTAAATCCGTGAAGTTAAGAGTCTCTAATTGTGAAACTGTTTGTGGCATGTCAGATGTAAACAAACTGCACTCCTGTACAGCACCAGTCACTAAGTGTGACTGATGTTCAATGCCATATTTGTGTTGCGAAGCTACTGGAGGTACAGTAATACCAAATGCTCATCTTGTTCAGTATAAAGAGCACAGGACACTAAATACATATAATGGTAGTTTCTTAGTACTTATTAGTTGAGACAGTACATACACACTTGTTATGCAAGTTATATTTCATTTTGAGTGGCAAATGAAGATGTTACTATACTGTATCTGTGACTGCTTGTTCCTATTCTCAAATTATTTTGGTATTGCCTTCCTACTCTACAATTTTCTTCACATTGTTTTCCCTCTCCCTCCCCCCCTCTCTCACTCCTGCTCTCGCTCTCTCTCTCTCTCTCTCTCTCTCTCTCTCTCTCTCTCTCTCTCTCTCTGTATATATGTGTGTGTGTGTGCATCTTTGCTATACTAACAATTAAAGTAAAGAATGGAATGTATAATATTTTATCGGAATATATTAGCTGGCAAGAGCGCAAGAGATCAATGAGTTTTCCCTGCTAAAAAAATTTAAGCACCAGAAGTTTTAAGGTGTTTACAATTAGGTACAGTTCCATTAAAGTAATTTTATTTTTAAGGACAATTTGTTTTATTTTATTTATTGTGCTAAGAGTTTTACAATTTGATTGTCTACTGCACTTTGACCCTGGTCACTCATTCAGTAGACAATCACTATAGTTTATTTACATTTTACAATTTCCCGTCAACGCATTCTGTGGACAATCACTACATATTATTTACATTTTACAATTTCTTGTCAATAAATTATCATGTTTTTTTTTCTTTTTTTTTCATGTCCCATTTCCACTTGTTTTTCACTTTTCATTTATTGATTACTTAACCATCACACATTCACTATAGTTTTCCATTCAAAGTAAGATGCGCTACCTCTTACTTTTCTCTTTCCACTGTCCAAAGCCATTTATTTTTTACTTTACACAAAAACTGTCCAATGCTTCTAGCATCCTTGCATATCATTTCGATCATAAGTGTATTTCTATCCCCATTCAACCACTTCTTATTAAAAAATTCTTTTCTCCAATTTTCTGTTCCTTGGCACTTAAATACTATGTGTTCAATGTCTTCATTACCTCCACATATCGGACATTGGTTCTGAGGAATACCCTGTCTTAACCCTCTTAGCCTACATGCTCCAGTTCTTACCCATGCAATAGATTCTCTCTCTTCTTTATTTACTATGTCTATATATTTTTCCCTACCCCATGTATTTTTCATTGGCCTATAACAAACTAATGAGCTCTTTTCCGCAATCTCACTGAACATGATTTGTATTTCTATATTTTCCAGTCTTTTCCTTGCCTTTTTCCAAAAACAATTTGTTTTAATATGTATTGATTTTTGTGTTATTGCCAATTTGACAATATTATTTTAAAATTATATAATGGCAAAGGAGTATTAAGGTATTAAACGCAAATGCAGTATTTCAGTATTTTCTGTAGCAATGTTCAGTTTTCAAAGTTTATGTTGATTGTAACACACTAATGAATACGTACAAATCTTAGATCCCAGGAATATTGTATATTTAGCAGTATGTAACCATTGCTGCTTTAATCACAAATATTGATAATTGTTACCTACATTAGGGATGATTCACAGTTAATACTACAGATTTGGAAGGCAGGGGCAACAACATAAATTGTTTAATCTTACAGGAAAAATTTGTTCTGATCAAAGTTCTGCCAATCATAATTGCTACATAAGGTGAAGTACTCCATTTTTTAACTTGGTAGAATAATGTGTTGTATAGTTGTGTTGATAAGAAACTATGAAATAGACTCGCTTATTGAGGACTGAAGCATTGCAAAATGATGTGCACTGGGAAATCCACAGGTTAGAGCTTAGAATCAATAAAACAGATAATGGTATTTATATTATGATTGCATGTTGCAGTGTAGATTAATTCAAAGCTTGTTCCATCTTGACTACATATATATGGTGAGCATACATATGGGCTTTTTATGTATCATTTTCCATTTTCATTTGTTTTTAAAATGATGAATGAAAATGTGGCATGAACTATTATTCTATGCTCACTACTAAGAGCAAAGACCTTGCATATTTCACAAATCCCTACTCACAGGTGAAAAGGTGATTTTTTACTTTCTCTACTACATATAGTAAGTAGGGGAAGTACTGTATTCCACCCAAAAATTTGATACCGAGATTTCACTGGAAATACATGTTTTGAGACCCCCTGAATCTAAAAAAAGCATTTTTGGAAACATGTCCGTGTTGTGTCTGTGTGTCTGTCTGTGAACAGCATAACTCAGAAATGAACAGTCTGATAAACACAAAACTTGGTATTTAGGTTCAGTATCTTCCAGAGATGCGACACAAAGGTTTTCAAGAAAATCCCCCCACCCCAGATTACCCTTTACATGGAAGATTTTTCGAAAATTTTAATTTTCTCAAAAATGGCTCTAACGATTTTGATTAAAATATCACATCTTTAAGATATTTTCATGACAAATAAAATGTATATCTTGAATTTTCTGGGAATGTCTCCAAAAGTATTCTTCATTGTGAACGATTTTTGCATAACTGGTGAACCATAAGAGATAGACTAAATTTTACTACACAAAAAATGTAGATCGCGTTAAAATACACAATTTATGTTATATACATTGTTTTTGTTGAGTGAACCATTTTCGAGATATTGCTTGTTATTCCCTTAAATTTTTCAATACTTATTTTCTCAAATGGGAATTCGTTATTCATTTTTTTGTCTTGGATATGCAAAGAGTATTAATCTGTGGCAAAGGGAATAGTGCTCCACCTAACAACCAGCTATTAAGAGATATGTATGTGCTTAAAGGCTACTGTATTTCTATATTGCCCTTGTAAACATATATTCCCCTTACATCTACAAGATAATTAGCAATAAGATAGAGTCTGCAAATGTTTATCTCGATTAACATGAGGTAGATGGAGAATAAGCGTTTGTAAAAATAGTTTGTACAAGAGTAGAGAAAGTCATGTGAGTGTAACACATCAGATTTTTTTTAATAGTGTTTAATATTCATTCCTACTGCATACAGCACACTAGTGATGGACACTGATGATACAAGAAATGGAATGATAGTTGGGAAGGAGACATACCAGGTCTAAATTTAGGGTATCTCCCCAGCATTTGCCAGGTATGAGAACTGAGAGAAACTGATAAAAGCCTCAGTCAGGGAGGATGGTCCTGACAGGATTTGAAGCACAGAGTTATAAGTCCATACCTTAATTACCTCGGCTACCCATGTTGGTATACAAATGGTGATGAAATGGTCTCCTAAGGCAGTGGGACAGTAAGATATATTGTATCAATTGCAATGTGAAATAAGATGAATGAAGACATAGCAGCTGAGAGGGCAAGTTGCAAACTCCATTATGCCACCATAACCAGTCATACTGTAAAAACCCAAGGCCTAATACCCACTGCTGATAAAGCAGAAATGAATGATTATGGTGCTAATGCAGAAGAGGGAGGGCTACATAGATGGGTGAATCGGTGATTGGATGGTTCTAATGCTCAGAGTTTAACAATAAATTATTCTGTCTTGCTGCCTAGTATTTGCAGGAGATATCTTGATAATTTTTGAGTGCTTCTACTGCCAATTTCTATATTTTGAGAACATAGTAGGCAACTTGGAGAAGTAAACATATTTATCCAGACAGTCTTGGCCCAACCATAACAAGCACATTTTATTGAGGTGATACTATAATTGCAAAGTCATCTCCTAAAAATTCTTTTAATTTGCAATTACCAACTGTTTCCATTACTCATGATTGTGATTGTCATCTGCTTTGTTTTTATTATTCATGTTTCTATTCGTAAGAAAACTTATCAGTTCTTTTGTCTCCTTGTAGCCTATAATGAGTAGGTGTCTATAGTGGGATACATTTATGTCAAATCCTGCATTTTATTTAATTTCTCCAGTTTAGGGCAAGCATATGATGCATTACTTAAATTGTGGTTTTGGAACCTGATTACATAACAATTTTCTGCTGGTGTAGCCAGGTAAAAATGCTTTGAAGAGAAGAATGAATTGTTTTACCCTCTTCATAAAAGTTTATAATATTTCTCCCATTGATTTTGTAGAAAGAAAAGGACTAACAGGTCCTCCAGCTCCATTTTCATTTGAAAAGTATCAATCTCTATAGATGCATGTCCAGTTGTATGAGTGGCTGCTAATTCTAAAATCATTGTCTCCTCACGGGGGTCTATTTTTCCTATCAATAATACTGTTTATGGTTAGATTGTGTTTGTTGATAATATTGTCTAGTAATGTAATGTAATGTAATGTAATATTTATTTCATCATTATAACAATAATACAAATAAAGCTTACATCTAAAACTTATGTCTAGTGCACCAGTTTTCTAGCTCCCCCATATTTAGCCCCTAGGCTGTATATATTGGGATAAAGCTACTATACCATCTCTCCACTTTACAAACTATGCTCGTTCAGCTGTACCTTTCTTAAGCTCCTTATCCACTTATCCCTTGTGTTGCCTAAAAATGTCCCCATCATTTTAATTATTTCTACTTTTGTGCTTCCCAACATTCTTAATGCTACTGCTTCTTTGTTTAACTTGTCCCATTTTTTATTCCATATAACCTCTCTCCACCTTTTAACCTTATCACATTCTATTAGACAATGATAAGTACTACCCGATTCATCACACATAATACATCTCCCCGAACAATTATATCCATTCCTTTTTAAAAATATTACTCCTTTGCGCATCCATGCAAGACCTATTCTACCAAATTGATTGCATATATCTACATACTTCTCCCTTCCCCAATCTCTTTTAACTGATTTATACAAGATCAATGACCTTTTATCCTCAAAACTAGCCCATATCTCTTGTTTCTCGATATCTTCCACCCTCAATCTCACTTCTTTCCAAAACCCACTGTTATTATATTTATCTAATAGGAAAATATTCCTCATGCCAATTTCTTTTAGGACATTTCCCATCTCCCCTAACCAACACTCTTCTCCTAGGACAGCTTTTTGAAACTGTATACATTCTTTTAATATATTATTATCTTCTAAATTTAAACATCTATACCAATACTTCAAAATTCTTTCCACTATTATACCTTTTCTCCCTACCCTTCCTAGCTCTGCCAGTGCCACGCCCCTTGGTGAACTCTTGGGTTATATTGTCTAGTATATTACTGCTGTATAGTAAATCCTTATCTTCATCAGTTTTTTACTTCTTGTATAAGTTAATCTGGGTTTTCAAGGTATGATTAGATTTCTTTGATGTGTAAATTCTTTGTTAAATATGCTGACAGCTGCTCCATGAATACGCTAAGAGAAGGAATCAAAGCACTTGCAGTTGATGGCTGATGCATTTGGAGCCGAAATATTTGTTGGGCAAACCATACATGGACATAGCTACATAATCTGAGCATCATATTGATGGGGGAACTGGGGCTTTACAGAACCCTGGGGCAGAACAGAATTGATAATATTTCAAGACTAGTAGGGTAGCGTAGACTATTGGAGACTCCTAGAGCATGATAATGGATATTACTGTATATTTAGCAATGTTCAGACCTTTGTCATTTGACTATAATCTAGTGAAATCTATGTTGTGTGCTATTTCATCAGGATGTTGTACATTTTCATATTCTTGTTATCGTGGTATGTAAAATAAGTTACTATTTTATTATATATGCACCATAGTTTAAGTGGTGTATTGATAGAATTGTATTGTTTATCTGTTTTCTAGCCTAGATCATTAACGATAAACTTAACCTTAGCTATTCAGGGCAGAATGGAATAGGGTAAAACAGTACCAGTTTCTGATAATGGATGTGCTGGAATTGACAGTGATGATACTGATATCATCTTTGTCTGTTGAGTATTGTATTTAGGTTATTGTTTTATCCAAACAAATCAGCTTTGCTTTTTTTTTTACAACACTAAATTTTACTGGCCGTGTTTAAATTATGAATTATATGCATAACTTGTTCAGTTCTATAACAGATATGTTGGTGTTAGTTCCATTCTGTCCTGGATTTGGGGCAAAATGGACCACAGTACATGCTTTCATATAATCACAAGTAAATATTGGTGTATTCAATTCTTGATGATTTTTAAGGCAAAGTATTATCAATGAATAAAATAATGTACTTTCACATTTTTAGGACTTTACCTAGCTCTTCATTATTTTACAGTGCATCACCTTTAAGTAACTGTTCTGTCCTGGGTTCCCTAACCTAGTGCCAACCATGTGTAAGGGAAGGGGGAATATGTGTTGAGGAGAGAATGCATCAAAGTAACATAATAGGCCTTTGCAATAAAATATCAAGCACTGGATGTGCCATTCTCCCCTACTATATGTTACTACCTTCCCATTATTGTATTGTGAGATTATTCATTTTTTGCTAGCCAGTTTAATGGTACCTGAAAATTGGACTGTGCATTACTCTTCCTTCTTTTTATAACAATCACTTTTGCATAATATTTATCATAGTTCTCAGGTGGTTATATGCCTCACCTTGCCTCCTTACCTGCTGCTTTAAAGACAAGGGAGAGGCATGACTACCTCCTGCTTTTTAGTACCAATGTACAATCAGGGGAAACTAAACTTGCTAGAAAAATGCAAATAAGGACACAGTACAATAGACTTATGTGGGTTTAATTAACTGTTCTTCCACGCTTGCTTGTGTAGGCTAAAGTTTTGACCTAATACTGGTTAGCTATGAAGGTGAGTTTTAAAAGTACTTATGATATTGTAAATCGCCATTGGGGTATGTTATCTCAAAATGAATTTGAGAATGCCTTGTAATTTACCAGGAAAAATGTGCGTCAGTTGGGAATTTAATGTTGTACTGCCATGTTGCCATGGAAACTCAGTCTGTTAGAGCAACAACATGGAAAGCTGAAGATCTGTGGTTCAAATTTTGGCTATGGCACTGAATTTCTCATCTGGTTCTACTTTATGTGGGGTTATTGTGACAAACTTGCAAAGTTGTCCCACCAGAGTCACTTCTAAAAGGCCCAGAATTTATGTGGATGGTCTTCCTGATAGTGAGAAATATCTTAGTTTTAAAATTTACTTTGAGAAAAACATCAATTCTGAAAGTCTTGAGGGAATTCATTCAATGGATCTTACTCTTCTCTTAATATTGAAAGAGAAGAAAAAAGAGAAATACTTATATTGGACTGGCAATTGAAAAAAGTGAGAATTACACAAAAACTTTAACATAAAAGTCATTTGATGCATAAACAAATATGTTCATGGAAATTCATTACAATTCAAGATGCATGTTAAACATGCCTTGGACATTCACACCCACACACACACTGATCCATGTCTTCAACACTGTAGGTTAACAAGACAACTTCATTCCAACACATAAAGTATCAACATTTCATCAAATGATTTACAGGACTAAATGCTCCACAACAATTGAGCAAAACACTGACATTGCATATGAGCAAAGAGCAATTGTAGCCCTGAAAGTCATTACCATTTAAAACATAACAACAACAATTACAAGAGAAAAAATATCTTGATAAACAATTTTTTTTCACTACCTGAAAAGAAAAATTCTTTAAAACAATATCAAAAATTGAGGTATACACTTCTTAATGAATAACAATCCTCCTTGTTAAAATGCAGTGTGAGGAATTTACATTATTTGTGTATAATGTTGGATATTTTCACTCTGTTTAAAGTTCTCGCATTTATTAGTGTATTCTGTACTAGAGATAAAACTGTGCAAACTAAAATAAATTACTGGTAAACTATGTAATGTTTGAAACCTTTAATTACTGTTCTCAAGAGAGAGTATTTAGTGATAAAAATAAGAAAGTTTATTTCTTACCATCTGATGCTATTGATATTTTAAATTAAGATAATCATAGTGTAGCTGTTCTGATAGAAACAATAATATTTTGTTTTTTATTCAAGTAAAGATGGAAGTGTTAGGGAGCATGCAAGAATGGTGTAAAAGCATGTATGCCAAAGATTTTAATGTTAGCAAGTACCTAATATAGCAATTTGCAATGACTGTTTTGTGTGCAGAAATGTGTTCAATCCAGCATCATAAGCATGTGCATAAAATAATAAGCCCTAGATAAAATTACTCAAGAGAATCCTGTTGAAAAGAAAATATAATAAATTTACATATGTTCAGGACATCTCATAACAAGCTGCCCACTAAAAAATTTAATTATAAATGTTAGTGTTGCCTCTATATTAATAAGCCCAAAATACATATAGATCTACATCTACAGTCACAAAGTATAGAATTTCTCTACACTTTTATAAGAAGTTAAAAATTTACACACTATAACCTAAAAACTTAAGTGAATAAGATATTTTCTCATCTTATTGTTAATAAAATCCTGCTTATATCTTGAGTATTAAAATTTATGAAATAAACTCACTAATAACTCTAAATTACAGAAAAATTGATGCAATTTTAAGAAATTAATTAAATTTCACCTTTGCTGCATTATTATTTCTAGAATAATGTGTATATATCCATGAAAAAGGAGTTTGTCTAAGAGGTCAGCATTATACACTTAATTACATACATACCTTCATCATCAGGAGCAGAGTATTGAGAACGATGAGCATCATGATGAAGTATTCAAATGGGGTGGATACAACAACTCGCCACACCTTATATTTGAAGCTATTTCGCTTGCTGGGCATGTATCGCTCCAGTGGTCTGGCCCCAATTGTGAAGTCGATACATGATTTCTACGCACACACACATACATTATAGGTAAATGTATAACACAGTGCAAGATAAGAATACTTTGGTCAACATAAAATAAACATGCTGTGCAAAAACATTAATATTATTTGTTCTAGCAGCTAAATGTGGATTCTAGTTTGGAATCCAGAAAACTCTGGATTTCTTTTAGGGGAGATTCTACATGGTATTGAAGGGCTGTAATGGATATATTACTGATTCTCAGAAACAGTCAATAATGGAACTGTTTAGAGACATAACCAAACAGGAAAGGAACTACAACTTGAAATGGTATGAAAATGGGCTCCATCCAAGTTAGGAAATTCATAATTTTCAAATTTATAAAATTCATAGTTGTGAACTTAAGTTCATAATTGTGAAATTTGAGTTAAAGGAACAACTAAGCAGCTGCAAAAGGTTTGGCAACATTCCAGTGAAAAAAATTCAGTGGTGTCACTTTCTAATGTTTTTTGGAGTGATGTAATGTTGTGCAAAATTATTAGCTAATATTGCATAAATGTGAGCTAATGCACTAGGTTTCAAGTGCAGAATGTGCATATATATTATGTCCAGCACACTAACCATGTTCTAAATGAACCAGCTTTTTGCTTTCACTCTACTCTGTTCATCTCAAATAGGAGTGTTTCTCAAGAGATGGAAGTGTTGATTATTTGTATGTGCAGAGAAATCTGTCCAGTTATTTCTTTAGCATGTGTATCCTACCTGTTCATTACTTTTTTACAAATGCTTCTTCTCCTCCTTTTGCATTGTAACACATTAAAAAGCATGAATATCATAGATGATGAGCAGGAGTGGTTGAGAAATTCATTAGAAGAGGAAAAACAGTCAGATCTTTGTTATTTTCAAATTCATAAAAACCATTTCATGAGTAGCTAACAGCACTATGGCAATTTCAAACCATTTGTGTCATTTTATATCCCCATATTGGTGCAAGTTAATAACTAGACTATTTCGATATTAAATATTTCAATTCATTCTCAAATGGAGCCCAGATTAAACTGTTGATATGAGTATAAATAATGCACAAGAGATCTTTTATAGTTAATTGTTTTTGGTTTTGCAATATCATTTATGACTTTTTGAAACCTCATGGTGAATTACATAGAAAATTATCTTTATAGAAGATAGCTTTATTTGGGATAAATTCTTAATCATCTTGGTAATAAAGTTAGTTTCAATTGAAATAAAGCTGTAATTGTGTTTCTGGAAAGTAGTGAATGTGTTACATCCTCAAACATTTTGCATATTTCATCATTAATGCATTTTTGGAATTATATTCTTGTGTTTATTCCAGTTATCAATATGTTGTCATCTTGTGTGCTTCAGAACTAAGGAAGTATCCAGTGGGGGTATGGGGATTTACACAATTTTATTAAGGGATTACCCTTTATTTCTCTATATGTGAAAGCAGAGTGAATACCAAATTATTGTGGTCATAAAAGGCACAGTTTGGCATCAAAATGACTTGCACAGTTATAAAAATAAATCAATGTACCTTGCAAGAGTTACTTCAGTATGATAGCTTAACTTATACATACTTATTTTCTATTCACCAGCATCAGTTACATCTCAAAATGTATATGTACAATTATAATTGACTCTTTTATTCACATGGTGATATAGTAGTCCCCATAGTAAAATGATCTTTGAGTAAGGTTGCACCTAAAGGAAAGATTGCACACTATCTAAAACATGTTTAATTTTCAAACAATTCTTGACTTAATTTTTTAAAACGTAAGGACCCCCCCCCATATACCCTGTGGACATTTTAAAGTGAGGCCATAGATCAGCTATATGCATAGCAGGCTGTACTGCAGTGACATCTGTAATTTTCTGTTGACCAACTGTGGCACATGATGAATTCAAGGTTATCTTTATCAGCTGTGCTTTGTTTTTTTGCGCTGTAAGGAGAGTTGTGTATGTGCATCTTAAAGGTGAAAGTTTATTCAAGACATCTGTGTTGTGTGCGATTTGCTTAAGAGTATTAATGTCTTGATATTAGTCCACTGCAATGCCTGCCGACAAATTCACACTTGAACAACCAATTTTTATGTAGCGGGCATTATCCTCTGATTATGGATTTTATGATGCACACTGCACAATATAAGAGTGGAAAGCTATTGTAAAAAAGAGTATATTAGCTATAAATGGAAAGAAAGAATTTTGTGACACATTTAAACAGACTCTAGATTCAAATTACGGAAAGATATGTCTATATGGAGTAACATTCATGGTTAAGAATAATCAAATTGAGAATGCAATAGATATCCTTAATACAGTTATGCAAAGGGTGGGAGAGGAAATGAAAACAAAAAAGAAGGTTTACATATATGATAAGGACTGGTTTGATGAAGAATGTAGGGTATCAAAAAGACAAGTAAAACAACTGTTGGTTAGGTGGAGGGAATTAGGTGATAGAAAATCTAGGGACAATTATATGCAAGGGAGGAATTCACATAATTTATTGTTAGAGCAAAAGAAAAAGGACTGGAGAGAATGTAATGAAAGGAATTTGATAAAATGTCTTAAATGAAAATAATGTTAATAAGGTATGGCAGGTTCTTAAGTCAACCTATAATAAATGTGTAACTAAACCCAATGTTGAGCCAGGACAATGGATGGAGTATTTTAAAACATTATATGGGGAAGAAAGGAGTATAGGAAGTACGGGAGTTTTGGAAATAAGGAATGTTTTTGTAGAGATATTGGATGGTGAAATTAGGAGTGAGGAAATAATAAAACAAGTTAAGTTACTGAAGAAAAATAAAGCTACTGGAATTGATGGCATCCCAACAGAGTTTCTTAAGGTGTGGTGTAATGAAACAGGAAGAGTAAAAATTTTATTAGATTTATTTAATGTATAATACATAAGTGAAAACTTAATCATGCAGACTTGTGTAGACAATTTCAGGAGAAATATCCTGGTATTCTAGTTCCAAGTATGTCTGGTTAAGAAGATTAGCACAATGGGATTACTAAGCGCTCAACCTAATAAGCGAAAACAAAATTTTTTAATGGAGGAAAAATTTGATGAAATTGGTGCATCTATTTGTGAGGAAACCTTAAAAAAAAAAAGAAGTTTATAGAAACAATCCCCACACCAGAAATGAACTTAAGGACAATATGAAAACAGAAATTATGAACGTTACCAAGAACTTGTGCGTGTGAATGGAAATTTCATTCGAAGATGAAGAATATTTTCATGCAGATGGACAACCCTTCCACCATCACTTCTAACAAGGTTAATACTCATTATAGTGCATGTTACTTCACTCATGAGTAAGTTATGGAAAAACTCCGGTGTATAGATAGTGTGCAGAGCACACATATGCGCAATGTGGCTTCACCATAAAATGATCACACTGTATATATGAGGGGGTGCTAACCAAACAGTGGAAGAGAGTGGATGTGTGTTGAGGAAGCTCCTGGAGTGGAAGAAAAGAAAGGCTTAAGTAACTATGGGAATCAGTATTGAAGAGTACAGAGGAAGAATTGGAACCTTTAATAAGTTAAAATGGCATGATTTTAAAAGAAACAAAGTTACGGAAGAGATGATAAATATGATTCTTCTCACATGTATAATAGGTATGCTACTGGTAATTGGTGGAGTTGAAATTAATCCTGGGCCAAATGGGAATCGAAACATTATGGACGAAATTCTGGCTAGTATAAAAGATATGGATGAGAAATTAGGAAACAAACTTAATGGAGTAGAAAAGGAACTAATAGATATCAAGAGTGAGATAAAAAATGAAATGCAAGATATAAGAAATGAGGTACAGAAACTCAAAAGAGGAGTAGAGCTGTTGGAAGAGAGACACCGCAGATTTAAACTAGTTATAACAGGAGTGAAAGAAAGGAATGGAGTATGACCTGTTGAAGAGGTTAGAGAGATTATGGAAGGAAAGCTTGGAATGGTGCTACAGGGCTGGGAGGTTAAGGAAGCATTCAGAGTGGGGAGATCAAGAGGTGCCAGAATGATAGTTGCAAAATTTACGTCAGTGCAGTTTGTTTATGAAGTGTTAAAGAAAACAAAGCAACTAAGAGGAACAAATATTTTTATAAACAGAGATTTATCGGTGGAACAATGGGCCTTGAAGAAAGATTTAATACAACAAATGAAGCTGGCAAGAATGGAAGGGAAATGGCCATAATAAAGAACTTACGGTTGTGGGTCGATGGGCGCATGGTGGCTGGATGCGAAAGAGACACAAGGAGCAGCCAATGGGAGTTTACGGATTTTGGACAGAAACAAAGCGGGTTTAAGGGAGCCAACAGAAATAGATTTATGGAGTAGGAAAGTGTGCCATACATATAGAAATAGTGCAGGCTCTGTGAGAAGTATGGGAAAACAGAAGCAGTAATAATGGGGGAGTAAATAGAATAGGGAGGGAGAGTGACTATAGAATGAATAGAAAGGAACAAATTAGACAAAGTAAAGACAAGTGTATTGATAAGTGATAGATTTATATGAAATCGTGAAGTGAATGATTTAGATATAAAGGACAGTAAACACGGAGAGGGCTAGGAGGGAGAGGTACATTTCTTAATATGAACGAGCAAGTGTTGTTATGGTCGATCAGTACAGGGTACAAATAAGCATTCTCTAAATTGCATCTATAGTTCCCATTTCCCGCTGATAGTGGAGTCTCCAAGGCAATCGGAGGAAGCAAGGGAAGGAGATGGGAAGGGGAGAAGAACACTAAGCAGTATAGAACTTTAAATGAGAAACGTTAGCGATATGAAGCTAACTCAACACACATGTTTTGTAAATGAGGAAGCTTGGGTACGATCGGCAAAAGGAGCCAGGGCTCGACGCTGATCATGCCCAAATGTATTGTATTAGCTCAACACTCAATATATGAGGGCAGTCCCAAAAGTACCCGACCTGATGTATACATAGCAGTTGTTGTTTCAAACAATGACTATGATAGAAAGTACCACCCTTATAAAGCTTAAGTTTGAAGTTTGACAATGGTACTTGTTTAGTAATTGTTTGGCAGCCATTAATAGTGAACTCTCTGAGTGAATTTGTAAACATGGATAAAATTGGCCATTGTTATGTGATACAATACTTTCATTTGAAAGGTCTTAATCCAACTAATATTAAAGCTGAGCTAGATTCTACTATGGGGGAGTCTGCTCCTTCATTTACAAAAATAAAATATTGGGTGCCAGAGTTTAAGCGAGGCTGTACAAGCTGCTAAGACGAACATCGCAGCAGTCAACCAAATGAGGTGACCACACCAGAAATTGTGAAGAAATTCCACAAAATGGTATTAGGTGACCGTCAACTGAAAGTGCGCTAGCTAGCAGACATAGTAGGCATTTCAAAAGGTGCTGTACATTGCATACTAACTGGAAATTTAGAATGAGAAAGCTGTATGCAAGATGGGTGCCATATTTACTAACAATGGAACAAAAGCAGCGTTGTGAGGATGTTTCAGTTGTGTTTGGTGATGTTTTGCTGCAATAAAGCTGAGTTTTTGCATCGATTCATAACCATGGATCAAACATGGGTCCATCACTTCACATCTGAGATGAAGGAACAGTCAAAACAGTGGATTGAAAGGGGAGAATCTGCTCCAAAGAAGGGGAAGCCAGTTCCATCTGCAGGCAAGGTCATAGCATCTGTTTTTGGGATGCGCATGGGATAATTTTCATTGAGTATCTTCAAAAAGGAAAAGCAATCAATGACGAGTATTATGCAAACTTATTGCAGCATTTGAATGATGAAAGCAAGCAAAAAGCGGCTGCATTTAGTGAAAAAGAAAGTTCTGTTTCATCAAGACAATGCACCAGTTCATACATCTATTATTGCCATGGGCAAAGTCAATGAGTTAAAGTTCAAATTGCTTCCTCATGCACCCTATTTGCCAGACTTAGCCCCCTCTGATTATTTTCTGTTTCCAAAGTTGAAGATACAGTTAGTAAAAGGTTTTCCAACAATAAAGAGGTGGAGTTTGCAGTTGATGATTATTTTGCAGAACTTGACGGTTCTCACTTAAACAGGGTCTCAAAGCTATTGAATATTGCTTGGAAAAGTGTATCTAGCTGAAAGGAGACTATGTAGAGAAATAAAGAGGTTTATTGCCAAAATTGTAGTGTTTTCTTTGTTAGGTCGGGTACTTCTGGGACACACTCGCATTTCCTCTAATATATAATCTGCAATGTATAATGTGTTACCTATAGCATCCAGTGTTACAGAAACACTGCATCTAAAAGGATAAAGAAAAATATGTTGCATAACAATGTAACTAGACATGTCACTAGACATGACTGTCTGGCGGAATATCTACATAGATTTGGTTTTATGAATGACAAAGCATGTAAAATTTGCAATGCTGACAAGATTTTAAATGGAGAACACCTACTAGAATGCCCAGAATTGAGGAAACCTGTACCAGATGGGAAGATACAATTGGCTAGCAGGGGAAAAATTGATGGATCACAATCCTGCACATTAGATCAACAACAACGATGTATTATGAGTGGGAAACTGGATGATATTTTCCATTACCTGGTAAAATGGAGAAAGGATGGTATCTGGGATGAAAAAATGGGATAATTACCATAACATTTAGTCATAATTACTATGTAGACAAATATGAGAATAAAGAAAATTAATAACAGATGAAAGAGTGGGGTGTTATAACAAGAGCAAGGGATAAATGGTAACAAGTTCAAGAAAGTTGAAAGAGAGTAATTAAATTATTACTAGATGACCAATGTGAATAATTCATACAGCCTTGGTAAATATCTAAACAGGCCTAAATTGTAATTCACCTCCAGTCTAGCCCTAGTATAAAAGATTTTAACAAACCTATATACACCTATTGTAATTTACATTTTGTAAGTGTACCTCCCATGTAGGGATTTTATGGCTGTATTGTGTGAGAGGATATTTTGTAAATCTACGAGATTTCCCAATGCTTTATTTAGTTTCCTCCATTGTCTAGGGTTACCATGCTAGCCTCTAGTTCCCAAGGTTGTAGGTTCAAACCCGGTGGAGGCTGATGGATTTTCTTGGCATAAAAACCCTTAGCATGGCTTCCTTCAAAAGGGAAGTAAAGCCGGTGGTCCCATGTCATAGATTTATGGCACATAAAAGAACCTTAAGCCTGATAAAGAGGTCTCTGAAGAAAATTTCTGGTCTTTCAAGCCCAATATAGAATGGGACGCTAAGGATCATAGTATTTAATGAACGTCCATAAATAAAACTCAATTTAATTAATAAATATATATTATATATTATGTATGCATTATATCTTAGGTGGTGTCCTGGCATTCCTGATGTATCTGAGCACATTCTCAATTCATTGCAATAAATGTAAAACAGAAAGTGTAATAATTAATGTTGTCCACAAAAAGAAGCTGAACGAGAATATTATTAATCATTAAGGACCAAACAGGAAGGTAAAATGTATTCATTTGTAGTGTGGTATTGAACCCCAGCCAAATGGTCAAACCTTAACCATTACACTATGGAAGTCGTGAATGACTATGACCAAGATAATTGTACAGGATTGCATTATTTTGGTCACATTGTATTTTAATTTTAGCTAAAAAATGCTCCAAGCAGTTTGGAAACACTTGGCTATGGATAAATTATGAACTTTAAATTTAGTTTTAGTAGCTTAATTGCCAATAATTTACAACATTTGGATGTTTTGGACAATCTAGAATACAAACACTTTCAAAATAAGCCAAAAGCTTGTTATATGTTTTATAGAATGTGTAGCTAAGAGTCTTGAGGATCTCCATTTGAAAGGCACAAGGCCAGATTAAGCATTTTAAGTATAAGATGATAATTGTGGTCTTTACAGAAACTTTCTGTACATACTACCTGAAGGTTATGATGTTAGAGTGCCAATTTTAGTATATAGTGTTAGATTCCTAAATATATTGTGTGTGTTATACCTGTTGTATTATACCTATACAGTTTTGGTTAGAAATAAATTCACTTCAATCAATTATTAGTTTCCTTTAAAGTTAATGGATTTTTAGGATGCTCATATTCCTCAAGTGTTTTAACCACTACAGAAAATTTAACGATTGTAGTCACTGGATTTCTGCTTACTGCACACCAAAAGTTTGCTACTACAGTATCATGATAAGAATGATGTACTTCCTGCCAAGTAATGAATCCTTTGATAAATATTTGTGTAGAGGGGGATTCGTAATTTATGCTAAATAACTTATCATTTAAGTGAACATTTGTAACTCAGTGTGTTTCAGAGTGTAAAATTACTAGAGGCTGTACTATAGACAGACCCAGGGAGGGCTTGAGAGGGGCTATAGCCCCCCTGTTAATTAAATAAAAACTATGGCATTTGTTATACTTAAGACAATGGTGTTGCTTTGCTTTGGCGAAATTAAAACCAAACAATTTTATTTCTATGCTATTTACTTAAACCAGATGAGCATCTATTTGTTCAGTCAGTGAGCGAATTTATTTTAACAGTGGACTATACATCAAAAGATGATCCAGTAACTTAGGAAGAAAAATAAACAAATAGGCCAAAACAAATATGCTTTACATTTACTAGTAAATAACTTCTGAATAAGTATTAGCTCTGAAACAACAGGAGCAAAAACTTATAACAAAACTGAGTAATCAAACTATTTAAATATTACATTTAAAAGGCATGCTTATTTAATAACTCTTTCTCAAAATTTAAATTAGTGTTTGCCTCCAAAGGATGATCCGTGGATCACTTATATGATGTTTAAAAAACTAGAAAGGTAAAATGCTCTATTTTTTATTGAATTTTGCTCATTGGTAAGGTATATTTCAAGATGCGTTAGTTCCTCCCTAAAGGAATCCTGGATCCACCTCTGGCTGTTAGGAATGTAATTTCTGTTTTCTGAAAGCTTTTGGTGAAGAATGCTCTATATAAATTCTGAAATTAGACTGGTGATTATTGTAATAATATGTTTAAAAAAAGAATATGGCATTCAATGTAATGTGCAACTAAATCACAATTTCAAGTATTGCGCCTTTATATGTTTAGGACATAGTACTAGTACAAGCCTGGCTTTAGGATGCATAACAGTAATAGTTCTTCTGATATGATCTAACCAGTTAAAAGATGTTAAACTTAAAAAAATCAGTAATGGCCCTTAGTGACCAGTTCATATTAAGAGAGAGCTAAATTTGGGTCTTAGATGTATCCTGCTGTTGTGATAAAGATTAAACAGTTACATAAAGTCAAAAGTTAATACATAGAACTACCCACCAAAATTTAAACAATACATCTAAAAAAACTAATAAGCTGAAACATTAAAGTCATACTAAATTAAAACAACTTAAATAGTCCTTTGTTCATTAATGTAAGTCCCAGTGCTGTTATATAGCTTCAAACGTATTTCAATGAAATGACAACAGGAAGATGGAAGTAGTTGGACTGAAATTTCTGAGGAAATCTGTTGGATATGCATCAGTAGTAAAAAATACAACGTTAACATCTCTTATGTATAAAAGATTATGCAGAATGGAAAACCAACTGACATGAATGTTTTGAGAGTTATTGCATAGAACAGTATGGCAAGCTAAGGACTACAGACTTACTGCTTATATGAGGTCTGTTCAAAAAATTCCGGAACTTTGTCCACACATTTTTCTATACTCAGCTTTTACTTATTATGCATGGTCTCCTTCGAAATAATCTCCTCCACAATTGATACACCACTCCCAATGCCATTTCTACTTCCGGAAGCAGTCTTAGTACATCTCTTTCTGGATCACGGGAAGTACCATGTGCAAAATTTCTTTTATCTCGTCTATTGTTGCAAATCTTCATCCTTTCAATGGGGTTTTCAACTTTGGAAATAAAAAAAAGTCTGCAGGGGTCAGGTCTGGGGAGTACAGAGGATGAGGCAGTACAGTGATATAGCTTTTACCAACAGGAATGAATGTGGGGTTCATTATCGTGATGCAAGAGCCATGAATTGCCTCGCCACATTTCAGGCCATTTCCTTCTCACATTTTCTCGCAGGCATCGCAACACATCCCATTGGCATGCACAATTTTGTTGATGTTCCTGACATGAGCATCGCTGGTAGACATCGAAGGGCGCCCTGAACGAGGGTCATCTTTAACTTCCATCCGGCCATTTTTAAACCGTGTGAACTATTCATAACACAGAGTACGGCTTAAGTGCCGTAGGCTTCCTGCATCATTTGGTGTGTCTCTGTAAAGGTTTTTTTGAGTTTCATGCAAAATTTAATGCAGACACGTTGCTCCTCTAACTCCACCATCTCGAAATTTGCAAACTGTGCAACACAATGTTCTACTCAATACAGCACTGAACAATAACTAACAGACATAGAATAATGAAACTTCTGGCAGTTACACATTAAACACATGCCAACCGCATTTCACTCCAACATTCCATTGGCGTGAAATTACAAATGTTTCGGAATTTTTTGAACAGACCTCATATGTGATACCCAAGAAGAGAATGTGTAAAAAGTTTTATGTTTATTATTAAAAGAAGTATTTTGTTTCATGTAATAAAACTCATGATAGTAAAGTTGCAGTGTATATGAAATCCATACATAATTTTGGTACAACACTGAAAAAAACAAGGAATTGCAAACAGTATTAAATGTTTTAGAAACTATGTTAACTAAATTCAATATGGTAAAATAAAATAAATCTGAAGATTACCTGATTTTTGTCAATTTCCCCATCTTGTAGCTCAGCCTCTCCTTGCTCTTGGAAGGTGATGATAATCAGAGCCACGAAGATGTTAACAAAGAAGAATGGAAACACTACAAAGTAAACAATATAAAAGATGGACATCTCGATGCGATAGTTCTGGACGGGACCACGGTCATCTTGCGTGGCAGCCATTGAGTTGTACAGCACCCTGTACACAGACAAAAAAGACAAGTTTATCATAATGAAAAACTATGAAAGAGACAAATACTGTGCACATAAAAAATACAAAAATAGGATGTTAGAAAGAATTGCTGCAACAGAGTATAATACTATGTATTAGAAGTGAAACTGAAAGTACTGACATCCTTTATTCTTCTCCTGGTTTAAAAATCAGTCAAACAAGAAAGAGCAAGTAGCAAATTGGTTTCATAGTAATAAACTCATAATGGACAACCTCCAAAGACAATTCCATTAATCTGTGCAGGAATACTGTGGATATCCCATCCTGCATTCACAGAGAGCTAATCTGTGTTAACATTGAGGCAGTATTATTAACACTTAAATGATTTCAGTCAAATTATATAATGTGTAAATTCAATAACAGCCCACCTTGAAGCAATATGTGTTTGTAATAATTTGTAAAATGTATGTAACAGTCATTGCATATGCTTATATTGTTGTAAACATGTTCAATAATGTTATGTGAATATATTATGTAATTTAATAATGTAGGAGCTGTGAGAATAATAAGTTAAAGGTTGCTAACAATGAGGTAACCTTGAGGCAATAATGATTGAGAGTTTAACAATACTACTTGTGATTCTTGGAAGCAATAATGTAATTTTGAGACAGTTTATAAAAATAGCCAATCAACGACCAGAAAAAGCTTTAGTTAAATGAAGGTATTCTATTGGACTAGGATTAGCCAATCAGAGACATGAAATACAGAAATTTACAAAGTTTAGGCACTTGAAATCAGTTCAGTTGCCTCCAAATAGTGCTCATAACCAGATGTGTCCTCGAGAAATTAATTACGTATTCGTATGAGACGAAAAATAGTATGCATGTTAAAAAGTGCAAATATTAAATAAAAGAAACTCACAGCTCTCAATATCAGTGAAGTGCTATTTAATTTGTATCAAGGATTAATAAAAAGGAGTGAATTAAAACTTAAAATCTTTGTAAGCCTACATTCTTGTTGCACCAAAACCTGCCAAGACTTCCATGTCTCTAACAATATTACTGACGCATCTTCAACATTTAACAAAGCTGGTAGAGTCATTGGCAAATATAAATGAGACAAATAATACACATACTCAGGGTATACCAAAAGAGACATTATATCTGTTATATGAGCTGAAGCTTTCCTAGCATTGTGAATACCTTAGATTTTCTCATGCTTCCAGCCAGGCATAGAGTTGGTTAGAAAGCAACATTTTGAGAATGTACATCGTTCCTATCTCATCTTCAGGGTAGCTGAATGATGCAAATTTAGGAGTCGTCCATATTTATATTAATGTCTATAGAGCTAAGTCTAAACCTCTTAGAAAACAGGTCGGGTACACTAGGTTGGCAAAAGGCACAGACGTTATAGGAAATCATGAAAATGTCCATTCCATGGTATTGGTTTTGTTGAAGATGTATAAGCGCATAGCGTAGTATAGCTTTAAAGAAAAATTTCTTTCTTTTTGTTCACTCAAGTGAAAAACGATTTATGGCTGTAACTTCCGAAGTATATGCATTCTTTCATGTCTGTATATTTGCTTTTTTTTTTATTTATGATCCATCAGAATTATAGTGCTTTAAAGATCCCTGTTTAAAAACAATAGTAACATAGTAATTTGCTGAGGCTGATCAACAAAGACTGAGACTGAGTTTTATCTTTAGCTTCCTTGATAGTTTCCTATCTGTACCATAAATATTTGAAATGAGCTGGATTTTATGTATAATGTCCATTGGTGGCAGCACTCTCATATCGATAGGTTGGTAGCATGCCCATACCCAGAAAAATATTTTGGGGAGGGTTTTCCACAAGTATATTTAAACTTAACAGTACCCCACACAGTTACCATATACCTACTCCATAGTATATAGACGTTACATGGATAAGAAAATTGCTTGGAGACATTATATAGACAAGAAAAACTCAGCAGAATGAGGATATTTCACCTAACAACACAAAAACATGGAGACTGCTTTGAAAACCGGAATGTATGGGCACCTTTCCTATGTAAGGCGACGATATTAAGTTTCCTTTTTTCTTGTAAATGTGCTACTAGTAATAGACCTACTGTTAACTAATAATATTTTTGCTAATTGGTTTGCTATGAATTTAAATAAATAAAACTGTCAGAAGTTTCGGGGCGGTTTGAACCCTAGAAACCCCCCCCCCTCTAAATACGGCCCTGGTTGGTAGTAATGCTCTGTTTTATAGACCCTGCTAGTATTTCGCTTACCACACTGACTATAATGGAATTATTTACCAGCATGCAGTTCCCCCTCACCTAGCTGTTACAGCAGCATACTACATGTCAGTATTGGCTAAACTGAGGAAGCATATTGCAAGGAAATGGCCAGAACTTCACCAAACTGGGTGACGACTTCATCATGACAACACACAGCCTCACGTCGCAAATCAAATCATCCAGTTTTTGGCTAAATGGAACTTTACCTGGGTACTGCATCCACCTTATAGCTCCAATCTTGCACTCTGTGATTTTTTTTTTTATTCCCATCATTAAATGCGAACCTCAGGGGCATTTGAATTGAGAACTCTGAAGCAGTGCTCAAGTAAAGTGAGGCGATTCTCAAGGACTTCATAAAGAATGGCCTGCACCATGTTTTTGAGGACTGGTAGAGACGCTATAAAATGTGCATTGAAGTAGGAGGGAAATACTTTGAAAAAGAGCATGCAAACATTGAAATGGAGTATTAACATCTGTGAAAAAAAATCATTCTGTCTTTGTTGATCAGCCCTCATATTTTGTGATAAATGAAACTAGTTGATACTTTTATTGGGAGTCAGCTATATCGTCTGTACCAGAGCTGGTGCTGAGTAATGGTGGTATTCTTCTTTTGAGACATGTTAGATGGTGTGTTTGAATGCCGATAGCATATCTTACAGTTCCTGGAACTTGTTATAATGTGAGTGAAAACTGATGTATACAAATGGCAAAGAAGTACTTTACTTACTGTGGCCAACCTTCCCCAGTTTGCACAGCAAACAAAGTCAACATGGCTGCAATGACATTGTCATAGTGGAAATCTTGTGTTTTCCATTCCCTCTTTTGTGCCTTGGGAACATCACCTTCGAAAACAAAAAACCAACCCCTGAAAAGGAAAGAAGCAAGTGAATTTTAGTAAAGAAATGTTGTCCTAACTCTTCAAATACTTTCTATAGTATTTTTATTAAAGTGGAGATTATGAGCTGTATCTCATCAATGTTAAATCTCCTAAATATATAACCCATCATTTCAGAAACTATTTAACATACAAGTATCAGATCAAAATTTTTATAGGATGAAGATGCTTGCATTTTAAGTTCACTGATCTACTTTTACACAATATGTTTATTTATTAAGGAAGATAGGATTATTTTCTTATCTTTTGAAGAAAATTTATCAGCAATTTTTAAAACAAAAATAGCTGACCATCTTATTAACACCAAAGTAATCCACAACAATACTTAGTGGTTGTTTAATTTAGTTACCTTAAACATTTTCTATGAAACTGTACCAAAAAATCTGATGTGTTGCACACATATGGCTTTCTCTGCTTTTGTACAAACTATTTTTACAAACGTTTATTCTCCATCTACTTCATGTTAATTGAAATAAACATTTGCAGAAATTATCTTATTGCTAATTTCCTTGTAGGTGCAAGGGGAATATGGTAGGCTTTAAGTGATAGTCAAATCTTTTAAGAGCTGGTTGCTATGTGGAGCATTCCATTCTCTTTGTACATCTAGGACATAAAAATAAACAAAAGAGAATGAATGACGGATTCCCTTTTGAGAACAAATATAAGTACTGGAAAATTCAAACAAATGACACGGAATATCTTGGAAATGGTTCACTCAAAAAAAAAAGAAAAGCTACAGGAAATAAATTGTGTGTTTTAGTGAGATATATATTTTTTGGTGTAGTAAAACTTATCTTATCTCTTACAGTTTACCAGTTATACAAAAGCCATTCAGAATGAAGAGAACTTTTGGGGAAATTCCTAGAAAATTCAGGATATACATTTCATTTTGAATGAAAATACCTTAAATATATAATATTTTAATCAAAATCGTTAAAGCCATTTTTGAGAAAAGCAAAATGTTCGAAAAATGTTCCATGTAAAGGGTAGTTGGGGGTGGGGGGATTTTCTTGAAAATCTTCATGTCACACCCTTGGAAGATACTAAATTCATAAACCAAGTTTGGTATTTATCTAACTTTTCGTTTTTGAGTATCCTGTTCACAGACACACACACGGATATGTTTCCAAAAATGCTTTATTTGGATTCAGGGCACCTCAAAACATGTATTTCTGATGAAATATCAGTATCAAATTTTTGGGTGGAATGCAATGCTTCCCCTACTTACTCTATGAATAGAGAAAGCAGTCATCTTTATTCACCATAATATTTTTTTTACAGAATTAGGTTTCATCAAGTATTGGTTACCATATTATATTGGATACATAAGAAAAACACTATTATTCATATTGCACAGAGCATAATTTACAAATGCCTGGCTTGCAGTTTTGATAATTATTGCTGGAATTGTTGAGGTGTTCAAAGGACTCTTTGTGTTACAGAAGCAGCATGATATTGCATTTAGTTTTGTATTCTTTTGTTATTGCATTGTAGAGTAGACTTCCAGTGTGGAAAATTGACTGATGTTTCTTGGAAGTTCTATTATTTTCTATATGAATCTGATTACAGTTACGAGTAAAATGAGTATGAATTTCACAGTTAAAATTAAACAAGTGGATATTTTATGTATAAAACAAATGGTTTCTAAGATATAAATACACGGCAGCATCAACACTTCAAATTCAAGTAGTAAAGCTTATAACGTGTGACTTGTTTTTATATGAGAAATATTTCTATTAATTCTGCACTACAACCCAATAAAATAATACCTTTCATTATTATAGATTTCACATATGCACTATATACAACTAGTAAAGTATTTATATTACATATTTTTCTTAATACTCTTATTGCATAAAGGGCCTTGTACATTTTAATTTTTGTGTTGGTGATGTGTGGTTTCCAAATTAGAGAGCTACCTCTCATTATCCCTAAAAACTTAATTTGTTCATTACATTTAATAACATTTTTGTCTATATTTATAATTGGTAATGGCATATTATTATCATTATTGCAAGTATTGAAATACATTCCCACTGATGTTTTAGTGTTCAGCACTAGTTTATTATTTGTTAACCACACCATAAGTGTTTTGAGTGAGTTATTAATCTGAATTTGTAAATAATGAAAATCTTTCCCTTTAAATATCAAATTTGTATCATCAGCAGACAAAATGGTTTCATTATTTGGAATTAATATACACTAAAAATAACGAGGGACCAGGTTTGATCTTTGAGGAATTCCACAATGTACAGTTTTGATAATTGATTTAGTATTATTTATTACAACCATTTGTTTTCTGTCAAAGAGGTAGGACTTAAATCATTCATGACACATTCCTTTTATTCCGCAGCAATCTAGCTTTGTTAAAAGTATATTATTGCCAACTAAGTCGAATGCCTTACTGAGATCAAGAAATATTGCAATTGTCTTTTCATTCTTTTCTGTTCCTTCAATGGTATTTTGTATGAATTTATAGAATGCATGTATAGTAGACTTATTTTTCCTAGACCCATTTTGAGTGTTTCATAATACAGATTTCTCAAGAAATGGGGCAGTTCAATTATGCATAACTGTTTCCAATATTTTAGAGAAACCAGATAAAATACAGATTAGTCTAATATTATTTACATCCTGTCTATCACTATCCTTGAACAATGCAATAGTTTTGCAATTTTGAATAGGTCAGGAAAGGTGCCCGTTATCACTGATAGGTTACAAATCTCTGTCAAAGGTTTTGCTATATATGTACTACATAATTTAATTAAATATTCTGGTATTTCATCTATACCTGTGCATAAGCTTTTCTTTTTTGCTTTAATTATGTTTATTATTTCATTCTCAGTAGTTGGATTTAGACAGATATTATTGCAGTTTATTTATCCTGATTTCTTTATTAAAGGTATTATTTTGTAATGGTGTCTTTCTACTGGCTATTGAATTAAAATGACAGTTAAATATACCTGCTAGGATTGATGGATTGTTTATTATAGTGGTGTTTGTTTTGTCTATTATCTTAGGCTTAGAACTGCCTTGCCCCCCTTTTTTTTTATTATATTCCACATGGCTTTTGCTTTGTTTTCAGAACTAAGATTACAATTCTCTATAGGTTTTGTTTTAGCAGTTTTAATAACTTAATTATATGTTTTTCTATATATTTTAAAATGATTTAAATGTAAATTATAATTCACAGAAAAAGCTGTTGAAAGCAAAATTGGAAAAAACAAACTTGCACATAATTCAATTGAATCTTGAGTCAGTATGTATCCACCAACTCAAGATTCAATTAAATTATTGTTTCACTTCACTGCCTCTAACTTATAAATAACACTTCAAAACTTGCACATCTTTGCAAAGAAAGAAACCACATAGCTTGAGCACACAGAAGCTGCTATACTTAGCAGTAGTACTAATTTGTAGAGCAAAACTTTCCCTAAAAGATGGGCTAAAGTTTACCACTCTATTCCAAAGTGTGTAGGAGTTATGATGTTATTTTCTGTGCATGGTCAGAATTCACAGTAATGGCAGATGTGGTACAATTTTTAAAAGTGTATTTCAAGAATAGGCATTATGCCTACAATGATAAAATATACAGGGCGAATCACCCAAAATTTGCACTGCAAATATTTCGGAAATGGAAAGTGCTACTGATGTGCAGTTTTCACAGCACTGATTGGCAGTCAGGGGCCCGTACATTTAGCCTATAAACAAATTTTAATAATACTGAGAAAGTGTATTTTTTGAGCAAACATCCGATTTTTTAAATGGAACAATACCTAGTTACATCAACAGAATAAAGATAGGGTAAATTAGAATGTCTATGGTCTGGTCTTTGTTGCAGGATTCTAGTGCAAGTGGTTTACCACAAATCGTATTTTGAAAAGTTTCCACCCCAACAATTGTTTGTCCCATTCAAGCTGCTTAGTTGCTAGGTACGATGTTGTTATGTTTGTTTGCATTGTGATTTCTGTTCATTGATTGCATTGCGATTTTCTGGTCAGTTAGTTTGTGACGTTCAAGCAGTAAGTTGTGAGTGGAAGATGGGATTTACTAATGCAGAAAAAGCCGACATGCTCATGATGTATGGAGAGTATAGGAAGAATGCAGTTTGTACCTGTATGGTGTATGCAGAAACATATCACAATAAACGTCAACCATCTCGGCAATTATTTATCTTCAACCAATTACGTGAAAGTGGTACTGTAACACCTAGGAAACATAACAGAAACAAACAAGTGACTGGAGAAGAGGCAGAAATTAACATTTTGGCCGCCATTGCAGTAGATCTGCAAATTAGTTCCCACACAATTGCATGTGGAAGTGGCATAAGTCAGCCAAGTGTACTGCGCATTCTCCATCAACATAAGTTTCATCCCTATCACATCTCTCTCCATCAAGAGCTGCATGGAAACGATTTTGAGAATCGTGTTAACTTTTGTACATGGGCATTAAGACATGATACTCCAGGTTCATCATGTATCGTGATGAGGCAACATTTACTAATCATGGCCAGGTAAACCACAGAAACATGCACTACTGGTCTGTTGACAATCCCCATTGGCTTCATCAGGTGGAATGTCAGCATCCATGGAGTTTAAACATGTGGTGTGGGATAGTGAACCGTCAGCTTATAGGCCCTTTGTTCATAGAAGGAACAATGAACTCTCACGAGTATTGCAGCCTCCTGATGGATCATCTGTCACAGATGCTAGAAGACGTTCCTTTGCAGACTAGAAGGAACTGTGGTACCAACATGATGGCTGTCCAGCCCATAGTGCACAAAGTACTACAGCTTGTCTTAATGGATAGTTTCCAAATCATTGGATTGGACGAAGAGGACCCATACTTTGGCCAGCCCGTTCACCAGATCTGACCCCTTTAGACTTTTTTCTGTGGGAAAGGCTGAAAGACACTGTCTACAAGGATGTACCAACTGCACCAGATGATATGAAATGCCATATTACTGCTGCCTGCTCTGAAATTTCCGCTGAAATGCTATAAAGTATGCAGCAGTCTTTCCATAGCAGACTGGAAGTGTGTATTGAAGCTGCTGGTGGTTATTTTGAACACAACCTTTGAAGGGCTATGTTCTCTTTACTTGTAAGAATAGACAGAAGTATTGTAATTCCCTTTTGTTTTTCTTTAGTTTGTGCTACCACAGGTTGTACAAGTGTCAGTGTGTAAAAGTTTCAAAATAAGATTTCTCGTAAACCACTTGCAACAAACGCCACTGATATTCTAATTTACCCTACCTTTATTTTGTTGATGTAACTAGGCATTTTTCCATTTAAAAAGTTGTATGTTTGCTCAAAAAATACACTTTCTCAGTATTATTAAAATCTGTTTATAGGCTAAATGTACAAGCCCCTAAGTACCAATCTGTGAAAACTGTACATCAATAGCACTTACCATGTGCTTTAATGAGATCTTTGTTTTTTTATGTAGTAAGATTTTGATGAACAGGATTCAGAGGCTATTCCCAAATAATTTAAGATATACATTTAATTTGTCATGAAAATACCATAAATATATGGTATTTTAATCAAAATTGTTACACCACTTTTTGAGAAAATCAAAACTTTCAAAAAATATTCTAGGTAAAAGATAGTTTCAAGTGGGGAGGATTTATAAATAAGTAGTGGAGAAGTAATAATAAAAGTAAATTGTTGAAGTACAAAAATGAAAAATGTAATGTGTTGCACTCAAAGGACTTTCCCTACTCACTTTCTGCAAAGTATTCTTACAAAGGTTTATACTTCTCTCTATTTGTTGTTAATCAGGATAAACTCTCATTACACATTTACACACTTCATTGTAGCATAAGAAGGATACAGTAGGCTAAAGTGATAGTCAGATTTTTAAAAAGGGGAGTATGTAATGGCTCTTTGCATGACCATGAGAAAAAACAAATAACGATTTACCACTTGAAAAGAGTACAAATGTATGAAAATTCAAACTAATAACAAAGAATATATTGGGAATGCTTAATGGAACAAAAAATTTAATTGGTATAAGTTGTGTATTTTAATGAGATTTACATAGTTTTTTATTAAGAATGTAGAGTACTTCGCAGTCTATTCTCAGGAAATTCAAGATATGCATTTTATTTGTCATAATATATCTTAATCATATGGTACTTTAATCCAAATCATTAAAGAATTATAATTTTTGAGAGATTCAAAAATTTTGAACAATTTTCCATGCAAAGTATAATTTGGAGTGGAGTATTTTCTTAAAATCTTTGTGTTGCATCCTTGATAGATGTTGAATTTAAATACCAAGCTTGGTATTTAACTGACCTTTAGTTTTTGAGATATGCTGCTCTCTCTCACGCATGCATGCAAGCACACTTTTTTTTTAAGTTTTTTATTAGGGGTTCAGGATTCAGAGGACCTCAAAATGTGTAATTCTGGTGAAATCTCGGTATAAAATTTTTGGGTGGAACACAATACTCTCTCTACTTACTATAGATAAGGTGTAGAAAAAGTAAAAATTTGTACATTTGCACTCTTCCTTTTGAGGCAAGAGTATCTGTTCATAAATTATTTATATTAAAATATGTGCATAGAGTTTCACTTACTGGCACTCATCCTGGGTGAATTTGCTTTCATCTGAACAGTAGAAAAATTTGCCATTAAATAGCTGTACAGCAATAACAGCAAAGATGAATTGGAAGAGGATGTACACAATGAGGATGTTGATGACATTCTTGAGGGAATTGACCACACAGTCGAACACTGCCTTAAGCTTGGGCACTCTTTTGATAGTTTTAAGGGGTCGTAGTACCCTTAATACTCTCAAGGACTTGATGGTAGACAAGTTCTGCCCTGCTTTGCTCCCACTGTAGGTAAAATAAGAAGTAAATTAGCATAAACAAAGATTTCAAATATTAGCATTATTATATCTTAAAGTCAAAGCAGATGAAAACCTCATTTCCTACTGCCACCAAATTAAGTAGTGCATGGTGCAACAAGTCATAAGGGACAAGGTCTATGCCATATTTCCTCTGCTATTGCCCATATTGGGACAAAGGAGTGTAATATGGACAGATAGGACACTTAAGAATACTGTAATATAATTAAGACCTGTATATTATAACAAATGATGTTCTATTTAATTATATCTATGCATGCTTTTTCTTTACTCTAAAATCGGATTAAATGTTTAATCTACAAAACATTACCTTAAATTAAAACCAAATGAAACAGCTGCACATATAACAACCACTGCATCCATGATGTTCCAGAATTCACGAAGGTATGAGCCTGGGTGCAGAATGATGCCCAAGTCAAGAATCTTAAAAAGAAACAAAATGAACAAAGTTAGTGCACTAAAAACAGTATACCTCACGTCTACATATATGATATTGGTAGAACAAATTTATTTTGCTCTAAGTTTTGTTTATGTATGGTTGTAAAATAGTAACTATTTTAAAATTCCACACAGTGAGTTTAAATACAATTTTTAGCCTGCTGATTAAAACCTATGATGGGTACCTACTTGGATCACAAATAGAATACAGAGGAAATCAGGGGAAGATGCCTTTTTCTTTATAATTATACCAGGACAAAGTACCATGCACTTGGCTACGTGATCACTTGGTAAATTTGGATGCCTGGAGAATGGAAACTAGTTTAGTTAACTAGTGTTGAAGAAGAACTTATTCAAGTTTTCTGTTGTAAAATAAGTGAAGAGGTATCTTAAATCTATTATATATATGCTGATTTCTTATTTATTGTCAAGGGCATTTTATATACTTTATTGTAAGGGTGTAAAAGTTTCTGATGTCGGTAACATTTAACAATTGCCAGTTTAAACTGTAACCTTCAAAAGACATCTTGCTTTAATACTTGGAGAAGATGCTTTTTCTGTTTTTGAGTAAGTTGCCAACTTTTTATAGGGTTTATATCTTATTGTTTGATAGCAGGCATATTCAGAAATTATCACAGATCTCATGGAGAGGTACAGTGGAGTGAGGATGATCTTAAAATAATATTGAGTATATTGGAAATGCTGACATGAGCTGTTTCAAATCATCCAAGAGTGTCATTTTTTCTATAGGGTGGAACTAGTTGAAACCTTTCTTGAGATGGTTACAAGTGCATTCAAATCAAGCTTAAATAAAATAATATGTGAAAAATATGTGACCAATTCCATTCATATGCTTATTTGATGCTGACCAAATAGCACTAGCAATGCCTCAGGTATTGAGTAATCATGGTTGTTTATAAAGATTAATATAAGTAACAGGTCATGCCAATGTATCTTCACTGAAGATAAATCAACACCACCATTCTTCAATTCAGAAAAGTTATGAAATCCTACTACCTCAATGTCCACTTCAGTCCAACACATTTGATTGTTTATTCATTTAGTATGCTGGTATGCCATGATATGACAGCTGATGCAATGGTGATTTTATTTTAAACACAAGAGAGTACCTAATTATTATTTATTTTTGTAATCTGTTACATTTTATTCATGGAATAGTTTTAATAAATTCCATTCCAGATTATCGGATAAATTCAATAAATGCATAACCTCTCATGGGAGACTTTCTGTGATAAATCTATTTTCAATCTCTCCTGACTATTGAGGAAGATGCCTAGAGCGCAGGTAACAAGAAAACTTTTATGTGTAAATGTAATAATTAATTTTTGCTGTTTTATGCGAGAGAGATATTTTTATACCCTTAAATTTCAGTTAAAATAAAAAAATTAGGAGTCTTCAACCATTTCACTCTATGTTGGCTATAAATGGTGATTTATGCTAAAGGAAGTATTTACCCTTTCAAATCTTTGTAAGCACATTCACTTTTTAACATAAAAAGTAAGTTCTCCAGATACTCAAACTTGTAAATACATTTAGGACTTTATTTGCTTGTATGGGCTAAAACACTCTTTGATTTAACGGACTATATCTTACTTTTGTTAAACAACATCATGCTCAAAGAATTACCTTGAGAATCATCTCAATGGTAAAGACACAGGTGAAGGCATAGTCAAAGTACTCTAAGATGGTGTTCCGTGTTGATTCTTCATCAACGGGATCTTCTGCTGCTAATGCGATACTACTCAGACTGATCACTACCATGATGAAGAAATCAAAGTACTTCATGTTGACCACATAGTGAGCACCACGACGCACCCTGAAACATATTTATATATATATCATGAACAATATTTCTTACATAAATTCAAATTGCCAAATATTACCATCATAAAATTAACAAATATCATACTTAATGCTTAAGCAGCTGGAGTTGAACTGTTTTAATTAATTTAAGAGCTTATTAGTAGTCATAATCTGGTAATCTGAAGAAAAAAAGGTTTTTAGAATAAGATGTGTGGTTTGTGACAGCTAAGCTCAGAATGCTTTGAAACCTTAACAGATCTACAGAATGGAAGGTAGTAGATGAGGCAGTATTTTTAACCCTTAAATGATTTCAGTCAAATTATATAATATAAATTCAATAACAGCCCGTCTTAAAGCAATATGTGTATGTAACAATATATAAAAAGTGTATATTACAATCATTATATATGTTTATATTATTGTATACATTTTCAATAATGTTAAGTGAATGTATTACGTAATTTAATAATGTAGGAGCTGTGAGAAAAATAGGTTAAAAGTTGCTAACAATGAGGTAACCTTGAGGCATTAATGAGTAAAAATGTTTAATAATGCTACTAGTCATTATTGGAGCAACAATAATGTAAATTTTGTGACAGTTTATAAAATAGCCAATCAACAACCAGAAAAAGCTTTAGTTGAATAAAAGTATTCTATTGGATTAGGAATATCCAATCAGAGACTTGAAATACAGAAATTTACAAATTTAGGCGATAGAAATCAAGTCAGTTGCTTGTAGACAGCGGTCATAACTGGACGCGTTGGTTGCTAGCAGACAGTGTTCCTAACCGGATGCAAGACATGTCCTCGAGAAATTTAATACGTATTCGTGTGAGACGAAAATAGTTTTACGTGTTAAAAAGTGCAAGTAATTAATAAAAAAAATCTCACAGCTCTCTCTCTATATCAGTGAAGTGTTATTTAAATTGTGTCAAGCATTAATAAAAGGAGTGAAGTAAAATTATAATCTGTGTAAGCCTACATTCTTCAGTTGCACCACAACCCTGCAAAGAGAAACATGTCTCTAACAATAATACTGACGCAGCCGAGGCAAACATAAATATATAATATTTAAATAAACAGTCAAATTACAAACTTAATATTTTTTAAACTTTTTTTTTGGGGGGGGGGCAAAGGCCACCGGAAAGTACATTTGGGGTGAAGGCTACCGGAAAGCGGGTACTATATGTGCGGTTGCAATGAACTTCAAGTTCAGCTTGAGACGGTAATTTGTATCACAAATTACGTTAATATAAATAATTATTTTATTATGAATATGTATTTTTATGTATCATTGATTTCAGAGGTTTAATAATTGTAATTATTAATGGTAAATAATAATTTTCGGCTCTACTGAAACTGTTAACAATAACAATACTGCAATGAAGGGTTTGAGTTGTTTATCGTTACCGGGAACCAGGAAGTTACGTCATGTTTCGCGCCTTTTCAGTAAAAAAGCTTCCAGAACATTCTATAAAAGTAATATGTATTAGTGGTTTTCATTGGATAGTAAAATAGACGCTAATGTTGGCGCGTTTTATTAGCCAATGGTAATTCATTTATAATCTTTAGGTGTATCTTGAGGTAAGCCTATAAATAGTGTAGATTCAAAGCGAGCGTCCTCCAGTTCGGCAAGATTCTCGACACATTACACATCGTCCCCAGTGCTCAACAAGATTCTCAACACGTAACACGTCAGCTCCCAGTTCAACAAGATTCTCATGTCGGTCTCTAAATTCATAAAGTTACGCGCAGCAGAAGTACGAGAAATCTTATAAAGGATTATACAGTTAAATATATAAAGTTGAAGTACGTGAGTTAAAAGTGAGAAGTTATTACAAACAGTTTCAGTATGGCGAGTATCCAAATTAATTTGTGAAAGTGTTCGTGAACGTGTTCTGCAATAAAAATTATAAAACCAATTTCTTCGTCAGTATCATTTATAGACAAAAGATTCCTTTCCGCTTCACAACCTGCAAGAGTTAAATGTCTACCTAAATAGCTAGCCGGAAGACAATATACATAACCTTAAAACTAATTCATAAAAAAAAATTGCTACGTCAGAGGGAACTACGAGCCAGACCAACGAATGACGTCACACGAGATGGTTTCGCGTGAAGTAAACACATATTTGTTCTCTTACAAATTGGCTACCACAACGTGGAGCTAACTATAAGATCTTCAAGATATAATAATTTACGTAAAAACATATTACGTAAGCAAGAATGTTACTTCAAATTGGCTCCCATACGTGGGGCAGTTAAAGTGAAGCATATATACAATTTATAACTACTTCAAATTGGCGCATCAACGTGGAGCGACAACTAGGAAAGGAAGGCTAGACGACTAGGAAAAGTAGCAGAATTAACCAGGAAAAGGCGAATGCAGCAGTGGAACGATCTACAAGATGCAGATTCCAAGACAGCAGGGTAAATCAACTACAAAAACATCGAGACAACGTAGATTCATCACAACACAACGCAGAAGCGACATACAAACATAGGAGAATGGGGCAGAACGCTGGACATCAAAGCTACATCAACAGAAAGCATCACAAGGTATCGTAATTTTTTTTTTAGAAAAACAAAAACAATGGCTGCTAGGAATACAGAAGAAACAATGATGGAAGGGGATAGTGTAACAGTTAGCTGTAATTCAATACAGGTTACAAAAAAAAGATCAAACAATGTAATATTGGAGGGAGAAAATGTTAGTGCAGAAAGTAAGAATAGAATAGCAGGAAATCTTAATTCTGATACTAGAATGATTATGGATATGATAAAAAAGATTAATGAGAATATAGAAAAGAAACTAGATCAATTTAGGGAAGATATGCAAAAGAGTTATAGAGAATTGAGGGAAGCTATGGACAGGGATCATAGGAAATTAATAGAAAGTATTGGTAGGAGAAATGAGAAATTAGAGCAAAAAGTAGATCAAAGTAGTGAAGAAATTGAAAAGAAAGTTACGAAGCTAGATAGTAGTATGACAAAAAAAAGTGATGAAAAGGAAATAATAGCAAGTGAGATAGGAGAAGTTTCAAAGAAAATGCTAGACATGAGCATGGAAATAGGTAATAAAGAAAGTGAGGTTAATGTAGAATGTACAGAGTTAGGAAGTCAAGTGAGTAATATTTCAAGTGAGCTAAGAGAGATAAATGAGGTTAGGAATGTAGATGTAAATGAGGTGCAAGTTAATTTCAGAGGGGAGATATCAGAAATACAGAAAGAATCAGAAATGCAAAGAAGTAAATTGTACCAAGATGTTCAAAATGAAAACTCCAGTCCAGTACAGTTTAGTACAAATTTGTCAAAGTATTCTCAAAGTAAAGAGATAGCAGAAGAATTGAAAATGAAAGTTGTTAAAAGATGTGTAGTTCAGGAAACTGTAGATTGTTTTCAAATGTTATCATGGGATGAAATGTCATATGAATACCAGAGGTTATTCATGAATAACAATTTGAAGGTTAGGTTACGGCTACGAGTAATGTTTAGCCACACACAATTTGATCCAGGAGGGTAAATAAAAATAAGATGTAAAGCAAATGTTGGATAGTTGATGATGACTTGCAGAGAAATGTATTGGAACGTAAGAGGGTTAAATAAAAATGTAAATCATATGAATGGAGAAATAAATTGTGGTCATGACTAACTGTTTGAGAAGAAAATAAATAAATTAAATTTTTAGTAACTGTAACAAAATATTTGAAGATTAAGAATGCAAAGATTGAAACTTAAGATGAGATTAAAGTAAAAGTACGTAAATACAATTCCAAGAATTAAAAATTAAGAATACAAAGATTGAAAATTAATATGATATTAAAGTAAAGATACGTAAATGCAATTCCAAGAGTATTGTTTAAAATAAAATTCAAAATAACAAAAATGGTAAAAATAATTTAAAACAAATACTTGTGTAGTAAACAGAAAATGTAAAGCATTATCTAGATTTAAGAGATGTAAATGTATGTAAAGGGTGAATATTTTGGTAAATATGTATAGTAATTACAAAAAAAATTCTTGAATTGATAAATTTTTGGTAACAATATAAGAAAGTAAACCATTTTTTGTAACACTAGTTAAATAATTTAGGGTAAAGTATTTGCTATAAAAAAAAAAAAAAAAAAATTTATTGTAACGACAGATTAATATCAAAACAAATTAAACCAAAGCCAGTAAGTAGTGGCGAGATAAAACATATGTCGTGTGTTAAACGCGTGTGAAGTGTTAAGTGAAAGTGATAGCGTGTGTTACAAGATTTAGGAGACTAAAAACAAAATTATAAAATTTCAAAACAGGTTATAAATATTTATAATTATGTTTCTAGTGGGGCATATGAGACGGTAATTTGTATCACAAATTACGTTAATATAAATAATTATTTTATTATGAATATGTATTTTTATGTATCATTGATTTCAGAGGTTTAATAATTGTAATTATTAATGGTAAATAATAATTTTCGGCTCTACTGAAACTGTTAACAATAACAATACTGCAATGAAGGGTTTGAGTTGTTTATCGTTACCGGGAACCAGGAAGTTACGTCATGTTTCGCGCCTTTTCAGTAAAAAAGCTTCCAGAACATTCTATAAAAGTAATATGTATTAGTGGTTTTCATTGGATAGTAAAATAGACGCTAATGTTGGCGCGTTTTATTAGCCAATGGTAATTCATTTATAATCTTTAGGTGTATCTTGAGGTAAGCCTATAAATAGTGTAGATTCAAAGTGAGCGTCCTCCAGTTCGGCAAGATTCTCGACACATTACACATCGTCCCCAGTGCTCAACAAGATTCTCAACACGTAACACGTCAGCTCCCAGTTCAACAAGATTCTCATGTCGGTCTCTAAATTCATAAAGTTACGCGCAGCAGAAGTACGAGAAATCTTATAAAGGATTATACAGTTAAATATATAAAGTTGAAGTACGTGAGTTAAAAGTGAGAAGTTATTACAAACAGTTTCAGTATGGCGAGTATCCAAATTAATTTGTGAAAGTGTTCGTGAACGTGTTCTGCAATAAAAATTATAAAACCAATTTCTTCGTCAGTATCATTTATAGACAAAAGATTCCTTTCCGCTTCACAACCTGCAAGAGTTAAATGTCTACCTAAATAGCTAGCCGGAAGACAATATACATAACCTTAAAACTAATTCATAAAAAAAAATTGCTACGTCAGAGGGAACTACGAGCCAGACCAACGAATGACGTCACACGAGATGGTTTCGCGTGAAGTAAACACATATTTGTTCTCTTACAAATTGGCTACCACAACGTGGAGCTAACTATAAGATCTTCAAGATATAATAATTTACGTAAAAACATATTACGTAAGCAAGAATGTTACTTCAAGCTCCCAACAGTTAAAATATAATACAACTCCTTCAATACAACCTATTTCAAATTGAGGCCCAAAGCGTGGTGCAAATAATTTAAAAATAACAATACAACAAACCATCTACTTCATAGAGCTAAAGATCCAACTATTTTTTATAAGAAGGATTGTTTGATCATAAATTAAAATTTAATAATTCTTGTATTTATGACAGTTATAAAAGCTTTTAATAAATAGGCAATTATGCATCCTCTGCTTTTAGTCCAGGATGGATATAAAAATTTTTCCATCATAAATTTTCTGTTGCACTTCTGGTTTCCTTACAATTAAGATAGAAACAGTAGAATAATTTAGGGATGGAATTCAGTTTCTTGTCTTTATGATACTTAAGCATACTGTTATTGCTCTGTCTGGTAAACTCGTGGTGAGCCTAGGAGTGCATGCCATATATCTGCCCTTGGTAGGGCTTAATCACTGAACTGGAAGGAACTGTTATAGAGTGGCTTTTAGGTTTTTTGGGCTTGGGATGCTAAGGAGGTAGAGCTATTACTATAGGTTCCTTGGTTGTTTTTTCAGGGGCAGCCTCCTCTGCCATTGATCTGCTTGTGTCTTTCTGTGTCTAAAAGGTGTTAGATTTAAATTTTGATTTGATTGTTTCCATGGAGAGGTAGGAGTACTTGCATTTAGTTTTATGCTGCTAGCTGGTGCCCACAAGCTATGCAGGGAACAATGGTAGCTCTTGAAATAACAGTTTGTGGGCAAACAGTCTCCCAGGGATCTGACAAGGATGTTATCATCAAAGTTCAATCTAGGCATAGAAACTTTGAGCCTGGTACCTAACCACATCCTCCAAGTATGAGAGGGTCAGATGGTACACAAATAGGAGTGGTCATTACTAATGAAAAGAGTTTATAATTGAGGCTATTGTTAATGGGTTTTACTCTGTTAATCATAAAAATTCAAGTAAATTACCAGCAGCAATCATAATACAAAAGTAGGTATTACATTGGAAATGTTTAAACAAGATTATAGTCATTATAGGAACTTATAATTTTGAATTCTGTTCTATTGCATTCATTACATTCAATAACACGCTGTGATAATAAATCGGTCAGAGGTCGGTGATCCAAATTCTGGCCGTGCTTTGTCATAAACTTTTCAAATTTGATACAAAAAAAAGTAAATTTTGATTTATTAAAATTTAGATTTGTAGGAATTCCATCAGATTAATGTGATGCAAGATGAAAAGATTAGTACAGACCGAGGAAAATCCTTAAAATTCATCAGAATAAAAGTAACTCAAATAATCACTTACGGATTGGTTGGGGAGAAAATGAACATAGATGAATATGGCAACATCGGTTTGGGTCCTGCCATGTCTTCATCTTCTTCCTTCTTCTCCTCCTCCTTTTTGTTATTGTTCTTTCCTTTGCTGCAAGCATCATTATAGATTTTTAACATACTACCTTCACTAACCACAGAAAATGTAAATGTATTGATCCACAAATAAAAGTCTAGTATTGTTAAAGCAAACCCCTGGTTAATTCTTGTTGATGAAACATTTTCTGTGCAAAGTAAGGAAATAAAGGGAGAAAAAGAATAAGACTTAGTTACAATAAGCACTTACAAGTTGGATGTAGGGGACGGAGGACAGATCTCCACTTTTGGGGGTGAGCCATCGCCTGTCCCACCCCCCATCAGTTGCAGAGCTTCCATCTCCTTCACCAGCTCCTGCTGTTGTTTCTAAGAAAGTTAACAACAGTACTTCAGCATTACTCAATTAAACATGTTTGGAAAATATGAGAAGAAATAACATTTTTTCTGGAAAAATACTTATAAACTAAATTCCATGGCACTACGGTCCATTCCATGCAGGGCCTTGGCCTTTCAACCCAACTGCTGGCCTCATGCCCACCTATGCATGGCATAGGTGGGCAATCATCCAACTATAAGGGGAAGAGATGTGGCCAGCATCATGCATCCCCTAGCTGGAATGTTAGCTCTCGAGACTGGGGTCACTATCTATCACAGCTCGTCACTTTCCTCATGATGCTGAGTGGGCGCCAGTCCTATATCCGTATCTGGGACTTAAAATCTGCACCCCATGGGTGAGAGCAAACCTGGGTGCATTCCATTGCCAGAAACCAGAGCACCAAGCTCCAGCCCACTGCACCACAGCGTAGGACAGAAAAATACTTATAGCTTGCAATATTAAACTCTTTAATTCATCAAAGTTATGCACTGAAATTTTCTGAAAAATATCGTTCATAAGTATATAGTACAGATTTTTCAAATAGTTTAGATTCAAGCCTTAATTCAACCACAGAAACGGCCACAGAAATAAGGAACTAAAGAAGTTACTTTCTATAAACATCTTGTCTGCTTCATTTATTACATGCTCTTATTTGTATGGCCTTATAAACTGAATAAACCTTTTATATTCAAGAGTATAAGGGCCTAGCAACCAGAGAGAGTAAAATATCCTAGAAAATACTTTTGTTTGTACCGATTGTAGTTGGTCTTGCTTCTACTTATTGAACATATTACCTAAATTTACTGTTAGGTACCTCTTTGTCTTCCTCTTCCTGCTCTTCTTCAGCAGCTGTAAGCTCTTGTGCATTGGCCAAGTTGTCGACGGCAATGGCCAAGAACACATTGAGCAGTGTGTAGTTACCAAACAGCACCAGGATGATGAAATATAATGAATAAATCATGCCACCTCCACCTTGTGACCGGATTCCCTGGTACATCACCTCATTCCAGTCCTCTCCAGTCAAAATCTATTTAAGGATAGTTTCAGGCATTAGAGTAAATCTATATAGAATGAGCATTAACTGAGTATCTGCAATTAATTCATATTGAATGTAACACAATCACAAAATAATCTAGTACTATCACAGTTTATCGCATAGAAACACAGATATCCCATAAACAGCTCTCTTATACCCTGCCCTTTTCTGATGCTAATAACCTTAGAAGTATTTCACTTACTATCTGGTTATTTTACTTATTGTTTTCTTTTACACAATAATTTATTTTTATTAGACAACATTTCTATGGAACTATGTTAACTGCTATCAAAGTTCAGAGGCCTTTAAAAATACTTGTTCCATTTTTATTTATTTGAAAATTACTGGATTCATCCCTATTTCTTTCATTCAGAAACTTCTGTTAAGTGAGACCAAAATTGTTAAACACTCTTAACCCTACATTAGGTATAAAGAATTTCATAATACCATTAACTTAGCTGCTATTTCTTGATTTATTTTTGTTAAAGCATTTATATATTTTATTTTTAATTGACACTAACTACCAGAAGAGCATTAATTTTATTGCATTAGCTGTGATATTAAGCTCCAGCAGAACACAATATCTCCAATATAGAAATGCATATATTAAGTTACAATGAAGGTATTGGTACTTTCGGCAATATTGCTCGTAAACTCGCATCTTACATGCATCATTTATGCATGCTAATACACTAACTTTTTTACATTTTTCAAATGTATTTTCTTATGGCAAAGCTTTCTTCTATCCCATCTGAGCTTGACTTTTAATAACTTAATGATTATTCTATGCAGGAAAACAAAAGGTATATTTTAATCAACCAACAATTGAGTCGCACATTTCTTATTCTCCATAAATTAAGTGCTTCATTGTGAGGAGTACCAATCATTTTAATCACATCAAAAATCTATTTTTACTAGTTACTTCCGTCTTTAAAGGGATGCACTAGGTACATCAGAAGTTTTTTATTTTTTCAAACTGTTTTGGCCTCAAAGTCTTCCACTGTTCTGATGAAATATTCCCAAATAGTTCAGGGCCTTGAACTGCCATTTTTCTCTTACAGTATATAGTAACTAAGATAATAAAAGTTTCTCCAGCAACATGTTAAAATAATGAAAGTGAAAAAAGAGAAACATGGGCTTATAGTAATGACAGTGTACTTTGTGAGTGGATATGTTATATCCACATGTAAAATCAGCTATGGAATGAAGTCGTAATTATGAAGTCACATTCATGAAGCCATTACTGGAATCATTAGGGTTATGCTTCTTTGAAGAAATAACAAGATTGTGTTGCAAGATGTTCTAGGGTGATAAGCACAACTCGATTTGCTGGGAAGGTATTGAAACAAAATGAAGTAATGTGTCCTGAGTAATAGAGGGTTAAAAGCAACTTCATAGTTCAAAGAAAATCTAATAAGAGAAAACTGAACTTGTGGTAATTCTAAAAGAAGTAGTTAACAGCATGATTTTATAGAAAGAAACTAGAAGGCAACTTTAAATGGAGATATTAAATAGGTAACACATAAATAGGTACGTTTGAGTGAATATTTAGCTCTCCAGTGTTAGGATTTTTACATTTGTACTTTTATCAGAGGAAGAAGTGCCGAGTAATTCTGGGTTTTCATATAAGCGAATGTATTATGGTCAGGAATTTAAACATTCTGTAATTAAAAACAAGTGCCTGGCTAAAAGAATGTGAGAAAAATGTTAAAAATAACTAACTATATATGCATCAGAACCTAAGTTTGCGGGATTAAACACATTTTCTATTATAATATAGTAAACAGAAATTGAACTCTGTCTTGGGTTCCCATGATTTGATTTGACACAAACAAGTTATTATCTACATCTCTGCAATGGGAACTCTGTGACACAGTGGAATGAGTCACATGCCATTACAAAGAGCATATTTTCAAGTTTTGAATAGTTGCTCATAGAGTGCACTGTCGTGCTCCCTCCTCCTGCCCAACTTGACCTGCTGCTCATTGCATTTGCCTCTATTGCATTTGTTTCACATGGGTTTTCAGTTCCCCAAATCTGAACATTGTGACAATTGACATGGCCATTGATGTAGAAGGTTGCTTCATCACTAAAAAATATGCATGAAAAGAAGAAATTATCACCTTCCATGTCCACCATCACAGCACAGAATTCCATCCATCACCTCTGGTCAGCATGTCTCAGTACCTGAATCAGCTGCAGTCTGTACAGTTTCATGTGTGGACGTCTTTTCAGAACATGCCAGATAGTGGAACCACTTATCTGAAGCTAATGGTTAGCTTTAGATATGGGCTTCCCTGGGCTCCAGTGGATTCTTGGATTCTCTCACTTTTCCTCTGAAGTTCGCAGTTACCCAGGGCATTTTCCCTTACACAAACATCCACTCAAGAACACAGAACACTTTCTGCTGAGGTGTTGCCATCTGAGACTCATGCGGCAAATGCAATGAGCATCAGGTGAGATTGTGTTGAGAGGAGAGGACATGACAGAGCACTCTACTGGAAACTATTCAAAACTCGAAAATATGCTCCTTGTAATGGCATGCGACTCATTCCACTGCACTGCAAGCATTCATTCTATTTGAAAGACCTTGTACTATAGAATCTCTATAATCCGATCAGATATTGGGTTACTAGATTTTGAATATAAAATATAATTACAAGAACAATTCTGCATAACAAAATTAATCACACAATATAGAGTACTTAAAAAGTACCAACATAAAAAGAAAACCTTATGTACAGCAATTTTAGAGCTTTCGTTTGGACGCATGGCCACATTATGGGGAATTGCTTGCCCTGCACTGTGCTGTTTCTAACCTGTTCTGTTTCACCTCCACTTTCCCTTCTCTCCATGTGTTGACTAATCAACTGACAAAGTCTGTGTTGTAAAGAGGTTGATACATTGTGAGACCATGTGTTTCAGTGTTATAGTATGTTAGCATTGTTATAATCCCAAAAAGTCCATATACTTTAGCACACAGAATCTTCATGTATGATTCCTATGTGATGAGATGCTCTTGTACAGAAGTGAAATGCTGATTTATAGACAGATGTCCTGTTATTCATGTGCCTCAGAAAATTGGACTATTCTTGATAAGAAACCGAAAGTAAATCACCATGTTCTTAAAGAGGAAAAATTTGACATCAGAGAAAAGTTAGAACAAAGTCCACAGGAATCGGGAATTTTGCAAACCTTAGCTTGGAATGTCATAAACTTAAAACTAAAACCTTATAACATAACTGTAGCTCAGGAATTGCAACCATGCAATAATGTAAGTAGAGTTAAATACTGCAGTTAGGTGTTAGATAATGTTAATGATTGCTCTATTGAGCTGCATTTAATTCTTTTTATGGACAAAGTATGCTTTTATTTGCATGGCCATAAGGAGTTAATTAGCATTAATGTAGATTTGCTTAAAACATGTGAGAAATGTATGGAATTACAAAAACATGGTTTCAAACATCATCTATGACAAAGATATGTGGTTATTGCAGTTCTAATTTGCATGAGAAATCTATGTGCTTGAATTTTAGGGACTATGAATATCTGACTCCACTGGCACACAGCATGCTTTCCGGTACCTAGAAAATTCATATTAGGTGCATCCAAATGAAGGCTCTGTAATTACCAAGAGTGTTTTCAATATCATTGCACTGTAAAAGATGCTCATCACTTTTATTCTGTGAGTACCACTTTGTCAAGTGTTAGATTTCTAGACATATATTGGTAAGATGTTGAGTTACAAAGAGACTACTGTGTTGCTACTGTATTATTATTATTATTGTTATTGTCTTAGATACTCATAGTATGGTATGTTATACCCTACCCATGTACAGACAATAGTTTAGGGTGACCAGACATCCTTTTTTTTTTTTTCACAGGATAGTCCATGTTTTTTTTAGGTCCTGTCCTGCTGGATGCGAAGGAATAAACAAAAACATGAAATGTCCTTTCTTTAAAAAATTGTCCTGCCTTCTACATCTGTGCAAATCACTTAGTGGGAAGAAGCTTTGAAATCACTATTTTCAGTAGGTATTATAATGCACACAGTATCCGTAGCATTATTGTTGGTTAGAAGTCTTTGTTTGTCTTGGAAGTTGAGGGATTGTGCTGTGAACACTTGTTAGTACATGGAAGGTCTTACGTCTTTGCAATTATTCATTTAAGTTTCAAGTGTATAAAATATAAGCATCTGCAAATTGCAAAGCACAAATCAGCTGATACTGCAGCTGCTTACAATCTAAGTATTTCAATATTTTTTCCAAAATAAGGATTTTGGTCTTAAAGACCACATTGGCTGCAGCAGAAGCCTGCTTTGCATTTCACACAGTACAGCATACAGTCGTTTCATTCCACAGACTACACTTCAAAACTTGTTAAAAAGTGCTTTGACTCACAGTATTCGTGCACACTAACCAAGTCTGAAGCAATTGTAACAAATGTGATCAGCCCTTTTGCAACTTCACAGCTAAAGGATGATTTAAATGAGGTAAATTATGTGACAATTTATATATTCCTTGAGTCATTTTTCCATTTTTAGTACACTATTTTATCCCTGTGGGTGGGGTACAAGTTTAAGTACTTGGTTTCCAAGACAAATGTGGTAAAACATCTGACAGAGTATCATCTTACATCCTGAAGACACTAAGTTACTATAAAATTGAAAGTATGATTGTAGGTTTGTGTGTTGATAATACAAAGTATAACTTTGGTGAAGCAGCTAGAGGAGGCAAAAAGAATGTACACAATGTCATTCAAATTAGTTATAGGTGTAGGTTGTTCTGCACATACAGTGAATAACTGCATACAAACTGCTATTGACTGTGTACCAGTTTGTGCAGAGAGTGTAATTCAGAAAACATATTCATACTTTAATATATATATATATATATATATATATATATATATATATATATATATATATAAAAGTGCGAGAAGCTAAATTGTATGAATTCCATGAGTTTGTGAAAGTAGAGTATGTAAAACTCCTTTCTTGTAAGAGTGTAAGCCACCAATGATAAAATTTGGAATGGAATATTATTAATATAAGAGTGGATTTAAGGTGGGTTGAGATATTCAAACACTTTAAAGGTAAATGCTTCCCTTTTCCAATATATGTAATATTGTTGAATTTAGTTAATGTCTCCCTGCAACAAATACACACACTGACAGAGTGTTCTCAATAATGCATAATTTGCAGACAAATGGTAAATCTCAACTAAAAGCAGAAACTCTGAAACATAATAATTAAATGTAACTTTGGTTGTGCATGTTGTGAATTCTATGATATGAATATTCAGAATCATAAATTGTTGTGAGCTGTACATTCAAATGAAAAGTATGAAATTCCTAAAGATGGGTAAAATCTTTATAAAAGTTCTGTCATCTTTCGTCATCTGTATTGATTGCAATAAGGTATATACAGACAAAGCAAAATGAAGCTTAGAAACTAGACTAAAGGAGATATGAGATGCATAAAATACAAACAAATGGACAAATCTGCAGTCTCACACCATTTCTGGATGACCAATCGCAACATCAAACCGAACATTACATTAATCAAAGTGGCCAAATATAAAACAGAATTAGACACTTGGGGGAAGCCCAAAACTAATGAATTTTAATTTGCTGCCACCAAGTCCCATCTGGAAATACATTTCACCAGCACAAGATGCCACCACAATAGACAATCAACACAATGGAAACACCAACTATGCAGACCAGTTGGACACCTTCTGAGGATGGGAACAAACCGTTTCCCGAAACACATTAAGGCAGTAAACATAAGTGATGTTAGTGTAACGAATTCTGACTCACCTTAAGTAAATTGAAAAACACATCACTGGTTCTAGCTTCTTTTTCACATATATTAATATTAAGTTTTGTAATTCCTTTATTATTAAAGTTAATTGCAAGAGATACTAAAAGGGGCTGTTAATTAAAAGAAGTTTATATAAATAAGTTCAACAAGTTGTAAAACTCAACGCATGTATCCTGCTTTCTGCCTCTGGGAATCTGGTCTACAATAGTTGAGAGACTTAGAACTTAACTATACTTTCAGCTGGGTTCTATATATATATATATATATATATATATATATATATATATATATATATATATATTACAATATCATAAAGACATAGTATGAGAAATTTGTAAATTACAAAGATCAACAATAAATGAAGAGAACAGTTGGGTCAAAACAATTTTTGAAATTTGTTCTTCCATATTCTTAAGGCTGGTTCTAACTACTTTGTATGAATGTCATGCAAAATTTTAAACAGCAAAATATGTTTTTGGGAATACAGCTTGAAGTTAAAATGGGTGGGCCTACTGCTTGCCAAATAATACAGACTGCTTTCTTTACACGTATCAATTAAAGCAACTTCTAACTGCAAATTTTATGACAACATTTGAATGAAGCATAGTAAAAGCATAACTGTGTTTCATAAAAATGTGTGTTCATTACATTTTTAAGTTAATTTACTTTATAGTTTTATAAGAAATACTTACTTGGAAGACCGTTAGAAGAGCAATGGGGAAAGTGTTGAAGTTCGTTGGTGGCGTTTCTTCCTCGAAGTTGAACTGACCACCAAACAGCTGCATTCCGAGCAGAGCAAAGATGAGGATGAACAGGAAGAGCAGGAACAGGAGGGAGATGATTGACCGCATTGAATTCAACAGCGATATCACCAAATTGCGCAATGACGCCCAATACCTGTAAAGAGATGACAGATCCCATCCCCGTCTCTTACAACTTTCATTGTTGAAGTATATTTTATATATACTCCAACAAACTAAAATTCCTCCCTTGCAAATGCTGTAGCACATAGTTTGAAACATTTATAACACATGTCAAAACACTACATTTCTGGATTTTTTAAATTAATGGTCACTGAATAATTAATTTCCCATTTGAAAAAGCTACTCTATATCAGAAATAATTAAATTGGCTTCAAACTATTCCACTGTGTCTTAAAATATAAATATTAACCAGTGAAATTTAAGTAAAAAAGACAAACTTAATATGTTTCTGAAATATTCTTTCAAACAGTTGTCAGATCTGAGAATATTTTTGAATGTCAGAATCTATGTATTAATTATCATTAATTATTAACTGACCATGTTGTCTATATAATTCTTAACTAAGCTTACAACAATAAATTACATTGTTATAGTATGAATACACTAAATTCACATTTTTGAGATATATAGATTGGAAGGGAATATATTATTTTCCTAATACATGATACTTATAAGCACAACAAATAAAAAAGTAACATTTTTAATTCTTTTACTAATTTAGATAGGAAAAATTGACATTTTGTGTTACATTACTTATCTAAAATTATTTATCTATACAAGGTGTGCATGAAATCAATATTTTTCTGTAATGCTAGAGAATATCCACATGAGTACTTGATGTAATAAATCCAGGATCAGAGATGTATTGTTAGGACTAAAATGATATAAATACTGAATGGTTTGTGGTTGCACTTAGGCCACCAAGATTTCCAGATCTAGCAGCAATAGATTTTAGGGGATACATGAAATCACTTAATTAAAAGACATCAATGTACTTGGAAGCAGAGAAAAAATTGTAGTAGCTTTTGCAGATATCAGGAGCACTGAATTAGGCTAATTCAAGTTCATCAGTCTATGATTAGATGCATGGAACTGTGAAATCAAGTTAATGGCAGGTATTTCAAACAACTATTGTAAGAGCAGTACTTGCTGAAACAGCTTGTTATTTCAAAAGATTAGTCAGATTTGAATTTTTCACTGTCTATATGCAAGCAATTATGGAAAGAGCATTGAAATATTGGTTTACAATTCAATTTAGAAGAAAGAAATGTAATGAGACAGTGTTTAGAATATCAAGAGAAGAAAGGATTGATAAATAATGTTTGATATTCTTAGAGAATACTAAACTAGGAGAGCTATGGGAAGGAGGGGAAACAATATAAATTGTCTCTGAAAAATGGTAAGAAAAAGATTGGAGGTTATACGAATACAAAAAGTTATTCAGGAGCTAGCATACATGTATATTATACATAAAATAAGATGGTTAAGAGCAGGAGTATGGAGATTAAAAGGAATTAGGAGTGGTATTCTGAAAAATTGTGGTGAAAATAAAGACATAGTATGCATTTCAGAAACTAAGTATGGAGAAAAGAGTTTATAAATCAGGAACAGTGTAAAGTGAATAGAAAAAAAATAATTAAAATGATGAAAGAAGTAAGTATATTGGTAAAACGGTATTATTGTAAATATGAATATGATTGGTAAAGGCTGAATACGGAGTGATATTTGCATGTAATTGGCTTACTAAAAGGCGAGGAAAAGACTGGAAGATATAGAGATACAAATCATGTTCAGTGAGATTGCCGAAAAGAGCTCATTAGTTTATTATAGGCCAATGAAAAATACATGGGGTAGGGAAAAACATATAGACATAGTAAATAAAGAAGAGAGGGAATCTATTGCATGGGTAAGAACCGGAGCATGGAGGCTAAAAGGGCTAAGACAGGGTATTCCTCAGAACCAATGTCCGATATGTGGTGGTAATGAAGACATTGAAGACATAGTATTTAAGTGCCAAGGAACAGAAAATTGGAGAAAAGAATTTTTTAATAAGAAGTGGTTGAAGGGGGATAGAAATACACTTATGGTTGAAATGATATGCAAGGACGCTAGAAGCATTGGACAGTTTTTGTGTAAAGTAAAAAAGTAAATGACTTTGGACAGTGGAAAGAGAAAAGTAAGAGGTAGCGCATCTTACTTTGAATGGAAAACTATAGTGAATGTGTGATGGTTAAGTAATCAATAAATGAAAAGTGAAAAACAAGTGGAAATGGGACATGGAAAAAAAAAAAACTTAAAAAAAAAGAGCAAGATAATTTATTGACAAGAAATTGTAAAATGTAAATAAATTGTAGTGATTGTCTACTGAATGAGTGACCAGGGTCAAAGTGCAGTAGACAATCAAATTTGTCAAATTTGTAAAACTCTTAGCACAATAAACAATAAACAAACAAATAATCTAAGTTATACACAAACCAGTTCTGAAGAAACAATGAACAGACACAGCTGTTATATTTGTTACAATTAATAAATAAGAAACTGCATTGAATGTATTGCACTTTCATTGTTTAAAATTGTGGGAATGCATCTCTGACTCATGGTTCAATATATCGGCACACTTATAAAGATATCCACTAGTAAAACATAATATATCTGCAATCATTTCAAGGTTAGCTTATAAAACTGTTTTGTATACGACACTCTAAGATAACTAACTGTGTACATTTAAATTATACAAAATTGGTTATAGACATTTTTCATGGAATTATAACATTGTTTTATTAAAATCCGTATTCCTAATTCAGTTATGCTGAATTACATGAATGCAAAGGGATCTTTCATCTGGATGTTAAATAAATACCATCTGGATGAGTTTACACATATGGTTGCCTTGGGAGTAAATACCTATTTATTTTCAAAATAAATTTTCTCCATCAACAGTTGTTGTTTCAGGAAGCTCATATTACAGAACTTTATGTCATTTCTCATGCTTTTTTTGTCTAGCATAATATATTCGATTCCATTTATTACAATGAAGTAATACTTTGTGCACATTCTTGTTTTGAACTCCTATTAATATCCCCATAATAAAAACTATTTAATTAACAAAGATAAGATGCTATCACTTAATAAGTTCTAAGCATTCATAAACAGAGACCTGCAGTTTTGTTTTCTTTAATACAAGGGGTATTCTAAAAGTACTTGGCCTGATTCAAATATTTCATGTAGATGACCAAATTACTATGATAATTGTTAAGTTTATTCATTTAGACCATGCTGCAAAGGTTGGGCATGGAAGCATAGTCATTTGTGACAATTGTGTTCCAAAACAAGTACCTACAACAAAAATTCACAATCTAGTACTCAATGATTGCTATTGAAGGTACACGAGTTGGCTGACATTGCAAAGACCTTGGTAGGCCATGTCCACTACATTTTACACAAACGTTTGGGTATGAGAAAGCATTATGCTTAATGGGTTCTATGTTTGTTAACAATGTACCAAAAATAAACATTTCTCAAGAATGTTTACACTTATTTGAACATAATTCCAGCGAATTTCTCTGGTGTTTCATAACAGTAGATGAAATGTTGATTCATCACTACATGCCAGAGACAAAGGAACAGTCCAAGCAACTGCTTTGGAAACAAGTGAAAGTACACCAAAGAAAGCAAAAATTGTTCCATCTACAGGAAAAGCCATGCTACAGTTTTCTGGAATTCTCATGGTGTGGTGCTCTTAGACTACCTCCAGAAGGGCAGAATCATGACTGAGGAGTATTATGCTTTACTACTGGACCAACTGAAGGATGCTATTCAAACTAAACTTCCATACCTTGCACAAAAAGAAAGTTCTCTTTCATCATGATAATGTGCTTTCACACACGTCTGGGACAGTTGCTGTAAAACTGCAAGACTTTCACTTCCTAATGTTTCCACATATACCACATCAGATTTGGCTCCCAGTTATTACATTTGGTTTCCAATTTGAGGAAATGGTTGGGTGGATAAAGATTCACAACAAGGTATGAGGTTGAAGTTGGGTCAGATGCTTATTCTGCACAGTTGGACAAATCCTATTTTACTGAGGGTATAGAAAGTGGAAAGTCATTGGACTAAATGTATTGATTCACAAGGCGATTATGTTGAAAACAAAATCTCTTAAATTTTGTGTTTTCTTGGCCAGAACGAGAACTTTTAGAATGTCCCTCATAGTGGATGTTGATGCTATTCTCAAATAATTTTAACTTATTTCCTAATGAATTTAAGTTCTCAGTAGTAACTAAAAGAGGTACAATGTAATCAAAGAAACATTTTATGTTAGCCAGCTTAACAAGGGAGTATGCTGTTATACTGGTTCTAAGACATGCAGAGAATTTTTGTAAGTAAGAAGGACAGGATAAAGTGGTAACACCCACCTTTTATTGTCATATTTTTAAATGAAAAGCCTGTTTGAAGAATAGTTCATATTAAAGAAGACTTACTATCTTGGAAGCTTAAATCATATTTTGTGTATTCAGAGACAGTATAAAGAAAGTAATTGTCTGTATAAAGCACATTTATCTATGCTGTCCATTTGTGACTCATTTTTATTGGCTTTTCTTTAGTGGTAGGTATGAAAAGACCACTGATGCCTAATGTTTAAACTGCTGCACACAATGGGGTTCAACTTTTTTGTGATGTTTGGTCTTCTGTTCACTTTTTTTTTTTTTGGGGGCATAAGGAATAGGATAGTATTTGCAAGGATTTTCCTAATGCCACCTTTAATTACTCTGTATTTCCTATAAGACTTGGACCATATTACCTGGACCCTAAATGCCACTGATGCAAGTTAGCAATAGTTCTCTTTCAAACAACTTTCTAGTGATAAAAGAGGATAGTGGAAATGGGGTAGAGGTGCTTACCTCATGCATACAGTTTCCATGTTGCCATTGTTTTTATATGCCAGTTTATTTGCTGGGACAAAGGGAAAGGCAGCTAAAATTTGGAGTAAATACATGATGTTGATGGTAGAAGGTTTGAAGATAAAATGAATAGTCTGACAAATTACAATCTGAACATGCCATCAACTCCTTCCCTTTGATTGCATATATCAACACTTAATAATGTATGCAAATGCCTTGAACTACTACTAATTACTGAGTGGAAAGAGAGAAAAAAGAAAGGAACATTCACAATAAATATAGAATGTAGATACAAAATGGAATCAAGAACACTCTTAGTAGATTTGTAATGATTTTCAAGTAAACAAGGCAGAACTTATAGAGTATTTAATTTTCTATCCTGCAATAGTATTTGATTAGTGTCCTTAAATGATCTTTTGAAATAATGAATTATTTAAAATATGTGTAAAAAATCAAAATTTGCAATTTTGGACTTTTACTTGCATACTTTAATAATTTTGATATATTGTTGTGATGCAGCAGCTAAGGCCCAAGATTAATGGGAGGTCGGCGCTGGGTAGTTGGAGTAAACAATGATAAGGACTGCTCGCCAGTGGTATCGGAGTATTTTTGACAGATAACCAGAGGGCTCTAAGTTTCTTTCCCCTCTCCTCCAGAATGTGTGTTGAAATAGTTCTAGAATGTTCTGTGGAAGATCCCACTGCATATATAAATGAGCGTTCTTACAAGAGGAGTTAGTTGAGTTGAGTCAGTTAGTGAGCGAGTGAGCGAGTTTCCCATGTGGCACTTTTTCGAGTGAGTTTGTGGTGATTTCTGTGGCGTGCAGCGGATGCTGCTGTAGAATGAGGGATTTTGGAGGTCATGTGTTTGAATCCCCAGCAAGTAAATTGTCCAGAAGAGAAGCCTATGTCACGAAGGAAGTTAAGTGACGGAGAATTGAACTATTTACCTTAATGAAGTGACAGTGTGAACATTAGTGAACTTCCAGCGAAGTTGAACCAGATAAAAACAGTGAAGTGATATTGAGAACTTAGAGAAGTGGCAGTTAATAAACTGGACAAAGTTACATTATTGTAGCTATTTAGCATTGGTTCAAAAAGAAAGTCAACCTTTAGATTAGTGACAAAAAGTCTAAAAATTAGTAGAATATTGAAGTACTCTAGTAAAGATAAAAAATGCAGATCTCCATGTGTAATATAACTTAAAATCACAAAAAAAAATGTCTATACAAAGGTTTCTTTCTTAAAATGTATAAAAACATATAATTATGAACTATAAATGCTTACATCACTTAACAGACAGCAAAAGGTATGAATATGTCCATCTGCTCTACTCTTTCTCCCTCCCTCCCCCCCCTCTCTCTGTTTCCCTCGGGCAAATAAAAAAGATAACAATGAAATTGGTTACTTCTTAATAGTTATTTAGATGACTAGCTATAAAAATAGTACTTAATGTTAAGAAGGCCAAATGAGAATATGGTTGTAGGGTGTGTTCAAAGACCTAAGAGGTATGAAAACTAACTTTTAACATGTTTACAACAATATTTTATTTGTATTTCATCTTTTTAACACAAGTTATTTTAAAAATGAAAAAATGGACCTCTAATAAGCTGTTGTTTATTTGGCTCAGCCAGAATCTACTTCAAAGCATACATGATCAAGGAATTCTGTCATAAGTACATAAGTATTATTTTATGCCTTAAATGTTAAAAATGTTTTATATATCAAAAAGACAGTTTCTGTTACTAGAAACAATGAACAAATTGTCCAGTTTGTAACATAAGAAAAGATTAATCTTTCACCTACTTCCAAATTCTCCCCAAAAACAATGAATGAAATAGTAATGTGAATCACGCTACCTTTACTTTTTTATTTTGCTATATATAAAGATAAATATTAACATCGAAGATAAAAACTTTTAATGCGTTTTCCTCCTACTATAGAGCTAAAATTTAGGAGCCAAATTATTAAAAAAATCTGATGTCTTACATTCACATGACTTTCTCTACCCTTTATTATTTTGTTAATATGTATACAAATTATTCTTACGAAAGCATATTTTTCTATCTACTTCATTTTAATCAAGATAGATCTCTGCAGAAATAGCTGCATTACACACTGTTATAGATACAAAGGGAACAGAGATAATCAAATATCTAAGAACTGGTCACTATATGCTAGTATATCCATACTCTCCCATGCAATCGCAAAAAAGAACTGAACGTTGACAAAAGTATTGAACAATATTAACTATTAATAACAGATATGTCGGAAATGCTTTATGCCACAAAAAGGTTACTTAAAATAAATTGTATGTTTTAAAGAATTATTTTTTGTGTGGCATGTTTTTGTTTATCACTCAATGTTTATCAGTTATACAAAATTATATAAAATTCCTTCCAGATAAAGAGGACTTTATAGGCTACTCCCAGAAAATTGAAGATATACATTTTATTTTTCATGTAAATATGTTTAATATATGATATTTTAGTACAAATTGTTAAAGCCATTTTTCATAAAATTAAAAATGTTGAAAAAAGTTCCATGTAAAGGGTAGTTGCGAACAGTATATTTTCTTGAAAATGTTCTTGTCACATCTTCGGAAGATACTGAACCTAAATACCACGTTTGGTATTTATCCAACACATACACGCATGCGCGCACGCACACATCCCTTTTTTCTAAAGATGTTTTCTATTTTATTTAGGGGGCCTCAAAACATGTATTTCTGGTGAAATATCAATATCAAGTTTTTGGGTGGAATTTCTCTACCTTACTATGTTCATGGTAGAGGAATTAAAAAGAGGGGGGATATAATCAGTAATACAGTGTCTATTGCTTCACCTATTATCACTAAATCTTTTTGAAACAAAATTACATCAGCAATCAGGAAACAGTTCATGGAAGATAGGACATATACCTACTTTTATTCAAAGAAAATCTGGTCAATGTATATCTATTGTCTGTAACAAAAGAACTATGAAGGTGCTTGCCTTTAACTTTCATTGAACAAAGCTGCATCTTCTAGAATGCTTATACATCTACAAAGTTTAGTTATTATTTAGAAGTTATTAATACAGAGAATGGAGATTTTTGCAAAATATTAGGGGAGGGGAGAGAGCGAGGGGGAGAGAGAGAGAGAGAGAGAGAGAATCTGAGATTTGCTGTTTGTTTTAAAATAACATACTTAAGTACTTTGTGCTTTCTCCTTGTTTAATGCTGTAATGATGATGCTTACCATATTTTATTCTTAAACCTTTCAAAGATTAGGAACAGTTTCTTTATATCCCTAAAATAAGTGTTTATTGTTTTAAAATGCAAATCTATCAGAAAGAAACTAATAAATGTTACTTATAATCATAAATCTCTGGTGACAATCTTCATCACATGTGAAAGCATGCCTTATATGGTTGATCTGTCACACTTAATGTCAGTCAAGCAAGTGCAATACATAATTTACTTCACAAAAACCAATAGAAAGAATTCTATTGGATTCCGTTATAATCATTATAATAGCCTGTGTCCTACTCTGCTGCAGCATTGTTAACAAAATTTTTGGATGAGTTTGTGATTTAGAATATCTACATTTCAAAGCAATAAATGCTTTGTTTCAGAAATATAATTGATCCTTTTCATTAGCTCTTTCATGGATGTCATATGAGAATTTATTTCCCAAGTGGTTTAAGTAAATCTTCCAACTGTTAATTTTATACTGACAATATGATTAACACTGATTGAAATTATATACAAAGATTATTTCAAAGTTTGTGCACTGTGGGAGGTTATTCCTATTTTTTTCTTTCTGGTTTGAGGTTAAGTCTCAAGTAATTTATTTACAGTTAATTTAAATGAGATGGTGATAATACTCTCTTTAGTTTGTAATTTTAACATCAGAACAACAGTGCTTTAAGCTTCAGATATCTTCCAAAGATAACACTTAGTCATTGTAACTCTTTCCTCTTTTGGCTTACCACTCTTTATACTCAAGTATTGAGCAGAATGCTTTTTTGGTCATTCTGCAATTTTTTCCTGCATTGGTGCAAACATTTTCTGCACATTCAGTATCTCATTATTGTAACTCAGTAGTAGTGCATGGAAATCCATAGTTCCTCATTAAGTACTCATTTTTTCTGTATGATTAAATTTTTAAATTTTAGCCAGTATATACATGGCCAGTGTGAAATGTTGATTAATATAGGTAATCTATTCAAAAAATGAATTAACCTCCTTTAGGAATTCCTAATTGCAATCACAGTATTCAAGTTGAGGCAGTATTTTTAACATTTAAATGATATCAGTCTGATTATATAATATAATAACAGCCTGCCTTAAAGCAACATGTGTATAAATAATATATAAAGTGTATGTAACAGTCATTGTATTATATTTATATTACTATGTACACGTATAATAATGTTATGTGAATGTATTATGTAATTTAACAATGTAGGAGCTGTGAGAATAGAAGCCGTAAGTTGCTAACAATGAGGTAACCTTGAGACAGCAATAAATTAGAAAGTTTAATAATGCTACTAATAATTCTTGGAACAATAATGTAATATTTAAAACAGTTTATAAATAGCCAATCAAAAAACTAGAAAAGGTTTAAGTTAAATAAAAGTATTCTAGTGGAGTAAAATTAGCCAATCAGATACTTGAAACATAGTAAAAGTATAAATTTAGGCAGTAGAAGCCAGACACTAGAAGACAGCATACCCAACCGGACACTACTAGGCAGCGTTCCCGAATAGTTTGATATGTATTCAGTGTGAGGCATAAAAAATTCATTACAGCATGAATAATATAAAGTTTATATGTTAAAAAGTACAAGTAACAATAATCTCACAGCTCTACAGAGGATACATCAGTGAAGTGTTATTTTATCGTGTGAAGGAATAATAAAAGGAGTGAAGTAAAAAATTTATAATTTTTGTAAGCCTTCATTCTTTAGCTTCACCAACCCTTGCTAAGAGATATGTGTTTGCGCAGCTGAGGCAAATATACATATATAATATTTTAAATAAATATTTAAAAAAATAAAAAAGGTTGATTTTAAATGTGGGGCGAAGGCCACCGGAAAAGTGAACTTGGGGCAAAGGCCACCGGAAAGTTTGTATTGTACGTGGGGCTACAACTACCTCAAGTTTGGTGCCCAAAGCATGGTGCTAATAACGTAAAGATATAATCAACTTCAAAGTATATCCTGCCTAATACACACAAACTGACAAATTTGCAGTCAGTGCACTGACCATGATCTTCTTTTGAAGTGTATATACTTATATATATATACTATATATATATATATATATATATATATATATATATATATATATATAAGTAAGCATGTTAGTTCAGAGATGTATAAGATAGTAGGAGGGAGTGCTATGTTTAATTTGTTATGGAATTGGGTGCGACATAAATTTGTGATAACCTCACTGTTTCCTGCCCACAATTTAAATGTATGTATATTTCCAGAAATTAAATTTATTTATAAACTTAAATGCGTACAAGATGCATTTGTTATTTGTTATTAAGAATACTTTCATACAAATGCAGAATTTTGAACCTTCAAAAAGGAAGTTACTTCTTACAAGCACTTGTAAAAAAAAAAAAAAAAAAAAAATTATATCTGATGTTAAATTCATATGACTTTCTCTTCTCTCTATTGTTTATTAATGGACATAGAAACTATTCTTATGAAATTTATTTTTTATCTACTTTATTTTAATTGAGATAAACCTTTGCAGAAATAGTTACATTACATACTCCTAGATACAAAGGGAATAGCAATAGTCAAAATGTTTTACAACTGGATGCTATATACTGGTCTCAAAATTCTACTCTGTTTCCATGCAATCATGAGAAACAACTGCAAATCGACAGAAAAGAATGATAAAGTATTGAGCAATTCGAACCATTAATAACGGATATCTCGGAAATGGTTTATGCAACAGAAAATCTTATCTGAAATAAATTGTGTATTTTAAAGGGATTTACATGTTTTGCATAGTATGTTTTTGCCTTAGCTTAACATATATCAATTATACAATATTTTACAAAACTCCTTCTGAATGAAGAGGAATTCACAGGCTATTTTCAGAAAATTCAAGATATACATTTTATTTGTCATGTAAATATCTTTAATATATAGTATAAACAAAACTGTTAGAGCCATCTTTGAGAAAATAAATAATTTCAAAAATGTTCCATGTAAAGGCTATTTTGGGGTGAAGGGAATTTCTTTAAAACGTGTCACATCTTTGGAAGATACTGAACTTTAATGCCAAACTTAGTATTTATCCATCTTTTCATTTTTTTGTTATGCCATTCTCTCCCTCTCTCTCGCTCTCACACTCACAGACACAGACATTTTTTCTGAAAAGACTTCATTTACATTCAGGGTCCTCAAAACATGTATTTGTGGTGAAATCTCGGTATCAAATGCAATAACCTCTCTTCTACCATACATGTGATAGAGAAAGTAAATATACAGCTACCTGATCCATTACACCACATGCTCTCTTTTGCTGTTAAATTACTCATATAGGAATAACATTAGATGGGATGGAACTATAAGGTTTAACTTAGATGAAGCACCTATTTAGAATTACAAAAACAGATTTGCATCACTTGGGAAATAAAAGAACTACTTTCCAACCATGCAATCAAAAGATTGATTAACCAACTATGTCTTGTACTTACACTATGTCTGTCAAGTTATTTCCCCTAGAAACCTACTTAATATTAAATTGAGGTTAAGAATAACAACTGACTTTTCTGAAATTTTACTCTTTGTTGCTGCAGCTTTCTTCCTTGTTTGGTGGTTTCTCTTCGTCTGAAGCCAGCAGATTCAAAGCAGTGATGGATAAATATTCTTCTGTTGTCTTGAAGAGGCACAAAACTTCTGTGCTCCATTTCACAGCACTTCACTTCACATTTTCTTTTAAGAAAATATGCTTTTACTTTGATTTACTGTAGCAATTGGCATTAAAGTGACATAATACAAAGCTCTGCTCCTATGTATGTAGCGTTGATGTAGTGTTAGTTTATGATAAGTGCAACTAAAAATGTTTTGTGTTCAACAGGCCAATTGTAAATGCCGTTTTTATATTATACATGCATTTTTGTTCATTTAAGAGAATGATATTTAGTATTTTAAAAGGGAAAAATTAAGCTATTGCTACTTATGAAATATTGGAGAATGTATTGACACCAAAAGTAATTTAATACTAATCATATAGTTTAAAATAAACCTTTAGAATTAGTAATCAAATACTCTTATGATACTTATAGGTGTTCTGAATTATCAGTATCATTTTACATTTTCTTTCAAGTTTATTATCTTAATTAGAATTTGCCACTACAAAATATTTGCCTGAAGGGAAAATCTTGTTTAACCCCTTCACCTTCAGGCATTTAAATGTCTATACTTTAGCAGCTTGTCAGCCAATATTGGTTTAAATCACAGTCAGTGATTAATTTGTGAGTATTCATGAAAACACAATTTATTCCATTATTTTTCAAGATCTTTGAGTAAAACAATAACATATAATAATTGAAACTAAAACCTATTAGAAAATGTCTTTACTATATGAGCATAGGTTGATTGTATTTGTAAGATGTGAAGCTTCCATAGCACTGATAACTAATTGGGGTCAATGGGAGATCAATTGAATATTATTTCTGTAAGTTTTATGTACGAGGGCTGATCAACAAAGACTGAGACTGATTTTTTTTCACAGATGTTTATTACTCCAATTCAATGTTTACATGATCTTTTTCAAAGTAGTCCCCTCCTACTTCAATGCACTTTTTATAGCATCTCTGCCAGTCCTTGAACACGTGTTGCAGACCATTCTTTGTCAGGTCCTTGAGAATCACCTCACTTTTCTTGAGCACTGCTTCAGAGTTCTCAAATCGAATACCTTAAGCTTTGCCTTTAGTGATGGGAATAAAAAAAAGTCACAGGGTGCAAGATCGGGGCTATAAGGTGGATGTGGTACACAGGTAATGTTGAATCGAGCCAGAAACTGCATGACTTGATTTGCAACGTGAGGCCATGCATTGTCATGATGAAGTCGCCACCCAGTCCGAGAAAGCTCTGGTCGTTTCTTTTCAATGTGCTTCCTCAGTGTAGCCAATACTGACGTGTAGTATGCTGCTGTATCAGTAGTGTGAGGGGGAACTGCATGCTGGTAAATCATTCCATTACACCATGTGATCACCATCACTTTCCCTGCAGATGGAACAACTTTTGCCTTTTTTGGTGTTGGAGAACCTGGCAATTTCCACACTGTGCTGGCTTTTTTTCCTTCAGGATCATAATGATGCAGCCATGACTCATCACCAGTAATAATCGATTTAAAAAATGCATCACCTCCATTGTCTGGTATGCGAAATGCACATAGGGTCTACAAAATAGAGCATTACTACCAACCTACCAATATGAGAGTGCTGCCGCCTATACCAACATTATACATAAAAACCCACTCTTTTCAAATATTTATGTTACAGATACGAAACTATTACAGAAGCTACAGGAAAAAATCAGTCTCAGTCTTTGTTGATCAGCCCTCGTAGCTATGCCCATATTCTTAAACTGAAGCCATCTCCAAGCAAAAACTTATCATGAAGTACCTGAAGTGGAAAAAAGAATAACATTTTATATGCACAGTATAGTACAATGTGATCTTTAGTACTTTCACAGAACCACTGGTACAATACGTACATTCCCAAAATGGCTGGTAGAAAGCTATTGTTTAGCTGTCAAGGGCACAGTATTGGTACTCTGTGCCCAAAGCATCATCTCTATTGTAACAAGGGTTGTGAATGATGGTCATTGTCAGACTGTCTCTGCCAGTGTGAAGTTTGTTTTCATTTAAGTTAAGTGGAAAATGTTTTCAATTCAACAGAATGTGCTTTTATTAAAGAATGTTTTAGAAAAGGCAGCAAAAATATATACGAGGGTAATCCAAAAAGTAATGTCTTCAATTTTTTTTAAAATACAAAGAAACTTTTATTGACAACAAATGGTACATAGTTTTGAAGCTTTGACATTTGTCTATTTTTCCACATAATCGCCATTTCGGTCGATGCATTTTTGTAGACGCTGTGGCAGTTTTTGTATGCCAATGTCATACCAGCTTGCCGCCATGCTCTTGAAAAAGTGATGGACCTCAGTTTTCACTTCATCGTCGTCACCGAAGCGCCTTCCAGCCAAATGTTCTTTCAACTTGGGACACAAGTGGTAGTCACTGGGTGCTAAGTCCGGACTATAGGGTGGATGGGTGATGGTTTCTCATCCAAACTGTTGCAGAAGATTCATGGTTTGACGGGCGGTGTGGGGGCGAGCATTGTCATGGAGAAGGCTTATGCCCTTGCTCAACATTCCTCTTGTACGGTTCTGAATTGCCCATCTGAGTTTTTTTAATGTCTGACAATACCTGTCGGCATTTATTGTTGTCCCAGGATTCATAAAGTCGACCAACAATATCCCCTTTCGATCCCAAAACACAGTTGCCATGACTTTACTGGCACACTGTGTTCTCTTGAATTTTTGCGGCTTGGGTGAACCGGAATGCCGCCACTCATGTGATTGTTGTTTGGTCTCAGGTATGAAGTGGAAAGCCCAGGTTTCATCACCCATGACTTTTGAATCCAAAAGGTTGTCCTTTTCATCTGCATAGCGTTGAAGAAATTGGCGGGAAGTTTCAGCTCGTTGCCTTTTGTGATCTTCTGTCAGCATTCTTGGGACACATCTTGCGCACACCTTCCGAAATTTCAACTCTTCAATCAAAGTCCGATGAATAGTGCTTCGAGAAATCTAAGGAACAACAATGCAGAACTCATCAAGAGTGATCCGCTGATCTTGAAGCACGGTTTGTTCAACCTTTGTGATTGTTTCATCAGAAATGGACGGTCTCCCACTTCTTTCCTCGTCATGAATTTCCGTGCAACCATTTGCAAATTCTCTACACCACTTGCAGACATTTTCGACATCCATACAAGACTCTCCATACACTTCCATCAACTGTCGATGAATTTTGACAGGTTTAACCCCTTTTGCATTCAAAAAGCGAATAACTGTGCGAACTTCGCACCTGGCGGGAGTGGCTAACGGGAGCTCCATTATAACTGGCTGCCAAGCCAAGACTGAGGGCACTAAGGGATGTGCGGTGGTTTCTGAAGAGAGTGGAGGGAGGAAGGAAAAAAGTAGTATGGCCAACATCCACACAAACAGTTTCCCTGCGATCCCAGCGCTTTGGAGACCTTACTTTTGGGATTACCCTCATAGAAACAGTGAAACAAAAATTCACAGAACAAATTCCAAATTAGATTTTCAGGATCCTTTGCAATTTAATAAATACATTTTGTGAGACTAGCCTGTTCATAATGATGCAAGAAGTAGTAGACCCTGATTGTTTCTTTTGGGGTGCTGCAAAGTCAACAGTTTGTAAAGATAATCCAAAAACAATAGATGAACTGAAATTACAATAATAAGTTAAACTAATATGACAAAAGAAACTTTAATCAAAGTGTTAAAATATGTATCTAATTAAATATGGATGAATCCATGCCTTCAATAGAATAGGAGACATTTTCAACTCGTTCTGTGAATGGTCAAATCAATAATGATTTTTATTTGTCCTATCTTTCTGCTGCTTGCTACAACTCCATTCCAATCAGTTCATCTACTATTGTATTAGAAATGCATGAAGACAGGGTTACCACCACATTTCCATCTATCGTGTATTTCCCACTGTGGAGGGACTTGAAAATCACACTGTACGTAAGGTATGTTATGAGAGTTCGTAATGAATAGAGAAAGCTGTACGAGTGTTGAACATACAATTCTTTTCCTTTTATGCAGATCATTATTTTCCCAAATAATATAGAGCAAAGTTATCTTTGAGTAGTTGTGCATGTAAAGAAAAAAACAAGGAGACCAAGATGTGCATATAAAACACCACACCCTATGACAACTTCATAAGGTCAGCCGTTGATAAATTAATGTTCAGTGTGTCATGTCACAATGCCAATGCTACAGCTTATCTTTAGAATGCCGCAAATACACAAGCACTTACTTTGTTACTTTGAATATCCTGAGCAAGCGTAGAGCACGGAGCACTGACAGGCCGAACGAGGCCTGCTTTACTTCGGTCCAAATCACTTCAAAGATGGAGCCACAAATCACAACACAGTCAAAACGATTGAACGACGACTCGAAATAGATTCGTGGCCCCAGTGCATACATCTTGATGAACATTTCCATCATGAAAAGGCCAAGGAACACAAATTCTGCTATATCTGTGAATAAAATATAAATAGGCTATTATTTTCATAAAGTATTAAAGCAAACTATACTCAGAATCCTAAGCAGACTGATATTCTGATATCCTCTGCAAAATATACTTATTAGAATCCTTTTTCAATAACAGATATGAAGGGAATCCATGTACAATTTCTTTTAAATAATGAATGTAGAATGCTGTTCTAGGTTTAATTATACACTTACCACATACAAGTTTAATCCAGCTAATGATTTACATGATTTTTTCTGGGAGTGATACTTAAGGAAGGAACCTTGTAATAATACCTTCTTAAAGCTTAAAATAGAGCACCACTTCTGCATACTCAACTTCATTAAAGTGTGGAAGCAGATTTGTTTATTCAATGTAACTTTTTACATTTCCTGAAAATGTTCTGGCATTCATTACCATGAAAAAATAACTGTAAATATAACTGTTTTTACATATTTACATGTCTAGGATTATAGCTATTTTAATAGTATGGTTTTCCCAAGCTATATATTGCATACGTACATAAGAATTTGGTAAGCCAAAGTGGCTGACCGTAATGCTCCACTGCTGTGCACATCGTGTTAAAAAACACAAGCACGATGACAAACCAGTAGAAGCCCTGTGTTTTAACTGTGTGACGGATCCAAAACCTGGAAACAATGGTAAAAAGGAACAATGAAACAAAGGTAAAAATATATTCTTAATTAACAAATTCATCATACAAATGGATTAAAACTGGAAAAATTATTTCGAGTTACACATAATAGAGATGGTACTGTGTTTGATTCTATTCACTAGCTTCTTCTGTCTCCAAATTGATGCTTTGCTGGAGCAAATATATGGTAGGAAAATTATTTGTGAGCTGATAACATTTACAAAATGCTGAATGTTGTCTAGTTGAGCATCATGGTTTAACAAGAAGTTTTAATTTGAGCAACTATTTTTCTTTGTACAAGAGATCTTTTATCACCATATAATTTATACGATTCTGTAAACGAATAGAAAAAAAAAATGTATGGAAGTGAGTAGGTTGTGGCCATTTCATGACATTTCAGGAAATCTGTTTAAGGAGAGATTAAAAGCCCTATCCTGCCAATGTTAAATTAGCTTGGAAACTATTTAAAGTATCAGACTGAAATTTTTCAGGCTATAGATGCATGTGTTTTAAGTTCAGTGTTCTGCTTTTATACAACAATCAATTTATTAAGGAAGATAGGAGTAATTTGTTACCTTTCAATTAAAAATAATCAACAATTATTTTTTTAAAAAATAACCAATTGTATTTTAACACCAAAGTAGATCCAGAACAGCACTTACAACCTGTTTTTATCTTCCTAAAATTTAATTTAACTATTTTAAATGGAGAAAAGAAACAAACTGGCATATGTTTTCAAAGAAAGAAATCACGTGATTTGAGCAACCAGAAGCTACCATAATAGTACCAGTTTGTAGAGCAAACATGGCTAAAGTTTACCCTCTACTCCAAGTATGCAGTCCAAGCTATCATTTTTTTCTGTGTAGGTGAAGAATTCACAGAAGAAAATAGCAGATGCAGTAGCATTTTTAAAAGAAGCTAAGATCTCATGCTAGTGAGATACTTCTTGCTTGTGGAAAGCTAACTTTATCCAACTGAATTGTAAGATAGGTACTCCTCTATGGTGACTGGGATCTCAAAATCACAATCTTGCGAGGTGTATCCCATTACTATCCACACCACCCATTGTGTTTAAGGTAAGGGACCACTTGGGGATGGGGGGAGTTACCAAATACTAGATTAATGATTGTTGCTATTTTAGCTTTCATAAAGTATCTCAGTATTGGTCATCTAACTACTTTAAAGCTATACTTCATGCTTAGTAGTTTTAAGTCGTAGCTCAGTGATGAATGAATGAATGAATGGAAGCCATTTTGTGCCTGAAGGGCTATGGCCTCCTCTTGCAAGGGAGAGCTCGTTTAAAACTGATGTGGGGAAATAGGGCAATTGATAGAAATTAGTACCAACATGGATAAGGAACTAAACTGCAGAATAGCAATAGCATAGAAAACTTTTTGGACCCTAAAATTAATTTCACTAGCTCAGTAATAAGCATGACTTATTTCAATTTCTGTTTCCTCACATTTCAAATGTTCAAGACTTTGCTCTCATTGAAATTCTAATGTGGCAAATGCTGTATAGCAATTTACTCCAGATCTTTTTGAAAGTATATTAAAAAAAGTTGCATATGCTTTTTTACTTCATATAACTTTCACAATCATCTGCTAACCATGTTGAATATGTTATAAAATACAATAAAAATTGTAATATTTATTGTAATTTTTTTCCCAGGCATAACAATTAGAATGTAAAAATCATATTTAAATTTCTGAGTACTTACATGAGGAAAATATTAGAACCTTTGGTCAAAGTAACAGTTTTATAGAACATTAAAATATTTAAATAATTTGTAATTAATTGATAATTACTTCAGATAATAAAGTTAAAAACTGTTAAAATAGTTAAGCATACACTTTGGAGCCAAATTTTCAGAAATTTTGAATTGTATTTGATGCAGTAATTTTTGAAAGGGCCTTACTCCATCTTTTGACAAAATGACTTAAGGATGGTAGCGGGTTCTATACACATAGATGCATCTCTCCATACATTGTAAATGTGTTTCTGTGACTTCGTTACAGCAACATCATTATTGAAAGGGCTTTATTCCTGGAATAATGCCATTTCATTAGGGATCGTCTTCTCATGCCACCTGTTAAATACCTAATGTACTATATTTCACTTTTCGTAGTTCAACTGTTGTTTTATTTCTGAACATGTTTTGTGAGATATAAAATGGCGTTAAGTATTGAGTTGGAACATAACAAAAGTGCCAATACATGAAAGAAAGGAGAACTTAATGTTGGAAATTATAAACAGAATGTTATAAAAACAGCAAGAGTGAAAGATCATGAGTATTCAACCCATACCTGAAAACATGTTGCTGAAAGAAAAACCAATGAACAATGCAAGGTCAATTTAATGCTTTCATTGCTGTATCAAAATATATTATAATTTTATAGGTGTATATTGCATCTGAAAAAGGATGACAAAGTAATGTTTTATTCATTTTGCTTCCTTCTGTTGCCATGACAAGTGTTTTGAAAACCTCACAGGAAATAATTGTATAGATATACTGCGGCACTTCCACAACTCTAAAACAAAAAATGAACAGGATTTATTCTTAACTGGTTTTCTTGTTGCAAAACCAATAAGTAGAAGAAGGATGACCACGGGGGGCTAATCTACTTAGAAATGGTCACAGAAGTTGATTTTTTGTGCCAGTAAGCAATGAATGATATAAAGTGTACTGTACAGGTTTCGTTAAAACAGTCAATAGAGTAAGGAGACTTCAGTCATTAATACTTCAGAAGAAAAGTCCACAAGATGTGTGGGAATTGGGTGGCTGTAGTAATACCCTCATCCAGAGGGTTCTAGTACCTACTCCAAAAGAAATGTATCAGAACAATGTTCAAAATGGGAAGACGTGAATCTTATAAGGAAATCTTCAAAAGAGAAAAACTGTTTACTGTAATGTCTTTGTACATATGTAGAGTAATCTGTCTGACTGAACTGTACAAACCTAAAGCAAATAGTGAAATACATGGTCATGGCATAAGGTGTAAATTGGACTTTAAAATCTATAAACAAAGGTCCATTTATAATTGGTTTATATATGCACAATCAACTACCAATTGAAGTAAAAAATGAAAGCAACAGCATTAGGTTCAAACAAAGTATAAAAAAATCTCTTAAGCAATCCTGTATACTATATTAATGATTTTCATTTTTGTACTTGACATTGCTCGAAAGAATCTGTATATTAATATTGTAATTTTTCAACAAAGTGTAAACAATCTTGTATATTTTAAACAATCCTGTATATTAATGATTTTCTAAACTGATTGTAATTTTTCAACTTTTTACCTTTGTACCTGACATTGCTCGAAACTTGTAATTGTGTCTATGAGCAATACATTATAATTATTATTATTACATTGTTTTGCTAATTTTGGTTTTTACTTGAGCAAAGCTTGTATAAATCTGCCAAGAATGAGTGGATATTCTATTCTAACATATTCATGTGCTCTCACTGGGATCCCTCTATACTCCTCGTTTGATTATCACTTCTTTTAGCTGTGCTGGTGCATGTATAATTAAGTCTCAATGCGTGCAAGTTCACTTCATTTAATAAACAGCAAACAAAAGTGTTACTTTACCTGAACCGCTTTTCCGCTCTCCAAAACTGGAGACATGCTCCTTTGTTTTTTACTTTCGATTTCAAATAGGAAGCTCGAGAAAACCCTGTTGAACAAACAAGTAATAAAATATATTAGAATTTTGTACACTAAGTTGCAAAATTAGTGGTGATTTGCTTTTAGGTGTACAATGTTTGTTAGGATCCAGAGCATTTGTAACAGACTAGAGAGACAAGATATAAATTATTCTTTAATCTAACACTATTCTTTTCTAGCCTAACATAAATCTAATATAAAGTACATGCAATTGCATTACACAGTATATAACCGGAACTAAACTAAGTATTTAACAAGTTGGTCTTATTTATTGCAATAAAATACATGAACTGAGAATAAAATACATTACTTCTAATCTACCAATATCTCTACTTCTACTCTATTTATTATTTCCTATACAGTGAAAATGGATAATTTATTCTTCTGTGACATCACTTCACCAGTCTATTTGTGGTTTCTTTAACCTATTATAAAACTAAAACTAGGTGCTATAATTTTAGAAAATTTAACATAGTGCATCTATTTGAAATGTACCCCACCAATGGTAGCACCACACACAACAATATCATCAGCAAGGGCTCTAGACTTGTTGATAGAAATATTTTATTAGACATTCAAAGTTTTATTACATATTGGAATGAATTTCTTATTGGCTTACTTCTGAATTATGCCTTCTCATTCACAATTAGCCGGTATTAACTGACCCTATGAAAAGTTTTAAATACTTAGCATTTTTAGTAGTTAGGTATGTATCATAGCATGCATTGCAAATTTACCAAAAAGAAGTAATCTAAAATTTATATTTTATGTATGAACACAATACAGAGCCTTCATTTGGATGCATGATCATATTACAGGGAATTGCTTGCCCTGCACTGAATTGCTTCTAACTGGTTCTGTTGCCTTTCCACTTTCCCTCCTCTCTGTGTGTAGGCAGTTGACATGAATTCTTTACTGTACAGACGTTGATATGTTGTGAAATGACATGTTTCAGTCTTAGAATGTGTTAGCGCTGTTATAATGCCAACCTTTATGTATAGTCTAGCATGCAATCTTCATGTATGGTTCCTATATCACAAAAGCTAATGTAGAGAAGTGAGATGGCAATTTATAGACAGATTCCCTGCTTTTGGCATGCCTCACAGAGAAACATTATTAATCTTATGAATAGATTTAGGAAAATAGGATCTATATCTGAGAAGAAACCAATATTAAACTGCCATGTTCTTCCAAGAAAAATTTGATGGCATTAGAGAAAAGTAGAATGAAGTCCAAAGGAATCTATGTGAAAGCTTGCACAGGAATTGAGAATTTTGGAATGCTCAATCTTTTAAAATTAAAACCCTCTCAGATAACTGTGGATCAGGAATTCAACCACGTGATAATGTGAGTAGAGTTAATTTCTACAATTGGAAGTTGCAGTATTTTCTCTATTGACCCACATTTAATTTTTTTATGCATGAAACATGCTTTTATTTACATGATCATGAAGAATTAATGTGTGTTAATGCAATTTTTTTTTTGAAGGTGTAAAAATATGTGGCAGCACAAGGACATTATTTCCAACATCATCTAAGATGAAGGTATGTGGTTACTGTAGTTATGATTTGCATGAGAAATCTATGCACTTAAATTTAAGGGACCATGAATATCGATTCCACTGGCAAAGAGCATGCTTTCCGGTGCCAAGAAAATTCTCATTCACACATCCAAACAAAGGCTCTGTATAATTTTCAGAGAAAATTATAAGTTTCCACAGAAGGGAACAGTTTCTAGTACCTCTCCCTTAATTTTTGGTTTTAGATTAAGAGAACATAAGTGGGAAAATGAGCCCTCTTGAATGGCAGGTATACCTAATGGAGTTGGTTAAGCTAACGTTCAGAAAATATAAAAAGTATTAATAAGTAATGGTTCATAATTTAAAGGGGATAAAAGTTTGGCTAGTTAGTGTGTGAAATAAACAGATGCATTATGTTTTACAAATACAAGAATGATTTTACTGAATCTCCAACTATTTCTTTTGACAGGTTCTTTTTCTGTTCCATTTATTTTTCTGTTTTCTTCTTTGCATTGCATATTGATAAATCACTTCTTCCATTCCTGAAGTTCAGTATAATTCTTTGTATGTAGAGATAATTTTCTGCAGTATTTTTATTCTTTTGTTTATATTTTTTCTCTTCAGCTCACACTAACACTGTACACAGCATATTTCAAAAGACTTGGGTATGAAAAAGGAAATAGGGATTAATGTAATTTTGTGTGCTGCAAATTTTATTTGCCATTAATCTGTTGCAGAGAATGGTTACTTAAAAATATAATACGACTTATTAGTGTCATTTTAACAAAATTAATGTTGAAAATGTCCAATTCAAAACACTGTTAAACTACTAAAAGATGTAATCAGGAGTGCCTAGAGAATAAACAAAGCTCTGATTTTTTCAAGATATTGCTGTATCTACTATATAACCAATTGGTACTTCAAGGATAGTTCAATTACTTAAATACACAATCACTTTCTTACTTTACAGATGAGTGAGTGAGTGAGTGAGTGAGTGAGTGAGTGAGTGAGTGAGTGAGTGAGTGAGTGAGTGAGTGAGTGAGTGAGTGAGTGAGTGAGTGAGTGAGTGGCCTGTAAAATCCCATGAAAGCAAAAACCTACTTATCTTTACTTTGAATTCATAAAACACTGAATATTTATATACAGGTTTTGTTACTGGAATTCGCTAATATATATTTTTATTCCCCAAATACAAATCTTAGTCTATTATGTTGACTTCACTGATATTTGAGCCCAAGTGATAGATAAAAATATTAGCTATATCACCTCAATGATTACATTTGATTCCCATTTTATTTCTACTTGTTCTTTGCTGTGATAATTTCTTAGTTATATAGTATTTACAGAATTTCTTTCTATGCTGGTTAATTTTCTTTTCTATTGTGAAATATGTTCTTATAATAAAAATACCTATTTTGCAGACATTTAAATTGATTTTTTTTTTTAGAATTTATAGTTACTGCATTAATTAATTGAAAAAACTGTTTATTTATGTATCAAGGGCATAATGAAAATACAAGGCCAATAGTGTTAAACAAAAGAGCCTCTGACCAAGAAAGAAAGCCACCCAAATGGTCAATTATCAAGTTATGCCCTTGACATATATATGATTTTATGGTTTACTAGTTCATTATTGAACATATAAAACTTTTAGAGAACAGGTGTAAATTAAATATTTGGATCATTTTTGTTAATTTTAAATTTGAGACCTAAAATTACAATGAAGTATAATTCCTAGGGAAATGTTTACAGACTAAGCCTTGGATAAACAAGATTTATTAATTTAAAGCAGAATTGAGGGATCTGGTTAAATTTCTGCAAATAAATTGCTAAAAAATCTGATGTGTTACACTCACATGACTTTCTCTACTCTTGTATAAACTATTTTTATAAACGCTTATACGCCATATGCTTCATGTTAATCGAGATGTTAATCTTATTGCTAATTTTCTTGTAGATGCAAAGGGAATATGGTAGGATTTAAGTGATAGTCAAATCTTTTAAGAGCTGGTTGCTATGTGGCGCATTCCATTCTCTTTGCATTTCCAGGACATAAAAAAATGAATAACGAATTCCCATTTGAAAAAAAAGTATTGGAAAATTTAAGGGAATAACAAACAATATCTCGAAAATGGTTCACCCAACAAAAAAATGTGTATAACATAAATTGTGTATTTTAATGCAACCTACATTTTTTGTGTAGTAAAATTTTGTCTATCTCTTATGGTTTACCAGTTATGCAAAAGTCGTTCACAATGAAGAATATTTTTGAAGACATTCACAGAAAATTCAAGATATACATTTCATTTGTCATGAAAATATCTTAAACATATGATATTTTAATCAAACTCGTTAGAGCCATTTTTGAGAAAATTAAAATTTTGGAAAAATGTTCCGTGTAAAGGGTAATCTGGGGTGCGGGGATTTTCTTGAAAACCTTTGTGTCGTATCTCTGGAAGATATTGAACCTAAATACCAAGTTTGGTGTTTATCTGACTGTTCGTTTCTAAGTCATACTGTTCACAGACACACACACGGACATGTTTCCAAAAATGCTTTTTTTGGATTCAGGGCCCCTCAAAACAGATATTTCCGGTGAAATCTCGGTATCGAATTTTTGGGTGGAATACAATACTTCCCCTACTTACTATATGTAGTAGAGAAAGTAAAAAGGTTAAGAATCTACAGATAAATTATTGTCAATTCAACCAAGACAGTGAGTATATAGGTACTCACATAAATATTTTGTCACATAAAACTTTTTTACAACAAAGATAGTAATTTTTATGTACCGTTTGGCTCCAAAGAGGATATACATGCGCCATTTTAATATTTTGTCACTCTTAGTTATGCTTGTATTTATCCGCTTAGATGGGTATAAAAAGAGGAGGCTCTTACCGCTATTACCATCAGTGACGAACCTAGGTTTCTATACTGTCATGGTGTACCGAAAAGTTCAAATGGACACAGAGGAGCCAATACAATTTGAACAGTGACAACTTGTGATCTTTCACCATGCTAAGGGTCTTATGCATAGAGAAATTGTTGCTTAGGTGAATGTACCATGGACTACTATTTGAGACATCATCTGAAGATATGAAAAAGGAGATAGAATCAAATCTTTGCACAAATAGGACATCCGCAGAAGCTGAGTGAGAGAAAGAAGAGACTGCTTATGAGGAAGATAATCATTAATCCTAAAATAAGTGTCCCAAAATTGGTGACCAATCTGCATCTGACAATGGTAAAGAAATACAGCCAGAAACAGTTACAAAGATTATTAGGAAGGCCACAATGGAAGGGCAGCCAGAAAAAGCCTAACATAAACAAAACTAACAGAGCAAAGAGATTGTAGTTTGCTAAAGAATACTGTAAAAGAGATCAAGAATTATGGAATGATGTAATTTTTGTTGATAAAAGTCTCCTATGTATTTGATACTGAAGGGAGGGTTAATGTTTGGCTCAGCCTAATAGAGAGTTGAATAGAAGGAATTTATACCTTACAGTAAAACACAAAGGTGGCAATGTGATGGTATGGGAGTGTAGATCAGCAGGTGGAGTGGGAAATTTCATTTTCATTGAAAACACCATGGACAAACATCAGTACCTGAACATTTTCAGAGAAAACCTTCAACAATGTGCAGAGAAATTAGGGATAAGAATTAAGTTTAAATTCTATCAAGATAATGATTCAAAGCACCAGACATACACTATGTGATCAAAAGTATCCGGACACCTCACAAACATACGTTTTTCATCGTAGGTGCATTGTGCTGCCACCGACTGCCTGATACTGATTATCTGCAACCTCAGTAGTCATTAGACATCATGAAACAGCAGAATGGGATGCTCCGTGGAACTCACGGACTTCGAACGTGGTCAGGTGATTGGGTGTCACTTGTGTCAGAAGTCTGTACGCGAGATTTCCACACTCCTAAACATCCCTAGGTCCACTGTTTCTGATGTGATAGTGAAGTGGAAACGTGAAGGGACATGCACAGCACAAAAGCGTACAGGCTGATCCCGTCTGTTGACTGACAGAGACCGCCGACATTTGAAGAGGGTCGTAAAGAGTAATAGGCAGGCATCTATCCAGACCATCACATAGGAATTCCAAACTGCATCAGGATCCACTCCAAGTACTATGACAGTTAGGCATGAGATGAGAAACCTTGGATTCCATGGTAGAGCAGCTGCTCATAAGCCACACATCGCGCAGGAAAATGCCAAATGATGCCTCGCTTGGTGTAAGGAGCGTCAAAATTACACGCTTGAACAGTGGCAAAACGTTGTGTGGAGTGACGAATCACGGTACACAATGTGGCGATCTGATGGCAGGGTGTGGGTATGGCGAATGCCCGGTGAACATCATCTGCCACAGTGTGTAGTGCCAACAGTGAAATTCGGAGGTGGTGGTGTTATGATATGGTCATGTTTTTTCCTGGAGGGGCCTTGCACCCCTTGTTGTTTTGCATGGCACGATCACAGCACAGACCTACATTGGTATTTTAGGCACCTTCTTGCTTCCCACTGTTGAAGAGCAATTCGGGGATGGCGATTACATCTTTCAACATGATCAAGCACCTGTTCATACTGCACGGGCTGTGGCGGAGTGGTTACACGACAATAACATCCCTGTAATTAACTGGCCTGCACAGAGTCCTGACTTGAATCCTATAGAACACCTTTGGTATGTTTTGGAACGCCGACTTCGTGCCAGGTCTCACCAACCCACATCGATACCTCTCCTCAGTTCCGCACTCCGTGAAGAATGGGCTGTCATTCTCCAAGAAACCTTCCAGCACCTGATTGAAAGTATGCCTGCGAGAGTAAATGCTGTCATCAAGGCTAAATGGTGGGCCAACACCATATTGACTTCCAGCATTACCGATGGAGGGCGCCACGAACTTGTACGTCATTTTCAGCAAGGTGTCCGGATATTTTTGATCATGTAGTGTATGTTGTTCAGCGAATGGTTGTTATACTGCCCAAAAATCATATATTTGTCTTAACCCAATAGAGAAATTATGGAATAAGATGAATAACAGAATCAGAAATTCTCCTATCTCCTCTAAAAATCATCTTAAGAAAAGACTGCTAGAAGAATAGGTTAAAATTGAGCCTGCCTATATGAGGAAAATAATTTTGAATATGAAATCAAGCCTACTAAAAGTAATCAGGTGTAAATGATACCCTAGGAAGTATCAAGTTTAATCAGTGTGAGGGGAATACACACCTTTTTGTTGAGCAAATATTTAAGTGACTTTGAAATTCCAATAAGTAAAGGAAAATATTTTTTGACAACAGGTGTTGTAGCTTAGAAAAATGAGTATTTTTGTTTTTGTTGCAAAAGGCATGTGTTTATTTGTATCTATTGCTACTTCAATGTCTGATGCTGTTTTTAGGAAAATATAAGTTTGAGTTTCATTTAAAGAAACCTTGACTGAATAATTTTACGAGTACATGTATATATAGGGTAGTTAAATTATATTTCTTGCACAATGTTTTCTCTAAGTTCCTGTAGTGTGCCAGGATTGGAACGATACACTTTGTTAGGTCAGGAGAACGAGGGGGCCACAAATTAACACTAATTATTCTGTCATCAAACACCTCTCTTATTGCATGTAATGATTCAGCAGCTGTATATGCTGTTGCAGAATCTTGCTGGAACCAACCATATGATTTCTCTTCTTCTGTCAAGTGATTGCAAAATGGTCTCAGAATTAACTTTTGATATCACTCTATTGTTTCTTCAAAGAATATGGGCCCTATTCTTCTTCTAGCACTTATCACACACCACACTCCAATTTTCTGATCATAATGAGGCGTTTCATCACAAGAATTTCTGCTGAGCTGAGCTTCGGAGAGTGAGCGAGAATATTTACACGAGATATGCTGACTGTTTGAGAGTAGAAAGTCAACATTTCCAGCATCTATTATAAGGTAAGGATTTTAGTCTGCCTCTGCCGGCGTGATTTCTCCGGCGACTGCTGACTGTCTCGCGCAGTAGAGAGAGGCTGCGAGTGGGTTCGAATATAATTTAACTACCCTATAGAAGACAGTACAACACCCAAAGATAATGCTATAAAAAGAACCGGTCTGTGTAACTGAAGATAAACTAAGGTTTATTATTGGTAACATTATCATAAAGGGTTTATTTAAACATTAACATTTTCAGCTTTAATTAATTAATATTTTAGATTCCATTAAATGTTTATTTCTTGTGTCATATGTTTTCATAAAATGTCATAAACTGAACAAACAAAAGTATTGCTTGTTTTCATTGTGTTACTATGGTAAATACCCTACAACTGCAAAGGTGTAAGAAATCTTAGAAGTCATGAGAGGATATTAACAATCCTATTATATATGTATAAACAAAAAATAAAGAGCATAATGAATTAGTAAGCCATAAAAATACACACAAATTATCTTAAGAATTAAAATTAACTACCCGCATATAAAACTTATTGCTGGAGATAAAATAGATGCACATAAAATTATTATATTCATTCTTTTATTGAATTTTGTTCAGCAGAAGGCACACATGATTTTAAATATTCAGATGATGTACATATTCTATTACCAGAAATAAAATAAAAAGTTTGAAAATAAAGAACACATTACCATCATAAAAGGAGTAGTGTTAATCAAGGGCAGACATCTCAAAAGATGAAAACTTCTCTAATTTTATCAATTTATATGTTTTAATTTTCTATTAACAAAAATATGTTCATTTTCTATTCACATTAAATACACAAATCAACTTAAACATATAATTATATGTATAATATTATCAGCAATGCATTACTATTTTCCTTCATAAATATTACTGCAAGCACAGAAAATTACGGACTACTACTTATCATGAAAATAACATAGTCATATTAATAACAATTACAATAATGAAAAATGATGCCTATAATAACACTACCTAAAGATCTAAGATGTGGTAGTTTCTACAGATCAGCTAGTTAAGAATCTTTCTGAACAGCTTGTATATATTTTTCTGAATGTGTAAATTTGCTACAAATCTACAAAAAAGATGGAAAGGCCTTGGAAGAAGCATTTCAAAGAGTTATTCATGCATATTAATAAAATAGTTTTAAAATTCTCCACCTTTGTAGTGGATACTTTTTATAGTGCACCATTTACATTCTAAAATATGCAGATTTTAGTATCAGACAATTTTAAAGCATGGTGAAAATAATTGTTGTTAAGAATGAAATAAAAAGGAGGAATGCAAACAATAATGCAGTAATAACAGCGTCATACAGGGAGCAAAATTAATCTTGTAATTTTTATCTTTGTTTGTTTGTTTCTTTTTTTGTACTTCTAAGTGATGTAATATTTGCTACTTCCGTAAAAAGTGATTCTAAACTTTACTGCTGCCAAATTACAAGCTGGAAAATGGGCATTTACATGCATGAAATATTTAGAGCAGGTAACTTAACACTATGACTTCAGAGACAAACATACTAGAAAAACAAATTTATTATCGTTAGTATCAAATTTTGCATGATGCTTCTAAATTACAAGTAACATACCTGTGAAGCACTGAAATGGTGCAAGTAATTATAATTAAATCATTTCAGGTTCTCCACATTACATTCAACAGACATGCTGCCAATACATAGTTAAAGTCCACCTTGGAAATACTTTTTCAGTGGCCCAAATTTTGCAAGCAAGCCATGTATTACAACTCTGTATACATATTGTCTTTATATAAACATGTTCATGATGATTTAAAAGAGAAGAGAGCAGAAGCTTGGCCCTGAATGAAGATACTACATTAGGCAGGTAAGGAGAGACTGGCTTAGAACTGTCCTTGAAATCTAATCATCTTGTATTTAAAAAAAAAGGTATTCCACTGGTGGAGGTACAATTCCAGGTATTAATGAATATATATTTCATCTTTCTTTCTTTCCCAAGGAAATATCTGAATCATTAAGCATGAATATATAGCTATTGCAGATGGCTACTAAAAGTTGCTACTTACTAGTTTTGAACTAGTTGAAGTTCGTGCACAGAGTAAACCTGTGCCAGTTCTTAAAGTTTCCAAACAAAAGAAAAGTTTTCCCTCAAATAAAAGAATCATTAGCTACATATCTGGTATGTATAGAAAAATCTTGGTATTCCAAAAGGTAACTACAAGCTTAGGCAAAAATCTTCTGCCAAATTGCAATATTTATGAATAGTGAATGAAAGGTAGCTTAGTTATCCATCATCCACAAAGGCTTTTAGGTTTGGGTAGAGAGCAGTTTTAGTAAAAGAGGGTTTCATTTATAAAGTAATAAATTAAAAGTAATTAATTTCTGATTTTTCTTTTACTTCTCAAAAAGAATAAACCATTTTTATTTAAAATAATTGCTGGTATTGGTGATTCTGTATATATCAATAGATGTACACTCCTTTCATTTTTTCCTAAGTATACAAAATGGCAAATTTCATTCCTTTTCAAAATTTAATTGGAATAAGTGCATGCTTAAAGTTAGGCACCTATTTCAACTGTAAAGTAAGGGAAAACATAGGAAAAAAGACTTATCTAGGTGGTTTATATAAAACCGAAGCTGGGTCCATCAGCTAAGAATTAGACATGCTAGCCTTTATGCATGGCAATACTTCAATCTGAGTATAAAATGGGGAAAAATTATTAAAACAAAATTAATCTATTATAATCTTGTTAGCTTTTCTATATAACTAAATATTTTGAAATATTCTTACCATTTAAGTAAGTAATAATAAATGAGAGATGAATATAGCTTACTGATGTAAGAGGTTATTGAGGTGTGAAAATGCTACCATCTCTTTGTTCCAATGGCAAACAAAGTATCTTGCACACCATAACTTATGTCATTCGCTCACGTGTAAAACATTTTTATATTATTTATTCATAAATGTGGTCCACGTACAGGGTTTCCATATTATTTTGTTGAAGTGAAGTACAAATTATTGTCCGAAGTTCAGGACATTATAGAATAATGCACTAAAGCATAAATTCATCTTGAGAATGCATATATAGATTTTATATTTTAAGATACTGACAATGGACCTTAATTAGCTGTAAATACTTCTTTGAAAGAGTAATGTAATGCAAACCATTTGATTTATTATAAATGTAATTGCAAAACATTATACAGGCTGGATCATTTAAGTTCAGACTGTATTATATCTCCAAAACTAAGCATGGTAGAAAGAAAGGTTTTGAATAAAAGTTGCTTGATATTATAGGGAAACTAAATGCCATTAGTTGTGTTTTATTTGGAGGACATAACATCTTCCAAATAGAACATAACTAATGGCATTTACTACATACAATATCAAGAAACTTTTACCAAAGACATTTCTTTCTACAACGCTTAGTTTTAGAGATATTGTACAGTCTCAACTTAAATGGTCCTCCCTGTGTATACAAGTCAAGCTATTACAATTATATTTAAATATAATAATGCATTTGGTTGAATAAATTTACCATCTCTTTCTTTCATCTCTCTGCAGTAAAGGTAATTTAAAGAGAAGGTTCAAGTAGTGATTTTATTTATTTCTAAGTTACAATAAATTTTGATGCTAACAGTAAATGAATTTCTATCTGATAATTATTTGGTCACAGCTATATATAGGCCAAGATTGGAAAGTTAAATCAGGTTTTAAAAATTCACTCCCATGGCTGCGCCTCCAGTTATAAATCTTTGGCTTTTCATGTCAATATTTTAAGTATGCTTATGTAAAAGCTCAGAAATAAAAAGTACTTGATTACTTTGCAAGTCAACTTAAAAGTATGATCTTGTAGAGTAATTGAAGGTTCACAGAGATACATAAATCAAATGAGAAAGTTAACTGCATATTCAGTTATGTCATCAGGTAGAGAGCATTCACATGGAAAGGTGAAATTGTGGTTCATGTTTCAATCATCTGCTCCAACTTCCCAATAAGTAAATTTCTCAAAAAGTACAATATTCAAAATTTTCAGACATTCCACTTTAATAACAAAGGTTAAGTGCAAGATCAATTTAGAATATTCCAGGCATCTGCTACAAGTTTTCTTTGTCCTCAGTTAACTTTGTTTTTATACGGCTTACAAATGATTCTGTTCTTGTAGACATAGTTTTATTCATTTTATTTTTCCTCCATGACAAGGATGGTTATAGTTCTTCTTTACTTAGACAAGATATGATGCAAATTAAAAATATCACTATTATTTTTCTGCTAAATAGCCCTCACATTTTTAAAAAGGTTTCAAATATCAGTACTTTCTTTGCTTTATTACCTATAAAAGATATCAGGCAGTTTTTAATTAATGGATCCATAGTAGATTTCGAGTGAACCAGTTCCTCATCTCTCCCTTCCCTCCAAAACTACTAATTAACAAGATGAAACATGCAACAGGACTGGACTGATGGGGTTCTTGCATCAGTCTCATGATTTGTTCTTGTGAACTGCCAGAGCAGGCTCAGCCTCAAGAAGAAGTCTGGTGTAAATGTGTGTCTCTTTGTCTTGTTTGTAGTGTTAAGCTGTAATGTACATGTTAAGTGTAAAAATGTAAGCATTAAACTGTGGCAGTAAATTTGCAGGGATTCGTAACTTAATGAGTTTAATATCTCTGTAATATTTCATAATATGTTGTGTTTTTGTTCTTCTGTGCAAAATCTCTAATTTAATTTTTGTTGGTATTCTCAATGAGCAGGAATGACTTGGCGAAGAATGCTTCCAACAAGTTTGTTTGCTCATCTTTCTTGACAAAAATATGAGGGTAAAAACCAAGCACAAAAACAAAAATGAAGAAAAGAAACAAAAAGCAGCATATAATGTTACATTAAACAGTTTATAAAGATATCAGAAGAAATGCTCTCAAAATTCATTTGTGGTTTCTGGAATTTTCTCTTCTCGATTTTTTGCTTAATGGCAACCACTAAAGAAGCATTTGTTATTCATTCAAAGTACAGGTGCTTGGCCGAATTGTTTGAAATGGCAAAAGATAACAAGTATTCCTTTTAACATATGGGGTGACAGAAACCTATATTACAACACTTATATTTATTTTATAACTATTTTGAAACCTTTAGATACATATCCAATTTGATATTTCTTGTAACATTACAATTAGATATGGAACAACTATTAATAAAAAGAGCAATAGAAGAGCCAATTATGATTCAACATTATTGGAATATGAGCTTTAAATCACACCACTACAGATTTGTTGCCCTTTTGTAAATACAGTTTCCTCTGATATCTTTAAAAACTATGTAGTTGTATCCATCATTTAGAATTCTTTTACTCATCTGTGAAAATTTGAACTTAAAACATATTCAAACTCTAGATAAGGGGAAATTGAAAAATATAAAAAACCACTTCATTCAGCTTAATTTAACCAGAGAGAGGATTTTTATTACATATGAAGTATGGGAAAATTCATTATTTTTATGGGACTTTAATGACAGTTCAGAAACCCTCCCCCCCCCCCCCGCAAAAAAAAAAAGGAATAAAAAGGTATATGAGTAAGCACCATAATAGTTTAATAATTTTTATTAAGGTCTTTAATTTAGGACACAAAACTAATCTGAATATTATCACTCCAGCACTATTTCTTGCAACAGCACACTGGAGACACAACTTCAATATAGATTTTATTTAAAGATGAGTCAGAATTGTTACACTACATCACTTAAGTTTACTCACTTAACATGCTTCGGGAAACAGTTGTTCCCATCCTCAGAAGCTAATCCGACTGGCCCGTGTTGTTGGTGTTTCCGTTTTGTGGACTGGATACTGTGGTGGCATCTTGTGGTGGTGAAATGTACTTCCATAGAGGATTTGGTGGCGGCAAATCAAAATTCATTAGATGTGTGTTGTGTTTCAGAATGGTGATCTTCTCCCATGCATCTAATTCGGCTGCAAATTTGGCTGGTTTGACTAATGTAATATTGGGTTTTATGTTGTGATTAGTGATCCAAAAATGGTGTGAAACTGCAGATTTGTCCATTTGTTTGTATTTGATACATCTCATGTGCTCCTCTAGCCTAGTTTCTAGGCTTCTTTTTGTCTTACCTATGTATACTTTATTGCAATCTGAACAATTGATTTTATAGATTCCAGCTTTTTTGTCTTGTGGGATGGGGTCTTTTAACTTGTTACAAAGTAATTTCTCTATGTTAAATTTGTTCTGTGGAGCTAGGCTGATGTTGTGTTTCATGAAAATCTTCTTAAATATTACATTATTACATTATTACAATATTACAATATTACATTAGTCAAACCAGCCAAATTTGCAGCCGAATTAGATGCATGGGAGAAGATCACCATTCTGAAACACAACACACATCTAATGAATTTTGATTTGCCGCCACCAAATCCTCTATGGAAGTACATTTCACCACCACAAGATGCCACCACAGTATCCAGTCCACAAAACGGAAACACCAACAACACGGGCCAGTCGGATTAGCTTCTGAGGATGGGAACAACCGTTTCCCGAAACATGTTAAGTGAGTAAACTTAAGTGATGTAGTGTAACAATTCCAACTTACCTTTAAATAAATTCAATACACATCACTGTTTCTAGCTTCTTTTCATTACAATATCAACGTAGTTCAATATAGATGTTATTATAGAGCACAAATTATTCAGCCATGATTAAGTGCCTTTATGTGGATATAAATATCTTCTTTGTTTTTGTTTCTTATCATTTTTTAATTGGGTGTTATCCTGTTTTAGAACCTAAATACTTTTCTTAGTCTATACCATTCACTCCCCTTATTTAACAATGAAGTTAAGCATAGCAGCACTGTCATCTGCAGACTGAATTGAGCAGTGTAGCACAAGCATATAAATGTTAAGTTGCTTTCTGTATACAGATATAGAAATGACAAAGAAATAACTCCAAACTGTTAATTAAAAATTCTAAATGTTCTCTCTCAGAATATTGTGCAATTGACATCAACATAAAAGCATAGAATACCTATCAGATGAACGTTTTCTGCCTAGGCCCTTGCAGTATGCTATAACTTGCAAGCCTTTAAACCTTCAAAAAGCATTTTGCATAGAAGGTAAGAGTTTGAAATGTGTACTTACATATGTGAAGTTTTATATATACAAGCTTAAAGGACATTTTTTTGTAATTTTAATTTAATAAATTCACATGCAAAGTTAAAATTTTATATGCAAGATCTTGAATTTAGCTTAAATTGGTACAACACCAAGTGGAGTTTGTGTTTATGATTTTTAGGTTTGTTTTCAAAAATATCCAAGTAAATTTTACCAAGATACTGCACTACTTCTGGCTTAAGAAATTCAACTTTATGCATACATTTATTTTATTAAGTTAAAAATTAAAGCACTAAAGCTGAGGAGATTTATGGGCATTGTAGATCATTAAGTTAAGAAATTCTAAAGTGAATGGTGAAAACGTCTGTATAAAGGTATTTTGCCTTTGGAAAGGCATTTAAATGGTTTAAATATCCATTCTTAGTATGCTAATATATATCCTTTCATCTGTAGGCAATTCCAATGTGCAAATTAAATTCCTTTACAATAGAAAGATTGGGTATTAGGAACGAAATTAGTTGACCCAGAGCTGCAAGTTGTAAATAACAATATTCCAGAGTGTTGTTGTTTTCTTTAATATCTTATTGAAAGCAATGAATTGAAATTGTTATATAGTATGCTTTGTAAGACAACCTTTTGTTTAAAGTATGGCAGGACAGGAACATGCATTCCAACAATATTTTCATAATTTTTAACTAAGACTTCTCTACTGCTCTTCATTATTCTTGAGGTTTGATTTTGTATTAACATCTACATTATATGTAAGCTCACAGATTGAGTTAATGTCAAAGGTTAAGTTGCTTTAAGTTGAATTTTCTGAACCAAAATTCTTATGTTATTGCATTAATGCTAACCATTTAGTACAAGCTGTTACCTGTGTAGAGAACAGACTCTTAATGACTATCGGACTGGGTTCTGCTATTACAAAAATTAGTTTCTGAGCGCAACTAAAATTGGCTTTTTTTCAAAGGTGGAGAGAAAGAAGAGAAAATTCTTTGGTCATGCCAACCCTCAACTTTCATAACCTCAGACATCATCTTCTGGATATACAAGAGTCATTTTAAAAGTTCTGGACACTAAAACAGAAGTAAAGAAAATAATTTATTTTAATAAAATACCTTTACAGGCCTTCAGTATAATCTCCATTCTTGCTTATGACAGCTTCCCAACATTTTGGCAAATTCTGAATTCCGGATAGGGCATGTTTATTGTTGAGCTGTCTGATTACTTGGGTCACCTCACTGGAAGCGTCATCAACTGCATCAAAACATTTTCCATGGAGTGGTTCCTTCAATTTGGGAAACAAATCAAAGTCTGGTGGGCTCATATCAGGACTGTATGGTGGTGGAGAAGCATTTCCACATCCATATTTGTTGGCGTTCTCTTGCTGGTAGGGTAATATGCGGCCTTGCATTATCGTGCAAAATGAGGACAGTAGCCTTCTTTGACAAATTTTTGGACGTAAAACATTTTGCAGAAACAGCTTGTAGTATGCACCTGTTACATACATTCCCTGAGGCACTCTATTTGAGCTATGATTCTATTCATGTCATATGCAAAGATCATCACCAGTTTCACCTTTGATTGTTGGCGGCGGAATTTTTTCAGGTGTGGAGAGTTGGAACTTTTCCTTGTAACGACTGAGACTTCAGTTCTGGCTCAAAATCTTGTATCCAGATTTCATAAAGTGCAACAATCCTTTTCAGAAACTGTTCTCCTTCTGTTCGATAACGTTGAAGCAATTCTATGATTCTTTTGTGACCTACCTTCTGCTCTTCACTCAGATCATCAGAAGCCATCTGGCAGCAACTTTTTCATCTTTAACTTTTCAGTAATGTCTGAAGTGACAGACATTCTGGCCTCATATGCAATTTCCTCACATGTTTTTCGTCGATCCTCTCTCAAAATGCCATTAACAATAATGTAATAGGTTAGTCTGTTGTAGTTGATGGCCTTCCACTTCTTGGATTGTCCTCAATGCTTACCTGACCTTCATGGAAACGAGCAGACCACTGGATACCGAGCTGTTCCCATACACCTCTCTCAAAGTGTTGTAAATTTAAGTTGGGTTATTTCCATGTAGGGATTCGATTTTGATGTAGGAACGCTGGTCACTACGTGTAATCCGACCTGACTTGGTTTCAGTTTCCATTTTATAAATGAATTACTCATGACACAGCCACGCGAACCAACAAACACACATACAACCATCAAGTCTCTGATTCATAACTGACATAAATTTCAACTTGATCATGCCACCATAATGGTCGCGCATGCACCATGTGCAGGGCTTTTGAAATGACCCTCATATTTGTAAAGCAGTGCTTGTAAAGTACCTATATGAATAGAAAAATGAATTACTAACAAGAATATTGGCTGCTGCAGCTCTTTTTGCCTTCCATGAAATATCTTTGTACATTAAAAGAGTATAAGTTCCATTTATTAATAGTACGCCTGCATTAACATTAGACACCACTGCTTTCCCTTTGGTAGGTGGATAGAGAAAAAGTTTGTACTCAATAACTGATACTGTGATATTAGGTTATGGACAGTTGTATTCCAGACGAAGTCTAAGAGAATTTAGGACACCTCTGTCTTTCTGGTTATACCTTAAAAATTCATTGGTTTTATGGTAGCTGGCAGCAGAGGATGGCTAATTTGTTGCTGGGATTAACCTCACTGTTGGCTAGTTTATTTAAACTATGAGTTTTCATATATTTCATAATTCTCATAATAAATATAAAAGTACAAGGGTAATTTGGAAGGTAAGTTCTGTTGATTGTTTAAAGGAATGCTATTTCATTTTTGAACTTTGATTATGCACAAGTGAAAATTTAACTGTTAAATTATTTTTCAACATTATTTCTGTTTACATTCAAGCATTTGTTGCACCCTTTTGCAGGCTTTAAAATTCCCTATGCATAGAACTCTTGCCTGTGGTTGTATCCATCTTATGATGCTGCCCTTGAGCTTCCCAAGCCAGCATGACCCAAGTCATTTCTTCGTTGTTTGGGAACAGGTGACAGTTGATCAGAGCCAAGTCAGGGCTACTCACTAGATTAAAAACCTTCTACTTTAAGGGCGGCGTGCCGCAACCTGAAGTAAGTTCTACTTTCGTAGTAAACTATTATTCAAGTCAACACTCAGCGACTTCCATGCGAGAGTAAACCACTTCCGAATAATTTTACTCTTTCAGATATTCCCAGATTAAATTACCGCAGAAGTAAAGCACCGTCATATAGTATGTTACTACGGAATTAAATAAATATAGGTTAGAATTTTCCCTTGCGACCTGGTTGGAGTATCTAACCTGTCGATTGAACTAGAATACCGTATCGCAGAGGTGCCGAAAACGTGACTCGCGAGTTGTTTTGACTCGTAGGCGCCGTTCCCTCTCTGCAATCGTCCCTTTGTTTTTCACATGCTGCTGAGAAATGCAGTGCGTGTTGCATATTTGGTGACTCGCGGAAGGAAGTCGTTTTCGCCACCCTTGCCGTATCGTATTTGGAGGAAGATATTTTTGAGTGTTCATGGACTATGTAGATTACATTGATGATCTCGATGAAAAAACAGCGATTACTTAGGTTACATTGATTTCGTCGAAAAAAAACAAACAATGGGAATGCGATAGTGGTATGCGAGAACATATGATACTACTTATACAGAGAGAGAGGGAGAGAGAGAGAAAGAGAAAGTTCAATGAGCATTTCGGTATTAGGAAAGAATCTTATACACGCCTTTTGAACCTTTCACGAAACTCAGACACACATTCAGCTCTATAATCCAAACTGCAATTATTGTTGTGTGTCTTATCAGTGTTTTGTACCGGAATATTTAAGAAACTTGAGCCGGCATTACGATGGATTTAACGTAATGTCTATATGTATATGAAGATATTTAGAATTGACTTAACGCGATGTAACTTAAAAGTTTGGCAATGTCAAAATTTTCCTTCCCCTTACGTCAAGCTTAATTTCACATGGTAATTAGAACCAATCGGCACTAGCTCGTAATAAAATAACTATCAATCAAGAGTCATTCCCATTACTTTAGTATTAGTATTAACATTCCCATTACGTTAAGTGCATGCCAATTATGTCTTTAGTTTACCAGCATTTTCGTGTCACGTTAAAGTAAAGTTCATGTAATCCCGATATTACAGGCGATCTTATAAATACACCACGCTGGCCGTGTATTTCATTGCGTTGTTAGAGCCCTTTTGAGGTTAAGAGCAATGTACTACACATATAAATATACACGAGTGTTCAGAAAATAAAAAAGCAGTTCTTGTTCACTTTTACAGATTTCCCACACATTGTGTGTGGAATTGACTGCACGCATGTTACTACTTTGTACTCATCCGTTAGGTATATGGTGAACTTTTCCGAAATCAGAAAGGGTATTTCTCTATCAACACGCAAGTGATCTGCGATGCAAAATGAAGATTAGAAACATTGTTTCTAGAATTTTAAGCTGCTTTTCAGTACGTTTCCCGTCGCTCGAATTATTAAATTGTCAATCACGACTTTCCAGCATCTTTATATGGCTTTTTTGCATTACTTTGGTCTTCATTGAAAACGTTAATAAAATTGGTCTTCATTGAAAACGTTAATAAAAGTACCTCCCTTGAATATAACTCTAACCTAACCTCCCGTATATCAGAAACGTAAAATACTAATAAACCTAAAATAAAAAGTAATTAGGAACGCACGCTGCAAGCGTTGGCGGTATCTCACCGGCTTTTAAGACCAACGTAATCCAGGCTACCTTGCGTTTTGTATACTCATATTTGTTTAAATGGATTTTCTTTATTTCTACCAACAAACATTTTCTCTCTTTCGCTGATGTTTCTCCCCTTTTCTTATCGTACATAACCTTATTCATGATCGCACCAAGTAAATCACGCAAACAAAACAATACCTCCGGGAGTAATGAGCTCTTACTTCCGTAGTCGAAACTAAAAGAGTAAGTTGTAATTGAACTCTCCAACATTACTTCTGGAGCAACCTACTTTACTTTAGTAAACGTTACTTCTGAAGCAATTTACTCAACATGGTGCACGCCTCCCAAACTGTTCCAGGAGATTTGAAGATGTGCAACAGTATGTGGTTGAGCATTATCATGGAAAGAAACAAGGTAACAACAAGGACAGAACCCAACATGCCACGTGATTGTTCTGAATTGCTTGCCTAAGATTGGTTAGTACGCAACAGAGTTTATTATTGTGCCTTGTTTATTAACACCACTAACAATGCACCTTGCTTCTCTCAAAAAAAGTAACCCTGAGTTTCTTTGTTGAAAATATTTGTAGGTACTCTTGTGGTTTAGTAGAGACTTGGTGTGACCCATGCCATTGACTGTAGTTTTGTTTTGAAGTTAATATACCAAACTGGTGTTTCATCTCCCATGACAATCTGGTTGTAAAAGCTTTCACATCTACTCTTGAGCTTTATAGGAAAGTCTGTGTTGCTCCCATCCTCATGGTTTTTTTTTGGCCTCAGACAGAATTTTTGGCATCCACTGAGCACAAAACTTGCAATAGGTACTTAAACCTTTGTGTCACCACTTCACACAAAATAGTCTTATTGATTTGTGAAACATACTCAGAGGCTCTAAAATTGTGAAATGACAATTTTCTTACCACATCATTCACATTTGCAAGAAGTTCATTATCCACAACAGACTGTTGCCCAATTCGTTCTTCATTGAATGTTAATTTTTCATCATGAATGTTCATGGAATTGATGACACCAATGTTGAACAATACTCTTACTTATAATGTTCCTGTACCTGCAATAATCTGCATTTATTTTTTGTTTTTGTTGCCCACAGAAACCGTATCACTGAACAAGGCAGGAGCCTCTATTGTTACACACATTTTACAAGCCTTCTTGGTGAATGTAACCTCATACTGACACTACCAGGAGTGTATGAACCAAGCTAATCAGCGAATCAAGAATAGGGCACTATTGCATCTCCTGCTCATGAATGACAAGATCAGAACTGTCTTTCTGAATTGATTAGGGGAACTTATAATCCCCATTAGTTTAAAATTTGCTGAAGCATTTATATAGAAGAAAAGTCTCCAATGAATCAGTCATTACTCATTTGTCCTATAGGTCAGAGGAGGCTTTAGAAAAATTATCAGAGAAAGAGCTAGGGGCATCACTGAATGCAGCAGAAATATAATAGAAACGTTAAATAACCTCTATGGACAACACTCCAATGTCCTCTTAAAATTATGTGAAGCACTGAAAATTACAGTATTCTTTTAGTTGTTTATTTTATATTTAATTTCTCAAAATATTATTTTAAGAGCCATGATGCTTAGAAGTGTCCATATCCGAAGATATAATTACTCATCTTCAAGGAAAACTTAAGTAAGTCACAATATAGTACTCATCTATATACTTATACTTTGCGCTAACAAGAAAGTTGCATAGCTGATTTCCAATAACTTTCTGACAGACATCCTTAGTTGCATAGTCTCTATTCTGTATCCTCTCTTTTACTGTTAATTAGTTAATCAGATTGTGGAATTCTGCGATTGCGAAACTGCAGGCTCTTCTGTTGATGAATATGTGGTCAATGTAACACTTAGACAAATGGTCTTAATTGTGCAATCTCTTTCCTGTATCAGCTACTGGGGTAATTTGTTGATGTGATTACATGTGTGTAGTTACCTTTCTCTGACATATGTTTTGATTCTCTTTCTTTTATTATGTGAAGCTTTGAGTCATAACATTAAGTATCTAATCTGGTATTTACCTGGCAACTGACGGAAATCATGAATAACTGCAGTCAGTTTGGATAGTACAGGACTTTAACCTAGAACCTCCCAAATCCAAGCCACAAATTCTACCACCTGAGGCATCCTATTCAATGTACTCATTTGTTACATCATCTTTAGTTTAGTACTGTTTTTATTCCTTTACTATTTAACACTACTGATCAACAAGATAAGTTTGCTGGATACTAGTTTATTGCTATATTTCAATAAGAAGTATGATGTAATTTTCTCATATAGCTAATGATGTAACTACTATTAGTAAACAGATTAATAATGGTCTATCTACACTAGAATGATAGACAATGGTGGAATTAAAACTTTATTTACTAAATAGTCTAAATACTAAATAATGTGTATGTTCCATTCTCCTCCTTTGCACTCTCTAAATTTGACATTTAGTCAATTGGTTTCTGCTAACTATAATGGCTTCAGGTACTTAATGACACTTTGGTGATATGTAGTTTCCTTTACATCATAGTAAATGTATTTTATTGTATATTAATTAATTTATGAAAGTTAAATTCTTTTAATGTATGCTTTAATGAGGTTTGATTTTTATAAACATGTTAAAATACGGGTTAGCCAAATGATTCATATCTTTTACATCTCCATTTAATACACTATGTGCTATGTCAGTTTAACACTCACACATCATAGTATAAATGCCATGATGCAGGGACAGTACAACTTGGTGCTTAATATTAGTCAGTTCTAAAACTTTAGAAATAAAAGAGAATAATTTTGTTCATTACATTAAATTATTTTTAGGAAAATGCCAGTAACTTCATTCAGAAAGGCTGCTCCCTAGGAATTTTTAAAAGTTTGCATAGTTGTTATTAATTACTTCATTGTACTGAAAATTATTTTCATGTATATATGCTAACATAAAATGCATGTTAAAAAAATCTCTAGAACTCTAAGAACTGCTTAATGTGGTGTAACACAATGGAAAACATAATGTGATGGACATTTGTAAGATGGGGACAACATAAATAGCAGTAATTTAAGCTATTACTTATGAAGCAAATAAACATGTAATACACTATACTATAACTGAAATAAGTTGAATCTTTTGCATAGGCACATCCAGGGAGGGACATTGCTCCCCTTAAGAAAAAATATGTAATTTATTATGCTTAAGGTTATGGTCTTGCTTTGCTTTGGTAAAATCAAAACCAAAACCTTTATTTCTACCCTATTTACTTAAACCAGATGAACATGTATTTGTTTAGAGGTGGGAGTGAATTTATCTTAGCAGTGGATATATCTCAAAAGATGTTCCCTAACTTGAGAAAAAAAGATTCAAATAGACTGAAACAAATATACTTTACATTCATAGTAAACAACTTCTAAATAAGAATTAAGCTCCAAAACAATAGGAGATAAAACTTGCAATAAAACTGAGTAACAAACTACTTAAGTTTTTTATTTAAGTTTAAGATTCAAAAGGCATGTATATTTTATAATTATGTAAACTTATAGGCATGTAATTTTATAAATCTTTAGAAATCATAAGTTTTCTCAAAATTTAAATTGATGTTTACATCCAAAGGATGATACGTGGATCACTTATATGATGTTTGAAAATCTAGAAAGGTAAAATGCTCTATTACTGACTGCATTCTACTCATTGGTAAGCTATGTTTCAAAATGCATTAGTCTCTTCCTAAAGGAAACCTGAATCTGCCTCTGATTTTCTGTAATAAGCACAGTACACAGCTTAATTTATTTGCATTATTACTAAAGAATGATATGAAATGGTCTGTAACTTTCAGTGCAGCATCAATAGCTCTCTAAGCTTTCACAGGTTCATTTATATTCAAGAATTTTGATGCCGGGTTCAACTTATTTCATTTATCGTACAGCCATAAAATAACGAACAGGCACAAGAAACATGAAATGAGGTACGGGAACATTTTTAAAATGCTCAAAACTGGCACATCTATTACTGTGGTGTTTTTAGTATCAAATAAATGCTGAAAGTTTTACAGTCTAAGGGAAACATTGAATTGGGTGTACTTTTCTAACGACAAAATAGCGTCTACGCAACCTCTAAAACATTACTTTGCACGGAAAATTCTACTTCATTAGCCTTTATACTGACAATCTGACAATACACCCTGCCCTTCACTGCCACAGTGAGTATATTTCTTCTAGATAATGATAGTAAAAACTACTACCCACAGGCTTACCAACCAATCAACTGGCTACGTCGCATGTCTAAACATATTACTGAGTTCAAATCAATCAACTAAAACCTGCTGCAATAAAAAACAAACTTGCCTTCCATACCTTTGAGTTTTTTCTTAGGCACTGAAACAAAAGGGTTAGTGATATAAATGTCTGTGTTTAGACTCGTGATACATACAACACTCTATAATGTGTGTAAAAATATGGGAAACAAAATGAAGAATCACCAGTAAAGTGAATCCATTTATATTAATTATCACTTTTCTGCATGTGCTATCATGGTGAATTAGTTTGCAGTGCAGCAGTATCATTTGAGTCTCATTCACACTACAGAAGTTGAAGGTTGATGTCATAAATTAGCATCTGAAACTACTAATAAGATGTTAAAACATACACTTCCTTGAATTAAGGCCATAAATGTAATGAAACTTGCTAAACATTTTAGTGGCCTACTTTTACCTGCACAGTAGTATGCCTGTTTACTCTCCTTGCCACAATAAACTTTCTTTTTGGTTATAAACATAATAATGTGAAATACTGCATTTTAAGAGCAGGATGATCAATAAATATAAAATATGTTTTAAAAATGTAACAAGGTAATTCTCAAAATAAAATTAATTAAATGTAATATATGTATAGTGCCTATTAAATAAAATGAAACATCCTTTCATTTTTTCTCTGAAAAGTACCATACTCAGCTACATATATTTATTAACCTATAGAGAACATCTACAATTTATTTCAAATCTTGTTTCATTACAATTATTTCCAATGCAGGTAGAGTGCATGACCAGCATAGGATGTAATCTAGGCTAGAACATTCCTATATTTCCCTATTTTATTTATCTCATCTGTCTGCTAAGATTTAATTAATACTTTAAGGGTCACTATTCTGAGTTTTTGGCAAAAAGTAGTCAAAAAACTGAAATGGAGCCATTCATTGAACTTTAAAAAGTCAGTCAATTTCCTTTGTATTTGGTATTCTCCTTCTATATAGCAAACACATTTAAATTGTTTTGCCCTAGGTCAGGGTATTTCACATATTGGATAGATCTAGTAATGAATTTCAGCATGCACATTAAATACACTCCATATTTAACAGAACTTACCATGAAAGTTGCAAGTTTTCAATTGTTTTCAGTTTTGTTTTCGTGAAGTGAATAAGTAAGAAACAATTTTTAAAAAAAACTAGACAAAATTTGTAAAACCAAAATGTTCAGTAACTTAAGCATTACAAGCAAAGTTAATAATTTTATACTAATATTTCATTGTAAGGTTGTAAAGTGCTCTAATACATGTTTATCATTGTTCCATATCATCATCTAATGCATTTGGAACTTACCTACATATTAGAAAGTAAGTTTTCCGCATTAATTATTTAAAATCTTTATTAAAAAGCTTAAAGTAATGATCCAGTTAGTTAAAATTTGGTATACTTCTTATTGACATGCACTGAAATATCATTGAAAGCTTTAAAAATTACATCAATAAGCAAGAAAATTTAAAACTGCAGTACCACTGTTCCTCTAAAACTTTTCATTTGTTGAATTATGATATTTAACTATTTGTATTTTATAAGCAACATAATGCTGAATGGAGAGAAATTATCAATATGAAGCAATGTTTTAGCAAAAAAGCTATTAAATCAGTAGCAACATCAAACTGCTGAAATCAAGCTATAGAACTTGGGGAAAAAACTATGTCCAAAAGTTCATGAACTTCAATATCTCAGAAGACGAATACTTGATCTTGAACTTGATGAGGCCTTCTCAAAAAAGTTACATGGAGCATTGAATACATGAAATCTACAGTGACATTAGCTGATAAATTGGCTGATGATTCAGGCAGTGACCTGCAAAACATTAGTGCCTACAATGCTTAGATAAGAAAAGCAGAAGTGTGTTAGATTTGGGTAATTTTCTCCAATGATATGACATTATACACGATAACTGATTTTATATTCAATTTGGTTTCATTCTGATCTTTCAAAAATTGCTTTGAACTATTTTAATTCCCAAATCCTTACGAGGCTTCAGTACCTACAAATACTGATAATTCACTAAATGTTTTTGTCTCAGCTACTGCCCATACCATAGCCAATGGTGCTTTACTAAACCAGCTTTTTCATAGGTACACCCATAATTTATGAAGAAATTTCTTAAACCTTAAACATACTTATTTTTCTGTATATGCTATATGAAATTTACCAATTTTTGTTTATAATGATTTTTATACTTGGTGCAGAAAAACATGTACAGAAAATTATAGAGTAGAATGGCAGTACCAAAATAAGAATTTTGAGGATAGGAATAAGGGGTTGCAGAAGCTTTTTTACCATGCTACATGTGTCCACATTAAATCCATGATGTTAGAATCTTCAATTGTGAAACCTGTTTGTGTGTGTCAGATGTAAACAAAACACCCTCTTGAACAGTAGTTAGTCACTGTTACTAGGTGTGTCTAAAGTTCATTACCATATTTGTGTTGTTAAGTCTACTCGTAGGCACAGTAATGTTTTGTTATATTTGGGTGTGCTAAACGACGACACTAGATTTACATGAACACATTCATTATTACTTGATCTACAACAGTACATGTTGTAACAGGGAGGAAGTAGCCAAGAACAGGATGTGATGTCAGTCACAGGCTTCTATGCATACAACAGGTAATACAGAATGCTTATCTTGTTCAGTACAGAGAGTATATATGTATATTTAATGGTTAGTTTCTCATTGTGTACCAAGTCATTACTCATTAGTTGAGACAGTATGTACACACTTGACATGTGAGTTACATTTCATTTTGACTGGCAAATGAAAATGTATCATAAGGTCACAATATGGAGTACCTAATATAAATGTTAAATGGCTGGAAAAAGTTTATGAGATGGATGTGGAGGCAAAAATGATGTATGATATAGAAATATGGGGATTAGACAGAGGATGGGAAAGTATAGATGAGGTGCACAGGATGTTTTGTAGAGAAATGCTAGGGCTACCGAAGGCAATTGTAAGACAGGTAGCACAAGTATAGATGGGTGTGGCGACTAAGGGGAAGATGATGGAAAGAGCTTTGAAAGTTTGGTTCAGAACTTTAAATCTAGGAAAAAGTGATGTGTTAAGACAATGTATAGAATAACAAGAGAATAGTTTAATGAATGATGGTTGGGTAAGTAATTTATGGAACATTTTGGAGAAAAATGGGTTAGGAGACATGTGGAGAAGGAGAGAAAATAACATGAAAAATCTTTTGGAAAAAGGCAAGGAAAAGACTGGAAGATATAGCAATACAAAACATGTTCAATGAGATTGCCAAAAAGAGCTCATTAGTTTGTTATAGGCCAATGAAAAATACATGGGGTAGGGAAAAATATATAGACATAGTAAATAAAGAAGAGAGAGAATCTATTGCATGGGTAAGAACCGGAGCATGGAGGCTAAGAGGGTTAAGACAGGCTATTCCTCAAAACCAATGTCTGATATGTGGTGGTAATGAAGACATTGAACACACAGTATTTAAGTGCCAAGGTACAAAAAATTGGAGAAGAGAATTTATCAAAAAGAAGTGGTTGAAGGGGGATAGAAATACACTTATAATCGAAATGATGTGCAAGGACACTAGGGGCATTGGACAGTTTTTGTGTAAAGTCAAAAGTAAATGGCTTTGGACAGTGGATAGAGAAAAGTAAGAGGTAGTGTATTTTACTTTGAATGGAAAACGATGGTGAATGTGTGATGGTAAAGTAATTAATAAGTGACAAGTGAAAAACAAGTGGAAATGGGATGTGAAAAACTGAAGCAAGATAATTTATTGATGGGAAATGTAAAATGTAGATAAACTGTAGTGATTGTATACAGAATGAGTTGCCAGGGTTCAAAGTTCAGTAGACAATCGAACTGTAAATCTGTTAGCACAATGAATAACCTTATAATACTTAGTTTGATACTGCCTTTCTACTCTACACTTTCCTGCACAGTAAGTGTGAATCAAGAGATTACATCCTTATCAACTGAAAATGTGTCCTTATTTTACATTTCAGGTAGAAATTTGGGTTAGAAGTAAGATGAAATTACTATCCCAAGATAATTTGCAAATTTTAAAAATAACACAAGATTTATTGTAGAAACAATCAATAATTTATAATTAGCAGTAAATGTACATTATTACATTTTCACATATATTCTTCAGATTTCTTTTCATTTATTTTAAAACTTCTTTTAAGCTTGGTAAATTTTGAAGTATGAGTAAAACATAACGTAGCTTGACATTATAGATACATAATGACACCATATAGTTCTCTTTGCTTTCCATATTTCAAGCACTTTTTGTAAACAATATAACATAGAGCTCATAACCACATAAGAAGTATTGCTTTTGCACCAGCTTTTCACAAAAAATAAAGCAAAGCACCACATATGCCATCTAGTGCTATAATAAACCATTATATTGAGTGTCAATGACAAAATTAATTTGATGTAGTACATTTCACAAATTCATCGAGTCTGAGTTATCTTGAAATAATGCTTCATTACCTTTTAAAAATGCAATTTCACAATATTCCACAGAAGTTTGAATCTGCAGGCTCAGTATAAATGAAAAGAAATAAATCAAGGCTTTCATTTTTAACAGAAGAGAAAAATTAAACTGACAAATAACCTTAAGCATTATCTTGATGAAATCTAATACATAAATCTGGATCTGTTCATTTAAAAAAGAATGCAATTGGTGTCCTCTGTGCATAAAATAATGTGTTTTTTTAAAACTTAAATTACATTAGTTTACCATCAGATGTGCCAGAGTACCATATAGTCAGCAATTTATTCATTGGTAAATAAATATTTAACTTACAAACAACTTCTTTTGTAAAATGAAACAAAAAGTATCACTGTGTTCAAACTTATTTGCTATGAAGCAGGATATGTTTTGATGGTATCTATTTAACACAAAGAGAATGAAAATTGTAACACTTTCAGGTAAGAGTTACACAATGGAGCTGAATTGACCACCTATACCTCAGGATCACCTAGTCAACCTTTGCCTAAGATATTAAGTTGCCCTAAATTTGTTTAACTCATATACTTATGAAATATTATAGCAGATCTCTAAAGGAAATGTACCTTCACACACTAATCAAGTTTTCTATGTAAGTTTTAGATCTATATAACACATTCTATCTATTATCAATAAAGTTAAGAGACAGCAATCATAACAAAAAGCTTATTTCATCTAATAATCATTTCTCATTTGTCAAATGATAACAAGTCTGTTGCTACTGCTTTGCCATGATGGTATATCCAGTTTGGTGAAAATTAGATCAAATGGATTCACTTTACATGCTAATGCAATGATGATATATTCAAAATAATTTATGTTAACTATTACTCTCAAACTAAAATATAACACTCTCACAGGAGTAAATATAGAAGGAGCATAATGTTATAAACAGCATGAAATACAACTCAGCATGTGATATTCGGTTTTTCAATTTGTAAACTTGTCTGTATTTGAGCAGTGTACCATGTTTGTATTCATGTATACTGTAAAATGCTATGAAAGATACAGAAATATCACTTATTATGAAAGAAAAAGGTGAAAAATGATCCAGTATCCACTTACGTATTTAATTCTATTCTTTGTGATGCTTTACTTTAGCAAGTTACTTGTAATGGTTAAACAAAATTTTTAATATGTTATATACACTCAACAAGTACCTATCTATAATCACTTTTTCCGCACTTTGCATCTTAAGGACTGTGTGCCTTTGAAAGGATTTTGTATTTTCACTCCTATAGAATCTGGCATGGAGAGGCACTCTTACTCTGATAAGACAGATTGATAGCTGAATTTACGGCATTTTCAACTTTGGTCCACCTCCTTTTCATTGAATATTTCTGCATCAGTGATGGATCTACACCTGTGAAACCTGCAGAGTAGGGTGAGTTCGGATACTGTTAAGCTATATCTTTTGCTTCTGTTTTGGGCTAATGGGTTCATTTTCTAAGATTGTATAATCTTCCACAAATGTTAAATATTTAAATAGTTTACTTTACAACAGTAACTTAGTGTATTCCTCAGTTGTTGGATTTTTTTTTACACATTTTTCTTTTCTATTTTTGCAGATATGTTTCCCACAGTAACAGCTTAAAAATGAAGTTAAATCTGATTTGTATCTAATTTTTATTTTGGATCATTATAGACAATTGAAAAGGTAATAATACCAATGTCATCAATGTAGTTATAATTTCTCTTTGAACTTAAATTATCTGCAGAAATTTAGTTATCAGTAATATAGCACATATCTAAGATTTTAAACAAAATTACAAAATACGTATCTTATTCTGGACCAGTTTAAAAAACAAATCATTTTCATCATCAGTGCTTTGTTGAGTGGTTTCTTCTAATGATGAGTTTAGATTAGATGTGGCATTGTCCTCTGGTGGTTGACAGATGAACTTTATTATAGAGTCTATTGCTGGAATTTAAAATTTCATGATGGTGTTGCTTTTGTTTAATTATGAAGATCTCTTCCCAGATAGTTAATTCATATGGAATGGTAATCTGTTTGAATAGTCTAATTTATTGTTTAATACTATGGTGGTTTCTCCAAAAGTAGTGTGCTACTGCTGATTTTTCAAACTGTTTGAATTTTATATTCCTCTGATGTTCCTTCAACCAGGTTCGAAGCAATAGCCTCTATCATGAAGTTCATCAACCACTAGAGGATAATGCCACATTTAATTCAAACCATTGAAGATCACCAGTTCACGAAGTGCTGATGATGAAAGTGATTTACTTTCAAACCTAATCCAGAGAAACTGAAAGTATAACTTTAAGTGTAAACAGTTGACTAAATAACATAAGTGGTATACCACTTTACTGTTAATAACAACTTCAGAATTTTAATGACTTTTATAATTTTGTTAATGTTTTCATGTTTACAGAAGTAACTTAGGCTTATTTATCCATACCAAAAGTTTTTATAATTGTGTGTATCATGTTATCTAAGTCAAACGTGAATCATAGTTCACAACAGAATCAGTAATGCAAATGAGAAGATAAAATTGTACAACCTGAGATCTGCAACAATGATATCTGGGAAAATTTGATAACTTACTTCTACAGCCCATTGGGAAGTTAATTACTGATCCTGTTTCTTTATAAAAAACCAAAATGGGGAATATGATTTCTTATAGAAAATCATTCATTGAGAGAACTTTATATTCCATAATTACATACTTCTGTTTCCAAATAACATCGTTATTACTGGCCTGAATAGAAGAAATTTCCACATTTTGTGGGACATGTAGGGACAACAGGGAGGAAGAAATAATTCTAAGATTTTATGAAGTGCAGCCCTAACTTTTATTATTTATGGTTATTGACAGCAACTGCGCTATTTGAAAGAAGAGAATTGACTGAAATTAAATTTCTTCATGCAGCTGAACGTAATATTTTCTTTGATTACAGAAGAACTGAAGATATAAGAAAAGAACTTAGGGAATAAAAGACAGAGAAAATATCAGAACATGTGATGCAGTTATCAAACACCAGAATGGTTGAATGTTTAGAGAGAACAGAAATATTGGAAGATCATAGACAACGACATTGTATTGGCAGGCTGAGGGCAACCCGATGGTGTGTTAGGCGTGTACCTGCCCTAATTAGGGCTTAACCAAGTAGTGACGGGATATGGGGGTTATAGGATGGCGGTGGTTTTTTAGGTGGCGGAGAGAAAGGAGGTAACAAAGTTTGTTCCTCAACGTAACCAATCTTGGTGCAATGGCCCTTGTGCACCGCTGGTGATATTAATTTAGTAATTTAAAAATGTAGGGGTTGTAATTTTGAAGTCCAAGCTACTCTTGAAGGGATTGTATTGGAGTTCAGCCTTAGCTGCTGTTGGAGATACTCTGTTGTTACCGGATATGCCCGCATGCCATGCAGGGAAGCCGGTGACACCTCAAGTGGCGTGTTCTGGGGTTATAATCCCCAAGAGACCAAACGAGGGCGCTCTGATGCTATGGCAACTGGTCATAAAATTTTGTGGCCCGGCACCTAATTTCATCCTCCATGTAAGAAAGAGATGAGGCTTTGTGAAGCAGTCTCACGGGAAAGGAGCAGTTTACAGAATAGATAGCCTGAAGTAGCAGACTGGAATCTGCGGCCATGCCCCAGATCTCGCAGGCATAAAGCAGGACGGGGATTATGAGTGCACGAAAGAGGTGTAACTTAAGAGGGACAGGCATCTCCGACCTCAGCATCGGATACAATGAAGCTGCAGCCCCATGCCCTCGACGCGCGACGTCCCTGATGTGTCCTCCAAAAGTTAGGCCCCTATCTAACTTAAGCCCTAGGTAGGTGATGGCATTTGTCCATTCTATCCTTCTTTTGAGGTAGCTGAATGTGGGGAGGTTTGCGGGAAAGCGGTGCTTGGTAAAGAGAATGGCAAACAATTTAAAGGCCAGAGCAGCCTGACCTTATAATTGTGTAATTTATTATGACGAAAATTGCTATGAAATTATTATATATGACTAGTATTCTTTTATTTTTCTTTCTTTCTTTCTTTCTTCCTTTTTCTTTTTTCTTTATTCAGATAGAGAGAACACGAAAAAGAGAATGGGTATGTATAGCTGATGTACTCTTCTTCAATAGAGCGTAACATTTTAAAAGTAGTCACATATTATAGTGTTACAGTTTTAATAAACATTCATTCTGCAGTTTAGGCACTTTTGTGAGTACTGGATCATTTTCACATGAAGTATATAGTGCGGTGCAGCAATATTCTTACCTTTAAGTGAATCAGCTTGGCTGCAGTGGGCTGTTGCAATTGCTTACTCACAATGCATGCCTTCAGCTTTCTTAAAAATTTGTTCTGGTATACATAAAAACAATAAAATATATATGCTACTGCTTTCATTTATTATCTCATATTATTATTATTCACTCACCATCTTCATCCTCCTCCTCCGCCTCCTCCTCTTCTGTATCTGTACTCTTGCTCTTGCCCAGGTTTTTCAGTTTCTTTCTTTTCGCTGCTGCCCTTCTTCTCGCTGCAAAAAAATGAATGAGCTTAATATTCATTGCATAAGTGATTTTTATCCCCATGTGGGATCTGAGATAAGAACTCTCTTGCAACACTTATTCTCTTCCTTAAATGATAAATCACAGAAAGTGACATTTAATTTAATTTTTTTATTCTAGTGAGTAAATCTAAAGAACATTCTAATAATAATTAGCAGCATAATATCACATAACAAAGTGGACTGATGGTGCCGAGTGGTTAGACTGTTCACTTCTCACCAAGGTGGTCTGGGTTCAATTCCAGGGAACCACATGTGGGATTTGTGGTGTACAAAGTGGCATCTGGGCAGGTTTTCTCTGGTTTCCTCTGCCATTCATTCCACCAATTGTTATGTCATCACCTTTCCTTTCATTCATCTCACCGTCATTTCACCCCAGACACCCGTTTGTAAGTCCTGTGGGTGTAAGCCCTAACAACGGGGAGGGTAAATAGAGAAAAAAGGAGATAAAATTGACCAATAAAAATTAATGTACTTTCCCATCACCTTTGTCCTTGTAAAGTTGTCATAATTTCCATTACATGTTCCAGCCATTAAGCACAGATCTTGCTTATATTCCAATAATAGGTTTCTGTGTACAACGTTTTTGGTGTTTTGTGTGTATAATTATTTATAATATGTATTTATAACACCTTGGCACTCAGACCTGTAGTTTATCACAAAGTAAATGAGTAGTTAAATGATTTTGTCTTTGCCTAAGAAGTCAGTAACTTCTGTGGGCTGCTTAATTTAAGCCAATGCATCCATTAAAAACAAAATTCTCTTTTGATTAACTTGAAATTTTTAGCATGTATGTACAAAATAAAAACATGGAACATACAAAATTTAATGCCAAATCATTTTTGAAATTGTTTCTTATTTATAATTAGTTTTGTTGTTACACTGATACAGCATGGTCCTTGCTATAGCAAATAGTTTATTATATGTATCCCAAATTTTTAGTTTTAACTTAAAAAAACCAAACAAATTGTTATATTAGCATTGATTAAATTTAATTAGTGGTATTATAACACTGTTTTAAGTGTATGTTATTTAATTTCTCAATTTTATGAACATAGGTTATGGAAAATATTTAATTGGAAATGAACATGACATGCTTTAATAGTTGCAAAAGAAAGAAAGAAAAAAAAAAACTCATTAATATCTGAAATTCTCTGAAAATTTCAAGCAGTAAATTAAAATTCTGATACACAAAGATTTGGATTGGTGAAAAATCTGGGGGTAAAAAAAAGAAAGAAGAGCTGAGAAAAACAGACTCCAAGTTTAACATTGAATTTTATCTAAGTAGTACGGAGGCCATTTAAATGACTGTTTAGAGCTTTAAACCTTGTTAATATTACGAAAAATCATTGTAGCATTAATGCACAATGTAAAAGATAAATAAAAGAGCATATATAAACTTGAGCTATTTTGTTTTATCAAATTTAATTCATGCATTGACTTAAAAGTTGAAGACTGCAAAATGTAATATAAAAAGATGAATAATGAATCATTTTATAATACAGGGAGTAAACGTTGTAGCACCTTTTGTCACCAATATATGTATGGTATAAGTCAATAACTGAAACTTATATGAGTGGCAATAATGATGCATTTAAGAAATGGATAATATCCTACAGAAATTGTACCAACTAGCTCCAATTTTAAGTATCTATACATTTGGGATGTTACACAAACATTGGTCTAACTATTCTGCTATACAGGTACCTATTATTATGAAAACTGCTTCCTGTTTATGTTAACCAAAACCACTTTAAGTCTATAGGTATTGGAAACCCTATTTTTTAACTTCCCTCACACTAAAATTACACAGTATGAGGTCCAGTCATCTTCTCATAGATTCTCATAATTTTTGTCTTATTGCCACTACTTCTGTAAAGCAAACATATACTATTTAGTGTTCTCTTTGAAGGTTCTCTCTTCCTATTCTACACCTTGTGTACCTACTAATAATGAACTAACAATATCAAAGATCATAAAACTACTGCATAAAATTAATGTGTTACAGAATTGTTCCATAAGAACTTTATACAGTTTTCTGTATGTACATTGCACTAGAAATGTATATAAAATAGTAGACATTTTTCCTGGTCTACAGCTCCTAAAATATTCCTGGGTGCTTTGCATTTTTAAACTGAGAAACATAGAAATGCAATTACCTAGCAATAAGGATGTTTACAGTTACAGTACCAGAAGCTCTACCAATGTGCACATACAATGAGTAAATACTACAATTACTTAATTTTGAAGATTTAGAAGCTAGTAACAGTCATGTGTCATAATTTAAAATAAAGAGAGTTGAAGGTTGTTACACTACATCACTAAAATGTTCTTACTTGAACGCGTTTCGGGAGACAGTGAGAGCAAACCATCTCCCGAAATGCGTTCAAGTAAGAACATTTTAGTGATGTAGTGTAACAACCTTCAACTCTCTTTATTTTAAAATACTACAATGTATAGAATTAAGGGTACCTTTATTACACACAGCTATAACCTTGTGTAACTCCTTACTAAAAGAAATTAAAAATATACAGATGTTTCTCATTATTAATAAAAAACTGTAAGAAAACTTATATGACAAAATTCTAGCTAAGTTGATGTGCTTATTAGTGTTCAAGATAACATTATATTCTGTGAAATTTATGCACAACATATTCCTTATATGTGTTATATGTAATTTTGTTTTATGTACCAAAGTCAATTGTATAGCCCATTTGAGCAATATGCTCAAAGTCATTTTGCTAAAATAAATAATAATAAAAAAAAAATCTGATGTGTTATACTCACATGACTTTCTCTACTTTTGTACAAACTATTTTTACGAACGCTTATTCTCCATCTACTTCATGTTAATCGAGATAAACATTTGCAGACTCTATCTTATTGCTAAGTTTCTTGTAGATGTAAGGGGAATATATATTTACAAGGTCAATATAGAAATACAGTAGCCTTTAAGCACATACATATCTCTTAATAGCTGGTTGCTAGGTACAGCACTATTCCTTTTGCCACAGATTAATACTCTTTGCATATCCAAGACAAAAAAATGAATAACGAATTCCCATTTGAGAAAATAAGTACTGAAACATTTAAGGTAATAACAAGCAATATCTCGAAAATGGTTCACTCAACAACAAAAATGTATATGACATAAATTGTGTATTTTAACGCGATCTACATCTTTTGTGTAGTAAAATTTTGTCTATCTGTTATGGTTTATCAGTTATGCAAAAGTCGTTCACAATGAAGAGTACTTTTGGAGACATTCCCAGAAAATTCAAGATTACATTTTATTTGTCATGAAAATATCTTAAACATATGATATTTTAATCAAAATCGTTAGAGCCATTTTTAAGAAAATTAAAATTTTCGAAAAATGTTTCATGTAAAGGGTAATATGGGGTGGGGGAATTTTCTTGAAAACCTTCGTGTCGCATCTCTAGAAGATACTGAACCTAAATACCAAGTTTGGTGTTTATCCGATTGTTTGTTTATGAATTATGCTGTTCACAGACAGACACACAGACACACACACGGACATGTTTCCAAAAATGCTTTTTTTTGGATTCAGGGGGTCTCAAAACATATATTTCTGGTGAAATCTCGGTATCGAATTTTTGGGTGGAATACAATACTTCCCCTACTTACTATATGTAGTAGAGAAAGTAAAAATAATATCTCTCCCACCCTTTTCACTGCTCTTTAAATAAATTTTTCTCAAACTTTCCTCACTTTTCACAACTTACCTCTGCAACAATTCAATAATTTGCAGACTTATGTCTGCTCCTACTTTATGTTAAGACTGCTTAAAATGAACTAATCTTACCTTCTATTATATGCATTTTCTCCTCCTCTGTTGTTCTTTCCTCAGCAAGGATAACTTCCTCTGAAAACAAAATAACTGTCATGATACCAGAAGTGTAGTTTACTCTTTTAACGTTTTATATTTTGAAGTATACAATCTGTAACAGTATTTCTTTAATGATAGAAGATATTTCCTTATGCTATGTGTTAATTATTAACACAATTTGCATAACTACATCTTTGTTTCTTATTAATTTTTTAGCTTATATTTTAGATGAATGATTGAACATATATATTTCCAAGTATTCTGAAATTTTATAAAGTTATCATGTGGTGAGAGCCAAATATACTCCAGATAAATATTATAGTTTTATCTTCATAAACTAGTTTGGAATATTGGATAAAAGAATATTCCTCATTATAGCATAGACTCAATACAATAAAAGTAGGTACAGTTAACTAATAATGCACATATTTCAACCAGTGTTAAATGCAAAAAAGCTTGGTTTCCCTGAAAAAGACCACTATATAGCAGTTTATTAAATGCTTGAAATACTGTTAAAAGAAATAGTATTTAATACTTAATTTCATTTTAACCCCATTACTAGAAAGAAAAGCATAGAAAATACACAGGATAATAATTTCTTTTGTCTTAAAAATAACATCCACAAACCCATGAAAATAGCAAGTATTGAAAATTAACGAATGATTGGAATACAAACCTTATTTAAAAGAAATTTTTACAAAATGTTTGGACCTTGGTATCTGAGATGTGAGATTTAATAGTCCATATATCTAGCACTGATTTAAAAATGCAAAATGGGGGCAATACAATGACCTTCCATAACCCAATGCTTAGGTGGGTAGGGGCCTGCAATATGGCTGCTGCATCCTCTACCATGTTCACAAAGCACAGCATGAGCAGAGGGCAGTGGTGACACGCCGAATATGGAAAGGTGGTTTTGCATTAATTTTAGAAGGTTGCTACTATGACTCAAAATTATGTTGATTTGAGAATATGGTGGAACAGATATTTTGGATGTGATCAGCTTGCCAAGTACCCTCAGATATTTATACATGTTTTTTTGGTCTGGGAGCTACTAGTTCTTGATCAAACATTTCTTCAATTGGTCTCTAAAGCCCCAATGAGGCTTAATGTACCCTTCAGACCTCCTGGCATTAAAAATACCAAGTATCAAACTTTAGTCTCCTGCTCTGCAGATAGAAATGCTACACGTCACCATAAGCTCAGTATTTTATAGCGATTCTTATTCAATTATAAGCATTTATGAGACCAGTGATTGAGACGTAGCTGTTCTTTGGTAGGTACCCCGAATGAGAAGTAAATTAGAAACAATATGACAATATTTTCAAGTGGCTGTAACATGCAGTGCAGCAAGAGTTAATAAAGGAATTATAAAAGTTCAATATACTGGATGTTCAAATATTTTTGGGATCAACATGTATTAATATTGTAGGCTTACAGCGAGTTTTCAAATTTGTAATGAAAGCGATGATGTAGTAACCCTGTATGCTATTTAAGCAAAGAATTAGCTTTGAAGTATCACTGCCACAAAAAAGGGGTTATGTTAATACAATACCTACCTATGATTATAAAAATTGAGAGGAGTAAAATAAATGCAAATATAACAATCAAACAAGAACCAAAGAACCCCAAAAAAGAGAGAAATTTAGTCACAAGCAGAAAATAAATAAAAACAATAAGATTAAGGTGCCTTGGACCTTTACTATGCTTACTGGACAAATAGTGTTTATAATTAATCTTACAGTTTGGTCTCTCTCAATCTTTTACATAACCTCAAAGAAAAACTGTTCCAGTAGTCATATCTATTTTAGTTACACTGAATCAATTTATCTTAATAAATTAAGAGGTTAAACTACTTAATTTATGCCCAGCCTAAATAAATTGGCAAGTTTCAACAACATAAGAGATATGAAATGGCAGGACAACAATTTAAATGAAATTTAATAACAATAACAGGCATTCTGATGAACCCATGGATCATAAATATGGTCAAGAAAAGACATGCTAAGAACCATGTGAGGAAGAAACCAAATATTAGAACACCCAGTATATTACTGTACTGTTATGTAGTTAATGATTCATTCAGTGCTCAAAATACTTCAACAACCAAAATTCTTATAGCTAACATGATTTCTAAAAAATTGCTGCTTTCTGGCAGATAGGGAGCCAAAGCAAGGGTTAACTTACCAGCCTTACAAATCCACTCCACATAGCCATTGAGCTCACGTTCCAACTGCTGCTGCCGGCGCAACTTTAGGAACGTCTGTCGGTTTTCCACCTTCTCTCTCTCCTTTGCAAATTCTCTACATTGGCAAGCAGGAAAAAGGGACAGAAGCAAAGCTGGAGACTACCATATCAACTCTCAAATTATATATGTTAAGTGCCTTCTTAATGTATTAGGTTCCAGATAAGTAAAAATAAGAAAGAAAAAAAAGGAAAGATAAAAACAAGAAGAAAAACCAGAAACAGCAGAATTTTGTCATCAGATTAAAAAAGTTTCTAGATAGAATGGTGACCTTTTCCTTTCATTTTTCTGATCCCATTTCCCCTTAATGTGTAAAAAATTGAAGGCCATTGGACTTTTTGCTCTTTTAAGTAGTTACTGCTTTTATTGTTGAAACAAAAACTCTCCTTCCTAACAGGTTGGGAAAACAGTTTATTGCAGGTTTTCAGTTAATTATTTTCTGAGCCTAATTTGTTTTGTTTTGTTTATATTTCCGGAAGGAATATGGAACCTTTCTAAAGAACAATTTTTAGGATAATAAATTATTACTATTATAATAATTTGTAATTTACATTTGTTCTATTTCTAAAATGGTATATTAGTTTGCATGTAAAATTTGAGCCGGTTTTGGAAAATAAATTCACCACTAATAATGCAATAATGGAAATCTTTCAGTTGAAGCCTTTTAGTGCAATTAAAAACCAGTTATACAAACTCAAAATATTATCTTTTTTATGAACAAAATCATGTTTCTAATTTTATCCACTCTATGTAAAATTATCTAGGAGTGACAATATGGTTTTTTTTTTTTTTTTTTTTTTTTTTTTTTTTTTTTTTTTTTTTTTTTTTTTTTTTTTTTACCTTAGTGAAAGTAGTTTAATGGGCAGGTGAAAAGTTCCCTTAGTGCATATTACATATTTAGTATAACTGAAAACAATTTTTGCTAACTACAAGGAAACAAAGCTTTTCAGAAAAAACATAAAGAATAATAAAAATAAAAAAATCACATTTCTGCTGATGTAACTTAAAATATGTGACCATGTAGCAAATAGTTTTGGCTTAATATTACTCTTTCTTATCAAGCCTATTAGTTGCTGCACTATTTTCATCATGCTATTTGGAAAAGTTATTTAAATACTCTGCTTAGATTTTGGGTTTCAAACTACGTAGCTGACATGTTTAAAAGGGAAACTTTTAAAATTTTAAAGGCACGCAGGAATGAATGTTTGCATTATAATTAATACTCTATTAAAAATTACGTTTCTATTATCCCTATAACCAATCTAAGTTTACAATAAAATAGTTTCTAATAATTTAATTGCTAGCAAGTATGGTATGTGCCAATTATCCTACGCAAGGGATGATTTGTTATGTGGATCACAGCAGATGTTCTTCCACTACCTGCTTGTGTAATCCACTCAATATAGGCACTGAAGGCTTCTGTGAACTGTCGCTTCTTACGAGCGCGATGAAATTTGGCTCGACGTTCAACTCGAGTCCTCTCATTGGAAAACTCACTGGAAATCATTTACATACATATCTACACAATTTTAAATACTTGCATACTCACATAATAAGTAACATATTGATACACTGTGACTAGTTTCTATAAATGCATGTAAATATCCAGAGGTACTTAAGCACACACATATACACCAATAAAACATTTAAATGACATCTTTTATAGAGGAGGATATGCAAATCTACATTTATCATGCCTCAAACTGAAGTGTGTCTCTAGTTTTCTAATTCACAGATGAGCTAAATATGGTAAACACGATGGGCATCAGAAAGAATAACAGCTAAAACTACTATTTAAGAAAATTAAGGTTTTAAAGCCTCACATTTATGTGAAAGGAGCTAGAATAAACATATAAAGATCTCCAAGAAATGTTATATTTTAAAAGACTAGTTCATTTTGTAAAAAAATTAATACTTTGGTAGAATCTCATCAGAGGTATTCTTAAGAATAACACAATGGTAGTGAAAAGGAGTAATAATTTTATAGCTTTTCTCTGCTTTATTTATTTTAAACCTCTGTGGCCATATTGCATCCACAAAGAGCCAGAATTTGTTTTGCTTGCACTACTTCATTTGCTAACTACAGTACCTTCATATGTGATAATGTATTGTTTATCTTTAAGTAGTTATTATTGCTACCATTACACTTGCAGTGAAAATTCAGTATTGATATCCACAACTACCATGGAGATAAAACCTACATCTTTATCAGGGATGGGAAGTAATGAGTAAAAGTAATGAAATTACTGTAACAATTGTTTTGGTTAGTTTTACTTCTAATTGTTACTGCTTACAAAATGTATTTTTACTGGTTATTTATTTCTTGAAATAAAATGGTGGCCTTAAACAATCTAATCACTGCTACCTTTTAGTAATTGATATACCTATATTGCATCAAGAATTTGGCAATGTTTGAGTTACAGCACTTGCAAGGTGGATGCTAAGAATATGGTACAACTATTGTAATTTAACCCGTCTTACCATGTACCATATTACTTGTATACAAGGGCAATACTGCAAAATTTTAGAACGCCATGTTTGTAAAAATAAATAAACATTTGGGTATATTTAACAACTACTTTCTAATGTTTTGCAAATTAATTTCCATGTAGTTTGTTCAATTTTCTCTAATTGTTTGTTAATTATCATCCTTTAAATATTTTGTGTTTACCTAAAAATAAATTTGACTAGAAAACTTTCTGAGCTATGATCTTTTAAGATTTTAAGTCATCATTAATGCCCAAACAATGTGAAGATCAGCTTAGAGATGCTTTTGGCAAAGAAGCCCTATCTAAGCAAACAAACTATAATTGGTACAGAAATTCAAGATCGGTTTTTTGTTAGTGATGGATTTTGTGAAGGATGCCCAAGAACTGCTGTTACTGATGAAAATATTGCTGCCATTCAAGCAATGCTTAAAGAAGATTGATGGACTTCTGATGAATTTACTCAGGCTACATTGGACATTGGTATGAGTCAAACCCAAAACAATTTATATAAACCGTTAGACATGAGAAAACTTTGTTGCCGATGGATTCCACATAAACTAACTCCTAATGCATTGATTGGTGCAGAAGAACTCTGAAAAAGGTGGTATTTCAATTTGGTTTGAAATATCATTACTGGTGATGAATCTTGAATTTATTGTTGTTATTGTTCCTGAAAAGAAAAGTTAATTGGCTCAAGGCTCTTTCGAACAGAATCTAAGCCTACAAAAGTCTGATGAATTCACAGTGCTGGTAAGAATTTTTTTTTTTAATAAATTGGGCCATATTGCTACTATAACATTAGAAGATAGATGTACCATTACTGTCAATCGGTATACAAATGTCTGTTTACTGCACATTTTTGAAAAAGTTTGTGAAAACGCCCAAAAGGAAAAATAATATTACATCATCACAACACATTGTCACATACAGCAAAACTTCTGAATGCCCTAAAGGTCAGCACAATGGGCCCTCCACCATACAGTCCTGACTTGTGATTTCTTTTTTTTTTCCTTTCTCAAAAATTAAAAATAAAATGTGTGGAATCACTTTTTTGTCATCAGATTAAGCAGTGGAATATTATAAAAACCTAGTTTCTGAAGTGCATCAGGAAGAGTGGCATCCTTGCTTTAAGGACTGGTTTCATCAAATGCGGAAATGTATAGATGTTAAAGGGGAATATTTTTAAAAATAATAAAATTATTTAAATTTCTGAAACTAATCCTTGTTTGATTTTTCTGAAAATTTTCAGTGTCACCCTTGTAGTGTTGCTTAAAATACTGCAATTTGCTTATGGATATAGGGTAGATAATGGTATGTATATATGCTTGAAGTTCAATGGCAAATCTTTGATGCAGACATGACTGTACATCAATCACTCCCTTAAATCAGCTCTTCTTGTAATTGTTACTTACAATATTTAACCAGAACTGTTGGAGTCCTGGATACAAAGCATACACATTTATTGTTGCAACTGATTTTGGCTTGCAGTTGAGATTTAAATAAGCATTATGATGATGATTTTGTGAGTTTAGAGTTTTTACACAGTCAACAATGGAATCACAGTCAAGAGGTTAATAAATTTAAACTAAGAAAGAAAGGGGGGGAAGAAAGGAAAAAAAGTCAATGATTGCTTTAAGACTAGAATTTTGTGAGCTAATCATAGTTGTAATTGTAATTTTAATGGTTACTTTTTGAAGAGTTAATTTGTGATTATAGTTGAGTAAACTATTTCTTAGGTAGGCAACTGTTATTCATCTATACTTTTTCCCATCACTAATCTTTGTATACTGGCTGCAAAATGCAATATTTCTTCATTCATATTTTGTTCGCTTTTGCAAAGTATTAAATCAGAAGAAAAATTAACTTTCACATATGCACATTGTTTTTACCTTGATAATCACCAAACCGCCATTTCACAGAAGATGTGTGCATAACCCTTAGAAATAGATGTCTGGTAATTACAAAGGGTAAAAAAAGCATACATATGTGAAAGTTTATTTTTATCCAGTGACAACACTTTGTGTTTAAACAATTATAGAAGCTTAGAAATTTACTATTCATTACCACATGACTATGATTTTAATGAACAATTTGAAGAGAAGAGTAATACATCATTGATGCAAATGATTCTCTAGTAAAAACTGCATCCCCCGACCAGTATTGTTATTTGACGTTTCGCATTTAGTTTGCATTATTTTCACAATCAGTACTTCCCTGGCTTATTATATCAATTGGGAACCTATTATTAAAGTTACACATTTGCAAGCAAATTTAATGTTAACTTTAGAAGTATCTGCAGCACATGCAGATGCTATTTGATCACCAAGTCAAGATTAAAATTAAATAAAGATTTGCATAAATAATATAGAATTGAAGCAGAGAATAAAGTTGGGACTTCTTAATAAAAGAGGATAACTGGACGTATATCACTAATTTAAGAGTATGTAACTACTCAAGTTTGGCATGCTAGAGTTGTAAACACTTGGGATGGCACTTTCAAACTATCTAATCCGTCTCACTGCAGCATCACTAGTGTTCCCTGCATACTACTAAATAAAAAATATTTTTATCCTCTAAAGATAATTCTTGGCTATTATATAACTCACCTGATTCTAAGTTAACACAATGCAATAAATGCTACACACTTTAAAAATATAATTTTAAAACTTAATCACTTATATCAAAATATAGCAGAAGAAAACAAAACAAAAAATTGAAGGCTGTGTTTATTGGAGCTACACATATGCAGGCATAGGAAATTAAATCATCACGTGAAGATGATATATAGGACTGAGCAAATATGAACATTTATTATACATCTAAATAGATTCAGTAAAGATTCCGGAAGAAGAAGAAGAAGAAGAAGAAGAAGAAGAAGAAGAAGAAGAAGAAGAAGAAGAAGAAGAAGAAGAAGAAGAAGAAATGCATGCTTTGTGCATTAACACACTTTCAACCATAAGGTATCTATTTTATGTAAGAAATATGACACCAAGAACACTTAAGTTGAGGCTCATTAAATTAGCAGAGGATGTTTTAGAAACCATGGTGTGTCAGGAATGTCCCTATTGGTCCAAAAAGATTTGTATATATTTAAACATCATCAAAATATATTAAAAATACTCTCATAAAAAAATTCTGATGTGTTACACTCACATAACTTTCTCTACTCTTGTACAAACTATTTTTACAAACGCTTATTCTCCATATGCTTCATGTTAATGGAGATATCGAGATGTCAATCTTATTGATAATTTTCTTGTAGATGCAAGGGGAATATGGTAGGTTTTAAGCGATAGTCAAATATTTTAACGCTGGTTGCTATGTGGCGCATTCCATTCTCTTTGCATGTCCAGGACATAAAAAAAATGAATAACGAATTTGAGAAAAAGTATAAGTATTGGAAAATTTAAGGGAATAACAAGCAATATCTCGCAAACGGTTCACTCAACAAAAGAAATGTATATGACATAAATTGTGTATTTTAACGCGATCTACATTTTTCATGTAGTAAAATTTTGTCTATCTCTTATGGTTTACCAGTTATGAAAAAGTCGTTCATAATGAAGAATACTTTTGGAGACATTCCCAGAAAATTCGAGATATACATTTTATTTGTCATGACAATATCTTAAACATATGATATTTTAATCAAAATCGTTAGACCCGTTTTTGAGAAAATTAAAATTTTCGAAAAATGTTCCATGTAAAGGGTAGTCTGGGGTGGGGGGATTTTCTTGAAAACCTTCGTGTCGCATCTCTGAAAGATACTGAACCTAAATACCAAGTTTGGTGTTTATCCGACTCTTCATTTTTGAGTTATGCTGTTCACAGACACACAGACAGACAGACACACACACGGACATGTTTTCAAAAATGCTTTTTTTGGATTCAGTGAGTCTCAAAACTTGTATTTCCGGTGAAATCTCGGTATCGAAATTTTGGGTGGAATGCAATACTTCCCCTACTTACTATACGTAGTAGAGAAAGTAAAAATGAAGCAATGGGTAAATAAAACCACTGTATACTTTAGTGGCCACAATTAATAGTTTTTATATATGAATCTTTGGCACACTAAAAATTGTAGCAAGAGTATCATTAAAAGTTACGTGGTGCACAATATTGCTTTATAGTTTGTGCTTTCATTTTGTGAAGAAGAATGTATTATTAGGCCTCTAGAGAGAATGTGACAGCAAAATTCTGTGCAGTGGTTTTCCCTACAGTGGTTAAGAAGCTTTGCAGGTAAAGACTGTGGCCATTGTTTTTATTATGCACAATTTACATTTTAAGGATGCTTTTGTGCAATTCTGAGAGTTCAAGCTCAAGTGTTTGCATTGTAAGAGTTTTGGAGGAATATAAGTACCAACAGGCATATACGTGATGGAGGCAAGTCAAACTTGAGGAGGGTAGACATTTATTCCTTGTTTTGTTTTTCCTATATAGAACTTTGCTATTCCTTTTTATTTCCTTTTTGCTATTATTAAAGGTGTGTTTGGTTCAATTATGTTTGCTGCTAGATAGTACCTCCCAGTTGTTTATGATATTATGATGGTACTAGTATAAACTAGTTTTGTTTGTTTTGCACATATAAAATATGTGTTTGAGTGCTAAGGGCTGTATAAATTACTTTTAAAAAACCGTTTGAAAAAATATGAAATAATGTAGGTTATGTTTAATCCTCTATTATATACCCTACACAGAAAGAAAACACTCTGCCTATACTCATAAATTACTGATATTTCTTTTGTAGAATGGCAATAAAATAGTTAAGTAGCATTCTATAAATGTTGTTTTTAATAAATATTGAAAAAACAGAATTAAAAATGTGCTGTGTGTTTGAGATGTTTCTCTTTGTTTTCATAGTATAAAAAGAGATCTTTCAGACAATGATGCATCACGCTGTATAAATCAATCTAAGCAATCTAAGACACTAACAAATGGGGCATGAGGGACCTCTAGTAAGATTTTATATCCATCAGTAAACTTTCTAGCGGCATCCTTAGTCTGCCACTAAAGTTGCAGGGATGAGAAATTAGCTCTTAGCTCAATGCCCGTAGGTAGAAGTAGGCTTTTTTTGGGGTTGTGAAAATGGCATATGATTTTACTCAGGGACCCCTTCTTCTCATGGCATGGTGTTCTCTTATCAGTGAATAAACAACAATATGTAAGAAACAAAATTGTATAAATTCCATAAAACTGCTAACCCATTAGATGTGTAAGCTCCTAGATGTACAAAATAGATCCACCTTCGTAAAGTTTTTAAAATCTTTGGTCACTGCTAGGTAAATTCACTGCAATTAATAGTGCATGTAACTTTCATTAATACAACAGATTCATCCAAAGTTGGCATTAAAGTATGCGACTATCAGTGGGAAAATAAAGTTTGAAATTTAAATGTTTAAGTAAACTTAGTCTTTCTCTAATTCAGAAAGCACTTGTAGAAGAGAAGGAGGTGAAGACATACCTTCTGATCCCTATTTTTATAAAGGATGAGAATTAGAATAATTAAACCACTAATACCAAAGCAATCTTTTTAAAATACAGCTATGGGTAATGATTTTACATATACTTTATATTAAAAAATGATGATTTAAGGAACAAAAATGCATATAGCAGTGTCTAAGAGGAGATGTGAATAACACTTAGGCATCTTATAAACCACCCACCTTCCCTTTTTAACATGCTTTCTTATATAGTAAATTCATTGTGATATGTCAACAAAGTACTCCATTTTGTAAGTACTGTGTATGTGCAAAAGAAACTGTCAACTCAACTTATTGGCATAATGTGCAAAAATAGTTATGTTTTTTCTTCTTTTAAATATACTTGTTAAGAAATCATCTGTATATATCATCATTAAACTGAAGATTTAGACGAGCATTTAAAGTTTACTCTGGCCTCCTTTACTGTAAAATTTCTGACATCATACCCATTCATATATACACACACTAACCTAAACCTAACCTCAGGTAAATCTTGATACCAGAGGATCCTGTTGATTCTGTGCCTTGCTACAGCCTAAGGGCCTCCACTCATCTCATACTCATTTCTTCCTTTCTATATTTTTTTCTATATATTCCATTGAATATTAATCACTAACATATTTAGATCATTTTGATATCGCAACATTTTTTACTCAAACGCTGGAGGTTCTTCAGGATAAACTGCATAGCTACAAAGTGCCTACTGCTGCCAAAGTATCAACTAATTAATCAAGATACACATGGAATAGCTTTAATTCATAAAATGTTTGCAATTACGCTCAGAGAAAATCACAAGTAGGCTTTGTATTTATAAAATGGGTGTCAGGATGATGATATCCTGGAAATGTTATAAAATTAATAATTGAAACTAATATCCATATGTGAGGAATGCACAGGCTTCCTATCATTCTTTTGTGGGCAAAGTAAAATTTGTTAATCTAAGTTTTTTCTCTGTACTATAGGTGATCATTTTTTTTATATATGCCAATGATAGAAACATGTTCTATCAAGTCTTCCAACAAAGCAGATATGGCAATGATATCAGCATCCTATCATTACAAACTATTTGTATGCCATGGTGACCTTTGAGATACAGAGTGACCCAATGAACTCTGAACCAGCATACAGTATTTTGCCTAAGTGCAATAGTGGTGCTATGAAACTGGTCACTTCATACATTTTTGACACCTCTTTAAGAAACTATCCATCACTTGCCATAGTTCATGTTGAGTAATGCCAGCTATTTCCTGGCAGATATTTTGTTTCAACTTCCAGAGTGTGAGGGTTTATCTGTATGAATTATTTTTACTTTCTCTACCACATACCTAGTAGATAGAGGAAACATTGTCTTCCACCCAAAATTTTGACACTGAGATTTCACTGGAAATATATGTGAATCCAAAATATGTGAAAGAAGGATTTTTAGAAAAAGGCGCTAGTGTGTTTGTATTTGTGAAAAGCATAACCAAAAAACGAAAAGTTGGATAAATATCAAACTTGTGACATGAAGATCTTCAAGAAAATTTCATCACACCAAACTCCGTTTAAATGGAAAATCTTTAAAAAATGGCTCTTGATTTTGATTAAAATACCATATATTTAAGATGGTTACATGAAAAATAAAATGTATTACTTGAATTTCCTGGAATAGGCTGTGAAGTCCTCTTCATTGGGAAGTAATTTGTGTAATTTTGTTTAACTGGTAAACCATAACAGCTAAACAAAGAGCTGTACACAGAATATGTACAGCTCTTTAAAACACAATTTATTATAAATATCTTTTTTTGTGGCATCAGCTATTTCCGAGATATTCATTATTGTTGGTTTGAATTTTCCAATACTTTGTCACTTTGTTAAAGTGCTGTTGCTATTTACTTATTTATTAGACATCATGGAGAGAGTATGGAATTTCAAGGCGAGTATATAGCAGCCTGTTTTTAAACATCAGACCATTAATTTAGTTTCCTCTATCTCCCTTGTGCCTGCAGCAAAATCTGCACCTATCAAAACCATTTCTGCAAAGTTTATTTCGATTAATATGAAGTAGATAGAAAAATAAGCTTTTTTAAGAGTAGTTAGTGGAAGCGAAATAAAAGTAAATGATAGTGGTTAATATAATGAATGTAATACATCAGATTTTTTAAATTTTACCCTTCTCATTGTCACTGCTAATAATTCTGTCCTTTTGAATACACTTTTAATTGCTTTCATCAAACTATTGGTTATATGAGCTGTGGCAGAGTCTTGTTGAAAAGAAAAGTGCCATCAGGAATTTACTAAAAAGGGGGAAAATTGTTGCCTGTATAATTCTTTCCCCATTTATGAAGCATCAGGTATTAATTTTTTCATCATGGAGAGATACTTCATGAACAATATCAGGCTTTTCAGAGCTCCAATAATGATTATTTATGTACACACATGTGCATAAAGTTGAATCAGGATTCATCTGAGAAAAATATTAAATATGTCCACTTTGCAATTTTATATACTATTTACACTCCATCATAAAATGTACACCTACATACAGGATCACCTGGTTGAAGAGCATGTACCACAATTATTTTATATGTATAACAATACAACAACTCTTTGCACAGAGCCATATGAAATGCCTATTTCTTTTGAAAGATACCTAAGCAAGTTTTGGGGGTAATTCTCCAAATTATGTTTAATGTTTCTTAGGAAGAACCCTATGATGTCTGTTAAGTTTCTTAGATTAAACATTGTCCATGACCTGAAGTTTATTATAAAAATTGTTGTGTGACCTGGAACTTTGGAGCCTGGGAATCTTACTACAAATCATATTTGAACTTGACGAGCTGATTGGGTTAATACATATGAATCATACATAAATGCATGCTTTGCAGTAGAAAACATACTGAGCCATAATTCATTTTGTGACTAAATAAATCACTTGTAATAACTAAACTACATATAACCATTTAACTAACTTAACCTAAATTTTTGTTTAGTCCTGTCCATATATGTATTTTGAGGCATTTAAAAGTTACAATGGTAGCAAAAGCTGCCTAATAGGTATTTAGTGTGTCTTACATTATACCAGTAACAGGGAATGCGTACCTACACTTAAAGATTGGAAAGACGCTTAAGTGGGTTCACAGTTCATTGGGTCGCTTTGTATAACAGGTATATGGCTTGCTTGTTATGTCCTTATTCATAGAAAGCCAAAAGTATGCATGTCAGCATACTACCAAGCTAAATCAGCAAATGTAAATAGACAAGTAATGAAAGTGATGTAATGATCATACAACTTTTGGGTAGAAGTTATGACCAGTGTGTAATCAACAGGATTATGGCAGTTTAAACAAAGACAGGGGAATGTATTATAATGGGTAACAAAATATGCACTCAAGGAGAGAGTTTTTATCTTATGTTATATAATTAAACCAGTGAATTTAAGCACAAGTGTTGAGTCAGTATGCATAGCCGACATCTAGGCCACTCACTGAAAGATTTACATTTTGGACTGAACACTTACTATGATGCCATGAGCAGAAGGGGTATAATTTAATCTGCTGTCCTTTCTCTATTAATGTATTATGACTGTGTGTAATGTAAATTGAATTACAACAATACACCAACATAAGATGAACAAAATAAGCATAACTTTAAAACAGCAAGTATGTGTGGTTTAGATTGGTCACATGAATGGTGAGGACACATGATACATGGCCTGTATTTCAAATATATGTAATTCATATTTTATATTTCCTAGTTCTTTATAATCACAACTTTGAAACCTAAATTTTTGTTTAGTCCTGTCCATACATGTATTTTGATGCATTTAAAAGTTACAACAGTTACAGTCAGAATGGTATGACTGTGTCATTTTTTTTTTACTATAAAACGTAATAATATGTTCTTATTTATTTCTTTATTACATTTATTTTCTCTTCATAAATGACAGAATATTCTAATTAAACTTAATTTAGTTTAATATTTAATTTATAAAACAATACTGGAAAGATTCTAAAATGTATTTAATATTTTGTGTCTATAACAACATTCTTTAATCTTCTGTCATTAGGTTTTAGTGTGTTGCTCATAAGCAAAAAACTATGAGTGGTTACCCAATGCCTTATGACAGAGTGGGCAGGTAGAGAAAGTTGGCCCTATGTACAAAGAGTCTGGTGATATAAAGCATACTCAAACCAATGACTGGAAAAGAAAGTTTCATTTATCACTGTCACGCACTTTGTTTAGCAAATCTCTACTGAAAATGCTTTATGTATACTCAAGAGTTGTTCAAGGTTAGAGACTTCCATAATTTTGTGTGTAAAATATTAATGAGCAGGTGTAGCACTGCATAACTTCTGCAGGACAAACCATGATTCTTTGTAAGTAGACATGATCCTTTACGACAGCATTTGGTGCATGCACAGAGGTGTAAACAAAGAAGGCAGCAAGTAGTGTTGCTCCAAAATAATGGTGGATAATGAAATTTCTTGTCAAGGAGAGGGTGAAACCTGTTGAAATTTGGCATAGACTGCAAGCACAGTATAGTGAAAAAACACTATCATGGGCAGTATATAAATGATGTAAGTTCAGTAAAGGGCAGGAGTTGATAACAAATGAACCACATGGACAATTCTGCCCAACTGCAGTCACTCCAGTGAATATCACGAGTGTTGAACAAGTTATCCATGTGGATTTTTTGGAGAGGGGTGCCACAATTAACACCATCTAATACTCAACACTGCTTCATTGTGCTGTATGAGAGGCCATTTGGAAGAAAAGATCTGGAATATCCAAACATGTTATTCTTCTCAATGACAATGTCAGGCCACATGCAGCCCATTTGATTCAAACAACACTGAACAGCATGCACTGGGAGGCTTTACTAAAGAGTCGTTACAGTCAGATTTAGCCCCTGGTGATTTCGAATTTTTGGGCCTCTTAATGAACATTTGTGTGGGATGCACTTCCAGATAAATGAACTAAGATGCTGTCCTGTAGTGGTTTCAACACTAACTCTTTCTTTCTATGCCTAAGGCATCAGGGAACTTCCAAAACAATAGTAAGAGTATCCAGATGTTCAGGGGGAATATTCTAAAAAAACTGATAGTTTGGTGCTTCTTTGTATACACATTTCCTGTCCAAAATTAAAGTCTTGGTCAACCTTGAATGACCTTAGTATATTGGGTATGCCTCTACTGTAAGTTTATATATGTAAAAAGCTATTGGTCCCATTTATTCCAAAATAAGTATACTGAAAGATGTATGTTATGTAGCTTGTTTAGTGATGAAGTGATAACATAAAGGATTTTCTTTAGTTTTCAATGGATATTGTATGTTTGTTTTAAGCTCACTATATACAGGACAAATAAAAAATATGGGGACAGAGTATGGGGAAAAAGTGTAATAAAAATAATACTATAAATTAATATTTTTCAAGAAAAAGTGCTTTGAAAATGGTATCATAGAAGGAGAATATCTTTTTGCATTAGCTCTCTGCTTGCTTCTCATTTGTATCTGCAAAGTTTAAACAAAAGCATAACAAGATGTGCTATTGAGCATCTCTGCATGGAAGTGGTTGGCATGGTCACTTCTACTCCAGAAGCCCCAAGTTCTTGTCCTGTCTGGTGGGATAAATTTCATTGTTCCATCACAGAGTATGGAAGTACAAATGTGAGGGTGGATAGTGTGTGTTGCAAGAAAAAAGTAGTGTAAATATTGGTTATGTAAATAAACCAATATAAAAATATTATTGAGCAGACATTAATTAGTACTTCATGGGGTGTGGATTCAACTCAAAATTAAATTATCAATACAAAAGAATTAATATCAAAGTCACCAATACTGGATTAGAATAGAATGAAAATGGAGAAGGTTAGTTAAACCTTAATGCCGGGATTACAATCAACTTGACATAATGGGATTTAACTTAACATGATGCAATGTGAAAGTCTAACACATTGTACTAAATGTAGGTATTTAGGACTGACTTAATGTGACTTAATGTGATGTAACTTAAGAGTTTGGCAATGTCAAACTTTTCTTTCACGTTACGTTAAGTTTGACTCACTGGTAATTAGGACCAACTGGCATGAAGCAGTAGCATCAAGTAATAAAACCAACTGCCAATCAAGAGTCATTCTCACTATGTTAAGCTAAGTGCATCCTAACTATACCTTTAGTTCAGCAACTTCACATTATGTCCCATTGCCTTAAGCCACATTAAGTAAAGTTCATTGTAATCCCGGCATAACACTGAAACCCTCTGTATATTGTATTATTTTCAAGCTTTATTAGTTTTAGTTTACACAAGACCTGTTCCATTTATTATAGCATGGAGTTTGTTAAATAGTTTCTTTTTAGGAAGTTCTCCCTCTCAGTTAGTGATCCCAAAGAGTTTGTACCTCATGTCAGCCAATTATCTGCATTCTAGAATAATGTGAGAAGCTATGTCCTTTTCATCATATCACAGTCTGCAGATGGGGCTTTTCTTATATAGTCACAATGTGTGTAGATGTTTCCTCAGAGTAAAATAGGCCATCAAGAGACCAACTACAGTCTCAATTTGGTTGTGTTAAGTCTCAAAAGATCTTAAATTATTAACAGTCTTATATAATTGTTTTACTGTGTTTATGCCCTTCCATTCTAATCCATATACTTGGTAGTTTTATGTAATCCCTCTGTGGACTTAAGGGAATTCCCAAAATTGGATCAGGCCCAGTTGGAGTTTCCACATATGGTTTTGTGCAAGAGACTTGCTGTTTTGTTGCTTTTAATTCTTTTATATCGTGGAACCCACCTAATTATGGTATTGCTCTGTTTTGCCAGTTGAATTTTGCATTTTTGGATTAAAATGTACTAGGTACTTCAATGCACATGTATATAAAGTTTTAAAGTACCACTTGTAAGTTTTGCTTATTGTGTCTTGGTTAAGATTTAGATGTATTTACTACTGAGCAGGATACAGAACCTTACAGCTACATTCCAGTCTTTGTTCTCATTACATATTCAAAACTAAATCAGATCTACAAATAGGTGGTAGAAGGCTGAAATTTTTACTACATGTTCTATAAACCGTGGTGGGAAAAAATAAAACATGTAATTTGCTATTAAAGTTGTACTTTGCGAGATAAAAAAAAAAATGTTTGCAGAGACAACTAAAATTCTTGAATTTTGGGAATGGGATTTATAGAAGTATTCTTTTCCTCTCTTTGTAGTCAATTTATTACAAAATTAATGTGTGTAGTTCTTTTAAATAAAATATATGTAAAAACATTTCAACCAGAACAAGTTTCATTTTTAAATTTGCACATTTTTCAAAAACAAAATGTCAATAACTCAAGAAACAATGGACTTGGTAAGTGAAACATTTCTAATCCTTTGTTTATTTTAGGTACCGAAAAAAAAACAAGGCTATAGCTTCAACAATGCTAGAACAGCATTCAACAAGGCTAACATTTCATTCCTTAATAACTAATTGTCTAAGGAGTATCCAGATATTGCTACCCTGAGTCACTGATTCAACCAGTATACTTATACAGGCTGTAACAAAAATGTATGGCACAAATTGCAGGACACATTCCTCACACATAGGCAAAGAAATTATGTTATATGAACATGAGTCTGGAAATGATTTGTTTCCATGTTACAACTCATTAATCATGGGAAACACACACAAACAGAACACTAGAATCATGGGGAACATGCACTCTTGGTTACATCTTGTTACATTGTCATTATTGTAGGTGCACTGCCAGTGTTTTGTTTTACATGTCCTGTTGCCATGTGACTTATGTCATTGCTTGTTTGCAGGTAACATCAACTGTTCCAGTGAGTAGTACGACCTTGGCAAGTACACGGGTTACTATGTACTAGTAGAGTTGATCACAGACTTGGCTCATGCAATGGCAGTGAACACAAATGCAAAGATGGCAGATGCCCATTCAATGTATGGATTAGCAGATGGCAATGGCGCTTGCGCTCAACATTTGTACCGGGAGAGATTTCCAGGATGAAGGTGCCCCGACAGGAAAACGTTTGAAACCATTGATTATCATCTTAGGGAACATGGGGCATTTCAGCCTGATGCTTGCAACCGGGGAGGCCTAGAAGGATGAGGACACCGCAGTGGGAGGCGGCAATTCTTCAAGCAGTTGATGATGACTCTAGTGTCAGTACAAGACAAGTAGCTGCAAGAATGAGCGTTGACCACATAACTGTCTGGCGAGAGTTATACGAGGTCTGGCTGTATCCATACCATTTACAGCATGTGCAGGCACTATCAGCAGCTGATTTTCCTGCGTGGGTACACTTCTGCGAATGGTTTATGCAACAACATGTCAACCCTAATTTTATTGAAATGATGCTGTTCACAGATGAGGCGTCGTTTCAACAAGATCAGACTGTAAATTATCACATCGGCATGTATGGGCTGGCATCAATCCTCATGCAATTGTTGAATCAAGTAATCAACAAAGATTTTCTGTCAATGTTTGGGCTGGCATTGTTGGTGACTGTTTGGTAGAGCCTCACATTCTCCCAGCCAGGCTCAACGGACAAAGCTACCATAATTTCATAGAGAATTTTCTACCTGATCTGTTAGCAGATGTGCCTTTAGATGCGACAGAACATGTACTTCATGCACGATGGAGCACCTCCTCATTTTAGTGTTAATGTCCGTTGGCTTCTAAATAACAGGTTCGGTGACAGATGTATAGGTAGAAGTGGATCAATTGCTTGGCCTCCATGCTCTCCAGACCTAAAACCACTGGACTTTTATTTGTGGGGCATTTGAAAGCCCTTGTGCATCGAACCCCAGTACCAGATGTTCAGAGTCTCTGTGCCAGTGTTTTGGAAGGCTGCGAAACCATATGCAATACTCCAGGGATACATCAGCACATCCAGGATTCACTATGGCGGCGGGTTGATGCATGTATCAATGCTCACGGAGGGCATACTGAACATCTCCTGTGAGAAAGAGTTGCATATGGTATGTTGGTACGTTCTATTCTTGCATCTTTCCCATGATTAATGAGTTGGAGAAGATGAGTTGTAACATGGTGACAAAGCGTTTTCAGACCCATGTTCACATAACATAATTTCTTTGTCTATGTGTGAGGAATGTGTCCTGCAATTTGTGCCATATATTTTTGTTTCATTCTGTATACAGTGTATACATTATATTATACAGTATATACATAGCTATACAAACATGAAAGTACTTTTATTTATATCTGCACTAACAGCAAGCAAAGAGCATATGCTATACAAGCTGCTTCTTTTATAAAACCAATTTCAAAGTAGTTTTTGTTAGAAAATTTTAATTTTAAGACATATGTTATTTTATCTTATTTTTGTGGAACATACAAGTGTTAGCTCACACACTTTCTCTCCTGTTTTTTGATTCAACCATGGCATGATGTGTATTAAAATAAAAAATATGACTTATGTTTATATAGGAGCTTTACATCTAACTTTAATGTTTTGTGCAATGGCTATATTACACAAAATAAGTATTTGATCTAGTGTCAGTTAAGTTTTCTTTTCTATGCTTAAGCATAGTTCATAATAAACAAACTACCAAGTTTACTTCATTGTTATGCTTGTTAATGTAATTTTAAACAAAGCTTCCATACGGAAAACATAATAAAGAAACATAACAAAAAAGAATTATTGCAGTAGTTGGGAAGTGTTTCTAACAGCTATTATCTTTCTGTTTGTCTCCATTAATTCTATTTTACCATTCCCTTCACACACTTGGCCTATATTAGGGTAAACTTCCACATCCATCAATACTCACCCACTAAGAACACCAAGAACTAAGTTGAGCATGAAGAAGGAACCCAGGACAATGAGGGGCACAAAATAGATCCAATTGAATGTACTGCCCAGCGCATCGTTTGTCTGCAACCATCACACAACAATTCATCCTTCAATTTGCTTGCTCCAGCAGAGACAGACATAGCTCTCGGCAGAACAACATCTCCATGGCCTGTACTGCTGGTTTGGAAATGGAAGAAGCCACTCTCTCTTCATGACTGAGACAACTCTGAAAATTGTTTAACTTACATGTGTCACTTTTGAGCTAAAAAAGCATATACTATACAACTGGAACAGCCATACAGCACACACCATTTTAGTTCAGTAGTGGCACCTGTGAGTTAATACAATTATTCATGGTTGAATCTATCTTGAATCCAAAGTAACCAAAGAGCGAAAGCAAAAAGCTCTTAGGCTGTGCAGTGTAGTAAGTAGGTGCTTTTTAGAATGTGAATTCAGTAACAGTATGTACCAAAATATACCTACATCATAACATTTTCAGCAAAAAATACAAGTGATAAAAAAAAAGTAATTTGCCATTCCTGTGAATCTGCAGCATGCACAATGTTTTGGTTTCTTGTCTTTATTTTTCCCCTTATGTTATTGCCATGCAGCACATAAGAGGTATTACAGCGATTACAGTGGTAGTTATTCACTGATAATCATGTTAGTAAATATGATTACAAATAACTACAAACAATTTAACAAAAAAGGAAAAGAAGCCAGAAATAACTTTGCAAAGTAAAAATAACATTGATATAGTTTGTAGATATTAAAATAAATAACGTAAGACAAAAAGTGTGATACAAGTTACTTCATTTTTCATTTTTTACTATTATTACAAGCAAATTTCAACAAAAATAAGTATATTCATAACATAGATAACGCTTCCCATAATGCAATATTATATTATTGGTGCAAATTTTGGTTAGTGATTGACATTTATAGGCCATCTGATAACAGCTCCGGAAGGGAAATTTTAAGTATGTCATTGTGAATCACAGCCTTGGTAAGAACGTCAGCTGCCAAGCAAACAACTTGCTTTCAATTAGGGATGCAAACCTGCTGTAAAGATGCTATCTATGACTATCATATGCTGTTTTATTTAGCAGGGCACTATAATTTGTCTTCTGGCTGAGTTTTTGTTTATAAACAGAGATAATGTTTTCTTATTTGAAATTTTTTTTTTTCTCACTTGTTGTGTCATGCATAGGTGGGAAGCTGGAAGTTGAATCAGACTTGTGAACCGTGAATCTTTGTCTCTCCAAGCTGGTTTTCTTACCACTTGAGCTTCCATGGCAATGTGCCTATATACACCTACTCATTTTATTCAAGTATCCTAGCAAATCTTCAAGACAAACTCAAGTACTTGAGATATACCTTAAAGAACAGCTACAATGCTGTTAATGCCTTTTAATTTCCGAGCCTTATGGTTAACTTCTATTAGGGTTGATTTATATTTGATAATTTTTCTTTCACACTAGCTGTGGGAAGTTAGAAAATTGAATTAGACTTGAAAATGTGACATGTTGCACTCATGATTTTTTCTACCTGCTATAATTTATTTTTATATAGCTTCTACAAACTATTCTTGCAAAAGCTTGTTCTTCTATTTACTTCAAGTTAATTGAGATAAAACATTTGCATAAATAGTTACATTTCTCATTTCATTATTATACAGGGTGGAAGTGAAACAGTCCTGTGGACTGGGGGCGGTGGGAGAGTGGATGTAAATGTACAGAAACCTCCAACACTTCTTTGTAATTAAATGCACCATTTTCAAGAAAAAAATGCTTTTATCCAAAAAATTTATCATCACCTTGCTGGATTACTGTTGATTAAAGGTTCTTAATTTATGACTATACTCATAGAAAATTGAATAAACGACAGCTTTTTCCTTTGGCATATTTCAATAGAATGAATGATTTTTTTGTAAATTAAATTTAAAAAGTCCATAATTTGTTGCCTCCTTAGTTCTATTAGAACTGGCAACATCGCATCAACTGTGTTTACTTTCTTCCGATATCGGTGTAGTTTGCTGGGAATATTTACTTAATCACAAGCAATTGACTTTTTGTTAAAGCCACAAGTTAAGATCAGAGCAGTTAAAAACTGGTTGCTATATGCTGGTATTGAAATTTCATGCTCGTTTCCTGACAGTGTGAGAAATAACTGAAGGTCTGCAGGCTTTAAAACATGAAATAAAAGTATGAAAAAATCCAAATCAAAATAATGGATATCTTGAAAATGGCTGATGCCACAAGAAAACTTGATGGAAAACAACTTTTTTTTTTTTTTTTTAAAGAAATGTGTATTTTTTTGTGTAGTACATTTTTATCTATCCCTTATGGACCCCCGTAAGGGGGGGGTTGCGACCCCTTCAGCTGCCGTGGTGCGGGCGCTGCGGACCCTTAGCACTCGTGGTACTTCTGACGTTACCAGAAGTACGCTGGGCCGAACATTTCTGAGCCCCTCCCGAAAGGGAGTTGTTCGGATTGGGTTGGACTCGGCGGGGCAGTGGTTCCCGACACCCATGGGTTATTGGGGACGCTTGGCTATGTTAATTCTACCCAGGCGGGGTTGTGAGACGCCTCGAGAATCTCCGGCACCAACCATGAGAGAGAGCTGGTAGACGGTAGCTAGAAACTGTCGGCCCCACCGAGGTTATTCGGTAGTCTCCCCCAGTTAGGGTTCGCCCTGCTGGCCTGACGCGCGTAAGTGGCGTATCCACTTCCGTCCCTGCTTGGAAGGGTCGACGCTAGAGCTTTCTGGCCCGATTTCGACCAGGCAGGGGGGGCGGTATATAAAATAGGCACCGCTCCTAATGGAAAGCCCCACGAGTTTACTCCTGGGTATGCGAGGGTGTGGTCTCTGCGTTGGCGGACCCGGTCCCGTATTTGATTATCCCTTATGGACATTTATACAAAATTATATAAAACTCCAAATGAAGAGGTTTCATAGGCTATTCCCAAAAAATTCAAGATATACATCTTGTTTGTCTTGTAAAGATCTTAAATATATGGCATTTTAATAAAATTGTTTGGGCCATTTTTGAGAAAATACAAAGTTTGATACAACTTTTCATGCTTGGAAGATTTTCTTGAACATTTTTCTGTCACTTTGAAAGGTACTGAACTTAATTACCAAGTTTGTATTTATCCAACATTTTGTTTTTCAATAATGCTGTTCATAGTCACACAGACAGAAAGAGAGACAGACACCCACATGAACAATTTTTCTAAAAATGCTTTTTTCTTTTTGATTCAGAGGATCTTTGTATTTATAGTGAAATCTCAATATGCAATTTTTGGGTGGAAAGCCATACTTCCTCTACATAGGTACTAGATATGTGGTAGAGAAAGTAAAAATTCAATGCTAGTGCTGAGAGTCAAATAATGGATCTTCAATTGTCTGTGCTGATGCTCTTACTGCTTGTGCTTCCATGGTGAGATGCTTTTTAAGTCTGATTCAACTTTCCAATAACTCTTTGTGCTTATTATTTCTCATTTTGAGTGACTGAATCTGGGTGCAGGAGTTATTATTAGTGAACATAAAAATCCCGTGCAAATATTTGTGTGTGTGAGTGAATAATAAGAGGAAGAGGATGGGCACACATGCATGCACACACACGCACACACGCACAGTTTAGTAAATAAAATTAATTGCAAATAATATGATACATAAAAAAGCAAAAGAAAGCATTTAAGAAAGTAAAGAAAAATATTTTTGGAAGATTTATGCTGATAAGAAGAAAGGCACATAAAATTATAACCATAACCACAGATTGGAGCATTTTCTCACTAAACCCAAATGTATGTTTATTTAGGTTCATTTTGGCATAACTATCTTTTATTGCTGCTAAGCAATAATGTTTAAAAAATAAGTTTTCTTATAATAATTATATTTCATTATATTGCTTCCTGATAAAATGCTTTGTTTGCAGCTAGTAACAATAGAATATAATTATGTGTAAATGGCCTTGGATAGTATGTTTATGTTAAAACTGGCAACATTGTCATTCCCACCTCTTGAAATGTCAAATCACCAACTAAGAGTGCACAAATAATGAGCAATGTTTCTTTCTAAGGAACAAAACACATACTGTTAAATTATAAGTGCTAAGCATAAACAAATTATCTTGATCCATATTACTCTCAATATAACAAACATATATGTAAAATTTAAGATTTTATTGCCAGCTTCTTATTAAAGTATAAGCAAATGTTCCAAACAGCTATTTTACATTCAAGTATTGATGACATTTGATCCTAAACAAATGACAAAAATACCTAAATCACAAAGCATAAGTGCTTTTTAGTCACAATAATAAAAGTGCTGTAATTTCAAATCTATGCAAGCACTGAAAACAAAATTCATAGACAGCTGGATGCATCAACAGTGAAGGAAGACAAGTTAAGGGACATGCTACAGACACCAGACAGCATCAATACAGCTTATTTCATTACATGTGCATTGCATGTAAAAATTCCTATTTCCAAACCAACAATATCAAGCCTGGGAAATATTTGTAAGATTAACTTTTCAGCTTCATGGAGCACACGTACTGTTCTAAAACTGGAAGTTTAACATTAATGTTTATTCATTACCTCAATGCATATTAACAATATGTAAGCTAAATTATACAACTTTACTTATAACTATATCATTGTTAACTAATTATAAACATTTTCTCAGATGTAAATGAACAAATGATGATGATGATGATGGTTATGAATGTCTCACATACAATTTAAAAATCTGAAAAACTGTGTATTAATATAATAATACAAATAATGTTGGGAATATAAGGCAAACAAAAGAAAAGACAAAAAAGAAAGCATATTAGTACCCAGTACAAGATAGCGGTCCAGCCTTCCATAGTGATGCACTGGAACACGGTGAGCATGGCAAAACCGATGTTATCGAATGAGGTAATTCCAAAATTCGGCCCCTCCCAGCCCTCATGGCAGATGGAGATGTTGGCATCGCAAACGTAGCTGCCAGGAGGGGCCTCTTCTTTATCTTGCGTGTTACACGGTGTTGCCATCTCACCTTCTTTAACGATTTCATCTGAAAGAATAAAAGGAAAGAGTTAATTAAATTCCAATAAAAGTCAAACATTTTGCAAGGATGATGAAGATGCTTATGATGATGATAGTAATAATGACATTCAACATTTGGTAATTACAATCAACTTTGTTAGAGAAAATACAATAACAACTATGAATATTATTTATATATCACATTTAATTTCTGTATCAAAATCTTGTATACTATATAAAGGACATTTTATTAACCATTTGTATGCTCTATATTTAAAAATTTGAACTTTTGCGGTAGTTATTCTTAGGGGAAGTGAACCTAAAAATTTTATACCTGTTATACTGGGTAATACTTAAAGGTTTTATGCAGTCTGTGGTACAGTATATCAACTCTATTCCTATTACATGTATTATGTGTAGATATATCACACATTACATCATGGGTACCTATGCAAATTCTCTTTTATACGGACCAAAATATAATATATACCTGTATAAATTAAGTTCTATTTATATAAGTTATTAGCTTAGCTTCAAATAAAACTCTTTTCCCAATTATCTTCTTACCAATCATACAGAAATGCCTAAAGCTACAAATGGTGGTTTATAGTGTCCAATTTTCTTTGAGTCTGTCAAGTTCCTTATTAACTTTATCTAAATCCTTAATATATCTGTTATCCATAGACTGCTCCATAATACTAGCCCATACCTAACATTGCATAGAAAAAATGAAAAATAAGCCATATGAACAAAATCTTTAGGCACTGCTTTTTAGTTGAGGTAATAGGAATCCATGTGTGATTACTTGTTACAATCAAAATCAATGTGCAGATTACAGGATGGATGTTTATAAATTACAACACCAGGAAGTTTCATGCTATTGCAGGCAAAATTTACATTTTTACTTTCTCTACTATGTATAGTAAGTAGGGGAAGTATTGAATTCAACCCAAAAATTCAATACCGAGATTTCACTGGAAATACATCTTTTAAGGCACCCTGAATCTAATAAAGCATTTTTGGAAACATGTCCATACGTCTATCTGTTTGAACAGCATAACTCAAAAAGGAAAAGTCGGATAAATACCAAACTTGGTCTTTGAGTTTAGTATCTTTAAGGAAGCAACACAAAGATTTTCAAGAAAATCCCCCCAACCCCAATTACCCTTTACATGGAACATTTTTCGAAAACTTTGATTTTCTCAAAAATGTTCCCAATGAGTTTGATTAAAATACCATATGTTTAAGATATTTTTATGGCAAATGAAATATATATCTTGAATTGGGAATGTCTTCAGAAGTTCTCTTCATTCTGAATCTGTTTTGCATAACTGATAAACCGTAAGAGATAGACAAAATCTTACTACACAAAAAATGAGATCTTGTTAAAACAAAATTTATTTCATATACTTTTTTTTGTCAAGTGAACCATTTCCGAGATATTCCTAGTTACTTCTTTGAATTTTCCAATACATACTTTTTCACAATGGGAATTAATTATTTGTTTTTTTTATATTCTGGAGACAATGCAAAGAGAATGGAATTCTCCATATAGCAACCAGCTCTTAAAAGATTTGACTATCACTTAAAGTCTACCATATTCCCCTTACACCTACAAGAAAATTAGCAATGAGATGATTTCTACAAATGTTTATCTAGTTTCACATGAAGTAGATGGAAAATAATGTTTGTAAAATAGTTTGTACAAGAGTAGAGAAAGTCATGCGAGTGCAACACACAAGGCTTTTTTTAAATTGAAAATTATATATTGAGTTTTGCTGGTATTCATTCCTAAAGAAGCCATTACTTCAAAACCTAAGTTGCGCTTGCTGCATGGCTTTATTTACAGATTGTGATAGAAATTTTAAGTTTTAATTTACATCAAGAAGTGAAACTATCTCCAATGATAACTTTCAGTTGCTTATAAATATGCTGCCTACTCATATATCATCTGAGTCATTCAATGCAACACTGGACTGATAGTCCAGAACTTAATAACATCTCAGGGGATTTTTTTTTTAATTTATATGGTGAGCAGTTGCCCCTCGCTCATGGTAATAAATACACGTAACAAGAGATAACATTATGTCAATAACACAGTTTAATAACACGTAAATTATAATTTTATAAATCTACTACAAATGCCATTTTTTTGAAGTGATCACAAAATATTTGTCTTCAAAAAAAAAGTAAAGAATATTAACTTGCGGTTGACTAAATGTAATATATGTAGGTATTTGAAACAATTTAAAATCCAATGTCTTCATTGACAAAATTATGAGTTTAGTGTTTGTTAAGTATGGCACTATATGCAATACCTAAATATAGCACAAATTCAATATACTCCTAAAAACAAATTATGATGATAGTGGTGGCAACACTGACAGCTCAAGGCACTTATCACAGTTAATTATTGCGTGTTCGTTACACAAATATTTGTCACATTTACGACAGCTTTTCTTGGTTTTTCTGTTCTTTCGCCAAGGGCACAGTGAACATACACCAGGAGTTGTCCCAATAGTTGTAGTTTCTGCATTCTCCACTTCATTACCAACAATTTTCTTCATTGAGGCTCACAAGTTGTCTGACAAATTTGAAATAGACAGACGTACTCTCACATGGCTTTTATAAGTTCTAGAGTCAAATGTTTCAAAAATATATTTCAGCTTCAAGCCAGGATGATTGCAGACTGCACAACAATTGAATAGCACAGTTGTCACTTGATGAGCAAATGGCTCACAGCTGTGCCGCAACTGGACAAAGATTGCATAAACCATTGTCAATGTGATTGTTGTTAAATCTAACTTAAACAACTGATTCAGGAAAGTTTAAAAGTCAGCTAGATTGAGCGAGAAGATTTTATCAGCAGTCGTTACCATAAAAAAAATCAAAATCAAAAGTGTGAGCAAAATGCTCATTTAGCGACAAATGACGGGTTAAGTCCAGGATATCATAAGTCAGCAGTGTAATAATATTAAAATGAAATTTAACTTAAACTGTGAATGTTCACAGAATGTATGTTGCATTGTTATCTCAAGAAGTATGAATATGTTTTGCTAACTCTCTCAAGCTGCTAACATAAAATCTATGGTATAGGAACTACAGTAAAGAATTATACTGTTATCCCCAGGTAATTTCTTATTAAAAATGGATTCTTTGTCTAATTAGGAGCATTAATAGAATTTAATTTACTATCCTTCATTCCTTTACTATAATCCCCAAAGAATACATATGAATGATGGATGGGTAAGTAATTATGGAACATTTTGGAGAAAAATGGGTTAGGAGACATGTGGAGAAGGAGAGAAAATAACGTGAAAATTTTTGGAAAAAGGCGAGGAAAAGACTGGAAGATATAGAAATACAAATCATGTTCAGTGAGATTGCCGAAAAGAGCTCATTAGTTTGTTATAGGCCAATGAAAAATACATGGGGCAGTGAAAAATATATAGACATAATAAATAAAGAAGAGAGAGAATCTATTGCATGGGTAAGAACTGGAGCATGGAGGCTAAGAGGGTTAAGACAGGGTATTCCTCAGAACCAATGTCTGGTATGTGGTGGTAATGAAGACATTAAACACATAGTATTTAAGTGCCAAGGAACAGAAAATTGGAGAAAAGAGTTTTTTAATAAGAAGTGGTTGAAGGGGGATAGAAATACGCTTATGACCGAAATGATGTGCAAGGACGCTAGAAGCATTGGACAGTTTTTGTGTAAAGTAAAAAATAAATTGCTTTGGACAGTGGATAGAGAAAAGTAAGAGGTAGCATATCTTATTTTGAATGGAAAACTATAGTGAATGTGTGATGGTAAAGTAATCAATAAGTGAAAAGTGAAAAACAGGTGGAAATGGGACATGAAAAAACTGAAAAAACAAGATAATTTATTGACGAGAAATTGTAAAATGTAAATAATCTGTAGTGATTGTCTACAGAATGCGTTGACAGGAAATTGTAAAATGTAAATAAACTGTAGTGATTGTCCACTGAATGAGTGGCCAGGGTCAAAATGCAATAGACAATCAAATTGTAAAACTCTTAGCACAATAAATACAAAATACAAATATGCAGCAACACAAATGACACTAAAAATATAGATCATTTGCTGTACAAGTTCCCATAATAATGTATTTATATATTGTATATAATAATTTGACACATTTTTAATTCAGTTTTATGCTGATTTCTGCAATTACAGTCCTCAAAACAGATGAGAAAGTGTCTATCGTATAATATTATTTCCAGTCATATGGGGTAGGTCATCAGAGAGGACTGAGTTTGCTTCACATTAAAGAATAGTGTGAGGAGAGATTTAGGGTTTCAATGGCCTGATGTTATACAGAAATCACTGCACAGTGCACAGGTTACGTTTTGGTACACCATGTCTAGTCATGGAATATTGGGCCTTATTTTGTCAATGATGCTGCACGGATCCACAAACAGTAAACAAGAAGTACTACAGAGACCTCATAATTATGTCATTTGTGCCTCTTTTGTCATGACAGAAACATATCCTTCAATAACAATGGATGCAGTAAAATGGAGCAACAACTCACTCTGCAGGGGAGTCACTTGTCCTTCTGCAATGACACTTTGGAGAGTTTTCAAGATAATATGACCCACCTAAAAATATGCCTGAACTATGTGAGAAGATAAGATTGTTTTTGTGTCATCTGTTCATCAACATGTTCAATATCTTCAGAAACAATGTGTAGCAAGTGATGGTACACATTTTGAACACTTTTGTAACAAGAAAAGTAAGAGGTAGCGTATCTTACCTTGAATGGAAAACTATGGTGAATGTGTGATGGTAAAGCAATCAACAAGTGACAAGTGAAAAACAACAAGTGGAAATGGGACATGAAAAACTGAAGCAAGATAATTTATTGACGGGAAATTGTAAAATGTAGAAAATGTAGCGATTGTCTAAAGAATGAGTGGCCAGGATCAAAGTTCAGTAGACAATCAAATTGTAAATCTCTTAGCACTATAAAACAATTATAAACAATGCTGTTAAACCCTTAATGCCTAATTAAGTTCAGTTTAGAGAAACAAACTAAAATCAGCCTTATTAGCTGACATGAAACATCATTTTGTGTTTGATTTATGGAATTAGCTGTATTACTAATAACAACTTAAATTGTTACCTTCCCTGTGTGGTTTTAGAGTTTTAGCTTATTTCAGTTATAATGTGAATGTTCTACTCAGAATATTTGGATACACTATGAGATTTAGTCTTGTTGAAAACCCCCCTTACAATAAAATTTAATTTCTGGTCCCCTTACTTCCAGACACTTTTACCCAACACATTTTCTTGCCCACCGAGACCTTTTGTGATTCAGGTTATACATCTGACTTGTTTGTGGAAAACATGTTTCTGTTGTGACTAGGCTTCAAATGTACATGGTTTTAGAGGAGTGTTAAGTGGTGGAGAATGGTTGGGTTTTGCACAAGCTCTGCGAAGAAGAGGAAAAGTGAAATAAGGGACAATGGGAGTGAGTTTAGAGAGCTACAGAGCTAAACTAGGACTATTCAATGGAATGAAGAAGAATATGATGAAAAGAAAAGAGCAAACAGAAGAAGTGATAACAATGCTTTTCACCGGGACCTACGGGAGATCAAGAACTAGGACGAGGACTCTTAACTGGAATGGAGCAAATGCAAGAAAGGCTGAGGAAATATGGAAGAAGTAGGAGAAAATGTTAAAAAAGAAATTAAAACTGACATGAGAAGTATACAAACAGAAATTCTAAGTATTAAAAGAAGAATTGAAATGTTGGAAGAAAGGAGTTTTAATTTGATAATATCAGGAGAAGAGGAAAGAGGAAATGTGTGGCCCATCCAGGAAGTGTGGAAAATCCTGGCAAAAAGATTGGAAATAGAGCTAAATGCATGGGAAATCGCAGGTGCCAATCAAGGAAAAAAATACGGAAGATGCATCATCGTAGTGAGATTTTCAGCATTACAAATTAACCATGAAATATTGAAAAGAGCTAAGAAATCACAAGGAACAAGAATATACATCAATAAAGATCTGTCAATGGAACAGAGAGTACTTAAGAAGAAATTAGTGGAACAGATGAAAAACGTAAGACTTGAGGGACATCAAGTTTTTATACAAATCCTGAACCTATGAATAGATGGGAGATTGATTTATAATATTGAAAGTGACTTAGGGGACATTAATAGAATATACAGGGAAATGAGTCAGCAAAATACAACACAGACAATAGGGAACATGACGCTGGCAGACGCGACAGGACAAATTACAACTTTGCAAAAATCAAGGAGAGGGCAGGCATCTCCATGTGTGATGGGAGTGGAGGGGAATGGCCCATCTGAAGAGAGATGGGAGGACAGCCAGCAATTTATGGCACCACTCAAACAGATGGTGATGCACCAGACCAGTTGATGAACGACAAATGAAACCACAGGAGTGATGTCTCAAGGTGGACTTATGAACATCAAAAGAAGCGGGGAAATCACTGAGAGCAACAAGGTCAGCTGAAGAGAAGGGGAACTAGCTGTATGACGTAGAGTAGGTGTACAGAGTACAGGAAGCCAATACACTATGTTTCTCGCATGGGAAGTATATTACTGTTAGGCACAAATAAACCATCAACATCTAAGGGCAACTGAGGGATCCATACTCACTTAGATGGGAGGTCAGAAAAATGAGAAGTGCTTCCATGTATAAATATTTGACTTGAGTTGAACAGGGCGAGAAGCAGCTCACATTAGGGAAGCAAATGATGGTGTTGTAAAGCAGAGAGAGAGAGAGAGGGAGGGAGGGAGAGAGAGAGAGAGATTTATAAGTAAATTGGGCAAAACTGGGGATTGAAATATTGGAATGTAGCAAAGTGGACATAACCTAGTGAGAATGTTAATATAGAGGAATTGGAGAGCTTGGAGACAGAATCTGAATTATATTTAATGAATATATTCAGCAATACGGTAAGTACTAAGATGATAAGGTGGACAGTGATAGAATCTGTTAGTGAAAAGCAAATCCAAAGCTAAGGATTGTTAAATACTGTAAGCTTGGCTATGATCAGTAAAGGAGCCAGGGCTTGATGCCGATTATGCCCAAATGAATTTTAAAAGCTCAATATTCAATAAAGAATTAACAAATTACTGAATTAAATTGGTATGATTTGAATTAGCGGTTTTAGGCATTAAAGTGCTAACTAAAATTTCAGTGTCATTTGTTTTGCCATATACTGTATACTCGCATCCAAGTAGGCTTGGGTGTAATCATGGTTCTTGTTCTCAGAAACTGTAGGGAATGCACACCTTACACTTTTAGATCCCCAAGGAAACATTATTTATTCTCATGTTTTAAAGATAAATTCAACAAATTAATTCCTTGTTTTTATGTTTTATACAACTCTGCCTTGTTTAAAGATAAATACAATAAATTAATTTCTCAATTTTATGTTTTATACATTTATGTTTGCCTTAACTATCTTCTTGAACCATAGAAAACTCCAGTTTTTCATATTGGTTAGTGGTGACACTGAAATTATTCATCAGGTGAATAGTACCAGCATGGACTGCTGATTGTGTTGCAATTTTTGGAGGTTAAAAGGCAGGAATGCAGGTGTTGCTTTTTTTATACTGTGCACATGTTTCCAGACACTGAGTCAAAAATAATTGTTTATATGATCCCTGTATCTAAGGAATACATGCTGGAGAATATGAAATATGAGGAACCACTTTCTCTAATCAAAGGACAATCTGTTCAAGAGCTGGTCTGTTCAACCTGGCTAGTATGGTCTTGAAAATACAGTGTGAAATTATTTATTATCATAAATATAATTGTTATGCACAGTAGATTGGTTCTTCTGTTGACAATCATTCAAGGCGCCCAGGATTATTGTAAGGGTAAGAAAATTCTAACATCCCTTCTTCCTGTTGTAGGAGAGTTTCAATATTCACCAATGAGTATAAGCAGAGATTTCAAATGCATCTAATGGTTGCTTCTGCAAGAGTTCATTGTAACTTTCTGATGCCGCCAATCTTCTATTTACCAAGTGTTTGGGCCTCCATTATAACTATTTAAGTCTATGCTCCATGGAAGGAGGATATCTAGACATGAAGAATAAGTAGAGAAGGCATGACGACTACTTTGACATTCTGGTGCTAATTTGGAGGATGAGCAATTTAAAGCAATTGCTATTATTTAGGTCTGTTATTTACATTACTGTTATTGTCACCACTAACCCCTCTTTTATGAGGGAAACTTCAAATTTGTGGTTAACAATTAAGTTCTAGGTGAGAGTATCCCTAAACATTTAAAACAGTATCTAGTATGAACATAGCAACTGAACAGTCATAAAGTAGAATATATTTGGAAAGGTAGAATCAGATTGAAAAACTCAATGCCATAGCAGGATTTGAACCACAGATCTTCAGTTTTTCATGCCATTGCTCTAACCAACTGAGCTACCATGTCAAGATTCTAGTATGGCATTAAATTCCCCCAAGTGATTCACATTTTTTCTGGTATACCATAAGGCATTCTCAAATTCATTTTTTGGTAACATACCCCAGTGGCAACTTACAATATCTTAAATGCTTTGAGTCCCAGACTTCATAGTTAATCATTATTAGAGCAATGTTAATTAATTTATGATATTGTAAGTTGGCATTGGGATGCCTTATGATTTACCAGGAAAAATATGAGTTAGTTAAAGAATATAATGTTTTACCAGCATGTTGCCACAGTAGCTCAGTTGGTTAGAGCAATAGCACAGAAGGACAAAGAACCGTGATTTAGTTTTTCAATCTGATTCTATCTTTCCAACTTAAGCCTACACATATCATGTACGGAAGAACAACTAATTGTTAAGAAAATATTTGTTATTTACTTAATTTCTTTGGTGGTGACAGCTTTTTTTATTTTTGTGATTTGGCAAGAATGCTTTAATATTTGGATAATAAACATATCTTATTTTGGTACATTAAAATCTAATCTGAGCATACATCCACATACACAGTCACCTTCAAATAAAATAATACCTACCACTCATTTGTCTCTCTTTACAGTTTTATTCTTTTTTTATTATGTAATATATAAAATTACAATAACTAACATGAGTCTATGGCTTAGGGAAATGACTGGTAACGAACTCTAACATAAATAATTATGAGGGACATCCAGAAAATAAACAACAATTTGGCATAACCAAATAACAACAAAAGATATCAACACAAAACTTTATTTACAAAGAAACAGTGCCTTACTCTATTTCTCAATATAATTGTCAATGCGTTTATTGTAACATGGTGCCAGTTTATCAATGCCGATGTTATACTCTTCTTCTGCTTAAGACTGATACTGACTCTTTGAGGTCTTCATTGGCTGGAAACTCTTTTCCACCCAAAAATTCCTTTAGTTTTGGAAAAAAGTGAATATCCCAAACTCTTTCATCAAGATTTGCTTTCAACTCATCCGTAAGGAGTGATGGCCTCCCACCAGTCTTCGTTGTGCACACTGGTTCTTTCAATGGTAAAACATTATGCAACACTTCCGCACTGAAGACTTGTTTATTGCACTGTTACTATAAATTTCTATTGGCTGAACATTTTGAGCATTCAGAAAATGAATCACACTATGCAATTCACATTTAGCAGGATTTTCAATTGGTGCCACCATTTGAATATGTTGTAGAACAGACAGGCGTGACCTCACAGCAATGAAACTTGACTCACACTGAGGTGGAGTAAGGAGCTTAGTGTGCATGCGATTGTGGTGGTGGGGGACCTGCACTGAGCGTGATGTGCAATTGTTCTTTACTTTCTGGATATCCCTCATACAATAATGCCATAAGACACAGCAAGAACCTGTAATTTTGTATGCATTTATGGAATGAAGCAATTATGCTGCATGCTGATATGATTACCATTAATTAACAGATATTTTTCAGCCTTGTATTCTTTTATTTGAGTGCTCCCCCTTGAATTTTAAATACTGATTATGTTTTTAATTTTAAACTCATTTTCTTTTCATAGTGCCATAAATTTACAGCAACATCTAACCATTTTAGATGCAATTAAATGAAGAAAACAAAAAAGTCAATGTAACTTACCTAAATTTTCCACACTATAACATGTCTTGTGCAATGCACCTGAGTAGAACTCGAGCCCAATAATAGCAAAGATGACGATAGCAAACAGCACCAACAGTCCAATCTGCAGCAGTGGTGCCATTGCCTTGATGATAGACTTGAGCACCACCTGCAGGCCTAAACACGAGAGAAATTAATCACGTCAATTTAACATGTTGAAATTTGCCAGTAACCAGTTATTTATGAACATTTGAAACAAGAATTATTTTTCATTTTATAGGAAAACTATTGGTAGTTTTCTGAAGAGGAAGAACTAAAATTCTAGTCATCTTACCACCTGGAATTTGGGACTTTTCTGTTGGCTCTAAGCCTTATACTTGTGAAATTCAGGAATGTTTTAGCTGTTTTTTCTATGATTACTTTAATAGGTATACAGCTTAATTGTACTAATTTTCTGTGTGTTGATCTCATTTAATCAGTGTTTTCTATGCAGAATCACATCTCCATTAGCTTGTAATGGAAATGCTAGGCAGAAAAATGCAAAAATACATTTTTTAGTATGTCTAATAAAGGGTTTATTTCTCAACCAACATATAGTTTAATGTCTTAATTTAACAGTACTGTAGAGGCATTTTTGGTTGGGTTTACTGATTATAAAGCTAAACCTTTTATGCCTACTGCATGATACTTTAGTAATGATAAATTCATTGTTTGAACTTTACTGTTTATATGACAGCAAAGTGATACAAAATACCTTGTACAGGTATTATAATTAGTATCTTCTTTCTTTTTAACATATTTATTCATTGCTCACTTTTATAATTACCAAGTTTAAAAGCTTCAGTACCTATCTACTTCAAAAGATACCTACTGCATTTATATAAAGCTTTAAAATGTTTTGTAAATCATACTCTTATTTTTTTAATGTCTGAAAGATTTGTTTTTTTATACTTTGAATTAATAATTATATAATTTACAAAGTTCTCTAAGGCTGTGAAAAAGGCATTTTTCTATAAACTAATAACATTATGCCACTACAGCTTCATATAATTTGCATATGGAAATTTCATATTAGCAGTTTAATCCAATTTGGATTTAAAGTCATCTACTTTCTGCATGAATTACACTCTCATAACATGTGCATAATCCACTTAAGAAAATACAGAAAGCTAAAGTAGATCACTAAAGGCATCACTGTTTTAAATTTATTAAAGTTTAAAATAAGCTCGACATGAAAATTAAATGCAAATTATATTTTCAATATAGAAAACACCTTTGAAGCTGAATCTGCATCATTGCTCACTTCAGAGCGAGCTACCAAATTTACACTCACTGCACCCTTTTGCAAAACTAGACTCAACAGTGAATCACTCAAAACTGGTTGTATGAATAGGATCAAAAAGGTTAACAAACTTTGCTTGAAGACCCACTTATGGTTGTTTACTACATTAAAACTAAGTCAAAACACTTTAGATATATTTAGAATAAACATGCAGATTTATTGTTACTGATGAATGGTTGTTTGTGAAAGGGTTTAGATTCTGCCAAAGATCCTCCATGTGTTTTTTAATTATATTGAGAAAGGCCAATGACTATTTGGCAAAGATTTTGTGCATCTGTATGTGTTGTATTTTTCCCTCTCCCAAAAGAAAGGAAAATTGCCCAATGGTGTATTTTCTAACTACTTATAAGGCTCCCATGCCATTAGTGGATGTACAAAAGTTAATAATCTAATTTACACAGTCGTTAAAGGTTCATTACTCATTGCAATGAAAAATAAAATTGAAATAAACAGTTATTGGGATATAAATATGTCTGCACTTTAGCAATGAACTTGTTAATCACATCAGCAGTAGACTAGAGAATATCAATATAAAATCAAGAATGCTATGGTACTCCAGCAAAAGTAAACATTTGACTCCTTGAATAAAATGAAAATGGTAGTACTTGATTGCTCTATGAATTAAATCATCATCATCCAGGAGTATCCTTGCATCTCAAGGCTTCCAATAATGACCAGATTCACCAGTGCATTAAACATACTATCACTGATCAGTTTGAGATACTAAAATAACAAATAAAGAAAATAATAAAGAATATATGTTGTGATGTAGATTGAGTTACACTTTTTTACACTCACCTTCACTAATTAAAAGTTATATAAAACAGGAAACGTTTTCGAGGGCATTTGTCCTCATCGTCAGCGACTGGGTAACTAAGGGTCACTTTCTCCCATGTCCTCTTCTTCCTCATCCTGCAAATTCTGACCCTGTTGCCATCTGGTGTTGGGGGCACAAAGTTTTAACACATTGGTTACAGGCGAGATTTCAAAATTAATGACGTTGTTGCTGTTTTTGATGATGTGTATTTTTTCCCAGATGTTCAATTCTATTGGTGTATCACACCATTTTTGGACAGAAAACCACAACATTGGCCAAAGTATAAAGTTGTTAAAACCCCTCACCACACCAATAGAATTGAACATCTGGGAAAAAATACACATCATCAAAAACAGCAACAACGTCATTAATTTTGAAATCTCGCCTGTAACCAATGTGTTAAAACTTTGTGCCCTCAACACCAGATGGCAACAGGATCAGAATTCGCAGGATGAGGAAGAAGAGGACACGGGAGAGAGCGACCCTTAGTCACCCAGTCGCTGACGAGGACGAATGCCCTCGAAAACATTTCCTGTTTTATATAACTTTTAATTAGTGAAGGTGAGTGTAAAAAAGTGTGACTCAATCTACATCATGATGAATACTTCACTATTAATAATGCTCTGTTTTTAATCTTTAATATATGTTGTATTTTCTATACTACATAGCTTAGATTTCACATTATTGGATCTCTTGTGACATAGCTAGGTTCATCAAAATACTTAGTAGAAAACCATTCATGAATTAAAAATGAATTTTACCAGTTCTTTGAGACATTTTAAAAAACAACATTTTGAATATTTCTTGTAGCTGTTTAAATATGCATTATGATATTCATAGTCCTTTTATTATAAAAAACTCTCTTTTAAAACATAAAATATGCTTTAATCCAGAATCATATGCCAAAATGATGAATTAAAATTTCTCAACATTTCATTCTTAAGTACACTGCATTGGTTTATTACAAATGCTGATGAAACCAACATTTAGTTACATTTTTCTTTGTTGTTTCTTTACTTTCTTTTTTTCTTCTATTTTGGGCTATGATAAGAATATTTTCTGTTTGAACCTGAGTTAAAATAAATCAGATAATATTAAGTCATTATTCAGATTTATGGAAATGGTATGGGGTAGAGTTTTAAAGAAGATATAATACAAAGAAGTATTTTTTGAAGAAATTATATTTAAAGTGAGTTTTATCTTTGTGGAATTCTGACATTCTGTATCTAGTTTATTCATATATATCCCTCCCATGTATATATTTTATTTTAAATTTTGTAAAGCTATGATAATTATGTTTCTTAAAATACTCTGAAGTATATAATTAAATGTTCCTTTAAAAAAAACATAGTTTAAGTTTCTCCCTTCCTTCCTTCGTATGAAGATGCAACACATGCTGTATGGAAAATGTTTACAAATCTGAAAAGAACTTTATGGTTATCATTTTATTTAAATCATACCAGTGGCATTATCTTTTCATGGGAATATTTAAATGTATGCAAAAGGAATTAAATTCTGACTCACATCTGTAATCTTTAAACAATAAATAGGAAGATTATGCAAACAGTATTTTCTATGGATTTTGTATGAACACTTTTTGTTATGCAAACTATTAATATGTCATAAAAGTTTCAGTCTGTGAAGTTAAAGAAATACATGTAACACATAGAAGTTGCAAACTTTTCTTGCTAATCTGTTAAAAACTCATATGGTCCCAGAGGGCCATAACTGGAGGCAGTTGCTCTCCCAGAGGAGGAATAATGTTATTGTTGTGTTCTCCACAATCTCATTTTCATCTTAGTTTATGCAACTATGTATTGTATCATTATTTTTCAAATTGGCTTTGTGAGGACTGATGGACACAACTGAGAGGCTTACGGGAAAATAACTATTAATAATAGTTCTGAGGTATGAGTGCAAAACATTGATAAATTAATTTTACAGAAACACACAGGATATTCTGAACTCAAATCTATTTTAATCTGTTGATTTGGTAGTACATTGATATAGTGCAAAGGAGAAATATATGAACAAATTAACTTATTTCTTTTATATAAAATATAAATTTAAGATCTTATGCACAACAATTTAGAAATCTAGCACAACAAAAACTTGGTTCTCCCATATCTTAACCCCTGGTTATAAGTATGGAATCAAGCTACTAAACTGAATCTCCAAATTCTAAAGTGTGTCCGGTCTTTTGTTCATTTCTTAGGCTCCTTATCCACTTATCCCTTACTCTTTCTAAGAACCCCATATTGTGTTAATTTTCTGTTCCCTTGTTTCTATTTGTATTTTAATTGCCACTATATCATCTTGTAGATTATTCCAATTTTAATTCCATAGACAATCCATCCATCTTTTAACCATTTCACACTGTAATATACAATGGAACCTACTATTTGATTTCTCATGTATAATGCTATTTTCTTTACTGTTATTTCATACTCCTTTCAGAAATCATGCTCCTGTTCGTATCTATGCATAACTCAATCTTCCATACTGATCACACACATCTACATATTTATCCTTCTCCAAATTTCTTTTAATAATTTTGTACAAATTTAAAGAACTTTTCTCCTCAAAACTTGCTCAGATTTCTTGTTTCTCTTTGTCTTCCGCCCTCTGTCTCACTTATTTCCAAGATCCATTACTATTGTTTTCACATAATAACCAAATATCTCCCCAGGGCTGGCTCAAGGGGAATCCAGCCATACCACTACCCAGAGCAGAGGTTTTAGGGGCGGCAAAATCTTAACATATAAAGAAGATATGTGGAAATGTGACAGAACTACAAATCATACTTAAAATTTAGCAACTTGTGCAGATTTTTTGTTATGAAACTGGTGACAAACAAAGCTCTAGAGTGATTTGAATATGAGCCTCATTGATGATCATCAAAACACCCCATGCATATCAGGTGTTCAACAATAAACACCAGTTTATAAACAGGAGTGTTTCATCAAGCCATAGCTTGATAGCTTCATAACTTTAGTTTATTTGCTTACATTGGTGACTCATGAACCTCTCAGGACAGTTATCATCCTAGTGGTATCCTGAAAGTCACTACTTATGTGCTCAGTTACTTCTTATGTTGTTTAGCCTACTTTGTTTATTGTTTATTGTGCTAAGAGATTTACAATTTGATTGTCTACTGAACTTTGACCCTGGCCACTCATTCTGTAGACAATCACTACATATTATCTACATTTTACAATTTCCCGTCAATAAATTATCTTGCTTCAGTTTTTCATGTCCCATTTCCACTTGTTTTTCACTTGTCACTTATTGATTACTTTACCATCACACATTCACCATATTTTCCATTCAAAGTAAGATACACTACCTCTTACTTTTCTCTATTCACTTTCCAACGCCATTTATTTTTGACTACTTTGTTAGTAACTACTGCTTTTATCTCCAGAGAAACTCAATTGGACAACTTCAAATTAAATGCAATAAGAAAACATATCTATGGCATATCTTTCACTTGGAACAATCTTGTTGTTTCACCATATACCTCCTCTTGAATTTTATTTATTGATTACCCCTGCAAATAAATAAAAATAAGTAAATAAACAAACGTATTTACTTTGTGTTAGAATAAGTAGTCATAAAGGACTGATATTGCGGATAAAAATGAGTTATGTCTGAAAGCATGAGAGGGTGGCAAAACTGCTGGAACTGGCCAAGTATCCCCCATAGTATTCTCTTTTAGCAATTTTCTCATCTCCTCAAATCAATTCTTTCTTCTCCTTTTCTTTGAAACTTTAAGCATTCCTTTATTGTGTTACTGTCAATCAATTTTAAACATCTGTACCAGCATATCAGTATTCTCTCTGTTAATATACCTTTTCTCCCTACACTGAATAATATATAGAGGATGCTGTATTATACGGTTTTTCTTTGCAGCCATCAAAACATGTCTATTTTTGTAGATGCCTCTGGATTCACTGACGATACATTTTGTATACGAGGGCTAATCAAAAAGTCTTTGCCCCTATTTTTTTTCTGGTAACATAAGATACATACAGCCAACTAAACATGTAGATATTGTTCCTTGTACCTTTTACTATTTTTCCACATAGTTCCCGTGCCGTTCAGACATTTGTCCCATCGCAGCACTAATTTTGCGATGCCGCTGCGGTAGAAGTTGGCCGTCTGACTACTGAACCACTGTCGCACTGTTGTCTTGACTTCGTCGTCGCAAGTGAATCGCTGTCCTGCCAGGAACATCTTCAGCGGACTGAAAAGATGGAAATCACTAGGGGTAAGATCCGGGCTGTATGATGGATGCTCTAGAAACTCCCAGTGAAAGTTCCTTAGCTTGCCGACGGTCTTTGCTTGCCACATGTGCTCTCGCATTGTCGTGGAGGATGATCACGTTGTCAACATCGAGAATCCCGCGGCGCTTCTTTCTGATCGCAGCCCGCAGAAGTGACAGTGTGGAACAATATCTGTCGGCATTGATGGTGGCACCTTGCGGCAAGAAATCCAGCACGAGCGGTCCACGGCGATCCCAGAATGTCTAATTTGTGAACAGATGGCGCAGTACGGAATTTCAGGAGACGGATCGCCAGTAACAATGCGATCCAGGAAATTGTCACCCTCCTCGGCATATCGTTGCAGATGATTCAAAGAAGCATCATTCGCTTGCCTTTCATCACGTCATCCAACTGCTTAGGAACCCATCGACATGAAATCTTCCTGTATCCTAAGCACTCGTGAATGATATCGAAAGCACTCCCAAAAGAAATGTCGAGCTCCTGAGCAATGTCTTTGATGCGCACGCGCCGCTCTGCTTTCACCATCGCATCCACGCGGGCAAAATTGTCATCAGTCACCGATACAAGCGGTCTCCCCGCACGCTCATTGTCATGCAGACTTGCACGGCCATTTTCGAACTCAGAACACCACCATCTCACACTTCTCAAAGCAAGACACCTTTCCCCATATGATGGCTGCATTTCCTTGTGAATCTCGATGGGCGTTCGTCCCTTACTCCATAGAAAACGGATCACACTTCGTTGCTCATAAGCCGTGGACGTTAAGCACACCTGCCGTTTTGAATGCACTGACAGCAGCGCTGCCGCCGCCAGCAGAAGCTGGAAACTCTATGAGGACCGGCCCATGAAAAGTCCACTACTTCGAATGTATATGTTGGTTTTTGTTTTACATTCATAATTTGACCGAAAAAAATAGGGGCAAAGACTTTTTGATTTGCCCTCGTAGGTCTACTGAGCAAGGTGGCTCCTTAGTAATATGTGAGGCTCACATTTGAGAAGTCTCGGGTATGATTCCTGTTAGTTTGGCCACTCTGACCATGGGTTTTGTGGTTTCCCCAGGTCAGTAGGCAAATGTTGGGGTATTCCTCTTCTACCACAAATTTCCTGTCCCCTTATTCCCTCTCATTTTGTTTGCCCTTTCATGTTTCAGGTGTGTATGGGCTGTGCAGTGTCGATCAGTGTCGAATAGACTCCAGCAGAGGGAAGCCTTCTCTGAGCAACCTGATGATGTAATCAAATCTTCAGGCTTGAAATCCTTAGGGACTTCTGCATGTCTCTGTGACCCAGCAGCCTAGCTTCCTGCAGTTTCTTCACTTAATCCATTCCTCCTAGGGGGTGATAACCACAAAAGATCCACTTTGGGTTGAGGCGTCCTTCTCTGTTACCTTATCATAGTTATAGTGTAGGTGTATTTCTGTGGCACTTAGGAATAGCCATTTTATGGAACACATTATTTTGACGCATACTCTTGGAACTTCATGGTAAATGTTAGTAGTCTCTCAAACTGTGTAAACTGATTTTGAACCAATGTAATTAATGCCAATAAACAGATATTTCTTATGGCTAGCAGCCTTAATGAGGAAAATTTAACATTATTTTGAAGATTGCAGTCACCAAGTATCATGAACTTAATGTTTATTACATGTATACAGACATCATACTTGAATGGAGTTATCTCCTTAGTATTTGAACATAACAAGAATACATTTGAAGCAGAGATAATATGCTATCATCTGTTGTCACTGAAATGCAAGAATTACTTGTTTACAGCACCCAAAAGTGTGGTACTTTTAATTTTAAAACCTTAGCAACTTCATTTTATGCAGAAGTATTGTTACATAACTTGTGCTCTGAACCTCTTGATACTTTTCAGGAGTCCTGGGTTCACAATTCCAATCAGTGGCCTCCTGTGCTACCAGACAGACTTAGTCACATGTGTATCTATGTGAATTTTACATTCCTCAGCTATTTAGATAGCTGTGAATGCTGAGGCATGAGCTTTGTTCATAATGCCTCTGATTTAGTTTTGGTAGGACTGTTCTATTAAGTTTTTCTAAGACCTCTTTGCATTGGCATCTTAATCTGGAGTAGGTGGTTTTCTCTTAAATTTCATTTCCCAAATTGATCATGTTATTCATTAGGGTTCAGTTAAGATGGAAATTAAAGGGATATTCTACTTTAAAATCATAAAAGAATCAGAAATACTTTTATTGCTGTAAAAATAAATTTTCGGGTGTGATTTCATATGCAAACTCCTTTTTTTTTAACACAGAGCTAAGAACTATCTTAAAACTGTTTTTCTAACAGGCAAACAGTATGTGGTACAAATCATTAGAATTTTACATTTTCAAAATTTACTTTTTTGAAGGTAATTTTTACAGTTATTATTCAGTATTTGTAAACATTGCAACATATGTAGAAATTTATCATACCTAATACAGATAAAATGTAGTGATTGTCTACAGAATGAGTGGCCAGGGTCAAAGTTCAGTAGACAATCAAATTGTAAATTTCTTAGCACAATAAACAATAATAACTGAGCTTTATTTTATGCTTAACTTAATTTAAATAAATAACTGCATAAAATATGATTTACAAAACCAAAGACAAGCTTTAAAAATGGTTAAAAATAACGAGCTGCGATGCAGACAATCGTCTGTGAAACATGTCTTTCAAATTTTGAGTAAGTGAAGCAGTAAGTGTGTTGTCATCTCATCTTTGTTCTATTAATGTACTAGGCTTCACTGTGTTTAATTACTTCATCTTTTGTGAGTTTAAAATATGTTTGATATGCTAATACTGTTAAGCTTTAAGAAGAAATTTAGGTATCCTTACTTCTTGCTTGTAGATAGGATTTTTTAAAGTTATGTATATTTTTGCTTCACTTTTGGAAGGTGCTAGATATTTGACATTTTGTATTACACGAAAGTATTAAGTAATTACATATGAAAATTTGATCAAAACTCTTCTCATAAGTAATATTTATTTCCCTCTGACAAGAGTGACCCCTTAAGTATCATTTAACAAATATATCATGCAAATAGTTAAGATTTCATATTTTTTGATTAAATACATGCTATGAAATTTGAAGAAACATTTTTAGTTTAAAAATAAACATTAATGCCTTAGTGCCTAATAAAATTAGTCGCTTTTTCCAAAATTTTAAACTTAATATTGTGATTGAAAGTCAAAAAAAAGTTAAGTGAGTAGTGAAAAGAAAAGCTATAATTATTAAGTAAGGTATTGTTAAGAGCAAGCATGCTATTGCTTTATGCCCTTACATTAACCTCTCTTAGCCCTCCTGCCTCACCCAGTGGTTACTAAATAGAAATGCAAAGCTCCAAGTAAGATAAGTAGAGTAAATGATACAGGTCCATGCAAATATTCATAGATCCAGTATTTCTGCCTTATTTTGTATGTAATAATTTGTAAATTGAACTGAATCATGAATTTATATAATCTAATGACAGGTTAGTTGTACTACTGGTGCAGCAGAGATTTGAAATTTTCATAAATGATTTTTTCATTGCATTGTGCTTTTGAGTTCCTCAATGAAAATACTTTAATTTTAATTGTGATTAAATATTTCTGGAATACTTTGCTTTGAGTTTCATACCAACTATTCATATTCTTTTTGCCATTGAGGTTTGCTCTTTAAGTACAATTACATCTCTTTTCATAGTGTAATGTAACTATCTTCAAAGCTTTAATATAACTTAGTCACTCAAGTAGGTTTTAATTTTGTATAAAAGGGAGTAATTTAGTTTTTTAAATGTTTTTCATATAATTCTGAGCACTTGTACTAAAATACTTCCCTTGTTAAATGCAGTTTAGGAGTGCTTAAAAGTCACTTATTACCAGCATTTTATTGATTCTATGATTCTATTACTGTTTACTACCAAAAGATACCAGCAAATATACATTATTCTTAATCTATTATTAATGGAATGCTGAGTATAACTCTACAAGAAATTCTAGGTTTACAAGAACTTATAATAACACCTTGTGACCTACAAGAATGTGGTTAACAATTGGGAAATAATGGAATAAGCATAAAATGAATGGAATCTAGGTTATATCATAGTTGTAAAATTCTTGCCATTTCAGGTAACTGCACACAATGTTACTTATGAAATAAAATATTCAAGATTGTTCTTACCTCATATCACAGCAAATAATGTAAAGCGAATGATAGGTTTACTTTTATAAACTTATTTCATCAAGGATGCATAACATTCCAGAATTCCACAAGGATAAAACAAATGCATATTTGTGCTAGAAAGATTTAATTTTAATTTGGTGCAGCTAGAGGCTAAGAATAACTCACTCTCAGTGCAGAGCCATAGAGAAATGCATGTTACTTACTGGGTATTCCTGACACCAGTTTGAGGGGTCTAAGTACCCGAATGGCTCTGAGAGTACGGAGATCCATGTCCATATCGGCATTGTAAGGGAAGAGAGTAATGAACCTGTGGAAGTAATTACTTGCTATCACTACCACAAACTGCTACTGTAAAACTAAAAGCTAAGACATAAATAAGGTTAGATTTCTAAGATCCCAACTAAATTCTCTAAACTAGACAAAATCTATGCAGTTGTAAACTACTTGTTTTAAAGAGTTAGCACTAACACCCCATTCACGGCTGCCAACTCCATACCTAAAATTTGCATGTTTGCTACCAAACCTATTACACCATTGCATAACTGTATCAAAACAAACAACGGACAGAAACAGTTTTACAAGAAAGCTATATAAAAATAGGTTTCAAACGTTTAATGTTCTCTACTGGAGTGGCACAAATGTCTTAGATACATATTCTCAAAGTTTTCTTTTATTATTAATAAATGGAGCTTGTAACATGTATTAGTGGTTTAACAGATTTGGAAGCAAAAACCTGCATGGTACAAACATTACCAATCAAACGCACTACAGCTAGGAACACTAATTCTGGCTAAACTAGAAAAGAGTAATAATGTTGCAATACTGGAGTACACTAAAAGCTGCCCGCATGCCGCTGACCAATACCAATGTAAATACGCAACTCCTGGAAAGAGGAAAGTTATACTAAGAATTAATGACATTACCACTAATGATTCATCTAAACACATTAAGTCACAACAAATTTTCATGGCCTGGCAATGGATGAGTAATAAGTCAAAAATATATGTGTGTGTTTATGTTAATGTTCAACTATTAGCAGGCATCTAAACTAGAAACTAAGATGGGAAAAATGGCCTGGAAGTCAAACCTATGGTCGGTACCAAGCGATTTTCTTGAGAATGAGTGCCAGACCAAAACCCAGCAGGGTAGCTATTCAATATTTATGCTTTTTTTTTTGGATACTTTTGCTGTCATCTTCTTTATTTTGCTTTGATTTTCCTTTATTAAGGGGGAGAAAAGATGTTCTTTATTAAATGTACTCTGCGTATGCAATACAAATAGAGAATGGTAAATAAATATGTAAAGATGATTATGGATATTTAAATACATAAAATAATGCTGCAGATAATCTTGCTAAGTAAACTCACTGAAACAACCCTTCACAAAAACTTCTTAATCTAGTTCTTTTAAAAATATTCCCACTTCTGTCTTACCATGGAGTTCCAGTTTACATGATTACTTGTTTTCTTTTATGTTAATGTTCTATTTATTTTTAAACATTTTTGAAGCATACAGTGTTAAGGAGCAAAACTGAAACATTTTCACTGGAGTACTTCCAAAATAAATGCAGCGATTTGAGGGAATGATGATTTGGATTCAGACAACTACATTTCTTTAAGCGAACATGGGGTCTATGATGGATAATTGACACACCATGCATTGCTAAAGTCTGCATTATATAATCTGAAGGATAAGCAGCTTGTAGTGCCAAGGTGTGTTGTTAAGAGATAAAAGTATTCAGTAGAGTGCAAATTACAGTAGTGTAAACAAATGAAGTCCTAACTGTAGAAGCTACAAAATGCTTTTAATAAAATTAACAAAGATTTGAAAGAATCTTGCAAGAAGCTTTGGAAATGCCCACCATTTACTTAGGTCCACATTTCACATTGCTGGACTGTCGAACATTTAACATGGAGAAGATTTTGTTTAGCTGATCACAGATTTTCCAGCAGCAATGGTCATTCTAACTATCAGGTTATCATGAGTGTCAAGCACATATACCTCAAAGTTTTTATGTTTCATAACAAAAGTCAACTAGCATGGATCAAAGGATGATGCTAGCTGTGTAATCAATCAACCATGGTCATTCCAAAATGCACGTGGATATCATGGCACTGCAATTACACACCAGAGACCCTAAGTTCCTTTGACCTCTATGTAGGATGTGTATATTTTCATTCTGTTCGTTAATACCTGAATGTAAAGCTAATTAGTTGAGTGTTTAGAAACACTGCTAATATAACTTTTCAGTCACAAAGTGCAACAGATTATGTTCAAGCAAAGACTAGAATCTTTACTTTCTAAAGACTAGTGCTTGACTTTTGATATGCAGGACTTTTTACCCAACAGCGCTGGGCACTTATGAAATCTAATGTAAGAGGACACACAGTTTTCTTATGCAATATATGCATTAAGCCTAAAATATACATTTCAGTCTGTTAATGTTTTGCAATCTTAAATACATTTAATTAAGCTGATAAATACTTTTAAAGTGTGTTACAATTTATGTAATTTATAATGAGTCATAACTATGGGTACCTATTATGGCACAAGTAAAATTCTTAAATCTCTATTTAACTTAAAAGAAAAAGAAAGAAAACGAAAGAAAAAAATAAATAACAAGAACAAAACCTTGTATAAATTAATTTTGAATCATAATTTTAAAGATATATGATTAACTATTCCTATTTTGAGAAGTCTAGAATTATTACACAGTTATTTATTTGTGGGTGAATAAGGTTATGTTTTAAAGTGGTCAATGATTTCTTTTGTTTCCCAAACAATGTAAAAGCTGGCACTTTTATGCAAATGCACCAGAGAGCAATATACAACAACCATGCCTGATGTGCTATACTGTCACATGCTACACTTAGAGAGTGGCAAACAGGCAAACTCATGAGTCAGAAAGGTAGACTCAGCAAAGCAGAGAGTGCAAGCTTCCCTCTAATATGGAAGGAAATGGGCTTTGTATACAACTTACTATGATGGTTTGGATGTGATACATCATGCAAATCAGGATCATGGAACCTCTATATCCTCAAAATGAATCCAGGGGAATAAATTCTTTTTTGTTCTGTACTGAAGTGAGAAGCAAAACAGCATTGTTTCCAAAATATGTTAGAAAGCAAAGAAGCAATATGGAGACATCACCAGAATAAATATATTATTTTTGAGAATATTGGATTTGAATAAATAAGATACATGAACACAAAAGTATTGCTATGCCTATGTGCTTTCCTATGGAATAAAGCACAGCTAAAATGAAGAAAATGAAGAAATTACTAAGAGAACCATGTCAAACTAAGTATGGATTGGTAGAATAATGTTCATTATACTGAATACGCTGAATGAATATACTTATTTCACTTCTGCAATAATTTAGAAAGAAATAAAAGAAGTTTATCTACACCTCTGTAGATAAATTGGGAAATTCTACTAGAATGGTTTACTATCAAATCCAAACATTTTGTTAAAACTACAAATAATACACCTAGAGCTCATGAAACATCAAATTTAAAAACTCAATGCTTTTATAAATTAAATTTTCCAATGATGTCGAGTATTCTGCAGTTAACTCTGATGTGGTTATTATTGAAATTAGAATCCAACCATTTGAATGCAATAAAATGAAAGCCATGCGAGTATATGGGGCTTAATAAACATTGTTTTTAGCATATATTTATGTCATCTTAATAAAAAAAGCCAAGAATGAACAAAACTCCTAAAGCTATATGTTGAAAGCTGGTTGTCAAAAGCTACATTGTTGGTCCTGAATGGAAAGTAAGAGAACAAATACTGCAAGCTACTTAAATCTCACTATCAGAGGATATTGACTATTGTTGTGAATGTCCGAGATTAGATTTAGGGAATTAGTAGTTTGCTGTTATCAAAGATCAGAGGTATAACACAATATCGGTAAACCAAAGGCAGTTATTATACTTCAAGCCTGGATTGTATATCCCAATTTATAACTAAAATGTTATTTTATGTGAGATGTAAAACTTTGATTGAATTTCATAGCTGTAAATAGCTATTTAATTCCTGGAATTTACAAAACCTCACTAGAAGTAAATAGAGCATAGTAAAAAGTTTATTTTCCAACAACATAATGTTCATGATGAAACAATAATAAACTAATAGCACAGTACAACAAAATCTGTGACCAACTTTGGAAGTACTATAATTGATTTACAGAGTTCATAGTGTGGGAACAAGATCAACATTCATTAAGTATGCAAATTCTTTCCCCCACAGACATTCAAGCAATTTGAAATGCATGGCTCTATGCCTGTACCTTCTTTCAGATTTTTGAAATTACATTTGAGTGCTCAAGAAATTCATTTTAGATTTTATGCCCTTATGTCAAAATAAAGCCAAACTATGAATGTTTTACAGATACAGATGTTCATTTTGTACCTCAAAAAATAAAAAAAGAAATGAAAACTACATTCCATGTTTACTGGTAACCAGTTCTGAAGTATGCTTTTAAGCCATTTAACTCCTTTCTAAATCAAGTAATTTTGAAAAATGTTTATTTATGTTGTAAAGAAAGAAAGAAAAAAAAAGAAAGAAAGAAAAAAAACATATCTGACTTCTTCATGGCTGAAGATGCGGTTTATGTCTGGTCTAATTTAATTGCTCTGAAATGCCAATACTGAATCCAAAAACAAATACCTTAATGGCAATTTCTGAGCGTAAAAGAGCATGGATCTCAAGGCTGAATGAAAGCAACTTTTAAGTAATCATGAATTGAAGTTATATAATAATCTGGGGAATAGATATGTTCAAAATACATTCATGCTTTTATTTCATAAACAGATATTTGATTTAATTGTAGCATATATAAGAATATTTTAAAACCCAGTAAAATATTTAACAACAACTCAAATTTTGATTACAGTAATGTGTAATCATGGAATGAATTATTTTCATATCAGGTTTTTTTTATATAATTTTTGCATGCTTATCTCTGAGCATTTGCATTTTTGCAAAAGACGTTAAGAGATTTGAATGAATGCTATCTACACCAAAAGTATTTTCTCATTTATGCATCAATTTGATAATTGTTTAGGGTGAAAAAATTAAAACAAAATGACGTAATGAAAGTACAATATTTTATCAGTTAAACTGTTTCAGTAATAAAATTTACAGCAACATTTAAAAGTAAATAAATCTATTAAGTAGTTATATTGAGTGATTACAGTGAATGTACAAATAGCATTTTGCTTACAACATAAAAATGAATACAAGAATTAACTTAAGATCTTCAGGCATTAATGAAATGAAGAATCATATTTTTCTGAAATAATTATGTATTTTACTCACAGGGAATGTAAAATATTGTGATTTGAATTTAAGAATGTAAGTTTCATAAAATTTACTAGTATCGAGATGATGCAATAAACCATACAAATCATATAATGAAAACAAAACTCTCAAACAAAAATAAATAAACAAATTAACAAACATGTATTTTTAACTTATATAATAATTCTAACAAAATTGTACCATGGGCTAGCTTTTTATAGTTCTCTTTAAGTGTTAATTTTAAACTTTGGTGCTGAAAAATCTTAACCAAGTGGGGCTGAAGAAAATTCTGTATTTTATGACATGAATGTCACATCAAACAATAAATAAGCAGCTTTTAATACTATAGAAAAGGTGTACTTTTATACCTCATTTTTAATCCCTGCAATGATCACTAAAGCAGTGAGCTTTAGTAGGACCTTCAACATTTACAAGCTATTTAGGCATTAGGGATAGTCCTTAAAAAGAAAAACTGAGGCAGCTACAATTTAAAAATCTTACTATTCTGCTCGGATAATTTTGCCTGCACAGTTCACATACATTCAATGAAACTGCAGTGGCTTCATAAATTAAACTAGAAACATAAGTTATTTTAATGCTTGTAACTAATTTAAAGGCTATGTTTATCTAAAAACAAAAAGCTTTATATTGTTCATACCTGCTGTTCATGCTTATGAGACAACTGCCATGTACTTTGTTTGCATATTTACTTTTAGCAAATAATCTTTAAAAGAATACACCTAAGGAGGTGATTCTATGTGTAAAGAGGAATGAAAAATTATAAATTGTAAGTCTATAAATCCTTATTTTAGCAGAAAAAATAAGCTGTCTGCACTTTTGTCGTGTTATACAAAGCAATTAAGCCAAGTCTTATTGAAACATATGAGAGGATAGGAAGTAATGACCATTTGTGCATTCCTGCTGTGCGGATCACTATCAGGTTTCTATCCAAGGTTGAATGGTTTTGACTCTTTTCTTAGTATTGTGTGAGTGACAGTTGAAAGAAGTGTTATTGTGCAGTCTGTGATTTGTCAAAATAAATTTGTGTGTTACAAAGTCTCACTGACTCGAGGGGAGGTAAATTAAGTTCAGTTTTATTTATGGACACTCTTTAACTGCTGTGGTCCTTAGTTCCCTATTCTATATTGGGTATGAAAAAAACAGGTAATTTTGCTCAGAGGCCTCTCTATCAGGCTTAAGGTTCTTTTACGTGCTGTAAATCTATGACATGGGACTATCGGCTTTACTTCCCTTCTGAAGGAAGCCATGCTAAGAATTTTACACCCGAAAAAACCCTCTCCAGGGTTTGAACCCACAACCTCGGAAACTAGAGGCTAGCATGGTAAGAGAGGAGGTATTTGAGTTTTTAATGCCCGGAGTTAAAACCTGCAGAAATTTACTGTCAGCTAAAGGAAGTGTATGATGAATGAAAGAAATGTGATAAAATGGTGTTAAACAATAGATGAACAAATATTGGCAAAATTCCACCCAAATGCCTGTCATTTGTCACAGATGGTTTGAAGAATCAAGTAGACAACAAAATTGTGCAAGAAAAACCTGTAACCCTAGATGAGTTACAAATTTATTTCCCAAACATTTCATGTTTTTGCTTGGTAAAACTGTTTCTGAAAACCTTGATTTACTCAACTGGTGGCAGCCGACTGCAACACAGGAATTCTAAAGCACAGGGACAATATGTCAAATGTTTAAATAATGGAGGTGATTATGAGGAGAAATATAGTAAGCTTCAACTTTGAAAGTGATAAGTTTATTTTAATAAAATATTTTGTTTTAATTTAGTAAAGCCAAAGATCATTACTTTCTGGATTACCCTTGTGTGATAGAACAGCAACAAAACTACATTCTTTGTTATCTTCACTTTCTTTCTTAAGAACCTCATTTTGCCACAATTTAGCTTTGTTTTATACAAATTGTAATTTATGCTGAAGTTATGACAATGCTGTAGCATGCTGCAGAATATGAATAACTGGCTCCATGGAAGACTCATACAGGTAGGTGTTCTCTCTCACCTGATTGTCGTCTATCTTTGGTATAAATATCATTATCAACATTGTATGGTTATTTTCTTTTCTATTTTTGAATATTTAAATAAAAGTAAGGTAGTTTAGATCTCAGTTTAATTTATTAAGTGTTTAAATAATATCACATTTCTTTGATTGCATTTCCTTAAATTTTTTAATAAAAATATCTGTTTTACTTTATTTATTCCCCCTAAATACGTCAGTAAGCAGATGAACTTTTTTGTACCTGATATTATAAAGTTGGTACCACACTTATTTGGTTTTTGCATAAGTACATAATAAATAAACATTTAAGTTAAAGCATTTATTTTATTTTACTGTTTCTTTCAAACCTAAATAAGTGCATTTCATTTCTAACTGCTTTCATTAAAACATTTCACTGAAATTGAGTAAGTTATTACTCTAAGTGTTTGCATTGGAAAAATGTGGTTAACCCCATTATTATTGTAATTTTACTTACTTTAATTTCTGCAATACTTATGCCTACTGTTCCACTTAAAAAACATATAACTGTGCTGAAACACCATTTGTTTTATTATTAACATTAGTTTCCTCTGGTTTACCATTGTAAGCCCTTATATGCCCTTCAAGCTACCAAAAAAACAAAACAAAAAAACTGGAGGATATCAGTATTACAATAGGAGATAGTTTAAAATATTTCATCCTATATATCCTCCACCCCATATATTTCAACGTAATTTATGTATAATGATTTACTCATCTACTGTAGAGGTCTTTGTACTTTTAATATTAACTCATTGTTTAAGGCTCTTTTTTGTTGTTAATATTTTTACATATGGGTTTGCATATATATTTCTAGCAATAACAAAAAATATATAATTTAAGGAAGTTTTCTCTTTTTGTTGAGAAAGCTGTTAATAATGGAATGAAGTACCTATCACACTAATTAAACAGCTTTAATTTATCATTGATACGATTTAGAATTATCAAAGAATCATGTTAGATAAACAATTTGCTCTGTTTTCACAGAATTAACCTGACAAAATGATGAAATTTGGTGATTTTTTTAATAAAGTAAATAATGCAGAATAAATAATAACTATATGCAATAATATTTATTAATTCAAAATCTTTTAAGTAGTTAAACATTGTAAGAAAATTTTATATTTTTAAAGCATTTTTATTTTAGTATCATAAGCATGAACAGGTCACTATTATATTCAAATAATACTAATTATGTTTAAATTTATTTAACTTTACTTATATGAAACTAGATTTATATAATTTTATGCAAGAGGGGATGCAAATTCCATCCAACACTTCCTGCTTTTAAAGCATTAGACTAAATACCCGCAGGCAATGAAGAGAGGACTACAGTGTAATGAACAAGCATCTAGCCTAGGAAGAGACAGCATTTTACTTTCTAAGCCATTTTTCTAACAACAACTTCTGAAGCCCAGAAATCTGTTAGGATTAGTCATCAATATTGAACAGTAGCCCTTCTAAGTTATTGAGTTGGTGTAGTGATATAGATGAGAACGTCAATGTGAACAACCATTCTCTTGACACGAGCGAGCAGCCACAACAACTGCTACCACACTAGCCAATACTTAAGAGAACCAACTGATGCGACTGAGATGAGTCACATGAGCGAGCACACTACGCAGACAGCATCACTGCAAAGTAACATGGCAACCATGTAAGTAATCAACAAAAGCTCCCCATGAATGTTGTTCTTATTATCATTACTAAAAGTTACTGAAGTTAATATATATCATTATATAAACTATCAAGAGTACTAAATATAATGCTGCTTTCTTCCTGATTTTCTTTTTTTAATTACTTTTACAAAGTATGTAATACATTGGAGTGCAAAGAGAAAGTAACCTCAACTATTATCTTAACAACCAAGTTTAAAACATTATAATTTACTGGAATGGCCTATCCAGTTATTAGAAAGAAAATAGAAACTTCCCAGAATATAAGCAAAAGGGGAAATATGTGTAATTGATTAATTAATTATTAAAGCCTTTTTAAAAGCATACAGGTATACAATTCAATATTCCTGAATTATTTTTGTTCAATCAGTCTCGCTAAAATATGCCAAAAGCTTTTCTTAGCTCCATGATTAATTTGTTTGAGATATATAATTTCCCAGAGGTGTCACTGGCATCCTTCTGAACTTTGCAACATAACTACAGAGGTGTACAATGGGTACAGCTGCACCCATCTCAAAATAATGATGTTTGTATTCCCGGTTTACCCTGGTTTTCTTTAAGCAGTGAATTTCCTCCCAAAACAAAAGAATGTAGATATTTGTAGAATTCAATTTGTTGTACAGATATACCTTGTGTATGAAAAGTTGTTGTGAAAAACATATATATGGAACACATTTTTTAAAATTAAGATTTAAACCAGTGTAATGGTTGAGGAAAACAAACTCCATATATATATTTTCACAACTAAAAATTAATTTACAGATGCAGTTCTCTTTGGGTTGAGGATACCATTTATGAAACAGACAATTGTTATTTCCACTCAGCTGGATAATGTTTGCCATGGGTGCAACAATAAAAGAATAAAAAGAAATCATGACAAACCATATTTTATTTTATATCTTTGCAAGTTATGTGATACAATTTATGTTAACCTAATTTTTAAAACTGAAAGTTAAAGTAATTAATTGCAATTAACCATGTTCTGAATCACTTTTATTTATTGTTCTAGGGATGTTGTTTAAAAATTCAAAATGCTGACATTAGTGAAAATATAAGACCTTTCCTAAGCATCACCTAATGGATATCCTTGGAATTTTTTAAATTCTTGTTTTCCTCCCTTTCCATTGCAAGAACTTTTTACTATAAATAAATATTTGAATGCTTTGTCAGCATGGAAGTTTCTTGCTCAAGTTGAAACAATTCCAAGGTAAAATTATATTGCGAGTAACATAGTGTGATAGAAGAATCCATTTTTATATACGAAAACTATATGTAAATCTGTTATCGGTAGAGAAAACTGTGTGAATACATCACATTGAATGTTTTTTATCAAGTTTTTATTTAATTTCAATACATTTTTATGTAGGGCTGCTTTAAATTATTCTCATCTTGTGCTTCTGCCTTACTGCATTCTCTTATAGGTATATTGCATTTTGAAGAAAAATATTAAGTTAAAAAGTAATTTATGAACATTTGATAAAAATAAAATCAAGTAATTTTTATTGTTACTGACCCCACAAACTGTTTGCGATATGAAAAGGTCTCAACACTGTTTATTAATATACGTGACATAAGTATGGGCAGTATAAGTACGTTCCTGGTGGGGTAGCATTGCCAACTGTGGAGAAGGAGACCTGGGTTCAGTTCTTGATAATATAAGGGATTATTTTCACATTGAGAGGTCTTGAACAGTATGCAGTCAACATCATTAGATACTTGAGTGCAAGCTGAGGAACTGCTTGTAATAGCGAATTGGTTGTGGGTTTTCAATTTAGAAAACTTGCCAGGGTCATGGTTGCATTACTGATCCTCGTTATTGTGCTCTGCTGTGTGAATAGAAGTGAAAAATCATGTACTGTGTCCTTATGTATTTAAGCTGCCATACCATGACCTGTTATTTTAACTTTTACACACTGATGTAGGTAATCTTAATATTCACCCCTTTTCATAAATTTTAATGTTTACCTTCTTTTGGGTTATTTACATAATAGTACAACTATAGAAATGAATTGGCCATCCAGTAACAAAACCTGCACACTTTCTAACATGCTTTTAATCAAATTGTAACAGTGAAAATCAATCTCAATGGGATTTCTTCAAGACATTGAAAAATAGATATCTCTGAATACTCTGGAGTCTTCTCTCATTCACTATGCATTCATTCACGTCAGTCACCATCATAAACAACTTTGGTTTCTAATATATGCTGTCTAAAAGACAGATTTAACAAACACAAAAGTTAAACTAACAGGAGGAAGTAATAAAGAAGTGTATCTATAGCTTATAAAACTTGTACTTCTAAATATACTATAAAATGAATTGCTGAACTTTTAGAGCGCATGAAATTAATGCTATTTAAGCCAATTAAAAATGCTACTTTCAATCTGCACTCCACGAATATGATATGATGGAGTGTACGTATACTTTTAAGTTTTGTGGTACCTACAATAAATAAGTTTTGGAAAACGAAACAACATTTATGGGCACGCCTTTCATCAACATCTATAGGCATGAGCTAAATCTAAAAAAATGAACATTATAGATATTCAAATACAACTCCATCTAGCTTTGTGGACTGCACCTAAGTTTAAGTAAGACATGTAATGTAATAATATGAGTAATAATGATAACAAATGGGTCTCATTCCAGTCACCAACACAAAGGAAAAACACTGGTTTAATTAAAAAAGGTCTAGAACTATTAAGAGTTGGTGCGCTCAAAGGTAGCTGCTACCAACTTACTTGGGATTCTTGAGACAAGTTTGAGAGGTCTCAAGACGCGGAAAGATCGAAGCATCCGCAAATCCAAATCCACATTTGACTCGGCGAATAGAGTCATGGACCTAAAAACACCCATAACTGTTGCGATACTTTTTCTGACAGTTAGTATCAGCTATAATAGCTGTTACATGTTATATTTATTATTTCCTAGATAAAAGGAGGAACATAATTGTATTATCATGGGAAAGGGTGGTTAATGTTAGTTATGTCAAAAATTAGCCAATTATTCTCAAATCATATCTTGATTTCATATTTAAATTTTTGTTCAGACATAACTATACATCACAATACAGAGGAAGTACAATTAATTCAAGAAGATCATACAAATAGAACAAAATTGCTATTGCTAGTAGCTACAAAAGCGTCCTATTTTGCTAGTGCTGCATAAAACATTAAACTTGAATGTAAGGAGTTAGTCCAGTTGTATATTATGTCTTATAAATACTGTTTAACCTAAAAAAATCCTGCACACATGTACAAGTGAACTTGTGGGAGTGTATAGGTCAGTGAGAAAGAGGAATGCACTTTCAGTCCTGGTGTCCACAGTTTTGGACATGCCTTAAGGTCTGTTTATGCTCTACTATAACTACTTGTAACTACAGATCTTAAAAGCAACTGGCCTCAGGACTGAAAAGGATAGAGAAGATATTTTAAATGCATGAGCTGAAAATTTTAAGGCTCTTATCTGTTTTTTCATTTGCTTGCCTTACTCATAACCATCACTTAAAGGAATAAGAAATTGAGGATTGTGATAATTAATAATGATGTTGGTACATTTACACTTGTGAAGAGATAAGCATTTCAAAGATTCATAGAAACAAAAAGATTTCATTATCATCTGTTAGATTTTTAAGACACTCATTAGATTAACATGCAACATCGCTTGTATTCTGAGGTTGGTTATATGACAGAGCTTGGTTTGCAGCAGATTATTTTACTCCAAAGAAATGTGTTTTCCTCAAATAATTGCCTCTGTGTTTACAGTTAACAATTATACATGAACTTTAAGTGGAGTCTCAGTACACTGTTCCAACATTTCTTCTTGTACTACTAAATATAGTCCAGGCTGTTTCTTTCAACAGAGAACAGAGTGAAAAATGGCAACAGGGACTGCCTATATGATAATATGCATATTTAAGCATTATGATAAGCATAATTTGAGATACTAATGTTAATGTAAAGAGCATGGCAATAATATGAAAATATGTTCTAGTGTTGGAGCTCTGTTGAGATTGGTAATTAATTTTCTGCAGTAGTTGTTCAATGATTGCCAAATGTACCACATTTTGAAAAAATAATCATGCACTTCTAAACCTGGGAAGGACAAAAAAAAATTGTCATACTTAGAACACTCCAAGCTTAAAGAAATAGGGAATTCTTTTTTTTTTTTTTTAATGCAAGCAAATTCCAGTTTAAAAATGTGGTTCAGGTAAATCACAATCCAATTTTCTCCTAGATACACAACCAATCCAACCAGGGAATATAGAATGGCATCAATAACTCAGGGCAGCAAATTATTATAAATTAGGGCTGATAAGTAGATAAAAACAACATGATATACTGTCATATGACACACTATTATACCCACAAAATTAGACATTAGCAACCCTTTCACTGCTACAAACTTCTGCACCCATCTGCTATGTGGTTTTGATCAACTACACCAGTCTTGCTTTCTCTATACTGATTGCTATTTGCAAGATTTGAGTCTGTACATTTATAATATTACTGTCTTGTTTAAGTTTTCTGGCAAATCTGCTACTTCTACTTATTGAATTCTATTGGCTGTCTTTGAATGTAGAGCTCTGTGTATTGTATATCATATTTGTTCTGCCCCGCATTCACAGAAGGCCAATGTAGGAGTCAAGTCAGCACTCAGCAGAGGTTGTAGACTTACCAGTAAACTTAAATATGACAAATAACAGCTGTATGAATAACATTTAAACATGGGTACTTTATTGCAAAAATAGTTGAATCCAAACTTTTGCTTATATCCAAAATAAAAGTCAAGAAATGGTGCTTAAATTATAAAAATAGATCAGTTGCACATCTCATAACACACAGATATCTTTGCAAGGTAAATTAATTGCAGATAATGCTCCAATGCTTTTATACAGTATTAGCAGCGAAAGGATTAAAAATGTTTATGTCCGTGAATATGTAGACACAAATTAATTTGCTGAAGCTATTAGGTATATTTAAAAGGTCTTAATTAGTTTCTAAACAAGGTATATAAGGTATATTTTATGAATTACACAGAAATATATTTATTGCTAGTAACTGTACACAAAGAAGTGCTTTCAATGTGTACAGTAGTTATACAGTTTTTATATCTTTAACTATGCTATTTGCAGTTAACCTTCTTTTTTTTTTTAATCTAGTTGGTTCAAGTTAAAGGTTATATACAGCACCAGCAGACACACTGACATTTTTGTAACCTGAAAGTCTAAAAACTTAATTTGACTTATACTTCATAGGCTCTTAAACTGAGGAACAGTTAAAATGAAGTACCTAATGATAAAATAAAGTTGATAGGGCAATGTACAAGAAACAGATTTGTTCTAAGCCTGAAGTGCTCTGATTAAAGAACTAAAGTAGTAAATTAACATAGTTAAAAGACAACACAGAATAATATATATCTGGTCATACTTACCCTGTGACTACTACAACAAAATCCATCATATTCCAAATGTTGCGCAGATACGACCTAGGGTGAAGTACAAAACCTAGTGCTAAAATCTTGAGGGATGCTTCTACACAGAATATACCGAGGAAGTAGGCCTCCGTTTTTTCCTAAAACAAAACAGTTAATATTATTGTTAATCCTTAAATTTTTTAAAGACCTTAAGTGTTTGTATGAATTTAAAATGCAAAATGTAAATTATATTAGAAAATAATGGCATTAAAATATTGTGTACTATGGCTTAGATCATTAAAGTAAGCCAATCAAGGCATTATCACCAAAGAGTAGCCAGAGAGACCATGTAATTACTAAATCATCAACTGTAGATAGCAACTATGTACCAAATTTTGCACTGTCTGTTTCATAGTTTATGTGGTAAGGGTGATAACTTGACTCATAATGTATTCTCTGTAAAACTGCATGCCAAGTTCATTAAGAATATGATATGGGTAGTGGTGGAGGATATGGAAAATGTGAGGTTACTTCATATTTTATTGTTAAGATGATTTATTGAACTCTGCTCACTATAGGATCTCAAGGATGCAAACTAACAAACAAATTAAACAAGTTTTATATAGCATTTAGATTAAATTGTTATATAATTATTTTTTAAGGCTGCAGATTTTAAAAAATATTCACTGTATATTATACTTTGTCTACATGGCAGCCCTCAAGTGAGGAGAGTAATAAGCAAATAAATAAATGAATGCATAAATAAATAAATAAATAAATAAATATGCTGATATGTTATATAATATATAGAGCCTTCGTTTTGTCACAAGGTCATATTATGGGGAATTGCTTGCCCTGACTGCGCTGTTTCTAACTGGTTTGTTCCTCCTCTGCTTTCCCTCTTCTCCGTGCGCTGGCTAATCAGTTGATGCAAAGTCTGTGCTGTACAGAGGTTGATGCATTGTGACACCGCATGTTCAGTGTTATAAAGTATGTTGGTGCTGTTGTAATACCAAAAAGTCTATATACTTTTAGCACACAGAACCTTCATGTATAATTGCTATGTGATAAAAAACTCTTTTAGAGAAGTGAGATGGTGATTTATAGTCAGATTCCTTGCTGTTTGTGCACCTCACAGAGAAACAGTTTATAAACTTGTGAATAGATTTAGGGAAATGGGATTTATTCTTGATAAGAAACTGAAAATAAAAGTTTTTCTTATCAAAACTGTGTTCTACAAATGAAAAACTTGACAACATCAGAGAAAAGTTTCAATAAAGTTCAAGATATTTCTTAGGAAGCTTGCACAGGAGTTAGGAATTTCAAAACTTGGTTTGGAATGCCCCTCCCCAAAGAACTTTTAAAATAAAAACCCTATCAGATAACTATAGTTCAAGAATCACAAACATGTAAGTTTTGCAATTCCTGAACTATAATTAATCTTACAACTCTCACATATTGAGAGTTAATTTCTACAATTAGGTATTGGATAATGTTAATGATTACTCTATTTACACATGTTTAATTTTTTTAAGGACAAAGCATGGTTTTATTTACATGGCCATGAAGATTACTACTTACTTAGTTGGCTTACACCCCTAGGACTTGCAACCATGCGTAGGGTAGGATGCCTGTAGAGGAGCAGAGGAACATTGAATCAGGGAATGAAGAACCTGGAATGGGAGATTGGTCTGTAGCCAGGCATGAGAATGAGGAAGGAGATGATATGGAATGAAAGGAAAGGTGGTGATAGAGCAATCGGTGGAATGAATGGTGGGGAAAACCAGAGATTGCAGAGATATCCCAACCAGACGTCACTTTGTCCACCACAAATCCCACATGCAGGCCCTTGGGATCAAACCTCGGTGTTCTAACCATTCGGCGCTGTCACAAGAATTAATGAATATTAATGTAAATGTTCTTGAAAGGTGTGAGAGTATGTGTGGCGGCACAAGGCATCATTTCCAACGTCTTCTATGACCAAGATATGTGGTTATTGTAGTTATACATAGTTTGCATGAGAAATCTATATGCTTGAATTTAAGGGGCTATGAATATCAGACTCTGCTGGCAAAAGTATGCTTGTTTGTGGCAAGAAACTTCCTGTTAGGTCGGCCATGCATTCAAACAAAGGATCTATAGCTGCTTTTAGACTCCCCTTACTATTTGAACCATCTCAGGAAACTGACTGTGTGACTTTTGCAACAAGATTAGTATCAAAATAATAAGTGTATCATACATAGCACAGGTGTATAATAGTAATAAATAATAAATAATAATAATAATAATAATAATAATAATAATAATAATAATAATAATAATAATAATACAATTTAATAATAACAGCAATTTAATATACACTTTCTCAGATCCTATTTTTACCTTAAGCTACTTAGGATTATAGCTCTATCACAACTTTTACTAGTGATTCATCCACACTCAAATGTTTAATACAAAATATACCGTCTATTCTTCTGCTTGTTTAAGCCATAGGGTTTCTTTCTTTGCAAATATATGCAAGTTTTTTTCTCACTTTTTCTGTGATTGACATTCTCTGATGTAAATGACCCAGTTTCTCAGAAACTATTGAATACTTAGCTAAATTAAATTTTAGAATGATAAAAAACAACCTCTGAGTGCTGTTGTGAATCTACTTTGGTGTTAATAAATTTACGAACATTACTATATTTTAGCTTGGAAAGTGAAATAAAATCTGGAAAATTCAATGCTGTGAAAGAGATTCAAACCACGAAACTTTAGATTATGGTATTGACTCCCTAAAATGGGATATTAATGACTATAAAATCAATTCCTTTTGTCATATTGAACGTTTTTTATGGCTAAAATTATTTGAAAATTCGAAAATTTTGTTCCTTTTATAACATCATTCTTATTATTTCGAAGATGTGTCAAAAATCTAAAGCCAAAGAAATTCTTTAACTTGTGGTAACTACAAAATTTAATCTCGCCTAAGAAAATGTATACAATTTAGTAATTGGAGCAATAATGTCTCTGCGAAGGATAATTACGAGTAAACGAATTTGGAAAGGTTCTTTAATAAACAAGCTTATTAACCTACGTGTTACATTCACATAACTTTATCTAACCCCTATTGTTTCATAATGGATATGTAAATTATGCTTGGGAAAGTTAATCTTTATCTCTTCATTTTAATCGAGATTAACCTCTGCAGAAATAGCAGCGCTATGCATTTCATTACAACACAAACAAACGGAATAGCGATAGCCAAATGTTTAAGTACTGGACGCTATATGCTTCCCTTAAAATTCCACACTCTTTCCAAGCACTCTTTCTCACTCTTTCGTGAGAAACCACTGAAAATCGACGGAACTTGGAAAAAATGACAGTATTGAACTAATTGAACCATTATTAACGAATATCTCGGAAATTGCTGATGCCACAAAAAAGTTATTTGAAATTAATTGTGTATTTTAAAGATATATATACACTTTTTGTGTAGTACGTTTTCGTCTATAGCTTAACGCTTACCAGTTATATAAGATTATACAAAATTCCTTCCGAATGAAGGGACTTCACAGACTATACCAGAAAATTCGAGATATGCATTTTATTAATTACGTAAATATCTTTCATATATGGTATTTTAATCAAAATCGTTTGAGCCATTTTTTAGTAAATAAAAAATATAGAAAAATGTAAAGGGTAGGGGGATGCTCCTGAAAATCTCCGTGTCGCATCTTTTAGGTGCTTAGCCTAAATATAAGTTTGGTATTTATCCAACTTTTCTATTTGAGTTATGAGAGAGAGAGAGACACGCACACACGCACGCACGCACGCACGCACGCACGCACGCGCCTTTTTCTAAAATTTTTCTTTTTTATTCAGGGACCTCTAAACATGTATTTCCGGTGAAATCTCGTTATCGAATTTTTAGGTGAAATGCAATACCTTCTCTACATACTATGTATACTGGCGTGCATAAAATGTGGCCCATGTTAAGTTGGCACTGACAAAATCTAGCCCCGCCCCCCTACCAGCTGAACCACCTCTGTTTTTCGAGCATAATTTTACCCACCGGATTGGCAGGGTACTTTACCTCCCCAAAATATGGCCGAACTGCCAAAAGGTAACATTACAACTTGAACCTTTTATTTTCATGCTACACTACCGTTTGCTTAATGCCGGTTTTCTTATTACCGTTTAGTCGCTGATGAAAGCTCTCATATATGTAAATGTCGTAGCTGTCGTTCAGTTTAAGCACACATGCAAATTATTCTTCACCCCCTTCCATTAGAAGACCGAATTATTATTATTATTATTATTATTATTATTATTATTATTATTATTATTATTATTATTATATTTAGCCTTTCCTTGTGTACCAAACTTAGCAAAACACTTTCATAGATGCGGTAATCAAACCACCATTAATTCCACATACACTACGTGATCAAAAGTATCCGGACACCTGGCTGAAAATGACGTACAGGTTCGTGGCGCCCTCCATCGGTAATGCTGGAAGTTCAATATGGTGTTGGCCTACCCTTAGCCTTGATGATAGAGTTCACTCTCGCAGGCATACTTTCAATCACGTGCTGGAAGGTTTCTTGGGGAATGGCAGCCCATTCTTCACGGAGTGTGGAATTGAGGAGAGGTATCGATGTAGGTCGGTGCGGCCATCTCCGAATTGCTCTTCAACAGTGGGAAGCAAGAAGGTGCTTAAAATATCAATGTAGGTCTGCGCTGTGATCGTGCCACACAAATCAACGAGCCCCCTCCGAAAAACACGACCACACCATAACACCACTACCTCTGAATTTCACTGTTGGCACTTCACACGCTGGCAGATGACGTTCACGGGCATTCGCCATACCCACACCCTGCTATCGGATCGCCACATTGTGCACAGTGATTCATCACTCTACACAACGTTTTGCCACTGTTCAATCGTGTAATGTTGACGCTCCTTACACTAAGCGAGGCGTCGTTTGGCATTTTCCTGCGTGATGTGTGGCTTATGAGCAGTCGCTGGACCATGGAATCCAAGATTTATCACCTCAGACCTAACTATCATAGTACTTGGATGGATCCTGATGCAGTTTGGAATTCCTGTGTGATGGTCTGGATAGATGTCTGCCTATTACTCTTTACGACCCTTTCAAATGTCGGCGGTCTCTGTCAGTCAACAGACGAGGTCGGCCTGTACGCTTTTGTGCTGTACATGTCCCTTCAGTTTTCACTTCACTACCACATCAGAAACAGTAGACCTAGGGATGTTTAAGAGTGTGGAAATCTCGCGTACAGACCTCTGACACAAGTAACACCCAATCACCTGACCACGTTCGAAGTCCATGAGTTCTACGGAGCGTCCCATTCTGCTATTTCACGATGTCTAATGACTACTAAGGTCGCGGATAATAAGTACCAGGCAGTAGTTAGCAGCACAATGCACCTAAGATGAAAAACGTATGTTTGTGGGGGTGTCCGGATACTTTTGATCACCTAGTGTAGATTATAAACATCGTTTATTGGTTAGGTTTTATTCTGCTGAATTGTTTTTGAGGCCAGTTGCATGGAGAACCGATACCGGCTGGAGTTAAATGTTGGTTACCTGAAGGTGAAAATCTTACGAAGGAAAAAGCACTGTGTTGACTTAGGGGAATGGACTACTTTTTGTGCACGAAGGCGTACATAGTAGGTAGAGAAAGTAAAAAGTAGATCAGTGAACTTAAAAAGCATGCATTTATTTCCTGTTAAAAGTTCATTCCGAGGTATTAAATAGTCTCTGAGTAAATGGGTAATGAACTTAGCAAATTTAAAATTAGCAGTACAGGGCTTTTAATCTCCCCTTGATAAAAGATTGAGCACCAGTGTTCTAAGTCAGGAGCAGCATGAATGCACTTTCTCCAAGTATCAATGAAAATGGTTCGGTAGTTCATGAAAACAAACAATGACAACGTGAGCAGACACGCGAGAGCAAAGCTTGGTTGAGTGAGCGGCTCGGAAATGGAGGGTAAAAAGTAAAAATGTTTTTATTACTGTCATAAAATGCCAGACCGGCCGGCCTTGGTAGACCTCTCTATAAGGCACGCTTTCTCCGCTTTCATTTGAGCACTACCCAGGCCTTTGAGAGGGTAATATGAGAGGATCATGACCCTGATTCCCCAAAGTGACGTTACAGTACGCCCAGCAAGATAATAACATTAAATGGAACACTTATAAAATAAATTGTTTCTTTCCTCAACACCTTTGTAACACAAAGTCCTAAAAGCAAGAGAGAAATAGTTGAATAATAAGGAACCCACGTCAACTACATAAACAAAAAATCTGATGTGTTACACTCACATGACTTTCTCTACTCTTGTAAAATTATTTTTACAAACGCCTATTCCCCATATGTCTTATGTTAATCGAGATATCGAGAGGTTAATCTTATTGCTAATTTTCTTGTTGATGCAAGGGGAATATGGTAGGCTTTAAGCGATAGTCAAATATTTTAAGAGCTGGTTGCTATGTGGCGCATTCCATACTCTTTGCATTACCAGGACAAAAAAGATGAATAACGAATTTGAGAATAAGTATAAGTATTGGAAACTATAAGGGAATAACAAGCAATATCTCGAAAATGGTTCACTCAACAAAAAAATGTATATGACATAAATTGTGTATTTTAACGCGATCTACATTTTTTTGTGTAGTAAAATTTTGTTTATCTCTTATGGTTTACCAGTTATGCAAAAGTCTTTCACAATGAATACTTTTGGAGACATTCCCAGAAAATTCAAGATATACATTTTATTTGCATAAAAGTATGTTAAATATATGATATTTTAATCAAAATCGTTAGAGCCATTTTTGAGAAAATTAAAATTTTCGAAAAATGTTCCATGTAAAGGGTAATCTGGGGTGGGGGGATTTTCTTGAAAAGCTTCGTGTCGCATCTCTGGAAGATACTGAACCTAAATACCAAGTTTGGTGTTTATCCGACTGTTCGTTTCTGAGTTATGCTGTTCACAGACACACACACGGACATGTTTCCAAAAATCTTTTTACTTTCTCTACTACGTATAGTAAGTAGGGGAAGTATTGCATTCCACCCAAAAATTCGATACCGAGATTTCACCGGAAATACATGTTTTGAGACCTCCTGAATCCAAAAAAAAGCATTTTTGGAAACATGTCCGTGTGTGTGTCTGTGTGTGTGTGTGTCTGTGTGTGTGTGTCTGTGTGTCTGTGAACAGCATAACTCAAAAACGAACAGCCGGATACGCACCAAACTTGGTATTTAGGTTCAGTATCTTCCAGAGATGCGACACGAAGGTTTTCAAGAAAATCCCCCCACCCCAGACTACCCTTTACATGGAAGATTTTTCAAAAATTTTAATTTTCTCAAAAATGGCTCTAACGATTTTGATGAAAATATCATATGTTTAAGATAATGTCATGAGAAATGAAATGTATATCTCGAATTTTCTGGGAATGTCTCCAAAAGTATTCTTCATTGTGAACGACTTTTGCATAACTGGTAAACCATAAGAGATAGACAAAATTTTACTACACAAAAAATGTAGATCGCGTTAAAATACACAACTTATGTCATATACATTTCTTTTGTTTAGTGAACCGTTTCCGAGATATTGCTTGTTATTTCCTTAAATTTTCCAATACTTATACTTTTTCTCAAATTCGTTATTCATTTTTTTTTGTCCTGGACATGCAAAGAGAATGGAATGCGCCACATAGCAACCAGCGTTAAAATATTTGACTATCGCTTAAAAGCTACCATATTCCCCTTGCATCTACAAGAAAATTACCAATAAGATTGACATCTCGATATCTCGATTAACATGAAGCATATGGAGAATAGGCGTTTGTAAAAATAGATTGTACAAGAGTAGAGAAAGTCATGTGAGTGTAACACATCAGATTTTTTTTTGGATTCAGGAGGCTTCAAAACATGTATTTCCGGTGAAATCTTGGTATCCAATTTTTGGGTGGAATACAATACTTCCCCTACTTACTATACGTAGTAGGGAAAGTAACATTCTGATGTATTACATTCTAATCTCTATTGTTTATTACTAGGTATACAAATTATTCTTACAAAGGTTAATTTTACTATCTACTTAACTTCAATCGAGATAAATCGTTCTGGAAATACCTGCACTACACGGTGACCTTAAAATTTCACACTGTTCCCATGACATCGCGAGAAACAAGTGAAAATCGACAGGACTTTATCTTAACGTTTACCAGTTTGTACAAAATTATACAGAAAATTCGAGATATACATTTATTTGTCATGTAAATATCTTTATTATATATCATTTTAATCAAAATTGATGGAGTTATTTTTAGAAAGTCAAACTTTAAAAATGTTCCAAATGTAAAGGGTAGTTTTGGGTAGAGGTATTTTCTTGAAAACTTCGTGTCGCAACTTTGGAAGGTACCGAACCTAAATATCAAATTTGGTATTTATCCTACTTTTCGTTTGTGAGTTATGTTTTCTCGCTCTCTCCCTCACACCCCCCCCACACACACACACACACACACACACACACGCCAGCGAGGACCTTTTCTAACAGGTCTTTTTGGGTTTAAAGTGCCTCAAAACATGTATTTCCGGTGAAATCTCGGTATGGTATTTTTGGGGGAATGCAATACCTTCTGTATCCACTACGTGTCCGGTGCAAAACAACGTGCCGATGTTTTTAGTTTCCTATAATGTTTTCCTTTATTTAACGTTGGCAGGATTCCTTTATCAATTGTGTTTTACACCTTCACGGTTGTGCTAACCTCTTATTGGTTTGAACAAAGTGAGCGATGAAAGGGGTGGAAAACGGAAGTGTTTTATCTGAGAGGCTAGAAAGCACTCGCCAGACACTCACCAGATCTGTGCGTCTCTTATTGGTTTGATGCCAAAGGTCTGGCACTCAAACACTAATCAATGAACGGAGGTCGATGTCCGGCTCAGGAGCGAAGGAAGCCGGGAAGAGGGTGGGAAGTAAGATGAACATTATGTGGAGTGGTTGGATGAAATTTCCTTGTAAACAATGTTCTCTTTATTATATACGCCATTTAGAAGTAACAAAGGATATAGACAACTAACCGAAAATTATTGTCCGTAATGAGCGAGGTTATAGCGCGGCGAGGGCTCTCCAAGAACAGCCTCAAACTGGTGGAAGAAATACTACGAACAGGATTATTGGACACAAACTAGATGAGTATTTCATTGTAAATACATAATGCAATCCGCATGGCACCAAAGGCATAAAAAAACATGTCATAACGGAATACAAAGCAAAATTAAAGGACACGTGAAAAAAAGCAGTTTACTATATAAGGTTTCAGGAGAGATAGAAAGTATTTTACTTTGTATAACTCATTTAGGTTAGGGCATTATGGGATAGTTGTTCTTCTTATTATTATTAATCCCTTCTAATAATAATTGTTTGCAAAGCAGCAACAACAAAAGACATATTGATTTTGAATTATGTTTCACAAACAAGTATGGTGAAGAACTGTGTTATACAAATGAACCTCGTAAAACGAAAAAAAACCATTACAAAGAATTCGCAAGACATAGCATTTCTGCATCACTTGAAAAGGGTTGGCAACCTTCATTCCTTTTCTTGCAAAACTGTGATAATAAAGTTTATTTAAGATAATACTAATTCCGATTTAACTATGGAAAGGTAGAATCAGAATAAAAAAATCGATGCCATAGTGGGGATTTGAACCACCGACCTTCAACTTCACATAATGCTGCTCCGCCGTTGGAGCTACGATGTGATAGGACAATCTCTCATGAAATTCTCCACGTGACTCCAATTTTCCAGACAAAACGCAAGGTATCTTCAGCTTTTCTTGAGATAACATAACCCAATGTCGACTTACATACTGCTCCTGCCTTTTCAGCTTAGGAAGAACGATTAATAAAAGTGAATTGCTTATGGTTTCACAACCAATCTTAAACTGCCTTTGGTGCACAGCCACCATCGGCACGTTTTTTTTTTATCCGAGTATAAGTGGTAGAGAAAGTTCAGGCTGATTTCGACTTGAGCCAGCTACGGGTAACTTGATTCGGTTGCCTTTTTGCATAGACTAACAGTTCAGCTGAACTTGTTTAGTGTATTTATATGAGAGTAACGTTAACGTAGGCATGCTGCATGATAAGGGTACTAGCAGGATGTATAAGGGAGGAGACCGTTAGAACTGCCTATTTAGCATACGTCCACTTTTGTTGAAGTATGACAATATTCTAGGGAGAATCATCTGCGAGTAAGGCACGCTTTAAAATGCAAAAGAAAATAGTGCGGGTGATGGTAGGAGCAAGCCGAAGATCACCATATAAACTTTTTTTTTTTAAAAAAAATAGGTATCCTTCCCTACCCTTGCATCTAGGTATATATTTGAAATAGTAATGCTTATACGTAAGACTATAAAAATACAGATCACCTTGTATACGGAATTAAGCAGTACATCAAATAATACAAAACACAAATCTGTATGTTCATATGCATAATACCTCCCTGTTAAAAAAAAAGGATACTAGTATAAAGTTGTGAAACAACTTTCCAAAATTCTTAAAGAAAATACAGCAAGACAAACGATTCAAAATATCTGAAAAATCTTCTTTTACTCACTAAGATTTCCCGCTAAGTGATTATGATAAACAAGTTTCCACTCGTGTAAAAAATATGTAGACTTCTTACATTCTTGTTTCTTGCACATATTATAGCAGGTATCCTTTTATTATTTTGTATGTGTTGTGTTTCATTATGATGTGTCCAACATCGATTGTACTTTTGTACTTATACAATTAACTGGATCAATAAACTACTTACTTAAAATATAAACACATAACGGAAAACTACGTCAGGTAGAACAACAAACTGTTTAGAAGCAGCGATGATGTCATTGCTTAGTGCTTTCATTCATTCCGTTTCTCTTCCACTTGACAATATCTTTTAAACTAAACATACAGATACCTGGGTAGCCGTTTCACTGAAAGTTCAGGCTGATTACGACTTGAGCCAGCTACGGGTAACTTGATTCGGTTGCCTTTTTGCATATACTAACAATTCAGCTGAGCTTGTTTAGTGTATTTATATGAGACTAACGTTAACGTAGGCAGAGTTATTTGTAATAATTTACTTATGATTCCTCAATATACTTTATTTATTTATTTAATACACAGGTATTCATTATCATTCTTCATTACCTAAGCATTTATTTTCCTTTTTAAGGAGAGATTAAAAACCTTCCCCAACATTCTTAAATTCATGATACATTATCTCAGAAACTACTTAAAATATCGGACTGAAGTTTATACAAGTTGCAGATGGCTATTTTCTCAATTATACCATCTTCTGATAAAAGTTTATTAGCAATCATTTTTTTTAAATAACCAGCCATCTTATTAACACCAAAGTAAATCTAAAGCATTACCTAAAACGGTTTATACTAAAGGATGTCATTCACAAAATAAATAAATAAAAAAATAAACAAACTTGTTTGAAGCAAAAATGGGGAAAATAAATTTGCATATATTTGCAAGGAAAGAAATTACATAGCTTGAACACAGAAAAGCTGCTATACTTAATTGTACTCCAAAGTGTATAGGAGTTGTGATTTATTTCTTTGAAGTGGTGCATAGTTAAGACTACAAAATGGCAGATGGAGTATCATTAAAATATTTAAAATACAACTATTGTACCCACAATGATAAAATATATGTCAAATTAAAGAAGAAATTCTAATTAACTAGACTACACAAAAGCTGAAAGTGTAATTTTTGGTAATTTTCTCTATTTAGTTTTCCCTTAACTATTTATTTTATAAATAAGTTTTCAACTCCCCTCAATATGGAGCCAGCGCTTTGAAGAAAACAATTTGCTATTTCAATAAACGTAATACCAATAGATATTAAGCTAATCGTAAATTTTATGTACACTCGGTCAATTTAAAACTGGTCGACTTCTGAAAGACGAGCTCGAATAGGGTACTTCCGTAAGCGCTCGGGACCACCAGCTTTGTTCATAAGACTGTTTATATTCTTGTAGTACTTATAATTGGGGAATACAGGTATAATCACAAAAGTCTTCCAAGAAAATAATTCATATTCAAACAGAGAGGTGTTTCAGAATGTTTCAACACTGAATATGTAACCAAAGCACACTGTATTTATTTATGGATCTCAAGTGGAATATGACTAAAGCTCGTTTCAATGCCATGCTTACTGCAGCATTCTTACCTCAGTGGTAGAAAGTTATGTTATTGTTCCTGAGGTTGCAATTTCAAATCTCCGTGGAGCTACTTAATTTTCCCCCCTTCATTTTAAATACACGACTAAAAGTATAATATGTTTTCATCATTTTGTTTTGTATGTTGCGTTTATTTAGTAGTCCATCATACCGAAATCATGACATTAAATTATCGATCGGGAGGAGGTTTCATACCCAGTGAATTTAATTTTATAATCACAAATCTCAGCATTGTAATTATATTTGTAAATAAAATGAAGTGACAAGAGTAGTAATAGTCCCGGATGAGCCAATTGTTTTAACGATAATCCTGCCGCTAGGGGCGCTAGTGTCGCTAGTGTCGCTGCGTGCGACGGCGGCGGCGGTAAGTTTGAAAAGCGCCCTGAGCGTTAGGATTATCGTTAAATCGGTTGGCTCATCCGGGACGAGTTGAAAGAATTGAGGAAGTGACGTGTAGTGTTTTGATTGGTTCGTTAATTTGGGGTGGGAGATGGAGGAAGGGAGATGGAGGAGTATGGAGGTGGCGTGATGGAGAGGAGTTGGGTGGCGAGGTGTTGTCTGTGCGGAGGTCGGTACTGAAATGGGGGAAAAGATGGGGAGCGAGGGATAAAAAGTGTAACAGAAAGTGACGTGTGAAGTTGTGATTGGTGGGAATAAGAAGTGATTTTATTGGTGGAAAGGAGCAAATGAGAGTTGTTGATTGGTAAGAATAAGAGGGATTATGATTGGTGGAAAGAAAAAGGTGTGGGAGTGGGGTATGTTGGAGGTGATGGGAAAGGTGAGTTTTGCTAGCAGCAAGATTTGCAAAAGCCTGTCTTGAACTGATCAGCAATTTTTGAACGTCGGATGGTAGTTTTCTTGAGTGGATAGAGAGATGGGGGCGATATGAGATGCGGTGGCGAAAATGGGAACTAGACAAGGTTGTTGAGACAAGAGGTTTAAGGACGAGGAAATTTGGAGGTTAGTGGTGAACACGGCGGTCGCAAGAGGTGGGGGTAAGGAGACGCAGTGGTGAGAATGGGAACTAAAAGAAGATGGGGGTAGCAAGAGTTTTAGAAGAGTAGATTTTGAGGTTAAAATAGTGGGAACTAAAAATGGCGGAGGGTCTGCGACAAGGAGATGCGGTGAGAACTAAACAAGATGGCGGTCGCAAGAGGAGGGTAAGGAGATTTGAGGTTACAGTACGAAAACACGAAAGGATATATTCCTACGCCAAGCAGGTCCGAAAAATAATTATGCGTGTGGTACTTACCTGTTACCGGTGTGGATGCGTCACCAAAAGCGCGGCACGCGAGGCGGAAAAATAAAAGCAAACTGTTTTTGAAAATGCTTAACCAGCTTTAAGATCAACCAACATCACTACGCACTGATATACCTAGGTTTTTAAAGCGGTACAGACACCCTTTGCAGAGGCGTAATTTAACTATACCAAAAACCTGGTACTGGACCATCGTGATGGTCGCTAGCGTACGTAGGAGCAGGGTTCTCATAGCCGGTCGAAAGCGGTCAAAAACGTGTACGACGTAGGTGTTGACAGTAGCTGCTGTGGAGTCAACGGTCGAGGTGTGAATAAACAAGATCTGTTCTCGCCGGCAATTTGGTTCGGAGATGTGAGCAGCGGTGAGGTGTCTGTGCGGAGGTCGGGACTGAAAGAGGGAAAAGATGGGGAGCGAGGGATAAAAAGTGTAACAGAAAGTGACGTGTGAAGTTGTGATTGGTGGGAATAAGAAGTGATTTTATTGGTGGAAAGGAGCAAATGAAAGTTGTTGATTGGTAAGAATAAGAGAGGTTATGATTGGTGGAAAGAAAAAGGAGTGGGGTATGTTGGAGGTGATGGGAAAGGTAAGTTTTGCTAGCAACAAGATTTGCAAAAGCCTGTCGTGAACTGATCAGCAATTTTTTGAACGTTGGATGGTAGTTTTCTTGAGTGGATAGAGAGATGGGGCGATATGAGATGCGGTGGCGAAAATGGGAACTAAACAAGGTGGTTGAGACAAGAGGTTTAAGGACGAGGAAATTTGGAGGTTAGTGGTGAACATGGCGGTCGCAAGAGGTGGGGGTAAGGAGACGCGGTGGTGAGAATGGGAACTAAAAGAAGATGGCGGTAGCAAGAGGTTAGAAGAGTAGATTTTGAGGTTAAAATAGCGGGAACTAAAAATGGCGGAGGGTCTGCGACAAGGAGATGCGGTGAGAACTAAACAAGATGGCGGACGCAAGAGGTGGGTAAGGAGGTTTGAGGTTACAGTACCAAAACACGAAAGGATATATTCCTACGCCAAGCAGGTCCGAAAAATAATTATGCGTGTGTTACTTACCTGTTACCGGTGTGGATGCGTCACCAAAAGCGCGGCACGCGAGACGGAAAAATAAAAGCAAACTGTTTTTGAAAATGCTTAACCAGCTTTAAGATCAACCAACATCACTACGCACTGATATACCTAGGTTTTTAAAGCGGTACAGACACCCTTTGCAGAGGCGTAATTTAACTATACCAAAAACCTGGTACTGGACCATCGTGATGGTCGCTAGCGTACGTAGGAGCAGGGTTCTCATAGCCGGTCGAAAGCGGTCAAAAACGTGTACGACGTAGGTGTTGGCAGTAGCTGCTGCCGAGGCAACCGTCGAGGTGCGAATGAACGAGATCTGTTCTTGCAGGCAATCTGGTTGAGAGATGAGAGGCGCGGTGGTAAAAATGTGAACTAAATAAGATGGCGGAGGCACGAAGTTGAGGTTAAGGAGCGGCGAGGTGTTGACTGTGCGGCGGTTGGGGTCTGAAAGAGGGGGAAAGATGGCGAACGAGGGATAAAAAGTATAACAGAAAGTGACGTGTGAAGTTGTCATTGGTGGGAATAAGAAGTGATGTTATTGGTGGAAAGGAACAAATGAAAGTTGCTGATTGGCGAGAATAAGAGAGATTATGATTGGTGGAAAGAAAAAAAGGTGTGGGAGTGGGGTATGTTGGAGGTGATGGAAAAGGCAAGTTTTGCTACCAACAACATTTGCAAAAGCCTATCCAGAACTCATCAGCAATTTTAAATAACTAGTGTTTCGGGGGTTTTCTCTGGTTGGTAGACGAATGCAAGCTGTTTCTACCATACTTATATTATTCGTCTTTTTCCTTTTTTTTTTTAAAATGACTAGGTTTTTTTTTTTTTTTTTTTTTGGGAGTTTTCTGCGGATGGTAAACAAATGCAAGCTCTTTCTGCTTTTTCATAGGTTTTCCCTGGTTGGTAGGCGTTTTCTGTACTGGTTGACGAAGGCGTTGCTAATTTTGGAGGTTTTCTCAGGTTTTTAGCGGTTGTGCCTGCCCGGTAGGCAAATGATGAAGTTTTACCTTGTCGGCGCACGGATACTAGGCACGTACTGGCGCGCGCACACACACACACACACACACACAGAGACAGACAGACACACAGACAGGCACACACACACGGACATGTTTCCAAAAATGCTTTTTTTTTTTTTTTGATTCAGGAGGTCTCAAAACGTGTATTTCCGGTGAAATCTCGGTATCGAATTTTTGGGCGGAATGCAATACTTCCCCTACTTACTATACGTAGTAGAGAAAGTAAAAAAGTATTGAAAAATTTAAGGAAATAACAAGCAATACCTCAAAAGTGTACTATCTTGTTTTCACGGGTTTTCCAGATCGGTAAGCGTTAGAATACTCTTAGAGCTTTTTTCAGGTTTTTTAGCGGTTGTCCCTGGCCGGTAGGCAAATGATAAAGTTTTTCTATAACGTCGTCGTTTTGGCTTGTGGCGCACGGATACTAGGCACGTACTCGCGCGCGCGCGCACACACACACACACACACACACTAAAATAGTAGCGTATAAAAAAAACTGATGTGTTACACTCACATGACTTTCTCTACTCTTGTACAATCTAATTGGTAGCTTTTAAGCGATAGTCAAATATTTTAACGCTGGTTGCTATGTGGCGAATTCCATTCTGTTTGCATGTTCAGGACATAAAAAAAATGAATAAACGAATTTGAGAAAAAGAATAAGTATTGGAAAATTTAAGGAAATAACAAGCAATATCTCGAAAACGGTTCACTCAACAAAAGAAACGTATATGACATAAGTTGTGTATTTTAACGCGATCTACATTTTTTGTGTAGTAATATTTTGTCTATCTCTTATGGTTTACCAGTTATGCAAAAAAGTCGTTCACAATGAAGAATATTTTTGGAGACATTCCCAGAAAATTCGAGATATACATTTTATTTGACATGACAATATCTTAAACATATGATGTTTTAATCAAAATCGTTAGAGCCGTTTTTGAGAAAATTAAAATTTTCGAAAAATGTTCCATGTAAAGGGTAGTCTGGGGTGGGGGGATTTTCTTGAAAACCTTCGTGTCGCATCTCTGGAAGATACTGAACCTAAATACCAAGTTTGGTGTTTATCCGACTGTTCGTTTTTGAGTTATGCTGTTCACAGACACACAGACACACAGACAGACACACACACGGACATGTTTCCAAAAATGCTTTTTTTTTTTGGATTCAGAGATTCTCAAAACTGTATTTCCAGTGAAATCTCGGTAACGAATTTTTGGGTGGAATGCAATACTTCCCCTACTTACTATACGTAGTAGAGAAAGTAAAAATGAATAACGCATTTGAGAAAAAGTATAAGTATTGGAAAATTTAAGGAAATAACAAGCAATATCTCGAAAATGGTTCACTCAACTAAAAAAAAATGTATATGACATAAATTGTGTATTTTAACGCGATCTACATTTTTTGTGTAGTAAAATTTTGGCTATCTGTTATGGTTTACCAGTTATGCATACTGAACCTAAATACCAAGTTTGGTGTTTATCCGACTGTTCGTTTTTGAGTTATGCTGTTCACAGACACACAGACGCACAGACAGACAGACACACAGACACACAGACACACAGACAGACACACACACGGACATGTTTCCAAAAATGCTTTTTTTTTTCTGGATTCAGTGATTCTCAAAACATGTATTTCCAGTGAAATCTCGGTATCGAATTTTTGGGTGGAATGCAATACTTCCGCTACTTACTATACGTAGTAGAGAAAGTAAAAATGAATAACGCATTTGAGAAAAAGTATAAGTATTGGAAAATTTAAAGGAAATAACAAGCAATATCTCGAAAAACGGTTCACTCAACAAAATAAATGTATATGGCATAAGTTGTGTATTTTAACGCGATCTACATTTTTTGTGTAGCAAACTTTTGTCTATCTCTTACGGTTTATCAGTTATGAAAAAGTCGTTCACAATGAAGAATTCTTTTGGAGACATTCCCAGAAAATTCGAGATATACATTTCATTTCTCTCGACATTATCTTAAATATATGATATTTTCATCAAAATCGTTAGAGCCATTTTTTAATACAAAGAGAACGGGATTTCACAAGTGAAACAGTACTGTGATAACGATACCACTGAAACAAAAAAAAAAAAAATCTGATGTGTAACACTCACATGACTTTCTCAACTCTTGTACAAAGTATTTTTACAAACGCTTATTCCCCATCTAGTTCATGTTAATCGAGATAAACATTTGCAAAATCTATTTTATTGCTAATTTTCTTGTATAAAAAAAAAAATCTGATGTGTAACACTCACATGACGTTGTCTACTCTTGTACAAAGTATTTTTACAAACGCTTATGCTCCATCTAGTTCATGTTAATCGAGATAAACATTTGCAAACTCTATTTTATTGCTAATTTTCTTGTAGATGTAGGGGAAAATATATTTACAAGGGGAATATAGAAAAACAGTAGCCTTTAAGCACATACATATCTCTTAATAGCTGGTTGCTATGTGCAGCACCATTCTTTTTGCCACAGATTAATACTGTTTGCATATCAAAGACAAAAAAAAAATGAATAACGAAGTCCCATTTGAGAAAATAAATATTGGAAAATTAACAAACAATATCTCGAAAACGGTTCACTCAACAACAAAAATGTATATTACATAAGATGTGTATTTTAACGCGATCTACATTTTTTGTGTAGTAAAATTTTGTCTATCTCTTACGGTTTTTCAGTTATGAAAAAGACGTTCACAATGAAGAATACTTTTGGAGACATTCCCAGAAAATTCGAGATATACATTTCATTTCTCACGACATTATATTAAACATACGATATTTTTCATCAAAATCGTTAGAGCCATTTTTTTTAATACAAAGAGAACGGGATTTCACAAGTGAAACAGTACTGTGATAACGATACCAACAAAACTAATTATTATTCACCCACTGAAACACATAAAGAAAATCTGATGTGTAACACTCACATGACTTTTCTCATCTCTTGTACAAAGTATTTTTACAAACGCTTATTCCCCATCTAGTTCATGTTAATCGAGATAAACATTTGCAAACTCTATTTTATTGCTAAATTTCTTGTAGATGTAGGGAAAATATATTTACAAGGGGAATATAGAAAAACAGTAGCCTTTAAGCACATACATATCTCTTAATAGCTGGTTGCTATGTGCAGTACCATTCTTTTTGCCACAGATTAATACTCTTTGCATATCAAAGACAAAAAAAAAATGAATAACGAATTCCCATTTGAGAAAATAACTATTGGAAAATTTAAGTAAATAACAAGCAATATCTCGAAAACTGTTCACTCAACAATAAAGATGTATATGACATAAGTTGTGTATTTTAACGCGATCTACATACTTTCGTACTCACCTATAAGATATAGAGGGTAGAGGTCGTACGAACGTAGCACTTTGAGAATTTATATTCAACAGTTGGTGTTACTCCTTAGAAAGGAAGTATCTGCTGATTTTTATTTAATTCTTTACATTTTACATAACACGTATGCACTGGCACAACACAAAAGCACTACACACATACTCAGTTTTAATATTTGCACTAATAACATCAGGAATAACTGAAGTCTGCAAACAGTCATTTCCCATGTGCAGCCTTACGTACAGAGAACGTGTGTGGCTGATCTATGTGTAAAAAGAGCCTGAGAGCGGATGTACGTCAGCGGTAAAATCTTTTAAATGCATTTTTATTGGCGATGGTAGAAATCGTGCAGTGGTGGATCGTGAAAATTCATATAAATGGATGTATCACCTCATAATAAGCCTCTATATACCAAGAATATTGAGTTTTTAAAAAGTCAGCAACTGTACCTGTGTTTCTATACGTGAACGTCAGATGGCAGCTTCGATACGTGTCCACGGAGACCTTAGTGCTAGGCAACTGTACCTCTGTTTCTATACGTGAACGGCAGATTGCAGCTTCGATACGTGTCCACGGAGACCTTAGTGCTAGGCAACTGTACCTCTGTTTCTATACGTGAACGGCAGATTGCAGCTTCGATACGTGTCCACGGAGACCTTAGTGCTAGGCAACTGCACCTCTGTTTCTATACGTGAACGGCAGATTGCAGCTTCGATACGTGTCCACGGAGACCTTAGCGCTAGGCAACTGCACCTCTGTTTCTATACGTGAACGGCAGATTGCAGCTTCGATACGTGTCCACGGAGACCTTAGTGCTAGGCAACTGTACCTCTGTTTCTATACGTGAACGGCAGATTGCAGCTTCGATACGTGTCCACGGAGACCTTAGTGCTAGGCAACTGTACCTCTGTTTCTATACGTGAACGGCAGATTGCAGCTTCGATACGTGTCCACGGAGACCTTAGTGCTAGGCAACTGCACCTCTGTTTCTATACGTGAACGGCAGATTGCAGCTTCGATACGTATCCACGGAGACCTTAGTGCTAGGCAACTGCACCTCTGTTTCTATACGTGAACGGCAGATTGCAGCTTCAATACGTGTCCACGGAGACCTTAGTGCTAGGCAACTGTACCTCTGTTTCTATACGTGAACGGGAGATTGCAGCTTCGATACGTGTCCACGGAGACCTTAGTGCTAGGCAACTGCACCTCTGTTTCTATACGTGAACGTCAGATTGCAGCTTCGATACGTGTCCACGGAGACCTTAGTGCTAGGCAACTGCACCTCTGTTTCTATACGTGAACGGCAGATTGCAGCTTCGATACGTATCCACGGGGACCTTAGTGCTAGGGAACTGCACCTCTGTTTCTATACGTGAACGGCAGATTGCAGCTTCAATACGTGTCCACGGAGACCTTAGTGCTAGGCAGCTGTACCTCTGTTTGTATACGTGAACGGCAGATTGCAGCTTCGATACGTGTCCACGGAGATCTTAGTGCTAGGCAGCTATACCTGTTTCTATACGTCAACGGCAGATTGCAGCTTCGATACGTGTTCACGGAGACCTTAGTGCTAGGCAACTGTACCTGTGTTTCTATACGTGTCCACGGAGACCTTAGTGCTAGACAACTGTACCTCTGTTTCTATACGTGAACGGCAGATTGCAGCTTCAATACGTGTCCACGGAGACCTTAGTGCTAGTGCTAGGCAACTATACCTCTGTTTCTATACGTGAACGGCAGATTGCAGGTTCGATACGTGTCCACGGAGATCTTAGTGCTAGGCAACTATACCTGTTTCTATACGTGAACGGCAGATTGCAGCTTCGATACGTGTCCACGGAGACCTTTGTGCTAGGCAACTGTACCTGTGTTTCTATACGTGAACGTCAGATGGCAGCTTCGATACGTGTCCACGGAGACCTTAGTGTTAGGCAACTGTACCTCTGTTTCTATACGTGAACGGCAGATTGCAGCTTCGATACGTGTCCACGGAGACCTTTCGCTTCAGGTGACAAAATAACACTAGGCACTTGTGTGCCGTGGTGTAAGCCGCAATCACGGTATTGGTAGCGTGGATCTCCTTGGGGCTCTCCTCGGAGTTACCTCAACACCACGTACATGACCTGGTTCGTCACGGGTACGCAGGTCTGCACTACCACTTCCTCGGCGTTGAGCAGGCCCAGGAGGCGATCGTACCGGTACACCAGCTAGCACGTGGACATGTTATCGCGCTGTGGTGTTGCGTGTGCGAGGTATGGAAACTCAAGGACGCAAAACATGCACGACCGAGGGTTAAAAAGCAGAACAAGTAGTGACGTGGAGCGTTGTGATTGGTGTAAATAAGACGATCTCTGATAGGTGGACAAATTGAAATAACGTGATGTGATAGGCGAAAATAAAATCAAAGGTGATTGGATGAAAAATGACGAGAAGGAATTAGCGGTGAATTTGTGAACTAAGATGGCGAAGATTTTTTTTTTAAAAAAAAGGATAATATAAGTACGGCAACTGTAACGGTTTACGGCAAACGCGCGCCGCGCAATGCGTCACGCCCGGGCAATAAAACAAAAATCATATTGAGCAAGATGCCCGGCGTGACGCATTGCGCGGCGCGCGTTTGCCGTAAACCGTTACAGTTGCCGTACTTATATTATCCTTTTTTTTAAAAAAAAAAATCTTCGCCATCTTAGTTCACAAATTCACCGCTAATTCCTTCTCGTCATTTTTCATCCAATCACCTTTGATTTTATTTTCGCCTATCACATCACGTTATTTCAATTTGTCCACCTATCAGAGATCGTCTTATTTACACCAATCACAACGCTCCACGTCACTACTTGTTCTGCTTTTTAACCCTCGGTCGTGCATGTTTTGCGTCCTTGAGTTTCCATACCTCGCACACGCAACACCACAGCGCGATAACATGTCCACGTGCTAGCTGGTGTACCGGTACGATCGCCTCCTGGGCCTGCTCAACGCCGAGGAAGTGGTAGTGCAGACCTGCGTACCCGTGACGAACCAGGTCATGTACGTGGTGTTGAGGTAACTCCGAGGAGAGCCCCAAGGAGATCCACGCTACCAATACCGTGATTGCGGCTTACACCACGGCACACAAGTGCCTAGTGTTATTTTGTCACCTGAAGCGAAAGGTCTCCGTGGACACGTATCGAAGCTGCAATCTGCCGTTCACGTATAGAAACAGAGGTACAGTTGCCTAACACTAAGGTCTCCGTGGACACGTATCGAAGCTGCCATCTGACGTTCACGTATAGAAACACAGGTACAGTTGCCTAGCACTAAGGTCTCCGTGGACACGTATCGAAGCTGCAATCTGCCGTTCACGTATAGAAACAGGTATAGTTGCCTAGCACTAAGATCTCCGTGGACACGTATCGAACCTGCAATCTGCCGTTCACGTATAGAAACAGAGGTATAGTTGCCTAGCACTAGCACTAAGGTCTCCGTGGACACGTATTGAAGCTGCAATCTGCCGTTCACGTATAGAAACAGAGGTACAGTTGTCTAGCACTAAGGTCTCCGTGGACACGTATAGAAACACAGGTACAGTTGCCTAGCACTAAGGTCTCCGTGAACACGTATCGAAGCTGCAATCTGCCGTTGACGTATAGAAACAGGTATAGCTGCCTAGCACTAAGATCTCCGTGGACACGTATCGAAGCTGCAATCTGCCGTTCACGTATACAAACAGAGGTACAGCTGCCTAGCACTAAGGTCTCCGTGGACACGTATTGAAGCTGCAATCTGCCGTTCACGTATAGAAACAGAGGTGCAGTTCCCTAGCACTAAGGTCCCCGTGGATACGTATCGAAGCTGCAATCTGCCGTTCACGTATAGAAACAGAGGTGCAGTTGCCTAGCACTAAGGTCTCCGTGGACACGTATCGAAGCTGCAATCTGACGTTCACGTATAGAAACAGAGGTGCAGTTGCCTAGCACTAAGGTCTCCGTGGACACGTATCGAAGCTGCAATCTCCCGTTCACGTATAGAAACAGAGGTACAGTTGCCTAGCACTAAGGTCTCCGTGGACACGTATTGAAGCTGCAATCTGCCGTTCACGTATAGAAACAGAGGTGCAGTTGCCTAGCACTAAGGTCTCCGTGGATACGTATCGAAGCTGCAATCTGCCGTTCACGTATAGAAACAGAGGTGCAGTTGCCTAGCACTAAGGTCTCCGTGGACACGTATCGAAGCTGCAATCTGCCGTTCACGTATAGAAACAGAGGTACAGTTGCCTAGCACTAAGGTCTCCGTGGACACGTATCGAAGCTGCAATCTGCCGTTCACGTATAGAAACAGAGGTACAGTTGCCTAGCACTAAGGTCTCCGTGGACACGTATCGAAGCTGCAATCTGCCGTTCACGTATAGAAACAGAGGTGCAGTTGCCTAGCGCTAAGGTCTCCGTGGACACGTATCGAAGCTGCAATCTGCCGTTCACGTATAGAAACAGAGGTGCAGTTGCCTAGCACTAAGGTCTCCGTGGACACGTATCGAAGCTGCAATCTGCCGTTCACGTATAGAAACAGAGGTACAGTTGCCTAGCACTAAGGTCTCCGTGGACACGTATCGAAGCTGCAATCTGCCGTTCACGTATAGAAACAGAGGTACAGTTGCCTAGCACTAAGGTCTCCGTGGACACGTATCGAAGCTGCCATCTGACGTTCACGTATAGAAACACAGGTACAGTTGCTGACTTTTTAAAAACTCAATATTCTTGGTATATAGAGGCTTATTATGAGGTGATACATCCATTTATATGAATTTTCACGATCCACCACTGCACGATTTCTACCATCGCCAATAAAAATGCATTTAAAAGATTTTACCGCTGACGTACATCCGCTCTCAGGCTCTTTTTACACATAGATCAGCCACACACGTTCTCTGTACGTAAGGCTGCACATGGGAAATGACTGTTTGCAGACTTCAGTTATTCCTGATGTTATTAGTGCAAATATTAAAACTGAGTATGTGTGTAGTGCTTTTGTGTTGTGCCAGTGCATACGTGTTATGTAAAATGTAAAGAATTAAATAAAAATCAGCAGATACTTCCTTTCTAAGGAGTAACACCAACTGTTGAATATAAATTCTCAAAGTGCTACGTTCGTACGACCTCTACCCTCTATATCTTATAGGTGAGTACGAAAGTATGTAGATCGCGTTAAAATACACAACTTATGTCATATACATCTTTATTGTTGAGTGAACCGTTTTCGAGATATTGCTTGTTATTTACTTAAATTTTCCAATAGTTATTTTCTCAAATGGGAATTCGTTATTCATTTTTTTTTGTCTTTGATATGCAAAGAGTATTAATCTGTGGCAAAAAGAATGGTACTGCACATAGCAACCAGCTATTAAGAGATATGTATGTGCTTAAAGGCTACTGTTTTTCTATATTCCCCTTGTAAATATATTTTCCCTACATCTACAAGAAATTTAGCAATAAAATAGAGTTTGCAAATGTTTATCTCGATTAACATGAACTAGATGGGGAATAAGCGTTTGTAAAAATACTTTGTACAAGAGATGAGAAAAGTCATGTGAGTGTTACACATCAGATTTTCTTTATGTGTTTCAGTGGGTGAATAATAATTAGTTTTGTTGGTATCGTTATCACAGTACTGTTTCACTTGTGAAATCCCGTTCTCTTTGTATTAAAAAAAATGGCTCTAACGATTTTGATGAAAAATATCGTATGTTTAATATAATGTCGTGAGAAATGAAATGTATATCTCGAATTTTCTGGGAATGTCTCCAAAAGTATTCTTCATTGTGAACGTCTTTTTCATAACTGAAAAACCGTAAGAGATAGACAAAATTTTACTACACAAAAAATGTAGATCGCGTTAAAATACACATCTTATGTAATATACATTTTTGTTGTTGAGTGAACCGTTTTCGAGATATTGTTTGTTAATTTTCCAATATTTATTTTCTCAAATGGGACTTCGTTATTCATTTTTTTTTTGTCTTTGATATGCAAACAGTATTAATCTGTGGCAAAAAGAATGGTGCTGCACATAGCAACCAGCTATTAAGAGATATGTATGTGCTTAAAGGCTACTGTTTTTCTATATTCCCCTTGTAAATATATTTTCCCCTACATCTACAAGAAAATTAGCAATAAAATAGAGTTTGCAAATGTTTATCTCGATTAACATGAACTAGATGGAGCATAAGCGTTTGTAAAAATACTTTGTACAAGAGTAGACAACGTCATGTGAGTGTTACACATCAGATTTTTTTTTTTATACAAGAAAATTAGCAATAAAATAGATTTTGCAAATGTTTATCTCGATTAACATGAACTAGATGGGGAATAAGCGTTTGTAAAAATACTTTGTACAAGAGTTGAGAAAGTCATGTGAGTGTTACACATCAGATTTTTTTTTTTTTTGTTTCAGTGGTATCGTTATCACAGTACTGTTTCACTTGTGAAATCCCGTTCTCTTTGTATTAAAAAATGGCTCTAACGATTTTGATGAAAATATCATATATTTAAGATAATGTCGAGAGAAATGAAATGTATATCTCGAATTTTCTGGGAATGTCTCCAAAAGAATTCTTCATTGTGAACGACTTTTTCATAACTGATAAACCGTAAGAGATAGACAAAAGTTTGCTACACAAAAAATGTAGATCGCGTTAAAATACACAACTTATGCCATATACATTTATTTTGTTGAGTGAACCGTTTTTCGAGATATTGCTTGTTATTTCCTTTAAATTTTCCAATACTTATACTTTTTCTCAAATGCGTTATTCATTTTTACTTTCTCTACTACGTATAGTAAGTAGCGGAAGTATTGCATTCCACCCAAAAATTCGATACCGAGATTTCACTGGAAATACATGTTTTGAGAATCACTGAATCCAGAAAAAAAAAAGCATTTTTGGAAACATGTCCGTGTGTGTGTCTGTCTGTGTGTCTGTGTGTCTGTGTGTCTGTCTGTCTGTGCGTCTGTGTGTCTGTGAACAGCATAACTCAAAAACGAACAGTCGGATAAACACCAAACTTGGTATTTAGGTTCAGTATGCATAACTGGTAAACCATAAGAGATAGCCAAAATTTTACTACACAAAAAATGTAGATCGCGTTAAAATACACAATTTATGTCATATACATTTTTTTTTAGTTGAGTGAACCATTTTCGAGATATTGCTTGTTATTTCCTTAAATTTTCCAATACTTATACTTTTTCTCAAATGCGTTATTCATTTTTACTTTCTCTACTACGTATAGTAAGTAGGGGAAGTATTGCATTCCACCCAAAAATTCGTTACCGAGATTTCACTGGAAATACAGTTTTGAGAATCTCTGAATCCAAAAAAAAAAAGCATTTTTGGAAACATGTCCGTGTGTGTGTCTGTCTGTGTGTCTGTGTGTCTGTGAACAGCATAACTCAAAAACGAACAGTCGGATAAACACCAAACTTGGTATTTAGGTTCAGTATCTTCCAGAGATGCGACACGAAGGTTTTCAAGAAAATCCCCCCACCCCAGACTACCCTTTACATGGAACATTTTTCGAAAATTTTAATTTTCTCAAAAACGGCTCTAACGATTTTGATTAAAACATCATATGTTTAAGATATTGTCATGTCAAATAAAATGTATATCTCGAATTTTCTGGGAATGTCTCCAAAAATATTCTTCATTGTGAACGACTTTTTTGCATAACTGGTAAACCATAAGAGATAGACAAAATATTACTACACAAAAAATGTAGATCGCGTTAAAATACACAACTTATGTCATATACGTTTCTTTTGTTGAGTGAACCGTTTTCGAGATATTGCTTGTTATTTCCTTAAATTTTCCAATACTTATTCTTTTTCTCAAATTCGTTTATTCATTTTTTTTATGTCCTGAACATGCAAACAGAATGGAATTCGCCACATAGCAACCAGCGTTAAAATATTTGACTATCGCTTAAAAGCTACCAATTAGATTGTACAAGAGTAGAGAAAGTCATGTGAGTGTAACACATCAGTTTTTTTTATACGCTACTATTTTAGTGTGTGTGTGTGTGTGTGTGCGCGCGCGCGCGAGTACGTGCCTAGTATCCGTGCGCCACAAGCCAAAACGACGACGTTATAGAAAAACTTTATCATTTGCCTACCGGCCAGGGACAACCGCTAAAAAACCTGAAAAAAGCTCTAAGAGTATTCTAACGCTTACCGATCTGGAAAACCCGTGAAAACAAGATAGTACACTTTTGAGGTATTGCTTGTTATTTCCTTAAATTTTTCAATACTTTTTTACTTTCTCTACTACGTATAGTAAGTAGGGGAAGTATTGCATTCCGCCCAAAAATTCGATACCGAGATTTCACCGGAAATACACGTTTTGAGACCTCCTGAATCAAAAAAAAAAAAAAGCATTTTTGGAAACATGTCCGTGTGTGTGTGCCTGTCTGTGTGTCTGTCTGTCTCTGTGTGTGTGTGTGTGTGTGTGCGCGCGCCAGTACGTGCCTAGTATCCGTGCGCCGACAAGGTAAAACTTCATCATTTGCCTACCGGGCAGGCACAACCGCTAAAAACCTGAGAAAACCTCCAAAATTAGCAACGCCTTCGTCAACCAGTACAGAAAACGCCTACCAACCAGGGAAAACCTATGAAAAAGCAGAAAGAGCTTGCATTTGTTTACCATCCGCAGAAAACTCCCAAAAAAAAAAAAAAAAAAAAACCTAGTCATTTTAAAAAAAAAAAGGAAAAAGACGAATAATATAAGTATGGTAGAAACAGCTTGCATTCGTCTACCAACCAGAGAAAACCCCCGAAACACTAGTTATTTAAAATTGCTGATGAGTTCTGGATAGGCTTTTGCAAATGTTGTTGGTAGCAAAACTTGCCTTTTCCATCACCTCCAACATACCCCACTCCCACACCTTTTTTTCTTTCCACCAATCATAATCTCTCTTATTCTCGCCAATCAGCAACTTTCATTTGTTCCTTTCCACCAATAACATCACTTCTTATTCCCACCAATGACAACTTCACACGTCACTTTCTGTTATACTTTTTATCCCTCGTTCGCCATCTTTCCCCCTCTTTCAGACCCCAACCGCCGCACAGTCAACACCTCGCCGCTCCTTAACCTCAACTTCGTGCCTCCGCCATCTTATTTAGTTCACATTTTTACCACCGCGCCTCTCATCTCTCAACCAGATTGCCTGCAAGAACAGATCTCGTTCATTCGCACCTCGACGGTTGCCTCGGCAGCAGCTACTGCCAACACCTACGTCGTACACGTTTTTGACCGCTTTCGACCGGCTATGAGAACCCTGCTCCTACGTACGCTAGCGACCATCACGATGGTCCAGTACCAGGTTTTTGGTATAGTTAAATTACGCCTCTGCAAAGGGTGTCTGTACCGCTTTAAAAACCTAGGTATATCAGTGCGTAGTGATGTTGGTTGATCTTAAAGCTGGTTAAGCATTTTCAAAAACAGTTTGCTTTTATTTTTCCGTCTCGCGTGCCGCGCTTTTGGTGACGCATCCACACCGGTAACAGGTAAGTAACACACGCATAATTATTTTTCGGACCTGCTTGGCGTAGGAATATATCCTTTCGTGTTTTGGTACTGTAACCTCAAACCTCCTTACCCACCTCTTGCGTCCGCCATCTTGTTTAGTTCTCACCGCATCTCCTTGTCGCAGACCCTCCGCCATTTTTAGTTCCCGCTATTTTAACCTCAAAATCTACTCTTCTAACCTCTTGCTACCGCCATCTTCTTTTAGTTCCCATTCTCACCACCGCGTCTCCTTACCCCCACCTCTTGCGACCGCCATGTTCACCACTAACCTCCAAATTTCCTCGTCCTTAAACCTCTTGTCTCAACCACCTTGTTTAGTTCCCATTTTCGCCACCGCATCTCATATCGCCCCATCTCTCTATCCACTCAAGAAAACTACCATCCAACGTTCAAAAAATTGCTGATCAGTTCACGACAGGCTTTTGCAAATCTTGTTGCTAGCAAAACTTACCTTTCCCATCACCTCCAACATACCCCACTCCTTTTTCTTTCCACCAATTATAACCTCTCTTATTCTTACCAATCAACAACTTTCATTTGCTCCTTTCCACCAATAAAATCACTTCTTATTCCCACCAATCACAACTTCACACGTCACTTTCTGTTACACTTTTTATCCCTCGCTCCCCATCTTTTCCCTCTTTCAGTCCCGACCTCCGCACAGACACCTCACCGCTGCTCACATCTCCGAACCAAATTGCCGGCGAGAACAGATCTTGTTTATTCACACCTCGACCGTTGACTCCACAGCAGCTACTGTCAACACCTACGTCGTACACGTTTTTGACCGCTTTCGACCGGCTATGAGAACCCTGCTCCTACGTACGCTAGCGACCATCACGATGGTCCAGTACCAGGTTTTTGGTATAGTTAAATTACGCCTCTGCAAAGGGTGTCTGTACCGCTTTAAAAACCTAGGTATATCAGTGCGTAGTGATGTTGGTTGATCTTAAAGCTGGTTAAGCATTTTCAAAAACAGTTTGCTTTTATTTTTCCGCCTCGCGTGCCGCGCTTTTGGTGACGCATCCACACCGGTAACAGGTAAGTACCACACGCATAATTATTTTTCGGACCTGCTTGGCGTAGGAATATATCCTTTCGTGTTTTCGTACTGTAACCTCAAATCTCCTTACCCTCCTCTTGCGACCGCCATCTTGTTTAGTTCTCACCGCATCTCCTTGTCGCAGACCCTCCGCCATTTTTAGTTCCCACTATTTTAACCTCAAAATCTACTCTTCTAAAACTCTTGCTACCCCCATCTTCTTTTAGTTCCCATTCTCACCACTGCGTCTCCTTACCCCCACCTCTTGCGACCGCCGTGTTCACCACTAACCTCCAAATTTCCTCGTCCTTAAACCTCTTGTCTCAACAACCTTGTCTAGTTCCCATTTTCGCCACCGCATCTCATATCGCCCCCATCTCTCTATCCACTCAAGAAAACTACCATCCGACGTTCAAAAATTGCTGATCAGTTCAAGACAGGCTTTTGCAAATCTTGCTGCTAGCAAAACTCACCTTTCCCATCACCTCCAACATACCCCACTCCCACACCTTTTTCTTTCCACCAATCATAATCCCTCTTATTCTTACCAATCAACAACTCTCATTTGCTCCTTTCCACCAATAAAATCACTTCTTATTCCCACCAATCACAACTTCACACGTCACTTTCTGTTACACTTTTTATCCCTCGCTCCCCATCTTTTCCCCCATTTCAGTACCGACCTCCGCACAGACAACACCTCGCCACCCAACTCCTCTCCATCACGCCACCTCCATACTCCTCCATCTCCCTTCCTCCATCTCCCACCCCAAATTAACGAACCAATCAAAACACTACACGTCACTTCCTCAATTCTTTCAACTCGTCCCGGATGAGCCAACCGATTTAACGATAATCCTAACGCTCAGGGCGCTTTTCAAACTTACCGCCGCCGCCGTCGCACGCAGCGACACTAGCGACACTAGCGCCCCTAGCGGCAGGATTATCGTTAAAACAATTGGCTCATCCGGGACTATTACTACTGACAAGCATACTTATTTAACTACATTACAGGAAAGTGAGTTGTAAAAAATAAAAGATAGCAATCCACTATGGAGAATCGAATTCGAGCTGCTTGCGTAGAGGTTAAGTAGCTAATCATTGCTCCACGCCAAGCATGTTTGACCAAGTGTACAATGTATTTCTCTTTTGTATATTTTAACAGTACAAACAATGACCGTCGGTGGTCGGCGGTAAAACGGAAATACCCACAAAGAATACAGTTCATTTTAAACAACACGCTACTCTTGACAGTTGCTGGAGGGGAAAGTATCCGTGCGGTTTCCATGGCAATCTCCCCTTCGCTATTTCTCTAGCTAGTAAGGTTCTAGTACCCTCCTTTCCCTTCACCCACAAGCTGAACTTTGAGAGGTAGCATGTCGTCTTATTATACTACATAGTAGCACGTGTTTTCATGCGGCTTATTAGCTTTCTAATACAACCCGGCAACGCTGTTCTCCCACTTCCCTGCTATGAATTGTCACAAGTCTCTTCTTGTTTAAATGATACTGTAGAAGAGGATCGTTGTGTTGTTCTCTCTGAAGAAGATAGCCCACTAAGCGCTCATTCTATTCGGCTGAAGGAAGAAATTGGGCCTTCTGTCTTTAATTCCAAAAGGAATAAGAATAATAACACTAAAGCATGTCTAGCAATATAGACCTGAAATATTATGTTCGATACGAGTATGGGAAGTGATTACAAAATCAACTTCTATTTCTTAATTTCTGTTATGCATCCCACACTTAACGTATGACGCACTAGTTTTCACAAGATCGTGTGTTTTTTTTATTAATAATTCATTCAAAATAACAAAAGTCTAATGGACTTATCCATCGCCACCTAGGATTTCCGGTAACGCAAGGCTGCCAATTCAACAGCTTCAACTGATACGATGGCGTAGTAAGATACTGTAATTTAGGAGACTTGAGTCAATTGCTTGATGGACTATAATAGAGATTCAGTTTCGCAAGAAGAATTTTAAGTCAGAGACGTTAATTATGAAGATACAGGCATGTTTTACTTCCCGCCTTAAAAGTATGCGTATGCTATTTACAGTCGTCAAATTTATGTTGGTAGATATGGATATCCTTGGAAACGAATTCATGTGTTGGAATTCTTTTATTCATCAGAAAAACGTAGCGCAAAAAATAAACAAAAATAAATAAAAGCAATAAAGTAAAGATAGTTTTTCCTTTTTTAAACATTTTTATTTGCTGTTATTCTTTGTTTAGGCGGCGCCGTGGCCGAGTTGTTAGACCGCTCGCCTCTCACCGAGTCGGCCCGGGTTTAATCACAGGGACCCGCATGTGGGATTTGTGGTGGACAAAGCGGCGTCTGGGCGGGTTTTCTCCGGGTTCTCCGGTTTCCCCCGCCATTCATTCCACCAACTGCTCCATCATTACCTTTCCTTTCATCCAATTCACTATCATTTCGTTTCATCTACTTCCTTCCTCCCATACCAGGCATCGGGCTATCCCCAAAACTGGATGTTCTGTCTGATCCATGAGTGTCTGCTCCTCGACGGGCCTCTGACCCCAGGCACCCGTCACCCGCCTGTAAGTCCTGGGGGGGAGTGTACGTCCTACATATGAGGAGGTTAAACAGATAATGAATGAATGTTATTCTTTGTTTAATTGTTCTTGAAGGCAACATAAGTTATTAAATACAATTTCTGAAATGATAAGGTGCTGGTAAAGGCACTAACGAACGGAAGGGGCCCCTGAAACTTGGACAGAGCACCGCTCGCAGATCATCCGGCCCCTTGTGCTTCTACTGTGACCACTGGGGAGAGAAATGAGGGGAGAAACTGAAGGGCGACCACATTCGGATGACGACGGGCACAAGCATGGATGGGGTCCCTAATGTTTTCAGATTGAACGCCTCGAACGCCGTCCGAGTCCTACCCATTGGGCCCCGAGCCTCCGGGGGGTCCCGAAAAGAGAGCACCTAGAGGCGAGTATTCAACCGAGCGGTCCCTGTACGACGTCAGACAGAAACCTTTACAGAGAGCATAGCCACCGCCGAGCACCGTCGCCTGGTCCTACAAACCTGAAATAAGGAAGATAATGGGCTCAGGAAATGAGATACAGGAAGTTCGTGGTAGAATATGGATGACCCTAGCATTCGCCTGCCGATCCGGGAAAACCACGAAAAACCCATGGGCCAGAGTGGGTGGTCACCGGTAATCGAACTTGGAACCTCCCAAATGCAAATAGAACATGTTACCAAGGCGCCACCTCGCTTGGTTTTTGGAAATGTTACGGTATATAAGTCCTCTACTCGGTGTGATAATTAGTTAAATAAAATAATGGTTTTACTTACCAGTTTCTGAGCCAATATCGTTTTGTCTTTACAAGGCAGATGCTCTTCCAGTGCCAGCACCACGCAGTTTGCTATGATGGTCAGCAAAACTGCGTATTCAAACGGAGTGAAGTCTGGCTAAGGAAAATATATAGTACAAGCAAGAACACTCTTACAGTATATAGTTTAATCATTTCCTCATCATTGCGTAGTTTATGGATACTCTATACCGCATTTTCAACATAGTTAAAAACAAACACTTTCTAAAAAATATCTCATACAAAAGAAGTTCTCAAATATTGTAGAAACACGATACAACTTCTGTTTTCCCTTCTGACTATATAAATGTCCAAACGACAGGTTCATGTTTCTCATGATGCAATTTTTATTCAGTTCCTTTCTATTTTTACTTTCTCTACTACGTATAGTAAGTAGGGGAAGTATTGCATTCCACCCAAAAATTCGATACCGAGATTTCACCGGAAATACATGTTTTGAGACCTCCTGAATCCAAAAAAAGCATTTTTGGAAACATGTCCGTGTGTGTGTCTGTGTGTGTGTCTGTGTGTCTGTGTGTGTGTGTGTCTGTGAACAGCATAACTCAAAAACGAACAGTCGGATAAGCACCAAACTTGGTATTTAGGTTCAGTATCTTCCAGAGATGCGACACGAAGGTTTTCAAGAAAATCCCCCCACCCCAGACTACCCTTTACATGGAACATTTTTCGAAAATTTTAATTTTCTCAAAAATGGCTCTAACGATTTTGATGAAAATACCATATGTTTAAGATAATGTCATGAGAAATGAAATGTATATCTCGAATTTTCTGGGAATGTCTCCAAAAGTATTCTTCATTGTGAACGACTTTTGCATAACTGGTAAACCATAAGAGATAGACAAAATATTACTACACACAAAATGTAGATCGCGTTAAAATACACAATTTATGTCATATACATTTCTTTTGTTGAGTGAACCGTTTGCGAGATATTGCTTGTTATTCCCTTAAATTTTCCAATACTTATACTTTTTCTCAAATTCGTTATTCATTTCTTTTATGTCCTGGACATGCAAAGAGAATGGAATGCGCCACATAGCAACCAGCGTTAAAATATTTGACTATCGCTTAAAACCTACCATATTCCCCTTGCATCTACAAGAAAATTATCAATAAGATTGACATCTCGATATCTCCATTAACATGAAGCATATGGAGAATAAGCGTTTGTAAAAATAGTTTGTACAAGAGTAGAGAAAGTCATGCGAGTGTAACACATCAGATTTTTCAGTATACATTCTTTGAAGGAGGTTAAATCAAATATAATTTTGTATTTGGAGGCTTCAATAATTTCATAAATGACTGGCTTTTAGAAAATTAGAAGTGTTGCATACTTTATTATTTTACCAGGAAAGGTTTTACCCTAGACTAAATTTAATCCTTGATTCTAATGAGCTATATGTGAGGAATAAACTGCAGAATTTCAGTACCGAGTACTCTTAAAAGGAGTAGTTATACATTTATGTCCAGAAATAGTAGAAAATCATAAATCAGACTCCCCTGTACGGTATGTTAGTGGGGCCGAGTGTCGGTGTAGTAATAACTAAAATGCTGAGTAGAATTAAATTAAAAATGCACTTTTATGAATAATATGGTAAATTAATGTACAGTATACTTAAATAACACTTAAGCTGGAAGCTGTATTGCTTGATATACTAATAAAAAATACAGAAAATTAAACAGAAAGCTGCTAATTAGCACAAGGCTAGAATTTTATTCAGCATATTAAAACCGAATAGTTTACTAATCATTTTATGTGATGTAATTGAAATAGGTTTTCCCTTTAAACCGGTGATACTATACACCATTCAGAGTCAGTTTTGTTAACATTTTCGCCCACGTTTAATGTAATGTTTCGTAAATAAAATCGCATGCCTTCAGTTTGAATAGTATGTAAACCTAAGTCATTCCATAGGTAGCAATTTTCTCCGACTTGAGAGAGGTCATCACCTGAACAAGCATCTACTGCGTGGCTTCAGAGAAGTTTAGCATGATATAAACAACACGAAAGGCCGTGCATGATTGTATGCATGACGACCTAACTCAAGATAAGCCGGAACGACTTAGTTTAACCTAACATTTAAACTGCAAATATGCGAATCATTAACGTAACATTAATTTAAGGATATGTTAAATTTAAACCAGTTTGGCTGAAACTTTTATTACTATGTAACTAGCTGTCCTACCCGGCTTTGTCGTCCTCCGTGGTCTAGGGGTACCATGCTATCTTCTGCTTGCCGAGGTCGCGGGTTCAAACCCGGCGGAGGGCGATGAATTTTTTCGGGCGTAAAAATCCTTAGCATGGCTTCCTTCGGAAGGGAAGTAAAGCCGGTGGTCCCGTGTTGTAGATTTACCTCACGTAAAAGAACCTCAAGCCTGATAAAGAGTCCTCAGAGCAAAATTTCCGGTCTTTCACGCGCAATATAGAATGGGACGCTAAGGACCAGATCAGTTAAAGAGCGTCCATAAATAAAATTAAATTTATTTATTTTACCCGGCATTTCATTCTACAAGTACGGGTTTGAAAATATGGATATGGGCGATTTTTGAAAGTGTACCCATGTAGTCTGTAATTTTTACTTCTATCTAGAGTGTAAGAGTCCAAGGTTTAGTCCAGATTGACAAATAGTATATGTTATATCATCCATTGTGCTAAGAGTTTTACAATTTGATTATCTACTGCACTTTGACCCTGGCCACTCATTCAGTAGACAATCACTACAGTTTATTTACTTTTTACAATTTCTCGTCAATAAAATATCTTGTTTTTTCAGTTTTTCATGTCACATTTCCACTTGTTTTTCACCTTTCACTTATTGATTACTTAACCATCACACATTCACTATAGTTTTCCATTCAAAGTAAGATACACTACCTCTTACTTTTCTCTATCCACTGTCCAAAGTCATTTATTTTTACTTTACACAAAAACTGTCCAATGCTCCTAGCATCCTTGCACATCATTTCGATCATAAGTGTATTTCTATCCCCCTTCAACCACTTCTTATTAAAAAATTCTCCAATTTTCCTTGGCACTTAAATACTATGTGTTCAATTTCTTCATTACCACTACACATCGGACATTGGTTCTGAGGTACCCTGTCTTAACCCTCTTAGCCTCCGTGCCGCGGTTCTTACTCATGCAATAGATTCTCTCTCTTCTTTATTTACTATGTCTATATATTTTCCCTACCCCATGTGTTTTTCATTGGAACATTTGTACATAAGGGGTTGAAAAATGAGTATGGGTAGGTTTCTGAAGTTGTATGGTTTCCTATAATTTTCTCCAAGTCCTATAGATAAGTGCACACATTTGTGCCCTGGTTGACCTGGCTTTAACTATAAGGGATTGAAAACAAAGTAAGAGTAGTTTTTAAAAATGTCGAGTACTATACAGGGTGAACCATTTAATTTGAGATTGTACATATCTCCAAAACTAAGCGTTGTAGAAATAAATGTCTTTAATAAAAGTTGTTCGATATTATGGGGGAAAGTAAGTGTATAAGAACCCATGCCATGTTTGATAGGTACAAGCATTAGTATGTGCTGTCAGAATACTGTCTATAACAGATTGGTAGAGTGAAGCTTTTCATTCTAAAGTGGATAGGGGGCTGGTAGCGTCTTCTTTAATGTAGGTTAACTGATGTTTACATGGTTTGTGAACATTGTTGTAATCATGGAAAGATTCATATTAGGAGAACTTTCTGATATGCATTTATAGTCAATGTGTGGCCTGGCATAGTGCATGATCGCTTGATAGGGCCATATCTACTGGTAGCTTGTTTAAATCGACAAATTTACCACAACTTTCTTGATATGATTGTAATGCGTGAGCTGCTGGAGAATATTCCATATGATCTTCGTCAGTGCATGTGGTGGCAGCATGATAGTGCACCCACTCGCTTCTCCGGGAGTGTCCAACATTTTTCCATGAACGCTCCGGCAAGGTGGATAGGAAGAGGTGGTCCAGCTCATTGACTGCCCATTCACTGACTTGACACCAATATATTTTTTTCCGTTGGGTCATCTTAAAGCCCTTGTTTATGACACACCGATCGAATCGGAAGAGAACCTAATATAGCAAGGTTACTAATTGCCTGTGACATAATTAGGAACATGCCAGGAATCTTTGAACGAGTGCGAAAGTCGATGGTGCGGCGCTGCGATGTTTGGTTGAGGCTGGTGGAGGACATTTTCAACAATCCTTGTAATGTGTGTTGGTATTTTAATTGTATTGTTGTGAGTGTTATGACTTCCAAGTGTATTCAACAAATACAAGTTTTTAATACTAATGCAAAGGTTTAGGATTATTATTATTATTATTATTATTATTATTATTATTATTATTATTATTATTATTATTAAGCATTTTCGGACCTGGATTCCAATATGAAAGTTGTTTATAATTGTCTCCTCTATCGTCCCTAAAGGTTTGTAACATAGTCACAGAATCATCCTGTACATATGTTTCAATTAACGTGTGTTTGTAGCCTTATCTTTGCAGTTTAGCATTTAAAACACAGTAAAAATTTCCCATGTTTTACATTCACATGATTCTCCCTACTCACTCTTCTACAAGCTATTCTTACAAAATCTTTTTCTGCTATCTACTTCTTGTTAATGCAGATAAACCTAAATTACATATTTAAGCATTTCGTTGTAAGTACAAGAAGAATACAGTAGTCTAAAGTGAGAGTCAAATGTTTTCAAAGCCGGTCTCTTTGCATGAGCATAGAAAGAGAGAGAGAGAGAGAGAGAGAGAGAGAGAGTGAAGAATAGCGATTTGTAGTTGAGAAAAGTATAAAACATTTAAAGATTCAAAACAATAACAAGAATTTCTCGGAAGCGGTGAAAGCTACAAAAAACTTATGGCATAAATTGTATAATTAAACAAAATCTACATTTTTTGTGCGTCAAGATTTTGCCTATCTTTTACGGTTTACCAATTGTACAAAAGTCAATCAAAATAAAAGGGGTTCACAGGTCATCTTCAGAAAATTCAAGATATACATTTTATTTGTCATGTAAATATTTTTAATAAATGGCATTTTAATCAAAATCGTTAGAGACATTTCTGAGAAAATAAAAAATACTGAAAATTTGTTCATGCATGAGGTGGGGAATTTTCTTGAAAATTTTGTGTTGCATCCATGGAAGATACTGAATTTAAAATACTAACTTAGGTATTTAACCGGCTTTTCGTTTTTTAGTTATGCTGTTCAAAGACACACAGACCTTTTTCTGAAAATGCTTTTTTGAATTCGGGGCCTCAAAACATGTATTTCTTGTGAAATATCGACACCGAAGTTTTGGGTGGAATGCAATGCCATAGGTAGACGACACAGAAGTTAATAATCAGGCAGAGGGGTTTTAGTAAGTAAACCATCAAGTTAGGAACGCATTGAGGTTTGATGGCGAGAGAAGGTGGAGACGACTGTGGTGTTCTCTATAAACAAACATAATGAACAGTTGAAGGCACTACACCGTGCTTCGAAAGCAGGTAAATCAGGGTTAAGGAGTATTAGAAGAAAGAAAGCAATGTATGTTCAGATATTGATAATGTGAAATTGGTTTATCAAAGCTACGAAACATGCATTTCAAAAACTGTACAAGTTTTAAATGTAATATCCACTATTATTCGTGTATGACACAGATCCTCGAAAAACTCTGATCTCTAGTTTGGGGCTGAGGAGGTTATGTCATAAGTTCCTTGTGTTTCATTGAATTACAGTGTTGTTTAACATGATATTTATGCATCTTTTGAGCTCTGTGTTACATCTAAAGGTTCGCCATTTGTGCTGAAGTGTTCCCTGCCACATTCCACCACAATTGATGCTAATTTTGATGTATAAACTCTTACTTGCTTTAGGCATATTGCCATTGTTTTCCACTGGTGTATATTATGCAGCGAATGGAACAGTCGTAACGAAACCCACTGTTGGGGGCGGGGGAGTGTATCCATCACAATATCTGACGTCACCTATACTCCATGCGCTAATAGGATTGCTTTGTTTACTTACTAAAACCCCTCTGCCTGGTAATAGTACATGTAACCATTTCAGTGGACTGGGGACACGGGGTTAATTGTCTGGTAAGGTTTTTCCTTATCTTTTAAAGCGAATGTAGGCTAACTCTCAGCTCTATGGACTCCGGGCTCTTTTGAGTCTAACCTCAGCATTTTCAGTCCTTCACGGTCCGATATGACTTACCTGGTTAAACGAATTGCTATTAATGATAATGGTTTACCAATTTCAAAGGAGGATATTTTTATTGACTAATATATTAAACAAAAGTGCAAAAATCGGACTGCAGGACCATTTAATTGAAGGAAACGTAGAATATGTGCCACGATGTACCGGTAGTTATAAATGTATGCATACTTAATGCCCCACTCTGTGCGATATTTTTCTGTAACCTATTTTTTCTTTATTGGCGATATTTTCCATTACAGGATTTATAAAACACGCTTTAAGAATTTCACCGAGTTCCTCATACAGAAACTCATTTTCATCGAAATTGGCAAACTTTTATGGCTTGAAGTCGTGGAATTTTTAGCGAGACCATCTTTCCACGATACGGAATACGGCTGCTTGCCTCTCAATCAGCTGGTCCAAAGAGAGATAGAGAGATATAGATAGAAAGAGAGAGAGAGAGTGTGTGTGTATGTGTACGTAGAAGGTAGACAAAGAGAGAGAAAGAGGAGAATTTCTGTAGTCAATACAGAACTGCGGACTGTGCTAGTTTGGAAAATATATCCATTTTCAAATTTAAATTACATACATCGTGTTTTGTTATTTATCTGACAACTGAAAATTTGGAGTTCAGCAGGCTACGCCCCGCCGAAATCAAATTAGATTTATTTTTAATTTTTCTACTACAGACATAAAAGTTCGGTACCGATTTTTCACCGGAAATACTTGTTTTGAAGCTCCCTAATAAAAAAATCTGATGTGTTACACTCACATGACTTTCTCTGCTCTTGTACAAACTATTTTTACAAACGTTATTCTCTATCTACTTATGTTAATCAAGATATCGAGATGTTAATCTTATTGCTAATTGCAAGGGGAATGGCTATGCTTTAAGCGATAGTCAAATATTTTAAGAGGTGGTTGCCATGTGGGCATTTCATTCTCTTTGCATTACCAGGACAAAAGAAAAATGAATAACGAATTTGAGAAAAACTAAGTATTGGAAAATTTAAGGGAATAACAAGCAATATCTCGAAAATGGTTCACCCAACAAAAAAAATGTATATGACATAAATTCTGTATTTTAACACGATCTACATTTTTATGCAGTAAAATTTTGTCTATCTCTTATGGTTTACTAGTTATGCAAAAGTCGTTCACAATGAAGAACACTTTTGGAGACATTTCCATAAAATTCGAGATATACATTTCATTTGCCATGGAAATATCTCAAACATATGATATTTTAATCAACATCATTAGAGCCGTTTTTGAAAAAATTAAAATTTTCGAAAAATGTTATATGTAAAGGGTAATCTGGGGTGGGGGATGTTCTTGAAAACCTTCGTGACGCATCTCTGGAAGATACTGAACCTAAATACCAATTTTATTGTTTATCCGACTGTTCGTTTCTGAGTTATGCAGCACACACACACACACACACACACACACACACACACACACACGGACATGTTTCCAAAAATGCTTTTTTTGGATTCAGGGGGTCTCAAAACATGTATTTCCGGTGAAATCTCGGTATCGAATTTTTGGGTGGAATACAATACTTCCCCTACTTACTATACATAGTAGAGAAAGTAAAAATTAGATAAAGTTCTCTTTGTGTATGTGCGTCTAACTCAAAAACGAAAAATCGGATAAATACAAAATTTGGTATTTAAGTTCCATATCATTCAGAGATGCAACATACAGATTTTCAAGGAAATTTCCTCATTGCAAACTATCCTTCATATAGAAAGATTTTTGACATCTTTTATTTTCTCAAAAATAGCTCAAACCATTTTAATTGAAATAACATATATTTAAGATATACCGTATACACATGTCAAATAAATGGCACGAGGCATGTTTTTAAAGTAAGTACCTCTTTAATATTTTGCCGATGCAGCGCTACAGTCGTGATTTTGAGCATGCGCGATTATTTCCTCCATTCATTAGGAAGCCAGAAGCAGCTGTGAGCGATCGTCACTTTGTGTTTTCCTGTTTTGCGTTTCGAAATGTTCAAAACAATCGAACGACCAGTCGACTGTGATTTATTTTGTGAAGGCGAGAAATTTTACGCCAGCAAACATTCATCGTCAATTGTGCGAGGTTTATGGGGAAACAATGAGTGACAATGCCCGTCCATAGACAGCCAAACAAACTCAAGATCTGATCGCATTATTTGATTGGGCATAATTCGACTACCCTCCTTACAGTCCGGATTTGGCCACAAGCGATTTTCATCTGTTTTATCAGAAAATAATTCCTTGGTGGAAAACATTTCAAGACGATGATGTTGTGAAAGAAGAAGTGCAGACTTGGCTTGCATCACAGTGTGGCATCATTCTTTGACGAAGGCATACAAAATATGGTTTTCCATTACGACAAGTGCCTGAATAACGGCGGTGGCTATGTGGAGAAGTAGTGTAAGGTAATGAATGTTAATAAGGTATTTGGAAAATAATGTTCTGTTATTTTTACTTTCTCTACTACGTATAATAAGTAGGGCAAGTATTGTTTTCCAACAAAAAATTCGATACAGAGTTTTCACCGGAAATACATGTTTTGAGATCCCCTGAATCCAAAAAAAGCATTTTTGGAAACATGTCTATGTGTGTGACTGTCTGTGAACAGCATAACTCAGAAACGAACAGTCGGATAAACACCAAACTTGGTATTTAGGTTCAGTATCTTCCAGAGATGCGACACGAAGGTTTTCAAGAAAATCCCCCACCCCAGGATACCCTTTACATGGAAGAGTTTTCGAAAATTTTAATTTTCTCAAAAATGGCTCTAACGATTTTGATTGAAATATCATATGTTTAAGATATTTTCATGACAAATAAAATGTATATCTTGAATTTTCTGGAAATGTCTCCAAAAGTATTCTTCATTGTGAACGACTTTTGGTAAACCATAAGAAATAGACAAAGTTTTACTACACAAAAGATGTAGATCGCGTTAAAATACACAATTTATGTCATATACGTTTTTGTTGTTGAGTGAACCATTTTCGAGATATTGCTTGTTCAATACTTATTTTCTCAAATGTGAATTCGTTATTCATTTTTTTGTCTTGGATATGCAAAGAGTATTAATCTGTGGCAAAGAGAATGGTGCTGCACCTAGCAACCAGCTATTAAGATATATGTCGATGCTTAAAGGCTACTGCATTTCTATATTGCCCTTGCAATTACAAAACAAGGGGAACATAGTACGCCTTAAGCGATAGTCAAATATTTTTAGAACTGGTCGCTATGTGTGCATGTCAAAAGATCATTTCTGCAAATGTTTATCTCGATTAATATGAAATAGATGGAGAATAAAAGTTTGTAAAAATAGTTTGTACAAGAGTAGAGAAAGTCATGTGAGTGTAACACATCATATTTTTTAAAAAATTATCGGTACTTATTTTAAAAACACGCCTGGTGTATCTTGTATTTATTTTCTGGGAATAGCCTATGGGGTACACTTCAATTGGCAGAAATTTTGTATAATCTTGCATAACGGGTAAGCTATAAGAGGCAGACAAAGACTTACATAAAAAATGTGGATCTCTTTAAAAGACACAATTTATTCCATATAACGTTTTGTGCCATCAGCCACTTCCGAGATATTCGTTAATGTTTCAATGCTTTAATTGTTTTAAAGGCGGTGGCTGTTTAGTTGTTTCTCACTACAGAGTGAATCACCTAAAACTTGCACCGCAAATATTTCGGAAATGGAAAGTGCTATTGATGTGTAGTTTTTACAACATTGATCGGTAGTCAGGGGCTCGTACATTTAGCTTATAAACGGATTTTAATAATACTGAAAAAGTGTATTTTTTGAGCAAACATAGAATTTTAAATGGAACAATGCCTAGTTACATCAATAGAATAAAGGTAGCGTAAATTAGAATGTCAGTGGTCTTTGTTGCAGGATTCTAGTGCAAGTGGTTTACGAGAAATCGTATTTTGAAAAGTTTCCACCCCGACAATTGTTTGTCCCATTCAACCTGCTTAGTTGCTTGGTACGATGTTGTTATCTTTGTTTGCATTGTGTTTTCTGTTCATTGATTGCATTGTGACTTTCTAGTCAGTTAGTTTGTGACAGTTCAAGCAGTAAGTCGTGAGTGGAAGATGGGGTTTACTAATGCAGAAAAAGCTGACATGCTCATGGTGTATGGAGAGTGTAGGAAGAATGCAGTTCGTTCCTGTACGATGTATGCGGAAACGTATCCCAATAGACGTCAACCATCTCGGCAATTATTTATCAACCTCTTCAACTAATTACGTGAATGTGGTACTGCAACACCTAGAAAACGTAACAGAAACGAACAAGTGACTGGAGAAGAGGCAGCAATTAATGTTTTGGCTGCCGTTGCAGTAGATCCGCAAATTAGTTCCCGCACAATCGCACGAGGAAGTGGCATAAGTCAGGCAAGTGTACTGCGCATTCTCCATCAACATAGGTTCCATCTCTATCATATCTCTCTCCATCAAGAGCTGCATGTAAACGATTTCGAGAATCGTGTTAACTTTTGTACATGGGCATTAAGACATGATACTCCAGATTCATCATGTATCTTGTTTAGTGATGAGGCAACATTTACTAATCATGGCCAGGTAAACCGCAGAATCATGCACTATTGGTCTGTTGACAATCCCCGTTGGCTTCATCGGGTGGAAAGTCAGCGTCCATGGAGTTTAAACGTGTGGTGTAGTATAGTGAACCATTAGCTCATAGCCCCTTTGTTCATAGAAGGAACAATGATCTTGCAAAAGTATCGCAGCCTCCTGACAGACCATCTGGTGCAGACGCTAGAAGACGTTCCTTTGCAGACTAGGAGGAACCTGTGGTACCAACATGATGGCTGTCCAGCCCATAGTGCACCGAAGTACTACAACTTGTCTTAACGGATTGTTTCCAAATCGTTGGATTGGAGGAAGAGGACCTGTACCTTGGCCGGCCCGTTCACACTGTCTACAAGGATGTACCAACTACACCAGACGATATGAAACGACGTATTACTGCTGCCTGCTAAATTTCCGCTGAAATGCTAGAACGTGTGCAGCAGCCTTTCCATAGCAGACTAGAAGCATGTGTTGAAGTTGCCGGTGGTCATTTTGAACACAACCTTTGAAGGGCTATGTTCTCTTTACTTGTAGGAATCCACAGAAGTATTGTAATTCCCTTTTGTTTTTCTTTAGTTTGTGCTACCACAGGTTGTAAAGGTGTCGGTGCGTAAAAGTTTCAAAATAAGATTTCTCGTAAACCACTTGATTTAGAATCTTGCAACAAAGACCACTGACATTCTAATTTACCCTACCTTATTCTGTTGATGTAACTAGGCATTGTTCCATTTAAAAATTGTATGTTTACTCAAAAAATACACTTTCTCAGTATTATTAAAATCAGTTTATAAGCTAAATGTACGAGCCCCGACTACCAATCAATGTTGTAAAAACTGCACATCAATAGCACTTTCCATTTCCGAAATATTTGCGGTGCAAGTTTTAGGTGATTCACCCTGTATATTATGGAAGATTATGGAATTCCGAAGCCAGCATATAGCGAGCTGCTTTTAAACGTCTGACTGTCAATTCAGTTGTCTCTGTCTCTGTTGTACCTAGAACGAAGTAGTAATGAAATTTTCTCTCTTAATGTGAAATAGATAGAAACATAAAGATTTCGAAAGAATAGTTTGTAGAAGCTGTATAGAAATAAACTTTAATGGGTAGAGAAAATAATGTGAATATAATCCATCAGATTATACTTTGTTTAGAGGCTTTTGAAACAGTGAAAGAGGGAGATAAGGACGTCACGAGGCCGGTGTGGCAGCCATCGCAAAGAGCTGCGGCACGTAGCTGACCTGGGCACGAGCAACCAGTTTTCTACCTTCTCCTATCCAATGTCTCAAAGGATTTTGAACAAGGTATATTACTTTCTCTACTACGTATAGTAAGTAGGGGAAGTATTGCATTCCACCCAAAAATTCGATACCGAGATTTCACCGGAAATACATGTTTTGAGACCCACTGAATCCAAAAAAAGCATTTTTGGAAACATGTCCGTGTGTGTCTGTGTGTGTGTGTGTGTGTGTGTGTGTGTGTGTGTCTGTGAACAGCATAACTCAAAAACGAACAGTCGGATAAACACCAAACTTGGTATTTAGGTTCAGTATCTTCCAGAGATGCGACACGAAGGTTTTCAAGAAAATCCCCCCAACCCAGACTACCCTTTACATGGAACATTTTTCGAAAACTTTAATTTTCTCAAAAATGGCTCTAACGATTTTGATGAAAATATCATATGTTTAAGATAATGTCATGAGAAATGAAATGTATATTTCGAATTTTCTGGGAATGTCTCCAAAAGTATTCTTCATTGTGAACGACTTTTGCATAACTGGTAAACCATAAGAGATAGACAGAATTTTACTACACAAAAAATGTAGATCGCGTTAAAATACACAACTTATGTCATATACATTTCTTTTGTTGAGTGAACCGTTTTCGAGATATTGCTTGTTATTTCCTTAAATTTTTCAATACTTATACTTTTTCTCAAATTCGTTATTCATTTTTTTTATGTCCTGGACATGCAAAGAGAATGAAATGCGCCACTTAGCAACCAGCGTTAAAATATTTGACTATCGCTTATAACCTACCATATTCCCCTTGCATCTACAAGAAAATTACCAATAAGATTGACATCTCGATATCTCGATTAACATGAAGCATATGGAGAATAGGCGTTTGTAAAAATAGATTGTACAAGAGTAGAGAAAGTCATGTGAGAGTAACACATCAGATTTTTTTTACTTTCTCTACTACGTACAGTTAAGTAGGGGAAGTATTGTATTCCACCCAAAAATTCAATACCGAAATTTCACCGGAAATACATATTTTGAGAACCCCTGAATCAAAAAAAAGCATTTTTGGAAACATGTCCGTGTGTGTGTCTGTGTGTCTGTCTGTCTGTGTGTGTCTGTCTGTGAACAGCATAACTCAGAAACAAACAGTCGGATAAACACCAAACTTGGTATTTAGGTTCAGTATCTTCCAAGAATGCGACACGAAGATTTTCGAGAAAATCCCCCCACCCCAGATTACCCTTTGCATGGAAGATTTTTCGAAAATTTTATTTTTCTCAAAAATGGCTCTAAGGATTTTGATTAAAATATCATATGTTTAATATATTTTTATGACAAATAAAATGTATATCTTGAATTTCCTGGGAATGTCTCCAAAAGTATTCTTCATTGTGAAGGACTTTTGCATAACTGGTAAACCATAAGAGATAGACAAAATTTTACTACACAAAAAATGTAGATCGCGTTAAAATACAGAATTTATGTCATATACATTTTTTTGTTGAGTGAACCATTTTCGAGATATTGCTTGTTATTCCCTTAAATTTTTCAATACTTATTTTCTCAAATGGGAATTCGTTATTCATATTTTTGTCTTGAATATGCAAAGAGTTATAATCTGTGGCAAAGGGAATGATGCTGCACCTAGCAACCACCTATTAAGAGATATGTATGTGCTACTGTTTTTCTATATTGCCCTTGTAAATATATTTTCCGCTTACATCTACAAGAAAATTAGCAATAAGATAGAGACTGCAAATGTTTATCTCGATTAACATGAAGTAGATGGAGAATAAGCGTTTGTAAAAATAGTTTGTACAAGAGTAGAGAAAGTCATGTGAGTGTAACACATCAGATTTTTCTATTTACTTTAGACCTTATTTTTTATATCCATCAAAGATAAAATAAAATGAGTTAGGAATTTAACTTTGGCAATAATACCTATTAGTATGTGAAAATACAGTATTATTAAAACGTACACGTGGACTCAATAGGCACGGCCAATTAGATGCAACGTTGGATCAGTTAAGTACTAGAAATATGTGATCGATAAAGCGTTCCTGATGATGGAAGTATGGTAGCAGCTAAGATACATTACACTGGTAATTTCGAGAGGGTCTGAAGGTTTAGCGACCAAACGCCAGAGCACAATGTTGCCGATGTGTAAACACATGGTCAATTAATGCATTTGTATGAGAATATGCTTTCACATGGAATGAATAATGTAACAAAAGAAATCTAATTACTTTCACATTACTTTCTCTAACCATTTTCATTTGTTTTTATGTAGCTTCTACAAAATATTCTTGAAAAAACTTATATTTATATCTACTTCATGTTGAGATAAACAAAAATAATTTCATATACATGTCATAGTAGGTACACTCGCTTCCATTAGTGCCGTCACCGCATCCTTGGGAGACATTCTACTGGCATTCACAGGTGGAGTACGTACAGAAAGGAGGTGTGTGTATCTGTTTACTTTTTCGCACTTGAAGTGTTATCCTGTTTTACGTGCACAATTCTAGGTTATTCACATATGAAAATATAACTTTATAATTTTACTCCTCCTCACTTATAATAACCATATATATAACTAAATAAAACCCTGTTTTATACTATATCCCTAAAATATTTAATAGCAACATAATGTAAAAATGAATTACATTATACCTTTTGCTCTCTAAGACGACACTTACTAGGCATTATTGGAAGCATCTGTCCAATATAAATACACAACTAAATATAACACTTTTTTGAAAAAATTCCCTATGAAAAAGTATTTTTAATGGCAATATAAAATAAAACTAATGTAAATTATACTTTTTACTATCAGAGGACATATTTATTAGACATTATAACTCTGACTCTAAAAGCAAATGTTCCTACACTTTATGACAGTGTTCCCAGAGGACGACGAGTAATTCAGTGCCTAGGCTGTTAAATCAGGTATTGGACAAGAATGGAGATTGGACAGACTATTAAAATAATGTCTAGTAAATGCGTCTTTTTTGAGAGTAAGAAATGTAATATATTTCAGTTTTACGTTGCAATTAAAAGTATTTTTTTTCGTAGGGATATTGTGCATTGCAGGGTTTCAAGCAAAGCTATTGCTCAAAGTATATATTCATATGTGAATAGAGTTGTGCACATAAAACAGACGTTACTGCATGAGCAAAAAGTAAACAGATAACACCTCCTCCTTGCTATAGACACTCCACCTGTGAAGGCCAGTAGAATGCTTCTCAAAGCTGCGGTGACGGCATAAATGGAAGCGAGTGTACAAGTTGATAGAGGAAACCTAAGCGATAGTCAATGTTTAAAAGTGGGTCTCTACATGGTGGCTTTGAAGTTCTATTTCTTTCCACGACATCACGAGAAACAACTGAATGGCGATAGCATTTGAAAAAAGGACAGCGTATTAAAAAATCAAAGCGTCACATTCATATGTTATTCTTAGAAAGTTTATTTTTCTTTCTACTTCATTTTAGTCGAGATAAACCTTTCCAGAAATAGTTACATTACACATTTCGTTATTCATACAAAGGGAACAGTGACATCTTTAAAAACTCGCCTTAAAATTCCATAATGTTTCCATCCAATCGCAAGAAGCAACTGAATGACGATAAGATTTTAAAAGAATGACAAAGTATTGAACAAATCCAATCATTAATAACGATATCTCGGAAATGGCTGATGCCACAAAAAAGTTATTTGAAATAAATTGTGACTTTTAAAAGATCTACATATTTTGTGTATCGCTTAACTTTAACTGTTATACAAGATTATATACATTTCCTTCCGAATGAAGACGACTTCACAGACTACTCCCAGAAAATTTAGGATATACATTTTATTTGACATGTAAATATTTTAATATATGGTATCTTAATATTCATCTTCTTTATCTGTTTAACCTCCTCTAATGTAGGACTTGCACCCCCCCCCAGGACTTACAGGCGGATGCCTGGGGTGAGAGGCCCGTCGAGGAGCAGACACTCATGGATCAGACAATATCCAGGATGGGTGATCAGCCTGATGCCTGGTATGGGAGGAAGGAAGTAGATGGAATGAAATGATGGTGAAATGGATGAAAGGAAAGGTGATGATGGAGCAGTTGGTGGAATGAATGGCGGGGGAAACCGGAGAACCCGGAGAAAACCCGTCCAGACGCCGCTTTGTCCACCACAAATCCCACATACGGGTCCCTGGGATTGAACCCGGGCCGCCTCGATGGGAGGTGGTATCTTAAGCATTTTTTGAGAAAATAAAAAGTTTCTAAAATGTTCCATATAAAGGGTAGTTGGGGTAGGAACTTTTCTTGAAAATCTTCGTGTCGCATCTTTGGAACATATTAAACATAAATACCAAATTTTGTGTTTTTTCGTATTTTTGCTTTTGAGTTATGCTATTCACAAACACACACACACGAATCTTTTTCCAAAAAAGCTCGTTTTTTGGATTCAGGAGTTCTTAAAATATGTATTTCCGGTGAAATATCGGAATGTAATTTTTTGGGGGAAGGTATTACCTTCTCTACCTATATGTACGTTGTAGAGAAAGTATAAACTTAAATTAATAACAGCAGATATCTAGGGAATGTCTGACGTTACAAGAAAGTCGCTTAAAATAAATTGTGTCTTTTACAGAGATTTTCGGTGTAGTAAGTTTTCGTCTATTTCTTATGGTTTACCCGTTATACAAAATTTATTGCGAATGAAGAGAACTTCTCAAACTATTTCCAAGAAATTAAAAATGAATACATTCTATTTTTCATGCAAATGTCTTAAAATATACAGCATTTTAATCAAAACCGTTAGAGTTATTTATGAGAAAATAAAAAATCTGATGTGTTACACTCACATGACTTTCTCTACTCTTGTAAAAACTATTTTTACAAACCCTTATTCTCCATCTACTTCATGTTAATCGAAATAAACATTTGCAGACTCTATCTTATTGCTAATTTTCTTGTAGATGTAAGGGGAATATATATTTACACGGGCAATATAGAAATACAGTAGCCTTTAAGCACATACATATCTCTTAATAGCTGGTTGCTAGATACAGCACCATTCCCTTTGCCACAGATTAATACTGTTTGCATATCAAAGAGAAAAAAATGAATAACGAATTCTCATTTGAGAAAACAAGTATTGAAAAATTTAAGGGAATAACAAGCAATATCTCGAAAATGGTTCACTCAAAAAAAAATTGTATATAACATAAATTGTGTATTTTAACGCGATATACATTTTTTGTGTAGTAAGATTTTGTCTATCTCTTATGGTTTACCAGTTATGCAAAAGTCGTTCACATTGAAGAATGCTTTTGGAGACATTCCCAGAAAATTCAAGATATAAACTTTATTTGTCATGAAAATAATATGATATTTTAATCAAAATCGTTAGAGCCATTTTTGAGAAAATTAAAATTTTCGAAAAATGTTCCATGTAAAGGGTAATCTGGGGTGGGGGATTTTCTTTAAAACCTTCGTGTCGCATCTCTGGAAGATACTGAACCTAAATACCAAGTTTGGTGTTTATCCGACTGTTCGTTTCTGAGTTATGCTGTTCACAGACAGACACACACACACAGACAGACGGACACACAGACACACACACGGACATGTTTCCAAAAATGATTTTTTTGGATTCAGGGGGTCTCAAAACATGTATTTCCGGTGAAAACTCGGTATCGAATTTTTTGGTGGAATACAATACTTCCCCTACTTACTATACGTAGTAGAGAAAGTAAAAATAAACAACATATTTTCTATGCAAATGGTAGCTTTGGGCGGAAAATACTGAAAATCTTCCTGTTGTACCTTTGGAAGCTAGTTAACTTAAATACGAAGTTTGATATGTATTTTACATATCTCTTTCTCTCTCTCTCTACACACACACATGCACACATACCATACGCGCGCGTGGATCTTTCCCTAAGACAGGTCTACTTTTGGACAGGATGTTTCAACATAATATATATTTCCATTGAAATCTCAACATCTAATTTTAGGATGGAATGCAATATTTCCTCTACCTATTATGTACGTGGTAGAGAAAGCAAAAACCAACGTGTGTTCTGAAAAGGTAGAATCAGACAACTGAATCATTCAATACCATCGCCGGGGTTTGAACCACGTATCTCCAGGTTTCCATCCGGTTGCTCTAGCCACTGAGCTACCATAGCAACATCCGTACGACATTAAATTCCCCAACTGATTCGTATTTTTCCGGTAAACCACAAGGAGATTTCAAATTGTATTGAGGTGACATACCCCAACGGCGACTTACTATGGTCAAACTATGAAGCCCGGGACTTGCAGTATTTACAGTATTTTAAGTCGTCATTGTGACGCAGGTAATTCTTTCAGACCCACGTTTAGGCGCAATATGACGCAGCCACGCTACGTCCTCCAACAATGAAGCAATACCTTTGCCTCACGGTTGCTGCTTGTCTCCTCCTAGATGGTTCTTCTTTTGCCACGGCTGCTCCAGCATGAAACCTTAACCTCAGGGTATGCGTGGGTGTGTACAGAGAAACACACAAACGCTGTCTTGGAACACTTTTATTCAGTATTTAAAACAATACTTTAGGTTTGCCGATCACTATTAAATGCATACGAGGATACTTTGTCTTTACCAAGACCGAAGAATATTAACTACAGCTAAGCGTTCTACCCTCTAGCATGTTCGCCACCATTCTTCTCCACACGACGAGAAAGTCGTCCTGCACTCACCAGGCTCTCAGGCAGACTGATCTACCCATGCTAATACAAGGAAAACCAACGCCTAAACTTCCCCTCTCTCCCCTCAAACGCTCGTCACCAAACTTAGCGTCATGATGCTTAGAGTGGCCTTCACCAGGCTAAGTGCAGCTGTCCTCGCTGTTAACAGGAAAAAACTTGCTTCAATGGTATTTACCCTTTCTACCTGAGGCTGGTCCCTAATTAACAAAACTGTGCCTGTTTTGTCTTTCTGTCGCTTATGCAGTCAACAATTTTCACAATGCTTCTCCTTTTTATACATACACTGATTTTAAATATATTACTGCTTATTTTATATCACTATTCTTCTCAGAATATTATGATAATTATTGCCTTTATAATTCCGGCTTCAATTGGGGTAGGTCATCTCAATACAATTTTTTTGTCGTCCTCTGTGTTCTAGTGGTACCATGCTCTGGTTCCCGAGATCGCGGGTTCAAACCCGGCGGAGGGCGACGGATTTTTTTTTCGGGCGTAAAAATCCTTAGCATGGCAGGAAAGGGAAGTAAAGCCGATGGTCCCGTGTCATAGATTTACGGCACGTAAAAGAGCCTCAAGCCTGATAGAGGGGCCTCTGAGCAAAATGTCTGGTCTTTCAAGTCGAATATAGAATGGGATGCTAAGGACCACAGCAGTTAAAGAGCATCCATAAATAAAACTCAGTTTAATTTTTCAATACAATTTGAGATCTTATTATGGTTTACTAATCGGTTGGGGAATTTAATGTCGTACCGGCATGTTGCCATGGTAGCTCAGTGGTTAGAGATTGTTAACATGATTTATAACTCTATAATATGTACACATAGCCCGTCATTCTCGTTATTAAGATCATACAAGTCATAGCAAAGTAGGTTTATTGGTATCATTTTAATATTATTAATAATATTATATTGTAATTTTTGTAGATTAAATATAATTTTAACCAGAAGGAAATCGCGAGACCCATAGTTCAAATCTGGCGATGGCGTTGAGTTTTTCAGTCGTCTGATTCTAACTTTCAGACTTTGTCTAATACACGGCTTGTATAAAAGAACAATTAATTCCAACGTGTATTCTGTTTGTAGAGAGGAAATTTATGAGACATATCAGAAGAAATACTGAAGATGTTAAAATAAGAAATAAAACCACTAAACCAATCGAAAGAAGAATTTTGGGTAGGCGATGCGAGGAGGAGAAGGAGGAAGAGGAGGAGACGATAAAAAAGCAGAAAATGTATTTTAGGTTTTTAACGCTTTTTATATTTCGACTGAATAAAAAGACCCATTTTCCTGCTGGAAAAAATGAAATAATTGTAAATATTATATCAATAACAAATAAAGAATTTTTGTTCAAACTATATTCACATCGAAACGTTTAATATTATTCTTATCCATTTGGTTATTAAAGGTCTTAAAATTCCATACTGTTTCCATGCAATAACGAGTAACAACTGAATGTTGAAAAGACTAAGAAAATGACCAAGAAATGAACAACTCGAATCTTTAATAACGGATAGCTCAGAAAGGGCCTAGCCACAAATTATTTTCAGTAAATTGTGTGCTTTAAAGAGATCTATATTTTTTGTGTGGTATGCTTTCGTCTATCGCTTAACGTTTACCAATCACACAAGAATATACAAAATTCCCTCCGACTGAAGAGGACTTCATAGGCTATTCCTCGAAAATTCAAGATATGCATTTTATTTGTCATGTAAATATCTTTTATATATGTTATTTTAATCAAAACCTTTAGAGCCATTTTTGGAGAATAAAAAATTTCGAAAAATGTTCCATGTAAAAGGTAGTTTGGAGTGGGAGGATTTAGTTGAAAACCTTCGTGTCGCATCTTTGGCAGATATTGAACCTAAATACCAAGTTTGGCGGTTATCCGACTTTTCTTTCTTGAGTTATGTTGTTCACAGATAGACACACACTCGGACACGTTTTCAAAAATGCTTTATTTCGATTCAGGGGGCTCAAAACATGTATTTTCGGTGAAATATCGGTATCGAATTTCTGGGTGTAATGCAATATTTGCCCTACTGACTATATGTAGTAGAGAAAGTAACAATAAATAAATAATTTCACCTGAAGTCTGTAACATCAAATATTTGGTTATTAAATTATCAGCAAATATAAAAATCAAACAAGGAAGAATTTTAAATATACAATCAAGAGAACGCTTACAACAGAACAATTCCGCGTAATACATGGAAGAATTTATATATAATTTAATTTAATATGTAGTTGTTATACCTATAACATTACTAAAGCTCGGAAATTGAGAAAAAAATCGTTTTGTTTTTCTAGTGTCTGAGAAGGAGGCCCAAAATAATATATATTCATTTTGGGACAGTGTAGGCCAGAAAGTGCGGGCTTTATCTCTCTCTTTTTTTTATCTTTTTTGGCTTATTTGTCCTTTTAGTCCCTTTTTACACCTTAACGACCTTTTTTTACTACTTAACCTTGTTTCGACTACATTTCACTCCTCTTTTTCGATTAATTCGGACAACAATGATTTATAAAGACTAAAATCACAATCTAAATACTACGACTGAAATAAGAGGCATTTTATTGAAATATTTTTTGTTTTATACCACCAGGATTTTGTATTTTTTTTCAACAAAAATGTTTCAAAGAACATCATTTGGTGTATTATATGATAATTTAAATGCATCAATATTTTATTGCAATTTTTATTGTGTTAAAGTATATTAAGAGTCCTAAATAACATAATTTGTGGAGAAATGTATTCATTATTTAAATATGTAATTAAAATTAAAGTTATTAAAATATTAATATGCATCACATTTTTACTTCTTTTTTCGAGTCATTAGGTCTTTTTAAGAATAGTTTTAGATGTTTTTAGAGTCTTTTTTATGGAATTGATGAGTCTTCAACTTTCGAGCCCTAATCATTACATTCACTGTCATAGAACTTTGTATCACCGTTATCAGAGCTCCCCTCGTATTTTTTGAATCACTGATCTGTAGCGTAGGCATAATTCTTATTTTTGTTGTATAGCTATGCATTTTTCTTCAGTTTCTGTTGCCTCGTTGTAGATAATTGCAAAAGCTGTTGCACCAGCAGCGAGCGAGCGATGTTTGATTTGCCGGGCCAAGAGATCGGCATTCTCTCTTTCTCGTGCACGGAGATGAATCGTGTGCAGTTTCCGACCTTGACCCGGATCCGGAGCGACGCAATGCCGCTGTTATACCTGCCCGGCCGACCGGCCGGCCGGCTCCTCATTGCACGTTTTAAACCACGCGCCACTAACTTGCCTTTTTTTCACTTCCGAACACAACACCCTGGGAATCCGCTTCACCCTTGGGATGGTGGAACATCTCCAGAGGTGCTCTAAGATGCAGGCGCAGCCTCGTTAACATACAGTCCGCGACAAAAGTTTGAAGTAAAGTTTATTAGTAGCTAACAAGCTTAAGGCGAGGAAATAACGACATTCCCATCTTCCACAATTTTATTTAAAATTTCGCGCTATATCGTTGAGCGCGATACCATATTTTCAAAAGTTTCTATCTGAATAGCTTTTGACATTTGTACTAATTAATTTAATGTTTTCTATCGTCATTAATGCACAACATTTAAAAAAATCTGATGTGTTACACACATGACTTTCTCTACTCTTGTACAAAATATTTTTACAAACTCTTATTCTCCATCTATTTCCTATTAATCGAGATAAACATTTGCAGAAACGAACTTTTGACATGCAAAGAGAATTACATTTTATACATAGCGACCAGTTCTAAAAATATTTGACTATCGCTTAAGGCGTACTATGTACCCCTTGTTTTGTATTTGCAAGGGCAATATAAAAACACAGTAGCCTTTAAGCACATACATATCTTTTAATAGCTGGTTGCTAGGTGCAGCACCATTCTCTTTGCCTCAGATTAATACTCTTTGCATATACAAGACAAAAAATGAATAACGAATTCCCATTTGAGAAAATATTGAAAAATTTAAGGGAATAACAAGCAATATCTCGAAAATGGTTCACTCAACAACAAAAATGTATATGACATAAACTGTGTATTTTAACGCGATCTACATTTTTTGTGTAGTAATATTTTATCTATCTCTTATGGTTTACCAGTTATGGTAAAGTCGTTCACAATGAAGAATACTTTTAGAGACATTCCCAGAAAATTCGAGATATACATTTCATTTGTCATGAGAATATCTTAAACATATGATATTTTAATCAAAATCGTTAGAACCATTTTTGAGAAAATTAAAATTTTCGAAAAATGTTCCATGTAAAGGGTAGTCAGGGGTGGGAGGATTTTCTTGAAAACCTCCGTGTCGCATCTCTGGAAGATACTAAACCTAAATACCAAGTGTGGTGTTTATCCGACTGTTCGTTTTTGAGTTATGCTGTTCAAAGACACACACACACACGGACATGTTTCTAAAAATACTTTTTATGGATTCAGGGGCCCTCAAAACATATATTTCCGGTGAAAGCTAGGTATCGAAATTTTGGGTGGAATACAATACTTCCCCTACTTACTATACGTAGTAGAGAAAGTAAAAAGAGGACGATTAAATGAAATAAAACTTTTTAAAATTCTGTCCACACAAGTGAAAGAAAACTGTTATTTTAATTCTAGTTAAATTTTCTTCCACACATGTGGAAAGCCTAATGTGTAGGCTAAAGTTAGAAAGCTGGAACCAGACAGAAAAATTCAATGATATAGCAGGGATTTGAATCACAGATCTTAGTGCCGTTGTTCTTACTGAGCTATTATGGTAACACACCTGTTAGACACTGAATTCCCCAACTGACTCACATTATCCCTGCTAAGTCACAAGGCGTTCTCAAATTCATTTTTGAGATAACGTGCCCCAATGGCGACTTACAATCTCGTAAGTCTTTTAGTCCGGGTTTCATAGTTAACCACTATTAGGTCATCATTCGGCCTACCACTGGTATTGTTCAGGTTCCATGGGCAATACCAGCAAGTAACAATTGACGCGCTCGCATGCAATGCATGCCAGCTAAGTAGCTAATCACATACTAACCGGGGTGCTATGCGGGACCCGACTAAAAGCATGCAAACAAATGCACGTTAACACACAGCAATATACAATTAACTCGTGGTAGGGTTTTTTAGTGGGTATTCCGCTTCTGAGCGGCGAGCCCCACATATCCCCCCAGCCATTGCACACCGGCTGGGGGTCGAATGCAATAATGCATTTTTCCCCCCACGGAAAAAAAAATCGGCTTTTCCGCCGAAGATCCGGAAAGCTGAAGATCGACGGTTCAAATCCCGGCTATACCATTATTTTCATTCTATTCACAAATATTCCTACACAACTGTAGGTACCAATTGGCTTCTTTCCGAAGGGAAGTAAAGACGTGTCGTATATTTACGGTACGTAAAAGAACCTCAAACCTGATAAGGCGGCATCTGAGAAACATTTACGGTCTTTCACGACCATTATAGAATGTGACACTAAGAACCATAGTAGTTAAAGAGCGTCCATAAACAAAAATTCAATTCATTCACGGATAGCCGAGGTCGTGAGAAGATCGTCCTCCCTGATTGAGGTCTTCTCCAGGACTTTCTCAGTCCTAATAATTGGTAAATGCCGGAAAGGTACCCTAAACTTAGGCCTGGAACGTTTCCTTCCCAAATTTCCTTTCATACTTATTTCATATATCATCACTCATCAGTATCCACCGCCTGTGGTGCATATGCAGTAAGAACGGGTGTTAAGCACTACTAAAAATACATATGTAAGTTGCAAAAGAAAAGGAATGCTTAAAACAATAGACAATAAAAAATAACAAAACACTAAACAATACTTTCCAAAATAAACACGAAAGCAAATATAGCGCGTGACAAAAATATCGATAACAAAAGTAACAACAAAACCAAGAGTGTGACACTGTGGTACGTAAAACAGTTCCCGAAATTAGAGTTTGAGCCCTTTAGCGCCGTGATAACTGTGACCATCAATAACCTTAAAGGTTTTTGAAATTTCGAAAGTAGTTGTGGTACGGTACTTCAGTCTCCAATCATTATTTCTCATTTTATTATTCCCTTTCTTCTTTTCACATTAAACCTATATTGCTATTGAGTCTCCATTAATTTTATTTATGAAGCTGATCGTACCTGTTTCTAGGCATTTTCTTCTTCTTTAAAACATCGTATTGTATTAGTGCACTTTGCCCTTTTTTCATTCTTGATTATGCGAATATCTATTTTATCTATTTTGCTTATTTTTCGATTTAAATCACTTTTTTATTTGCTATCTTACATATTTATATGTAGGTAATATGTTTACAATAGCTCAGACTGTATCTGCAAGTATTTATTCATTGCTTTTATTCAGGACTACATTCTCGTGTCATATGCACATATAGTTTGGACATATATTGCATTTTTTTTTATTTTTTATGAATTGAGCTTTAAACCCTCCTTAATTAGGTTAACTTACACAACTCCATTCACATTAAGTTTGAGTAATACCCCAAAAATGAGATACATAACTCGTTCACTTATTTGCCATTATTAACCACTGGATTTTTATCAATAAATGCCACATTTCTTGTATTTTCTGTAAATGTAATTCTTAGCTATATGGTTTATCTAGAAGCTGCTTTCTTTTACGACAACTTCACTCATTGTTATTAAAACCTGATCAATTTCATCTAAAGAGCGATACTAATCCATAATTAAAGCAAGCTATTTTAATTTTTCTTACAATTTTCAAACATGTATAAATGGAATAAAAGTGCCTAAAGCTTGAAGAAATGCCTTGCTGCTAAATTTATATTATACACGTAACTTTTGAGTCTAAAATGTCCAACTCTTTATATCATTTTAAGTTCATATCTTTTAGGGATTATTTTAAAAAATCTGCAAAATAGAAAAGAAAGAAAAATAAACATTAAATATTTGCCATTTGTTTCACTGACGCGAAGAATAATGTATCAAATTTTAAGTCAATACTTCACAACCTTAGTTATCCAATTGTTCAGTGAACGTTAAAATATTGGAACATTTAAACGCGAGAACGTAGGAATAAAATAAGAAATTATCGCTTTTGTTATGTGGGCGGATATTTAATCTTTAAACAAGGACCTTTGAGCAGTCTGAGGGAAACTTTAAGGCATATTTTCAGATATATGTCACACTGTACATTTATTAGATCCCAGCAGTAGAAAACAAAAACTGTACCCACATTTATTACGCATCTCCTATGCCATTTCAAATTATTTGAAAATAAACACTGGCCTTGTAATTTTTAAACATTATTTAGTGTAGACAACTATGATATGCTGCTTCATACCCTAGACGAGCTCATCCTAAAAGTAATGCGCTAATTCTCCTTCTAAGCTGTATGCAATGTAAAGAAATCCGATGTGTTTGCTGTAGGATTTCTACGGGTTGATTCATATGACTGTATAAGCTTCTCTGATTCAAAAAAGATTAAAATTAAACATTAATAAAATAAAAAAGAGTTCCAGTAAATGGTATGGTTTTCGAATGACGTCTGTTACTTTTTGGGGTTCACCGCTAACTGCACAGAATAAACGCCTGATATAGCGGCAACTACTTCATCTCTGCTGTATAGGGGTGGTATCCATGCTGTCCTGTGCACGTTCCCCTCTGCCTGTGCTATACCTTCCTACATTTGAGATGTCATTGGACTTAGCATACAATGGAAGTGTAAACTAAGGAAACAAAAACTTGAGGACAGTATTAACATAATAACGTTAATAAGCTTATGCTTAAACGTTGAAATAGCTTATATTGCCAATATTAAAAGTTCATTGATGTTAAAAATCAATGAAAATCAATTACAAATCGCTTATCTGGACTTTAAAAGAAGCCTTTGATAGAATTAAGAGAATTAAACTGTAGCAGATCTTAGAGAGGATCAGATTCCACAACAGCTTTTTCAAAATCTTTATAATATATACAAAAAAGGTTGGATATCAATTGGAAGTAACGAACTCTCACAGTAGCAGAAGGTTCATAGTGGGGCAACACAGGGATGTGGTCTAACACCAATCCTTGCATTACATCGAGAGAGAGAGAGAGAGAGAGAGAGAGAATCATTCAAGATTGGGGAATGATGCATCATGGATCTATCGTAAATTTAAATATACTGATGCTTCTTTTTGCAATGATATAGTTCTTACAGGGTTCACTAAAGAGGCTGTTCAATATTCAGTACATAATTTAACTACTGATAGCGAAAAAGACATGGAAATAAATGTGAAAAAAATATTGAATGTTGTGTAAAATATCCTGATCCGAATAAAATTTGTTTAATAATAAAGTAATAAAATTAGTTGAAGGGGTAAATGAAATTATGTGAATAGTTAATAAAACGATAAAAAGTTCTTGAGAATACATTAAGACCTTAGCAAGACTTAAACTGTGTTATGGAAATGAGTCATGGACAATAGATTTTCCGTGAAGATGAGCATGCATGCGCAGAGTATATTGTTTCTACAACTGCATCCTTCAAACCACAATATGGCGTTTTAATATTACTTTTAAAATTCAATATTTTCTGTCTAAATACTGGCCGAGGTTTTCTGCTGTTTCGTAAACTGAATGTAGGTTGATCTTGCTCTCATTTAATCATCATATAGGGCAGCTGTACTGGTATTGTCGAGGTGACTCAGTGTAAATAAAAACAAGATCACCGGCTTCTGTGGGGGGCTTGGTTATTAGGAGCAGTTCCTACACGTCTGAATGAAATTCTGAACATGAATGGGGCCTGGGTTTGCTATTTAAGCTATTGCATTCGAAATGCATTGATAACTTTTAATTATTCCAAAAATGTATATTTTTGCATAAAGAAATGTTTTGGAATGTTTTATATCAATAACAATGCGTGTTGTAGTTTCCATTACGGTGTTTTCAATAGTATTGCTTGTTATTTAATGATATAATTTGAACGTTTAATACGCACTAAGACTAACATTTAAAATTATGTCTTTCTTGCTTGAACTTACTTAAATTATATCTTAAGTTATATTAAAATGTATATTTATTGTAAATATATTGCATGTTTACATATTTTAGCAAGCAAACGTTTTTACAATTAAAGAGGTTAACTTTACTACGTTTTTATTAAGTTGCGTAGCTAATATACGTATTTTCCTTTGAATGGTTGAGCTTCCTAAAACATACGTTTATGCAAAATACCTACTATAGGAGCTAGAAAATCCTACAGAAATTCTTAAATGATATAGATATGTCATTTATACTGGATTGTTGATTTCATGCTTTGAATGATAAACTCGTGTCCAATATCCGCACTTCTAAATTACCTGTCCACAACCGCTCTTGGATATTTCAACCCCTCCGCTTATGTTTCGAAGTCGGAACATCGAGAAGGATTAACCGATCTCTTGTTTTGTTTACATCGAGCTACGATGATTGTACACACGCACAGGGTGGATCATTTAAGTTGAGACTGTATAATATCTCCAAAACTAAGCGTTGTAGAAAGAAATATCTTTAATAAAAGTTGCTAGTATTATGGGGGAAAATAAATGCCAATAGTTGTGTTTTGTTTGGAGGACATTATGATGGGCATTTTAGGGTTCAATTTAATTTTTACTTTCTCTACTACGTATAGTAAGTTCGATAGCGAGTTTTCACCGGAAATATATGTTTTGAGACCCTCTGAATCCCAAAAAAGCATTTTTGGGAACATGTCCGTGTGTGTGTGTGTATCTGTGAACAGCATAACTCAGAAACGAACAGTCGGATAAACACCAAACTTGGTATTTAGGTTCAGTATCTTCCAGAGATGCGACACGAAGGTTTTCAAGAAAATCCCGGGCCCCAGATTACCCTTTACATGGAACATTTTTCGATTTTTTTTTCTCAAAAATGGTTCTAACGATTTTGATTAAAATATCATATATTTAAGATACTTTCATGACAAGTAAAACGTATATCTTGAATTTTCTGGGAATGTCTCCAAAAATATTCTTCATTGTGAACGACTTTTGCATAACCGGTAAACCACAAGAGATAGACAAAATTTTACTGCACAAAAATGTAGATCGCGTTAAAATACACAATTTATGTCATATACATTTTTTTGGTTAAGTGAACCATTTTCGAGATATTGCTTCTTATTCCCTTAAATTTTTCAATATTTTCTCAAATGGGAATTCGTTATTCATTTTTTTTTTGTTTTGTATATGCAAAGAGTATTAATCTGTGGCAAAGAGAATGGTGCCGCACCTAGCAACCAGCTATTAAGAGATGTGTCTATGCTTAAAGGCTACTGTATTTCTATATTGCAAAGGACAAAATTAAATTGAACCATAGAATAATAACTTATTCTGTCAGAATCTTGGCTCTGTTAACACTATTCTATATTATTGCATGTAAAGGATATGGCCACTCTATGATGAAGCGAGTGTACCGGCGGATGGGGTTATCCTCACTGAGAAAGAACAGTGAGGTGGGCCCCTTTGCGCCGCCGCCGGCAGGGGGCTGCTGTGGGTGCGGGCCCATGCTGCGGCCAGGGGCGGGCGAGCAGTCACGACCAGACCGCTGCTGTGCTGCCGCCTCCTGCGCTGCTGCCAACCTAAAAGAAAAACAAAGAGATGTCATTAATGGAAAACCATATTTAGAGGGAAAACATATAATATAAAGGGATGCATATAAATACAAACATAAACTGAATATCAATTATCACAGAAATGCTATAGATTACAAAGCTAAGAATGAAATTCTAGAATAAAATGCTGTTCACTTCAAAGTAACGTTTTTGCGAAGAAAAAATAAATTATGGTAATGCAAAACGCGAAGGAGCACCTCTATTATCTTTAACTTCTGGCAGTAGTACTCAAACTCCATAATTTTGGCCACCCCTAACCAGAAATGTTAAATATCAGAAGTCAGGTTAGTCATACACTACGCGATCAAAAGCATCCGGACACCTGGCTGAAAATGACGTACAAGTTCGTGGCGCCCTCCAACGGTAATGCTGGAAGTCAATATGGTGTTGGCCCACCCTTAGCCTTGATGACAGCGTTCACTCTCGCAGGCATACTTTCAATCAGGTGCTGGAAGGTTTCTTGGGGAATTGCAGCCCATTCTTCAGGGAGTGCGGAACTGAGGAGAGGTATCGATGTAGGTCGGAGAGGCCTGGCACGAAGTCGGCGTTCCAAAACATCCCAAAGGTGTTCTGTAGGATTCAATTCAGCACTCTGTGCAGGTCAGTCCATTACAGAGATGTTATTGTCGTGTAACCACTTCGCCACAGCCCGTGAAGTGTGGACAGGTGCTCGATCGTGTTGAAAGATGCAATCGCCATCCCCAAATTGTTCTCCAACAGTGGGAAGCAAGAAGGTGCTTAAAATATCAATGTATGTCTGCGCTGGGATTGTGTCACGCAAAACAACAAGGGGTGGAAGACCCCTTCAGGAAAAACACGACCACACCATAACACCACCACCTCCGAATTTCACTGTTGACACTACACACGCTGGCAGATGACGTTCACCGAGCATTCGTCATACCCACACCCTGCCATTGGATCGCCACATTGTGTACCGTGATTAGTCACTCCACACAACGTTTTGCCACTGTTCAATCGTGTAATGTTGAGGCTCCTTGCACCAAGCAAGGCGTCGTTTGGCATTTTCCTGCGTGATGTGTGGCTTATGAGCAGCCGCTCGACCATGGAATCCAAGGTTTCTCACCACCCGTCTAACTGTCATAGTACTTGGAGTGGATCCTGATGCAGTTTGGAATTCCTCTGTGATGGTCTGGATAGATGTCTGCCTATTACTCTTTACGACGCTCTTCAAATATCGGCGGTCTCTCTCAGTCAACAGACGAGGTCGGCCTGTACGCTTTTGTGCTGTACATGTCCCTTCACGTTTCACTTCACTGTCACATCAGGAGCTAAGGATGTTTAGGAGTGTGGGAATCTCGCGTACAGACTTCTGACACAAGTGACACCCCATCACCTGGCCACGTTCGAAGTCCGTGAGTTCCACGGAGCGTCCCATTCTGCTGTTTCACGATGTCTAATGACTACTGAGGTCGCGGATAATGAGTACCAGGCAGTAGGTGGCAGAACAATGCACCTAAGATGAAAAACGTATGTTTGTGGGGGTGTCCGGATGCTTTTGATCACATTGTGTAGGTAAGTTATAAGGACTAGATATTTCTACATTACAATTAATAGTGTGCTTCAGATACATACAGTTCAACTATGTTTCCTAAAGCAAAAGTTCGCGTTGGAGAATCAGATTTATTGTCTAAACGCCTGATATGCTGGCAGTTACTCGTTTTAACTATGCAATAGGACGATAATTTCCTAATAGCGACTATGTGTAATGCTTTTGAGTGGCAGGTTCACTTTGAGTATTTTTACTTTTTCTACTACGTCTAGTAAGTAGAGGAAGTATTGCATTCAACCCAAATATTCGCTACCGAAATTTCACCGGAAATACATGTTTTGAAGCCCCCTGAATAAAAATTTTTTTAGAAAAGGGTTTGTGTGTGTGTGTCTATGAACAGCATAACTCAAAAACGAAAAGTCGAATAAATACCAAACTTAGTATTTAGGTTCAGTATCTTTCAAAGATGCGATACAAAGATTTTAAAGAAAATCCTCCCACCTCAGACTACCCTTTACATGAAACATATTTCGTAAATATTGATTTTTTCAAAAACGGCTTTAACGCTTTTTATTAAAATAACATATATTTAAGATATTTGCATTACAAATGAAATGTATATCTTGAATTTTCCGGGAATGCCCCCAAAATTTCTCTTCATCGTGAATGGCTTTTGCATAACTGATAAACCGTAAGATATAGATAAAATTGTTGTACACAAAAAATGTAGATCTCCTTAAAACACACAATTTGTGTCAAACATTTTTTTTTGTCGAGATATTCCTTGTTATTTGTTTGAATTTACCAATACAGTAAAAACAGAGGGTAGAGAAGCTCATGTGAAAATCTCACCTTGGATTTTTTTCCATTGAACGCTTTCGTTACCGTAACATTATCACACAAAATTATGCAGAATTTAATAACATATGGGAAATTGCACATGGACTTCAAGGAAAATGAGGATATACATTCTGTTTCTCATTCAATATATTAAATATATAAAATTTTAACCAATATCGTTAGAGCCGTTTTAAAAAAAATCTGATGTGTTACACTCACATGACTTTCTCTACTCTTGTACAATCTATTTTTACAAACGCTTATTCTCCATATGCTTCATGTTAATGGAGATATCGAGATGTCAATCTTATTGATAATTTTCTTGTAGATGCAAGGGGAATATGGTAGGTTTTAAGCGATAGTCAAATATTTCAACGCTGGTTGCTATGTGGCGCATTCCATTCTCTTTGCATGTCCAGGACATAAAAAAATGAATAACGAATTTGAGAAAAAGTATAAGTATTGGAAAATTTAAGGGAATAACAAGCAATATCTCGCAAACGGTTCACTCAACAAAAGAAATGTATATGACATAAATTGTGTATTTTAACGCGATCTACATTTTTTGTGTAGTAAAATTTTGTCTATCTCTTATGGTTTACCAGTTATGAAAAAGTCGTTCATAAAGAAGAATACTTTTGGAGACATTCCCAGAAAATTCGAGATATACATTTTAATTATCATGACAATATCTTAAACATATGATATTTTAATCAAAATCGTTAGAGCCGTTTTTGAGAAAATTAAAATTTTCGAAAAATGTTCCATGTAAAGGGTAGTCTGGGGTGGGGGGATTTTCTTGAAAACCTTCGTGTCGCATCTCTGAAAGATCCTGAACCTAAATACCAAGTTTGGTGTTTATCCGACTCTTCGTTTTTGAGTTATGCTGTTCACAGACACACAGACAGACACACACACGGACATGTTTCCAAAAATCTGATGTGTTACACTCACATGACTTTCTCTACTCTTGTACAATCTAATTTTACAAACGCCTATTCTCCATATGCTTCATGTTAATCGAGATATCGAAATGTCAATCTTATTGGTAATTTTCTTGTAGATGCAAGGGGAATATGGTAGCTTTTAAGCGATAGTCAAATATTTTAACGCTGGTTGCTATGTGGCGCATTCCATTCTCTTTGCATGTCCAGGACATAAAAAAATGAATAACGAATTTGAGAAAAAGTATAAGTATTGCAAAATTTAAGGAAATAACAAGCAATATCTCGAAAACGGTTCACTCAACAAAAGAAATGTATATGACATAAGTTGTGTATTTTAACGCGATCTATATTTTTTGTGTAGTAAAATTTTGTCTATCTCTTATAGTTTACCAGTTATGCAAAAGTCGTTCAGAATGAAGAATACTTTTGGAGACATTCCCAGAAAATTCGAGATATACATTTCATTTCTCATGATATTATCTTAAACATATGATATTTTCATCAAAATCGTTAGAGCCATTTTTGAGAAAATTAAAATTTTCGAAAAATGTTCCATGTAAAGGGTAGTCTGGGGTGGGGGGATTTTCTTGAAAACCTTCGTGTCGCATCTCTGGAAGATACTGAACCTAAATACCAAGTTTGGTGTTTATCCGACTGTTCGTTTTTGAGTTATGCTGTTCACACACACACAGACACACACACACACAGACACACACACACACAGACACACACACGGACATGTTTCCAAAAATGCTTTTTTTGGATTCAGGAGGTCTCAAAACATGTATTTCCGGTGAAATCTCGGTATCGAATTTTTGGGTGGAATGCAATACTTCCCCTACTTACTGTACGTAGTAGAGAAAGTAAAAATGCTTTTTTTGGATTCAGTGAGTCTCAAAACATGTATTTCCGGTGAAATCTCGGTATCGAAATTTTGGGTGGAATACAATACTTCCCCTACTTAGTATACGTAGTAGAGAAAGTAAAAATAAATTGCGAACATTTTTACTTTCTCTACTACGTACAGTAAGTAGGGGAAGTATTGCATTCCACCCAAAAATTCGATACCGAGATTTCACCGGAAATACATGTTTTGAGACCTCCTGAATCCAAAAAAAGCATTTTTGGAAACATGTCCGTGTGTGTGTCTGTGTGTGTGTGTGTCTGTGTGTGTGTGTGTCTGTGTGTCTGTGTGTGTGTGAACAGCATAACTCAAAAACGAACAGTCGGATAAACACCAAACTTGGTATTTAGGTTCAGTATCTTCCAGAGATGCGACACGAAGGTTTTCAAGAAAATCCCCCCACCCCAGACTACCCTTTACATGGAACATTTTTCGAAAATTTTAATTTTCTCAAAAATGGCTCTAACGATTTTGATGAAAATATCATATGTTTAAGATAATATCATGAGAAATGAAATGTATATCTCGAATTTTCTGGGAATGTCTCCAAAAGTATTCTTCATTCTGAACGACTTTTGCATAACTGGTAAACTATAAGAGATAGACAAAATTTTACTACACAAAAAATATAGATCGCGTTAAAATACACAACTTATGTCATATACATTTCTTTTGTTGAGTGAACCGTTTTCGAGATATTGCTTGTTATTTCCTTAAATTTTGCAATACTTATACTTTTTCTCAAATTCGTTATTCATTTTTTTATGTCCTGGACATGCAAAGAGAATGGAATGCGCCACATAGCAACCAGCGTTAAAATATTTGACTATCGCTTAAAAGCTACCATATTCCCCTTGCATCTACAAGAAAATTACCAATAAGATTGACATTTCGATATCTCGATTAACATGAAGCATATGGAGAATAGGCGTTTGTAAAATTAGATTGTACAAGAGTAGAGAAAGTCATGTGAGTGTAACACATCAGATTTTTGTATTTGTAAAGTAATATGTGATGGGGTTTTTGTAAAGGATCTCCGTATGGCATCCTTGGAAGATGCTGAAGTTAATACCAAGGTTGGTATTTAGCCGACCTTTTTGTGTTAAGCTGTTCACAGGCAAGCAGATGGATAGACAGATAGCCAGACTTTCTAATAATATTTTGTTTAGGGGATCACAAAACGTGTATTTCCAGTGAAATTAATCGAATTTATGGGTGTAACACAATACTTTCTCTTACCTTTTATAGGTAGATAGAACAAAATTTAAAGAAAAAAAGGGCGTTAAAGAATGGAAGGAAAGAGAGAAAGAAGCGTTTTATGTGAGCAACAAAGGCTTTACCGCCATAAAGAAATTCAAGCCCTAGTTATGACACGGAAGTAAAGCTCAAACTCGACTGTTATAATTTATTTTATTCTCTAAAAACAAAGATTACTGCTTAAACGACTAGAAAATATACGATCATTGTTAAGTTTACAAAATTCTTTGTTGTTGCAACTTTTCTCATTGAAAAAGCTGACCTCATAAATAAATTTGGAAGCAAAACTAAAGATAATGCTAATAATAGGATTCATTTAAAAGTGATTGGCGAAATCTCCATCCAAATCTCTGGACATGCAGCTCAATAGATAAAGCTAATTTAACGACCTCAAATGACTTTTATTTCGTGCAATCTCATTTCTCTATTTTACGGCCTTATAAATAATACTGTAGTATTCACAAAATCTATGTAAGTTTCACCAATATATGGATAAATCATTGCAAACTTAATTAGTACTTTTACAAGTAAACAAATCAGGTTAATATTCGAAATTATATGGACACATCTTCCTTATGTATTTTCAGATTGTTAATAGTAAAGTTAGATGCTCAATATAAATTTTATTATTTGGGATATTTTACTCTGACGTCATAATATTTTTGACCAATAAAACGGTACGGAAGGACGTGTTTCAACCAATCATGGCTGTTTACCCCTAGGTTTTATCACCTGCCTAGTATTTGTTTCAGAACCACTTCCATTATACACACTACTGATATGGGATCTCTAGATTTATGCGGCTATTGCCGCCAGTTGTTTGTTTGCGCGTGGCGTCAATACTCTGAAGCGAGTTTAGCACCAGTGCCTTTCGTAGAGGACTAGCGAAAGATGAGTGGAAGGAGTGGATGTTAACAGTTTCGAGGTCACCTTGGTGAAATGGAACTTGTATCGTACCTTTCCAGTATTTACATTTAGAACTTCTTTCGCTTGTGTGTCGCAAAGTCGCAATTTACGATTACTAGGTAATTCAAATAATTGAACGTTTTTTGTTTGTAGCATAGAGTGTCTCGGCTTTAATGGTACAATTTTAGCTTCTTTTAAATAAAAACAACTAAAGTAACTTTTATTAATATTTTAAACATTTTAAAGCATGTTTAAATACTTTAATTACATCTATTAGATGAAAAGCAACTGTCTTGTTTTTTGATCATGTTTTGTCTCTGGACTTGACGTAATTCTGGGCAAGAACGGAAGTAGCAATCAACCATGCAAATTCTCTGATCGTGGTCACTTCCATCTCGCGTGCAAAGAACGCACAAAATGTCCAAGTGAAAAACCATTCTATACCGCCGCAGTACATCAACCTATTTATGAAGTCGGAAACGCATGCAAATCGAGGTTCAATCCCGCACCCCCCCTTTGAGGTAAGGGGCTCACTGAACTAATAATGACGTCATTATTTAAACTGACTGGAGTAAATCTGAAGACTCGTTTTAACATCAACTGAATCACCTACCATTAAAACATTCAAATTTGAAAATTGTTCTCTCAATAATAATAGTACCCTTTAAAATGATTTAAGTTTATCTTATCATTAATTAAAAATTTTACATAATTTATCTTGTTTATATAATTTATATTGCTTTATACTTTATGCTGCTTGAGATTATGGGTATACACATACTGAATGTAACTGTTTTAATAAAAACGAAAATAAATCAACAAAACCTTTTCGACTAGTAACCGTCCATAGAGTTCAATGAACATTGTATATTTAGCACAACTAGTAATAAAAGAACAGTTATCACAACATATTACCGCCACCTAGAGCAATATTTGTAATAATGTGATGGTACATAATACATTTTCAAGTCAGTTTAATATTTTAGTAAGACTTCTTCTAATCATAAAATAGTCAATTAAATCTCACCTGAGTTCTGATTGTTTTCTAGATAAATTAAAGCCTATAGTGATATTACTGTTGACAAATCTTCCTTATTTACATACAAATTATTTGAACATTCTCTAATTTTTCTGTCTGTCAACTGTACATGCATAAATAGCCCCTTATTTATTAAAATAATTAAATGCGCCTCAGTCAGAAACAGAATAGTAGTTTTTAAGAATTAAAAGCATTTTACGGAGTCGTTTCGAAATCCCGTGATATCAGCTCTCCGTAAAAGCTCACTTTCAATCCTTATAACCAGGCTAAGGATCCGGGACAAGTTAGCAACAAATGTATGTGCAGCCTTACTGTAGAGTTCCGTAAACACAGTACTGCTGAGGTACACAAAGACGCCAATGTGCTGCCTTATTTGCTACTGTAAACAGTACAGTCTAGTGATGGTGGAAAATAAAGTAGGAGTCCTGCATTGGAATGAGAGACAGCAGTGTTGTACCTCTAGTCACGAAGCAGATTGTACACGGCCTCAAAGGTAAATAATACCGCAATGCGCCACCTCACTCCACTCTACCCGATGCACAGTATACTTTATTTCATGTAAGCTGTCCCGGATCCTTAGCATGCTTATAACGTAAAATAGGCACTATTATCAAAGATTTGCTGCAATTACTTACTGCAAGGAAGTTGTCAGAAAAGCCTATAAAAGGAAACCAAAATAACACTCGGGTTACGCGGGAATGTAGAAGTATAATTTATAAAAACGAATATAAGTTTTCGTACGGTCCATATAATACAACAGCCTAAAACTGTGCCTGCGACAGAGAAGACTTACAACACCTAAATTTCTTTCTCTACTACGTATAGTAAGTAGGGGAAGAATTGTATTGCACCCAAAAATTCGATACCGAGATTTCACCGGAAATATATGTTTTGAGACCCCTATATCCAAAAAAAGCATTTTTGGAAACATGTCCGTGAACAGTATAACTCGGAAATGAACAGTCGGATAAACACCAAACTTGGTATTTAAGTTCAGTATCTTCCAGGGATGCGACACTAAGGTTTTCAAGAAAATCCCCCATCCCAGATTACCCTTTACATGGAACATTTTTCGAAAACTTTAATTTTCTCAAAATTTTGATTAAAATATCATATGTTTAAGATAGGCGGCGCCGTGGCCGAGTGGTTAGACCTCTCGCCTCCCACCGAGGCGGCCCGGTTTCAATCCCAGGGACCTGCATGTGGGATTTGTGGTGGACGTCTGGGCGGGTTTTCTCCGGGTTCATCCATTTCACCAACATTTCGTTTCATCTACTTCCTTCGGGCTGATCACCCATCCTGGATGCTCTCTCTGATCCACGAGTGTCTGCTCCTCTGACCCCAGGCACCCGCTGTAAGTCCTGGGGGGTGTAAGTCCTACATAAGAGGAGGGTAAACAGATAATGAATGAATGTTTATTTTCATGACAAATAAAATGTATATCTTGAATTTTCTGGGAATGTCTCCAAAACGGCTTTTGCACAACTGGTAAACCATAAGAGATAGACAAAATTTTACTTCACAAACAATGTAGATCGCGTTAAAATACACAGAATATACATTTTTTTTGAGTGGACCATTTTCGAGGTATTGCTTGTTATTCCCTTAAATTTTTGAATACTTATTTTCTCAAATGGGAATTAATTTTTTTTGTCTTGGATATACAAAGAGTATTAATCTGTAGCAAAGAGAATGGTGCTGCACATAGCAACCAGCTATTAAGAGTAATGTCTATACTTAGAGGCTACTGTATTTCTATATTGCCCTTGTAAATACAAAACAAGGGGAACATAGTACGCCTTAAGCGATAGTCAAATATTTTTAGAACTGGTGGCTATGTGTAAAATGTAATTCTCTTTGCATGTCAAAAGATCGTTTCTGCAAATGTTTATCTCGATTAATATGAAATAGATGGAGAATAAGCGTTTGTAAAAATAGTTTGTACCAGAGTAGAGAAAGTCATGTGAGTGTAACACATCCGATTTTTCTATCAATGCAGGTTTTTTAAAGTAAGCTCACTGACGCCAGAGCATGTTTTAGTCCTCATTTGGAGCTAAGAGCATTATCGGTAGTATGGACAGTGGCGGGCGATCCGGTTAATGACATCACTTGACAGGCTTCTTTAGATAAAGCGAGGAGAACTCGCAATGAGTACAAGCATTTTGTATTGATTTCGAAAAATGGTAATAAGATTTTGCTTTCTAAATTTATCAGTATTTTAGAAATAGATGTGTGTATGATAAGTTATTGCTGAAAAACGAAGAATATTCAAGCAGTATTTCTACGCGTACATTTCTTTTCTTATTCAAATTAGCGAAAATGGTCGATTATTCTCTTGCGATTTTCGCTCGTTCCCTATCCTACAATAATAGATATAATCTTGGATCAGAATTAAGAATTAGGAGTTAGAAGTAGACAGACGGAGGAGCCTCCAGTAATTGGATCACAGCACCACAAGTAGGCCATAGTGGGCCTTGAGAGAAAGGGATGAAGCGTTGACTCGAAGGGCGACCAGATCCGGACGACGATGTGCGCTAGCAAGTACGGGGTCCGTAATGGTTGCCAATTCTAACGCCGGCTAGTCTGTCTAAGCCTCGCACAACCCAGGGGTCCCGCGGCAATCGAGATAGCTCCCACGAAGGGGGCCCCAACAGTCTGACCAAACGCTAGGGAGACATCTTTCCAGAAGGCAAATTTCACCATCCTGATGCAACTCACCAACCGCAATTACCTGGTCCCGTAACCATAACATAATAGGGACAAGAAGTGATGGATAGGAAACTCGTGGCGTTAGAAGGGGGACTCCAGCATTCACCTAACGATCCGGGAAAATCACGAAAAGAACCATGGTTGGAGTGGGCCGGTCCGACGGGGATCGAACCAGAGACCTCCGGGTGCGAGCCTTCACCTTTACCAAAAACAAAAAAAATCTGATGTGTTACACTCACATGACTTTCTCTTGTACAAACTATTTTTACAAACGCTTATTCTCCATATGCTTCATGTTAATCGAGATAAACATTTGCAGACTCTATCTTATTGCTAATTTTCTTGTAGATGTAAGGGGAATATATATTTGCAAGGGTAATATAGAAATACAGTAGCCTTTAAGCATAGACATTACTCTTAATAGCTGGTTGCTATGTGCAGCACCATTCTCTTTGCCACAGATTAATACTCTTTGCATATCCAATACAAAAAAAAATGAATAACGAATTCCCATTTGAAAAATCTGATGTGTTACACTCACATGACTTTCTCTACTCTTGTACAATCTATTTTTACAAACGCCTATTCTCCATATGCTTCATATTAATCGAGATATCGAGATGTCAATCTTATTTGTAATTTTCTTGTAGATGCAAGGAGAATATGGTAGCTTTTAAGCGATAGTCAAATATTTTATCGCTGGTTGCTATGTGGCGCATTCCATTCTCTTTGCATGTCCAGGACATAAAAAAATGAATAACGAATTTGAGAAAAAGTATAAGTATTGGAAAATTTAAGGAAATAACAAGCAATATCTCGAAAACGGTTCACTCAACAAAAAAATGTATATAATATAAGTTGTGTATTTTAACGGGATCTACATTTTTTGTGTAGTAAAATTTTGTCTATCCCTTATGGTTTACCAGTTATGAAAGTCGTTCATAATGAAGAATACTTTTGGAGACATTCCCAGAAATTTCGAGATATACATTTCATTTCTCATGACATTATCTTAAACATATATTTTCATCAAAATCGTTAGAGCCATTTTTGAGAAAATTAAAATTTTCGAAAAATGTTCCATGTAAAGGGTAGTCTGGGGTGAGGGGATTTTCTTGAAAATCTTCGTGTCGCATCTCTGGAAGATACTGAACGTAAATACCACGTTTGGTGTTTATCCGACTGTTAGTTTTTGAGTTATGCTGTTCACAGACACACACACACACACACACAGAGACACACAGACACACACACACACACAAACACACACACACAGACACACACACGGACATGTTTCCAAAAATGCTTTTTTTGGATTCAGGAGGTCTCAAAACATATATTTCCGGTGAAATCTCGGTATCGAATTTTTGGGTGGAATGCAATACTTCCCCTACTTACTATACGTAGTAGAGAAAGTAAAAAATAAGTATTGAAAAATTTAAGGTAATAACAAGCAATATCTCGAAAATGGTTCACTCAACAAAAAAAATGTATATGACATAAATTGTGTATTTTAACACGATCTACATTTTTTGTGTAGTAAAAGTTTGTCTATCTCTTATGGTTTACCAGTTATGCAAAAGTCGTTCACAATGAAGAATACTTTTGAAGACATTCCCAGAAAATTCAAGATATACATTTTGTCATTAAAATATCTTAAATATATGATATTTTAATCAAAATCGTTAGAAACATTTTTGAGAAAAAAATCGAAAAATGTTCCATGTAAGGGGAACACCTTCGTGTCGCATCTCTGGAAGATACTGCACCTAAATACCAAATTTGGTGTTTATCCGACTTTTCGTTTCTGAGTTATGCTGTTCACAGACACACATACACACACACGGATATGTTTCCAAAAATGCTTTCTTTGGATTCGGGGGGTCTCAAAACATGTATTTTCGGTGAAATCTCGGTATCGAATTTTTGGGTGGAATACAATACCTCCCCTACTTACTATACGTAGTAGAGAAGCGTACCGTAAATCTACGACACGGGACCACCGGCTTTACTTCCCTTCCGAAGGAAGCCATGCTAAGGATTTTTACGCCGGTTTGAACCCGCGACCTCGGGAACTAAAAGCATGGTAACCATTACACCACGGAGGACGTCATTCACCTTTACCGCGGAACCATCTCGCTGCGTGGCATTAACACTTGCTCCTATTGATAATATCTCCCAAATATAACGAACATTTGGAGTAAAACAGTAAACGCTAATATATGGTACGTAATTAACTATATAGGTAATCTAAAAACAGCATGGGAACTATTAAACTATCACTTCATAAGTGCTGAAACATGTTTCTGTCTTAAGTATCTCCCCGCATATATTGAAGTTATGGAAAAATACAATTTAGAGTTAAAAGCATGTTTTATTGGTATACTTAAAGCAATATAGGAAATGCTAAATGATTGCCTTAACACACATTAGATGAATACTAAGGTTTTTTTCGGCCCTTAACAGCTGCCCTTCATATAATTATTAGTGGAGAAACACTGTGACGACAAGCATGCAATAATTATTTATATGTATTTAAATAAACATAGGAAATTCAAGAATTTCCTGTGTAATATATTATTTATTGGAACACTTTTTCATTTTTACGTTCGCTGCCACGTATAGTAAGTAGGGGAAGTATTGCATTCCACCAAAAAATTCGATACCGAGATTTCACCGGAAATACATGTTTTGAGCCGCCCTGAATCCAAATAAAGCATTTTTTGAAACAGGTCTGTCTGTGAACAGCATAACTCAAAAACGAAAAGTCGATAAATTTCAAACTTGAGTTTAGCATCTTCCAAGGATGCGACATGAAGATTTTCAAGAAAATCCCCTTACCCCCAACTACCCTTTACATGGAACATTTTTCGAAATTTTTGATTTTCTAAAAAATGAGTCTTAACAGTTTTGATTAAAACACCATATATGAGAGATATTTATATGAAAAATAAGATGTATATCTTGAATTTTCTGTGAATTCCTGTTCATTCGGAAGGAATTTTTTACAATCTTGTATAACTTGTAAATGTTAACCGATAGAGGAAAACGTGCCATACAAAATATGTAGATCTCTTTAAAACACACAATTTACTTATAATACGTTTTTTTTTTAGCATAAACCGTTTCTGAGATATCGGTTACTAAAGGTTCGAATTGTTCAATACTTGTCATTCTTGTCCCATTGATTTTCAGTTGTTTCTCGCAATTGCATGGAAACAGTATGAAATTTTAAGACCAGTATATAGCGTGCAGTTCTTAAACATTTGATTATGATTGTTCTCTTTATATTTATAACGACATGTAAGGCAGCTATTTTTGCAAAGATTTATTTGGATTAAATGTAGTATGCAGAAAAATAAGATTTAGTAGGAATAGTTTGTGTACCCACTAATAAAGATAGAGGGCAGAGAAAGTCATGCGAATGTATCACATCAGAATTTTAAATTTTATTCTAAGTTTAGTTCACAAAATAAAAACTAAGTTATAGCATACGCTTTGCTTGTAGTTACAATTTTTGTTAAAAGGTACATACTTTCAGTACAACCTTCTACTTCTGAATTAATATGTATATGTAATGTTAATTATTCATATTTTTCACAAGGTCCTATTATGACATAACCTGTGGTAATGTTTAAGCAATGATAAACAGAATGAACTAATATAATACCATGGCTCATTTAACGTTCCATTAAGAGATTTTTCCTTCCGTAAGGTTCCCATCATTTGAGGCAGTATTTTTAACACTTAAATAATTTCAGTCTAATTTTATAATATGTAAATTCAATAACAGCCCGCCTTGAAGCAATATGCGTATGTAATAATTTGTAAAATGTATTTAACAGTCATTGCATATGCTTAAATTATTGTATACATGTTCAATAATTGAATGTATTACGTAATTTAATAATGTAGGAGCTGTGAGAAATAGATTATAAGTTGCTAACAATGAGGTAACAATGAGGTAACCTTGAGGAAATAATAAATTTGAAAGTTTAAATGCTACTAGTCATTACTGGAGCAACAATAATGTAATTTTAGTGACAGTTTATAAAATAGCCAATCAATAACCAGAAAAAGCTTTAGTTAAATGAAGGTATTCTATTGAATTAGGAATAGCCAATCAGAGACTCTCTAACAAAAATACTGACGCAGCCGAGGCAAACATAAATATTTAATACTCAAAGAAACAGTCAAATTACAAAGTTAATATTTTTAAAAATTGGAGCAAAGGCTAACGGAAGCTGTTTACTATACGTGCGGTTGCAACTACTTCAAGTGTTCGGCTCCCCAACAGTTGAACTATGATACAACTCCTTCAATACAACCTACTTCAAATTGACGCCCAAAGCGTGTTGCAAATAACGTAACAAACCACCTACTTCACTTTAGATAACCAACTTTTGACTCTATCCAGCCGCATCAGCTCTCTATGTGACTGACCTGAAAAACAATACAAACTAACCAATGAACGATGTTTATAATCTATGTGGAATGAAAGCATAATTTGGATACCACCTCTATGATAGAGTTTCACTACGACTGGCACACACGGAATTACAAATTGACCAGTTACAAATAATTCGGCCTTCTAGAGGAAGGGGTGAAGAATTACGTGCATGTGTGGTTAATTACATAATGAGAGCTTTCATCAGCAACATGGTTAAAGTTGTTGCTGCTAATAAACGGCAATAAGAAAACCGGCATTAAGAAAACGGTAATGTAGCGTGAAAATATAAGGTTGTAAGCTGTAATGTTCGGAAATTCGACCTTAAGGGAGGTAAAGTACCCTACCAATCCACTGGCTTTAATTATGCTCGAAAAACAGTGGTGGTCACGCTGGTAGGCGGTGGGACTAGAGTTTGTCAGCACCATTATAAACAGCTCCGTTCTTTTATACACCACATTTTATGCACAGCCAGTACGAGGGGCACTATTTATATATTGAGCCTTGGCAACCTTGAATGTTGTAGGTGCCATCTGACGTTTCCAAAGGAAAGCTTGACATCTTTTACCATAATCTACTTCAAACATTTTGTCAGTAGAGCGTCATTTGTTTTGTTTACACTAACTTGAAAATTGTGTCTCAACAAAAACATGGAATCAACCGTGAAAATGTTCGTGCAATGATTTATTACGACTTTCGATGTGGATTATCAAGACCAGAGTGCATCGATCAACTAACTTCCACATTTGGCGACGAAGCTCCATCCTTTGCCACTGTGAAACGCTGGTATAACGAATTTAATCGTGGCCACCGTTCGCTCAATGCTGAAGTACGTGAAGTTCGACCAAAATCAGTTGTTGTGCCAGAAGACATTGGTGCTGTGCAAAACTAGTAAAGAAAGATCGTCATCCGACATATTTTGAGATTGAGGCAACCCTAGGCATTAGTTCTACCAGCATATATAAAATATTGCATGATTATTTAGCCGTGAAAAGGGTTTGCTCTCGTTGGACCCCGCATAATTTGACGCAATCTCAAAAAGATGCTCGTGTCGATTGATGTACAAAAATGCTTAAGAAATACAATGGCGGTGCCTCAAAAGACGTATAGAAGATTGTAACAGGTGACGAATCATGGATCTATGCGTATAAGCCGGTACGTAAACAGCAGTCGACTGTATGGGTGTTTCAGATGAAGCAAATCCAACAAAAGTTGTTCGCACTCGAAGCACTTCGAAGCAAATGGCCGCTTGCTTTTTCAGCAAAACTGGCCATGTGGCAACAGTGCCTTTAGAGGAACGTAAAACGGTCAATGCCGAATGGCACACAACCATTTGTTTGCCGGAAGTCTTCGGTGAAGTAAGGAAAACCAACAAGAACCGTAGGATCGTTCCTCATCAAGACAATGCAAGCGCACACACATCTCGTCTAACAACAGAGTATTTGAAGGCTCAAAAAATGGAATTGATGGGTCATCCGCCTTGCAGTCCTGATTTGGCACCCAGTGACTTCTTTTTGTTCCCGAACATCAAGAATAAATTGCGTGGACAACGATTTTCGTTGGCAGAAGAAGCCGTTGATGCCTTCAAAAACCATGTTTTGGAGGTGTCTCAAGAAGACTCGAATAAATGCTTTGACAAATGGTTCAAACGGATGCAAAAGTGTATTGATAATAAAGGAGAAAATTTATAAAAACAATAAAGCAGTTTTCAATCAGAAATTATTTTGTTTTAATTATTAGGCTCAAAATATAAATAGTGCCCCTCGTATACACCATTGTGTCCTTGGCATACGCAGAGTTAGTTCGATTAAATAGTTTTAAGGTTACATGAATGCACTCCTCCTAACCTTACTCTCATATTAAAACACGTATAGTAGAGATAGCCTCCTTTGATAAAGAAGAGGCTTGAGGTAGTGCTTGAAATGTATTAAAGTGTAAAAAGTTTCTGCTGCTCAGATTGGCTACTATAGCTGCGTTCTTAGGTTTATATATGTATATAGAGTACAGTGATCAAACCATCTGTCACAAAATAGTAAAGTTTTTAAAAGAAATAAAATTGTATAATGTTATATAATCAATGTTGTAATTTGTTTCAAAACATTGTAATTATTAAAATTTATTGTAATCGCGTTATGACTTTATTGTTATAGCGACAATAATAAATTAATAAAAAATGTGCGTAGGCCGAATGAAATACTAATCCTCGTGAAAGGCTTAGTTTTCTGAGAAACCATATGCATACACATTAAACCACTGTAATGTTTCAACCAGTTTTGTGATTTACAAAGTTTGTATTCAAACGTTTAGTTTAAAACATAATATGTGCTGCATACTTGTTAATTCAGATAAACCGTCTTTACATATTTTGTCGTAGGAGTTAGAGCGAGTTAGATTTGTAATGAGCTTGTTGCTATGTGATGGCTTTAAAATTCCACGCTTTTTGCATGAACACGAGAAAAACAAATGTTCTGTCTTTCTCTACCATCTTTATTATTGGGTATACAAACTATTCTTACTAAAACTTATTTTTCTATCTACTATATTTAATCCAAATGTACCTTTGCAAAAATAGCTACTTTACACATTTCTTATAAATACAAAGAGAATAGCGATAATCAAATGTTTAATAACTGGACTCTATAAGTTGGTCTTAAAATTCCACACTGTTTCCATGAAATCGCGAGTAACAACTGAAAATCGACGGGACTTTAAGAGAATAACAAGTATCGAACAATTTGAACCTTTAATCACATATATCTTAGAAACGGATTTTTCCACAAAAAAACTTATTCTAAGTAAATTGTGCGTTTTGATGAGATATTAATTATTTTCTTGTGGTAAGTTTTCGTCTACCGTTTAACATTTACCAGTTATAGAAGATTATAAAAAATTCCTTCCGAATGAAGAGGACTTCCTAGGCTGTTCTCAGAAAATTCAAGATATACATTTTATTTGTCACAATATCTTTCATATATGGTATTTTAATCAAAATCGTTAGAGCCAGTTTTAGAAAATCAAATTTTCGGAAAATGTTCCATGTAAAGGTTAGTTAGGGGTGGGGTATTTTCTTGAAAATCGTCATGTCGCTTCCTTGGAAGATACTGAACACAAATGCCAAGTTAGTATTTATCAGAATTTTCGTTTTTGAGTTGTGCTGCACGCGCGCGCGCACACACACGCACGCACACGGATATGTTTTAAAAATGCTTTATTTGGATTGAGGGCACATCAAAACATATATTTTCGGTGAAATCTCTGTATCGAATTTTTAAGTGGAGCGTAATACTTCCCCTACTTACTATACGTAGTAGAGAAAGTAAAAAGAAAGAGAAAATCTGATGTTATATATTCACATGACTATTTCTACCCTCCATCATTTATTAGTTGGAATACAAACTATTCTTAATAAAGCTTATTTTTTATTTACTATATTTTTATACAAATAAACCTTTGAAGAAAAAAATTATACATTTCGTTAGGGTACAAAGAGAAGAGCGATAATCAAATGTTTAAGTACTGGACCTACATACTGGTCTTAAAATTTCATGTTTCCATGCAATCGCGAGAAACAACTGAATATTGAAAGGACTTTAAAGAATGATCAATAAATGAACAGTTCCAACCATTAATAACGCATATATCAGAAATGGCTTATGCCACAAAAAACTTATTTGAAATAAATTGTATTTTTTTTAAAGATATCTACATTTTTTGTGAGTACGTTTTCGTCTATCGCTTAACGTTTACCAGTTATACAAGGTTATACAAAATTCCTTCCGAATGAATAGGACTTCAAAGGCTATTCCCAGAAAATTCAGATATACATTTTATTTATCGTGTAAACAACTTTGATATATGGTATTTTAATAAAGATCGTTAGAGCCATTTTTTATAAAAATCAAATTTCCTGAAAACTTTGCATGTAAAGAGTAGTTTGGGATTGGGTATTTTCTTGAAAATCTTCGTGTCGCATCCTTGGAAGATACTGAACTTAAATATCAAGTTTGGTACTTACCCGACGTTTCGCTTTTGTGTTATGCTGACAGACAGACAGACAGACCACACACGGACATGTTTCCAAAAATATTTTATTTAGATTCATTACGGCCTCAAAACATGTATTTTCGTTGAATATCGGTATCAAATTTCTGGGTGGAATACAAATACTTCCCCTTCTTACTATACGTAGTAGAGAAAGCAAAACTCTGATGTGATAGATTCATATGGCTTTCTCTACCCATTATCTTTATTAGTTGTTTTACAAACTGTTCTTACTGAAACTTATTTTTCTTTCTACTGTATTTTATCCAAATAAACCTTTGCAGAAATAGATACATAACAAATTTCGTCATAGATACAAAGAGAACAGCGATAGTCAAATGTTTAAGAACTGCACGCTATATGCAGGCGTTAAAATTCAATAATGTTTCATGCAATCACGAGAAGCAACAAAAAATCGATGGGACTTAAAGAGAATGACAAGTATTAATTCGAATCTTTTATAATGGATATCTCAGAAACGGCTTATGCTACAAAAAAACTTATTTTAAATAAATTGTGAGCGTTAAAGAAATCTACAATTCTTTGTGTGGTACTTTTTCGTTTATCGCTTAACGTTTACCAGTTATATAAGATTATAAAAAATTCCCTCCGAATGAAGAGGTATTCCGAGGCTATTCCCAGAAAATTCTAGATGTACATCTTATTTGTCATGGAAATATCTTTCATATGTATTATTTGAATCAAAATCGTTAGAGCCATTGTTTTAGAAAATCAACATTCTTAGCTCCATTTTTGAGAAAATAAAAATAACAGGAATTGTTCCATGCAAAGGTAGCTTGGGTTGGGGATTTTCTTGAAAATCTGCGTGTCACATTCTTGGAAGATGGTGAGCTTAAATACCAAGCTGGTATTTAACCGGCATCGGGTTTTTGATTTATGCTGCTCACAGACACAGCTTTTTGTATTTATTCATTGAGTCTCAAAATGTGTATTTCCGGTACCAAAGTTTTGGGTGGAATGCAATACTTCCTCTACTCACTATAGATAAGCAGTGGTGAAAGTAAAAATATTGAAACAACAGTTCTAAGCCACTATTGGTTGAAAATAATTCTAGACTTTTTCACATGCGGTTGAATCTCTACTACATTAAGTTAGCTTATTTAGAAAGCCTCTAAAAATGAAATTTCTTCATAAGAACCATGCTAAATATACGAGGTTAATATTTTATATACACGAAGACATTTCACTTTAGTTTGTTTGAAGTCTATTCAGTTGAAGAATGGCCTATTAAATGATAACAATTAAGATTCTAAACATATTAACCAAATTATTCAGATTAATAGCTTTAACTGGCATTTACAGTTATACATTAGCTGCATCTGGAGCCTAAATTGACATTTGCCACATTCTCTCCCCAGTCCGTTTTCCTTAGATAGGAATAAATAAGCAGCGTTTGAGATACCGATGCTAACCTAATGAGTGCGGCAATTATTAATATTTCCTGCGGCACTAAGAAGAAAAGAAGCGTTAAATGCAAACCATGCTTTGGGTTTGTGGTGGAAATAATGGGGTAGAATTGGCAAAAGCTGTTAATATGAATGATTTGATAAATATGTTTAAAATCTTATTTGTTATTTTTAATTAGGTATTCAACTGCAGTGTTGCTTAAGGAAATTATTCGATAACCTTCCCGAAAACAAAAATATGCCGCAGGTTAACCTTATGAGCGCTGAAGCTGCTGCGACGAGGGTAAGCTTTCGGGATATTTTCAACATGAAAAGATTATTGTTATTATATAAGCACATAATTTTAAGCTAATCTCTCTTTTTCATAACATTTATTTATTTTTTGTAAGTATAACATCCTATAGCAGCACAGATGATATTGGATGATGAAGAAGGTGTTTTGTTGGACTTGTTTATTTATTTAGCTCCACGTATGGAAAGTAAGTTTGAAGATGATGTATTATATTTCAACTGTTGGGGAGCCGAACTTGTAGTTTTTGCAACCGCACGTATGGTACCCGGTTTCCGGTAGCCTTCGCCCCAAATGTACTTTCAGGTGGCCTTTGCACCAAGTTTAAAAAAATATTAACTTTGTAATTAAACCGTTTCTTTAAATATTTAATATTTGTGTTTGCCTCGGGTGCGTCAGTATTATTTTAGAGACATGAATATCTTGGCAGGGCGTGATGCGACAAAAGTGTAGGCTTACACAGATTTTAAGTTTTAATTCACTCCTTTTTATTAATCCTTGACACAAATTAAATAGCACTTCACTTATATTGAGAGCTGTGAGATTCTTTTATTTAATACTTGCACTTTTTAACACGTAGGTATACTATTTTTCGTCTCACACGAATACGTAATTAATTTCTCGAGGACACATCTCGCATCCAGTTACAAACACTGTCCGCAGTCAACTGACTAGATTTCAACCGTCTAAACTTGTAAATTTCTGTATTTCAAGACTCTGATTGGCTATTTTTACTCCTATAGAATACCTGCATTTAGCTAAAGCTTTTTCTGGTTGTTGATTGGCTATTTTTTATAAACTGTCACTAAAATTACATTAATGCTTCCAAGAATCACAAATAGCATTTAAACTCTCAAACTCATTATTGCCTCAAGGTCACCTCATTGTTAGCAACTTTTGACCTATTTCTCACAGCTCCTACATTATTAAATTACGTAATGCATTCACATAACATTATTACATATGGATAAAATAATATAAAGATATACAACGACTGTAATATACACGTTTTAGATATTGTTACATACACATATTGCTTCAAGGCGGGCTGTTATTGAATTTACATATTATATAATTTGGCTGAAATCATTGAAGCCGGAATTATAAAGGAAATAATTATCATAATATTCTAAGAAGAAAAGCACTGTAAAATAAGTAATAATATATTTAAAATCAGTGTATGTATAAAAAGAAGCATTGGAAAATTGTTGACTGTTAAAAGCGACAGAAAGACCAGACAGGCACAGTTTTGCTAATTAGGGACCAGCCTCAGGTAGAAAGGGTAAATACCATTGAAGCAAGTTTTTCCTGTTAACAGCCGAGTACAGCTGCACTTAGCCTGGTGAAGGTCACTCTAGAAGCTTCATGACGCTAAGTTTGAGGAGCGTTTGAGGGGAGAGTAGAGGAAGTTAGGCGTTGGTTTCCTTGTAGTAGCGTGGGTAAATCAGTCTGTCCTGAGCCATTGGTGATAGCGGGACGACATTCTCGTCGAGTTGTGAATATTGGCAGCGAACATGCAAGAGGGTAGAACGTTCAGCTGTAGTTAATAATCTTCAGTCTTGGTAAAGACACAGTAGCATCGTATGCATTTAAAAGTGATCGGCAAACCTTAAGTTTCGTTTTAAATGGTGAAAATAAAAGTGTTCCAAGAAAGCGTTCGTGTTTCTCTGTACATACACTCACGCATACCCCGAGATTAAGGTTTCATGCTGGAGCAGCCGTGACAAAAGAAGAACCAACTGGGAGGAGACAAGCAGCAACCGTGAGGCAAAGGTAGTGCTTCATTGTGGGAGGACGTAGCGTGGCTGCGTCATCATTTAAGTGTTAATAATACTGCCTCAATGATGAACGAATGTACGAACTGAGAACACAAATAAACTCGGGGTGATAACGCAATAAAACTGAGACCAAAATCGGTATTTAATCGGTAAATCCCGATTAAGAACCACAAACAGGAAGTTTGAACCAACCAAGATTCAAACAAAGGCCTGCAGTAAGAGAAGTAAGGATATTACTGCTTTATTACTTATGTGACATAATTTTTATGTTCCTTTAAGTGTCTATACATTGAGGATTAAAGTGTGCATTATATTTTATTTTTAGTGTATCCAGAAAAAGCCGCTTTGTTAGAGCTTAACGAAACCCTGTAGATTCGCTCACATTATTTCACTGACTGGCGACATTCTTCTCTCACTCACCCTTTCATCAGTATTCACGAAATGCTTTCCTTATCAATAATAAAACTACAAACGTGTGGAACAAACAAGCACAACAAAGAGGGATGCGTAAGGCGGCAGCGTCTATTTATTATATTCGGGATGTACACTCGCACAAAAAGGTAGATGGAGAAATGAGGCCTTTGATATATGCTTGTTCATCGCAAACGAGTGACGTACAATACTTAATGTTGTTTGTACCGCTGCGCTGGCTGAGTCGTTATCAGAACTGATTACTCAAAGTTCAGAATTGCGCAGGGGAGGCATAAGCCCAGTGACAGAGGATTGGAATTTATCATTTTTTTTTCTTTTTGTGCAAGTGTACAAGTCAATCTAACAGGTGTTGTTTCCTGGTTTCCATTCAGTCTCCAGGTAAATCCAACATTGGATATTTAGTATAATGACCTATACTTCTACCAAAAGAATAAAAGGAAATAGATACAAAATAGATGATATAAAAATCTGATGTGTTTCACTCACATGATTTTCTCTACTCTTGTTAAAAACTATTTTTACAAACGCTTATTCTCCATCTACTTCATGTTAATCGAGATAAACATTTGCAGACCCTATTCTTATTGCTAATTTTTATGTAGATGTAAGGGGAATATATATTTACAAGAGCAATATAGAAATACAGTAGCCTTTAAGCACATACATATGTCTTAATAACTGGTTGCTAGATGCAGCACCATTCCCTTTCCCACAGATTAATACTCTTTGCATATTGAAGACAAAAAATGAATAACGAATTCCCATTTGAGAAAATAAGTGTTGAAAAATTTAAGGGAATAACAAGTAATATCTCGAAAATGGTTCACTAAAAAAAAAAAATGTATATGACATAAATTGTGTATTTTAACGCGATCTACATTTTTTGTGTAGTAAAAGTTTGTCTATCTCTTATGGTTTACCAGTTATGCAAAAGTCGTTCACAATGAAGAATACTTTTGGAGACATTCCCAGGAAATTCAAGATATACATTTTATTTGTCATAAAAATATCTTAAACATATGATATTTTAATCAAAATCGTTAGAGCCATTTTTTAGAAAATTAAAATTTTTGAAAAATCTTCCATGTAAAGGGTAATCTGGGGTAGGGGATTTTCTTGAAAACCTTCGTGTCGCATCCTTGGAAGATACTGAACCTAAATACCAAGTTTGGTGTTTATCCGACTGTTCGTTTCTGAGTTATGCTGTTCACAGACAGACACACACACACACACACACACACACAGACAGACACACAGAAACACACACGGACATATTTCCAAAAATGCTTTTTTTGGATTCAGGGAGTCTCAAAACATGTATTTACGGTGAAATCTTGGTATCGAAGTTTTTGGGTGGAATAGAATACTTCCCCAACTTACTATACGTAGTAGAGAAAGTAAAATACAGCAACGCAACGAAGGCAATCTATCAGCCGGTTATGCAAAACATATGATACGGAAATACCATTACACAACTAATGAAATCTGTCCAACATCACAGTTCAAAGCCTTACATTATAAGAAGGCTAAATGTTTTATTACAAACATGTACTGCTGCGTTATTAACTTATGACGTGAACTGCGTGGTTTCTCCTCTCTCTGCCCTCCTCTGCATCTCCCACACATAAACATATAAGATTCCTCTCCCTCTCTCAGTGCAAGTGTACATTTAAGATGCGTTTGCAAAGGCAACAGTAAAGCTATTTTTTTAGAGATGTTAGTGAAATTCAAAAGATAAGTTAGTAAGTTTAATAATTTACAAAATTTCGGCTGTTGCTTAAGCATATCATGAATTTCTTTCCAATAGCACCCAGAGATTGACAATAGAAGATTCAGAGCTTAATGTATCAAAATTTACTGGCTTATATATAAGAGAGTAATAATGAAAAAGTTATTTACTCCTTAAGGATACATATGACTGAATTTTCCATCTTGTATATTTTTCAAGTAATTTTGAATGAAATTTTGAGTACATATTTATGCTGTAACCACATTATGTCGTACACAGTTGTAAACATGTAGGTTGCTTGGTTCGGTAAATACGGGAAATTATTTAAATAAATGAATAGTTGCACTCGCAAAGTCCCTTGGGACAAAGTTTTCATAGTCATTCTAAAATTTTGCAGAGACACATTTCAAACAAGGATAAATTAGAATTTGAATGGGTTTTTATATTACCCACAAAAAATATAAATATTGAAATATCATAATTTTTAAAAAAATCTGATATGTTACACTCACATGACTTTCTCTACTCTTGTACAAACTATTTTTACAAACGCTTTTTCTCCATCTACTTCATGTTAATCGAGATAAACATTTGCAGACTCTATCTTATTGCTAAGTTTCTTGTAGATGTAAGGGGAATATATATTTACAAGGGCAATATAGAAATACAGTTAAGCACATACATCTCTCTTAATAGCTGGTTGCTAGGTGCAGCACCATTCCTTTTGCCGCAGATTAATACTCTTTGCGTATACAAGACAAAAAAATGAATAACGAATTCCCATTTGAGAAAATAGGTATTGAAAAATTTAAGGGAATAACAAGCAATATCTCGAAAACGCTTCACTCAACAAAAAATGTATATGACATAAATTGTGTATTTTAATGCGATCTACATTATTTGTGTAGTAAGAATTTGTCTATCTTTTATGGTTTACCAGTTATGCAAAAGTCGTTCACAATGAAGAATACTTTTGGAGACATTCCCAGAAAATTCAAGATATACATTTTATTTGTCATGAAAATATTTTAACATATGATATTTTAATCAAAATCGTTATAGCCATTTTTGAGAAAATTAAAATTTTCGACAAATCTTCCATGTAAAGGGTAATCTGGTGTGGGGGGATTTTCTTGAAAAGCTTCGTGTCGCATCTCTGGAAGATACTGAATCTAAATACCAAGTTTAGTGTTTATCCGACTGCTCGTTTCTGAGTTATGCTGTTCACAGACAGACAGACACACACACAGACACACAGACACACACACGGACATGTTTCCAAAAATGCTTTTTTTGGATTCAGGGGGTCTCAAAACATATATTTCCGGTGAAATCTCGGTATCGAATTTTTGGGTGGAATACAATACTTCTCCTACTTACTATACGTAGTAGAGAAAGTAAAAATGGAATAATTACCTATTATGAAGCATAAAATCACACTAAAATTTATTTGATATTAAAATCCAATACAATTTTTATTTCTAGTACATATTGCTAAACAATGTGCAAGTTTCAAGCCATTCTGATAAGAAATCCTCCACAAGGAGCATTTTGTATAGAGCGAAATGCTGAAGAATTGCGATTCGAGAAAACGGTAAAGAAGCGTGTGCTGGACATTTAATTATCACGCACATTGAACTCAAGGATGGCTTCCGTGGGCTTTAAAAAGGTGCAACTGACAAAATAAAGGATGCATTTGATAGAGCAAATGTAAATGTTTAGCCAAAAACAAAAAACGAATCAAACTTTTGACTAAAACCTGTCAAAGATCAGTCATATGTTCCTTAAATGGTCAAACTAATGACTATTTGTAAGAAAGCCTGTCAGAAAAATTATGCTTATTAACTTCTGTTGTATAACATTTTTAAAAACGTAATAATAATCCAGATATTCTGATATTTTTCCTGGTGTTTCATCGCAACTTCCCTTTGGAGAAAGTATTCAAAATGCTGTACAGACTTTCCGTAAGAGGATCCAAAAGTATATTATACTTCCAGTTTTTTTAATGGCAATCACACATAATATTATAACGTATCTTATCATAAATAGTAAGAGACAATGCACATTTTGGCTTCTATTGGTTTTTATGTACGTGTACGCTAGTTATTTATCGAAAACAGAAATTTACTAAGAAGTGCTGGTTGCAATGTTTGTTATGCAGGAGAACAAAAAGTATAGAATATTGCTTAAAACTTTATAATTTGAATCTTTCACTCCTTTTTACTTTCTCTACTGCGTATAGTAAGTAGGGGAAGTATTGTATTCTACCCAAAAATTAGATACCGAGATTTCACCGGAAATATATGTTTTGAGAAGCCTAAATGCAAAAAAAGCATTTTTGGAAACATGTTCGTGTGTGTCTGTCAGTCTGTGAACAGCATAACTCAGAAACGAACAGTCGGATAAACACCAAACTTGGTATTTAGGTTCAGTATCTTTCAGAGATGCGACACGAATGTTTTCAAGAAAATCCCCCCACCCAAGATTACCCTTTACATGGAACATTTTTCGAAAATTTTAATTTTCTCAATAATGGCTCTAACGATTTTGATTAAGATATCATATGTTTAAGATATTTTTATGAGAAATGAAATTTATATCTCGAATTTTCTGGGAATGTCTCCAAAAGTGTTCTTCATTGTGAACGAGTTTTGCATAACTGGTAAACCATAAGAGATAGACAAAATTTTACACAGAAATGTAGAGCGCATTAAAATACACAATTTATGTCATATACATTTTTTTTGTTGGGTGAACCATTTTCGAGATATTGCTTGTTATTCCCTTAAATGTTCCAATACTTATACTTTTTCTCAAATGGAAATTCGTTATTTATTTTTTTTGTCGTGGTAATCAAGGAGAATGGAATACTCCACATAGCAACCAGCTCTTAAAATATTTGACTATCGCTTAAAGCCTAGCAATTCCTCTTGCATCTACAAGAAAATTAGGTAGGCTTTAAGCGAGAGTCAAAGATTTTAAGATCTGGTTGCTATGTGGACCATTCCATTCTCTTGGGCATGTCCAGGACATATAAAAAAACCATGAATTCCCATTTGAGAAAAAGTATAAGCATTGGAAAACTCAAACAAATAACAAGGAACATCTCGAAAATGGTTCATTCGACAGAATAATGCATGTGACAAATTGTGGTGTAATGAGATCTACTTTTTTGTATGAAAACATTTTGACTATCTCTAACGGTTCACCAACTATGCAAAAGTTATTCAGAATGAAGGTGACTTTTGGGGATATTCCCAGAAAATTGAATATATACATTTAATTTGCCATAAACATATCTTAAACATGTAGCATTTTATTCAAAATCTTTAGAGCTACTTTCGAAAAAAACAAAAATTTTCAAAGAATGTTCCATTTGAAGGGTAGTCTGGGGTGAGAAATTTGCTTAAAAACCTTCGTGCCACACCTTTGAATGGTACTGAACTTAAATACCAAGTTTGATGTTGATCCGATTTTACGTTTTTGAGTTATGTTATTCACAGTTACATATACACATACATGGACGTTTTTCTAAAAATGCTTTTTTTGAATTCAGAGGGCCCCAAAACATGTATTTACAGTGAAATATCGATATCTTATTTTTGGATAGAATACAATACTTCCACTACTTACTTTATATAGTAGGGAAAGTAATAGGGCTTTCTCCTGCTTCTCTTTTTATTTTCTCTGAATAAGGGTAGAGTAAATTGAACAGTAAAGAAAAGTAAATAAAATATAAGGAATAAGTTGGACGGTCACAGGTTAAAAGGAAACAAGTCACATATTTACAGGACAACAAGAAAAGCAACGTAATTTTAGCATATGTAGTTGAAATTGTCCACCGAATTTTATAGCGAATATTTTGTAGTGCATGGATTTGCATTTTCTCAGTAGGAAAAAGAATTTTTAAACATTTAGCTCGTATTCCCTTATTTTCAAGAAATTACTGACTTATTTTTACGCTAAGATCCTTCAGTTAATCTCTCCTCACACAGAACAGAACAGTTCAGGAATGCAAAAATAGGTTAGGTTGTCATTTGCGAAAGGTGTGTTTTTCGACACTCTCCGTATACCTGAGAATACAAATCCTTTAAATTGTCTACAAAATACTGAGTGATGTGCGTTAAACAAATGCGGCATTTAGCACGTTTAGGAAATATTCCCATTTTGAAGTAATATGCAATATTACACCCTTTTTTGTACATCCTGTATGAAGATAGATGTTCGTTATAATGAATCACGCAAACGGATCGTTAGGTTTGTTTATGCACTCTAAAACTATATTTCCATAAGTAAATTTCGAGGTTAAAGGGCCATTCATAACCAAAACGCAAGCGTAAACGCAGCGATAAAACGTGACATAAACGCAAGTCGGTGGTGATACAATTTGCAGCAAAATGAGCACAACGTCAGAACCTACCACGACTTTCATGATTATTTGCACACACGGCTATTAAACAACACACAAATGGACAGGCTGACAACAGACATAGTTTTCCTTAACAATGTAAAAATAAAATCTGATTGGTTTACATTCACAATACCTTCTCTACATTCTCTTCTACAAACTATTTTTACAAAAGCTGATTCTTCTCTCTACTTCATGTTAATCGAGGTAAATATTTGCGGAAATGCTTTTATTATACATGTTGTTGTGGGTAGAGGGAGAATATAGCAGGCTTAATCGATAGTCGAATCTTTCAAAAGTGGGTGGCTATGTAATACCTAGGATGGGCACTGTGTCCCAGTTCGCCGCGAGGCTTGCTGGTACCGGAACGTATACTTCTACCGAGCGAGGTGGCTCCGCGGTAGCGTGTGCGACTCAGATTCTGGGGGTCCCGGGTTTGATCTCCGGCGACTGTCCACTCTGACCCGGGTGTTACGTGGTTTCTTCGAGGTCGGCAGGCAAATACTGGGGTGGTTTCTCATCTATCAGGATTTATTTTCCATAATTTACCTTTCATTCCGTTTCCTTCTCATCTTTCAGGCGGGCTTCTAGGTTGTGGTGTGTGATGGTGCCAGAAAAATGGCGCGGATGATGCTCAATGTAAGGGGTACTCTCTGTGGACACCCTACGCTGTTTATTGGTGGGTCGTTTATCGTCCTCACGGTCCAGTAGTGGCACGGTTCTGCGAGCTTGGGAATGTTAGGAATTCCCGCGTCGCTGCTATCTGTAGCCTCCTATGGTTACTTCACCTCATCCCTTCCTCCCGCGGGTGGTAGCCTCCATATACCTCTGTAGGTCGCAGTGCCGTTGAATGACCTATACTTATAGAGTACGTGTGTGTACTCGTAGTTAAGAGTTGTCCATCGACAGCTGGTTCTCCGACGGAGCACAAACAGGTTGCTCTTTCCTTTCACAGTTGAATCCATGGTCATGATGCAATAATGGCCTCCGTGAAGTCAATATAGGCAAGACCACCAACCTAAAATATGACTACGCTAGGACAAAGTGTTGTCCTTGGTGATGGCTTTGAAAATTCCGTTCTCTTTACATGACCATGAGTTAAAAAGTATTTAACAAATAAAATAAATAATAAAGAATACCTTGGAAATGATTAATGATACAAAAATTTACATAAATTATGCGTTTTAAGATATATACATTTTTGTGTTGTAAGAATTTGCGTACCTCCAGCTCGAATTAGCTTCTTTTTGTGTCGTTTATCAGATAAAATACAGAAAACTGTGTGGTCATTGTTGTGTTTATCCACTCAGTACAGAAACTTCTAGAACTGTTATGTGAAACGAGAGAATACGATAGTGGTCAATTTATATTTTACAGGCGGTTGTTGTCAGTTCAATCTGGTGATTGGAAGTTGAGCTTTTTCGATTCATAACTTCAGCAACATAACCTCCAAACTGTGACGTTCTTAAGCACGGCCTAACAGATGTAAAATCTCGCATCGCGATTACATTTTGTTTTCATGTGAAGTAGTTTGTATTGCTACGCATTGAAGGAGTTGTATTATATTTCAATTGTTGGGGAGCCGAACTTGAAATTCGTTGCAATCGCCCGTATAGTACCCGGTTTCCGGTAGCCTTCGCCCCAAGTTTAAAAATATTAGCTTTGTAATTTGACTGTTTCTTTAGATATTATATATTTATGTTTGCCTTGGCTGCGTCAGTATTTGTTAGAGACACGCTTCTCTTAGCAGGGTTTTGGCGCGACAAGAATGTAGGCTTACACAGATTTTAAGTTTTAATTCACTCCTTTTTATTAATCCTTGACACAAAGTAAATAGCACTTCACTGATATAGAGAGCTGTGAGATTAACTTGCACTTTTTAACATGTAAACTATTCTCGTCTCACACAAATACGTTTAAAATTTCTTGAGGACACGTTTTGCGTCTGCTTAGTAACGCTGTCTGGAACCAACTGAATAGATTTCAACAGCCCAAACCTGTAAATTTCTATATTTCAAGTCTCTGATTGGCTAACCCTAGTTCAATAGCATACCTTCATTTAATTAAAGCTTTTTCTGGGTGTTGATTGACTATTTTTTAAACTATCTCAAAATTTACATTCTTGCTGCTCTAATAATGACTAGTAGTACTATTAAACTTCATTACTCATTATTGCCTCAATGTTACCTCATTGTTAGCAACTTTAAACCTATTTCTCACAGCTCCTACATTCTTAAATTACGTAATGCATTCACATAACATTATTGAACATGTTTATAATAATATAAACATATACAATGACTAATATACACTTTTTAGATATTGCTACATACACATATTGCTTTAAGGCGGGCTGTTATTGAATTTACATATTATATAATTTGACTGAAATCATTTAAGTGTTAAAAATACTACCTCACACACGTAAGCGATATCTTTGACTTTTGGGACTGCAGGCTTTTGGATCAACGTCTTATGCGCCTGTGCTCGCGTGATTCAAATTGAATGCTTTGTTACACGAGAAACACAATATGTTGAGATTCTGCTGTTATAACATTATTAAAAATCATCATAATGTTATGCTTGGTATTAAATTTAATAAACCTTTATTAATTAATAATCTTTGTCTTGTAAACGTTAATTCTAATAAAAATATGTTTTCAACAGAAGCTTCTCTCAAATATTTTCTTATTCAAGCTCGTTGTCTTTGCTCTTAACTTACGTTGTGAAAGTAATTAAGTATAAATAAATACACGTGTTACTATAAACAGTGAAGACAATTTACCTTGTTGCCTGGAAAATGTAAGAAACAAAAAGAAATAACAGTGTATTTTCCACATTTTAAAAATAGCCCATATTCGCACATTTACAATGGCAGAACGGTAAGTGTAAATGAAATCAGTCTTCCTGTTAAATTCTACTACAGATTACTTATAAGTGAGATTAGGTATGTTGTTAATGGATGCTTATTGGTTCTGTAAAGATAATAGAGAAGTTATCCCTAAAATGTATCTGATTTTTACTTTCTCTACTACGTATAGTAAGTAGGGGAAGTATTGTATTCCACCCAAAAATTCGATACCGAGATTTCACCGGAAATATATGTTTTGAGACCCTCTGAATCCCAAAAAAGCATTTTTGGAAACATATCCGTGTGTGTCTGTGTGTCTGTGTGTGTGTCTGTGAACAGCATAACTCAGAAACGAACAGTCGGATAAACACCAAACTTGGTATTTACGTTCAGTATCTTCCAAGGATGCGACACAAAGGTTTTCAAGAAAATCCCCCCACCCCAGATTATCCTTTACATGGAAACTTTTTCGAAAATTTTAATTTTCTCAAAAATGGCTGAAACGATTTTGATTAAAATATCATATGTTTAAGATATTTTCATTACAAATAAAATGTATATCTTGAATTTTCTGGGAATGTCTCCAAAAGTATTCTTCATTGTGAACGACTTTTGGTAAACTGGTAAACCATAAGAGATAGACAAACGTTTACTACACAGAAGATGTAGATCTCGTTAAAATACACAATTTATGTCATATACATTTTTTTTGTTGAGTGAACCATTTTCGAGATATTACTTGTTATTCCCTTAAATTTTTCAATACTTATTTTCTCAAATGGGAATTCGTTATTCATTTTTACTTTCTCTACTACGTATAGTAAGTAGGGGAAGTATTGCATTCCACCCAAAAATTCGATACCGAGATTTCGCCGGAAATACATGTTTTGAGACCTCCTGAATCAAAAAAAAGCATTTTTGGAAACATGTCCGTGTGTGTGTCTGTGTGTGTGTGTGTGTGTGTGTGTCTGTGTGTCTGTGAACAGCATAACTCAAAAACGAACAGTCGGATAAACACCAAACTTGGTATTTAGGTTCAGTATCTTCCAGAGATGCGACACGAAGGTTTTCAAGAAAATCCCCCCACCCCAGACTACCCTTTATATGGAAGATTTTTCGAAAATTTTAATTTTCTCAAAAATGGCTCTAACGATTTTGATGAAAATATCATATGTTTAAGATAATGTCATGAGAAATGAAATGTATATCTCGAATTTCCTGGGAATGTCTCCAAAAGTATTCTTCATTGTGAACGACTTTTGCATAACTGGTAAACCATAAGAGATAGACAAAATTTTACTACACAAAAAATGTAGATCTCGTTAAAATACACAAATTATGTCATATACATTTCTTTTGTTAAGTGAACCGTTTTCGAGATATTGCTTGTTATTCCCTTAAATTTTCCAATACTTATACTTTTTCTCAAATTCGTTATTCATTTTTTTATGTCCTGGACTTGCAAAGAGAATGGAATGCGCCGCATAGCAACCAGCGTTAAAATATTTGACCATCGCTTAAAAGCTACCATATTCCCCTTCCATCTACAAGAAAATTAGCAATAAGATTGACATCTCGATATCGCGATTAACATAAAGCATATGGAGAATAGGAGTTTGTAAAAATAGATTGTACAAGAGTAGAGAAAGTCATGTGAGTGTAACACATCAGATTTTTTTTTGTCTTGCATATGCAAAGAGTATTACTCTGTGGGAAAGGGAATGGTGCTGCACTTAGCAACCAGCTATTAAGAGATATGTATGTGCTTAAAGGCTACTGTATTTCCAAATTGCCCTTGTAAATATATATTCCCCTTACATCTACAAGAAAATTAGCAATAAGATAGAGTCTGCAAATGTTTATTTCGATTAACATGAAGTAGATGGAGAATAAGCGTTTGTAAAAATAGTTTGTACAAGAGTAGAGAAAGTCATGTGTGTGTAACACATCAGATTTTTTGACGCATTTCACCTGACCGTTGTTTTTTGATCATTTGTTTTACTTTAAAGAAAATCTTTCAAAATCCATACCGTCGTTACCAATTATGAAATTTTTAGAGAACGCAAAGGTCCTTGTTCCGGAAGTAAAGTAATATTCCAATTTTAAAAGTCGCTTATGTCATTTGCACAGTGGCTAACAAAATTTAACATATAGTTATATAATTTAACATATTAAGGAAATTTGGTATGTTTAAGAGGGTAATAGGTAGAGTTTTGGCAAAAGCTTTAAATATTTCCGTGTTATTTTTTGTTTTAATAGGTCTAATACCCGCTCTTACTATATAGAACACCATAGGTGCTGCAGTGGTGATACATAAAATCAAATGATTATTGGGAAGAGAAATTTGGGAAGCTAACGTTACAGGTATGGATTTAGGATATCTCCCGGCATTTGCCAGTTATGACTGAGGAAACCTTGGAAGAAACCTCTGTCAGAGAGGACGGTCCTGTCGGGATTTGAACTGCAAACCTCCTGTTCAGAGTCCACGCCTTAACGACCTCGGCTACCCGTGTCGGTATTTTGTGTGTTCAAGGCAATGTTTTGCAATGTTTACGTAAGAACTAGGGGCGGATTAGAGTGACCTGGTCCGTGATTTTAAGTTACTGATGCAGAAAGCCTAATTGCTTGGCACTTGTTCCCTGTGTACAGACGGTGGAAAAATAAACATACCGTAGTAGGCATGATGTTCCGCTGCGCAAACAAAGTAAGAAATATATCAGGCAGTGATATGTGTGTATTATTTGTAAGCACCTATTACTTCTTTCGATGTCAAAAAGAGTACCTCACAATATAGCTTTTGTTTATGTGACAGACGGAAAACGTTCACTTTCGACAATCTCCGCATGCATATTATTGTCCACTGCAATGCATAAACTAAGTAGTATTCACTTTACATACGTAAAATTTAGTGTTTTATAACGGAATTAAAACATTAACAGTCACCATGTACAGATAATATACGCATCCTTTTGATACAAGCTGTACGAGCACCGCAGGAAAACGCCCGTTGTTTACATCTGGACTCACCCTCTCTCCTTGAATATAAATAGACTACAGTACAAGATAAGTTAACCTCATAAAAACGATCATTCTGGTCCGCTCCTTAGTAATCATATTAGATAAAATGTCAAACGCCCTTACCTCCTCTTTGGTCCCGTAGTTATTTAATTACAAAAAGGCTAGACAGTTTAGACATAATAAAGAAACCACAAGATCAACATTAACTAAATAAGAGTCAAGTATGGCTAATATAAAGACCCCGCTCCCAGGACATCAAGTTGAGTTTGAAAATGAACATTAGTATATAAACATACAGAATCGCAGTCTCTTTAGCTGTTAATTATTATGATATTTCGATGAACAATTTCTGATGTTAAGCTGGACAAAATTTTCTCCCATTAATTACTTCGCATACATTGGTGATGAGCTCGATTTAAATGCAACAAAGGTTTCTAATATAAATTAATGTTAAATGATTTTGGCATTGGTATCGCATTAATATCGTATGCTATAACTAGATCGGACAATGCTTTGTTTTTCTGTCTTCTCAGCTGATAAATCCTGGCTATCTATTATGTTGCTTGGAATGAAATATCTTTGGTTTTTCTCTTATGCTTTTTACATGCATTTTCTGTGCAGTTACAATTATGTTCTATCAACGCATTCTCAACAAAAGCATGTTGTTTTACGACTCAAATACAAGTGAGCATGTACACGATATAAATTGCTTGGATGAGGGCGTCACTGTTTTTGTTGACAATGCATAACGTCATCAAGGCTAGAGATCAGAGAGGAGTGAGATGAAGGTGATAGGGGAATGCACAGTTGCACATTGAAAACAGTACCATATTTGCAGGCTTCAGCCTCGCTAGTAAATGTAATTCGGAAATGCGGATCTTTTCTTTACCTGCCTATTTTACCGATGCCCCACCCACTTGTTCCGTAATTGTATAGTTCCTCTTCTCACTGAACGCACTCATATCGTGCGTTCATATTCTAATATTCAGGCCATGTAAATATTATTTTAATCTTTTGATTATTTAGTAGGTGAAATCAGAAGTAATGTTATAGTCTAGATCCGCCGGGAAGAACATTGCTTTTCAATGGCGAAAGAATGATTATAATTGGTATTGTTACATAGCAATAAATTTATTATAGTATTATTTTGTATTTATAAAAAAAATTGTTTAAAAATTATGTCTTGAAACTCTGCATTTATTAACGCATTTTTACAGTAAATAGAGGAAGTATTGTATTTCACCCCAAAAATCCATGCTGAGACAAAACCGGCACCTAAACCCCTAAACAGCATTTTGTGTGTATGTCTGTCTGTCTGTCTGCGTGTACAGATCTCTACTTCCCGAAGTTGCATAAAAAGCCTTAGCATGGCTTCCTTCGGAAGGGCAGTAAAGCAGTTGGTACCGTGTTGTAGATTTATGTCATGTAAAAGAACCTAAAGTCTGATAAAGAGGCCTCTGAGCAAAATTACCGGTGTTTCACGCCCAATATAAAGTGGGACGCTAAGAACCATATTAGTTGAAAATAAATAAAACCCAATTTATTTATTTTTGCGCCAGTGTACATCATAACTGAAAACGGAAAACTCGGGTAAATACCAAATATTTAAGTTCAGTGTCTTCCAAAAATGTGGCACGAAGGTTTGCAAGAAAATTCCCCATACAACTACCCTTTATATGGAAACTTATTACTTTTTATTTTCTAAAAATGGCTAACGATTAAAACCACAAATTGAAGATGTTTACATGACACAAACACATAATTCTTAATTTCCTGGAAATAGCCTGTGAAGCGATCTTCATTCGGAAGGAAACGGAAATGAAATTTATTTATTTATGGACGCTCTCTTAACTACTATGGTTCTTAGCGTCCCATTGTATATTGCAAATATCGCAAATTTTGCTCAGAGGTCTCTTATCAGACTTGAGCTTCTTTTACGTGCCGTAAATCTACGACGCGGGACCACCGACTTTACTTCCCTTCCGAAGGAAGCCATACTAAGGATTTCTACGCCCGAAAAAATCCATCTCCCTCCGCCGGGAACCCGTGACCTCGGGAACTAGAGGCTAGCACGGTACCACTAGTCCACGGAGAACGACTCATTCGGAAGGAATTTTGTATAATATTATGTAAGGAGTAGATAAACCATAAAAAAACGCGCTATGCAAAAAATGTCGATCTCTTTAAAAGACCAAATTTATGTAAAAAATATTTTTCTGTGTCCAGCCATTTCCGAGATTCCGTTGTTATTAGTTTATAAGTGAGGTGCGCCCCCATTATATACCCTGTATCCCATACAGACTGTTCCTACAAAGCTTATTACTTTCTCTACTTCTACTAGAGGAAGCATTGCGTGCCACTCGAAGTTTCGATACCGAGATATCACCGAAAATACTTGTTTTGAGGCGCCTTAATCCAAACAAAGCATTTTAAAACATATCCGCGTGTGTGTGTTGAACGGCATAACTCAACGAAAACTCGCATAAACACCAAATTTGGTATTTGAGTTTAGTATCTTCCAAGGATGCAACAGAAGACTTTCAAGAAAATCCCCTCACCCCATCAGCCCTTTACATGGAACACTTTTCGAAAGTTTTGATTTTCTAAAAAATAAACGATTTTGATTAAAATACCGCATATGAAAGATATTTACTAACAATTAAATGTATATCTTGAATTTTCTTGGGAATAGTCTAGGAAGTACTTTTCATTTCGAAGGAATTTTATATAGTCTTGTATAACTGGTAAACGTTAAGCGATAGACGAAAACGTACCACACAAACAATGTAGATCTCTTTAAAAGACACAATTTACTTAAAATAAGCTTTTTGTGGCATAAGCCGTTTCTGAGATACCCGTTATTAAAGGTTTCAAATGTTTAAAACATTCTTTTAAAGTCCCTTTGATTTTCAGTTGTTTCTCGCCATTGCATAGAAACAGTGTGGAATTTTAAAGCCAGCATATAACGGCCAGTTCTTAAACATTTGGCTATGTTATGTTTGTATCTATAACAAAATGTGTAATGTAACTATTTTTGCAAAGGTTTATTTGGATTAAAAGTACTATATAGAAAAGTAAGCTTTAGTAAGAATAGTTTCCATACCCACCAATAAGGACAGAGGGCACAGAAAGTCATATAAATGTATCATATCATATTACTTTCTTTACTACGTATAGTAAGTAGGGGAAGTATTGTATTCTAACCAAAAATTCGATAGCGAGATTTCACCGGAAATATATATTTTGGGACCCCCTGAATCCCAAAACGGCATTTTTGGAAACATGGAAACATGTCCGTGTGTGTGTCTGTGTTTCTGTCTGTCTGTCTGTCTGTCTGTGTGTCTGTGAACAGCATAACTCAAAAACGAACAGTCGGATAAACACCAAACTTGGTATTTAGGTTCAGTATCTTCCAGAGATGCGACACGAAGGTTTTCAAGAAAATTCCCCCGCCCCAGATTACCCTTTACATGGAACATTTTTCCAAAATTTCAATTTTCTCAAAAATGGCTCAAACGATTTTGATTAAAATATATGTTTAAGATACTTTCATGACAAATAAAATGTATATCTTGAATTTTCTGGGAATGTCTCCAAAAGTAATCTTCATTGTGAACGACTTTTGCATAACTGGTAAACCATAAGAGAGAGATAAAATTTTACTACACAAAAATGCTAATCGCGTTAAAATACAGAATTTATGTCATATACATTTTTTTTGTTGAGTGAACCAACTTGCTTGTTATTCTCTTAAAATGTTCAATACTTATTTTCTCAAATGGGAATTCGTTATTAATTTTTTTTGTCTTGGATATGCAAAGAGTATTAATCTGTGGCAAAGAGAATGGCGCTGCACCTAGCAACCAGCTATTAAGATATATGTATATGCTTAAAGGCTACTGTATTTCTATATTGCCCTTGCAATTACAAAACAAGGGGAACATAGTAGGCCTTAAGCGATTGTCAAATGTTTTTAGAACTGGTCGCTATGTGTAAAATGTAATTCTCTTTGCATGTCAAAAGATCGTTTCTGCAAATGTTTATCTCGATTAACATGAAATAGATGGAGAATAAGAGTTTGTAAAAATAATTTGTACAAGAGTAGAGAAAGAGTTTATCTAATTCATGTTAATCAAAATTAAATTAAACTGAGTTTTATTTATGGACGCTCATTAACTACTATGGTCCTTAGCATCCCATTCTATTTTGGGCGCGAAACACCGGTAATTTTGCTCAGAGGCCTCTTTATCAGGCTTGAGGTTCTTATGCGTGCCATAAATCTACGACACGGGACCACCAGCTTTACTTTCCTTCCGAAGGAAGCGTGCTAAGGATTTTTACGCCCGAAAAAATCCATCGCCCTCTGCCGGGTTTGAACCCGCGACCTTAGGAACTAGATGGAACCGAATCGATTGTCAGATGTTTAAAAGGTAGTCGCAGTCGATATATGTTGGCGTTGAAATCCTACACTCTTTCGATGACATCACGAGAAACAACTAAATAGTGACAGCGCTTTAAGAATATGTCGGACAGGTGGTGCTGGTGCTTGCTCGTCCTCTCTGGGCCGGTCTAGTAGTGATATTTCCGCACATTTTTGTGGCCCATCTACCTGAGCCCTGAGCTTGTGATTCCTTCACTTCATCCCTTCCTCCTGGGGGTGGTAGCCGCGATAGATCTATGCAGGTCGCAGTGTGCGAAGTGTCCCCTTCCGCTGTATACCCTATATCATTTTGTTTGCTGCGATGGAAATTATGGAGGCTTTGCATCTATTAATGCAAGTACGGTGTCTTCAGATTTATTCGGCCTTTGCCGCCAATCGATTGTCTGCGCTTGTCAATACTTTGAAGTGAGTTTCTCACCAGTAGAAGACTAGTGAAAGATGAGTGGAAGGTGTGGATGTCAACAGTTTCGAGGTCTACTAAGTGAAATGTGGTTTGTATCGTACCTTTCCAGTATTTACATTTGGAGCTTCTTTCGCTTGCGTCTCGTAAACTCGTAATCTCAGTGCGTATGTTGATAGTTAACTCAAATAACTGGACGATTTTTGTAGGGTAGAGTACCTTGGCTTTAATGGCACAACTTTTCCATTACACAAACATCTTGTTCATACTCTTTACAGCAGTAAACGAAATGTTATTATGTTGTGTATCGGGACTTCATGCACTTTTGGGCAAGAACGGAGAAAATCATTCACACAGCGGCCAGATATCGTAACGAAAGATTCCACCTCGTATCCTTTTAGTTCACAAGTAGCACTGAACATGCATCATTTCGCGTGAAGAACGCACAAAATGTCCCAGTGAAAAACAGTCCTGCACCTTCCCAATACATCAAGCTGTTTACGAATTCGGAAACGCATGCAGTCTGAGGTTCAATTCCGCACCTCCCCTTTGAGACAAGGGGCTCGCTGAACTATCGCTGAACTAATTATGACGTCATTAATTCAAATCGACTGACGATAAAGGCCGAATAAATCTGAAGACTCCCTATACCGTGAGTCTTCTCATCCTGCGGATTGGTAACTAGGCAACCCTGAATTTTATAGACAATGCGAAATGCAGATGCTGACACCGCATTCACCAGCCCGCTGATTAGGGCTACGGTGGTGCTCGTTGCTAACGTGCTCCAGTAGCACAATGGTTAACATGCTGGAAATCATGGTGAAGGTCGGAAGTTCAAATCACACCTGCGAATAAATGAGTTTTTTAATTCAATTCTGTTCATGTTCCGAGAACGTTTTAGCAAATCATGATTTCTTTCCGAATGCTTCTAGAAAGTGGATTTACATGTTCTAACAAGTAACAATTTGTGTTTTAATGAAATCCATGCCAAACTATTAGTTCTCGTCAAATTACTAAACATAAAAAGTATCTTCACGTGGCAGTATTTGCACTGGTGACTTCGCCTCTTAAGGCCAACGCGCACACTGTTGCGCTACGAGTGCAAGTCATTGCACGCACAGCGGTGCAAAGTAGTCATTTCGGCCAAATTTGATACAACGCGATGCAGTGGACAGTGTTTACTGCATAACTTCTCAATCCGCAGGCTGAAAAGAGAAGTAGGTTTGTTGCTTTACGTATGGAAAGCCGATTTTAAGAGTTGTATTGTAGTTCAAATGTTGGGGAGCCGAACAATTGGAAGTAGTTGCAACTGCACGTATGGTACCCGGTAGCCTTTGCCCCAATTTTTAAAAATATAAACTTTGTAATTCGACTGTTTAATTGTTAATGTTTGCCTCAGTTGCATCAGTATTATTGTTAGAGACATGGATGTCTAAGCAGGATTTTGGTGCGACAAGAATGTAGGCTTACACAGATTATCATTTTACTTCACTCCTTTTATTAATGCTTGACACGATTTAAATAACACTTCACTGATATATATATATATACATACATATATACATAGAGAAAGAGAGCTGTGAGATTTTTTTATTTTTAATTACTTGCACATTTTAACACGTAAAACTATTTTCGTCTCACACGAATACGTATTAAATTTCTCGAGGACGCATCTCGCATCGGTTACAAACACTGTCTGCAGGCAACTGACTTCTGAATTTGTAAATGTTTCTCCTTTTCAGTTTCTGATTGACTAATTCTACTTCAATAGAATACCTTCATTTAACAAAAGCTTTTTCTGGTTGTTGATTGGCTATTTTATAAACTGTCACTAAAATTACATTATTGCTTCCAAGAGTCACAAGTAACATTATTAAACTCTCAAACTCATTATTGGCTTAAGGTTACCTCATTGACTTTTGACCTATTATTCTCACAGCTCCTACATTATCATATACAATAATATAAACATATACAATGGCTGTAATATACGCTTTTTATATATTGTTACATACACACATTGCTTTAAGGCGGGTTGTTATTGAATTTACGTATTATACAATTAGACTGAAATCATTTTAGTGTTAAAAATACTGCCTCAGAAGACTCACCCGGTATATTTATTAATAAAATTATTGTTAAACTTATTTTGTTTACTTATTTTTGCCAGTCTTTTGTATATTACAGAAAGTTATAATTGTGCTAGCTATTATGTTGCGAGTACTGGTGCGTTGAACGCCAAACAACAACAAAAGCTAAAGAACAGACTAGAGCTCACCATTGCATACGTTCGAATACATACTGCTATTTCCACTCATATTTCAGCTGGATACCTTATAATTTAATATTGAGGGCTGCCTAAAATAGTTATGACAACATGTGTTAAACGTGATTTTATTATGCTCTTAGAATTTCTTTCAGTTTTGTTCTGCAAACATTACTACTCACAACATAGTATTCCAATGTTAGCACTTTTATCCTAAGTAACCATTTTGTTATCGGGTCCATCTTGAAATACGCTATTCAATTATTTGTTGTTTCTCACTTCTTTAGCACGTCATAAATCAGGTTGTATGGAGAGAGAAGTTTATAATCCGTTTTCCATTTTGGGCAAACCACTGCAGTCGATATAGTGGGAGGTGACCATTTCCCTCACCATGGGAACAGGGTTCATAAGAGAGCTTTCAACTTCAAAATTAATTAACTCGCTGCATTCACTTATGGTGTGCAACTAGAGGTTTGCTAATCAATGCTATACGAGTGCATATCTCTCAAGAGTTTCCGTGGCCACCGCCAGATGCCAGTGGCAGCTGCTATACACATTTTGATCAATAGATGTCGCCACGAGCTGCCTGATGAATGAACTTAATGAAGCACCGGAAGTATCTCTGCAAATCATGCCTCATGGAGAAATCTATCTGCGAGGCGAAGCGTTTTGTAGTACCTACATATTTTTATTGCTTTCTCTACCGCTTACTTACGATAGGTAGAGGAAGTATTGCATTCCAACCAAGAATTCGCATAGACGTATAATAGACATTTTACAGCATCCTGGAATCAGTTTGTGCTTACGGAGGGCAAGATTGCCACAAGCAGTTTCCGATTTTTAGTGAATTTTAACGACACATTTAGCCCAAAAGAACAAATGCGAAATATTTGTATTGAAAGTACAGTAGTCGTAATTCTTCTTTTGGCAGAACAATATTAACTAGTAGCCTAATTATTTCTGGTAACCTAGGCGGGGCAATTGACACCCCTGCCTGGAATCCAAGAAACGTCTTAAGGATTGGCTTTCAAATCATTATTTATCTGTCCAGCAAATGAATGTTTCAACTTCATATTTAAGCCAATATTTTTTTGTAAACAGCCAGACGAAGATTTCCAAAAAAGCTTTCCCTCCCAAACCAGTGTTGCCAAGCCATTGAGCGGTTTTATGTTACCAATCTAAAAAAAGTATACTATTTTATCAAACATAATGTATCGCTGTATTTTCCCAATGATTGCAACTTTAAAGGCATATAAAAGTTATAAGATTTGAATATGTGGAGAGTGTTCCACCTTATTTATAAGCCTTTTAAAAATCTTATTCAAAATAATTATTTTACACAAAATTAAATTACTCAAAGGGTTCTAATGAATCAAAAACTATTTATGATAAAGGACTCAGAATTTGTAAAATAGTTATATGTATAGTTTGGAGCGTATGCCGAAATTTTCAGAAATGTTACGTTATGATTTTTAAATGCAGACATTTCATTAAATGGGCTTCATTGTTCGCCTGTATTTTATAGTACAGGCCGCTCACTGTTACTAGTCGGCCACGATATGAGTGCACTTAGAGGAGGGTGCCACTGATATTGTTAATACGAACGCCTTCAAAGCTAAAGATCAGAGGGAAGTGAGGGGCAAGGCGATAAGGGCAAGTACAGTTGCACAATGAAAACAGTACTACATTTGCAGGCTCCAGCCTCGCTAGTAACTTTAACTCGAAAATGCGGATGAGTGCTTTACCTGACTATCCTACCGATGCATCGCCCATTTGTTCCGTAACTGTTTAGTTTTCCTCTTCTCACCGCACGCATTCATATCGTGACCGACTAGTACGTATCCTGGAATTTTATTCTTACTGCTATATGCAAGATGTTCAATCCTGTGGACAAAACGCTTACGGCAGGACTTATTTCTTTCGAATGAGCTGCAACCAGGAAATATCGTTTAGAAAAGACAAGACAAGGTCAATGCTACTCATATTTCCTTTTTTCTTTTTGTAAAGGAAGAGAGGGACAGAAAACGAATGAGAGAGAATAATAGAGAGTTTATCCTTTGCAGGGAAAACTTCGGTTATAAGCTAATGGTCAATAATCAGCTTCGGTCATCTCAATTTTTGGCCGTTACATAATTATGGTACGCGTAGCATGCTATGGTTGGCAACACTGCCTCAAACAAGCCATTGCTTGGAATAATTTAATTACTTAATTTGCTCAAAAATAATGATGTTGTTTAAAATGTAATATATTTTGATATTAAAAGTAATTATACCAGCTTTTACTTCCTCAAACATTTTTCACCAGCAAGTAAAGGAAGATTCTACTAAAAAATTCGGCATCCAGGTTTTGGTCCATATTTGTTACACACAAAAAAGAAAAGTGAAATGTGTACCAAACTAATTCCAAGCTTTTTTTCGCATGTAACACTGAGATTTTCTCAAAATGTTTCCACACCATATTAACACACCAAAAAACTTTTGTTATTTTTAATTTTTACAAAAACTGCTCCAACAATTTTGTAAAATCTATCCTATGTTTCAAATACTTACAGAGAGGATTAAATTTATATCTTAAATTATGTACATAACATTCCGTTTATTTGGATTGGAGTTTACTTTAATGTGCATAAAAAGTGACCCATTCGCCTAGATCGCCATAGAGATTTTACCTCCGTAAGGTTTCCACCTTTTGTTAACACTTCCGATTCCACCCAGCCGTTATCAATTCTTCACATGACTGATCTGAAAAAACAATACAGGGACGTACAAACTAACCAATAAACAATATTTATACTATACAGTCTTCAGATTTATTCGGCAGTTATCACCAGTCGGCTGTCTGCGCATGACGTCAATACTTTGAAGCGAGTTTATCACCAGTGCCTTTGGCAGAGGACTAGCGAAGCTGAACGGAAGGAGTGGAGTCACCTTAGTGAAATGGAACTTGTATCGTACCTTTCCGGTATTTACATTTGGAACTTCTTTCGCTTGCATCTCGTAAACTCTCAATCTCAGCATGTATGTGTTGATAGGTAACTCAAATAATCGGATGGTTTTTTGTAGTGTAGAGTGTCACGGCTTAGCACTCAACCATGCAAATTCTGTGATCGGTGGTCACTTCCATATTGTAGCGGGAAATCGTCGTTGGGTTATTTGTAGCGGGAAATCGTCGTTCCAGGGTTGTTGTGGTCTTCTGCAGTGTTCTTCCTCGGCTATTGGTGCTCGTCGGTTGTGGCATATTCCATTTCTAACTATATCTAATTATTAATTCTCAGGTTATAGTGGATGAGGCAAGTTTCAGAAATACACTGCAAATTTCCCTTAATAAACGAAGTTTATTCACAATTGAAATAATTATCGGCGGCTAGCTTTTTCCATTATTATAATCCCACCACTTTAAATAAGTCAGGAGCCTACCTATCTGCACACGCATTCCCACCCTTGTATGCACCCACGTGAATTTGTAGCACCTCGTGTCGACGTGAATTCTTGAAGATCAGTGATAGAGAGAGAGAGAGAGAGAGAGAGAGAGAGAGAGTGGGCTCTGAGGCCTTGCCTGCCCTTATATACAGGAGCCTGGTGACGCTCACCTCTGCGTTTAAAAATGTAACGACGTTTCCTATTGCCCCTCAGACCGCGTTACCTTAACATGTATGAGAATGTGTGGCTTCAGATCCGTGCGCTTAAGCGCCATCTTGTAGCGTTGTGGAGCCAGTTCCATATCTCCGTCTCTTTCTTTTCTCTATTTGTCTCTTTCTATTTCTCCGTATCGTTACCGGTTCCCTGCCTGTTGGCTTGGTGAAAGGTACGCTCTTTATGCTTTCTTGTAATTCTTGCTAGCTCGCCCGTTTCTTACAATCAGCTCTGTACAAATGTTAGATGTTGAATATTTTAACATGTTAGTGAATTAAAGTATTACTGTACAATTCTTATATGCATGGTTCCCCTTTCCTATGTGCAATTCCTATATATGTGTAATATATCTCCTTTCAAAATCATGTACAAAGAACGCACAAAATGTCTCAGCGAAAAACAATACTGCACCACCGCAATACATCAACTTATTTACGAAGTCGGAAACGCATGGGGTCCGAGGTTCAATTCCGCACCACCCCTTCGAGACAAGGGGATCACTGAACTAATAATGACGTCATTGATTTAAACCAACTGGCGGTAAAGCCAGCATACATCTGAGAACCCGTTATGTGGAATGAAGGGATGGTTCAAATACCACCGCTATGAAAGAGTTTCGCTACGATTGGCACACAAGGAAAGGCTAAACCAAATACAAAAACTCAGCCTTCTAGAGGAAGGGGTGCAGAACTATTTGCATGTGTCGTTAAGCTGAACAATAGCTACGGCATTTACATATATGAGAACTTTCATCGGCGAATTGGAGACGAAGGTTAAGTTATTGCCACTAAAACGGTACTGTGGCATGCAAATGTAAGGTTTAAGCTATAATGTTAAGCTTCACAGTTCGGCCATACTTTGGGGAGGTTAAGTACTCCAGCAATCCAGTGGTTAGAATTATACCAATAAAACACAGGTGGTCACGCTGGCAAGGGGTGAGGCTAGATTCTCATAAACACAATGTAAACAGCCCCGTTCCATTATGGGCCACTTTTTACACATGCAGTATGCATTTTTAAACAGTAGGGAATGGACAAAGATTATTGTAAACCTAAAAATACACGATTTATATCCAAGAACATTTTGGAAAGTTGAGAAAATATTGAAGCACAAGCTAGCTGGCTACTATTCCACTTCAGTTGTGAGTTTTATGCTGTTTATCAAGCATTAGAATACATTATGTTATCTCATCTCAGCCTTTATGGAATATTCACCGATTCTGTAAGTATATTACCAGCAACTATACATACAGCTTATAAAACACACACAAAAGCTAATCAACAAACACTGCTATTGACTCTGGTAAAGTAACTATTATTTGTTTGGATCTCCACTTATTATAAACAACGAAGAAACCACGATATCACCCTAAGAAATTAATATCCAGACACCGTACACCGATGTAGTTAATCATCTCTTCAAGTTACCAGTTGAGAAATGGAAATACCATTCATATTAGACACTGTATGTAATGCTTCTATAGCTCCCCAACCCAAAAATCTTACCAGAAAAAGAACAAGTCATTATACCACTTCATCATAGAATGCAACCAATATAACAACCAAAGAGACAGCATGAAATTTCAGAAGACATGCCACAACTCCATTTCCCCCAAACTGTTTTTCTAAAAATACTTCGGCAAGGGAATTCAAGTTAAAACCTAACTCTGTAATTTAACTTGATAATTATATATTGCGAAGAAGATTGTTTGTTAGCTCCACGTATGGACGCCAATTTAAAGTAGGAGTTGTATTATGTTTCAACTGTTGGGGAGCCGAACTTGTAGTAGTTGCAACCGCACGTATAGTAAACAGTTTCCGGTAGCCTTCACCCCAAAAATGTACTTTCAGGTGGCCTTTGCCCCAAGTTTTAAAAAAAGTATTAGCTTTGTAAATTAACTGTTTCTTTAAATGTTATATTTATGTTTGCCTCGGCTGCGTCAGTATTTGTTAGAGACACGTTTCTCTTAGCAGGGTTGTGGTGCGACTAAGAATGTAGGCTTACACAGATTATAATTTTACTTCACTCCTTTTATTAATACTTGATACGATTAAAAATAACACTTCACCGATATAGAAAGCTGTGAGATTATTTTTATTAATTAATTACGCTTGTTAACACGTAAACTTATTTTTCGTCTGAACGAATACATATTATGTCTCTTGAGGACGCACAAGCAACACATCCACTTATGAGCACTGTCTGCAGGCAACTGAATTGATTTAAACCGTCTAAACTTGTAAATTTCTGTATTTCAAGTCTCTGATTGGCTAATCCTACTCCAATAGAATACCTTCATTTAACTAAAGCTTTTTATGGTTGTTGATTTACATTATTACTGCTCTAATAATAACTAGTAGTATTATTAAACTTTCTTACTCATTATTGCCTCAAGGTTACCTCATTGTTACCTCATTGTTAGCAACTTTAAACCTATTTCTCACAGCTCCTATATTATTAAATTACGTAATGCTTCACATAACATTATTGAACATGTTTACAATAATATAAGCATTTACAATGACTGTAATATACACTTTTTAGATATTGTTACATACACATTGCTTTAAGGCGGACTGTTATTATATTTTATATTATATAATTTGACTGAAATTATTTAAGTGTTAAAGCTACTGTCTCAATTCCTCATTTTCGGCCCACTTTTCAGCACTTCGCGAATTTATTTCTCCACTAGTTTAAGCCACATGTTGATGAAAGAGTGTGGATGTATGCACCAAAAAAAGCTCTACCCATTGCATGAAAGATAATTTTCAAAACACCCGTACAAAAGAGTTGCAATTTTGGCATATTTTTCAAAAAATTATAAAACTGGTAAAATGAACGATCTGAAAAACCGCCAAAACACGTATACAGTATTACCATTTGTCTTTATGTCCAAAAAGTTGGATTTTCCCTCCATTAATTTGGCTGCTAGAATTTTTTAAAGTGTAGACGAGCACTTTCTTGAGGGGGTGTATATAACTAAGCCAATCTTGTTTAATCTTGTTTGAAGGTAAATCAGGAATATCGTATGCCAGTATCAGTAAGAGAACAACTTTTTTATGGCTTATGTGATGCTTGCATGAATTTGTTATGGAACAGAAAATGTCTTGTCAGTCTCGCACATCAAATTCTTCCTCTATTTCCTAAGAGATCGTTACTACAAATTATGATATAAACTTCTGAGCGTTATGTGTCGTTAAAATCCTATTACCTGATTTGAAAGAATTTCAAGCTAAAGATCAATTATGAATATTTAAAGTACATAGAAGAATCACCTGGATTCTAGGGTAGTTTCTCTTCTACCAAGAATTTCCCTTCCCACATTTACTATTATTTAGCTTCCCCTTTTATGTTTCAGGTAGGCTTAGGGGCTATGAAGTGTCGGTCGGTGTCGGATAGATGGCGCAGATGCTCCCCGGTTCCGCCAGAGGGAAGCCTTTTCCGAGCAGCCAGCCATCAATCTTGGACCTCTGTGCGCCTCTATTAGTCGGCCTGTCTTCAGCCTATAGCCTCCTGCGGTTCTTTCACCTCAAAAGATCCGCGTTGAGTCGAGGTGCGAGGTATCCCTTCCGTTTCCTCACCATTCACTCATAACCTAATAATAATGCTTTGTTGTTATCCTTCCATTAGCGGAAGACAGTGGCGAACGTTGAAGCATATGACGGTGCCATCCTCCCAAAAAAGTGAAAACAAATCCCTCAAATACATATCCTGTCAGTATTTCATATATTTCATAATAATTATAATGCATCAAACAAAATGTATAGAGGAGCAGAAATAAACGTTTATTAAAACTGAGGCAGTATTTTTAAAACTTAAATGATTTCAGTCAAATTATATAATATGTAAATTCAATAACAGCCCGGCTTGAAGCAATATGTGTATGTAATAATTTGTAAAATGTATGTAACAGTCATTGCATATGCTTATATTATTGTATAAATGTTCAATAATGTTATGTGAATGTATTATGTAATTTAATAATGTAGGAGCTGTGAAAATAATAGGTTTTAACTTTCTAACAATGAGGTAACAATGAGGTAAACTTGAGTCAATAATAGTAAGAAAATTTAACAGTTCTACTTGTGATTCTTGGAGTAACAATAATGTAATTTTAGTGACAGTTGATAAAAATATCCTATCAACAATCAGAAAAAGCTTTAGTTAAATGCAGGTATTCTATTGGAGTAAAAATAGCCAATCAGGGACTTGAAATACAGAAATTTACAAGTTTAGGCGCTTGAAATCAGTTCAGTTGCCTGCAGACAGAGTTACTAACCAGACGCGAGATGTTTCCTCGAGAAATTAATTACGTATTCGTGTGAGACGAAAATAGTGTTAAAAAGTGCAAGTATCAAATAAAAGAAGCTCACAGCTCTCGATATCAGTGAAGTGCTATTTAATTTGTGTCAAGGATTAATAAAAAGGAGTGAATTAAAATTTAAAATCTGTGTATGCTTACATTTTTGTCGCATCACGCCCTGCCAAGACTTCCATGCCTCTAACAATAATACAGACGCAGCCGAGGCAAACATAAATATTTAATACTTAAAGAAACAATCAAATTACAAAGTTAAATTTTTTAAACTTGGGGCAAAGGCCACCTGAAAGTACATTTGGGGCGAAGGCTACCGGAAACTGTTTACTATACGTGCGGTTGCATCTACTTCAAGTATAGCTCCCCAACAGTTGAAATAAAATACAACTCTTTCAATACACCTACTTCAAATTGACACCCAAAGCGTGGTGGAAACAACGTAAAGATACTATCTCAAATTGGCGTCCATACGTGGAGTTAAAGTAAACCCCTACTTCAGAACAGCGCTCTTCTTATACACAGGTGTAAAGAACACAATAAGAGTTTGATTTAATAATTCCCAGAGAACGTGATAGGAAGCGCTTGTGTACGACTTCACACAAAAAATAGAAAAGAGGTCAGTTTAATCATCTTGTACCAATATATGTATGAGAAATAAAACGTAACAGCATATGCGAAAAGCTATTAATCATTACCAATCACCCTGCTGCTGTGAAATACACAAACATTGAAATAATGCCTCCTAGTTTCAAAATCTAACGAAGTAATTATATTCCAAATCATATATATTTAATTTATAAGTACATGTTACCCATTCCGGACTCAAGAACATAGTGGACATGGTGCATGAGAGACCCATCGAAATTAGCTGGTGACATTATGATCACAGGGCCCCCAGAAGACGGAAGAGCTACCCAAGGACGCCATGGGACCACTGATGTAAGGGCTACCATTTCATCTCACATCCCTCAAGTTAACCTGTATTGGACCAGCCCATTAGCCAACTTGATTACCTCTAAGTTAAGCAGCATTGGGCTTGGTCACTAGCTGGATGAGTGACCGTTCAGCAGTGACCCGACCTTCTATTAACTTGGTTATTCCCAAATATTATACCCATATCCTATGTTGCTTCGTTACCAGCCGTCCTGCTTCACTTGACAACCAAGCAAGCGTTTGTACAAGTTAAGCAGCATCGGGCTTGATCATCTAGTTCTAGTTCTAGTTTGAAAAGGGGTGGGTTTTATGCCCAAGCACTGCGACCTTAAAGATCTATTGCGCATCGCCCGTTTCATCAGTTAAGCAGTCTGCTGCTCGATATGAACTTAACCAGACTGCTAACTGAGGCTTTCGATAGTTCATCTATCTTTGGAAAGTGATTGCCAGAAATACTAGCTCTTTGATTCGCAAGAGCAGGGCAATCGCATAGCAGATGAGTAACAGTCTCATATGCTTCTAGGCATCTACTACAGATAGGGTTGTTAAACAATTCAATTCTGTATACTGTCCTGTAATGAATCCTGTTGCCCATGCAAGTCTTCTTCTACTAAGACCGCGCAAGTACTTTGCCCGGCTGTTATCCAGGTCTGTAATGAACAACTTGGAATGTCTGTAACCCTCAATGGAGTTCCAGTAGTTCTTGTGTTCTGCTTGAGCCCAGCACTTAATAGCCTGTTTCACTGGTCTGTAGGACACCCCCAGTACAGGCTCCGGACCAAAAAATGGGATTTCGCTGCCAATCTTGGCTGCTTCATCTGCTTTCTCATTGCCTGGTATACCTGTGTGTCCTGGCACCTACATAAGTTGAACCTTATTGTGTTCAGCCAGTGTCATTAAGGATTACCGGCATTCTGAGACGCTTTGATTTTTGATGGTGATTCAAGTGCTTTAAGAGCAGCTTGACTGTCTGAGAGGATAAGAACACTTCTATTCTTATATCTCCTTTCGATGCTTTCCATGACACTGGCTAGGATTGCATAAACCTCAGCCTGGAAAACTGTAGCTAAGATACCCAGATGGACTTGATCATCACTCCTTGTCCGCTCGAGTGATTTGCCAAGACCCAGCCAATGACAGCATAAGAAGCGAAGCCCCGCCCATATACATACGACACAAAAGGTTGTGGAAATTTCAAAACCTCTTTTATCGTACAGGTAAAGCTGCATTAGCGGCTAGCTTCTGTGGCGATTTTACATTCCGTCTAGGCAAACCTGGGCGACCTGCTCTCGATTGCTGGATTGCTTTTGGTGCATTATTTCTGCATTCAATTTAATTAAGTATTAATTTGCGTTTCTAAATGTATTTTCATTAGCAAGATGGCAACACTGCATTAAAGAAAGGTTGAGCGCGGAATATGTATTCTACCATTGTCGCTAGGTTCTGTGCTTTACTGCGCTCTAACGGGTGGAACGTAAGATCTGAGTTGCAGCAATCTTGGCTCCGCCTCTCCCATAAGAACCGCGTAGAAACGTACACCCTAACCTTATGCACAGTGCTTACGAGCGTAGAGGTGTTAACCTGGAATTGGCTCCAAACTTAAAAAACTACCGGCAGAGCGCACGACGCTTAATGCGCCTGTTCAAATGAGAGAATATTTACTCGAAAACAATGTTTAATGCGGAATTTCTCTACACTTTTCTTTCTTTCCTTTTGCCACAGCACAGCCGCACTACCCAGAAGCGCCCCTGACGGGAGATATTTATCAGTCACATGCTACCACTTTCAACGTCACGTATCGCCAGCGCAGCCAACTACACATTGTCACAGATCGAAAAAATAAGTTTTGTTCACATTCTTTAAAAACATTTTGCTGAAGCAATTTGACTTATCACGAATGAAAAGAGGGAACTGTGTGTGATATATTATGCCCGTTTATCAATATATGCGTGTAATGAACATTTAAACTAGTGATGGGGCGATACTAGTATTTCTCGAAATACTCGATACCGATACTGATTTTTGAGCACCGATGCTCGATGTTCGATAATCGATACTCACTTTATAAAAAACTGTAAAGGGATAGCTTGTTCACCGAGTTATGTTGTTATTAGCAGTTTTCTATGTATAAGTGCATGTAACCCATTTTGTATGGTATGCTAATTCTGAAATTGTTCCTGTTTGACATTCTCTAATTGGGAGAAACTTTTTTATCATAATGCCATAGGTTATATATCCCCTATTGTTACTCAAGGCTAATAACAATTAATAATAAGAGTAATATAATATTTCTTTCCTTTCCTTCTTATGCAACTATATTTTGTGCTAAAAACTTTCTTTTAAAGCAGTTTTTATCCATATTATGGAAATTAATAGTACGGTATACATGCAAGCTGCGCTCGTGACTGGAGTTTGACTTGCATAAACTCAAACTAACATATGGAAGAAAATTACAAATACACTATATAATCAAAAGTATCAGGACACCCCACAAACATACGTTTTCATCTTAAGTGCATTGTGCTGCCACATACTGCCTGGTACTCATTATCCTCGACCTCAGTAGTCATTAGACATCGCGAAAAGGCAGAACGGGACGCTCCGTGGAACTCACGGACTTCGAACGTGGTCAGTTGATTGGTGTCACTTGTGTCAGAAGTCTGTACGCGAGATTTCCACACTCCTAAACATCCCTAGGTCCACTGTTTCTGATGTGATAGTGAAGTAGAAACGTGAAGGGACATATACAGCACAAAAGCGTACAGGCTGACCTCGTCTGTTGACTGACAGAGACCGCCGAAATTGAGTATTAGGCAGGCATATAATCAGACCATCACACAGGAATTCCAAAATGCATCAGGATCCACTCCAAGTACTATGACAGTTAAGCGTGAGGTGAGAAACCTTGGATTCCATGGTCGAGCGGCTGCTCATAAGTCACACATCACGCAGGAAAATGCCCAACGACGCCTCGCTTGGTGTAAGGAGCGTCAACATTACACGATTGAACAGTGGCAAAACGTTGTGTGGAGTGACGAATCACGGTACACAAGTGGCGATCCGATGGCAGGGTGTGGGTATGGCGAATGCCCGGTGAACGTCATCTGTCAGCGTGTGTAGTGCCAACAGTGAAATTCGGAGGTGGTGGTGATATGGTGTGGTCGTGTTTTTCCTGGAGGGGCTTGCACCCCTTGTTGTTTTGCGTGGCACGATCACAGCGTAGACCTACATTGATATTTTAAGCACCTTCTTGCTTCCCACTGTTGAAGAGCAATTCGGGGATGGCGATTGCATCTTTCAACACGATTGAGCACCTATTCATACTACACGGGCTGTGGCGGAGTGGTTACACGACAATAAAATCCCTGTAATGGACTTGCCTGCACAGAGTCCTGACTTGAATCCTACAGAACACCTTTGGGATGTTTTGGAACGCCGACTTCGTACCAGGCCTCACCGACCTACATCGATAACCTCTCCTCAGTTCCGCACTCCGTGAAGAATGGACTGCCATTCCCCAAGAAACCTTCCAGCAACTGATTGAAAGTATGCCTGCGAGAGTGAATGCTGTCATCAAGGCTAAGGGTGTGCCAACACCATATTGACTTCCAGAATTACCGATGGAGGGCGCACGAACTTGTATGTCATTTTCAGCCAGGTGTCCGGATACTTTTGATCACGTAGTGTATTTCCATGTGCTGTATTATCTCACGTTTTAAGTTCTGATTTGTTTCTGCTGGATTCATAGATTATCGTCACCGGAGTAGGTAAAAGTAATGTCTGAGAGGGAGTCACCAAGCCAGGCTATTGCAAAAACGTGATTTAGTGCATCAGCTAAATCTGTTTTATCCACAACTCAGTTAACGCTGCATGTTACATGGGTACACCTACCCCATCCCGCATTGTTTTGCATGTTTTCATTTAGACACCAGAGTCTATGCAATGTTGCATTGATTCTCCCACAGCAAACGCAGTCAAGATATATCAAGAACTATAGTCCATCATGAGGCAGTGTTTTTAACACTTAAATGATTTCAGTCAAATTATATAATATATAAATTCAATAACAGCCCGCCTTGAAGCAATATGTGTATGTAATAATTTGTAAAATGTATGTAACAGTCATTGCATATGCTTATATTATTGTTCAATAATGTTAAATGAATGTATTACGTAATGTAATAATGTAGAAGCTGTGAAAAATAGGTCAAAAGTTGCTAACAATGAGGTAACCTTGAGGCAATAATGTTATTTTAGTGACAGTTCATAAAAACAGGCAATCAACAACAAAAAAAGCTTTAGTTAAATGAAGATATACTATTGGTTTAGGAATAACCAATCAGAGACTTGAAATACAGAAATTTACAAGTTTAAGCGGTTAAGATCAATTCAGTTGCCTGCAAACAGTGTTCCTAACCGGACGCGAGACACATCCTCGAGAGATTTAATACGTATTCGTGTGAGACGAAAAATAGTTTACGTGTTAAAAAGTGCAAGTAATTCATAAAGGAATCTCACAGCTCTTTATCAGTGAAGTGTTATTTAAATCGTGTCAAGCATTAATAAAAGGAGTGAAGTAAAATTATAATCTGTGTAAGCCTACATTCTTGGTCGTTCCACAATCCTGCCAAGACATCCATGTCTCTAGCAATAATACTGACGCACCCGAGGCAAACATAATAATATTTAAAGAAGCAGTAAAAATACATTTGGGGCGAAGGCTACCGGAAACTGTTTACTATGCGTGCGGTTGCAACTACTAAAAGTTCGGTTCCCCAACAGTTGAAATATAATAAACTCCTACAACAATATAACATTTTCAAGCAACACTTAGGGAACACGTGCGAGGCAATAACGCTAGCTCTCGACTCCTTTCATTTTTTAACTAGGATAAAGTTAACGGCAACGGTTTTCACAATGCAGAACTTAAAAATTTAAAAGTATCGAATGTTAATTTTAAAGTATTAGACATACTTCTATACTACGCTGTATTCAGAGTATAGAGATATCAACAGTATCCAGGTCTCATCCCTATTTTAAATCAAGATTTTTTGTGATAAATTAGGATTTTAAGTAAATAATTGATGTGAAGATGTTTAATTGGTTACACTTACGCTGAGAATAGCATTCTTATAAGCCTTACGTATTTGTATAATATATGCTAACTTCACTCATGTATAGCTGAATCTATTATTATAAAATTTGTTATACAACACGCCTTAGCTCCTACTTAGTCAACAGGCTTAATTACTTCCCCCAAGAGGGTTTAAGAACAGGAATGAATGAAACCAAAAACTTTAAAGAAAAGCATCATAGGCATAATTTCTCTAACAGATTTTATTTAGGAAATTTAATATGATAAACCCTTGTCAACTTTCACCAGTTTTCACTTTCCCTACTAGAGTAAGTAGGCGAAGTATTGCATCTTCAGGGAAATCAAGATCAAAACCAAAGTTGGTATTTAAGTTCAGCTTCTTCCAAGCATACAATGCGAAAATTTTCAACAAAATCCCCACCCCAAGCTATCTTTACATACAAAATCTTTCGGGAAATGTCTGTTTTCCCAAAAATGGCTCTAAATATTTTGATTAAAATACATATGTTTAGTCAATAATAGCCACAATGGCCACTAATATAAAATTAATAGTTCAAACACGGTCTCCACACCTGTCACTCCCGGTTTCGCGGACACAAGGTACTTTCGGAAATAAGAAACAGACCTACTAGCAAAAGAAGCTGCAAAATTTACGCTGGAAGCATCATATGGTAAGAGTTCCTGTATGTTAAATGAAAAGGAAAGTTAAAAACCACACGACTCTGCAGTGTAACATCTGGGCCACAACACAGAACAGACACTTAAAGAAATAAATATTTTTACTTTCTCTACTTCGTATAGTAATTAGGGGAAGTATTGTATTCCACCAAAAATTCGATACGGAGATTTCACCGGAAATATATGTTTTCAGACCCCCTGAATCCATAAAACCCATTTTTGGAAACATGCCCGTGTGTATGTGTGTGTCTGTGAACAGCATAAATCCGAAACGAACAGTGGGATAAACACCAAACTTGGTATTTAGGTTCAGTATCTTCCAGAGATACGACACTAAGGTTTTCAAGAAAATCCCCTCACAGATTACCCTTTACATGGAACATTTTTCGAAAATTTTAATTTTCTCAAAAATGGCTCTAACAATTTTGATTAAAAGATCATATGTTTTAAGATATTTTCATGATAAATGAAATGTTTATCTCGAATTTTCTGGGAATATCTCCAAAAGTATTCTTCATTGTGAACGACTTTTGCATAACTGGTAAACCATAAGAGATAGACAAAATTTTACTACACAAAAGATGTAGATCGGCTTAAAATACAGAATTTATGTCATATATATTTTTGTTGTTGAGTGAAGCATTTTCGAGATATTGCTTGATATTCCCTTAAATATTCCAATACTTATAATTTTTCTCAAATTAGTTATTCATTTTTTTTGGTCCTGGCAATGCAAAGAGAATGGAATACTCCACATAGCAACCAGCTCTTAAAGTATTTGACTATCGCTTAAAGCCTACCAATTCCCCTTGCATCTACAAGAAAATTAGCAATAAGATTAACATCTCGATATCTCGATTAACATGAAGCATATGGGGAATAAGTGTTTGTAAAAATAGTTTGTACAAGAGTAGAGAAAGTCATGTGAGTGTAACACATAAGATTTTTTCCTGAGATCTAGCATCGACTCCAGAGTAAAATACTTGTGCCTAACGTTGTACTTACCAAACTCCTATTTGTGTATGGCAAATTTAAGTCATATTGCGAGTGATTTAAGATCAATATACCAGCTGGTTATTAAAGCTTCTGTGGATTCCCTCAGTACAGTTCCTGATTTTTGAGTGTGTTATATCTGGAAGATGAAGATATACCCTAGATAATCACCTGAAATTTCATCACAGTGAAATGGCAAATCCTCTGTTTCATATATTCAAAACCAATGTTATTATCATTTTCTATCATTCATTTATGCACCTTAAATGAGCTTTCATCTGATGGATGAAGGAGGAGTTTTATTGTTATAAGGAGTTGTATTGTATTGCTGCAGTTGGAGAGCTAAACTTGATGTAGTAACCGCCCCACGTATGGTACAAAGTTTCCGGTGACCTTCGCCCCAATGTTCACTTTGGAAAGTGGTCTTCGCCCTAACTTTACTTTCTTGTGGCCTTCGCCCCAATTTTACTTTCAACTTTGTATTTTAATGTTTCTTTAAGTATTATATATATTTATGTTTGCCTCGGCTGCGTCAGTATTAATTTGTAGAAACCTGTTTCTCTTAACAGGGTGTGATATGGCTAAAGAATGTATGCTTACACAGATTATAATTTTTACTTCACTCCTTTTATTAATCCTTCACACAATTAAATAACACATCGCTGATATAGAGAGCTGTGAGATTATTTATTAATTACTTGCTCTTTTTAAAACACGTAAACTTTGTAATATCCTCACCGTAATGAATTTTTGTCTCACACTGAATACGTATTAAACTTCTCGAGGACGCGTCTCGCGTCCAGTTAGGAACGCTGTCTACAAGCAACTGGCGCCTGAATTTGTAAAATTTGCTCTATTTCAGTTTCTGATTGGCTAATCCTACTCCAATAGAGTGCTTTCATTAAATTAAGCGTTTTTGTTGATTGGCTATTTATAAACTGTCTAAAAAATTACAGTATTATTTCCAAGAATTACTAGTAGCAATATTAAACTTTCAAATTCATTATTGCCTCAAGGTTACCTCATTGTTACCTCTTTGTTAGCAACTTTTGACCTATATTCTCATAGCTCCTACATTATTAAATTACATAATACATTCACATAACATTATTAAACATGTACATAATAATGTAAACATAATACAATGACTGTTACATACACATATGTTATATGTGTTATATACATATTGCTTTAAGGCGGGCTGTTATTATATTTTATATCGTATAATTAGACTGAAATATTTTTAAGTGTTAAGAATACTGTCTCACATCATAATGTTCAATGTATTTATTAACAGCACGTAATTGTCAAACTACAACCCTAATATGCTCTGTACAAATGATTTCCTTTCTGTTTTCTGGAAATTCAATACATAAAATAAGATATTTTTATGACAAATAAAATATATAAATTGAATATCTTTAATGAAGTCATCTTCATTCTATGACTTTTGTGTAATTGGTAAACCGTATGAGATAAACAAAATCTTTGCACATCTCGTTAAAGCAGACAATTTGTCTTTTTTTGGAGTTAACCAATTCCGTGATCATTTGTTATGGTTTGCATTTTAAAATACTTATACCTTTCTCAGGTAGGTAGTCGTTATTATGCATCCTCTCTCTCTCGGCCATGCAAAGAGAACGAAATTTCAAAGCCATTACATGCGACCCGCTCTTGAAATATTTGACTACACTTAAAGCCTACTGTATTCCCGTTATCCCTTTGTACCCAGAATAAAATATAGAATAAGGCAAATTTTGCAAATATTTACCCCTATGAGAAGTAGTTATGTTGTATTGAAGGTGTTGCTTCACGTATGGAAAGCCAATTTGAAGTAGGAGTTTCTGCCCCAGGTATGGAAAGCCAATTTGTATTGTCTTTAGTTTGCCCCACGTATGGACGACAATTTGAAGTATTTATAATAGATGTTTGCTTCGGAGTTGTATCGTATTTCGACTGTTGGGGAGCCGAACTTGAAATTCGTTGCAACCACACGTATAGTGCCCGTTTTTCGGTAGCCTTCGCCCCTAATGTACCTTCCGGTGGCCTTTGCCCCCCAAAAATATAAACTTTGTAATTTGACTGTTTCTTTAAATATTATATATTTATGTTTGCCTCGGCTGCTTCAGTATTAATTTTAGAGACACGAATTTCTTGGCAGGGTTGTGCTGGACAAGAATGTAGGCTTACAAAGATTATAATTTTACTTCATTTCTTTTATTAATGCTTGACACAATTTAAATAACACTTCACTGATATAGAGAGAGCCGTGAGGTTCTTTTTATTAATTACTTGCACTTTTTTAATACGTAAACTATTTTCGTCTCACACGAATACGTATTAAATTTCTTGAGGATGTGTCTCACGTCCGGTTATGAACACTGTTTGCAGGCAACTGACTTCTAGATTTGTAAATTTGGCTATATTTCAGTTTCTGATTGGCTAATCCTACTCCAATTGAATACCTTCAATTATTTAAAGCTTTTTCTGGTTGTTGATTGGCTATTTTATAAACTGTCACTAAAATTACATTATCGCTTCCAAGAATCACAAGTAGTAATGTTAAACTTTCTTACTTATTATTGACTCAAGGTTACCTCATTGTTGCCTCATTGTTAGCAACTTTTAACTTATTATTCTCACAGCTCCCACATTATTAAATTACGTAATATTCACATAACATTATTACACATGTATACAATAATATAAGCATATGCAATGACTGTTTCATACATTTTACAAATTATTACATACACATATTGCTTCAAGGCGGGCTGTTATTGAATTTACATATTATATAATTAGACAGAAATCATTTAAGTGTTAAAAATACTGCCTTACCGATTAACATGGTTTAGATAGAAATGACGAATGCCGATATTGTTTGTTTCTCACGATAAAGCGTGTGGTTTGAAAATATACAAGGAATCATATTCTGTCATCTCACTCATTGGCCTGGCAGAATATTTTCCTTAGGATAGCAATTAATCTAGCCTTTTAAATTGCCGAGCTAATTTGTCATTCATTTCGTAAGTTCATTCCTTGACTTATATGATCCGTTTGGCTAAAGAAAGCTATCTTACAGAGAGAAAAGAGAGAGTGCTTAAGGAATGTACACAAATTTGTTTTCAATGGAGCATAATATTTAGGACATTTTCAGTTTGAAAAGCCCATAAATATTTACACAATAGAATATGTTTCTTGCACTTAATAAACCACATGTTGTGGGCTCCTCTATTAACTTTAAAAGTACTAGGGATACCCATCTGTGACAAAAAAAAAAGATGATACATTTACATGACTTTCTCTACCCCTATTGTTTTTTACTATGTATACAAACTATTCTTAGTAAAGCTTATTTTTATACCTAATACGTTTTAATCCAAATAAACCTTGGCAGAAATAGCTACATTACAAATTCGGTTATAGATACAAAGGTAACGGCGACAGTCAAATGTTTAATAACTGGACGCTATATGCTGGCCTTAAAATACCATACTGTTTCCATGCAATCGCGAGAAAAAACTGAATGTTGACAGGACTTTAAAAAATGACCAAGAAATGAACAATTCGAAGCATTAATAACGGAAATCTCAGTCCATTATATTGGCACGTTTTTTTGCACCCAAGTGTACATATTATACGTCACGCAAACTTCCGTATTGGATTATGGTAAAACTAGAGTATTTTTACCGACAAAATCGAGCTTTTTTGCTAACCATAGTAATCCTTGTTTAATGAGGAACGTTTTAGTGCAATAGATGTTGCTCCGCCGGTAATGTTGTGCTCACCCCCACCTTTTATGCGATCGTTCTTATATAGTCTTTTTTGCGATATTTGGAAGGAATTGCTGTCAACTTGAATCATTCGAGTTTTAGACGCGCAGATCCCTCGGCTACGCCTTGCGGCTTAGGGCTCTCAATCGTATTTCAGTTATGTTGATATTTAAACTTTTGGCAGCAGAAAGACAACGCAACCAACGTTCCCATAATGCCACGGGTGAGATGCATGCGATGCGACTTCTGATAGTAATATGAAACAAAAGTGACAAAATATGCCATGAATTTATGAAAATACCTAAAACACCGGTTCATTGTTGTTTATTATGTGTAATGATGGTATAAAATTAGTGCAGTGTATGCACGTGTAACTAGTGATTTTTCCCATAATCCGATACGGAAGGTTGGCCTATACATATACCTTAACCTCAATTCGTATTAACATTTCAAATGAATCGAACCGAAATGGCAGATTTTGTAAATCTTTTACACATAGATCTCCTTAAATACTTATTTAGTTATTAAATTTAGTGTTCCAGGAAAATAAAAGTTATTACATTTTTGAGCAGGACTTTAAGAAATACTTTCAAAGAAGAAACAAAATATAAAAGAATAGAGGAAGTCTAAAAAAGGAAAGGAAAAAAGAGGGATCTCGGCGAATAATGGAATAATGCAAGCATATGTGCTCGTTCTGCGTTATGTTCTGATAAATCCAAGTTTACGCTTAAGGTATCGAAGTTATATTATCAATATTCGCGATAGAAGCAAATTCTAAGCTATCTAATTACAATTTATGTTTTAAAAATTGTTAAAAAAGAGAACTAAATGGGCATTTTCCATTTATTTGCCATAAAACAACGCAAATAAATGACTTAACTTAAGTTTGAATTGATCTGACGTGTAACAGAGGGCTGAAAACTAAATATAGATGCTTATCGTAGTTCCATTGCATTTCTAACAGGTAGCTTTACGATTACTCGACATGAACCTGGCTTCACTTCAACTGTACAGTTAACTAGTTTGAAGTTTGCCGTACTTCATCATGTATACTTATTAAAAACATGCGTTTGATTATGCGATGTAGAGTTCAAAAAGGTTAGGTATCTGCTACCTGCCAGAGATCAATGCACTGCCATGGACTGCCAAAAGCAACGGTAGGATAGGATAAGACAGGACTAGAAGCGGAGGGGGACTTAGCCCCTCGACCTATGCCCCTGATGGAGCGTCCCAAAGAGGGAGGGATGAGATGAGAGGAGACAGAGAGCGACCGGACCAGTAGGCACTATAGGAAAGGGCAGGGTCCCTACGATTTACAGATTTCAACTGCCCGGGTGCTGGCTGGTGCAGCCAGCGCCCCTTCCCTATGGGCTTTAGATATCCCCTAGGGGGCCGGGACCTGGAGACCGCTCGCAGTCCGGGGGATAAAGGTTTCCTTAGAGCATACTTTTCCCCTGCTAGGCCCACGCCGAAACCTCCCGCCGACACTTGCAGCCCTGAAAGAGACCAAGCACATGATAGGTGAAGTGAAATGAGACTGGGGATGAAATGGAAGGACAGGAAATCCTGGGGATGTAATGATCTTTCTCAGAGTTCACTTGGCGACCCGGGGAAACCCTCGAAGAAACCTATGGATCAGGAAGGCCGGCCACGGGAATCGAACCTACGACCTCCCGAATGCGGGCCACAGACGTAACCGTATTAGTCGGCCTGCTCAGTATAAGTAAAGGTAAGAAAACGGGCCCACCAGTGTATTGCTCTGATGCATACAGAGGTTACTCAATCATTCAGGCCTGTTCTTGAAACACTGTGCAGAAAGGAAGGAAGCAAGAATCACGGAACAACAGTGACACCTTGCTGTGCGCTGAATGCTTTATTTAAACGGAAAGGATGTAAAAATAAGTTTTCAATATAATATTAGAACCCAGAAATATTTAATTATTATTAAAATAGATCCAAAAGACATAGCTTACACAAGAAAATTATACTTTCTATGGTATAATATTTAAAAAAATCTGACGCGTTACATTCACAATTTTTATCAGCCACTACCGTTTATTACTTTCTCTACTACGTATAGTAAGTAGGGGAAATATTGTATTCCACCCAAAAATTCGATAGCGAGATTTCACCGGAAATACATGTTTTGAGACTCCCTGAATCCAAAAAGAGCATTTTTGGAAACGTCCGTGTCTGTCTGTGTCTGTGAACAGCATAAACTCAGAAACGAACTGTCGGATAAACACCAAACTTGGCATTTAGGTTCAGTATCTTCCAGAGATGCGACACGAAGGTTTTCAAGAAAATTCCCCCACCCCAGATTACCCTTTACATGACACATTTTTCGAAAATTTTAATTTTCTCAAAAATGGCTCTAACGAGTTTGATTAAAATATCATATGTTTAAGATATTTTCATGACAAATAAAACGTATATATTGAATTTTCTGGGAATGTCTTCAAAAGTATTCTTCATTGTGAACGACTTTTGCATAACTGGTAAACCATAAGAGATAGACAAAATTTTGCTACACAAAAAATGTAGATCGCGATAAAATACACAATTTATATCCTATACATTTTTTTGTTGAGTGAACCATTTTGGAGATATTGCTAGTTATTCCCTTAAATTCTTCAATAATTATTTTCTCAAATGGGAATTCGTAAATTATTTTTTTGTCTTGGATATGCAGAGTATTAATCTGTGGCAAAGAGAATGGTGCTGCACCTAGCAACCAGCTATTAAGAGATATGTTTATGCTTAAAGGCTACTGTATTTTTATATTACCCTTGCAAATGCAAAACACGGGGAACATGGTACGCCTTAAGCGATAGTCAAATATTTTTAGAACTGGTCGCTATGTGTAAAACGTAATTCTCTTTGCATGTCAGAAGAACGTTTCTGCAAATGTTTATCTCGATTAATATGAAATAGATGGAGAATAAGATGTAAAAATAGTTTATACAAGAGTAGAGAAAGTCATGTGAGTGCAACACATCAGATTTTTTTATATAACTTTTATAAACTATTCTTACAAAAACTGGTTTTCCTGTCTACGTGATGTAAATCAAGGCCCACCTTTACAGAAATCATTTCATTAAGATTTCGTTTTAGGTACGAAAGGTATACAAAAGGCTGATGCTATAGTAAAGTTTGCTGGGGTTGAAATTTCATACTCTCTCCTTGACATCCCGAGAAACTACTGAATGGTCGCTTCAGAAAATGACAAACTAGTGAAGCATTCAAACTAATAACAACAAAATATCTTGGAAATGGCTGGAATTGTATATCTTAAAGAGATTGAATTGCTAACACAAATGTAGTTCTTATCTCTCCCTTACGATTTAGTAGTTATACAAAAATTATGCAACATTTATTCTGAATGGAGATAACATCACAGATTATTCATAGAAAACTCAAGAAAGTAATTCGTTTTATTGTTGATATAAATGTTATGGGCATGTGATATGTTAATCACATTCGTTTAGGGTCATTTTTGAAAAAATAAAAACGACCGAAAATTTTACCGTGCAAAGACTAGTTTGTGATGCGGGGATCTTTTTGAAAATATTTGTGTTGTACCCTTGGAAGATGCTGAACTTAAAATACGAAATTTGGTGTCCATTCGGCATTTAATTTTTGAGCTATGCTGCACGCACACACGCTTCCATTCACTCTCCCACACACCCTACCGTTTTCTAACTTTCTTTACCTTACTTTAGGGAAGGTATTGCGTTCCACGCAAAAATTCGATACCGAGACCTCGCCTGAAATATATATTTTGAGGTCCCCTGAAGCAAATATAGGCATTTTTAGAAAAAGGTCCGTTTATGTGTATCTGTCTGCGAGCAGTATAACTCAAAACGAAAAGTCAAATAAATACCAAAATTTTAAAGATGCGATACGAAGATTTTCAGGAGAATCTCTTCGATTTTTATAGACAAGAATAGAGAAAGCAAAAGAAAAGCTCTGATATGTTGCTTTCACATGAGTTTCTCTATCCCTTCGTCAACGAACTATTCCTAAAACCTTATGATTCTATTTCTTGTTAATACAATACACCTTCATTACGTATATATACTCGTTTTTAATTTTCTCTACTACGTATAGCATGTAGGGGGAATTTTGTTTTAAGACTCCCTGAAACCCCCCCCCAAAAAAAATTATTTCTCTACCACGGACATTGTAGGCAGAGAAGGTATTAAATTCCCCCCAAAAATTCGAAACCGATATTTCAACCGGAAATACATGTTTTGAGGCACCATGATTAAAAAAAACCTTTTTGAAAAAGGTCGGCATGTGTGTGTATGTATCTGTGAACAGCTAGGTCAGTATCTTCCAAAAATGTGACACGAGGATTTTCAAGAAAATCTCCCCCAAAGTACCCTTTACATGGCGAATTTTTTGACTTTTTTAATTTTCTAAAAATGGCTCTAACGATTTTTATTAAAATATCGCATATTAAATATACTTATATAGTAAACAAAATGTGTATCTTCAATTTTCTGGATATAGCCTTTGAAGTCCACTTCATTCGGAAGGAATTTTGTGTAATGTTGTACAACTGGTAAACGTTAAGCGATAGACAAAAACGTATCTTTCCGGAAAGATTTATTTGGATTAAAATTATGTATATAGGAAAATGATGTTTGGTATGAATAATGTGTATACTCACTAATAAGCGATAGAGGGCAGAGAAAGTTATGTGAATGTAACATACGTTTTTTATTTTCCTTTTTTATTTGAAGTTTAACGTGGTTTAACCTGTTAGGTCATATCGACGTGAATGGGTGCAATGATGCTCAAACAAACCTGGGGTTCTTAAAGCTTAGATTTATCCGACATTCGGCTTCTCGATAAAGGAAAATCCCGGAAAAGCCTTATCGGGTGACAAACTATAACCGAGATTCGAACTCGGGAACTCTTGAACGTGAGGCAGACGCGGATGCAGAAGGTAAAGCGATAGTCAAGATTTTTAAACACCGTGTCACTATGGGATGGCTTTGAATTTCCATGAAAACAAAACGAATAGCGACTTACAAGCTGAGTAAAGTATAAGCATTTGAAATTTAAAATAAAAATCGAGAAATATCTCGGAAACAGTTACCTGCACAAAAAATTGTCAGCGTTGACAAAATCTACATGCTTTATGTAGTAATATTTTGTCTTACAGTTTACAGTTAATAGAAAAATTCATTATAAATGAAGAGAACTTCACAGGCTATTTGCAGAAAATTCAAGAATGTAAGTTTTATTTGTCATGTAAACATATTAAACATGCGGTATTTTAATCAAAATGGTTACAGCCATTTTTGAGGAAATAAAAAAAAATATCGATACGTTTTTCATGAAAAGGGCAGATTGGAGTGGACGAGTTTTGTTGAAAACCTTCGTTTCGTGTCTTTGGAGGATACTGAACTTAAATATCAAGTTTAGTATTCGTCGAACTTAGTCTCTAAAAATTTTTTTTGGGGGGGGAGGGATTGTGGGTGTGGAATGTATTGGGTAGAATTCCTCTTGAAGATGGTTTGTTACGTTATTTGCACCACGCTTTGGGCGCCAATTTGAGGTTGTAAGTTTCTGCCCCACGTATGAACGTCAATTTGAAGAAGCATTTTATTAGCTACACGTATGTACACCAATTTGAAGAAGTTGTTTTCTTTTAACTTGTGTGCAACATGCTTTGGGCGTCAATTTGAAGTATGTTGTATTGAAGGAGTTGTATTATATTTCGACTGTTGGGGAGCCGAACTTGTAGTAGTTGCAACCGCACGTATAGTAAACAGTTTCCGGTAGCCTTTGCCCTAAGTTTAAAAATATTAACTTTGTAATTTAACTGTTTCTTTATATATTATATATTTATGTTTGCCTCGGCTGCGTCAGTATTTTTGTTAGAGACACGTTTCTCTTAGCAGGGTTGTGGTGCGACTAAGAATGTAGGCTTACACAGATTATAAGTTTACTTGACTCCTTTTATTAATGCTTGATACGATTTAAATAACACTTCACTGATATACTGATATTCGCACTGTGAATTATTAATTAATTGTACTTTCTAAACACGTAAACTTATTTTTCGTCTCACAAGAATATGTATTAAATCTCTCGAGGATGCATCTCGCATCCGGTTACAATCACTGTCTGCAGGCAACTGAATTGATTTCAACCACCTAAACTTGTAAATTTCTGTATTTCAAGTCTCTGATTGGCTAATCCTACTCCAATAGAATACCTTCATTTAATTAAAGCTTTTTCTGGTTGTTGATTGGCTATTTTTTAAACTGTCTAAAAAATTTACATTATTGTTGCTCCAATAATGACTAGTAGCATTTAAACTTTCAAATTGATTATTGCCTCAAGGTTACCTCATTGTTACCTCATTGTTAGCAACGTTTAACCTATTATTCTCACAGCTCCTACATTTTTAAATTACGTAATACATACACATAATATAAACATTTAAATGACTGTAATATACACTTTTTATATATAGTTACATACACATATTGCTTTAAGACGGGCTGTTATTGAATTATATATTATATAATTAGACTGAACTCATTTAAGTGTTAAAAATACTGTCTCACTCTACTTATTATTATTGTTTCTCTACTTAATGCAAGTACGTAGAAGCGAAAGTAAAAATACATCACCCATCCTCTACTATCAAATGGTGACCTGTAAGCAGATTTGTGTTTATAAACGCCAAATGTCTGCACTGCAGATAATGACATAACGAAGCCAGAAGGCAGAGAGGCGCTAGATATTTGCTTATAATGATTAAAACTGTGTTGTCAGTTTTTGGGAGGGAAGAGGGCCTACTCCAGCACCGTTTAACGAGAGGGAATGGCTACGAACACAATGAAAGCCCTCTTGACAATGTACCAGACGCGCGTCTCTTCTCTTCTCTCCCATTGAAACGTCTAGCATCTGCCTCAAGAGCTTTGCTGTAGAGATGTTACAAGACACACGCGGCCCTGACCATCTCCCCAGTCTACACAGTAGGTCACGAGAATGCATCAGAATTAAACACACATCATGCATATGAAACATCTAAGGGAGAGCAGTACATCATTGAAGTTGTACAAAATTATTGAAGTTATTGAAAAATCTTGTGTGTCGCGACTTTTATTCCGCACTACAGCCACACATAATTGCTTATACATATGGGAAAACCAACTTGCAGACATTTGAGAAGTAGGAAAGCAACACCAGACTATGAATTTTAAGGTTAGGAGCATGGAGTCACAATTATAGTATAACAACAGGAGACTGAGCGAGGTAGCGCAGCGGTAACGTGCGCGACTCGCATTCGGGAGGTCCCGGATTCGCTCCCCAGCGACCGCTCACTCCGGCCGATTGGTTCTCCGTTGTTTCTCCGGGATCGACAAGCGAATGCTGGGGTGGTTTCGTCTTTACCATGATTTCTTTCTATCATTTCCCTTTCATTCGGTTTCCTTCCCATCTTTCAGGTGTGCTTCTAGGTTTCGTGGCGTATGGCGGTGCCGGACAGATGGAAAGAGTATTCCCCGTGGACACTAGAGGGCTCCTTTGATGATGGGTTGCTCATCGTCCTCTCTCGTCAGCTCCATCAGTGTGACGGGTCTGCAAGCTTGGAAATGTTAGTGACTTCCGTGACCTGTCTGCCTACGGCCTGAAGCCTGTGGTTCAAATACAATTGCATTTTATTTATGAACGCTCTTTGACTGCTTTTGGGCGTAAACGATCGGTAATTCTGCTCAGAGGCCTCTTTATAAGGCTTGAGGTTCTTTTACGTGCCGTAAATCTACTACACGGGACTACTGGCTTTACTACCCATCCCAAGGATTTTTACGCTCAAAAAAATCCATCGCCCTCCACCGGGTTTGAAACAGCGACCTCGGAACTAGAGGACAACAAAGCCTATGGTTCGTTCACCTCATCCCTTCCTCCTGGGGAGTGGTAGTTTCAATAGATCTGTGCAGGTCGCAGTGCGCAAGATGTTCCCTTCCGTTCAATCACCTATACCTATAATAACAGGACTGCTGCGAACATAAGTTATTGGAATTTGACTTTATGAAACAACTTCATTTGCCTGTCAAAATATGTGTAACTCACACGACAAGTGTGTGCAGTGGAGTGCAATGAAACAAACCAATGCTTCTGGTTTCCTATTGTGTTATTTAATGTTGGCAGAATTTCATCATCAGCGTTTCACACAAGCGTTAGGTGAGCTAACCTCTTATTGGTTTGAATTCAAGTCCGACACACATGCATTAGCTTATGAAAAAAGGTCAGACCTAGGTGAGCGGCGAAAGGAGAGGAGCGCGGAAACATTTCAACGGAGTGGCCGGAAGGCATGCTTTGCCACAATTATCCACACCGACCTCTAGAGGAGTCCGTCTCATATTGGTCTGATGTCAAAAGTATGACACTCGAACTATAACCGCCAGGTCGGTTTCGGGCTCAGGAGCGAAGGATACTGGGGAAGTAAGACGGACATCAAGTGGAGCACTAGAACCAGGTAAGGAGGGCGGGGCTGAGTGTGTCACAGGCGGTTAAGTATTTCCTTGACAACATAAATCACTACGCATTACATCGGCACGATTCCATGAACTGGATTGTTCACACTGTCCCAACTGAGTACTGTTACACAATGAGACTAAAACTAACTGTGCTGTGCTTTTACTGCACAAGACGAGCGTTCTCTGTTATCGTAGCATCCAGTAGCATTCACATCAGACACACCTAGTGACATTGACTAGTACCGTATAAGAGTGCGTTTTGTTTACATCTGATATGCTATAGACAGGTTTAACAATCGGAGACTAACATACGACGGATTTAATGTTGATGCAACGTAGCGAGGTAAGAAAAACTCTGCGACTGTTTGCTTATTTTGATTATCACTTTCTAGTCTACAATTTTCTGCACATTGTTTTACCTCACCCGGTATATTATAGTATTCGTATATGAGGGGCATTCAAATGAAATCTGGTCAGTGCGTCTAACTTTGCATTACACGTAAGGTGGCACCACGTAACTGCGTGTATGGTGGCACCATCTATTGGTAGAGCGACTGCAGCGTGCGCAACTTGGACGTTGCATAGCGACAGTGTGGTTTTATGCCGAAGAGAAGGTGGACACACAAGTTCATTGTCCACTACTGAACATGAAGGCGAGTAAGCAGGAACAACGAGGAGTGATTCGATTTTTAGCGGCGGAGGGAGTTGGAGGCCGTGAAATGTATCGACGGGGAAGCTTGGTACGGTGAGTACAGTCTGTGTCATTCAAGTGTGGTGGAATGGCGCAAAACATTCCTTGAGGGTTGCGAATTACTGGAAGACGATGTTCATCCTGGACAGGCTCATCATGTCATCACACTTGAAATAATTGCGGAAGTGAATGCTTTAGTCTTGGGCAAGCGCAGAATTACCGTGGACGAGATCCATCGGTTACTGGGTATTAGCGTGGGCACCATTCACACCATAATGCATCAACACTTGAAATTTAGAAAAGTTTGTGCGCAGTGGGTTTCCCATCAACTGACCGCCGAACAGCGCTGCCTTTGGGTCATCTGCAACGTTATCATGAGGGAGAATACGGCTTTCTGTCGCATATTGTCACTGGTGACGAAACATGGTGTCACCATTTTGGACTGGAAAGCAAGCGTCAAAACAAGCAGTGGAAACATGCGACTTCACAACCTCCAAAGAAATCAAAGGCCGTGCATACCAGCTCTGGTAAGGTCATGATGTCCTTTTTTGACCACAAGGGCCCACTGCTTGTTGAGGTCCTGGAACGGGGAACCACCATCAATGCCCAGCATTATCAAACCACTTTACAGAACCTTAGACGAGCCATCAAGTCGAAAAGCCCGGGCATGTTGTCCAATGGCGTTATTCTTCTGCATGATAATGCCCGCTCACACAATGCCAATGCGGTGAAGACGACATTGCAGCAGTTTCGATGGGAAACGCTGGTTCACCCACCGTACAGTCCAGACCTTTTACCGTGTGACTTTCATGTTTATGGACCTCTAAAACAAGCTATTCGCGACATCGATTCACAACGGACGACGAAGTGTGTGAATGGGTCCAGACCTGGATCTGACAGCAGCCTACTAGCTTCTTCAAAGATGGAATCGACCGGCTACTGTCGCAATGAGATAAATGTGCCAACAGTTTTGGCGACTATTTTTGAGTTAATAAAATCGTTACCGCTAATTTACACAAGTGACCGGGTTTCATTTGAATGACCCTTATACAAAGCGATTCTTCTATTTACATCACGCAAGATAAGAAAAACTTTACTAGAAATAATTCCAAAATAAGTAATATCAACTTGGTCGTTAACACGATGCGGTAAAGAAAACACAGCTGTTCGCATATCGTAAATCAGTTTCTGCTGATACTGAAGTCATGCGGGCATGACAGTTCAACCAGAGATTAAAGAATTGGCTAATGAAACTATAAATTTCCGGAAATTTGAACAAATTTACATACAAGTTGTATTACATATTTGTTCAACATCCATATATCATAAAATTAAATTCCATGGTTCTATACACCTAACTTTTCAGGAAAATACTCAACAAAAAAAAATGTGGAATGCATCAAGTGATGAACTTTGGAAAGTTTTAAACACCACAACTCAAAAACGAAAAGTTGGATAAATACCAAACATGGTATTCAAGTTCAGCAACTTTCAAGGCTATAACATGAATATTTAAAAAAATATATCCCATCACAAGCTACCCTTAAACAGAAAATTCTTGGTTATTTGAAATTTTCTAAAAAAATTGCTCTTATTAAAATACTAGATGCTTAAGAACATTTTGTTAATAAAGTACACATCTTGAATTTTCTGTAAATGGCCTTTTGTAAATCATAAGCGCTAACAAAAACTCACTATACTAAAAATAAAATTTATTACTGAGATATACAATGTATATATGCTATATATAAGACTATCAAATAGCATTTTGTAGCATTAGTGGTTTCCGAAATATCGTTGTTACTACTACGTTTTCCCAGGTTAACTTTTCGGCATTTATAAGATATCCCAATAATCTGATGTGTTGCACTCATATGACTTTCCCTACTCTTGTACAAACTATTTTCACAAACGCTTATTCTCCACCTACTTTATGTTAATCCATAAACATTTGCAGAAGGTGTATTATTGCTATTTTTCTTGTAGGTATAACGGGAATATGATAGGCTTTAAGTGAGAGTCAAATCTTTTAAGAACTGGCTGCTATGTGGAGCATTCCATTCTCTTTTCATATCCAGGATATTAAAAAGCAGATGTATGTGCCATAAATTATAATGTTTGTTTTAACGAGATATACATTTCTTTGTGTAATAAAATTTTGTCTATCCCTTACGGTTTATCAGTTATGCAAATGTCATTTAGAATGAAGGAGACTTTTGGGACATTCCAAGAAAATTCAAGATATACATTTCATTTGCCATAGAAATATCTTAAACATATGATATTTTAATAAAAACCGTTAGTCATTTTTGAGGAAATCAAGTTCGGTATTTATCCCACTTTTCGGTTTATAATTATTCACAGATAAACAGACACGAATCTGTTTCCTGTTATTTGGATTCAGGGCACATCTACTTCATTTTAATCTAAGCAAACATTTCGTTATAGATACAAAGAGAACCGTGATAATCAAATTTTAAAAGTGGCCTTAAAAATCCATACTGTTTCCATGCAATCGCGAGAAACAACTGAATGTTGACAGGACTTTAAGAGAATGACCAAGAAATGAACAAATCGGGCCTTTAATGACGGATACCTTAGAAGTGGTTTATGTCACAAAAACCTTTGGGGCGTGTAAAGTACCCTGACAATCCAGTGGCTGGAATTATGCTCAAAAACAGGTGGTCACGCTGGTAGGAAGTGCGGCTAGATTATGGCTAGTTAAATGTAATCTCTGAACATATGTTAGCAGAAAAACTGCATGAATTTAGAAAAGGAAAATCTTTTTCTGTGTGTCTGTCATTCAACGGCTAATACCAAAGAGAAGAGAGGTTAATTTAGAGACCCGTGTGTTGTTTATACACTACGTTAAGGCTTTCGATAATGTAGTCCGTGATAAATTTGGCAGATTATGGAAAATCAAGGAAATTATTTTCGCTTAACATCATGATAAAAGCAATTTATAATAACGAGCATTGATAGTGGAAGATGTAAATGTTTCAAAACAGAAACAGTTAATTTAGGAGTAAGACAGGGCTGCTCTCTGGCGCCCCACACTTTAATATTGGGGGAGTTCAAACAATTGATCACTATTCTCTCTAGTAGGTGACAAGAGACATTTTGAATCATTCAAGCGCAAATTGGACTTAGTAGTTTTATTCTCTCCAGCTTTAATTAAAACGCTCAATAGTCAAGTTTGCAGGCGGCGAAATGAAACAAAAGATGTGAAAAAGTTAAAGAGCTGCATTATACTCTTTGGTATTTCAGCATTATATTTTAAGAACATCATTTGAAAACAACGCGCATAGTAGCTTAAGGTTGAGGGGATGAAATATGTAAAGAAATAACACCTATCTACTTCTCCAGCATCTACTTAAAGTAAAGAGGAAGTCTTGCGTTGCATCTAAAATTTCTATACCAAGATTTTGGCAGAAATACGTCTCTGAAACGAAAAGTCGGAGAATTACCAAAGTTCGTATTTGAGTTTAGTATCTTCCAAGGATACGACACAAAGATTTTCAGGAAAATCCCCTACCCCAGCTACCCTTTACATAAAACATTTTACGAAAATTTTGATTAAAATACCATATACGAAAGATATTTACACGACGAATAAAATGTATATCTTGAATTTACTGGGAATAACCTATGAAGTCCTCTTCATTCGGAAGGAATTTTGTATAATCCTGTATAACTTGTAAACTTTAAGCGATAGACAAAAACATACCACATAAAAATGAGGATCTCTTTAAAATACTTACTTTACTTCAAAACATTTTTTTGTGGCATAAACCGTTCCTGAGATATTCGGTATTAAAGGTTCGAATTGCTCAATACTTGTCATTCTTTTGAAGCCCCATCAGTTGTTTCTCGCGATATAATTAAAAGAGAATAAATACAGATCTGATAGCAGTTCAGCCTACTGCATACCTCTTGAATCTATAATGAAATCTAAAGTAATATTATAAATAGAGAACACACACAAGCATATATCTGTCTTACCCGATAATGTACGGATAGCTTTTAATTTCGAATGACGAATTAAGTAATTTCATTTACCTCCCCCGTTTTATGGAATTATTACATAATGATATAAAAATTTTATGGTTAATCCTCCCTTTTATCCCTTATATGAGGGTCATTCAAATGAAACCCGGTCACTTGTGTAAAGTAACAGTAACGATTTTATTAACTCCAAAATGGTCGCCAAAACTGTTGGCACATTTATCCCATTGCGACACTAGCCGGTCGATTCCATCTTTGAAGAAGCTAGTAGGCTGCTGTCTGATCCAGACCTGGACAGATTCACACACTTCATCGTCCGTTGTGAATCGATGTCCGCGAATAGCTTGTTTTAGAGGTCCATAAACATGAAAGTCACACGGTGAAAGGTCTGGACTGTACGGTGGATGTTCCAGCGTTTCCCATCGAAACTGCAGCAATGTCGTCTTCACCGCACTGCCAGTGTGTGGGCGGGCATTATCATGCAGGAGAATCACGCCATTGGACAACATGCCTGGGCGATTCCACTTGATGACTCGTCTAAGGTTCTGTAAAGCGGCTTGATAACGCTGGGCAGTGATGGTGGTTCCCCGTTCCAGAAACTCGACAAGCAGTGCGCCCTTGTGGTCAAAAAAGGACATCATGACCTTACCTGAACTGGTGTGCACGGCCTTTGATTTCTTTGGAGGTGGTGAAGTCGCATGTTTCCACTGCTTGCTCTGACGCTTGCTTTCCGGTCCAAAATGGTGACACCATGTTTCGTCACCAGTGACAATATGAGACAGAAAGCTGAATGCCTCTTCATGATAACGTTGCAGATGACTCAAAGACAGCGCCATTCGAGTATTGCGCTGTTCGGCGGTCAGTTGGTGGGGAACCCACTGCGCACTAACTTTTCGAAATTTCAAGTGTTGATGCATTATGGTGTGAATGGTGCCCACGCTAATACCCAGTAACCGATGGATCTCGTCCACGGCGATTCTGCGGTTGCCTAAGACTAAAGCATTCACTTCCACAATCATTTCAGATGTGATGACACGATGAAGCTGTCCAGGACGAGCATCGTCTTCCAGTAACTCGCGCTCCTCAAGGAATCTTTTGCGGTATTTCACCACACTTGAACAACATGGACTGTATTCACCGTACGCAGCCTTCATCCATCGATACATTTCATGGGTTCCAACTCCCTTCGCCGTTAAAAATCGAATCACTCCTCGCTGTTCCTGCTTACTCGCCTTCATGTTTAGTAGTGGACGATAACTTGTGTGACCACCTTCTGTTCGGCGTGAAACCACACTGTCGCTATGCAACATCAAACATTGCGCACGCTGCAGTAGCTCTACCAATAGATGCTGCCACCATATATACAGTTATGTGGTGCCACGTTGCGTGTAATGCAAAGTTAGACGCACTGACCAGGTTTCATTTGAATGCTCCTTATAATTGTAATTTCGTACAGCCCGGATATTTATAATAAAGGGTGATTAAAAATCACCTATGTTCACGCAAAAGGATGGGAAATATCGGTGGAATGCTGCATAACCTTTGGCGGTGGAAGAATTCGGTCGAAATTGTGGGGCAAATCTTTGGTTTATTATTGTAGGTTAAATTTTAAAGCTTTCTGCCTTCTCTTAGTCCTATATTTATTAAATAACATAAAAGTTACATAGTTTTCACACAATGTAGCATATTGAACGAAATAGAGGTGAATATGAAGATACCTCAGGTCACCAAGTACCTCTTTGGAAAAGGACATACAGTCTGCGACCATCTAGAAAAATCACCTTCTGAGTTGTTCATATGACTGTTCTAATCTTTGCAATTTTCACTCTTTATAGTTATTTAACGTGCTCTTCTAACGAATTAATGTAAGGGGAATATATATTTACAAGGGCAATATAGAAATACAGTAGCCTTTAAGCACATACATATCTCTTAATAGCTGGTTGCTAGGTGCAGCACCATTCCCTTTGCCACAGATTATAACTCTTTGCATATCCAAGACAGAAAAATGAATAACGAATTCCCATTTGAGAAAATAAGTATTGAAAAATTTAAGGGAATAACAAGCAATATCTCGAAAATGGTTCACTCAACAAAAAAAATGTATATGACATAAATTGTGCATTTTAACGCGATCTACATTTTTGTGTAGTAAAATTTTGTCTATCTCTTATGGTTTACCAATTATGGAAAAGTTGTTCACAATGAAGAATACTTTTAGAGACATTTCCCAAAAATTCAAGATATACATTTTATTTGGAATGAAAGTATCTTAAACATATGATATTTTAATCAAAATCGTTAGAGCTATTTTTGAGAAAATTAAAATTTTCGAAAAATGTTCCATGTAAAGGGTAATCTGGGGTGTGGGGGATTTTATTGAGAACCTTCGAATCGCATCTCTGGAAGATACTGAACCTAAATACCAAGTTTGGTGTTTATCTGACTGTTCGTTTCTGAGTTATGCTGTTCACAGGCACACATACGGACATGTTTCCAAAAATGCCTTTTTTGGATTCAGTGAGTCTCAAAACATGTATTTCCGGTGAAATCTCGGTATCGAATTTTTGGGTGGAATACAACACTTCCCCTACTTACTATACGTAGTAGAGAAAGTAAAAATGTTATTCAGAGGTTTTGTCGGTAGGTGCTATGCGCCGATTTGGCGGCACGGGATTTGCAGGAATGGTACCGAGTTTGATGCTAGCTCAGGGATTTGCATGGATCTTGGATCTAGGGTTGGTGGTTAATACGACTGATTCATTTTCCTGCCCGTTTATTTCCCGTCACCGCTTTAAAATTTGACTCCTGATATTACCTTGCCACACAAACTCGCGCATTTCTTTACTATAGAATCTCGTCGACACACAGTATAACTCTCTGGACGACAAATGCACGTGTGTGCAATGGGTGGGAAGCGTGTGCAGATAGACTAGGCTCCTAATTTATTATAATGGTGGGAATTGTTATATTGGGAAAAGCTAGCCGCCCATAAATATTTATTGGATAATAAACCACATTTTTAAGGGAAATGCAGTGCATTTGAATTTGCCTCACCTACGAAAACCCTGAGACCAGTGAAATTAGTTAGATAGGTAATGGTTAGGAATGGAGAATACAGCAGCCTACGAGCAGCAATAGCCGGAGGCAAGAACACTGCAGCGGAGGGCATCAACCAGAGGAACAACGTTTTCTCGCTATAACCTCCAAGGAACTACCACGAAGAAGAAGCATGACTTCTAAACTCTTCTGTTTCTTTATTTCAATTTCCTATCTCCCCATTTCACTATCACCTGATTTATGCCTTCTTTCTTATTGAATGCCGGGGAGGTTTTGAGAACATTGACCCTTTTCTATACATCTGCTGTTCAGGCGACCTAACGGTACACTAACAACAATTGAGGGAAAAACCAACCCGTTTCCGGTCTGTTGCTGACATTGTCTTTTCAACCCATATTCACATTTATGGAATCCCTCGCTTCCCAGTCTTATTTAATAATACTATTCCTACTGTTATTAATATTTTTTTCCCTATAGTTTTCATTTTATATTTAGCTACGCAGAACGTACTGCTTCAATATCCATATGCAGTATTTGATAAACGGCAATTAAAAATAAATATAACATACGATTCGCATTGCTATTCGCTTCCGTTTCCTTAAGTGTTAAATCATGACCAACTATGTATTTTGCATGAGTAAAATGTAACAGGCTTTTGTTTTTATACGCATTCTCTGCAGAGTACGGCAATTATTTTCTAATCCATGGCATTAATGTTGAAGGCTTTGTAAATCTTTTTTCGTGTTTTAGGAATTTATGAATTAAAATCAGAGAATAGAGATTTTCAATGGGGAAATAATTATAAAATCGGTTGGGTGATTTTTGACCTGATATCCTGTACACGCACACACATGGACTTTTTTCTAGAAATACTTCTGGATTCAGGAAGCCTCAAAACATGCATTTCCGTGAAATCTCGGTATCGGATTTATTTTTGTGTATATGCAATACCTCCTCTACCTACAATGTATGCGGTAGAGAAGGTAAGAATCACTTGACTGCGAATTGAATACTACGGTAGATAGAAAACATCTTCAAATGTAGGGCGGAGCAGCAGCCACAGAGGGTGAAAGTATAAACAGAGTAAACTTCATAAATCAAATTTTATAGGGCAGTTGAATGGGAAATTCGGTGGCGCCGTGGCCGAGTGGATAGACAGCTCGCCTCCCAACGAGGCGGCCCGGGTTCAATCCCAGGGACCTGCATGTGGGATTTGTGGTGGACGAAGCGGCGTCTGGGCGGGCTTTCTCCGGTTTCCCCCGCCATTCATTCCACCAACTGCTCCATCATCACCTTTCCTTTCATCCATTTCACCAACATTTCGTTTCATCTACTTCCTTCATCCCATACCAGGCATCGGGCTGATCACCCATCCTGGATGCTCTGTCTGATCCATGAGTGTCTGCTCCTCAACGGGCCTCTGACTCCAGGCACCCGCTTGTAAGTCCTGGGGGGTGTAAGTCCTGCATAAGAGGAGGGTAAACAGATAATGAATGAATGAATGGGAAATTGAAGAGAATGACATCAAATTGTAAGGTACAGGTCTTAATTGTGTATCTCTTCTGGAGCCAAAGGAACAGTTGGATATTTTCTGTGACAGTTTAGATTTCTTTACTTAATGGGACGAAGCTTTTCATTATAAGTAGTTAACGCAGGTCTCTGGAGCATATGGCAGATTTGTTCCATTCGTTCAATCCGTCTCTGAATTAACTATTGCTCTACTCTTCAGGGAAAGTGAGAGATAATTAGGAATTTACTTCAGAGATTGGAGAATCGATGACACACAGCAGTCACGTATTGGTGGCGCAGGAGGTAGTATTTCTGAAACAGGCTATCGGAATTCGATTCCCCTCTGGCTCTTGCAGTTTCATCACGACTTTTTTTATTTCAGTTTACATTGATCAACTTGGTATGAATGCTGTAAGTCCAACCTATGAAAATATTCATTATCTCCGAAAATCGTCAGGAAGTGAGCTGTTGCAATTAAAATGAACTGATGCTGTGTCAGTTCTATGACTGAATAATGTTAAGGTTACGATTACACTATTTTCACTGAAAAATGTTCTACAAATGTACTGTTTTTTCTAGTTTGGATGCTAAAGGAAACATGTGGCCATATCGATACATTATTTTGTATGCTATAATTGTAAAAGGGTAAATTTACTGAAACAAAATTGGTATAGGAAATCTAAAAGCTATAACTTACTACATTCACATGACTTTCGTTAATACTATCGTTTATTACTTTCTCTACTACGTATAGTAAGTAGGGGAAGTATTGTATTCCACCCAAAAATTCAATACCGAGATTTCACCGGAAATACATGTTTTGAGACCCCCTGAATCCAAAAAAAGCATTTTTGGAAACATGTCCGTGTGTGTGTCTGTGTACAGCATAACTCAGAAACGAACAGTCGGATAAACACCAAACTTGGTATTTAGATTCAGTATCTTCCAGAGATGCGACACGAAGATTTTCAAGAAAATCCCCCCCACCCCAGACTACCCTTTACATGGAACATTTTTCGAAAATTTCAATTTTCTCAAAAATGGCTGTAATGATTTTGATTAAAATATCATATGTTTAAGATACTGTCATGAGAAATGAAATGTATATCTCGAATTTTCTGGGAATGTCTCCAAAAGTATTCTTCATTGTGAACGACTTTTGCATAAGTGGTAAACCATAAGAGATAGACAAAATTGTACTGCACAAAAAATGTAGATCGCGTTAAAATACACAATTTATGTCATATACATTTATTTTGTTGAGTGAACCGTTTTCGAGATATTGCTTGTTATTCCCTTAAATTTTCCAATACTTTTTCTCAAATTCGTTATTCATTTTTTTATGTCTTGGACATGCAAAGAGAATGGAATGCGCCACATAGCAACCAGCGTTAAATATTTGACTATTGCTTATAACCTACCATATTGCCCCTTGCATCTACATGAAAATTACCAATAAGATTGACATCTCGATATCTCGATTAACATGAAGCATATGGAGAATAAGCGTTTGTAAAAATAGTTTGTACAAGAGTAGAGAAAGTCATGTGAGTGTAACACATCAGATTTTTTTATATACCTTCCACAGCTATTCTTACAAAACTTTGTTTTTCTATTACTTTATGTTAATAAAGATAAACCTTTGTAGAAATACTTCATTACACATTTCATTGTAGGGCGCAGCGGTACCGCAATGGTTTCGTTTCCGGCTCTGGTACTCAGAATTCAGGGTTCGATTCCTGACTCATGTAGTGCGATTACTCAGGCTTCACTGCCATAAAGCAGTGGAGGTAAAGACATTACTTTATACATTACTTTATACTTCCAAATGGGCTCAATAATAAAAATGTGATGTGTTGCACTCGCATGAGCTTCTCTACTCTTGCAAAATATTTTTATAAATGCTTATTCTCCATCTACTTCATGTTAATCGATATAAAAATTTGCAGAAACGATTGTTTTTGATTTTATTATAAGTGCAAGGGGAATATAGTAGGCTTTAAGCGATAGTAAAATCCTTTATGAGCTGGTTGCTATTTGAAGCACTCCATTCTCTTCGCATGTCCAGTACATAAAAAGAAAAACGAGTAACGAATTCCCATTTGAGTATTGGAAAATACAACCAAATAACAATGAATATCTCGGAAATGGTTCACTAAAAAGTATATGACATAAATTGTCTGTTTTAACGAGATCTAAATATTTTCTGTAATGCAAGTTTGTCTCTCTCTTGGTTTACCAGTTATGCAAAAGCCATTGAGAATGAAGAGAACTTTTGAGAATATTCCCAGAAAATTCAGGATATATATTTTGTCATAAAATATTTTAAAAATATGATATTTTAATCAAAATCATTAGAGCCATTTTTGAGAAAACCAAAAATTTCGAGAAATGTTCTATACAAAAGGATAGTCTGGGGTGGGGGAGTTTTCTTGAAAATCTTCGTGCCGCATCTGTGAAAGATACTAAACCCAAATACCCAGTTTGGTGTTTATCCGACTTTTCGTTTTTGAGTTATGCTGTTCACAGATACACAGAAACACGCACGAACCTTTTTTGGATTCAAGGCGCCTCAAAACACGCATTTCTGGTGAAATCTCGATGTAGAATTTTTGGGTGGAATGCAATACTTCCCCTACTTACTACATAGTAGAGTAGGTAAACATAGATTAGTGGTATAAATGTTTGTGTTTAATTTTCGCATCTTGGATGTAGCCAATTCTATAAGGGCGACACTGAAAACTTTTAGAAAATCAAAGAAAAAATTTATATGATTTTAACATCAATTCCATTTTAACTTCAATACATTTTTGTATTCGATGAAATCATTCCTTAAAGCAATAAAGCACTCTCCCAGAGGCAATTCTAAAACCAGGTTTTTATAATGTTCCACTGCTTCATCTGATGACGTAAAAGTAATTCATCAGTGTAACTAAGTGAACTTCACTTAATTCACACTGTCATTCATTCATGTGAACTAGTTCAAAACCTCCGTTTCTTCACTTTTTGCGTCATGTAGCCTCTTCTTCCGGAGAATTCACTCGCTGGGGAGTCGAACATACGACATCTTTAAATTCTATACCGCGGCAACGCGAAGAACAACTGAATAACGGGCAAAATTTAAAAAGTGACAAAGTATTGACAAATTTAAAACCAATAATAACAGGTCTCGGACATGGCTAATGCTACAAAAAATCTGATATGTTACATTGACATCACTTTCTCTACTCTTGTACAAACTATTTTTACAAACGTTTATTCTCTATATGCTTCGGGTTAATCGAGATGTTTACCTTATTGCTAATTTTCTTGTAGATGCAAGGTGAATATGGTAGTATTTAAGCGATAGTCAAATACTTTAAGAGCTGGTTGCTATGTGGAGTATTCCATTCTCTTTGTATGTCCAGGGCATAAAAAATGAGTAACGAATTCCCATTTGAGAAAACGTATTGGAAAATTTAAGGGAATAACAAGCAATATCTCGAAAAGGGTTCACCCAACAAAAAAAGCATATTAGATAAATTGTGTATTTTAACGCGATGTGTAGTAAAATTTTGTCTATCTCTTATGGCTTACCAGTTATGCAAAAGTCGTTCACAATGAAGAATACTTTTGGAGACATTCCCAGTAAAGTCAAGATATACATTTCATTTGTCATGAAAATATCTTAAACATATGATATTTTAATGAAAATCGTTAGAGCCATTTTTGAGAAAGTTAAAGTTTTCGAAAAGTGTTCCATGTAAAGGTTAATCTGGGGTGGGGGGATTTTCTTGAAAACCTTTGTGTCGCATCTCTGGAAGATACTGAACGTAAATACCAAGTTTGGTGTTTATCCGACTGTTTGTTTCTGAGTTATGCTGTTCACAGACAGACACACAGATGGACATTTTCCGAAAATGCTTTTTTTGGGTACAGGGGGCCTCAAAACATATATTTCCGGTGAAATCTCGGTATCAAGGTTTTGGGTGGAATACACTCACTATACGTAGTAGAGAAAGTAATTAATGAAATAAATTGTGTATTTTAAAAATATCCACATTAACACGTTTTTATCTTTGTCTTAACGTTTATCAGTTATATAAAATTCTACAAAATCTCTTCTGAATGAAGAGGACTTCACAGTCTATCCCAGAAATATCTTAAAAAAGTCTTATTTTAATGTTAAGGGTAGTTTGGAGTGGGGAATTTTCGTGAAACTCTTCGTTTCGCATCTTTGAAAGATACTGAACTTAAATACCAATTGTCCGAGTTTTCGTTTGTGAATAATGCTGTTCAACACATACACACACATATATACCCCTTCTTCTAAAATGCTTTTTTGGATTCAGTGGGCCTCAAAATATGTATTTCCGGCGAAATCTACTCACTGTGAAAACCAAGAAGAGAAGGTAATAAAATACAGCGACTTACCATTTGAGAAAAGTATAAGTATTTGAAAATCCAGACCAATAACAAAGAATACCTTGGAAATCGTTAATTATACAAAAATATTATTTCACATAAAATGTGTGCATTAATGCAATTTACGTTATTTGTGCAGTAAGATTTTGTCTTCTCTTACGGTTTACGAGTTATACAAAAGTCATTGAGAATGAAAAGAACTTCATAGGCTACTTCCAGAAAATTCAAGACATACTTTATTTGTCAAGTAAATATATTTAACATATGGCGTTTTAATCAAATAATTTACAGTCATTTTTGTGAAAATCAGCAATTTCTAAAAATGTTCCATTTAAAGTAAGTTTTCGTTGGAGAGTTATTGTCAAAACTCTGCTTGTTGCATCGGAGAATACTTAAGTTAAATACGAAGTTTGGTATTTATCTGGCTTTTTGGTTTTGAGTATGTTTACAACGAACGGGATGGCTCAGGTGGCCTGCATGTCTATGACTCGCATTCGGGAGGTCCCCGATTCTTCCGGCGACCGCCTTCTGGCCTATGCGCTTTTCGTGGTTTCCCCGGGTCGACAGGCAAATGTTGGGGTAGTTCATATTCTACCACAACTCAGCTGCCCCTTATTTCCCGTACCTATCATCTTCCTATCATCTGTTTCAGGTGTAGGACCAGACGACGGTGTTCGCCGGGTTGCGGGTTTCTTCCCTGGCGTCGCTGCGGGGACTCTCAGTTAGGTCTCTCCCCTCGAGTGGGCTCCACCTGATAGGGGACTGTCAGGGGTTGGTTGCTTGTGGGTAGGCCCGAGCAGCGTAGGATATGTTCAATCTGGAAACGTTAGGGATCCCATCTATGCTTGCTCCGGTCATATGGTCACTCTTCGGGTCTTTCCCCTCATCTCTCCCGCCCAGGGGTCACTTTGGAAGAAAATTGGGCTGCCTGGCTTACTTGCGGTGCTCTACCCCGGTTCCCCTACGTGATACGCACCTTTATCTTTATGCTGTTTACAGACAGACACACTCACACACAGATGGATGTTTTTCTAAAAATTCTTTTCAAGAGTTCAGGGGCCTCAAAACATGTAAAGGATCTTTCAACAAGAGTGTCCTATCTTTAACATGTAATAGCTGCCGTTGTTATTGAGTTACAGCAGTCATTTTTTTCAAGTGATTACAGTTGTTATTGAAAAATAGCCATGGAACGTTACAGCATTCAGTAACGCGTAGAAATCGCGAAAATTTATTATCAAAATGGATCATCTGTTAGCCAAACCTTCCGTGTATTGTGTGAAGTTTACGGTGTGCATAATCGTCCCTGCGAGAGAACGATTCGGCGTTTGATCGTTAAATTTGAAAGAAGTGGTTCTGTCAACGATCAAAGAACGCCTGTACGTAATCGACGTAAGCGCTCCAACGAAAACATAGGCGCCGTTCGTGAGAGTGTACGAGAGAACGGAAACAAATCAATTGCTCGTCGAGCGCAAGCAAGAATTGGGGCTTTCGCCGACCACAACTTGGCGAATTCTGCATCTGACTGGAATTTTCACGCTTACAAAATGGTGTTAACTCAGGAACTAAAGCCCAACGACCATAGGTTGCTCCGTGTATTTGCTAACTGGGCTATGGAGGAATTGGAAGCTGACACGGATTTTTGTCGAAAATCATCTTCAGCGACGAAGCTCACTTTTGGAGGAATGGTTGTGTTAACAAACACAATTGCCCATATTGGACCATTCAAAATCCAATGTGGATTCAAGAACGACCACTTCATCCCCAAAAGGTTACTGTGTGGTGTGGATTTTGGTATGGTGGAATCATTGGTCCATATTTTTCAAAGATGAAGATGGAGAAGCTCTAACTGTCAATGGAGAAAGATACCGGGCTCTTATAAGGGACTATTTTTGGCCTCAATTGGATGGTATGGATCTCAGAAACATCTGGTTCTAGCAAGATGGTGCCACATGTCATACTATTCTCGAAATAATCGATCTTTTGAAGGAGAAGTTCAGATGTTTCATCATTTTCCGTGGTGGTGATGTTAACTGGCTCCCGAGGTCATGTGATTTAACGCCGTTGGATTACTCCTTGTGGGGTTATGTTAAATCTGGAGTTTATATCAACAAGCCAGAAACAGTAAATGATCTTATGAGTAACACCACGCGTGTTATTCGTGAAGTTGGGCCTAATTTACGTTCTTCTGTCATTGAAAATTGGGTCAACCGTATACGCGCAACCCAACGAAGTCGCGGCGGTCACTTAACTGATGTACTCTTCCACACGTAATGACATTAAGTATGTTCCAAAAAAAGAAGAAATAAACCTCTATCATTTATAGAACGTGTTTTATTTAAGTTCAAAGATAGGACATTCTTGTTGAAAGACCCTATATTTTTGCTAAAATCTAGGCTATATGGACTATTTATGGTTGAAATAAAAGTACCTTTCAATTTACTAGATGAGTGATAGAGAAAGCAAAAATTGAACAGCTGAAGGGAACGCAACGAGGTCTTTGGTTTCACGCAACCCATCCCGTTAAACCAAGTTCATACTTCAACATGTAGTGCATAGCAGGCTCTATGTTTGGTTCGCGGTTGTTCAGTTTGCTTCGTAGAGGCGAGTGTTCGTTCATGTCTATATTCGTTTCACCTTGCCCTGTGTTTGCCAGCTTCTCTCGCCCCATAATGAAAAGGTGGTATAGCATGATCGGTTGCAATCAGCCGCAGCATCGTGTCATAAATCGTATCTAACATCCTATTTGGAGTATGTACTAATTACATACTTGTGCTAGCATGGATTGTAGCCGTAACGTCACAAAGATGCTTTTCTAATGCAAATAAATCACAATTTTTGAAATATTACTTATATTTTTCAGATGTTTTTACACTTTACATTTAAAGAACAGATATACAAATAAACGAGAGTAGGTAGAGAAAATCGGAACTTTTTTAAAAGTTAAATTCCTGCATTAAACACGTTTCTACTATTTGCCTACAAATACCTGTTTTCCTTGGACTTTATTTGAAATACATTAAAAAACTCTCCTGACAGGGAATCGGAATTTGGTCATTCAGGTTAGGCATTGTATACCTGAGAATTGGCTGTAGCTGCTTGTCCGGTCTTGGGCAGGGCGTGGTTTCAGCGTTGGCTGGCTATGTTTCGTTGGGGAGAGGAAATGAGGATGCTATCAGCTTATCGCACTGCTCGGAACTTCTATGGAGAGACGAGTAGAAATATCCAGAATACCTCCCCCTTCTGGTTTCGGTGAAACTTCTAGAAGTTGCCGCTCGGGTTTGTAAGAGAGCTGACCCGGGCTCCATTGTTCGATTCAGTTATGTTCTGTTGTTTCCTAAGAAAATTTTTGGAGAATGCGGGTAATTAGAGGTCGTCTACGCGAGCAGATACGAAGAATCCCGAGTTCGACATGTTAGCGAGCAACCAAATAGAAGCGCGACGCGGGGGAAAAACAAATAGCAATTAATAGCTAACATAAAGAATGTTAGCAGTGATTTATGTTAAGATGCTGCGCATGATCGCTACCACTCGTGCTGTATCCTCTTGAAAAGTGGGAAAAAAAATCTGATGTGTTACACTCACATGACTTTTTCTACTCTTGTACAAACTATTTTTACAAGCGCTTATTCTCCATCTACTTCATGTTAATCGAGATAAACATTTGCAGACTCTATCTTATTGCTAATTTTCCTGTAGATGTAAGGGGAAAATATATTTACAAGGGCAATATAGAAAAACAGTAGCTTTTAAGCACATACATATCTCTTAATAGCTGGTTGCTAGGTGCAGCACCATTCCCTTTGACACAGATTATAACTCTTTGCATATCCAAGACAAAAATGAATAACGAATTCCCATTTTAGAAAATAAGTATTGCAAAATTTAAGAGAATGACAAGCAACATCTCGAAAATAGTTCACTGAACAAAAAAAATGTATATGACATAAATTGTGTATTTTAACGCGATCTACATTTTTTGTGTAGTAAAATTTTGTCTATCTCTTATGGTTTACCAGTTATGCAAAAGTCGTTCACAATGGAGAATACTTTTGGAGACATTCCCAGAAAATTCAAGATATACATTTTATTTGTCATAAAAATATCTTAAACATATGATATTTTAATCAAAATCGTTAGAGCCATTTTTGAGAAAATTAAACTTTTCGAAAAATCTTCCATGTAAAGGGTAATCTGTGGTGGGGGGATTTTCTTGAAAACCTTCGTGTCGCATCCCTGGAAGATACTGAACCTAAATACCAAGTTTGGTGTTCGTTTCTGAGTGATGCTGTTCACAGACAGACACACACAGAAACACACAGACAGACACACAGACACACACACGGACATGTTTCCAAAAATGCTTTTTTTGGATTCAGGGTGTCTCAAAACATGTATTTCCGGTGAAATCTCGGTACCGAATTTTTGGGTGCAATACAATACTTCCCCTACTTACTGTACGTAGTAGAGAAAGTAATAAGACCATTCATCTCGGAGCAGACGTCGCTTGAACTACCTATCCGCGAACTTCAACAAACTCGGACATTTAGATTATAAGTCCCGTTTTTGCTGGAGGAGGTTATTTCTTGGTTTACCATTATTGCAAGCTGTCCGTACAATATGATCTTTATACTGTGATGACATCTTAGTATTGAACGTACAAAAAGTTGAACATAATCACTATGGGGTTGCAAAGACGAAAGAATGAAATGGCTTTCAATTACTACATTTCCTAATCGAAATGTAATTTCCAGTTCTCCATTCACAACTGTTTAAAAATATATCTAATCTAACAATGTAGAATAGAAAAGTTCAGGTTGGAGTCGTTCTTAATGCACTATGTTTATATGGAATTGTCTCTAAAAGATTATGTCATGTATTATAGTTATCAGGAAGGGCTACCAGATGTGGGGCGGCAGGTTGGACACAGGTGGAGTCCCTAACGTTTCCAGACATTACATCCTGACACCGATGGGACCCTCACAGGCCTACCTCTCTCCAGGGAGAGGTCACCCTAAAGGTCTCCCCCACATCGATTGCCAGGGTAGGCAGCTCTGTAAAGCAAACTCCACCACCACACACCTCGCCCGTCGTCCACTCGCCTGATCTTTCGACCCTGAAACATGACAGGGTAATTAAATGGCAGGAAATGGGGAGCAGGGAAATTCGCGTAACATTCGCATACCAATCAGGGAGAACCGTGAAAAAAATCCAAGGTCAGAGAGGCTTGTCCAATGGAAATCGAACTCGGCACCTCCCGAATGAGAGGCTCACACGTTACCAGAGCTATCTTAATCGGTTATGTCATTAGTTACAAAGTTGATTAACGCAAAAGCTTGGCTGAAGTGCAAGCTTGAAAGAAGGTTTCATTTTTCACAGTGACATTCGAATGCGCAAAAAACTCGATTTCGATTTTTCCTTTCGAATCGATATAGACTGTCTCTCCTAAAATAGTAGCCTTCCTCTTCACCTTCCACTTTTGTTTAGCACAGTGAGTCATATGAATAACAAGAATTAGAACCATGAAAATAGAACGCAAGGCCAAAGCAATGATAACAAAGCAAATCGACCCGTTAGCTCCCCATTGCACCCCTCCCCCTCTTGCACCTCTTCCATGACATGTGTCCAGCCCGTTCATTCCTTCCACAAGTGAATGACCCTGGACAGGTTGCATGCAAGAATCGTAAATCAGCATGCCTACTGGTGGCACCGCGCACCCGGCGTCACTTGTTGACGCTTTGGTCGTCATCATTCCTTACATAGCGTTATAAACTTCTCACCTTCCCCCTTCGTGCGAATGGGGAGCTGCAGAAAATGTGCTTATATCTGCTTTCTCTAATAGGTACCTATAGCGAGGAAATACTGCAATTCATCCAAAGTGATTTTACCGGAAATATACGTTTCCGGGTTTCCTAAATAAAAGAAAAGCATATTAAAAAATCTGATGTGTTACACTCACATGACTTTCTCTACTCTTGTACAAACTATTTTTACAAACGCTTATTCTCCATATGCTTCATGTTAATCAAGATGTTAATCTTATTGCTAATTTTCTTGTAGGTGCAAGGGGAATATGGTAGGCTTTAAGCGATAGTCAAATCTTTTAACCGCTGGTTACTATGTGGCGCATTCCATTCTCTTTGCATGTTCAGGACATAAAAAAAGTGAATAACGAATTTGAAAAAAGTATAAATATTGGAAAATTTAAGGGAATAACAAGCAATATCTCGAAAATGGTTCACTCAACAAAAAAAAGTATAGGACATAAATTGTGTATTTTAACGCGATCTACATTTTTTGTGCAGTAAACTTTTGTCTACCTCTTATGGTTTACCAGTTATGCAAAAGTCGTTCACAATGACAATGAATACTTTTGGAGACATTCCCAGAAAATTCAAGATATACATTTCATTTATCATGAAAATATCTTAAACATATGACATTTTAATCAAAATCGTTACAGCCATTTTTGAGAAAATTAAAATTTTTCGAAAAATGTTCCATGTAAAGGGTAATCTGGGGTGGAGGGATTTTCTTGTAAGCCTTCGTGTCGCATCTCTGGAAGATACTGAACCTAAATACCAAGTTTAGTGTTTATCCGATTGTTCGTTTCTGAGTTATGCTGTTCACAGTCACACACACAGACACACAGACAGACACACACACGGCATGTTTCCAAAAATGCTTTTTTGGATTTAGGGGGTCTCAAAACATGTATTTCCGATGAAATCTCGGTATCGAATTTTGGGTGGAATACAATACTTCCCCTACTTACTATATGTAGTAGAGAAAGTAAAAATGTTCGAAAATTTTAATTTCCTTGAACATGTTTTAATTATCTGATTAAAATACTAATATGTAAGACACCTAATAACACTATTATTTTTTTCCCCTCTCCAAATGCTTATGAAACAAAATAGCTTTTGGAATTGACAATTGTATTGAAATAATAGCCTCTTTCACATGTCACATGTCACATGTTCATCAGCGCTTGTAGTTTTACATTCTTATTCGATGGTAGCGTTAATTTTAAACTTTAATGTCTACTTTGTCTAGAAGAAACTTTTGATACAAATATTGTGGCCGATAAGCATTGGTTACCCATTTTTCACCCACGCTTCCTCTATAAGGTCAGGTCGCTAGTCATTTTACATTGGGCTTGTCTGTTTACACCAATCATAGTAGAATTAATTTTTTTCGCAGCAAATTGTAATCGTCTCATTGTTTCAAGTTTGATTCTTGGAATTTGTTTCAAGCCAACCATAATGAAAAGAGAGGAGTTGGAACTTAGTGTTAGATAAATTTGAAAACTTTACATAAAAGAAAACAGTACCGACCACTATTTAGAGGCGTGGACCACAATTTTTCCCACACCCCATTGTCCGGAAATGAACTGAAATGCTTGCAAACCTATGTGCGAGGTGTTTTAAGCGACGAAATAGTAGTTTGAAATTGCGGTGTTCCAGCGGATATATTAACAGTTTTTCTCATTTCACATTTTGAGGGAAAATATCTTGTGTCTTATTCACATGCCTTTCTCTACTCTTCTACAATTATTGCTACAAAATCTTATCTTTCTATCTACTTTTTGTAAGTATATATATAATTTCAATACACATTTACATATTTCGTTGTGGGTGTAAAAAGAATACAGTTAAGCTAAGTCAATTTTTAAAAAGCGAATGACTTTGAAATTCCATTTTATTTGTATTACCCCGAGGAAACGAAGAAACTTACCACTTGAATGGAGTGCCTATAAATATTTGAAAACTCAAACCAATAAAAAGGAATATCTCGGAAATAGCAAATCACCAAAAATGTCGTCGTTTCCAACGCTCCCTACGTGGTCTATGACCTCTGGAAGCGATGACTGGACCAATTTCTGAGCTGGAGGCACCCAAAAGGACGGAATCCGTTGCCTCCGATGGTAAGGTGATGAGGATGATGATGGAATGAGAGGACCTACAGCTTTTACCGTGGACTCTTAACCACGTTGGCCTTGGGAATATCTCACATGAACAAGATAGAGCTGAAGGTTGGATAGGCCCGTCTTAAAATCGCCACCCCAGAGCCGGAAATCGAACCCCGTACCCGCAGTACCAGAAACGAAAAGCCACTGCGTATCCTGGAGCCCTCACTTAAAAAAAATTATTTCACACAAATTGTGTGCTTTGACGAAATCTGCATTTGTTGCGTAGTAAGATTTTGTATATATATCCTATAGTTTACCAGTAATACAAAAGCCATTCAGAATGAAGAATACTTCATAGATTATTTGCAAAAAATTCAAGATAATACATTTTATTTCTGATGCAGATATCTTAAACATGTGGTCAAAATAAAAATCGTTAGTTATTTTTGAGAAAATAAAAAAATAACGACAAACTTTCCATGTAAAGGGTAGTTTGCTTTGGGGGAGTTTTATTGAAAACCTTCGTATCATAACCATGAAAGACGCTGAGTTTAAATACTAAGTTTGGCGTTTAACCGACTTTTTGTTCACAGACAGACATAAACGCACACACTCGCGCACGTATTGTTACTTTCTCTACTACGTGTAGTAAGTAGGGGAAGATTGCATTCCACCCAAAAACTCGATATGGAGATTTCACCGGTAATACGTGTTTTGAAGCCATCTGAATCCAAAAAATCTGATGTGTTACATTCACATGACTTTCCCTACTCTTTTAAAACTATTTTTACTAACACTTATTCTGCATCTATTTCATATTAATCGAGATATCGAGATGTTAATCTTATTGCTAATTTTCTTGTAGATGCAAGGGGAATTGGTAGGTTTAAGCGATAGTCAAATATTTTAAGAACTGGTTGCTATATGGAGTACTCCATTCTCTTTGCATTAGGACAAAAAAGAATGAATAACGAATTTGCATTTGAGAAAAAGTATAAGTATTGGAAAATTTAAGGGAATAACAAGCAATATCTCGAAAATGGTTCACTCAACAAAAAAAATGTATATGACATAAATTGTGTATTTTAACGCTATCTACATTTTATGGTTAGTAAGATTTTGTCTATCTCTTATGGTTTACCAGTTATGCAAAAGTCGTTCACAATGAAGAATACTTTTGGATGCATTCCCAAAAAATTCGAGATATACATTACATTTGTCATGAAAATATCTTAAACATATCATACTTTAGTCAAAATCGTTAGAGATATTTATGAGAAAATTAAAATTTTCGAAAAATGTTCCATGTAAAGGGTAATCTGGGGTAGGAGGATTTTCTTGAAAAGCTTCGTGTCGCATCTCTGGGAGAGACTGAACCGAAATACCAAGTTTGGTGTTTATCCGACTGTTCGTTTCTGAGTTATGCTGGTCACAGACACACACAGACGGACATATTTCCCAAAATGCTTTTTTTGTATTCAGGGGGTCTCAAAACACGTATTTACGGTGAAATCTCGGTATCGAATTTTTGGGTGGAATACAATACTTCCCCTACTTACTATACGTAGTAGAGAAAGTAAAAAGTATTTTTAGAAAAAGGTCCAAGGGTGTCTGTGAACAGCATAACTCAAAAACGAAAAGTCAGATAAATACCAAAGTTCGTATTTGAGTTTATATCTTTCAAGAATAGACATGAAGGTTTTAAAGAAAATCCCCCACTCAAGTACCCTTTATTTCGAACATTTTTCGAAATTTTTGATTTTCCGAAAATGGTTCTAACAACTTTGATTAAAATACCATACATGCAAGATGTTTATATAACAAATAAAATGTATATTTTGAATTTTCCGGAAATAGCCTAGGAAGTCTTCATTCGGAAGGAATTTTGTTTAATCTTGTATAACTTGTAAACGTTAAGTGATAGACGAAAAAATACCACTTAGAAATTTAGATCTCTTTAAACACATAATTTACTTAATACAAGTTTTTTATGCCATAAGCCGTTTCTGAGATATCCCTTATTAAAGGTTCGAATTGTTCATTTCTTGGTCATTCTCGTTCAAGTCCTTTCAACATTCAGTTGTTTCTCGCGATTACTTGGAAGCAGTGTGGAATTTTAAGGCCAACATATAGTGTCCAGTTCTTAAACATTTGAGATAGAGGGTAGAGAAAGGTAATATGCATGTATTGCATAAGATTTTTCTAAAAATGTTATTGTTGGATACAATGAGTTTCAAATCGCACGTTTTCGGTGAAATCTCTGTATCAAATTTTTAAGCGGAATGCAATACTTCCTCTGCTTACAGAGTTATTCAAAAAGAAGGAATAGATTTTAAATATTAATTTTTAATGAACGACAATAGATAGCGATTCATACGACACATCATTTAATAGAGAAAAGTTAAAAGTTTTAAGCCCCACCTATTAGTTACATTCAGTGCCTACAGCGGCGCTTTGTTTGTTTACGAGAAAATGGCGACTCCACAGGAAAAGTTGTTTTAAGTGCTGCATTATGCAAAGAGTGAATCCATTGTTTCTTTGCAGCGTGAATTTCATTGTAAGTTCAACATAGAGCAACCTCGTCATAAAAATTTATAATTGATACGATAAATTCGTAGAAGATGGTGGCGTATGCAAACGGAGATGCACTGGTGCTCATTTTGAACACATAAAATAACATTTTGGACTTTTCTGTACTCAGTGATGTATCGCATTGTCGCCATCTATTATCATTCATTAGAAATAACTATTTAAAGTCTGTTCCTTATTTTTGAATAACCCTGTACTAAATGCAAGACAAGATATCTCATTTGTGAATGTTTCAACATCATTCTTTATCCTTGAGCTTTGAAAAGGACACTTAGGGTTCACCGTCTGTAAGCTACATTTTACTATGTGAGAATAAACATTTAATGCAATTTTAAAACATTAACACACGCATAGCAACGCCAGATGTGAAAGTTTAAAACCTGAGAACGAGAGATTTTTCACAAAATAGTCTTGCAATGAAACGGTAAGCTCGTAACAATGCATTCTTGGAAAGGGTGTGCAAATATTGACAAACAAGAATTATAATCTTAAACTAGGATGAAAATCAAACATTTCTGACAGGTTTCCGCGAGAAGTTAAGTTCTAGTATTTCCAGGAAATGTATAGACGTCTATGAGTGCATGTCAAACACTCTGAGAAGCAGACGGATATCATAACGGCAACCAAGGAAAGCGAAACAATTACAGGCATTTAAATCGATAAAACGTAGAATTGTAATAAAAATCTATTTCAACAGAGCCTGGCTACGGTTCCATCTCATATGAATCTATTTTATAGCATAAAACGCATTCTGAAAATTATTTAAAATGTATGATACAAGACAGCAGAAGTCTAAAAAGAGTTTTATGGAGAATTTTTCTTTAGTACGAAAACAAAAGCCAAATTACTTCACTTAGTAGTGGACACCAAACTCAATTATGTATAAAAACATTAGCGTTACACTAGCATCGTAATTATCGTCATTGTCCTGCAGTCTGCAGGCTAATGCCTGTTTCGGGTTTGCGCTGAGCGTACTACCCACGCTAGACATTAATACATCAGTCCAACCCGTCTCCGTAGTGTAACGGCTAGCCTGTTTGGTTCAGAAGGTCAGAATTATAATCCCGGTTGGAGCGAGTTGTGTTGCGGGTTTCCCCTTCTCTTTAAAAGCAGATGCTGACAGCCTAGGATTCATTTAAGTATGTATTAAACTTATTTGTTGTTCTTTTTCTTTGTGTAACGTTGTCTTTAGGATAGGATAATACTAGAAGCGGAGAGGGACTCTCTGGGTAGCTCCAGTAGTGGAACAGGTATTCGTGCCTGTGGTCTGTAGCCTCCTGTGGTTCCTTCATATCATCCCTTCCTCCTGGGGGCTGATAGTCTCAATAGATCTCCCGTAGGTTGCAGTGCGCGAGATTTCCCCCTCCCTTGTATCACATCGTTGCAAGAACTTAAGCTAAAAGGGTTTTCTAACCTCAAATGTTTGATGTTGAGAATAATGAACAAAGTTTATTTCAGCTGTTTAATAGGTTTGTAGGTAAATTGATGTATTGTACTCTAAGGATACAAAGTACAGTGAAAAATATCAGAGATACTAAAATCCGCCTCAACTTCCCCTTAATTTAAGGTAATATAGTTAAAATTGGCAAATATATTTTGTTTTGTAATAAATATAATTTTTATTTACTTGAAGTATTATGAAAACCTTTATATATACAGGATGCATCATTTAAGTTGAGACTGTACAATATCTCTAAAAGTAAGAATTACAAAAACAAATACCTTAAATAAAAGTCGCTTGGTATTATGGGGAAAAGTAAATCCTATTAGTCGTGTTTTATGTGGAGGACGTTGTGATGGTCATTTTAGGATCAATTTAACTTTACCATAATTGTAGGTTTCCATTTAAAAAATCTGATGCGATACACTCACATGACTTTCTCTACTCTTGTACAAAATATTTTTACAAACGCTTATTCTCCATATGCTTCATGTTAATCAAGATATGGAGATGTTAATCTTATTGCTAATTTTTTGTAGATGCAAGGGGTTTTAAGCGATAGTCGAAAATTTTAAGAGTTGGTTGCTATGTGGCGCATTCCACTCTCTTTGCTTATCTAGGACATAACATAAAAATCTGATGTGCTACACTCACATGACTTTCTCTACTCTTGTACAAAATATTTTTACAAACTCTTATTCTCCATCTATTTCATATTAATCGAGATAAACATTTGCAGAAACGATCTTTTGACATGCAAAGAGAATTACATTTTACATATAGGGACCAGTTCTAAAAATACTTGACTATCGCTTAAGGCGTACTATGTTCCCTTGTTTTGCATTTGCAAGGGTAATATAGAAATACAGTAGCCTTTAAGCATAGACATATATCTTAATAGCTAGTTGCTAGGTGCAGCACCATTCTATTTGCCACAGATAAACACTCTTTGCACATCCAAGACAAAAAATGAATAACGAATTCTCATTTGAGAAAATAAGTATTGAAAAATTTAAGGGAATAACAAGCAATATCTCGAAAAGGGTTCACTCAACGAAAAAATGTATACGATATAAATTGTGTATTTTAACGCGATCTACATTTTTTGTGTAGTAAAATTTTATCTATCTCTTATGGTTTACCAGTTATGCGAAAGTCGTTCACAATGAAGAATACTTTTGGAGACACAGGAAATTCAATATATACATTTTATTTGTCATGAAAATATCTTAAACATATGATACTTTAATCAAAATCGTTAGATATTTTTGAGAAAATTAAAATGTTCGAAGAATGTTCCATGTAAAGGGTAATCTGGGGTGGGGGAGATTTTCTTGAAAACCTTCGTGTCGCATCTCTGGAAGATACTGAACCTAAATACCAAGTTTGGTGTTTATTGGACTGTTCGTTTCTGAGTTATGCTGTTCACAGACACACACAGACATACACACACACACACATATACACGGACATGTTTCCAAAAATGTTTTTTTTGGATTCAGGGGGTCTCAAAACATGTATTTCCGGTGAAATCTCGGTATCGAATTTTTGGGTGAAATGCAATACTTCCGCTACTTACTATACGTAGTAGAGAAAGTAAAAATTAATTTCACCTTAAAATGATTATCATAACGTTCTTCAAACAAAACACGACTAATGGAATTTACTTTCCCTCATAATAACAAGCAACTTTTATTGAAAGAAATTTCTTTCTACAACGCTTAATTTTGGAGATATTGTAGTCTCAACCCAAAATGGTCCACCTGTATACCACCACCGCTGTATTTATGAAATGAAATCGGTATAAAATTAAGATTAAATAGATAGATGAGGTATCTTTATTGGTTTCAAATTATTGAAGTTGTTACACAAGTATTTAGTGCATGGATCATTGACCGTACATGCATATTTAAGATAAAGTATGGTGACAAATAAACAACAGAAAAAGGAAACAAAATAAAAAGGAAAGTAGAGATAAATTATCTTTGCCTAACTGAACAAATTTGACCTAGCTTCGCGCACTTTAGCTAAGAAATTGCCCATGTTTCGCCAGTTCCCCTAGTCAACCAGTAGCTCCCAACATGCCAATCTCTTTATTGAGGGACTTAAGAATTTTTCTTTGAATTTAATGGTTCGCTGGTTTTCCCACGGTGCACATTCCGCCAAAATATATACCCAGTCCTCATCCAAATCACAGAATGGGCAGATTCTCCTGCCAGAATAGTTAGTCATTTTCTGTGACCTACAGCCCCCAGTCTAAACCTGCCATTCCTGATATTTCCTTTCTTCCTAAGTTAAGTATATATGCCTCTTTACCCCAATTCAATTTTATTTCATTTGCTAGACTTAGAGAAGGTTTAATTTTACAATCCGATTCTATTTCCTGTTGGTTGATGTCTAAGGTTAATTAAGATAAAGAGCCTCCAGATTAAGTTGCAACTGAACATTTTAGAATTCAGGATAAAGTAAAATATATGGAAGCTACACTGCTGTGAAAAAACACTACAGGAGGCAATAAATAACCGAAGATCAGAAAATTATTATAGCGCGTATTTTACTAATTGCACTTTACTTGAGGACTTGAACGCCATGACAACTTCAACATACCATAACGTTTCATTTAATACACTACACATGTTTACAGAGCACACACGTTAACAAGTTGCCTGCCAGTCTGTGGAAAAAGGAAAAAGGTAATCTATGTATGTATTGCATGCTGGCACTGACTGAATATCAAAAGTTCATAGAACTCGGCTATTGTGCACTTCACTCGAAATGTCTGCAACTTCCAGGCGGTTTAAACATTCCTTTGTGCGTTCTTTGCACACAGTGCTGTGGAGAAAGCTCTAGGAAGATCTATAATTTTGGTTGATATCTTTCTATTCTTTTCTGGCTTGGTATATATACAGGGTGTGACTGAAATAATATTCCACTTTTATACAGTTGAAATATCGTTCTGAAACTATTTTGCTAACAAAGTGCTCCTTTTACTTTAAATGCAGTATTAGGATGTACCTGTATGAAAGCACTTAAAATGCTATTAGAAAGCACTTTTATAAAATCGAATCTCAGTAGAACTTCGATTTCGTGTTTATCGCTATAAGATAAGAATGCGTATAAAATCGTTGCGTCATCTTTACTCAAGTGTGTTTGGCAGAGATCACGTTTTGCTAAATGTTAATGTTTTTGGTCCTAGGTTTAGTATGCCATTATGGCGTCATCGGTAACCACAGACTACTAACCAGATAAATTTGTTTGGGTACGTTTCGGGATATAAAAACCTCTGGAAAGACATCTCTTCGTTTTAACCAGTTAAAACCAGGATCTGCATCATAATTCTTGGATGTAGGAACACTGCTTTTCTAAATGTTCTATACGTGTAAGAGTAATAATTGAATAATAAAGCGAGTATTACTCTTGTTTCCTTGAACTTAAATCTTATTCATGAAAATGTTCTGTGATTAAAACATTAGGCCTATATCAGACATATCAGTCACCAGGTGCTTCGTTTCCATAGCTTGGTTAGTTTTTCATTTCTTTTTTACTTTCGCTACTACGTATAGAAAGTAGGGGAAGTATAGCGTTCCAACCAAACATTTGATATCGAGACTTCACCGGAAATACATGGTTACAGGCCCCCTAAAACCAAAAAAAACATTTTTAGAAAAAGGTCCGTGTGTCTCTTTGTGAATAGCATAACTCAAACACGAAAAGTCGGAAAAATACCACACTTAGTAACTTTCAAAGATGCGACATGAAGATTTTCACACTACCCTTTACATGGAACATTTTTCGAAAATTTTGATTTTCTAAAAAATGGCACTAACGATTTTGATTAAAATATCATATGTTTAAGGTATTTTTATGGCAAATGAAATGTATATCTTGAATTTTCTGCGAATGTCCCCAAAAGCCTTCTTCATTCTGAATACTTTTGCATAATTGGTAAACTGCAAGAGATACAGAAAATTTTACTACACAAAAACCGTATATCTCGTTGAAAAACAAAATTTATGTCATACATTCTTTTTTGTCGAGTGAACCATTTCCAGAAATTCGTTGTTATTTGTTACAATTTTCCAATAATTATACTTTTTCTCAAATGGGAAGTCGTTATTCGTTTTTTATATCCTGGGCATGCAAAGAGAATGGAATGATCCACATAGCAACCAGCTCTTAAAGGATTTGAATGTCGCATAAAGCCTACCATATTCCCCTTGCACCTATAAGAAAATTAGCAATACGATGGTTTCTGAAAATGTTTATATCGATTAACATGAAGTAGATGAAGAATAAGCGTTTGTAAAAATAGTTTGTACAAAAGTGGAGCAAGTCATGCGAGTGTAACACATCAGAATTTGTTTTTTTACTAGAGGCAAGAAAACTGAAATAGTTCTAAGAATGTTAGCGTTCCTAAAGTTAACCTTGCTTGTTTAATTCGTTTCCAGAACAGCTTTCCCAAAACAATGTAAAGGGTCTTTGAACAAGTGTGTCCCGTCTTTAACATGTGATAGCTGCCGTTATTATTGAATTACAACAATACTTTTTTTCATCTGGTTACAGTTCTATTGGAGAGGACTAGTCATGGTACGTTACAGCATTCAGCAACGCGTAGAAATTATGAAAATTTATTATCAAAATGGACCATCTGTTCGCCAAATCTTCCGTGTATTGCGTAAAGTTTACGGTGTGCATAATCGTCCCTGCGAGAGAACGATTCGGCGTTTGATGGGTAAATTTGAAAGAAGTGGTTCCGTCAGTGGTCAAAGAACGCCTGTACGTAGTCGACGTAAGCGCTTCAACGAAAACATAGGCGCCGTTCGTGAGTGTGTACGCGAGAACGGAATAAATCAATTGCTCGTCGAGCGCCAGAATTGGGGCTTTCGCCGACCACAACTCGGCGAATTCGCATCTGGACTTGAAGCTTCACGCCTACAAAATGCTGTCTTAACGACCATAGGTTGCGTCGTATATTCGCTGACTGGGCTATGGAGAAATTGGAAGCTGACCCGGATGTTTGTCGAAAAATCATCTTCAGCGACGAAGCCCACTTTTGGTTGGATGGTTGTGTTAAAAAACAAAATTACTGCTACTGGAGCAATCACAATCCAATGCAGATTCAAGATCGACCACTTTATCCCCAAAAGGTTACTGTGTGGTGTGGATTTTGGTATGGTGGAATCGTTGATCCATATTTTTTCCAAGATGAAAGTGGTGAAGCTCTGTCAATGGAGAAAGATACCGGGGTCTTATAAGGGACAATGTTTGGCCTCAATTGGATGGTATGGATCTCAGAAACATCTGGTTCCAGCAAGAAGGTGCCACATGTCATACTGCTCTCGAAACAATCGATCTTTTGAAGGAGAAGTTCAGATGTTTCATCATTTCCCGTGGTTGTGATATTAACTGGCCCCAGAGGCCATGCGATTTAACGCCATTGGATTACTTGTGGTGGGGTTATGTTAAATCTCGAGTTTATGTCAACAAGCCAGAAACAGTAAGTGATCTTAAGAATAACATCACGCGTGTTATTCGTGAAGTTGGACAATTTACGTTCTTTTGTCATTGAAAATTGGGTCAACCGTATACGCGCAACCCAACGAAGTCGCGGCGGTCACTTAACTGATGTTCTCTTCCACACGTAATGACATTAATTATGTTCCAAAATAAAAAATAAATAAACCTCTATCATTTATAGAACGTGTTTTATTTAAGTTCAAAGATAGAATACGCTTTTGAAAGCCCCTATACTATCACGATCATTTGAGTAGTTTTATAATCGGTTCTAAAAGTAACACCCTGATCGTAGAGGAGTTGCATGTAGCAGTTGCAAGTATATGTATGAAGTGAGACGTTGGAACCATCCCTACTTCAGTGATTCGGAGTTCCAGAACAGGGAAGTACCATTAAAAATCTTCCGGTCAATGAAATTTAGTTATGTAATAACACTGCAATATACAGGCGAAAGAAGATTACTCGATATGTTGGTTGAAAAATACAATCATTAGCATCATGGAAACTGAACACAAGAACGGTTACTGCAGTGATGATGGACGTGAATTTGAGGCAGTATTTTTAACACTTAAATGATTTCAGTGAAATTATATAATATGTAAATTCAATAACAGCCCACCTTGAAGCAATATGTGTATGTAATAATTTGTAAAATGTATGTAACAGTCATTGCATATGCTTATATTATTGTAAATATGTTCAATAAAGTTATGTGAATGCATTACGTAATTTAATAATGTAGGAGCTGTGAGAAATAGGTCAAAAGTTGCTAACAATGAGGTAACAATGAGGTAACCTTGAGGCAATAATGAGTAAGGAAGTTTAAATGCTACTAGTCATTATTAGAACAGCAATAATGTACATATTGAGACAGTTTAAAAATAGCCAATCAACAACCAGAAACTCTTTAGTTAAATGCAAGTATTCTATTGGAGAGGATTAGCCAATCAGAGACTTGAAATACAGAAATTTACAAGTTTAGACGGTTGAAATCAATTCAGTTGCCTGCAGAAAGCGTTACTAAGAACACGCAAAAGGTGTCCTCAAGAAATATAGTATGTATCCGTGTGAGACGAAAAGTAAGTTTACGTGTTAAAAAGTGTAAAAAATTAATAAAAAAATCTCATAGTTCTCTATATCAGTGAAGTGTTACTTTAATCGTTTCAAGGATTAATAAAAAGGAGTAAATTAAAACTTAGAGTCTGTGTAAGCTTACATTATTGTCGTATCACGCCCTGCCAAGACTTCCATGTCTCTAACAATAATACTGACGCAGCCGAGGCAAACATAAATATTTAATACTTAAGGAAACAATCAAATTTCAAAGTTAATTTTTTTAAACTTGGGGCAAAGGCCACCTAAAAATACATTTGGGGCGAAGGCTACCGGAAACTGTTTACTACGTGCTGTTGCAACTACTACAAGTTCGGCTCCCCAACAGCTGAACTATAATACAACTCCTTCAATACAACTCTTGCTTTAAATTGGCTTCCATACGTGTTGCAAATAACAATACATCTTCAAACTGACTTTTCATACGTAAAAGCAAACAACGTAAAGAACAATTCTACTTCAAATTGACGCCCAAAGCGTGGTGCAAACTCCTACAACAAATTCCTTTAACGTGAGTTAAGTGAGCAATAATTATGTAAGCATTTTAGATGTTTGCGTACTAATTGCTAAAACAGGTTATGACTTCGCGCGGTAATCGGTGGGAGAGAGAAAAGAAGGCAGGGGAGTATCACCGTACAGTACTATGGAGCGGAACGAAGGGTCACGACTTTTGCGAAGGTAGTCGGTAAGGCAAAAGCTTACCAATGGTATCTTGCTGTTACGGTTATGTGTGCATGGTAAATCATCAGCTCACAGGAAACTAATCGAAGCCTAGCAAATTAAATAAATTTGAATTGGGCTAAAGGAAGAAAGGAAAAATCAGGAATGGCATGGCATGACATGGAGGGCAAAGAAAATAGCTGACGATTCTGACTGGAGAATCTGGCCATTCCATGGTTTGAATGAAGTCTGGGTGCATATTTTGGCGGAATGTATACGGTAGGAGAACCAGAGAAAAATTAAACTCGCAGAAAACCTCTTCCGCAGCTAGAAGAAAATTAGCATGTTGGGATCTGCTGGCTGGCCAGAGGAACTGATAAAACTCGGAAATTGCCTGGCTGAAGTGCGCGAAGTCATATCAGATTTGCTCAGTTAGTCTCAGGCAGTTTATCTGTATTTTTCTTTCTTTATTTTTTCCATCTTTAACTTGTATCTTAAATATGCAGGCACGTTCAAAGACCCAAATGCCTGTTCAACCACTAGAATAATTGGACATCAATAAAGAAACCTTATCTATCTAGTAAATTACTCATGAACCGTTCTTTTGGAACGATTATTTGTAAACCAGTGTTTTTTGGAAATGGAACGGTTGGAGCTGTAAATGAAAAAAATTCTGATGTGATACATTCATATGACTTACTCTAGCCTCTACCTTTATTAGTGGTATATAAAATATTCTTACTATACTAAAACTTATTTATCTATTACATTTAATCCATATAAACGTTTGCAAAAATGGCTACAATACACATTTCGTTATAAATACAAAGAGAACAGCAATAGTCAAATATTTAAGAATTGGACGCTATACGCTGGTCATAAAATTACATACTGCTTCTATACAATCCCAAGAGACACCAGAAAATCAACAGAACTTAAAATAACAAGTATTGAACAATAACGGATATCTCAGAAACGTCTTATGCCACAAAAAACTTATTTAAGTAAAGATCTACTTTTTTACTTTCTCTACTACGTATAGTAAGTAGGGGAAGTATTGTATTCCACCCAAAATTTCGATACCGAGATTTCACCGGAAATACATGTTTTGAGACCCCCTGAATCCAAAAAAAGCATTTTTGGAAACATGTCCGTGTGTGTGTCTGTGTGTCTGTCTGTCTGTGTGTCTGTGTGTCTGTGTGTGTCTGTGAACAGCATAACTCAGAAACGAACAGTCGGATAAACACCAAACTTGGTATTTGGGTTCAGTATCTTCCAAGGATGCGACACGAAGGTTTTCAAGAAAATCCCCCCACCCCAGAGTACCCTTTACATGGAAGATTTTTCGAAACTTTTAATTTTCTCAAAAATGGCTATAACGATTTTGATTAAAATATCATATGTTTAAGATATTTTTATGACAAATAAAATGTATATCTTGAATTTTCTGGAAATGTCTCCAAAAGTATTCTTTATTGTGAACGACTTTTGCATAACTGGTAAACCATAAGAGATAGACAAAATTTTACTACACAAAAATGTAGATCGCGTTAAAATGCACAATTTATGTCATATACATTTTTTTTGTTGAGTGAACCATTTTCGATATATTGCTTGTTATTCCCTTACATTTTTCAATACTTATTTTCTCAAATGGGAATTCGTTATTCATTTTTTTGTCTTGGATATGCAAAGAGTTATAATCTGTGGCAAAGGGAATGGTGCTGCACCTAGCAACCAGCTATTAAGAGATATGTATGTGCTTAAAGGCTACTGTTTTTCTATATTGCCCTTGTAAATATATTTTCCCCTACATCTACAAGAAAATTAGCAATAAGATAGAGTTTGCAAATGTTTATCTCGATTAACATGAACTAGATGGAGAATAAGCGTTTGTAAAAATACTTTGTACAAGAGTAGAGAAAGTCATGTGAGTGTAACACTTCAGATTTTTGTGTAATACGTTTTTGTCTAACGCTTAACTTTTACAAGTTACTCTTTTATGATTATACAAAATTCCTTCGGAATGAAGAGGACTTCCTGTACTATTCCCAGAAAATTTAAGATAAAAATTTTGTTTGTCATGTAAATATCTTTCATATATGGTATTTTAATAAAAATCTTTAGGGCCATTTTTTTATAAAATCGAGAATTTCAAAAAAGTTTCTATGTAAAGGCTAGTTTGGGGTGTGAAATTTTCTTGAAAGTCTTCGCGTCTCATCTTTGAAGGTATTGAATTTAAATACCAAGTTTAGTATATATCCAACTTTTTGTTTTTGAGTTATGTTGTTCACAGACAGACAGACATCACACGGACATAATTCCAAAAATGTTTTATTTGGATTAAAGGCTCTCAAAACATGTATTTCTGGTGAAATATCGGTATCAAATTTTTGGGTGGAATGCAATACTTCCCCTACTTACTATACGTAGTAGAGAAAGTAATATAAATTCGTCCTGCTTCTCAGTTTTGACCCTCCTCCATTTCTAGGAATATACTATTTCGTCGCACGCCTCTCTAGTAAACATATGATACACCTCGTACATCTCTCGGCTTGGATGTGGTTTGCCCAGTGCTGTTGTGAACTATTCAAATACATCGAAAAATTGTGTTTCTTTAATTTTTTGTGAAATCATTGAAGGAAAAGGCTATTTAGATAATTTAATTATATTTATCTCTTCCATTTGTAGCGAAAAGGAGAAACTTTTTTCAATCACATCCTTTAGATTCATGATCTGGTCTAATTTATATGCAGTAATTTCCTCCAGTAATTTACTCCTTGTGTTTAACACACCATTTACGATACCATTTTTTTATAATTATGGCGTCGTTTGGAACTCCTATTGTTCAAGTTATTTGCATTAAATATTTATGTATTTAAAAGATGAGTTGAATTTCTCAGCTGATTTCCATACTACGTTCAAACTTTGTTCCTTACTACGAATATTCTCTGCTGAGTTTTAGTGATATTTTATCCAAAATTCCTCCTTAAACAAAGGAAAGAGATTAATTTATGTGGATGTAAGTAATTCATATTGCATTCATTTAAGATTATTTTTAGTCAAAAATTCATCCCAAGGTAACGTAAATAGAAAATCGTATTTTATATGCATACTATAATGAGATTATAAGAAGTTAAACTGGACAGAGAAAGTCATGTGAGTGTGACACATCAGTTTTTTTTAAAAGAGTCTTATTAAATTAGTGATATACATTCTAAAGATATTGCAGAAGCTGCCACCAGAGCAAGCTTTGAACCATTGCCGCAGAATGTTACTTTGGCGTCTTTTGAAAAAAAATTTAAAATTCAAAAATCAACACCGTAGTAACCATTTTATGACAAACACCTTTTTAATTACTAAGAATAATAAGAATATTAGTAAATATTGTGGTTTTAACACGTTTCTCTATAATATTACATTTTAACATGATTAAAAAGTAAAATATATTTGAAAAGCTTCTATTTTTGTACTGATATACAGATTACATTCTTAGTAACAAAACACGAGAGAAATTTCCAGGAAGCGTTTTGCATTCTATTTATAGGGGCGCTAGTTGACGCCGGTTTTGCATACCGAGTTCATTGCCGGGTTATTCTAAAATTAACTGCATGTGAGGCTCACATGTTCGACTCCCGACAGTTGGCGAACGCCAGAGGGCAGGTCATTCTTTTCTAAAGCGTCCTCGATGTCACCGAGGACGTTTTTTTTTAACACAAACAATAACGCGGTTGATAATAATTAATGAGCAAGAGATAGACCTACGAGGACTTTACTGCAATCCAGATGGGACAGCTACCGCCAGAAGTTGTTTAGTTCCGGTTCCGGCCGTAATGCGCAAGTGCGAACGACGCTGTGATCAATACAGATGCAACCAGCAAGGGCTGACCCAGTAAACTGGTGGGATCGCTGGAGCACAAGCTGTGACCAACATTCTGGTACATGAGCACTGTGGTCTTCGGCAGAGATCGCGCTACGTTCAACCAAGAGGTCCTTAATCTAATAGAAAATTGAATAAAATTTCTAGGTATTCTTCTTAATTACTAATTTAGGATGGCATCGTTACATAAACTTCCTTGCAAAAAATAAGCATATATATATATTTAGTTCCATTTATTACCGCCTTTAACTACATTGGTCTTATCGGCGGCCTTTGCTTTGGAACTTATTGCTATTGGCAATGGTATTAACTCATATTATCCTGTGGTTGGGTTTCTTGAACTTTTTGGGGTTTTAATCGTTAGATCACACACACACACACACACACACACACACATACACACACATTCATACTCTCATTCATACTTCCAGACTCGTTGAAGGATAGGGAATAATCTTGGCTAGAGAAAAATTTCCATTCCACCCCAGCCGGGAATCGAACCCAGGACGCCTCGCACAGCAGGCAGGTGCTCTACGGACTCAACTACAGGGCCAGGCAAATATTTTTTTATGTTAGTACTTAAGGAGAAAATAAAAGTCCTATCCTGCCAGTATTAAATTAAATACTCTAATTCATAAATAAATTGAATTAAACTAAATTAATGACCCATTACCTCAGAAACTGTTTAATATATAATATATGTATGTATATAGATGTATATTATACTATATAAATTTAATATATCAGACTGACATTTTTACAAATGCAGATGTATGCCTTCTTAGTTCACTGATCCATTTTTATACAATAAATTTGTTTATAAAGGAAGATAGGAATATTTTCAACATTATTCCATATTTTTGGTTAAAATTTATCAGCAATTATTTTGTTAAAGATAACTTCTTTAACGGATTACCCGCCTCTTTATAGGATAACACCCCCAAGGACTTACAAGCCAATGCCTTAGGTCAGTAGCCTGTCGAGGAGCAAGAAAACTCTAAATCATGGCATACCCAGGATGGGTGATCAAACCTGAGGCAATATTTTTAACACTTAAATGATTTTAGTCAAGTTATAAAATAAAAAATATAATAACAGTCCGCCTTAAAGCAAAATGTGTATGTAACAATATATAAAAAGTGTATATTAGTAATTGTATATGTTTATATTATTGTATACATGTATTAATGTTATCTGAATGTATTACGTAACTTAAGTTAAATAAAAGTATTCTATTGGTTTAGGAATAACCAATCAAAGACTTGAAATACAGAAATTTGCAAATTTAAGCGGTAGAAATCAAGCTTGTAGACAGCGCTCATAACTGGACGCGTTGCTTGTAGACAGTGTTCCTAACCGGACGCGAGATGCGTCCTCGAGAAATTTAATACGTATTCGTGTGAGACGAAAATAGTTTATGTGTTAAAAAATGCAAGTAATTAATAAAAGAATCTCACTGCTCTCTATATCAGTAAAGTGTTATTTAAATTGTGTCAAGGATTAATAAATGTAGTGAAGTAAAAATTATAACCTGTGCAAGCCTACATTCTTAGCCGCACTACTCCCTGCAAAGAAATCCATGTCTCTAACACTAACACTGACGCAGCCGAGGTAAACATAAATATATAATATTTAAAGAAACAGTCAAATTACAAAAAATCTGATGTGTTACACTCACATGACTTTCTCCACTCTTGTACAAACTATTTTTATAAACGCTTATTCTCCATCCACTTCATGTTAATCGAGATAAACATTTGCAGACTCTATCTTATTGCTAATTTTCTTGTAGATGTAAGGGGAATATATATTTACAAGGGCAATATCGGAATACAGTAGCCTTTAAGCACATACATATCTCTTAATAGCTGGTTGCTAGGTCCAGCACCATTCCCTTTTCCACAGATTAATACTCTTTGCATATCCAAGACAAAAAAATGAATAACGAATTCCCATTTGAGAAAATAAATATTGAAAAATTTAAGGGACTAACAAGCAATATCTCGAAAATGGTTCACTCAATAAAAAAAATGTATATGACATAAATTGTGTATTTTAACGCGATCTACATCTTTTGTCTAGTAAAATTTTGTCTATCTCTTATGGTTTATCAGTTTACCAAAAGTCGTTCACAATGAAGAATACTTTCGGAGACATTCCCAGAAAATTCAAGATATACATTTTATTTGTCATGAAAATATCTTAAACATATGATATTTTAATCAAAATCGTTAGAGCCATTTTTGAGAAGATTAAAATTTTCGAAAAATTTCCCATGTAAAGGGTACTCTGGGGTGAGGGGATTTTCTTGTAAACCTTCGTGTCGCATCTCTGGAAGATACTGAACCTAAATACCAAGTTTGGTGTTTATCCGATCGTTCGTTTCTGAGTTATGCTGTTCACAGACACATACAGACAGACACATAGACACATACACGGACATGTTTCCAAAAATGCTTTTTTTGGATTCAGTGGATCTCAAAACATGTATTTCCGGTGAAATCTCGGTATCGAATTTTTGGGTGGAATACAATACTTCCCCTACTTACTATACGTAGTAGAGAAAGTAAAAATGTAATATTTTTAAATTTGGGACGGAGGCTACCGGGTACCATACGTAGCAGCAACAAACCTTCTTCAAATTGGCTCCCAAAACGTGGGGCAGAAACGTACCTTCTTCAACCCAAAGCCTGGTATGGCGGTAAAGAAGAAGGAAAATTCGTGAATGAAATTATCCAACCCAGCATTCGCTTAGCGACCGAAGAAAACCGCGAAAAAACCTTCGGTCACCGCTTGAGCCATCCCGCTCGGCTAAGAATAGCTAAGCATGTTATTAACACAAAAATAGATCCAAAAAGCACTTTAGGGCTGTTTTATCATGCTGACATTTAATTAAGCTTTTTTCAATAAATTCTATGGAAACGGGTCATTTATGCCAAAAAGTGCTATTCACAGAAAAAGCTGTTTAAACAAAAAGCAGAAAAAACAAACTCGCATGCATTTGGAAAGACAGAAATCACATACTTTGAGTGCAGAGTACCTACCATTTTTATCAGTGGCTTGCCAAATTTTAGAGCAAACGTTTCTTTAAAACATGAACCAAAGTTCACCACTCTACTGCAAAGGAGAATATGGATCATCGTTTTTACTTTCTCTACCATGTACATAGTAGGTAGAGAAGGTATTGCATTTCATCCAAAACTTCGATACCGAGATTTCTCCGGAAATACGAGTTTTGAGAACCTCCGAATCAAGAAAACGATTTTTAGAAAATGATGAGGGAGCTGTATACAGCATGTCTTAAAAAAATCTAATGAATTACCCTCACATGAATTTATCTACTCTTGTACAAACTATTTTTACAAACGCTTATTCTCCATATGCTTCATGTTAATCGAGATATCCAGATGTTAATCTTATTGCTAATTTTCTTGTAGGTGCAAGGAGAATATGGAAGACTTTATGCGACAGTCAAATATTTTAAGAGCTGGTTGCTATGTGGCGCACTCCATTCTCTTTGCATGTCCAGGACATAAAAAAAAATCTGATGTGTTACACTCACATGACTTTCTATACTCTTGTACAATCTAATTTTACAAACGCCTATTCTCCATATGCTTCATGTTAATCGAGATATCGAGATGTCAATCTTATTGATAATTTTCTTGTAGATGCAAGGGGAATATGGTAGCTTTTAAGCGATAGTCAAATATTTTAACGCTGGTTGCTATGTGGCGCATTCCATTCTCTTTGCATGTCAGGACATAAAAAAATGAATAACGTATTTGAGATAAAGTATAAGTATTGGAAAATTTAAGGAAATAACAAGCAATATCTCGAAAACGGTTCACTCAACAAAACAAATGTATATGACATAAGTTGTGTATTTTAACGCGATCTACATTTTTTGTGTAGTAAAATTTAGTCTATCTCTTATGGTTTACCAGTTATGCAAAAGGCGTTCACAATGAAGAATACTTTTGGAGACATTCCCAGAAAATTCGAGATATACATTTCATTTCTCATGACATTATCTTAAATATATGATATTTTCATCAAAATCGTTAGAGCCATTTTTGAGAAAATTAAAATTTTCGAAGAACTTTCCATGTAAAGGGTAGTCTGGGGTGGGGGGATTTTCTGGAAGATACTGAACCTAAATACCAAGTTTGGTGCTTATCCGACTGTTCGTTTTTGAGTTATGCTGTTCACAGACACACACACACACAGACACACACACACGGACATGTTTCCAAATATGCTTTTTTTGGATTCAGGAGATCTCAAAACATATATTTCCGGTGAAATCTCGGTATCGAATTTTTGAGTGGAATGCAATACTTCCCCTACTTACTATACGTAGTAGAGAAAGTAAAAAGAATAACGAATTCCCATTTGAGAAAAAGTACAAGTATTGGAAAATTTAATGGAAAAAAAGAAATATCTCGAAAATGGTTCAATCAACAAGAAAATGTATATGACATAAATTGTGTATTTTAACGCGATCTACATTTTTTATTTAGTAAAATTTTGTCCATCTCTTATGGTCTACCAGTTATGCAAAAGTCGTTCACAATGAAGAATGCTTTTGGAGACATTCCCAGAAAATTCAAGATATACATTTTATTTTTCATGAAAGTATCTTAAACATATGATATTTTAATCAAAATTGTTAGAGCAATTTTGAGAAATATAAATTTTCGAAAAATGTTCCATGTAAAGGGTAATCTGGGGTGGGGGGATTTTCTTGAAAACCTTCGTGTCGCATCTCTGGAAGATACTGAACCTAAATACCAAGTTTGGTGTTTATCCGACTGTTCGTTTCTGAGTTATGCTGTTCACAGACAGACAGACAGACAGACATTCACACACACGGACGTGTTTCCAAAAATGCTTTTTTTGGATTAAGGGAGTCTCAAAACATGTATTTCCGGTGAAATCTCGATATCGAATTTTTGGGTGGAATATAATACTTCCCATACTTACTATACGTAGTAGAGAAAGTAAAAATGGGTGATGCAACAATAAAGTTATTCGAAATAAATTGTGTTTTTTAAAGAGATCTACATGTTTTATGCAGTACGTTTTCATCTGTCGCTTAACGTTTACCAGCTATACAAGATTATATAAACTTTCTTCTAAACAAAGTGGACTTTACAGCCTATTCCCAGAGAATTCAAGATATTCATTGTATTTGTAAAGTAAATATCTTTAATATATGGTATTTTAATAAAAATCTTTAGTGCCTCTTTTTTTAGAAAGTCAAAGATGTCGAAAAATCTTCCATGTGAAAGGTAGTTTGTGGTGGGATATTTTCTTAAAAATCTTCGAGTCATATCTTTGGAAGGTACTGAACTGAAATACCTGTTTGGTATTTATCTAACTTGTGGTTTTTGAGTTATGCTGTTTTCTTCCACACGCACACGTGTGCACGCACACACATACACGGAACTTTTTGTAAAATGCTTTTTTTTGTTTAGGGGGCTCGAAACATGTATTTCCGATGAAATCTTGAAATCATTTTTCGGTTGAATGCAATACTTTCCTACTTACTAAACGTACTAGAGGAGGTAAAAAATGAATGCGGATTATGTAGTGGTATTATAATTATTTTAGCAATCCAGACCTATGTATAATAAAGAATATCTTTCGTTAAGCCCACAAAATTTTTTTTGAAATAAATTGTGTGATCTAACGAGATATACATAATTTGGGTTGTAAGCTTTCGTCTACCGCTTACAGTTTACAAGTTACAACAAATCATTTAGAATGTAGACGACTTCACGGGTTTTTCCCAGAAAATTAAACTTGTACTGAAAATACCTTAAACATAACTCTTAATAAAGATAGAGCCATTTCTGAAACAAATTTAGAACTTTGGAGATATTTTCTATGTAATGGCTGGGGGATTTACTTGAAAAGTTTTGTGTCGTATCCTTGGAAAATGCTGAACCTGAGTACCAAATTTGTATTTAATGGACGTTTCGTTTTGAAGTTATACTGTTCATTGACACACATTACACGCACACTGGACCCTTTTCTAAATTTTTTCATTCGAAGAGTCTTAAAACGTGTATTTATGTGAAATCTCGACATTGAATGTTTGGGTGGAATGCAATACTTCCTCTATTTATCATAGGTAAGCGATAGAGAAAATAAAAATACTTTGTATTCTAACACTCTTGGTGTAAGTTTTGTTTGATCTTCTAGTCATATTTGTGTATATCGTTATTCCATGTGAACATAACTAATTTTCATTTATTTAAAAGTATCACCCAATAGACATGAACATAAATGGGATGGGATTATGAGCATAGGGGACTTAGACCTCGACCAACGCAGATCTTTTATATCTGATGGGGCGCCTCCTGGAGGGAGAGATGAGGTGAGAGGAGACAGAGTGCGGCCGGACCCTACAGTTTACAGATTTTAACTCCCCGGTGCAGACGGCTTCCCTCCCCCTCTGTGGGCTTACATATCTCCTGGTGTGCTCGGAACCCGGAGACCGCCCTCATTCGGGGGACAAGGTTTACTCAGAGCATCCTTTTCCCCCTATAATACACACGCCTGTCTCCCACCGACACTTGCAACCCTGAAAAGACCAAACAGATGAAAGGTGAAGTGAAATGAGAATGGAGGTGAAATGGAGGGACAGTATATTTCGGGGTTGTACTTGTTCTTCCCAGCATTCGCCTAACAACCAAGGAAATTCTCAAAAAAACCATGGGTCAGGAAGGTCGGCCGCCACGCCTCCCGAATGCGGGCCCAGTCGTTACCACCGGAGTCATCCCGCTCGTTTTGAATACATATTTACAGCTTTCTTTCGTATCTAATGTGTACAAGCTGTTAAACACATCTTTTACAAAGTCCTTTACTTGGACTCCACATACCAAGTGCGGAAGGATTACCCAATCTACAGTCTTCATCCAAATATTTGGATACCACTGTTACCCGTTAGTATATGTTGTTTCCCCATTAAAGTATTTGTACATACAGGGTGGATCATTTAAGTTTAGACTGTACAATATCTCTAAATCTAAGCGTTGTAGAAAGAAATGTCTTGAATAAAAGTTGCTTGTAATTATGGGGAAAAGTAAATGCCAGTCGCGTTTTATTTGGAGGACGTTGTGGAGGTCATTTTAAGGTAAATTTAAATTGACTCTAAATGTAGGTTTCCATTTAAAAAAATTAAATAGACACTAAATGAGTCAATGTCCTCCAAACAAAACACGGCTAGTGCCTTTTACTTTCCCTCGTAATATCAAGCACTTTTATTAAAGACATTTCTTTCTACAACGCTTAGTTTAGGAGATATTCTACAGTCTAAACTTAAAATGATCCACCCTGTACATTTACGAAAATACATACCTTCTTTAAGCTGTGAGGCGAGTTTCATAAAAAAATTCTCCTTGTATCCTTGAAAGCTGTTGAACTTTAATACTAAGTTAGCTATCCTTCTGGCTCGCATTCCAGAGGTTCGATTCCCTTCAACCACTCACACTGACCTTGGGGTTTCCGTGGTTATCTCTAGTCGGTAGGGAAAAGCTGGGGCGTTTTCTCATATACCACGTCTTCATTTCCCTTTCATCCCGTTTCCTTCTCATGTTTCAGGTGTGCTTCTAGGTTTCGCGGTGTGTGGCGGTACCTAATCTTGCTCCAAAGGAAGAATATTCTCCATGGACACTCAGGGCTACCTGGTTGAACGGGTTGTTATTGCCCTATCGGGGAAGCTCCAGTAGTAGGACGGATCTTCGAGCTGGGAACTGTTAGGGTCTTCCGTGAGAGACTTGTGGGTTTGGTAGCCTCAACAGATGTCACGTAGGTCGCAGTGCGCGAAATGTCCTCCTCTGTTGTAAACTCTATATATTTCCGATGAAATATCGATGTCCAATTGTTGTGTGCAATGAAATACTTCCTCTACCTGTCATAGGCAAGCGGCAAATGCTAGGCTTGCAATAAAATATTGAAATTCATACTGTAATTATATCCGTTGCAATTTTACGCAGCAAATATGTATCTGAATGTTTCGGGATACGCAGAATAAAAATAATTTAAAATTAACTACGCGACAGTGAAATAAATAGATGGTAAAACAAGTGCAGCGCATTTTTGACATGTCTGCGATGTTTCAGCTGGTGCTGCTGGCTGTTTCCAAGAACCCAGCTATTCGCAAAGGCGAAATTTCTGCGAAATTTCCATGTAGTTCATGGGAACACGCTTGATGAATGTACCTCTAAATCATTCATATGCAATTAGTACACAATAATTGGAAGGGGCTGCAAAGTTACCAAAGTTCGCGAAACTTCTGGCTCAGGAAGTTGTTAAGCTTGAAAGTGAATTAGAGCGGCAGATTGTGGAAGGGGAGAGGAAAAAAAAGTAGCTGTTTCTTGTCACTCTATAATAAACTCGCTTAGTTTGTGTAGTTAATTATTGTACACTAGAATGGAAAACATGAGGGTTCGTGGCAAGTAGAAACATCAAGTTAAGTCCGAGAAAATGAGGCAAAACATAAAGATGAGGACCTTTCGGGATTGAACCTATAATTGTCATACACCAATATACATTGGGGAGCACACTATTCAATACGTCATCATGTTCATTTGTTTCTAATTAGATCTCAGTCATTGTCATAATATTTTTACTTCCTCTACTATGTATAGTAAGCACGGTAAATATTGTATTCCAACTAAAACTTCGATGTTGAGATTTCATCGAAAATAAATACTTTGAGATCCCCTGAACGCCAAAACATGTTTAAAAATCTGATGTGTTACACTCAGATGACTTTCTCTACTCTTGTACAAACTATTTTTACAAACGCTTATTCTCCATCTACTTCATGTTAATCGAGATAAACATTTGAAGACTCTATCTTATTGCTAATTTCCTTATAGATGTAAGGGGAATATATTTACAAGGGCAGTATCGAAATACAGTAGCCTTTAAGCACATACATATCTCTTAATAGCTGGTTGCTAGGTGCAGCACTATTCCCTTTTCCACAGATTAATACTCTTTGCATATCCAAGACAAAAAAATGAATAACCAATTCCCATTTGAGAAAATAAGTATTGAAAAATTTAAGGGAATAACAAACAATATCTCAAAAATGGTGAACTCAAGAACAAAAATGTATATGACATAAATTGTGTATTTTAACGCGGTCTACGTCTTTTGTGTAGTAAAATTTAGTCTATCTCTTATGATTTACCAGTTTACCAAAAGCCGTTCACAATGAAGAATACTCATGGAGACATTTCCAGAAAATTCAAGATATACATTTTATTTGCCATGAAAATATCTTAAACATATGATATTTTAATCAAAATCGTTAGAGCCATTTTTGAGAAAATTAAAATTTTCGAAAAATGTTCCATGTAAAGGGTACTCCGGGGTGGGGGATTTTGTTGAAAACCTTCGTGTCGCATCTCTGGAAGATACTGAACCTAAATACCAAGTTTGGTGTTTATCCGACTGTTCGTTTCTGAGTTATGCTGTTCACAGACAGACAGACACACAGATACAGACACGGACATGTTTCCAAAAGTACTTTTTTGGATTCAGGGGGTCTCAAAACATGTATTTCCGGTGAAATCTCGGTATCGAATTCTTGGGTGGAATACAATACTTCCGCTACTTACTATACCTAGTAGAGAAAGTAAAAAAGTCCCCTGTGCGGGTGTGTCCGAAAAGCATGAGTATAAGAATAAGGAGAATATGGTAGGCTTTAAGCGTAGTCAAATCTTTTAAGAGCTGGTTGCTATGTGCATTCCATTCTCTTTCTATGCCCAAGACATAAAAACAAATAACGAATTGTCATACGAGAAAAACTATAAGTATTGGAAAATTAAACAAATAACAAGCAATATCTTGAAAATGGTTCACTCAACAACAAAAAAGTATATCACATAAATTATGTGTTTTAACGAGCTCTATATTTTTTTTGTGTAGAAAACTTTTGTCTATATCTTACGGCTTACCAGTTATGCAAAAGTCATTCAGAATGAAGAGGACTTTTGGGAACATTCCCAGAAAATTCAAGATATACATTTCATTTGCCAGGAAAGTATCCTAAACGTATGATATTTTAATCAAAATCGTTAGAGCCATTTTTGAGAAAACCAGAATTTTCGAAAACTGTACCATGTAAAGGGTAGTCTGGGGTGGGGGGATGTTCTTGAAAATTGTCTTGTTCCATCTTTGAAAGATACTGAACCTAAATACCAAGTTTGTTATTTATCCGACTGTTCGCAGACACACATACACAGCCAGACACACACACGGGCGTTTTTCTAAAAAATGTTTTTTTTTAATCTGGGAGCCTGAAAATGTGTATTTCCAATGAAATTTCAATATCAATTTTTGGGTGGAATGCAATACTTCCCCTACTTCCTATACGTACTAGAGAGAGTAAAAATGAAAAGTGTTAAACTTCAAACGTGGTATCTAAGTACAGTATCTTCCATAGATGCGACACAAAGATTTTCAAGAAAATCCCCTTACCCCAAACTAGCCTTTATGTGGAAAAGTTTTGAACATTTTTATTTTCTCAAAAATGGTTCCAACGATATTAATTAAAATACCATATATTATAGAAATTTACACGACAAATAAAATTTATATCTTGAATTTTCTGGAAGCAGCCTATGAAATTTATACCGGGGGCTCCAAAATACTCGTTTAAATTAACACAGGTGGTAGAAAACATCAAAACAAGTGAGGTACATTTCGATAACGAACATATGGTCTTTGAAGTCAACCTGTAATGTTATAGGGAATGTATGTGAGTGATACTGACTGGGAATGTGTACTGACATTCAAACCTGCTCTGTGTACGAACGTTGGCTCTGAGGTCTGCTTGGCAACACTGTATTCTCGGTGATAGTTTGATTGGACCATGCATTCTTCCATTCCACCTCAATGGACGGAGCTATCGTGGAACATGTGTTGCCAGAACTGCTGGAGAATGTACTTCTGAATGTTAGATAAAGGATGTACTTCCAGCACGATGAGGTGCCAGACCATTTCAGCATTGCTGTGAGGAACCATCTGAGAGCCACCTTCGGGAATCAATGGATCGGGCGGGGTGGCCCTGTGATCTGGCCGCCCAGGTCACTTGATCTCAGTGTCTGGATGTTTTCCTCTGGGGGCACATGAAGCAGTTGGTATATGAAACCGATGGAAGAAAAGAAGACCTCGTCGCTAAATTGGAACCATTGTGGATATTCCAGAACAATCAATGGCCCAACGATGTACTACGTACATACAGGCCAATTGTCGCGCATTCGGGAAGTTCCTGTGAATGCCACTGCTGTAATTAGCATGCTAAACTTCCTGCTGTGTAAATCGTCCCTAGCATCAGAAATTGCCGTCAGGAACCATCTCTTCCTTATGGAAATATATTTGTTTTGATCTTCTCTAGCACTGCATTAATTTGAAAGAATAGTTTCAGAGCATCCTGTATAATCCTGTATAACTGGTCAACCTTATGCAATAGACGAAACCGTACTACACAAATACATGCAGAGCTCTTTAAAACACAACACACAATTTATTTAAAATTTCTTTTTTGTGGCATCAATGATTTTCGAGATATCTCTTATTAATTGTCTAAAGCCTTGTCATTCCTTTAAAGTCCTGATAACATTCAGTTGTTTCTCGGGATTGTATAGAAAGAGTATGGAATATTAACGTCAGCATATAGTGTCCTGTTCTTACGCATTTGACTATCGCTGGTCCCTTTGTATCTGTAACGAAATATGTAATGCAGCTATTTCAGCAAAAGTTTATCTGAATTAAAATGAAGTAGATAGAAAAATAAGCCTTCGTAAGAATATTTTTATACACTAAGAAAGGTTAAGAGGGTAGAGGTGGTCTTGTGAATGCAACACATCAGAATGTTTTCCCTTCTTTCATTGGTATTACATAAAATCCATGCAAAAGTTTGTATATTTCATGTTAATCGTGATAACTACGATAACCGTAAGCTAGAAACGCTATCAACACACAATTTATTGCAGACAGACGTGAATATACAGAAGGTAGGACAGAGTCATTGTTTAAAATAATAGTCCATAAATTCTAGGATTTACATCATCGTAAACAAAAGAATAATCACTTAATACTTCAAATGGTACTTAAACACTTCAATTAGTTTTTAAAATACTAACACTTTCAAACGAAAGACAGCAAATATTTCGGAAATGGTTAACGCAATGAAAAATGTATTGATATTAAAGTAAATGTATATTGTTGTGTTTTTTTATTTCCTTATTAAGGAGATCTCAGCTTTCACATACTTAGCTTTTCTTTGTGTGTTTTCAAAGAAATTTATACTTTCTCTACAATTTAAATGTAGTAGACAAGAGGAAGTAAATTATTCCACCCATAAATCTATAACAGATTTCGCTAGGAATGTGCATTTTGGAATCACATGAACTCCCTAAAAAGAATAAAAAAAATGAAAAGTCGGTTAAGTACCAAACTTTATATTAAATGTTCAGTATCTTCCAAATTTTCAAGAAAATATTCCCCCAAATTACCGTGTGCATTGAAAAAAGTTTTCCATATTTTATATTTTCTCAAAATATTAAAATCGTTTCATATATGAAATAAATAAAATTAATATCTTAAATATTGTCTGAATTACTATGAACATTGAGAAGTTATTTTGTTGTATGAGTTGTAAGTTGTATTGTTATTTGCCCCACAATTTGGGAGCCAATTTGAGAGAGGTTTATTTTAGGAGTATTTTAGGAGTTGTATCGTATTTCAACTGTTGGGGAGCCGAACTTGTAGTAGTTGCAACCGCACGTGTAGTAAACAGTTTCCGGTAGCGTTCGCCCCAAATGTACTTTCAGGTGGCCTTTGCCCCAAGTTTAAAAAAAATATTAACTTTGTAATTTGACCGTTTCTTTAAATATTATATATTTATGTTTGCCTCGGCTGCGTCAGTATTATTGTTAGAGGCATGGATGTCTTGGCAGGGTTGTGGTACGACTAAGAATGTAGGCTTACACAGATTATAATTTTACTTCACTCCTTTTATTAATACTTGATACGATTTAAATAACACTTCACTGATATAGAGAGCTGTGAGATTCTTTAATTAATTACTTGTACCTTTTAACACGTAAAACTATTTTCGTCTCACACGAATACGTATTAAATTTCTTGAGGAGACTTTTTGCGTCCGGTTAGTAACGCCGTCTGCAACCAAGTGAACTGATTTCAACCGCCTAAACTTGTAAATTTCTGTATTTCAAGTCGCTGATTGGCTATCCTAATCCAATAGAATAATTTCACTTAACTAAAGCTTTTACTGGTTGTTGATTAGCTATTTTTAAACTGTCTCAAAATTTACATTATTGTTGCTCCAATAAGGACTAGTAGCATTTAAACTTTCGAATTCATTATTGCCCCAAGGTTACCTCATTGTTACGTCATTGTTAGCAACTTTTAACCTATTTCTTAAAGTTCCTACATTATTAAATTACGTGATACATTCACATAACATTATTTAAAATGTAATACAATAATATAAACATATACAATGACTGTTACATACATTTTTATATATTGTTATATACATATATTGCTCTAAGGCGGGCTGTTATTGAATTTATATTTTATATAATTAGACTGAAATATTTTAAGTGTTAAAAACACTGCCTCAACATCCCTTTGATTGAAATTTGTAAACAAGGAAATTTTATAAGATATACAAAAAGTTACAATGAAAAAATGTATAGCTTATTTAAAATACACAATATATGTGGAATAAATTTTTTTTAATGTTAGCAGTCTTCGAAATATTCCATATTACAACTTTAGACTTTTCTCAAGTGCCACTTAACGGATATGTTTGAACGTTTACGATTCTTGCTTTTTTTCGCCCTTTCTTTATTTTTCCGTTACAAGAGCTTGTTACCATAATAAACATGTAAATGCTGTTGAAACGGTTTGCTTAATTTTAAACCATTTGTAAGAGGCCCGCCTATGTGGTGTAGTGGGTAGCGTGTCTACTTTACATTCAAGAGGTACAGAGATCGAATCTTGCTTAGGGTGTAACCCGGATAAGGCTTTTTACCTGAGTTCTCCCTTATTCTGAAAAGATAAATGTCGGTAACTCTAAGCTCTATGGCTCCGGACTCACTTGAGCCCCATTTTATACATTCATTTTGCGATATGACCTACCCCACTGAAGGAGCTTAATCTAAAACAATTCCAAATAAAAATGTATCACGGATAACGTAGCGAGGAAACAGGAATAACTCTCTATACAATACTATTATACAGGGCGTGTCACCGCAAACATTTTGGAAATGGAAAGTGTTATTGGTGTGCAGTTTTCACAGCATTAATTGGTAGTCAGGGGTTCGTACATTTAACCTATAAGCAGATTTTAATAATACTAAGAAAGTGTATTTTTTGAGCACACATGCAATTTTTTAAATGGAACAATGCCTAGTTACATCAACAGAATAAAGATAGGGTAAATTAGAATGTCAATGGTCTTTGTTGCAGGATTCTAGTGCAAGTGGTTTACGAGAAATTGTATTTTGAAAAGTTTCCACCCCGACAATTGTTTATCCCATTCAACCTGCTTAGTTGTTAGGTACGATGTAGTTATATTTGTTTGCATTGTGTTTTGTGTCCATTGATTGCATTGCGACTTTCTGATCAGCTAGTTTGTGACAGCTCAAGCAGTAAGTCGTGAGTGGAAGATGGGGTTTCCTAATGCAGAAAAAGCCGGCATGTTCATGGTGTATGGAGAGTGTAGGAAGAATGCAGTCCGTTCCTGTACGGTGTATGTGGAAACGTATCCCAATAGACGTCAACCATCTCGGCAATTATTTATCAACCTCTTCAACCAATTACGTGAAAGTGGTACTGTAACACTAGAAAAGTAACAGAAACAAACAAGTGACTGTAAAAGAGGCAGAAATTAATGTTTTGGCTGCCGTTGATCCGCAAATTAGTTCCCACACAATCGCACGTGGAAGTGGCATAAGTCAGGAAGTGTATTGCGCATTCTCCATCGACATACATAGGTTCCATCCCCATCACATCTCTCTCATCAAGAGCTGCATGGAAAGGATTTTGAGAATCGTGTTAACTTTTGTACATGGGCATTAAGACATGATACTCCAGATTCATCATGTATCTTATTTAGTGATGAGGCAACATTTACTAATCATGGCCAGGTAAACCGCAGAAACATGCACTGTTGGTCTGTTGACAATCCCCGTTGGCTTCACCAAGTGGAACGTCAGTGTCCATTGAGTTTAAACATGTGGTGTGGGATAGTGAATCATCAGCTCATAGGCCCTTTGTTCATAGAAGGAACAATAAAGTCGCAGCCTCCTGACAGACCACCTGCCACAGATGCTTGAAGACGTTCCTTTGCAGACTAGGAAAAACCTCTGGTACCAACATGATGGCTGTCCAGCTCATAGTGCACGAAGTACTACAGTTTGTTTCCAAATCGTTGGATTGGACGAAGATGACCTGTACCTTGGCCGACCCGTTCACTTTAGACTTTTTTCTATGGGGAAGGCTGAAAGACACTGTCTACAAGGATGTACCAACTACACCAGACGATATGAAACGACGTATTACTGCTGCTTGCTCTGAAATTTCCGCTGAAATACTAGAAAGCGTGCAGCAGTCTTTCCATAGCAGACTGGAAGCGTGTATTGAAGCTGCCGGTGGTCATTTTGAAGGGTTATGTTCTCTTTACTTGTAAGAATCCACAGAAGTATTGTAATTCCCGTTTGTTTCTCTTTAGTTTGTGCTACCACAGGTTGTACAAGTGTCGGTGCGTAAAAGTTTCAAAATAAGATTTCTCGTAAGCCACTTGCACTAGAATCTTGCAACAAACGCCACTGACGTTTTAATTTATCCTACCTTTATTCTGTTGATGTAACTAGGCATTGTTCTATTTAAAATTGCATGTTTGTTCAAAAAATACACTTCCTCAGTAAGTGACGCGCGCAAGTGACGCATCCTCTTCCACCCTGTAATGGGTGATGGTTTAAATTTTCAGTTGCCGGCTTACTGGAAAGTCTTCGGGGGTGGGAGAGTCACTCGGATGGCGCCCTCCTCCCTGAGCAGCGCGGGCCTTTGTCGCTGGGTCTTAGTGTTTTTCGCATCCATGGAAAAACTATGGAAATTCAAGATTAGCATATAGCCACTCGCTTTTTAGTATCAGACTATCACTTTTATTTCCTCCATCACACTTACATCCAAAACAAAATCTACAGTTAAGACTATGTCTGTAAACGTTTATTTTGATTAGAAGTATAGACAAATAAGCTTTAGTAAGTAAAGTTTCTAGAAGCAATATAAAAGTAATGTTTGCAAATACACTACGTGATCAAAAGTATCCGGACACCTGGCTGAAAATGACGTACAAGTTCGTGGCGCCCTCCATCGGTAATGCTGGAAGTCAATATGGTGTTGGCCCACCCTTAGCCTTGATGACAGCGTTCACTCTCGCAGGCATACTTTCAATCAGGTGCTGGAAGGTCTCTTGGGGAATGGCAGCCCACTCTTCACGGAGTGCGGAACTGAGGAGAGGTATCGATGTCGGTTGGTGAGGTCTGGCACGAAGTCGGCGTTCCAAAACATCCCAAAGGTGTTCTATAGGATTGAAGTCAGGTCTCTGTGCAGGTCAGTCCATTACAGGGATGTTATTGTCATGTAACCACTCCGCCACAGCCCGTGCAGTATGAACAGGTGCTCGATCGTGTTAAAAGATGCAATTGCCATCCCCAAATTGCTCTTCAACAGTGGGAGGCAAGAAGGTGCTTAAAATATCAATGTAGGTCTGCGCTGTGATCGTGCCACGCAAAACGACAAGGGGTACAAGCCCCCTCCAGGAAAAACACAACCACACCATAACACCACCACCTCCGAATTTCACTGTTGGCACTACACACGCTGGCAGATAACGTTCACCGGGAATTCGCCATACCCAAACCCTGCCATTGGATCGCCACATTGTGTACCGTGATTTGTCACTCCACACAACCTTTTGCCATTGTTCAATCGTGTAATGTTGGCGCTCCTTACACCAAGCGAGGCGTCATTTGGCATTTTCCTGCGTGATGTGTGGCTTATGAACAGACGCTCGACCATGGGATCCAAGGTTTATCACTTCACGCCTAACTGCCATAGTACTTGGAATGGATCCTGATGAATTTTGGAATTCCTGTGTGATGGTCTGGATAGAGGTTTGCCTATTACTCTTTACGACCCTCTTCAAATGTCGGCGGTCTCTGTCAGTCAACAGACGAGGTCGGCCTGTACGCTTTTGTACTGTAAATGTCCCTTCACTTTTGCACTTCACTATCACATCAGAAACAGTGGACCTGGGGATGTTTAGGAGTGTGGAAATCTCGCGTACAGACTTCTGACACAAGTGACACCCAATACCTGACCACGTTCGAAGCCCATGAGTTCCACTGAGAGTCCCATTTCGCGATGTCTAATGACTACTGAGGTCGCGGATAATGAGTACTAGGCAGTAGGTGGCAGCACAATGGACTTAAGATGAAAAACAGGTTTGTGGGGGTGTCCGAATACTTTTGACACAAGTTTTTTACTTTCTCTACCACGAACATAGTAGGTAAAGAATGTATTGTATTCCACCCGAACTTTCGATACCAAATTTCACCGAAAATACACGTTTTGAATCCAAAAAAAGCATTTTTTTGAAAAAGATCTGTGTATGTATCTCTGAATAGCATAACTCAAAAAAGAAAAGTCGGATATATGGTAATTACGTTCAGTATCTTCCAAAGATGGGACACGAAGATTTTCAAGATAATCCCCTTACCCCAAACTACCCTTTACATGTAAATTTTTCTAAATTTTCAATTTTGTAAGAAATTGCTACCGATTTTGATTAAAATATCATGTATTAATGATATTTACATGACAAATAAAATGTACATTTTAGTTTTCTGGGAATAGCCTATGAAGTCCACTTCACTTTTAAGGAATTTTGTATAATCTTGAATAACTGGTAAACGTTATGCGATAAACGAAAGCGTACTACAAAAAATGTTGGTATCTTTATAACACAAAACTTACTTAAAATAACTTTTTTTGTGCATCAGCTATTTTTGAGATATCCTTATTAACGGTTCGAATTCTTCAATACTTAGCCATCCTTTTTGAAAACTGTCGATTTTCAGTTGGTTTACGCGATTGCATGGAAACAGTATGGAATTTTAAGGCCAGCGTATAGCGTCCAGTAGTTAAACATTTGACTGTCGCTATTTGCTTCGTATCTATAGCGAAATGTGTAGACATTTCTGCAAAAGTTTATCCCGATTAAAATGAAGACAGAAAAATAAGCTTTCGTAGGATAAGTTTTTATACCCATTAGTAAATGATAGAAGGTAGAGAAACTCATGCAAATGTAAAACATTTGACTCTCTGAAATATAATTTTGTTGGAAAGTTACGTACGCAGGACAGTGCACGTTAATTTTGTGCTATAATTAAGTTAAACATACCGGAGTTAAAAATTTCAGCTAAATAGGATGAAGTTTGTAAGAATATAATCACCGAATGTCTTAAATTTATCTTTTATTAATGTAGAACACAGACTCATTACCTAATAACAGCTTTAGGGCGCAAGAAGGACTGGAAGACTGGCATTAAACTCGCTCTCTGCGCGAGAACGAAGACTACACATCTGAGAGGTTTGAGCTTCCCCTGTTAAGGGCCGCCTCTCCTGCATCGCTTTGTGTTTGAAGTTAAGTCCTTCAAAATTCTAAATTATTGTAGCAGTCTTCATTCACCACGCTGGTAACTAAGCCTCAAGTAACAAGTTAACGAGTGTAATAAATAAAGAGGTAATAAAATACACACTCAGCATGTAATTTGGGAACCTTTGTATTATTTTTACTTTCTCTACTACGTATAGTAAGTAGGGGAAGTATTGTATTCCACCCACAAATTCGATACCGAGATTTCACCGGAAATACATGTTTTGAGACCCCCTGAATAAAAAAATCTGCTGTTTTACACTCACATGACTTTCTCTACTCTTATATAAACTATTTTTACAAACGCTTATTCTCCATATGCTTCCTGTTAATCGAGATGTTAATCTTATTGCTAATTTTCTTGTAGGGCAAGGCGAATATGGTAGGCTTTAAGGTTATAGCCAATTTTTTTAAGAGCTGGTTGCTATGTGGCGCATTCGCTCTCTTTGCATGTCCAGGACATAAAAAAATGAATAACGAATTCCCATTTGAGAAAATAAGTATTGGAAAATTTAAGGGAATAACAAGCAATATCTCGAAAATGGTTACTCAACAAAAAAAGTAAATGACATAAATTTTGTATTTCAACGCGATCTACATTTTTTGTGTAGTAAAGTTTCGTCTATATCTTATGGTTTACAAGTTCTGCAAAAGTCGTTCACAATGAAGAATACTTTTGGAGACATTTCCAGAAAATTCGAAATATACATTTCATTATTCATGAAAATATCTTAAACATATGATATTTAATCAAAATCGTTAGAGCCATTTTTGAGAAAATTACAATTTTCGAAAAATGTTCCATGTAAGGGGTAATCTGGGGTGGGGGGATTTTCTTGAAAACCTTCGTGTCACATCTTTTGAAGATACGGAACCTAAATACCAAGTTTGGTGTTTATCCGACTGTTCGTTTCTGAGTTATGCTGTTCACAGAGACACAGACACACAGACACACACACACAGACATGTTTCCAAAAATGCTTTTTTTGGATTCAGGGGGTCTCAAATCATTATCTCCGGTGAAATCTCGGTATCGAATTTTTGGGTGGAATACAATACTTCCCCTACTTACTATACGTAGTAGAGAAAGTAAAAAGCATTTTTGGAAACATGCCCGTGTGTGTGTGTGTCTATGAACAGCATACCTCAGAAACGAATAGTTGGATAAACACCAAACTTGGTATTTAGCTTCAGTATCTTCCAGAGATGCGACACCAAGGTTTTCAAGAAAATCCGCCTTCCCCAGATTACCCTTTACATAGAACGTTTTTCAAAAAATTTAATTTTCTCAAAAATGGTTCAAACGATTTTGATTAAAATATCATATGTTTATAATATTTTTATTACAAATGAAATGTATATCTCAAATTTTCTGGGAATGACTCCAAAAGTATTCTTTATTGTGAACGACTTTTGCATAACAGGTCAACTATAACAGATAGACGAAATTTTGCTACATAAAAATGTAGATCGCGTTAAAATACACAATTTATGTCATATACATGTATTTTGTTGAGTGAACCATTTTCGAGATATTGCTTGTTATTCCCTTAAATTTTTCAATACTTATACTTTTTCTCAAATTGAAATTTGTTGTTCAATTTTTTTATGTACTAGACATGCAAATAGAATGGAATACTCCACATAGCAACCAGCTCTTAAAAGATTTGACTATCGCTTAAAGCCTACCAATTCACCTTGCACCTACAAGAAAATTAGCAATAAGATTAACATCTCGATTAACATGAAGCATATGGAGAATAAGCGTTTGTACAAATAGTTTGTACAAGAGTAGAGAAAGGCATGTGCGTGTAACACTTCAGAGTTTTTATGGTACAGTTAATCTCTTGTTATTTCTTCCCGGAAATTCGGAAATAATGATGGGAAAGAGGTGTACATCGAGAGGTATAATAGGGATCAAAGAGAAGGTACTGCATGGTTTAAACTGGTAGTTTGCAGGTTAACAGGTTGCAGGAAAGGGACAGAAGAAGGAATTTGCCCATATTTAGGGATAAAGAGGATGCAATCCATATTTTATTAGAATGTAAAAGCATGGATATCTGGAGGAAAGAGTTTAGCCAAAATAAGTTGTTGAAGATCTCAAATGTAGTATTAATTCAAAATATCGTAAACAATCTCAGATTATTAATTTAGGAGAGTTCTTATTTAGACTGAAGAGGAAATCGAAATGGTAGGTTAATTAAACTGAAGTACGGAACACAAATTAGTTTGTTGATTATAAATTATCATCTTGTTTGGCTGGAATAGAACCTGGATTAGCTTCAGGCCATATGAACTCTGTAAGCAGTTTAGTACAAATAAACTTTCTGTCTCTGTTCTTCCTGTGTGAAATGAAGTAAAGGTTGAAGGTATTTGGTCGTATTGTGCGGAGTAGTGCGGAAATATGACCTTTAAATGAACATGCCTATATTTCCTAAAGTATGTATTAGGATTTTGAAGGAACAATTATGTAGAAAAACAGCAGAAATATCTGGGGTATTGACGGTTTAGGTAAAACATAAACTTTCCGAATATTTGTTTATTTATAATTAAATGAATTAATTTAATTATAATTCTTTTTATTTGATCACCTCACCTTCATTGCGTCAAATTTCGCATTGATATTGAAAATTTAACATTATTCAACACCATTCCTCATTAGGTGTGTTTTTCGCTTTTTCAAAACCTAATTTATCATTTATTTGGGAGGAAACAGGCCCATTTATGCTGAATATTCTCAAAACCTCTCAGTCTAACATTTCCCACGTCCTCTACCGTTGTGGGACTGGTTTTTGTTTTACCACCCCTAAAAAATGAAGATAACATGATTTATATTTTTATTCACAAAAGTATTGGGAAAATAGGCTCATTCCCTCGAAAAACAAACTCAAAACTGCTTCCCGCCAACTTCCGTTAGGGGTGATATTTTCTGATAGCACCCCATAGTATTTTTACTCTTGTCTTGAGGAACATGTGTTTTGAAATACCCATTCATACCGAAAAACCTCTTAAGTACACCTCATATTGAAACATTTTCAATCCCTCTCCCATTAGAGGTGTTTTCGTTTTGCATTACCGCCTCTAAAAGAATGAAGGGGGCAACATTAATATATTTATTTTGCAGAAGTACTGAGAGAGCAGTTCAGTTATATTAGTGCTGTTAATCTTCGAAATTGCTTCCCCTCTTAAACCTTCCATTCATATTTCGTTGGAGTATTTTTTTAGACTTTTATTCTGGTCCTAAAGGATGTATCTGTGAAATTTGGTCTAAATCGATGTCTATATATTGATGAGATATTTAAGTTATTTGATGCAAAACAACTCTTATAATTCATTTATTAGAATACTGCAATTCCATTTATTTGTTTCGTTATTCACTAACGCATTGTTTTAATTTTGTAATTATTTTTGGCTTTATTCTCACGTAAATTAATTATATGTTATTAATTTTTCAAAATATTTAGATTTATATTCTAGATTTTAATACTGCTTTTCTTGTCTGTGGCGAAGAGAGCAATACGCAAAACATACGGTGGTGAAGTCAAGATAATCCTCATTGGAGCATGGACATTAAGGCAACACGTGGTGAAAAGGTAAAGGTATGGCGCGGAATTTGGGACATGAACATCACTGGACCAATATTCAACCACGAAAAGTGGATGTGACAAGGTACAAGGGTCTGCTGGAAGATTCTGCAATACCCTTGGTAGCCAAACCTATGGAACAGTCCCCACCATCTTCCAGCAGAATGGAGCTCCTCCACACTTTGGGATTGACGTGCGACAGTGGCTTGACACTAACTCCCCGGGACACTGGATCGGAAGACGAGGTCCTATCGAGTGGCCACTACGTTCGCCTGATCTGACCCCAATGAACTATTATCCGTGAGGGGTCACATCAAACACAAGGTGCACGAAGAAAAATCAAGAACTTAGGTCACCTCATTTAGAGCATCGACGTGGCATGTCTGCCATCACTGGGGTCACCCTCCGAAAAGTGCAGAATGATTGGATGCATCGGATTAACCTGTGCAAGATGTGTGACGGGGGTCACATCGAACAAATTCTTTAAAGTTTGACGTTATTCAGTCTATGTGTTACGAACACGTCATTAATAACTGTACGTTTTATTGTAAATAATCATCATAAATGTAAATTACGTGTATGGTGACTTATATGCCACCCTGTAGATTCAGAACTACACACGAATAATGCATGTGTATTTGTGTAACTACAAAGGAAATGTGATTTCCTTTCCGTGTGTCTTACAGTTATGTGGGTGAAAATGATGTTCCGATTCTTATTGGCTACGTGGACGTTGAACATTGCAGCTAGAGTGTGGCGTTTACGATAGTATAAACTAGAGCCTATTACAAAAAATAACTGTCTTGTTTACCGATTCTGGCTCTTCTCCGTCTTCGCTTCTGCGTCTGTAAGGTAACAAGTGCTCCATCAGGGATCTACCTGTCGGGCACCGTCCTCTGGCTTCTATAAGATATCTCTCTTTACGCAAACACTTTAGGAGCACTATCTATTCTGCCTTCTTAGTAAACTTGCATTGGACTTAGTATTGTATGTTTTAAAACTTAATTATGTGCTTATGTATTGCACATTTCCCTGTCATCGCAAACCCTTTAAAATCTGGGTGTGCTCCCAATACCAATAATCGGAAACCTACAAACTCAATCAGGATCTTCACAATAACTATTTATATCGATATCTTATCCCAAAATCAAAAATTTTCAGAGAAACAAAACTATTTTTATCCTTTCCATCTGTAATATAATTTTGAAATTGGGAACTAATAGTGTTTATATGAAAAGAAAATATGTATTGCATATGAACTTTGAACAGTTTCATCAATATGGAACTTAAGATGTTTTGTTGAACAGGATATATCTTGCTATTGTTATCTTATTATGAAATGAAATGGTGTTTTATTTATGGACGCTCTTTAACTACTATGGTTCTTAGCGTCCCATTGTATATTGGGCGTGAAAGACCAGTAATTTTGCTCAGAGGCCGCTTTATCAAGTTTGAGGTTCTTTTACGTGTCGTAAATCTACGACATGGGACCACCGGCTTTAGTTCCCTTCCGAAGGAAGCCATGCTAAGGATTTTTACGCCCAAAAAATCTATCGTCCTCCACCGGGTTTGAACCCGCGACTAGCATGGTAACCACTACATCACGGAGGACGAGATTATTTATCTTATTATGCAAGAGACATTCGCTGATAACAATAAAACTTATTGTTGTAAAATTATCCTTGTTCATAATAGTATTGTATTTAAACAATATTACGGTGTAACTGTTGTCATCAAATTATTAATTACAAAATCCTGTGGTTAACTGTATCTCCCATTGTTAAGAATAGGAACCAAAATAAATGTCTTAACAACAATGTCTTGAGACCCACAATTTTTATCTTATAAGACTCTTGGGAACAAAACATACGATAATAAATTGAGAACTGGGCAAGTGTTAAGATGATTTATTGGTCACTAAAATAATATTTTAAACAGTTAAGATAAAACGTAAACTTTATTTTCTCTATCAATGTCAAAGGGTTGGTTATGATGTTTCACCAGGATGTGCGTCTAGGTTTTCCGTGTTCATTATAATAAAAAATCTATTTCTCAAAAAATGGCGGGCAAGATGTTTGCCGGTTAACAATCGATATGCCACCCCAGTCCCGACTATCTAGAGACATTTAATTCCAGTTGTTTCCAGTCTGCCCTTTTCCTTTTAATTATGCAAGTACATAGATCATGGTTCACTAGTTAAAACCAGTTTTGACGCACTTCGGGTTTTAATGATAATATATGTGTACATTACATGCACATTATTTTCGTTGTTAAATGTAGACAAGCAAACAAAAAGAGGTTGAGTGTCATTGCCCTATAGTAACATTTGCAGCCGTGTCGATGTAATCAGTCAACCGTTTACGTAGCTGAATAAACTGAAGGCAAAAGTCTGATGTGTTATAACCGCAGAACTTAGTCTAACCTTTTCTTTCATATAAATGTTGCAAACTATTCATAAAAAGGGGTTCTTTTTTATATTTTTTGTTAACCATGATATTTTTCCATACATATTTTGTTGTACTTAAATAAAAGAATACAGAATGCAAATACGACAGCCAATAAGTCTCCTGGATTTGATATTTGTAATACACTTTGCGACATAACATTTCAAAAGATTATAGACTATAGAAATGTCTTAACACAAATTGTACGTCCTTAATTAGCTATACTTACTTTCTTGCTTTCTCTACTGTGTATAGTAAGTAGGGGGAGTATTGCATTCCACCCAAAAATTCTATACCGACATTTCATTAGAAATAGATGTTTTGAAGACCCCTGAATCCAAAAAGGAGGATTTTTAGAAAGAGGAGCGTATGTGTGTCTGTCTGTCTGACTGTGTGTGTCTGTGTGAATGTGAACAGCATAACTAAAATTTCTGATGTGTTACACTCACATGACTTTCTCTACTCTTGTACAAACTATTTTTACATGCGCTTTTTCTCCACATACTTCATCTTAGTCGAGATATCGAGATGTTAATCTTATAGCTAATTTTCTTGTAGATGCAAAGGGAATATGGTAGGTTTTAAGCGATAGTAAAATATTTTAAGAGCTGGTTGCTATGTGGAGCATTCCATTTTCATTGCATGTCCAGAACATAAAAAATTGAATAACGAATTCCTATTTGAGAAAAAGTATAAGTATTGGAAAATTTAAGGGAATAACAAGCAATATCTCGAAAATAGTTCACTCACCAAAAAAAAGTGTATATGACATAAATTGTGTATTTTAACGCGATCTACATTTTTTGTGTAGTAAAATGTTGTCTATCTCTTATGGTTTACCAGTTATGCAAAAGTCGTTCACAATGAAGAACACTTTTGGAAACATTTCCAGAAAATTCGAGATATACATTTCATTTGTCATAAAGTATCTTAAATACATGATATTTTAATCAAAATTGTTAACCATTTCTCAGATAATTAAAATTTTCTAAAAATGTTCCATGTAAAGGGTAATCTGGGGTGGAGGAATTTTCTTGAAAACCTTCGTGTCGCATCTCTGGAAGATACTGAACCTAAATACCAAGTTTGGTGTTTATCCGACTGTTCGTTTCTGAGTTATGCTGTTCACAGACACACACACACACGCGGACATGCTTCCAAAAATGCTTTTTTTGGATTCAGGGGGCCTCAAAACATGTATTTCCGGTGAAATCTCGGTATCGAATTTTTGAGTGGAGTACAATACTTCCCCTACTTACTATACGTAGTAGGGAAAGTAAAAACGACAATGGTTTCCAAGAAAATTCCATTTATCCTTTACATGGAACATTTTTAAAAAATGTTGATTTTCTCAAAATGGCTCTAACGATTTGATTAAAATACCATAAGCTTAGGATACTTTCAAGCCAAATGAAATTTATATATTTAATTTTCTGGCAATGTCCACAAAAGCCCTCTTCATTCCGAATGACTTTCATAATCGGTAAACAGTAACAGATAGACATAAAAACTGTGGATCTCGTTAAAATACACAATTTATGTCACAAATGTTTTTTTGTGGAGTGAACCATTTCCGAGACATTCCTTGTTATTTGTTTGAATTTTCCAATACTTATACTTTTTTCTCAAATGGGAATTCGTTATTTGTTTGCTTTTGTGTCCTAGACATGCAAAGAGAATGGAATGTTCCACATAGCAACCAGCTCTTGTGAGTTTTTACTATCGCTTAAAGCGATATTCCCCTTGTACATACAAGAAAATTAGCAATAAGATAGTTTATGTAAATGTTTATCTCGATTAACATGAAGTAGACAGAGAATAATCGTTTGTAAAAATAGTTTGCACAAGAGTAGAGCAAGTCATGTGAGTGCAACACATCCGATTTTTCTGAAATGTCTTCGTCTACCTCTTATGGTTTCATAGTTATATGGTTCATATTCCAAAAGCATAAAGGGGTCTTCACTGTCAATTTTAAAAAAATCGAGATATAATGTGATATCTTATGTCAGAAACATGATGTTTTAATCGAAATTGTTAAGCCATTTTTGGAAAAAAGAAGATATTAAATATTTTCCCAAGTAAGCATAATCATCCCATAGGGATTGCGTCGCTGGTGGGGGTGCTAGCGTGCCACAATGATCCTCTGGGCTATGCCAGCGGTAACTAGTTACCGGTAGGGCTTCCCAAGCTGGGCAGACTAGAGGTGAGTGAAGCAATCCAGAACACATCCAACGATTTCAACTACGGGTGAAGTACTAGATTCCCAACGGTAGAGAAGGCGGAAAATATAACCTATTTTAAACTGCTATTTTGCAAATCAATAGGTTAGATCAGGCTTTAAGATGAAGAGCAAGCAACTGATCTAAACGAGTCTATCTTAAACAAAGCATGCAAGCTGGAGTCTGCAAAGTCCTTGTAAGGCAGTCAGACGAATTTTACATTACTGAGAATCTTCACATAAGGAAATAAGAGCAGAATAAAAATATTTGCCATTAACAAACGTATACAACAAAAAACAACAATGGATACATCATATTAAGGGAATGGGAAATGAAAAAGTAGTGAAACAAATAAAATACTAACCAAAAGGAATACGAGAAATAGCACAACCAAGGTGGGAATGGCTGGAGTGAAGACGGAACAGGCTTCAAGTCTAATCCTTGATAGTGAAGAATAACAATAAGGCATTGTTTGGGGTGGGAGGAGTTTTTAGAAATTTCCTAGGAATTTTGTATCCTAGATGCAGGACTTAAATACCAACTTTGTGTCTATACAACTTTTCCTGTTAACAGTTATGCTGTTCTCTCCCTTCCTTTGTTCTTCTCCTCTCTCTCTCTCTCTCTCTCTCTCTCTCTCTTTTACACAGAGTCCCTACGTATAAAAAGTAGGGAAAAATTGCATTTCACTCAAAAATTCGATAACGAAATTTTACCTAAATACATGTTTTGAGGCCCCGAATGAAAAAAAACACATTTAGAAAAATATCCGTGTGTGTATGTGTGTGTGTCTGTGAACAGCATAACTCAAAAACAAAGAGTCGGATAAATACCAAACTTGGAATTTAGGTTCAGTATCTTTCAAAGATGCGACACGCAGATTTTCAAGAAAATCCCTCCAATCCAGACTACACTTTACGTCGAAAATTTTTATTTTCTCAAAAACGGCTAACAATTTTGATTAAAATATCGTATATTTAAGATATTTTCATTACAAATAAAATGTATATATTGAATTTTATGGGAATGTTCCCGAATTCCTCTTCTTCCTGAATGGCTTTTGCATAACTGATAAAGCGTAAGAGATAGACAAAATTTTTCTACGCAAAAAATGTAGAGCTCGTTAAAACGCACAGTTTATGTCGTATAAATTTTTTGTGGAATGAACCATTTCCAAGATACTCTTGTTATTTGTTTGAGTTTTCCAATATTTATACGTTTTCTCAAATAGAATTCATTATTTGCTTTTTTACGTCCTGGACGTGCAAAGAGAATGGAATGCTCCACATAACAACCAGCCCTTAAAAGATTTGACTATCGCTTAAAACCTACCATATTCCCTTGCACCTACAAGAAAATTATCAATAAGCTAAGTTTCTGCAAATGTTTATCTCCATTAACATGAAGTAGATGGAGAAGAAGCGTTTGTAAACATAGTTTGTTCAAGTGCAGAGAAAGTCAGGTGAGTGAAACACTAGGAATTTTTCTAAAATAACGGTTTTGTGTTCAGGGGACAGCATTACACGTGAAATCCCGATAATAAATTTTTGGGTGAAGTACAATACTGCCTCTTCCCTCATAAGTAAGCTCTAGATGAAGTAAACATTGATTAGTGCTGGTAAAAGGCCTTTAATAACCATCTATAGAGAACAGTAATTCCTTTTCTACTTTTGCACACAGCATTAATAATTCCTATATTTTTACTTTCTCTACTACGTATAGTAGGGGAAGTATTGTATTCCACCCAAAAATTTGATACCGAGATTTCACCGGAAATATATGTTTTGAGGCGCCCTCAATGCAAATAAAGCATTTTTGGAAACATGTCCGCGTGTGTGTGTGAACAGTTTAATTTAAAAACAAAAACTTCGTGAAATACCGAACTTTGTATTTAGGTTCAGTATCTTCCAAAGATGCGACACGAAGGTTTTCAAGATAATCCCCCCCCTACATGGAACATTTCTCGAAATTTTTGATTCTCTAAAAATAGATCCTGCGATTTTGATTAAAATACCACAAATTAAATATATTTACATAACAAATAAAATGTATATCTTGAATTTTCGGGCAATAGGTTATGAAATTCTCTTCATTCGGAGGGAATTTTGTATAATCTTGTATAACTGGTAAACGTTAGGCAATGGACGAAATCGGACTATTTAAAACATTTAGATCTCTTTAAAATACACTGTTTATTTAAAATAAGTTTTTTTGTGCCATAGGCTGTTTCTGAGATATCGTTATTAAAGTTTCGAATTGTTCATTCTCTTATTCCTGTCAACATTCAGTTGTTTCTTGCAATTGCGTGGAAACAAAATGGAAGTTTAAAGCGGTATATAGTGTCCAGCACTTAAATATTTGATTGTCGCCGTTCCCTTCGTATTTATAACGAAATGTGTAATGTAACTGTTTTCGCAAAGGCTTATTTAAATTAAAATGTAGTAGATAGAAAAAAATCTGATGTGTAACACACTCATGACTTTCTCTACTCTTGTAAAAACTATTTTTAGAAACGCTTATTCTCTATATGCTTCATGTTAATCTAGATGTTAATCTTATTGCTAAATTTCTTGTAGATGCAAGGGGAATATGGTAGGCTTTAAGCGATAGTCAAATGTTTTAAGAGCTGGTTGCTATGTGGCGCATTCCTTCTCTTTGTATGTCTAGGATATAAAAAAATTAATAAAAAATTCTCATTTGAGAAAATAAGTATTGAAAATTTAAGGGAATAACAAGCAATATCTCGAAAATGGTTCAATAAAAAAAATGTATATGACATAAATTGTGTATTTTAACGGGATCTACATTTTTTGTGTAGTAAAATTTTGTCTATCTCTTATGGTTTACCAGTTATGCAAAAGTCGTTCGGAATGAAGAATAATTTTGAAGACATTCCCAGTAAATTCGAGATATACATTTCATTTGTCATGCAAATATCTTAAACATATGATATTTTAATCAAAATCGTTAGAGCCATTTTTAAAAAAATTAAAATTTTCGAAAAATGTTCCATGTAAAGGGTAATCTGGGGTGGGGGATTTTGTTGAAAACCTTCATGTCGCATCTCTGGAAGATACTGAACCTAAATACCAAGTTTGATGTTTATCCGACTGTTCGTTTCTGAGTTATGCTCTTCACAGACACACAAACAGACACACACAGACACGGACATCTTTCCAAAAATGCTTTTTTTAGATTCAGGGGGTCTCAAAACATGCATTTCCGGTTAAATCTCGGTGTCGAGTTTTTGTGTGGAATGCAATACTTCCCCTACTTACTATACGTAGTAGAGAAAGTAATAAGCTTGAGTAAGAATAATTTGTGTACTCACTAATAAACGATAGAGGGTAGAGAAAATCATGTGAATGTATTACATCAGATTTTTTTTTCAATAGAAAGTTATTGAAATTAAATTATAGCACGTTATATACGACTGTGAACATTTTACAAAATGGTAAACACATCTTGAAAGCAAAGATGAAATACGGTGTATCTTTACTTTCAAGTAAAGCGATGAGTAACAAATATAGAACGATTTAAACTTAATGTTCAGACGATCGGTTACTTTCACCAGCCACTTTCACTTACTAGCTAAAGTCAATAATATTCATTCATTCATTATCTGTTTACCCTCCTCTTATGTAGGACTTACACCCCCCAGGACTTACAAGCGGGTGCCTGGGGTCGGAGGCCCGTCGAGGAGCAGACACTCATGGATCAGACAGAACATCCAGGATGGGTGATCAGCCCGATGCCTGGTATGGGATGAAGGAAGTAGATGAAACGAAATGTTGGTGAAATGGATGAAAGGAAAGGTGATGATGGAGCAGTTGGTGGAATGAATGGCGGGGGAAACCGGAGAACCCGGAGAAAACCCGCCCAGACGCCGCTTCGTCCACCACAAATCCCACATGCAGGTTCCTGGGATTGAACCCGGGCTGCTTTGGTGGGAGGCGAGCGGTCTAACCACTCGGCCACGGCGCCGCCTTAAAGTCAATAATATAAGAAGGGTAAACACGAGGGAATAGTGAAACAGATAACTGCGTTATCCGCAATTCAATTTACTTCTTGTAAACCCATGTCAACTGTTTTATTGATAAAAGACTTGCTTCTGAACTGACATAGTTTTATATCATAGTATTTGTCTTCCTTTTAAGCGCTTATAAAGAAAAAAGTATAAATGTCTTCATTACCAAGTTTACGTAAACAAATGGAGGCAGGATGGCATAAACAAATCTGTCTGTCGAACAATTGCAGACAAGTTAAGTAGTTAATTTCATGTTTACAAGTGAAAAGTTGCGCGTTTTCTGTTGGATTCTGTCTGTGCTGTACCAAACAAGCAGTAAATGAGCAATATTTACAGTAATAACTTAGAATGTAAAAAAATATATGTCATGTAATTTTCACTTTACTTATTCCCTACTTTTCCTGCACAGTGTTTCCTTTTGTTACATAATATATTGTAATTTCTTTCTTTACAGAAATGTAGTTAAATGTAGAAGTAAAGAATGACTGAAGTGGTGAGGTTTAGCAAATAGTATTATATTCGGTACAGGTAATAGAAATTGTCATATGAGTAGCACATTGTTGCGGTAAAAGTGGGCAAGTTAGATTGGCAGCTCCGAATGCAGCTTGTTACATAACATGCGAACATTTCTTAACACGATCATCTAAAGAATTACGGTATGTAAGATTTAAGCGTAGCTATTAACCAAAGGTAAGGCACAGGATTTCATTAAATGATACTGCAGAGGAATTACTTTACGTTCACTGGTCAGAGAATACAAAACAAAGCACTCCGCAACACAGCCAAGGTTCCATGGACCGCCCCAGCTGACAGAATTCACACAGAACTTAAATCCACACAATCGAGGAATTCATCAAAAAGCTAACAGCTACCCCACAGCACCAACCCGCTCATACAAGAGCTAGGAATAACCAACCCATGTCACTCTTCGACCGAACACTCATAATCAACTCCGACGCCATTGATGCTCGTGTACATCTCGCGCGCGTCACTGGCAACATCCCTTAGTTACTATACAAGCTGCTATACTTGCTGCCAAGAACCATGACGACTAGACAACCACCGGGAACCACGGAACGAACTTGACTCTCCATCCAACCACACCATGAGCGTAACTTTTAATGATGCCTGCCCCCACCTTGTATATACGTTTATACATGATTAGTATTGTTATATACCGGGGTGAGGCCAAAAGGTTTTGCAGCTAAAACATTAAATTTAGTTACCCCGGCATAAACATTGGGGAGCGTAGCTGCAGTGGCAACGAAAGGACTAGGAATTTAGCTGCACAAATTTAAAGCAGGCGTGGGATATTCATAACAAAATACACTCAATTTCACATTTAACACATTACCTGTGGTTTATTATAAATTTGCCTTGGTGCCACTACGACATACACAAGCGATCGCAGGACAAACATTGGAGGGAGATGTTCCACATTCACACGAGACATATACGCTACATCGACTTGCCCTGAAGACACACACACAAGTCTGATCGATGCCACACACCACACCACCACCGCTAGTAGGCTCACCGAGTAGACAGTGGCGAGTTGCCACGCCAAACGAACTTCAAAAACCCCAGCCAAAATAATTATCCCCAACAATGCTGTCGCCGACGCACACACATACACGCTACATACACATACACGTATTAACTCTGGATACCACAATTTAACACAAACCTAACCACTAACACCTGACTTCTCTCACATCCATGATTCTTACCACTGCTTGCCACTAATACCAGCGATCCCCGCAGGGCATTATTGCATGCCAGCATTTCAATAACGAATACTAAGTAGGGTGCTTCTGCGGAACACTGTACAAATGCTAACAAAGCATGTTTAGTGTACTAACTGCATGGGCATGGGGAGACGATGTAGCCTCTGAGGATGATCGTCACCGAGGGCGGCAGGTGTGAGTAAAAAGCTCCCAGTAAAAAGTTCACTGGTGTTTTAGCACGTATGGCTTAACACACTATTCATAAATTTATCTTATAATATCTATGGATTGGATTGTGAAGCGCAGGGGATTCGGTATCACTCCAGTGAATCTGGGTAATTTACCGACGCCCCACGAGGGGGCGTCCCCGGGAGAGAGGCATGAGGTGAAGAGAGATACCAGTCGGCCGGAACCAGGAGTGACGACACAACAATGACAAGATCCCTACAGTTTTCGGATATAGTCACCCCTACAGTCGGACAGGCAGACCGAGGACTCCGCCCCACATAGAGGGGTCGCACAGCGCACAGAGAGCACCCTTTTTCTCTGCCACGCTGCGCCGAAACACCACCGCCGACACTTTCAACCCTGAAATAGACATAAAAAGTGAAGGATTAAATGATTAATGGAACGAAATGAAGGGACAGAAATTTCGGAGGATGAAAGAAAGCACTCTAGCATTCGCCTGACGACCCGGGAAAACCCCCAAAAAACCCATCGGTCATAGTGGTCATAGAGGTCGCGGGGAATCGAACCTGGGGCCTCCCGAATGCGGGCTACAGACGTACCGCCTTATAATAATCATCGTTAGGCTTGTAATCATAAGAGACAGAGTGGAATACAGTGCTTTCAAGTTACGTGTTCCTTTGAAGGAGTGTGTGTAAGTGTAGCTCAATAAACAGGAGCGAAGCACGCATACATGATGTTTACGGTCCTCATGATTACAAGTTTACCCTCTTATCATGAATAACTATAAAAATTCGAAGCATTGGGTACCTTTTAGTTGATGTGTATTAATGCTAACATTGTCATTTCTTTATAATAAAATTATATTTAAATTCTTTTCGCTTAGACAAAGAATATTTTAGAAGCTGATAAACATTTATAGTCATTTTATTGTTATTTTTGTTCCTGAATAAGAGTCACTATGTAAATGCTAGTGTTTCACGTACGGAAAAGCCGATTTGAAGGGAGTTGTATTGTATTTCAACTGTTGGGGAGCCGAACATGTAGTAGTTGCTACTGCACGTATAGTAAATAGTTTCCGGTAGCCTTCGCCCCAAATATACTTTCAGGTGGCTTTTGCCCCAAGTTTAAAAAGAAAATATTAACTTTGTAGTTTGACTGTTTCTTTAAATATTATATATTTATGTCTGCCTCGGTTGCGTCAGTATTATTGTTAGAGACACGTTTCTCTTAGCAGGGCTGTGATGCGACAACAATGTAGGCTTACACGGATTATAATTTTACTTCACTCCTTTTATTAATACTTGATACGATTTAAATAACACCACTGATATAGAGAGCTGTGAGATTCTTTTTTATTAATTAATTACACTTTTTTAACACGTAAACTTATTTTTCGTCTCACACGAATACGTATTATATTCCTTGAGGACACTTTTTGCGTCTGGTTAGTAACTCTGTCTACAGGCAACTGAACTCTAAATTTGTAAACTTTTCTCCTTTTCAGTTTCTGATTGGCTAATCCTACTCCAATAGAATACCTTCATTTTACTAAAGCTTTTTCTGGTTGATGATTGGCTATTGTATAAACTGTCACTAAATTTATATTATTGCTTCCAAGAATCACAAGTAGTATTTAAACCTTCAGACTCATTATTGCCTCAAGATTACCTATCGTTAGCACCTTTTAACCTATTTCTCACAGCTTCTACATTATTAAATTACGTAATATATTCACATAACATTGTTACACATGGATACAATAATTTAAGCATATGCAATGACTGTTGGATACATTTTACAAATTATTACATACACATATTGCTTCAAGTGGCCTGTTATTGAATTTACATATTATATAATTAGACTGAAATTGTTTAAGTGTTAAAAATATTGCCTCAACTATGCTATTTCACAAATATCCAGGAAATCCATAGATTCTGTATTTAGGAGGAAGAATTCAAATCTAGCAAATAAATGTTACACATTTCAGTCGAAACTGGTGTTAAAATTACTCTAAAGGCATTTTTGGTAGATATCAAAATGCATTTTATATTAAATAAATTACTGCTTTAAACTGAAGAATTAAAATACTGAATGGACTATGATACCGTACCATAATGAAGCCAGCGTTAGTTGTTATTTTATAATTTATTGAAATTTCCAAACAAACAATAACCGGTAATATACTTGAATACTTAATACCACGACCCAATTTCCACTTAAGTCTATAAAATCTGATGTGTTACACTTACATGACTTTCTCTACTCTTGTACGCTTATTCTCCATATGCTTCATGTTAATCGAGATGTTAATCTCATTGCTAATTTTCTTGTAGGTGCAAGGGGAATATGGTAGGCTTTAAGCGATAGTCAAATCTTTTAAGAGCTGGTTGCTATGTAGCGCATTCCATTCTCTTTGTATGTACAGGACATAAAAATGAATAACGAATTCCCATTTAAGAAAAAGTATTGGAAAATTTAAGGGAATAACAAGCAATATCTCGAAAATGGTTCACTCAACAAAAAAAATGTATAGGACATAAATTGTGTATTTTAACGCGTACTACATTTTTTGTGTAGTAAAATTTTGTCTATCTCTTATGGTTTACCAGTTATGCAAAAGTCGTTCACAATGAAGAATACTTTTGGAGACATTCCCAGAAAATTCGAGATATACATTTCATTTGTCATGAAAATATCTTAACCATATGATATTTTAATCAAAATCGTTAGACATTTTTGAGAAAATTAAAATTTTGGAAAAATGTTACATGTTAAGGGTAATCTGGGGAGGGGGGATTTTCTTGAAAACCTCCGTGTCGCAGCTCTGGAAGATACTGAACCTAAATACCAAGTTTGGTGTTTATTTGACTGTTCGTTTCTGAGTTATGCTGTTCACAGACACACACACGGACATGTTTCCAAAATTATTTTATTGGATTCAGTTGGTCTCAAAACATATATTTCCAGTGAAATCTCGGTATTGAATTTTTGGGTGGAATACGACACTTCCCCTACTTATACGTAGTAGAGAAAGTAAAAATAGGAAACCATGAAAAATAGATGGTATTCTATCTATCCACAGATAATGAAAGCAAGTAGACTGGACGGTAGCATGGTGACATCTGCTCGGCACATATGGGAGAAGAGGTACAGTTGCTGTACACATGCATCTTGGACACGTAACGTAGTAAGGGGTATAGTACAGGAATGAGACATAGAAGGCTGTTTGCCACATACCGATCCAAGAGGTATCTCTTGACAGATCCGTCGCGATTTGACCACGTAGTTAAAGCTACATAACATAATAAATAGAGAAAAAAAAATATATTTAGCTTTACGAATTTGTTACAGAAATGTTGCAGAAGTAGATGTATTATTCTAACAGCTTGTTCATCAATGTTTACATGAAGTCAGCAATAACTTGTGAAATAGCCAAAAAGATATGCAGAGTTCTTCTGTTCATTAGTGATTTTTCAGTGACATAGTTTCCTAAATTAATAACATTTTGGAATTATTCGTAAAGTTTTCCCGATTTCCATTAACTTGTGTGGCTTGAATAAATCCGATGCTCTTGACAGCAGTGTTTGCAACGAATGAATAATCATGTCGTTAATTTCAGAGTTAAGAACTTAGAAACTGGTGCGTGATGCACGCATCGTTAAGGGCATTCAGCAGAAGTTTGTTAGAAACTTTAAAAAATTAGTTTTAATGCCAAAAATACTTTGTCTTCAATAACATACGTGGAATTTTTCTCTTAGCGGTTTTTAAAGTTTCAACACGTGAGCATTTGAATGTCCATAAGCACGTGGCCTAATGGACTATACTTACTTTCATTGTTTTTCTTTTTACTCGACTTTCATTTTTCTTATACTTTCACCGCTTTAGAAATACTCTATACGATGTAGTTTGTGACCAATAATTCATATACGAGTTTTAAATCAGAAAGGTGTTTGAGTATGTTTCAATGCTAAATATTTGTATCCAAAACTCACTTTATTAATTTATGGTTCTCAAGTGGGGGTATGACATACCATGCTTACTGGATCGTTCTTAGCTCAGTGACAGAAAGTGGGTTTACTGTTCCTGAGGTTACAAGTTCAAATCCCCATTCATTTTAAATACACGAGTGAAAATACAGGATGTATCTTTATTGGTGTCATAGGGTCTTTCAACAAGAGTGTCCTATTTTTGAACTTAAATAAAACACGTTCTATAAATGATTTTGGAACATAATTAATGTCATTTCGTGTGGAAGAGAGTATCAGTTAAGTGGGTTGCGCGTATACGGTTGACCCAATTTTCAATGACAGAAGAACGTAAATTAGGTCTAACTTCACGAATAACACGCGTGATTTTATTCATAAGATCATTTACTGTTTCTGGCTTGTTGACACAAACTCGATATTTAACATGATCACACAAGAAGTAATCCAAAGACGTTAAATCACATGACCTTGGGAGCCAGTTAACATCACCACCACGGGAAATGATGAAACCTCTGAACTTCTCCTTCAAAACATCGATTGTTTCGAAATCAGTATGACATGTGGCACTATCTTGCTGGAGCCTGATGTTTCTGAGATCCATACCATCCAATAGACCCTTATAAGAGCCCGGTATCTTTCTCCATTGACAGAGCTTCTCCATCTTCATCTTGGATAAAATATGGACCAATGATTCCACCATACCAAAATCCACACCACACAGTAACCTTTTGAGGATGAAGTGGTCGTTCTTGAATCTGCATTGGATTGTGATTGCTCCAATAGCGGCAATTTTATTTGTTAACACAAGCATCCATCTAAAAGTGGACTTCGTCGCTGAAGATGATTTTTCGACAAAAATCCGGGTGAGCTTCCAATTGCCCCATAGTCCAGTCAGCGAATACACGGCGCAACGTATGGTCGTTGGGTTTTAGTTCTTGAGTTAACAACACCATTTTGTGAGCGTGAAACTTCAAGCTCAGATGCAGTATTCGCAAAGTTGTGGTCGGCGAAAGCCCCAATTCTTGCGCTCGACGAGCAATTGATTTGTTTCCGTTCTCGCGTACACTCTCACGAATGGCGCTATGTTTTCGTTGGAGCGCTTACGTCGATTACGTACAGGCTTTCTTTGATCGCTGACAGATCCACTTCATTCAAATTTATCGATCAAACGCCGAATCGTTCTCTCGCAGGGACAATTGTGCACACCGTAAACTTCACGCAATACACGGAAAGTTTGGTGAACAGATGATTTATTTTGATAATAAATTTTCACAATTTCTACACGTTGCTGAATGCTATAACGATCCATGGCTGTTTGTCAATAACAACTGTAACCGCATGAAAAACATGACTACTGTAACTCAATAACAACGGCAGCTATCACATGTTAAAGATAGGACACTCTTGTTGAAAGACCCTTTTTTGGGGGGACGTGTTCCTGACATCAAAACAGTAAAACAAGTTTATACGTACATGGGTCTGAAAATCAAATCGTTGTTATAGGTCAAAGAAGATGTATTCCATGAGTGAACAGACGGATATGCACTACACATATGGCCATGCAGAGGCAATGCAAAACGAGCACCTGAACTTTATGCAGAAAGGTACCCTCACAGGCAGTTACCACACGAATTCACCAACGCTTGAGTGAGAATGGCGCATTTGAGAGGAGTACTAGGGATGTTGGGAGACCAAGAGCGGTACGAGGCATTGAGCTTGAACGAGTTCTTCGTGGTGTGGATGCAGACCAATCACAAAGCACAAGACGTATGGCTGTAAGGAAAAGGGTTAGTCATACAGCTATCTGGAGAATTCTGCAAGAAAATCTTCTATACCCGTATCATCTTCAACGTGTGCAAGGATTAAATGAGGTGGACTTTGAGACAAGAAGACGTTTCTATCAACACATGTTTCAGCAGTGCGCTGTGCGATTTCCTAGCCTGTATCTTATTACGGATGAGGCTGGTTTTACTCGCGACGGCATCTTCAATTTTCATAACCCTCATAACTAGGCATTTGAAAATCCTAATGAAGTACGACAGGACAACCATCAACAGAGGTTCTCTCTCAATGTTTGGGGTTGGAATCATTCACGATCACCTTATTGGTCCCTACTTCTTCCCTCTGCGTCTGAATGGACAAACGTATCTCCAGTTTCTCAGAAATGAGTTGCCTCACTTAACTGATAATGTGCCTCTGGACATCATGCAACGAATTGGTTTTTACAATGGTGCTCCAGCTCATTTCAGTATGATAGTTCGTAAGTTTTTGAATGATCGATTTCAGCAAACATAGATTGGTCGAGGGGGACCCATTGCATGGCCTGCTTGATCGCCTAATTCGAATGCAAGATTTCTTCGTCTGGGGACATTTGAAGTCCTTGGATTATGCGACTCTTGTACCTGATGTCGACATTTTGAGAGGACGTATCCAAACTGGATTTTATAAAATGCGAAACACACCAGGAACTTAAACAGAGTACGCCAGAGCATGGAACGCAGGCTTACTGCATGCATCAAAGCAAGAGGAAGCCACTTCGAGCAATTTTTGTAACTTTTGATTTTGTGTTGTAACTCTGAAATAAATGATTACCAGACCCATGTTCATATGAACGGTTTTAACTGCTTTGATGTTAGAAACACGTCCCCTAATTATATGACACCAATAAAGATACATCCTGTATTATAGGTTTTCTTCATTTGTATGTGTATGAAGTTTAAGTAGTAGTCCATCTTACCGGTAGTTGGCAACAATTTATCGATCGGTAGGAGGTTGCATACTCAGTCAATTTAATTTTTAACCACAAATGTCACCGTTATTGTGTAAATATATTTGGAAGTAAAATGAAGTAACGCAAGCAATATTATTTAACTAAACTACTGTAAAACGAGTTGTTTTAGTTCGAATTCTCACTATGGAGACCCGATCTCGAGCAGATTGCGAAGAAGTAGCTTAATCACTGCACTACACTAAGTACGGTGGACCCACATTCGCCTATGAGGGCCAAAGAATAGAGTGGGGAACATCCATCAGCTAGTTATGCGTCACTCTAGATAAAACCTTAACTTTTCGTGAACACGTGCGGGATACAATGAACTGGACTAAGGGTGCGCTAGCCGCCTTATATCCGGTTCTGGCTTTTACGATACCGGTCTATCTAAAGTTACGCCGTTATAAAGTAGTTACACTAACTCTGATGCTCTATGCCTGTGAGATGTGGGGTATGACAGCAGACTCCTGGCTTCTCTGGTTACAGCGGATGCAGAATAGGGGACTTAGGTCCATCTATTCTGCATGCAATCATTTTCCAGCGAGGCTGCTGCACGAAACCTCGGCCCAGGATGTGATTAGGAGCAGGGCTCAAAATTTTTACGTCAGTTTGACTCATCGTGAGAACAGGCTTGTCAGATCCCTGGGGGCTGCTTGCCCACAGAACGTCGTTACAGACGCTACCAGGTTCCCCGTATGGCGTGTGGACATCCCGGTAACGAAGGCCCTACACCAGCCAACAGCATAATGCTGACTGTAAGTACTTCCCCCTCCCCACGGGAGTGGTCATTCAAAACATTTAATCCATTTGGAATAAAAACCACCAGCGGATGGATGCTGCTTCTGAAACGGCAACCACTGTGGAGCATATAAACATAGAGAAGCTACCTCCTACCTCCTTAAAAACCAAAACATCACCATCCTACAATCTCTGTGGTTAAGTCCTTCTGTGGTTCATTACGAGCCAACCAGACTGGGGTGAGTGAATGAGTGAGTACGATGGTAACCCAGATCGGTGCCTTGTGGCTTGTATGATAGAGTTAGCCAAAGCAGCGCCCAGAAATTGACAGGGTAAAGGTAAAGGTATGTATCACGGAGGGACCCGGGGTAAGATAGCACGCAGGCCAGCCGACCCATTGTGCTTCCAATGTGACCTCTGGGAGTGAAGGATGGGGGGAGAGACCCGAAGGGCGACCAGATTCGGATGTAAACGGGAACCGGGTTCCCTAACGTTTCCAGACAGAACGCAAACGCCGCCGCACGGCCTCTGCCTACAAGCTGCCAACCTCCAGGGTCCCCCGAGCGGAGACCCACGCTAAGGAGAGACCTACGTGAGCAGTACCGCAGTGACGAAAGAAACCTTTACAGAGAGCAAACCACCGCCCAACCGCAACCTACAGAACACTGTCGCCTGGTCCTACAACCCTGAAACATATGGCGAGGAAGATGATGGGTACAGCAAATGAGAGGAAGAAAACTCGTAGTAGAAGATGAACCACCCCAGCATTCACCTTGCGACCCAGAGAAACCACGATCGCTCGAAGGGTCTTTGAAAATATTTAAATGCTCAACTGGCCACTTTTTGTTTGATTAAGTGTACCACTGTACATCCACACCACCATTTATAGGCACATTCGAACATATTACAGAAATGCACAACTCGACCTTCCAATCTGTTTTCCTTCATCGTCACGGTTCATAGGTACCTTTATTATTCATAAAACAATAAATAATACTCTCCATCATAATATAATTTTTACCCGTATAATACCTTACATCCTGTAGTGAGCGTTGTAAAGCGTTTACGGTTATCTGCAACATTTGAACAACGTGCTTAAAATGGAAAATATAGAAATATTTTGTATTAGTTTGATGCACAAGTTCGTAGTGTTGCTACGGCATTGTTTACATTTTTCATCTTTCATTCATTATTTGCAGTATTATGCTTAAAATACGCCTAAAGTTTGCAGATTTAAAGGATACTGTACTACATTTGAGCCACAAAAGATGGACTATTGTCAAGTAGAAAATGAACACTTGCGACATATTCCTCTTTTTAGGTTTATTTAATAGAGAAGGCAGTGAATGCGGCTCGAAACGTTTGTGCCTTATACGAGTAGAATACAACTGGAGAAAGCACGTAAGGAAAACTGTCTTTCAAAGTGGAGCGCTTTGATGTGAGCGATTCACGTTCAGGAAGATCAACAGGCTTTGGTGATGGCTTCAGGGCTCTTTCATCCCTATTATTCAAACCAGTCAACGTGAGAATTAGCAGATATGACGAAAGGTGACCAGTCAACCATGATGCGGCATTTATATTTCATGACATTCTCTAGATTCAAAACGCTACAAACTTATGCATCAAATGCAATATTCAATGGCACTGTTGTAAATTGTATGTGAATACACATTATTACTTACTTCCAGGTGAACTTTGTATAATCATGGAGGGGGACCTAAATCCCAGTATAGTTCTTCATATAACTTACCTGAAACAAAGAGAAATATTGTAATTAAAATTTCAAACATTTTAATATTTAACACTTATTTAATAATATTGTTCTCCATTATATTTTAAACCAAAGAAACCCCCAGATATTATTCTGAAACCAATAGGGAAAATAATAAAAGAAAAGAGAAGAGATAAAACTTTGATATTTAGCAATCTTCCAAAAATTATTCATGAAATATTTCTTTACCTTGTCTCTATTTTCTGCTAACCGTAATTATGCTGTTTAGAAACAAATTCTTTACAAACGCCGAGAGATTTTATGTAATAGGAGACAAAAGCTGAAGATATCTGTGGTGACTAATTAATTTGCAGAGTCTGTTCAGCGACATTATAGTTAGGAGGGTGGGATGTCTTATTTTTTAGGTAAAGGTTTAGCTGGCGGGAGGGCTACACAATGTGCTGAACTCGTGCCGCGCGTGACGCGTACAGTGGAAAACGTTCAACAGGCTTTCCTCTGTCGCGCGTCTTTACCCCTCACTTGCCTCATACCAAATAAACACTACCCATTTGTTACAGGACCTTCTGCATATCAATTATGGGAGCTTTCAAAACTACTCCAACTGCGGCAATGGAGATGCTGATTGGGCTCACACCTCTCCACATATGGATGAAGGCAGAAGCCATGATCGCGTATCACCGTCTTTGTCGCCAAACTAAAGTGTCTAATACTAGACATATTAATCATCTCAAGCTTCCTTGGGATAAGAATGTACAACAGATACTCAACATGAGAACCGACATTCTTGAACCAAGATTCAAGTCTGAATTGAAATTTACGGTCTCCTATCCACAGCGGGGTGAATTGGAAAGACTGGTAAAACCTCATAATAACAAAAGCCCAATCTGGTATACTGATGGTTCTAGAACCAAATCAGGAACGGGGGCTGGGCTTTACGGTAATGGCACCAAGATTTCTTATAGTCTGGGTACCTTAGCTACAGTTTTCCAGACTGAGGTTTATGCAATCCTAGCCAGTGTCATGGAAAGCATTAAAAGGAGATATAAGAATAGAAGTGTTCTTATCCTCTCAGACAGTCAAGCTGCTCTTAAAGCACTTGAATCACTATCAATAAAATCAAAGCTGGTCTCAGAATGCCGGGAATTCTTAATGACACTGGTTGAACACAATAAGGTTCAACTTATGTGGGTGCCAGGACACACAGGTATACCAGGCAATGAGAAAGCAGATGAAGCAGCCAAGATTGGCAGCGAAATCCCATTTTTGGGTCCGGAGCCTGTACTGGGGGTGTCCTACAGACCAGTGAAACAGGCTATTAAGTGCTGGGCTCAAGCGGAACACAATAACTACTGGAACTGCATTGAAGATTGCAGATATTCCAAGTCGTTTATTACAGACCTGGATAACAGCCGGACAAAGTACTTGCGCGGTCTTAGTAAACGAAGACTTGCATGGGCAACAGGATTCATTACAGGACACTGTGCCCTAAACTTTATCTATACAAAATGGTAGATGCCTAGAAGGAGATGAGACTGTTACTCATCTGCTATGTGATTGCCCTGCTCTTGCGAATGAAAGGGCAAGTATGTTTGGCAATCACATTTCAAAGATAGATGAACTGTATGAAAGCCTCAGTTAGCAGTCTGGTTAAGTTCATAACGAGCAACAGACTACTTAACTGCTGAAAGGAGGGATGCGCAATAGATCTTTAAGGTCGCAGTGCTTGGGCATAAAACCCACCCTTTTTTCAAACTAGAACTAGAACCCCTTTTCTACTAAACCCCTATCTCCTTGGAAGGGTATCCAGACTCCCTAGCTAAAACGTCGCAGAGCAAACAGTATATTCGTTTACTTTGATGCGCGTCCACTGTAAGGAAGCATTGATGCAACAGGAGGTTTTGTAAAACGTCAAATTTTGACTAATGTTAAAAAAGAAAAGAAAAAATTGCCTTTTATGTTTACCGTTATGAGCATTACATTCTGAAAGTACAGGTTCCGGTGGCCTTTGCCCCAACGTTCACTTTTCGGTGGTCTTCGCCCCAAGTTTAGGAATAAACTTTGTATTTTAATGTTTCTTTATATATTATTTATATTTGTGTTTGCCTCGGCTGCGTCAGTATTAATTTGTAGAAACATGTGTCTCTTTGCAGGGAGTGGTGCGCCTAAAGAATGTAGGCTTGCACAAATTATAATTTTTTACTTCACTCCTATTATTAATCCTTGACACGATAAAATAGCACTTCACTGGTATAGCGAGCTGTGAGATTATTTATTAAGTATTTGCACTTTTTTAACACGTAATGACTCAAGGCATTACTTTATTATTACAATTAGTTTATATGCTATCAACTAATATTTCAAATTTAAATATTAAACCATTTACAGTAATTGTTTTTACCTATATTAATATTCCGTTTGAGGCACTATTTTTAACACTTAAATGATATCAGTCTAATTATATAAAATAACATATAATAACAGCCCGCCTTAAAGCAATATGTGTATAATATAATATATAAAGTGTATGTTACAGTCATTGTATTATGTTTATTTTATTATGTACATGTATAATAATGTTATGTGAATGTATTACGTAGTTTAACAATGTAGGAGCTGTGAGAAAAGAAGCAAGCTGCCTTTCGTAGCAAACAGAATTACAAAGTAGAAGCCGAAAAGTTGCTAACAATGAGATAATCTTGAGGTAACAATACATTAGAAAGTTTAAAAAGGCTACTAATAATTCTTGGAACAATAATAATGTAATATTTAAAACGGTTCATAAATACCCAATCAAAAACTAGAAAAGCTAATAGTTGAATAAAGGTATTCTATTGGAGTAGGTTTAGCCAATCAGAAACTAGAAACAGAGGAAATGTACAGGCGGTAGACGCTACAAGAAAGCGTAACCAAGCAGTTCGGTTTGGTACGAGTACAGTGTGAGACATGAAAATTCATTACGGCGAGAATAATATAAAGTTTACCTGTTAAAAGTGCAATTAACAATAATCTCACAGCTCTATAGTAGGATATATCAGTTAAGTGTTATTTAATCGTGTGAAAGATTAATAAAGGGAGTGGAGTACAATTATAATTTATGTAAGCCTTTATTCATTAGCCGTACCAGTCCTGTTAAGAGATACGTGCTCTGCAAATTACTACTGACGCAGCCGAGGCATACATATGTAATATTTAGCTAATAACATTAAAATAGTTATTACATATAAAGTAAACGCGGGGCGAAGGCCACCGGAAACTTTGTACCGTACGTGGGCGAACACTCCTAGAAATCTCCCGCAAATTGGCAACTATTACGTGCGTGGTCTAAAACAGCTTCAAATTGACGCCTATAGTGGTGCAACCGGTACAACAGTTAAACCCCTTCAAGTTTGGCTCTCCAACATTAAACACCTTCACGTTTAAAGGAATTTTGTTTATAATTTTTTCTTTTCATTTTAACATCTTTGTTAGACATTCGTGTATTTATGCTTTTATTATGTTGTATTGTATTGCCGGTAGAGTGGAAGAGAAAGCCTCATGACCTAACTCCTACCGGGGTAAATAAATAAATAAATAAATAAATAAATAAATAAATAAATACACACATTCACCGATAGCCTCAAACTGAGAGATAATATTTACTTCATATTTATAACTGTTAACTGAAAGTAACTGAGGCAGTTACAACCATACTGGAAAACAAGGCTAGTCGCATCCACATTCAGTAGCAGCGAAAATGCTATGTGGTACACTATATCCTTTCTACTCGTGACGTCACAGCGAGTATTCAGTCCGGAGCACAAGATTGACTATGCAGGTTGCGTATCTATTTAAGGGGTTTCAGTACTTGAACTATGCATGCTGACTCGATGATCATCCCTGCTAACGCGGCTGAGCGCGCATCAATGCAGAACCTAATGTCTGCGCTATGGAAGGAACGTCACTAATCTGCCGTTAACCGGTGTATTATGCATGCGTGATGAAGCATTTAGAACTACGGAGGTATATCCGGGCGTGGTCGTTCGTAAGCAAGTATTTCATTATGTGGGTTGGATCTTTTCCGTTTTGCGTGTTGATTTCAGCCGGGTGTGGTATGGTTTTACCATGTGTCATTGATAGCAGCTGACCAGGATAACGCCGGATGCGCTTTGTGCTCCCTTTGCGCTGGAGAAACAGAATCCATGTACGCGTTCAAGCGTGGGAAAAAGGGTAGCAAAATACTAACGGCTACTCCCGATATTTCAACGCTTACCTAATGAGATTACAATAGTCTTAAATGCTAGAATTACATTTCATGTGCGTTGTTCTCATAACGAAATAACTGCCAGTGTTTATTATTATGGAAATATTGTGTAGCAATCCAAAAAATCTGATGTGTTACACTCACATGACTTTCTCTACTGTTGTACAAACTATTTTTACAAATGCTTATTCTCCATATGCTTCATTTTAATCGAGATGTTAATCTTATTGCTAATTTTCTTGTAGGTGCAAGGGGAATTGCTAGGCTTTAAGCGAAAGTCAAATATTTTAAGAGCTGATTGCTATGTGGAGTATTCCATTCTCTTTGTATGTTCAGGACAAAAAAAATGAATAATGAATTTGAGAAAAAGTATAAGTATTGGAAAATTTAAGGGAATAACAAGCAATATCTTGAAAATGGTTCACTCAACAAAAGAAATGTATATGACATAAATTGTGTATTTTAACGCGATCTACATTTTTTGTGTAGTAAAATTTTGTCTATCTCTTATGGTTTACCAGTCATGCAAAAGTCGTTCACAATTAAGAATACGTTTGGAGACATTCCCAGAAAATTCAAGATATACATTTTATCGGTCATGAAAATATCTTAAACATATGATATTTTAATCAAAATCGTTAGAGCCATTTTTGAGAAAACTAAAAGTTTCGAAAACGTTCCATGTAAAAAGTAATCTGGGATGGGGGGGATTTGCTTTAAAACCTTCGTGTCGCATCTCTGGAAGATACTGAACCTAAATATCAAGTTTGGTGTTTATCCGACTGTTCGTTTCTGAGTTATGCTGTTCACAGACACACACGGACATGTTTCAAAAAATGCTTTTTTTGGAGTCAGGGAGTCTCAAAACATGTATTTCCGGTGAAATCTTGGTATCGAATTTTTGGGTGGAATACAATACTTCCCCTACTTACTATACGTAGTAGAGAAAGTAAAAATCTAAATTTTTAGACTTTCTCAACATATACAGTCATTAATTTTGTACAGGTTTCAACAAAAACTTAAATGCAGCTAAACTCTTCTTCTTCAACGGATTGCCCTTCTCATTGTAGGACTTGCACCCTCAGGGACCTACAAGCCTTGGGTCGAGGAGCAAGCAAACTCTGGATCATAGCATATCCATGATGGGTGATCAGCCCAATGACCGGTATGGTGGCCAAGAAGGAAAGGAGATGTAGTGAAACTGATAAGAAACCTCGCAGATCAAATTATCCAACCCAGTATATTCGAGAAAAACCGTGAAAAAAACCTTCGGTCAGATTGGTCGGCCCCGGGGGTTTGAACCCGGGACATACCGAATACAGGTCACAGATGTGACCCCTGAGGCATCCCGCTCTATGCAGCCAAAGGCTAGGTTTATGAGCGGAGGGGTACTTAGCACCTCGACCTAAGAAGATCTTTTGTGCTTAAGCCCCTGACGGGGTTCCCCCGGGAGGTAGGGGTGAGAGGAGGGGAGCAGCCGGACTAGAAAGCATGATAGAGTAGAGGACAGGATCCCTATATCTAACCAGATTGAAACTCCCTGGCAGCTGGTTCAACCGGCTCCCCTCCCCGCCCTGCGAGCTTGCACATCTCACGGGAAGGGGGCGGAACTCGGTGACCGCCCCAGTCCGGCGGATGAAGTGTTACATAGAGCATCCTTTTCCCCTCCCAGGCAATGCCGAAACTCCTGCCGACACTTAAATGATAATGGAGGTGAAATGAAGGAACAGGAAATTCGAGGGATGTAATGAACCTTACCAGAATTCGTCTAGCGACCCACGGAAACCCCGAAATATACCCATGGGTCAGAAAGGTCAACCGCGAAAATCGACTCCCGAATACAGGTCACTTAGGTCATCCGCCTGAGCCATCCCGTGCGTTTCGGTGCGGCTAAACTCCCAGGTATAAAATGTCAACTCCATATCTACAGTAATTTGCCCCAAAATAGTACTTTTAGAAGGATCTGCGTATAAACTATCTTCAGTTTTATAATGATTTGTTCCAAATTTCAAATACGCACACAGACTTCTTTATACACTAAAGATGGTTTATAATAAGTGGGAATGGGAACAGAACGCAAACGAAAAAGTTAAAATACGTGTATTGCAACGGGAGTGTTCACAGTAAACAGAACGTTTGCCGCAACACAGGGACAGAAACGGGAGACTTGGTCAAGTTTTAACTTTGCAGTTCTCGTTCCTGGGAACGACATATTGAATTCAAGTTGTGAATAGCCGTCTTCATGATACAAGTTGTTCAAGGGCTCTCTCTCTAATCGCAAGTTTGGAAAACATAACCACTACAACAAAAGACGAAAAACAGCAATATCGTTTCCAAGGAAATCCACGTCTACCAACATAACTTTTGTAACTGTAATAACATATAGCATGTATATACATGAAGTAAAATACATCCCGATTTTGCAATTGAATTATTAGTAAAAGAAACTAGCAGCGCAACTTTGAGGCAGTATTTTTAACACTTAAATGATTTCATCTAATTATATAATATATAAATTCAATAACAGCCCACTTTAAAGCAATATGTGTATGTAGCAATATATTTATATATGTATATATATAAAGTGTATATTACAGTGATTCTATATGCTTGTATTACTGTATCCATGTGTAATAATGTTATGTGAATATATTACGTAATTTAATAATGTAGGAGCTGTGAGAATAATAGGTTAAACGTTGCTACCAATGAGGTAACCTTGAGGCAATAATGAGTTTGAGAGTTTAACAACACTAATTTTGATTCTTGGAAGCAATAATGTAATTTTAGTGACAGTTTATAAAATAGCCAATCAACAACCAGAAAAAGCTTTAGTTAAATGAAGGTATTCTATTGGAGTAGGATTAGCCAATCAGAAACTAAAAAAGAGAAAATTTTACAAATTTAGAGTTCAGTTGGTTGCAGACAGCGTTACTAACCAGACGCAAAAAGTGTCCTCAAGAAACATAATATGTATTCGTGTGAGACGAAAAGGGTTTTACGTGTTAAAAAGTGTAATTATTTAATAAAAACATTCCACAGCTCTCTCTCTATATATCAGTGAAGTGTTATTTAAATCGTATCAAGTATTAATAAAGGAGTGAAGTAAAATTATAATCTGTGTAAACCTACATTCTTGTCGTATCACAACCCTGCTAAGAGGAACGTATCTCTAAGAATAATACTGACGCAGTCGAGGCAAACATATGTAATATTTAAAGAAACAGTCAAATTACAAAGTTAATATGTTTTTAAACTTGGGGCAAAGGCCACCTGAATGTACATTTGGGACGAAGGCTACCGGAAACTGTTATTATACGTGCGGTTGCAACTACTACAAGTTCGGCTCCCCAACAGTTGAAATATAATACAACTCCTTCAATACAAACTACTTCAAATTGACGCCCAAAGTGTGGTAAAAATAGCATAACAAATCATCTTTTCAAATCGGCTTTTCCATACGTGAAAATTATGCTGCTCTTCTCAAATCAGCTTTTCCATACGTGGAGCAAATAAACCCTTAAACAAAATAACTTCTTCAAATTGGTGCCCAAAACGTGGGGTTAACAAACCAACTTCTCAAATTGGCGTCCATACGTGGAGCTAACAAAATACTTCTCAAATCCGATTTCAAATTCTTCTTGAAATAATGAAACTCTCTCATCGTTCATATTACCGAGAGTAATGTGTGAGGCTCGCATAAAGGAGGCATAGTTTTTTTCTGGTTGACAAGGCGAATGCTGGGTTGGTTTCCTTTCTACCACAATTTTCTTTCCTTCATCTATCTTTTGCTTCCCCTTTCATGTTTCAGTTAGGTCTATGAACTGTTCAGTGTCGATCAATGTCGGACACATGGCGAGATGTTTACTCTTTGGAAAGTTCATCTCGCCTCTACAAGATGACAGCCTTCTCTGAGCCGCCTCCGGCAAGTTCTGTGCGGTTCCGCCGGAGGGGACCTTCTCTGAGAAGCTCGGTGTTCAAGCTTGGTTAGACGGAAACCGGGAGGACCGTGGTTGAAATACTGGCTATGACACTGAATTTTTCAGTCTGATTCTATCTTGCTAGACCTGTCCTACACACGGCTTTTGTGGAAGAACAATTAATTAGATAAATTGATCTAATGGAGGCTTAACTATGAAGTCCTGGACTTAAAATACTTACAGCATTGTAAGCCCCCATTGGCGTATGTCATCTCAAAACAACTTGAGATCTCCTTGTGGCTTACCGGGAAAAATGCGAGTCAGTGGAGAATTTAATGTCCTGCAAGCATGTTGCCGGTTGTTAGAGCAACCGGACGGAAACCGGTAGATGCGTGGTTCAAATCCCGGCTACGGGATTGTAATTTTCAGTCGCCCGATTCTACCTTTCCAATCCTGTACTACACACTTGTGTAGAAGAATAATTAATTACAAAAGTAACGCTCACCATTACTAACACACTGATATAGTTACATCTGTGCGCAGACGCACCAGCCGAGCCTCGAAGGCTGTGTTCTGAGTATTTTCAGATGCTGCATCTGTCTTCTGCGCACGTTTTTTTGGGTTGGGGCGTACAGAAGTAATATTAAGAAATGATGGATCATTCCATTTGGAACGTAGGCCTGAGAAGCCCTATAATTCGCCCACCAAGGCGGGCAATTTATTGCACATGCTTATTATAAATAATGCACAAATAGAAAACAATTAATTCTAACGCACTTCTAAGGGCACATAAATATAATAAAAATAGAGTTTTGTTTAATGTTTGCCATATAGTTGTACTGATTGTAGATTAACTGCCTTCGAACTAAATGACTTAACACCTGTGCTCAGGTTTGCGTCAAGTAGCAGTCTTGAATTCTTGTTAATGAGCAAATTGCTAATTAAATAACCGATAACACCCCTCCCCACACACTCACAATGCTCTCACATTCAAACACCAGACTCTGGCTTACCGTGAAATTTTTTGTTTAAAGACTTTCTGGAGCCCAGCAGGGAATCGAATCCGGAACACCTCATATAGCAGGCAGTTTCTCCACTGAATGAGCTTTGGGACCAGTAATAGTAGTTAAAAGAGTTCGTTTTCAAGCATTGGTCATTCATTTAGCGGTCTCCTCTCTGTCGATAGGGAGTCCCCTTTGCAGCTCTGCTTAGGCAAACCTTTTGGCTTCCGTGCTATCCGGTATAAACTAACTTCAACTGAGGATGGCTTGTCTAGGCCACCGAGTACAACAGGCTTACTATAATTTATTATAATCTATTATATTTCTCAATGACGGACACTGATAACTGTTAATGTGGTCTAACTCTCGTTGAAAGAAAACTGACTAAATTACAGGGCATTCTTACAGGCGCTATCAGTGCAGGGGCAGACAGTTTAGAGGGCGATTAAGAGTAAGGGCTCTCTGGATAGAGGTACGAGCACTGCTGGGATATACAGGCAATAGATGTAGATGTTTTAGAACACTATTAGTTACAGAAAAGCATTTACAACTGAGTAGATGTTGGAAAAAAAAACATGGAGAGGAGAAGATCAATTCCGGGAGAAGAGTGACTGTGGAATTTCTGAGATTGAATCTTAAGTACTGCCAAACGATGTACCTTCCCAACTTGTCCTCATTTTATTATCACTTTTAGATGCCGGCACTCGTAGCCTTGGTTGCAGAAGCGTTTGGTTTCGGCGCTCCGCCAAGCTGAGGGTTGGAGTCCCACAATGGACAAGGGAGTTTGAGTCTGTGTATTTAATGTGCAACAGTAATTGCGGTAAACAGTAAAACGGACAAAACACGGTGTTAATAAACCGGGAAAAATAGGGAAGCATTTAAAAAACTAATAAAAAAATCTGATGTGTTGCACTCGCATGACTTTCTCTACTCTTGTACAAACTATTTTTACAAACATTTATTCTCCATATACTTCAAGTGAATAGAGATAACTATCTTACCCTAATGCGCTATGCGGAGCATTTTATTCTTTTGCATCTCCAGGATGAAAAAAAAAGAAAAAAAGGAATAACGAATGTCCATTTGAGAAAAAAGGTATAAGTTTTGGAAAATTCAAACAAATAACAAGGAATATCTCGGAAATTTTTCACTCGAGACTAGAACGCATATGAAGTACATGGGCTGTCCCAGAAGTACCCGACTTAACAAATAAATAACAAAAATTTTGGGAAACAAAATCTTTATTTCCCTACATAGTCTCCTTTCAGCTCGATACACTTTTCCCAGCGAAGTTCAGTAGCTTCGATACCCTGTTTATAGTGAGAACTGTAGAGTTCTGCAAAATAGCCATCAACTGCAGACTCCACCTCTTCATTGTTGGAAAATCTTTTAGCACCAATCCAGTTTTTCAACTTTAGAAACAGAAAATAATCAGGGGGGCTAAGTCTAGGGTGCATGAGGAAGCAATTCGAACTTTAACTGATTGATTTTGGCCATGGCGATAATGGATGTGAGAACTCGTGCATTGTCTTGATGAAACAAAACCTTCTTTTTCGCTAAATGCGGCCGTTTTTGCTTGATTTCATTACTCAAACGCTGCAATAAGTTCGTATATTACTCGCCATTGATTGCATTTCCTTTCTGAAGATAATCAATGAAAATTATCCCACGAGCATCCCAAAAAAGTAACGCCATGACCTAGCCTGCAGATGGAACTGCCTTCGCCTTCTTTGGAACCGATTCTCCCCTTTTAATCCACTGTTTTGACTGTTTATTCGTTTCAGGTGTAAAGTGATGGACCCATGTTTCATCCATAGTTATGAATCGACGCAAAAACTAAGCTTTATTGCAGCGAAACATCGCCAAACACTCGACTGAAACAACCTCACGACGCTGTTTTTATTTCATTGTAAGTAAACGCGGTACGCATCTTGGACAGCTTTCTCATGTCCAAATTTTCAGTTGGTATGCAATATATAGCACTTTTTTAAATGAATAGGATGTCTGCTAGACCACGCAATTTCAGTTGACGGTCATCCAATACCATTTGTGGATTTTCTTCAAAATTTCTGGCGTGGTCACCTCATTTGGTCGACCACTGCGATGTTCAGCTTGGCAGGTTGTACAGCCTTGCTTAAACTCTGCCATCCAATATTTTACTGTGTAAACGAAGGAGCAGACTCCCCTAGAGTAGAATCTAGTTTAACTTTAATACTAGTTGGAATAAGACCTTTCAAATTAAAGTATTATATCACATAACAATGATCAGTTTTATGCATGTTTACAAATTCGCTTAGAGCGTTCACTCTTGTTGGCTGCCAAACAATTACTAAACAACATAGCATCGTCAATCTTCAAACTTAAGCTTTATAAAGTTGGTACTTTCTACCATAGTCATTTGTTTGAAACAACAACCAATATTTATACGACAGGTCGGGTACTACTGGGACTGCCCTCGTAACGTTGGTGAGAGGAGCAAAATGCATTCGTTCATGCACACATTCGTGCATACATTCGTGACAATCTTTCTCAAGCATTAGTCACTTAGTGATTACTTGTGTGTTATTTTAAGCGCTCAATGGCGCGCTTATGTGAGTAAGATTTATCGGTCATCACGAGGAATCTTTCCGGTAAGCATTTTAGCGACTCACGGTAAGTTGCGCTGCTAGTTTCTTTGATTGCGAAAGCAGTTATTTCAAACAGTAAAATGGATACTGCAGAAGTCAGCAGGGATAATAACTCAATTGCTATAGTTTTGACTGCTATAAGTTTCTTTTTTACTTTCTCTACTACGTATAGTACTTAGGGGAAGTATTGTATTCCACCCAAAAATTCGATACCGAGATTCCGCCGGAAATACATGTTTTGAGACCCCCTGAATCCAAAAAAAAGAATTTTTGGAAACATGTCCGTGTGTGTGTCTGTGAACAGCATAACTCAGAAACGAACAGTCGGATAAACACCAAACTTGGTATTTAGGTTTAATATCTTCCAGAGATGCGACACGAAGGTTTTCAAGAAAATCCCCCCACCCCAGATTACCCTTTACATGGAAAATTTTTCGAAAATTTTAATTTTCTCAAAAATGGCTATAACGATTTTGATTAAAATATCATATGTTTAAGATATTTTCATGAAAAATAAAATGTATATCTTGAATTTTCTGGGAATGTCTCCAAAAGCATTCTTCATCGATGAACGTCTTTTGCATAACTGGTAAACCATAAGAGATAGACAAAATTTTACTACACAAAAAATGTAGATCGCGTCAAAATACACAATTTATGTCATATACATTTTTTTTGTTGAGTGCACCATTTTAGAGATATTGCTTGTTATTCCCTTAAATTTTTCAATACTTATTTTCTCAAATGGGAATTCGTTATTAATTTTTTTTTGTCTTGGGTATACAAAGAGTATTAATCTGTGGCAAAGAGAATGGTGCTGCACCTAGCAACCAGCTATTAAGAGATATGTATGTGCTTAAAGGCTACTGTATTTCTATATTGCCCTTGCAAATACAAAACAATGGGAACATAGTAGGCCTTAAGGGATAGTCAAATATTTTTATAACTGGTCGCTATGTGTAAAACGTAATTCTCTTAGCATGTCAAAGATCGTTTCTGCAAATGTTTATCTCGATTGATATGAAATAGATGGAGAATAAGAGTTTGTAAAATAGTTTGTACAAGAGTAGAGAAAGTCATGTGAGGGTGACACATCAGATTTTTTATTTTCAAACGGTCGATAACTGGCTCCAATAGCTCAGGGATTAGATCACATTAGATTTCTCCGTCAAGTTGAACGGGTGTTATCCTTTCACGCGCCCACGCATACTCTGAGAGAAAATCTCTTAGCCAACCACTGTAGCAGCGGCAGCAGAATCAACAGTAGATATCGAAGCAAAGGGTAACGTTTCAAAAGCTTCAAAAATTGGCGCCTCATCACGGAGCTATACGGTTTCAAACTAAAAGGTTTTATGTTACCATAAGTAGTTTTTATTGTATTACTATAAAGATGAATTCAATTAAATATCTACTACAAAGCCGTAACTATCTTTTTTTTTGTCACATGAACTATTGTCCATGTGACAGTTTGAATAGTATTTTTTTCTGCCTACAGCAAGTTCAAAAGAACGAAAGCAATATATAATGTGGTTTTCACTCACTGCATTCGAACAGATGCTACCTTACTACAGCCGACCAATATGTGACGGCATATAGAAGTGGGGAGGGGAGAGAGAATGAGGGTGTTTGCAACAGCAGTGCAATTTAAGTAAGTTACAGTTTCACATGCTCTCTTTGTGTAATGCATTGATCGTGGATTTTAGCAGTAAGACGCCATCTCCTAAATCTTTTACGTGAAATTTGTATTTGATCACTAATTAAAACCAAAAAGAATTAGCCCACGAAAGAAGTGTGTATTTATTTGTTTTAGACGAACATTTTTATTCATACTTACAACAAAACTAAACTCAAGGTATTGTAAATTAAATAAACATGGCAGATGCTACGTGTGACCTCCCTCTTTCGAAGCCAGTTATTTAAAAATTTGATTTGCTACATTCACATAACTTTCCCGACTCATTCTTCTATAAACTACTCTTCTACCTGCTTAATGTTAATTGAGGGCATTGGTTTTATCACACATTTTGTTGTGGGTGCGAGGGAATACGGTAGGTTTTAGAGATACTGAAATCTTTAAGAGCGGTTCGTGATACGGTAATTTGTATCACAAATTACTCAAATGTAAATAATTATTTTAATATGAATATGTATTTTTATGTAACATTGATTTCAGAGGTTTAATAATTGTAATTATTATTGGTAAATAATAATATACGGCTCTATTGAAACTGTTAACAATAACACAATACTGCAGTAAGGGGGTGAGTTGTTTATCGTTACCGGGAACCAGGAAGTTACATAATGTTTCGCGCCTTTTCGGTAAAAAAGCTTCTAGAACATTCTCTAAAAATAATATGTATTAGTGGTTTTCATTGGATAGTAAAATAGACGCTAATGTTGGCGCGTTTTATTAGCCAATGGCAGTTCATTTATAATCTTTAGGTGTATCTTGAGGCAAGCCTATAAATAGCCAGGTTGAGGTAGCGGGTCCCCCAGTTCGGCAAGATTCTCAAAACATTATACATCGTCCCCGCAGTTATACAAAATTCTCCGTACACTCCACGTCGATTCCGCAGTTCAACAAGATGTCGCCAATCAGTCCTTCATTTCGATAAGTTACACGAGAAATCTTATAAAATATTCTAAAGTTAAGATACAAAGTTGATGTACGTGAGTTAAAAGTGATAAGAAGTTATTATAAACAGTTTCAATATGGCGATTATCTAGATAAATCTGTGAAAGTGTTAGTGCACGTGTTCGACAATAAAACATTATAAAACAAATTTCTTCACTAGTAATTTTTGGATAAAAGATTCCTTTTCCGCTTCACAACCTGTAAGAAAAACATGCCTACCTAGATAAGATAATAGCTAGCCGGTAGACATTTAAAACTAATACAAATTGCTACGCCAGAGGAATCTACAAACAGAACAAATGAACCAACCAACGTATGACGTCACACAAGATGGCTTCGCGTGAAGAAAACACATATTTGCTCTCGTAAATTGGCTTCCACAACGTGGAGCTAACTATAAGATCTTCAAGATATAATAATTTACGTAAAACAGAATACGTAAGCTATACATCTCGTAAATTGGCACCACAACGTGGGGCTCAACAACAAATTACGTAAAAACATATTACGTGAACTAATACCTCTCTCAAATTGGCGCCACCAACGTGGGGCGAAGTGACCAGGAAAGGATCAGCATAATCAGGACGTGGAACGAAAGCAGCAGTAAAATGATCTACAAGACGCAGATTCCAGAAACAAGAGGAGCGACAAACGGCGCGGATAAGTGGATACAAAAAACATCGAAACGACGTAGATTCATCACAACACAACGCAGAAGCGACATACAAATCTAGGAGAGTGGGGCAGAACGCTGGACATCAAGGCTACATCAGCAGACAGCGTCACAAAAGGTCAGAATATAGTAATTTTTTTTAGAAAACAAAAACAATGGCTGCAAGTAATACGGAAGAAACAATGATGGAGGGAGATAGTGTAACAGTTAGCTGTAAGTCAATACAGGTTACAAAAAAAGGCTCAAACAATGTAGTATTGGAGGGAGGAAATGTTAGTGCAGAAAATAAGAATAGAATAGCAGGAAATATTACTATTGATGCTGGTATGATGAAGGAAATGATGGAATTGCTGAGAAATATTAGTAAGAAAATAGATCAAAACGGGGAATATCTTAGTAAGAAATTAGATCAAGAAAGGGAAGATATGCAAAAGAGTTTTGAGAAATTAGGGGAAGCTATGGACAGGAATTATAGGGAATTGAGGGAAGATATTATTAAGAGTGTAGAACAAAAAGTAGATCAGAGTTTTGAGGAATTGAGAGAAGATATAAAAAGGGATCATAGGAAATCAATTGAAAATATTGGTAGGAGTAATGATATATTAGAGCAAAAAGTAGATCAAAGCAGTGAAGAAAGTGAAAAGAAAGTTACGAAGCTAGATAGTTGTATGCCAAAAATGAGAGATGAAAATGAGGAAGTAATAGCAAGTGAGACAGGAGAAATTTCAAAGGAAATGCTAGACATGAGCAAGGAAATAGGTAACAAAGAAAGTGAGGTTAATACTAAAAGTGAGGTTAATGTAGAATGTACAGAGTTAGGAAGTCAAATGAGTAGTATTTCAAGTGAGATAAGAGAGATAGAAGAGGTTAGGAATGTAGATGTAAATCAGGCGCAAGTCAATTTCAGAGCGGAGATATCAGAAATACAAAAAGAATCAGAAATGCAAAGAAATAAATTGTACCAAAATGTTCAGAATGAAAACTCCAGTCCAGTACAGTTTAGTACAGATTTGTCAGAGTACTTTCAAAGTAAAAAGATAGCAGATGAATTGAAAATGAAAGTTGTTAAAAGATGTGTAGTTCAAGAAACTGTAGATTGTTTTCAAATATTATCAGGGAACGAAATGTCATATGAATACAAGAGGTTATTCATGAGCAATAATTTGAAGGTTAGGTTACGGCTACGAGTAATGTTTAGCCACACACAATTTGATCCAGGAGGGTAAATAGCAATGTGATGTAAAGTAAATGCTGGATAGTTAAAGACGACTTGCAGAGAAATGTATTGGAACGTAAGAGGGTTAATTATTTATATATGTCATTTGAAAAGAGAAATAAATTATATATATATATATATATATATATATATATATAAAAAAAAAAAATTAAATTTTTAGTAACTGTAACAATATTTGAAATTTAAGAATGCAAAGATTGAAATCTGCTATTAAAGTAAAAGTACGTAAACACAATTCCAAGAATTAAAAATTAAGAATGCAAAGATTGAAACTTAATATGATATTAAATTAAAAGTACGTAAATACAATTCAAAGTGTATTGTTAAAATAAAATTCAATATAACAAAAATGGTAAAAATAATTCAAAACAAATACTTATGTAGCAAACAGAAAAGGTGAAACATTGCCTAGATTTAAGAGATGTAAATATATGTAGAGGGTGAATATTTTGGTAAATATGTGTAACAATTACAAAAATTTTAAATGTATAAATTTTTGTCAACAACTTAAAGTAAACAATTTGGTAGCAGTGATTAAATAGTTTAGGGTATAGTATTTGCTATAAAAAAAAATTTGTGATATCAGACTAATATCTAAATTAATTAAAACAGAGCCAGTAAGTAGTGGCGAGATAAAACATATGTCGTGTGTCAAATACGGGTGAAGTGTTAAGTGAAAGTGATAGCGTGTGTTGCAAGATTTAGGAGACTACAAACACAATTATAAAATTTCCAAACAGGTTATAAATATTTATAATTATGTTTCTAGTGGGGCATATGATACGGTAATTTGTATCACAAATTACTCAAATGTAAATAATTATTTTAATATGAATATGTATTTTTATGTAACATTGATTTCAGAGGTTTAATAATTGTAATTATTATTGGTAAATAATAATATACGGCTCTATTGAAACTGTTAACAATAACACAATACTGCAGTAAGGGGGTGAGTTGTTTATCGTTACCGGGAACCAGGAAGTTACGTAATGTTTCGCGCCTTTTCGGTAAAAAAGCTTCTAGAACATTCTCTAAAAATAATATGTATTAGTGGTTTTCATTGGATAGTAAAATAGACGCTAATGTTGGCGCGTTTTATTAGCCAATGGCAGTTCATTTATAATCTTTAGGTGTATCTTGAGGCAAGCCTATAAATAGCCAGGTTGAGGTAGCGGGTCCCCCAGTTCGGCAAGATTCTCAAAACATTATACATCGTCCCCGCAGTTATACAAAATTCTCCGTACACTCCACGTCGATTCCGCAGTTCAACAAGATGTCGCCAATCAGTCCTTCATTTCGATAAGTTACACGAGAAATCTTATAAAATATTCTAAAGTTAAGATACAAAGTTGATGTACGTGAGTTAAAAGTGATAAGAAGTTATTATAAACAGTTTCAATATGGCGATTATCTAGATAAATCTGTGAAAGTGTTAGTGCACGTGTTCGACAATAAAACATTATAAAACAAATTTCTTCACTAGTAATTTTTGGATAAAAGATTCCTTTTCCGCTTCACAACCTGTAAGAAAAACATGCCTACCTAGATAAGATAATAGCTAGCCGGTAGACATTTAAAACTAATACAAATTGCTACGCCAGAGGAATCTACAAACAGAACAAATGAACCAACCAACGTATGACGTCACACAAGATGGCTTCGCGTGAAGAAAACACATATTTGCTCTCGTAAATTGGCTTCCACAACGTGGAGCTAACTATAAGATCTTCAAGATATAATAATTTACGTAAAACAGAATACGTAAGCTATATACATCCCTCATTCGCTATGTACTGGCTTTGATATTCCCCTCTTTGCATGACCACATGAAAAAAAGATGAATAGCGATTTATTACTTGAATAGGTTTAAGTACTTGACAGTTCAAACCAATAATAAAGAATATCTCGGAAATTCCAAATACTCCTATATACATTATTATGACGTAAGGGTGGGAACAACACCATCAACGCCTTCACCAGGCGTCACGTAAAGGACGGGGATATAGCACAGGATATCGGGAAAGCTACAGGTTGCGATAGCTGAAAGAGTGGCGAAAGGGTGACATTATCAGAAATGTAATTCTGTTCCGAAGGGAAACTTTAATTTTTCTAATAACCAACTTAACTACATTTCATGAGGGGGGAGAGTTAGACAGTTTATGGATTTGCCTGGTGCATAGAAGAAGTACACCGTTCTATTTTCCTCGTGCTCGTGGCCTACGTCGATGTTGCAAGTTAGCACTAAGTAAATTTAAGGAACTGACCAGCACAGAGTCCTGCTGGGCAAGTGATAGGCCGAGAGATCGCCTTCAAAAGACTAAGTTTAAATACTTGGCAGAATGCTGATTAATGCCTAGCTAGGAACTGACGTAAGGTGATCATGAGGTGATCTTTCCTCTAAACATCGTGCCATCAAACTTAGGAATCTGGAAAATCACTCGAGAGAAATCTAAAGCCAATTTCCTGAATTTACTTAAAGTTTGTCCTGAATATCTTGAAAGTTATGAAACCATATTTATTACATTATTTTAAAATATAACTATACATTTTTTGTACATTTTAATAAGATCGACATATTTTGTGCAATAAACTTCTAAGTTATACAATATTGACTCAGAATCAAGAAGACTCCACAGGTTATTCCTAGAAAATTTAAGATAAACATTTTATTTTCCATGCAAACATAATAAAAATATAGTATTTCAATCAAAATCGTTAGAGCCGTCTTTGAGAAAATAAAACATAATGATTGAATTTTCCTTGTAAAGTGTAGTTTGGGTTGAGGGGGATTTTCTTGAAAATCTGAGTTGCAACCGTGGAAGCTAATGAGCTTAAATTCCAAGTTTAATATTTAAGGGATATTTGTTTTCGAGTTACACTGTTCACACACAAAGACCCTCTTTGTAAAAATACTCTTTTGGATTCAGAGACCTCAAAACATGCATTTACTTTTAAATCTCGTTTTGCTTACTATAGTTAGGCAGTAGAGAATGCAGTAGTAATTATGAATACAAAGTCGAAATTTAAGAGTATTAAATCAATCTAATGTATCAATGTACTTCCAAGTAGTTTTCAGCATTTCCTATAATTTTCATTAATTCAACAAGGAGTGAAAGCGTCTAACAGACGAGAACTGCAAGCAACCTATTTTAACAGACTGAGTCTTAAACATATTATAACTATAATATTGGCATATCAGGATAAATTAAGATTTAAATTTTCAATTTATATAATACAAATTTTTCGTAGAACATGTCTTTTTCCATTTGTCAGAACAAACCAGAAGGATCTCTCATTTGGCCAATTGAAAGGAAGTAGACTGAAAAAAGAAACTATTATTAAAATAATAATAATAATAATAATAATAATAATAATAATAATAATAATAATAATAATAATAATAATAATAATAATAATCCATAAAAGTGTAATTAGACTGAAAGATAAGCTTTTATAATATTCTTTAGACAAGGTCTAAAAGTAGAACTTCAAATACAGTGCACATGTGCTAAAAGTTTGCTTTTAGCTAAAATCACATTGACAACATTTTTTCTTGCACATGTTTAATAACTAGACTTGGACTAATTAGATTTTACTTTCCATTTAGTGTTTTTACATGATTAATTCCTCATAGCGCTCCCATTATCCGTTCACAATACAAATCGTCATACTTCAATTTATTGCAATTCGTTGTAGAGTTAACCTATATGTTATATTGGCAGCCTTCTTCTGAACTAAAACGTTGTTCTTTTATCTAGTGCGACCTACATAAAAATTAATGGCGGAAATTATTAATTCAGAAGAAACTGAAATGAAAGTGCCAGGTGAAATTATAGAAGCAGCAGAAGGAATAACACTAGAAGTACTTACCCAAAAAATCCAGAAAGCAATGTGATACAGCAGTTAATCGCTTCATTGCCGGTGTAAGACTAAACATGTTGAAAATAGTTTCGCTGAAAAAAACTGCTATCCAATCAACGAAATAAAAAAAATAAAATAACAAAATAACAAAACGTCTTGCTTTTTTAATGTCATTCCTATTGTTTCAAAACCGCGCTCTAAACGTGATTTCTCTTAAGTTTCAAGAATTAATATACAAACTACTGATATGTTACAAATGCGAGCGCTGTCTAAAAAATCTGATGTGTTACAGTCACATGACTTTCTCTACTCTTGTAAAACTATTTTTATAAACGCTTATTCTCCATATGCTTCATGTTAATCGAGATGTTAATCTTATTGCTAATTTTCTTGTAGATGCAAGGGGAATTGGTAGGCTTTAAGCTATAATCAAACATATTAAGAGCTGGTTGCTATGTGGAGTATTCCATTCTTTTTGCATCACCAGGACAATAAAAATTCAATAACGAATTTGAGAAAAACTATAAGTATTGGAAAGATTAAGGGAATAACAAACAATAACTCGAAAATGGTTCACTAAACAAAAAAAAAATTATATGGCATAAATTGTGTATTTTAACGCGATCTACATTCTTTTGTGTAGTAAAATATTGTCTATCTCTTATGGTTTACCAGTTAAGCAAAAGTCGTTCACAATGAAGAATACTTTTGGAGACATTCCCAGAAAATTCGAGATATACATTTCATTTGTCATGAAAATATCTAGCCGTTTTTGAGAAAATAAAAATTTTCGAGAAATGTCCCATGTAAAGGGTAATCTGGGGTGGGGGGATTTTCTTGAAAATCTTCGTGTCGCATCTCTGGAAGATACTGAACCTAAATACCAAGTGTGGTGTTTATCCGACTGTTCGTTTTTGAGTTATGCTGTTCACAGACACACACACACGGACATGTTTCCAAAAATGCTTTTTTTGGATTCATGGGGTCTCAAAACATGTATTTCCGGTGAAATCTAGGTATGGAATTTTTGGGTGGAATGCAATACTTCCCCTACTTACTATACGTAGTGGAGAAAGCAAAAATAGTATATCACATTATGTACCTATATTATGATTATACTAATAAACGATAGTGGGTGGAGAAATGATGTAAAACATCACATGTTTTTACAAGTGAAGACTTTTCTAATGATCTAAAAGGGTTTGATCATCATATACAGGAAGTATTCATAATAAAGTATTGTTGCTTGGTATTATCGAAATAAATATTGTTTTATACTTGCGACTATCTTTCTTTTAAAAACGGCAGCTGGGAGACAGCATCGAAACGAAATGTGACAGTATCACCAACTGCACAACGAAAAATCTTTAAAATACACTGAAGGAAAAACGACAAAGCATAGATTACGCCCACATTCGATACGACTCGGCTGTTACCACTAGACCATCGCGCAGTCGTGCAAGGTTTATCCATGGACTCCCACATAGAAGGTACATATTTGTTGGAAATACAAAAAGTTGGTGCACTGCGTTGCATCTGGTTGCGATGCCTGGATAGTGACGTCCTGGCCTACTAAGAAAACCCAAGTAATGACGTCACAGCCAGAGCGGCGACTGCTGGCGCCAATGCCCGAGTTCGATCCCCTGTCGCCTGGGCGGCGGCGTGTTGTAGGCGGCGAGACTAGACGAGTCATTCACAAGCATCTAGCATCGTCGTGGCGCCAACGTCGTGGACACCCGGGGTGTGAGGGCACGCGGAACCTCATCATCATATCCCTTCTTAGGCGTGTTCGGCTTTCTAAAGTTAGCTACAATCATTTCACCTCGTTATTATGAGTTTTTAATAAGAAAATCTCTCGTATCTCAGCTTCCACAAAACATTTAACTAGACAATGAACAGAAGGTCTGTGAACAGCATAACTCAGAAACGAACTGTCAAATAAACACCAAACTTGGTATTTAGGTTCAGTATCTTTCAGAGATGCGACACGAAGGTTTTCAAGAAAATCCCCTCACCCCAGATTACCCTTTACATAAAACATTTTTCGAAAATTTTAATTTTCTCAAAAACGGCTCTAATGATTTTCATTAAAATATTATATGTTTAAGATATTTTCATGACAAATGAAATGTATAGCTCAAATTTTCTGGGAATGTCTCCAAAAGTATTCTTCATTGTGAACGACTTTTGCATAACTGGTAAACCATAAGAGATAGACAAAGTTTTACTACACAAAAAATGTAGATCGCGTTAAAATACACAATTTATGTGATATACATTTTTTGTTGTTGAGTGAACCATTTTCGAGATATTGCTTGTTATTCCCTTAAATTTTCCAATACTTATACTTTTTCTCAAATGGGAATTCTTTATTCATTTTTTGTCCTGGTAATGCAAAGAGAATATTTGACTATCTCTTAAAGCCTACCAATTCCCCTTGCATCTACAAGAAAATTAGCAATACGATTAACATCTCGATATCTCGATTAACATGAAGCACATGGAGAATAAGCGTTTGTAAAAATAGTTTGTACAAGAGTAGAGAAAGTAATGTGAGTGTAACGCATCAGATTTTTTGGCAGACGTGTAGTAATTGGTTCAACACGATTTAGAAATTACATTATTTTAACTTTTTACTTCATGAAACAGTCGTCAGTCCAGTAGAAGAAATCAAGAATATAAAAAATATCTGCATATGGCAATAATTTTATCGTTTTCGTTTTATCAATTTCATTTTATCGCACATACATGCACTTGTTATTACATAAATCCTAAGAACAATACACTAAAAGCCCACCTCCGCGGCATGGGGATAACGTATCTGCCAGAGTTCAAATCTCGGTTGGATGAGTTACCTGGATAAGGCATTTAAGGACACTGGGCTCGTTTGAGCATAATTTCATTTCGATATAACCTATAAGGTTAAAGGACGTTACACTTAAAGGCGCACTAAATTGTATTTATTGCTTGTTTCAATTTTTAATTATTATCCTTTAGTTTTCTTCAATAAATGCATTTATTAGAAAAGCGTTTAAATGAAAAAGGAATACTGAAAATTTTGTTCTCCGAATAAGTTCTGGTCGGAATGAATCTTGTTGCACTGATGCATATATATTATGAGAAAGGAAATCAAATACCTATATGACTCGACCTTTTTGTTGTTCAATTTATACCCTGCCTTTAACTGCAATAGACATATCGGCGACCTTTTACCTTTGGAACACATTGCATATTGGCAATGGTGTTAACTCGTATACAGTTGTCGTTGAGTTTATGGTTTTTCCTTTGATCACACACATGCACACACACTCACACACACTTCCATAATCTGGGGAGCATGGGATAGGGAATAATCTTGGCTAGAGTAAAATTCCCACCCCAGCCAGGAATCGAACCCGGGACCCCTCGTACAGCAGAGAGTGCTCTACCAACCGAGCTACGAGGACAGCATGTCGGACTGGTTTTTACTTTCTCTACTACGTATAGTAGGCAGGGAAAGTATAGTATTATCCAAAATTTCGATACCGAGATTTTAACGGAAATACTTTTGTACACACATACGTGCATGTGCCTATGTGTCTGTCTGTGAACAGCATAACTCAAAAACGAAAAGTCGGATAGACACTAAACTTGGTATTAGGTTCAGTAGCTTCCAAAGATGCGACATGAATATTTTCAAGAAAATCCTCCACCCTAAACTACCCTTTACATAGAACATTTTTCGATATTTTGGATTTTCTAAAAGATGGCTCTAACGATTTTGATTAAAATACCATATATTAATGATATTTACATGCAAAACAAAATTTATGTCTTGAATTTTCTGGGAATAACCTGTGAAGTCCTCTTCAGTTGGAAGGAATTTTGTATAATCTTGAATAACTGGTAAACGTTGAGATAAACGAAAAAATACTATATAAAAATTGTAGATTGCTTTAAAACACACAATTTATTTTATATAAGTTTTCTTGTGGCATCAGCCGTTTCTGAGATATCCGTTATTAAAGGCTTGAATTGTTCAATAGTTGTCATTCATTTTATTTTAAGTTTTTCTCGGATTACATGGAGACAGTATGGAATTTTAAGACCAGCGTATAGCGTCCAGTTCTTAAACATTTGACTATCGCTGTTCCCATTATATTTATAACGAAGTGTGTAATGTAGCTGTTTCTGCTAAGGTGTATTTGAATTATAATAAAGTATATAAAATAAGCATTTGTAAGAATAATTTGTATACCCACGAATAAACAATAGAGGGTAGAGAAAGTAATGTGATTGTATCACATCAGACGTTTTTGTCGTCTTAATACACTTAAATATTACGTACCTTCAGAAAGTTATGACAAACTACCCTACACAGTCTTAATACAGACTGTGTATTAAGTTACAGTTGTGCTACAGATGACTGTGGCAGCAGAGAACGGATGCAAGTGACAAGGGGAGGTGCTGACGTTTTATCTCTCTTCATATGTTTCCTGCCTCCAAAATTTGGCTGTCGTATTCACACTTTGCAGAACATTTATTACTAGAAACCTTGCGTTCGAACAAGCAAAACGACCAAAATTGACCTATAGGTAATTTATTTACTTTTATTTAAACAGTTTTCAATATTCTAGAAAAAAAGTTATGTGTTACACTCACATGACTTTTCTACCCTTGTACAAACTATTTCTCCATATGCTTCATGTTAATCGAGATATCCCATTCTCTTTGCATTACCGGGACCAAAAAAAAGAATAACGAATTTGAGAAAAGGTAAAGTATTGGAAAATTTAAGGGAATAACAAGCAATATCTCGAAAATGGTTCACTCAGCAACAAAAATGTATATGACATAAATTGTGTATTTTAACGCGGTCTACATTTTTGTGTAGGAAAATTTTGTCTATCTCTTATGGTTTACCAGTTATGCAAACGTCGTTCACAATGAAGAACACTTTTGGGGATTTCCAGAAAATTCAAAATATACACTTTATTTGTCATAAAATATCTTAAATATATGATATTTAATCAAAATCGTTAGTCATTTTTGAGAAAATTAAAATTTTCGAAAAATGTTCCATGTAAAGGGTAATCTGGGGTGGGAGGGATTTTCTTGAAAACCTTCGTGTCTCATCTCTGGAAGATACTGAACCCAAATACCAAGTTTGGTGTTTATCCGACTGTTCGTTTCTGAGTTATGCTGTTCATAGACACACACAGACACACACCCACACACGGACATGTTTCCAAAAATGCTTTTTTTTTATTCAGGGAGTCTCAAAACATATATTTCCGGTAAAATCTCTGTATCGAATATCCGGGTGGAATACAATACTTCCCCTACTTACTATACGTAGTAGAGAAAGTAAAAACACATTCTGGTAGAAGAGTAGGAATATTTCACGACATTGACAGGCGTCATTAAAGACATTCTGTTGATAAAAGAAGTATTTTTGGTTCATATAATATGTATTTTTGCACTATAATGTGATATTACTTACTTTACCAGTCACATACAAGTATGTGCAGGAAGTGTTGTATTCTACCTCATTTGATGTTAAATTTTAAGAGGAAATACAATTTTTGAGGTTCCCTGAATTCAACACAAGCATTTTAGTAAAACGTTCCTGTGTTTTCTTTTGTAATAGAAAATTCCCTCTTACTATTAAGGATATAGGCAGTGGACATACAAGAAATGATGATTGAGAAAGGAAATTTCGTAAGAAAACTTTGTAAGGCTAAGTTTAGATTACCTTTCCGGTATTTTCCAGTTTTACGAGGATTGAGGAACATCTGAAAAAAACCTCAGTAAGAGAGGATTCTGTCAGGATTTGAGCCTCAGACCTCCCTTTCACGAGTCCGTGCTTTAACGATCTCGGCCAATGCTGTGTGTTTGCGTGTGCTTAAACAACACAACATACAACTAATGGCAGTGCATAAATAGTGTTGAAATTTATTGTTTTCTAAAGATGCAAAATGAAGGCTTTCAAGAAAATCCTCACCCCAAACTAACCTTTAGCTGACGATTTTTGGTTATTTTTTAAGTTGTATACAAATTATAACGACTTTGGAAACAATACGAATATGTTTAAAATATTTGCACAGCAAATAAAATGTGTATCTTAATTTTTTGGGCAATTGGACTTTGAAGTCTACCTCATTCTGCATAAATTTTGCATAATTCATGCAGAATGAGATAGCCATAAGAGATAGACACTAACAAAAATATACATAGTTCTAGTTAAAACATACAGTTTATGCTATTTTTTGTAGCACTAACATTTCCAAGATATTTGTTTTCATTGGTTTGAATTTACAACGCTGTGAAGTACTAAGTCATCATTTGTGTGTTTATCGTGATATCGTAAAAAAGTTTGAACTTTCAAAGACAGCACATTGAGACACGTTGTTGTTATTTTAAAGATTTGATTATTATTTCAGGCTCCTGTGTACAATTAATGTGTACTGAAATAATTTCTGTAAGCGTTGACATTTGTCTTGATTAACGTATAGTAGAGAAAAAATAGATTTTGGAAGAATAGATTTATATATAAAAATAAACCATAGTGGGTAAAGAATGTCTAAAGTTATAAAAGCTTTGCAGCACATTGTGTAAGAATTTCGGATCCCTCACTCCGCTTTTGTGGCAGACGATAGATTTTGAAAGATTTGACGAGATACATCATATGGCCTTTTCTACGCTCTATCGTTTCTTAGCGGGTATACAATTATTGTTACTACAGCTTCTTTTTCTATCTACTTCATTTTAAACTAAATAAACCTTTGGAGAAACAGCTACATCACATTTCGTTATAGATATAAAAGAGAACAGCAATAGTCAAATGTTTAAGAACTGGACGCTATATGCTGGCCTTAAAATTCCATACTGTTTCCATGCAATCGCGAGAAACAAGTGAATGTTGAAAGGAACTTCAGAGCATGACCAAGATATGACAAATTCGAACCATTAATAACGGATATCTCAGGAATGGCATACGTCACAAAAACACTTATGTGGAATACATTGTGTGTTTAAGAGACCTACATTTTTTACTTTCTCTACTACGTGTATTAAGTAGGGGAAGCATTGTATTCCACCCAAAAATTCGATACCAAGATTTCACCGGAAATACATGTTTTCAAGGTCCCTGAATCCAAAAAAAGCATTATTGGAAGCATGTCCGTGTGTGTGTGTGTGTGTGTGTGTGAACAGCATAACTCAGAAACGAACAGTCGGATAAACACCAAACTTGGTATTTAGGTTTACTATCTTCCAGAGATGCGACACGAAGGTTTTCAAGTAAATCCCTCACCCCAGATTACCCTTTACATGGAACACTTTTCCAAAATTTAAATTTTCTCAAAAATGGCTCTAACGATTTTGATTAAAATATCATAAGTTTAAGATATTTTCATGACAAATGAAATGTATATCTCGAATTTTCTGGGAATGTCTTCAAAAGATTCTTCATTGTGAACGACTTTTGCATAACTGGTAAACCATAAGAGATAGACAAAATTTTACAACACAAAAAATGTAGATCGCGTTAAAATACACAACTTATGTCATATACATTTTTTTGTTGTGTGAACCATTTTCTAGATATTGCTTGTTATTGCCTTAAATTTTCCAATACTTATAGTTTTTCTCAAATTCGTTATTGAATTTTTATTGTCCTGGTAATGCAAAAAGAATGGAATGCGCCACGTAGCAACCAGCGCTTAAAATATTTGACTATCGTTTAAAACCTACCATATTCCCCTTGCATCTACAAGAAAATTAGCAATAAGATTGACATCTCGATTAACATGAAGCATATGGAGAATAAGCGTTTGAAAAACTAGATTGTACAAGCGTAGAGAAAGTATGTGAGTGTAACACATCAGATTTTTGTGTAGTACGTTTCCGTCTATCGCTTAATGTTTTATGAGTTATATAATATTATACAAATTTCTTCCAAATGAAGTGGGCTTCACAGGCTATTCCCAGAAAATTTATGATATACATTTTATTTACAATGTAAATATCTTTAACATATGGCATTTTAATAATTTTTTTTAGAAAATGTCGACAAGTTTGTGTAGGGAGATTTTCTTGAAAATTTTTCTGTTACATCTTTGTAAGGTATTGAAACATAATAGCAAGTTTGGATTTATGCGACTTTTCGTTCCAGTTATGCTGTTCACAGACACAAAAACCTTTTTTTTCTTCGGAGGGCCTCAAAGTATGTATTTCGGTGAAACATCGACATCGAATTTTTGGGTGGTAGAATACTTCCCCTACTTACTATACGTAGTGAAATAGTAAAAATGAACTTAAGTTTATCATGAACATGTTTCTTTCTCTACTACATATAGTAATTAGAAGTATTGCATTCCACCCAAAAATTCTATACCGAGATTTCACCGGAAATACATGTTTTGAGGTGCCCTTAATCCAAATAAAGCATATTTGAAACATGTCCGTGAGTGCTTCTGTCTGTGAACAGTATAACATAAAAACGAAATGTCGGATAGATGCCAAATTTGGTATTTCAGTTTAGTATTTCCCAAGAATGCGACATGAAGATTTCAAGAAAATCCCCCCACCCCAGACTACACTTTACATGGAACATTTTTAGAACATTTTGATTTTCTCAAAAATGGCTCTAATGATTTTGATTAAAATATCATATGTTTTAAGATATTTTCATGGCAAATAAATGTAGATCTTGAATTTTCTGGGAACGTCATCAAAAGTCCACTTCATTCTGAATGACTTTTGCATAACTGGTAAGCTGTAAGAGATAGACAAAACTTCACTACACAACAAATATAGATCTCGCTAAAACACACAATTTATCTCATATATTTTTTGTTGTTGATTCAACTATTTTCAACGAATTCCTTGTTATTTGTTTGAATTTTCTAATACTTATACTTTTTCTCAAATGGGAATTTTTTATTTGTTTTTTTATGTCCTGGACATGCAAAGAGAATGGAATGCTCCATATAGCAACCAGCTCTTAAAGGATTTTGACCGCCGCTTAAAGCCTACCATATTTCCCTTGTACCTACAAGAAAATCAGCAATAAGACTAACATCTCGATTAACATGAAGTAGATGGAGAATAAGCGTTTGCAAAAATAGTTTATACAAGAGTAGAGAAAGTCATGAGATTTTTCTATTCATCCATCTAACGGAGTACCAACCATATCAATTACGTATGAGGCAGCAGAGGCTAAGTGAAGTAGGAGTGGTTGGGGAGAATCGTAAATAAAGAGTGCGAGGAGAACGGAAGGGAGGACTGGAAGTAGGTTATTTTACAATCACGTATGCGCAAAGTACACGTGCTTTTCCCTTATCAGTAGCTTTGCCTTTCTTCTCGTCTCTCCTGGCCTTCACTTCAGTGTGTTCCTCTCTCTATAGGGAACAATGACGTGTTCTCTGACGTTATACAGTGTGCACATGACACTGCGAGAGCTATTAATGTACAACTTGAGGTTTAATCTTCCACAAGGAACAATAATCACAACTTCATAAACGAACGTTTAATTTTTACTTTCTCTACTAGGTATAGTAAGTAGGGGAAGTACTGTATTCCACCCATAAATTCGATACCGAGATTTCACCGGAAATACATGTTTTGAGACCCCCGAATCCAAAAAAAGCATTTTTGGAAACATGTCCGTGTGTGTCTGTGTCTGTCTGTGTGCTGTGAACAGCATAACTCAAAAACCAACAATCGGATAAACACCAAACTAGCTATTTAGGTTCAGTATCTTCCAGAGATGCGACACAAAGGTTTTCAAGAGAATCCCACACCCCAGATTACCCTTTACAAGGAACATTTTCGATTTTTTTAATTTTCTCAAAAATGGCTCTAACGATTTTGATTAAAGTATCATATGTTTAAGATATTTTCATTACAAAATGTATATCTTGAATTTTCTGGGAATGTCTCCAAAAGCATTCTTCATTGTGAACGACTTTTGCATAACTGGTAAACCATAAGCGATAGACAAAATTTTACTACACAAAAAATGTAGATCCCTTTAAAATACACAATTTATGTCATTACATTTTTTGTTGAGTGAACCATTTTCGAGATATTGCTTGTTATTCCCTTAAATTTTCAATACTTATTTTCTCAAATGGGAATTCGTTATTCATTTTTTTTTTGTCTTGGATATGCAAAGAGTATTAATCTGTGGCAAAGGGATTGGTGCTGCACCTAGCAACCAGCTATTAAGAGGTATGTCTATGCTTAAAGGCTACTGCATTTCTATATTTCCCTTCAAAATACAAAACAAGGGGAACATAGCGATAGCCTTAAGTGATAGTCAAATATTTTTAGAACGGGTCGCTATGTGTAAAATGTAATTCTCTTTGCATGTCAAAAGATCGTTTCTGCAAATGTTTATCTAGATTAATATGAAATAGATGGAGAATAAGAGTTTGTAAAAATAGTTTGTACAAGAGTAGAGAAAGTCATGTGAATGTAACACATCAGATTTTTGCTCTTTCCATGTCATTCTGAGAAATCACTGAATAGTGACAACACTTTAAGTGTTGAATAATTCAAACCAGTAATAACGGATATTTCGGAATGATGACAAAAAGTTATTTGAAATGGGTTATGTGTTTTAAAGAGATCTATATTTGTTATAGGCTTTTGTCTAACTATTACAGTTTACCAGCTATACAACAATTATACAATATTCCTTCCGAATGAAAAGGTGTTCCGAGGCTATTACCTGAACATTCAAGATACATGTTTTATTTATTACTTGCTTTTACTTTTAAAGGCGTACCTACCCACTTTTATCATTGGTTGCCTTGTAATCCCATTCTCCACAGTGTTCAGTGTGTGTATCATGTATTATCATTCAGTCTCCTATATTTCATGATCTTAAAATTCCCGCTTCATTCGTGGTCATCCTTTTATCCTAGTACGTTCTGGAGACCATTTTATTATTTTATTGAACCACCTATCCGTGGGAATGCGCTGGATGTGAACATATGATTGTAACGGTCGAGTGTCATTTGTCAATTTATCGTGTATCTTTCAAAAAATATTCCATGTAAAGGGCAGTTTAATATGGAGGATTTCATGAAAAACTTCGCACAATATAAATACCAATTTTGTTGGTTATCTAACATTTAGTTTTTGAGCTATACTGTTCACAGAGACAGACATTTTTCTAAATATATAACATATTACATTCACATGACTTTCTCTATCCTCTGTCGTTTACTTAGTCGCGATACAAATTATTCTTACGAAATCATATTTTTCTGTCTACTTCATTTTAGTACAGATACACTTTGCAGAAATATTTAACTTCGTTAGCATACAAAAAGAACAGCAATAGTCAAATATTTAAGAACTGGACCTATATGCTGGCCTTAAAATTCCGTAGTTTCCACACAATCGTGAGCAACAAATGAAAATAAATGGACAGGACTTTAAAAGAATCACTAAGTATAGAACAACCCAAAGCATTGATAACGGATATTTCGGAAATGACTGACACCACAGAGAAATTATTTTAAATCAATTATATATTTTGAAGAGATTTACCTGTTTTGTGTGGTATGATTTCGTCTATCATTTAACGTTTACTAGTTATACAAGATTAAACAAAATTTCTTCCGAATGAAGAAGGCTTCATAGATTTTTTCCAGAAAAATTCAAGATATAGACTTTTATCTGTCATGTAGATATCTTTAATATGTGGTATTTTAATCAAAATCATTAGCCATTTTATAAGGAAAAAAACGTTTCTAAAAATTTTCCATGTAAAAGCTAGTTGATGGTGCAGGGAATTTTTCTAAAACTCTTCGTGTCCCATTTTTAGAAGATACTGAACTTAAATACCAAGTTTGGTATTTATACGACTTTTCGTTTTTGAGATATGCTCTTTACGCTCACACGCGGATTTTTTTTCTAAAAATGCTCTTTTTACTCAAGGGGCCTCAAAGCATATATTTCCGGTGAAATCGCGATATTTCAACTTTGGATGAAGTATAATACTACTTATACCTAGTAGGTGTATGGTAGAGACAGAAAACACTCTCTATTAATGCGTGTTGCACAAAATATTAAACAAAGGTGCTTCATTAATTTCTACAAATACGTGCAGGGCCGGGCATTTTTGGAGAGAGCGATACTCACGATGTTCTAATTGTAACTCATTTTTGGAAACGTTCACAAATTAGTGTGTAATGGGAAGTATTATATGCATAACACAGTTGAGACAAGCAGTGAAATGGGGGCCAAAGGAGAAAAATTAACACATTCGCGAATTATAGACGATGTGTCGTTTTATTGCGAATTTCACCTTCTAACCCTTTCTTCTCCTGCTTCTTCATCTTCATTTTTGTTATTGTTATTGCCATTACGTTTCTGAACAGGTTTGTTTATAGTTGCAGTTATCAACTTGGATTTGATGCGTTCTGTTCAGTAAATATTTATTTCATATAATAAAGGGTCTTTCAACAAGAGTGTCCTATCTTTAACATGTGATAACTGCCGTTGTTATTGAGTTACGCAGTCATTTTTTTCATGTGGTTACAGTTGTTATGGACAAATAGCCATGGAGCGTTACAGCATTCAGCAACGCGTAGACATTGTGAACATTTATTATCAAAATAGATCATCTGTTCGCCAAACCTTCCGTGTATTGCGTGAAGTTTACGGTGTGCATAATCGTCCCTGCGACAGAACTATTCGGGGTTTGATCGATAAATTTGAAAGAAGTGGTTCTGTCAGCGAACAAAAACGCCTGTACGTAATCGACGTAAGCGCTCCAACGAAAACATAGGCACCGTTCGTGAGAGTGTGCGCGAAAACGAAAACAAATCAATTGCTCGTCGAACGCAAGAATTGGGGCTTTCGCCGACCACTACTTGGCGAATTCTGCATCTGGGCTTGAAGTTTCGCGCTTAGAAAATGGTGTTAACTTAAGAACTAAAGCCCAATGACCATAGGTTGCGCCGTGTATTCGCTGACTGGGCTATGGAGCAATTGGAAGCTGACCCGGGTTTTTGTCGAAAAATAATCTTCAGCAACGAAGCCCACTTTTGGATGGATGGTTGTGTTAACAAACAAAATTGCCGCTATTGGAGCAATCACAATCTAATACAGATTCAAGAACGACCACTTCATCCCCAAAAGGTTACTGTGTGGTGTGGATTTTGGTATGGTGAAATCATTGGTCCATATTTTTTCCAAGATGATGATGGAGAAGCTCTTTCAATGGAAAAAGATACCAAGCTCTTATAAGGGACTATGTTTGGCCTCAATCGGATGGTATGGTTCTCAGAAACATCTGGTTCCAGCAAGATGGTGCCATATGTCATACTACTCTCGAAATAATCGATCTTTTGAAGAAGTTCAGAGGTTTCATCATTTCCCGTGGTTAACATCACTTGACCCCAAGGTCATGTGATTTAACGCCGATGGTTTATGTTAAATCTCGAGTTTATGTCAACAAGCCAGAAACAGTAAATGATCTTATGAATAACATAATGCGTGTTATTCGTGAAGTTGGACCCAATTTACGTTCTTCTGTCGTTGAAAATTGGGTCAACCGTATACGCGCAACCCAACGAAGTCGCGGCGGTCACTTAACTGATGTTCTCTTTCACACGTAATGACATTAATTATGTTCCAAAACAAAAAAAAGAAATAAACCTCTATCATTTATAGAACGTGTTTTATTTAAGTTCAAAGTTAGGACACTCTTTTGAAAGACCCTATATATCTACAATTTTTCATTTAACTTAAGTGTTGCTACTGATCTATTAAATCATAATTTTTTATTACCAAACTCTAATTCTTTCTAAGCATGCCAAAATTGCAGCATTGCACATATTTCAATATTTATTTTGAACATTAAAAGGCGCTTATCTGTTACAATTTAAATTTTACCTTGAAAAATGTCGTTCTCTGTCCGCATTAGATAACACCTCCCCTCAAATAAAAGATTTTCCCTGCCAAAATCTTATTTAGAAAAAGAAAAAAACACAATTCAATCCACTATTGTATCTAAAATATTACACAAATCAATGTAAAAAGCTAAAATTTACTGTAACTTTAATATTTAATTTGAATGCTTCACTGTACTGTAGAATTTATGGCAGTGTAATTACTGTTAGCTTTCGTATTCTATATTGCACTTTAAAGTTCAAGAATCTTGTAATGTTAATTATGGTAGAGAAAATTAATTCTGCTTATTGGAATATATTATATATTAGAATAATGTGTTTTAAAAGAACACGCTTTCTCAGCAATTTACATTAATCTCCGCCAACAATATGAAATAATCTCCAACGATCTCCACTCACAAAAAATTAAGAAACACAAAAGATAAAATTAATCTCCATAAATACCTTCCCCCATCTGTAAATCATCCCATCAATATGGCCCAACCTGTACAACAAATCTGTAAGACATCTATGAAATAGTTATGGTTAGGGAGAGTGCTGTGACTGTTACACATAATATATACGTAAACTGAGATGTTATTTAGATCAGAAGCCAGAATGTTGAGTGACTATTGCATATAAAACAGGTATAATGTAGGTTGAGATATGGGCTGCGTTAGGCTGCCCGCCAGCCCGGTATGAAAAGAGTGCTGCAGGGTTATCGATCCAGGGAGATGTTGCGTGCATTGCTTGGTAACAACGCAATCTGAAAACACGCAATTTATTGCTGTACCTCTCCGTGACAGCTTAATGTGTGGTCTCTCATTTCTCCTTGGTGTCGCATTACGTTACACTAATACATCATCATCATGGTGATCATCCTTAGCCTCTTTTTATATCATCACCTCCCTCATTAAGGCCATCTTTTTTTTCTTCTCTCGCCGCAGCATCAGATATCTCCTGGTTCTAGGCGTAGATTTTCCTCAAGGGAATGCAACACGAAAATTGTTATTTTATAAACTTTTCAACCAAATTGGCTGAATTTTTACTTTCTCTACTACGTATAGTAAGTAGGGGAAGTATTGTATTCCACCCAAAAATTCCATACCGAGATTTCACCGGAAATATATGTTTTGAGACCCCCTGAATCCCAGAAAAAGCATTTTTGGAAACATGTCCGTGTGTCTGTGAACAGCATAACTCAGAAACGAACAGTCGGATAAACACCAAACTTGGTATTTAGGTTCAGTATCTTCCAGAGATGCGACACAAAGGTTTTCAAGAAAATCCCCCCACCCCAGATTACCCTTTACATGGAACATTTTTCGAAAAATTTAATTTTATCAAAAAGGCTCTAACGATTTTGATTAAAATATCATATGTTCAAGATATTTTCATGACAAATGAAATGTATATCTCGAATTTTCTGGGAATATCTCCAAAAGTATTCTTCATTGTGAACGACTTTTGTATAACTGGTAAACTGTAAGAGATAGACAAAATTTTACTACACAAAAATGTAGATCGCGTTCAAATACACAATTTATGTCATATACATGTTTTTTTTTGTTGAGTGAACTATTTTCGAGATATTGCTTGTTGTTCCCTTAAATTTTCCAATACTTTTTCTCAAATGAGAATTCGTTATTCATTTTATTTACGTACTGGACATGCAAAGAGAATGAAATGCGCCACATAGCAACCAGAAAGATTTAACTGTCGCTTAAAGTCTAAGATATTCCGCTTGCACCAACAAGAAAATTAGCAATAAGATTAACATCTCGATTAACATGAAGCATATGGAGAATAAGCGTTTCCAAAAATAGTTTGTACAAGAGTAGAGGAAGTACGCGTGTGTAACACTTAAGATTTTTAATCTATAGTTTGTCTTAGACTATTGAATTCATACGTCGCGTATTTGATATTGACTAATAACATTTATTAATACCTCGGGTGTGGACCTATCACGGTCGTTTATCTTATACTTACAAGGATGCGATTTTATCGGATAAAACGTCAGATCCTTACTGCACCATAATAGTATTAGCTGCAGCGATTAATACGCTAAGTCCTCGATGTTGGCATTAAGAAGAAAGTACGAAATCGTGCTACCTCAACTTCCTCTTCAGATCACCGAAAACCACCGGATTCTTCGAAGTTTCAAAATTAGCTTTTTAATCAATGCGCACTCAAATACTATCAATTTTAATATAAATTATGTTCATAAAGCTTGTCTAATGTTGTTTTATTTTATTTTAACTTTGATGTTAACTGTTGTCATTCCTACTGTGGTAGTATTGGTTAGTATTCTGCAACACACTCGACTGTTCATTCATTCAGTATTTCGTGACCTGACAGTTGATATAATGTTGATTCGAGTTAAAAGTTAAAAATAAATTAATTATTAATTGTTTATATAATGGCATTAATTGTTCTTTCACACAAGCCCTGTGTTGGACAGGGTTGAAATGGTAATATCAGACGACTGAAAGATTCAATGCCATAGCCGCGATTTGAACCACGGATCTCACGGTCTCCGTCCGGTTGCTCTAACCACTGAGCTACCATAGCAACATGCCGGCACGACATTAAATTCTCCAGCTGACTCGCATTTTTCCCGGTAAACCACAAGGAGATCTCAAATTGTATTGAGATGTCATACCCCAATGGCGACTTACATTCTTTGTAAGTACTTAAGTCCCGGGCTTTTAGTTTCAACCACTATTAGGTCAATTAATGGAATTAATTGTTCTTTCACACAAGCCGTGTGTTGGACAGGGTTGGAAAGGTAGAATCAATGCCCTAGCCGGGATTTGAACCACGGATCTCCCGGTCTCCGTCCGGTTGCTCTAACCACTGAGCTACCATGGCAACATGCTGGCACGCCATTAAATTCTCCAGCTGACTTGCATTTTCCCGGTAAACCACAAGGAGATCTCAAATTGTATTGAGATGGCGACTTACATTCTTTGTAAGTACTCAAGTAAGTAAGTACTCTTTGTAAGTACTTTATATAATGTTATAATTTATTCATAAAACAGTCTTAATTAATTTCTTTCGAGGTTAGAGTTTTATCACAGCATTTCGTAACTACTCACGGGATCACCAACGAAAAAGTTGAACTTATAATTTCAATAGGTTTTGAGGTTACTGAGTTTCAGAAATAAATTTCATTCTGCTAGAAAAAACGTTCCTCACCAGGAAATTTGAAATATAATCTATTTAAAATAGGCTTGTAATTATTTATTCAGAGCATATAATATGGTCGTATAATTTTTGGGCACTAATTTAGTTCAAAAAGGAACTATTTTTAAAAATGTATTATAGGTAATCCAATAAAATGCGTCAGCTATTAGACGTCCTACTAAATTGAATGTGTTACAGAATACTAACCAATGCTACCAACAGTGGAAACAAGATAATAGTTGAACCTCAAAATTAAGATAAGCTAAAATGAGAGCACAATAATTTATTTGGAAATTTACACTATTTGAATGTTTTTTTATTAAAAACAGTTTTCAAAGTTGAACGTTAAAGAAATCCACTGGTTTTCAATAACAGAAACCGAATGGCATTGGATTGAACCGGTTGTTGCAGTACGATTCAAAATTTATGAATGGCGAGATAAATGATAATTATGAATCATTACATACTGACACTATTATGGTTCTGCAACAAGCTAATATTTTATCCGATAATATCACAACCTTAGAAGCATATTATGAGATAAACGGCCGTGATTGGTAGATACCGGAGACACTGATAAACGCTATTCATCAGTATCAAATGTGTGGCGTATGAATGGAATATTTTTTGTCAATTTCTACATTTTCACATCTCTTTTATGGTATAAAATCAATACCTCGAAACACCATAACCGCATGACAAATTCAAATAACTTTTTTAAGTTTTGAAGTTACATACAAGATTTCAAAGGAATTGGAAGAAACTCCATTTTGAACGAGCAAAGGTTCTCAGGAAAATGTTTCCAAAAGCCCAAATTTTAAAATGAAGGAATGTGCATTCCAAAATGTCATCTCATCCTATATAAAATAAAAGTAAACATACACAACGCAAAAACTCTGATAAGTTACACTCACATGACTTTCTCTACTCTGTACAGACTATTTTTACAAACGCTTATTCTCCATATGCTTCATATTAATCGAGATATCGAGATGTTATTCTTATTGTTAATTTTCTTGTAGATGCAGGGGAATTGATAGGCTTTAAGTAATAGTCAAATATTTTAAGAGCTCGTTGTTATGTGCAGCATTCCATTTTATTTGTATTACCAGGACAAACAAATGAATAACGAATTCTCGTTTGAGAAAAATTATAAGTATTGGAAAATTTAAGGGAATAACAAGCAATATCTCGAAAATGGTTCACTCAACAAAAAAAAAAGTATTTGACATAAATTGTGTATTTTAACTCGATCTACATTTTTTGTGTAGTAAAATTTTGTCTATCTCTTATGGTTTACCAGTTACGCAAAAGTCATCCATAATGAAGAATACTTTTGGAGACATTCCCAGAAAATTCGAGATATACATTTCATTTTTCATAAAAATATCTTAAACATATGATATTTTAATCAAAATCGTTAGAGCCATTTTTGAGAAAATTAAAATTTTCGAAAAATGTTCCATGTAAAGGGTAATCTGGGGTGGGGCATTTTCTTGAAAACCTTCGTGTCGCATCTCTGAAAGATACTGAACCTAAATACCAAGTTGGTGTTTATCCGACTGTTCGTTTCTGAGTTATGCTGTTCACAGACACACACGGACATGTTTCCAAAAATGCATTTTTGGTTTAAGGGGGCCTCAAAACACATATTACTGTTGAAATCTTGGTGTCGAATTTTGGGTGGAATACAATACTTTCCCTACTTACTATACGTAGTAGAGAAAGCAAAAATGGAAATAAAGTTTGAATATTCTTTGATGCCAAACCTTCAAGTCCAGTTTACCGAGATTTTAATCAGATTTCAGGGGAGAATTCTCTTAAATTCTTAAAGGCTGTGTTGCCAACAAGAGAACGCATGGGAATCTACAAACAGTTTACAAGAATTTGTAATTGGGAGAATCAGTTCAACAGACTGTATGATCAATTGCCCACAGTGGTATATTAATTTTAAGAGAAGAATGTTTTAGGAAATCGGGAATACTCTATCTTATGAATGTTAAACCTCATGCTCATGAAAACCTAATAATCAAATACACACTCGTATATGGTATTAGGTTTTAGTTGCAACTATGAAATATATTGTTTTTAATTTTTGTTAAATTTCAACACAAATTTATCAAACATTTCAGACACTTTTAATAAATTTTAGGAAAATAAAGTGAATTAAAAATTGGAAAATTATATAACCAATTTATGTTCGCAGTTTCATTGTTCTAAGTCCATTATTTCCTGAAAATACGGAACATTTGCAGAGAAAATCTTAGTTTGGAAAAAAATACTCGTAAAGTAAACAATACATACAGTATAGATCACCAAATGTTTACGATTGACATCTGTGTATTTACTTGTTGCAAGCAAACGTTTGCAGTACCAGCATGGCTTTCAACCAACACAGAAACGGGAAACATGTATCCCTAACACAAAGGGTCCAGTGTTATAGCTTTTGTTTAGAACAAAGTTAATTAGAATTTTGTTTTTATATTTTAATCATCTTTTCTTTAAAATCTCTACCTTAAAACATACTTAACTATAATTTTAAAGCTAATGTTTTGAAGATAAATAATAGCTAACAATTAAAAATGAGATTTCATTTCATTTTGTCATTCCTAGTTATACTAAGGCAAGCATCATCAAATGGTAGCCGATGTTGTGAATCTGGGTAATGGAGATTAGGCTTCTGGACCGGTGAACAGTTTAAAACCTGAAATTTTAGTAAATAGGTACTTCATTAAGTACTATTTTTGTAGATATTAGAAGTAAAAGTTTACACCAACAATAGTAATTTCATGTGTCTATAGGCTAATCTAAAAAACTACAACAGATTTTGAAAATTCTTTCGCTAATGAAATATTGAAAAGCCCTTTAACTATAAGAAACTTCCTAAATTCAGCTCTGAAATAACGACAACTATAAAAGGATTTAGGTATTAAAATAGAACATTTTGGAGTCATAATTGTATGCTTACTAAATTGGCTTTGAACTTTCTAAGTTGTTACTCAGAGAGCACGTGTAAACAAATTCTGATGTGTTACACTTACATGACTTTCTCTACTCTTGTACAAAACTATTCTTACGAACGCTTATTCTCCATATGATTCATGTTAATGGAGATATGAGATGTTAATCTAATTGCTAATTTTCTTGTAGATGCAAGGGGAATTGGTAGGCTTTAAGCGATAGTCAAATATTGTAAGAGCTGGTTGCTATGTGGAGTATTCCGTTCTCTTTGCGTTACCAGGACAAAAAAATTCTGATGTGTCACACTCACACGACTTTCTCTACTCTTGTACAAACTATTTTTACAAACTTATTCTCCATTTATTTCATACTAATCGAGATAAACATTTGCAGAAACGATCTTTTGACATGAAAGAGAATTACATTTTACACATAGCGACCAGTTCTAAAAATATTTGACTATCGCTTAAGGCGTACTATGTTCCCCTTGTTTTGTAAACGCAAGGGCAATATAGAAATGCAGTAGCCTTAAAGCATCGACATATATCTTAATAGCTGGTTGCTAGGTGCAGCACCATTCTCTTTGCTACAGATTAATACTATTTGCATATCCAAGACAAAAATATCTGATGTGTTACACTCACATGACTTTCTCTACTCTTATACAAACTATTTTTACAAACGCTTGTTCTCCATCTCCTTCATATTAATCGAGATAAACATTTGCAGACTCTATCTTATTGCTAATTTTCTTGTAGATGTAAGGGGAATATATATTTACAAGGGCAATATACAAATACAGTAGCCTTTAAGCGCATACATATCTCTTAATAGTTGGTTGCTAGGTGCAGCACCATTCCCTTTGCCACAGATTAAAACTCTTTGCATATCCAAGACAAAAAAAATGAATAACGAATTCCTATTTGAGAAAATAAGTATTGAAAAATTTAAGGGAATAACAAGCAATATCTCGAAAATGGTTCACTCAACAAAAAAATGTATACTACATAAATTGTGTATTTTAATGTGATCTACATTTTTGTACAGTAAAAGTTTGTCTATTACTTATGGTTTACCAGTTATACAAAAGTCGTTCACAATGAAGAATACTTTTGGAGACATTCCCAGAAAATTCGACATATACATTTTATTTGTCATGAAAATATCTTAAACATATGATACTTTAATCAAAATCGTTAGCCATTTTTAAGAAAATTAAAATTTTCGAAAAATGTTAAATGTAAAGGGTAATCTGGGGTGGGCGGACTTTCTTTAAAACCTTCGTGTCGCATCTCTGGAAGATACTGAACCTAAATACCAAGTTTGGTGTTTATCGGACTGTTCGTTTCTGAGTTATGCTGTTCACATACAGACACATAGACAGACACACAGACAGACACACAGACATGTTTCCAAAATGCTTTTTTTGGATTCAGGGGGTCTCAAAACATGTATTTCCGGTGAAATCTCGGTATCGACATTTTGGGTGGAATACAATACTTCCCCTATTTACTATACGTAGTAGAGAAAGTAACAATGAATAACGAATTCCCATTTGAGAAAATAAGTATTAAAAATTTAAGGGAATAACAAGTAATATCTCGAAAATGGTTCACTCAACAAAAAAAAATGTATATGACATAAATTGTGTATTTTAATGTGATCTACATTTTTTGTGTAGTAAAAGTTTGTCTATCACTTATGGTTTACCAGTTATGCAAAAGTCGTTCACAAGGAAGAATACTTTTGGAGATATTCCCAGAAAATTCAAGATATACATTTTATTTGTCATGAAAATGTCTTAAATATATGATATTTTAATCAAAATCGTTAGAGACATTTTGAGAAAATTAAAATTTTTGCAAAATCGTCCATGTAAAGTGTAATCTGGGTGGCGGGATTTTGCTGAAAACCTTCGTGTCGCATCTCTGGAAGATGCTGAACCTAAATACCAAGTTTGGTGTTTATCCGACTGTTCGTTTCTGAGTTATGCTGTTCACAGACAGACACACAGACAGACACGTTTCCAAAAATGCTGTTCACAGCCCCCCCCCCACACACACACACACACACACGGACATGTTTCCAAAAATGCTTTTTTGAAACATGGAGGGTACTGAACCTAAATACCAAATTTGGTTTTCGTTTGTGAGTTATGCCGTTCACAGACACACAGACGCACACACGGACATGTTTCCAAAACTACTTTTTTTTATTCAGGAGGCCTCAAAACATGTATTTCCGGTGAAATCTCGGTATCGAATTTTTTATTGGAATGCAATACTTCTGCTACTTACTGTAATTCTACGTAGTAGAGAAAGTAAAAACTTCTCCACTGCAATGGTTTAAAAATACAAGTATGTTAAATAACCTCATTGTTTTAGTAAGTATTTATTTTATAAGAAGTTTTATAGTCGCGATATAACTAATATTTTAAAGCGACTATAAACTTTCAAAAAAAAATTCTCCGCAATTCCTAGCTCACTATGACGACTGGTGTTGCGAATATACCAAGCTACATCAGTTATAAATTGGAGAAATTCTTTGCAGTTTATATTCTTCGGATTTGTGAATATAAAGCAGAACCCCAGCCCTACTACTATATAGATAGATGAAGGAATTGACAATCTTTTGTATTGTAAAGCAATTAGAAAATTTCTTGATGTCATGGAATTCGGAAGACGAATACGATAGCTGATTTTCTGAACTAATCTGCTGGTGTGGTCAGTGGATGTACATATAGGATATTGTATAAGAATGGAATAATGGAAAGAAAACTAAAATTAACTCGCTCCTTGTTTAAAAAATGCTCGTACATGTCAAATTTAATATTTTAAAGGGACATTATAGGTAAAAACATTTCAACATGTATTCTACAGAAAATGAGGTCAGTGAGAAACAATTTTAAATTACACTTTTTAAAAAAAATTTCTGAAAGGTATAGTTTATGAACAATTTCATTTGTCTCATGCAAAAGGTTTTGTTGCTAGGGTAATAGATCTCTCTCCACTTTATTGCTTGTTATGGGGATGCTAGGTCTACATAAACAACAGATGTTATCTATAACGGCCAATATAGTTAGTGATTCGGTATCAATTATTTACCATTACATCTATACAACATTGACCTATATAAAGGGTAATTAATTGCATACGTGGGTGAGTTTTTCTTTTTATATAAATCTGTATAAAACCCATGATATTTACCCTAAAATGAAATTATGTAAATGATATAAACAACGTACTGATGATGGTAAACTGTGTCACGATGCAACTTGCTAAAGCAAGTAGATCCATTTTTCCCCTCTTGTTCTTTGAGTCAATGAATGGCTTTCTTCTTCTGTGGAGTGCAGTAATATTTACATTATTTGGAGTAACAATAAGTATTTTTACTTTCTCTACACGTACATTGTAGGTAGAGAAGGTATTGCTTTCAATCAAAAAATTCGATGCCATTATTTCACGAAAATACATGTTTTGATACCCTCTGATTCCAAATAAAGAATTTCTGGAAACGCGTCCGTGTATATGTGTATGTGTGTGTTTGTGTCTTGAACAACATAACTCAAAATCAAAAAGTCGGATAAATACTAAACTTGGTATTTTAGTACAGTATCTTCCAAGGATGCGACACGAAGATTTTAAAAAAATATCTCCCCACGCTAACCACCCTTTACATGGAAACTTTTCGAATTTTTTTGTAAAAATTGGCTCTAACGATTTTGATTAAAATACCATATATGGAAGATATTTACATGATAAATAAAATGTGTATATTGAATTTCCTGAGAATAGTCTAGGAGTCCTCTTAATTCGGAAATAATCTTGTATAACTGGTAAACGTTAAGTGATAGACGAAAACGTACTACACAAGAAATATAGATCTCTCTCCGGATTGCATGGAAACAGTGTGGAATTTTAAGGCAGCATATAGCGTCAAGTTCTTAAACATTTGACTATCATTGTTCTCTTTGTATCTATAACGAAATTTTTAATGTAGCTATTTCTGCAAATGTTTATTTGGATTAAAATGTAGTAGATAGAAATATAAACTTCAGTAAGAATACTTTGCACACCCACTAATAAGGCAGAGGATAGAGAAAGTCATGTGAAGCAACACACATATTTTTTCTACTCCATAGAACTGTCAACTTAATCAAGATCTTCATTGTATGCTCTTTAATAACGCCAATGTGTTCAATAAAATTAGAAGGGGCTTTATAGCCCCATGTCCATCGGAACAATTTGTACTTTTCAATGCTGAAACAATCATAAGAATCGGTTGAGTGGTTTTTGAGATTACCCTAAATATACAAACACGCAATTTGTTTTCTCCTAATAATGTATATATATATATATATATATATTTAAATATAGAGTATTTGTTACGAGGCCAGCTAATATACTACTTCTTCTTCTTCTTTCTCTGTTTAACCTCCTCTTATGTAGGACTTACAGGCGGGTGCCTGGGATCAAAGGCCCGTCGAGGAGCAGACACTCATGGATCAGACAGAATATCCAGGATGGGTGATCAGCACGATGCCTGGTATGGGAGGAAGGATGATGGTGAAAATGGATGAAAGGAAAGGTGATGATGGAACAGTTGGTGGAATGAATGGCGGGGGAAACCGGAGAATCCGGAGAAAACCCACCCAGACGCCGCTTTGTCCACCACAAATCCCACATGCGGGTCCCTGGGATTGAACCCAGGCCACTCGGCCACGCGCCGCCCTGCTAATATACAAGAGTTAAACACGAGGATCAGAAAAGAATGCGGAGATATGCCACCAGCAGCGATAAAAATGTTCAACAAGGATTCACGCTTCGACTTAACCGCTGCCAGACTGTAAATGGGGCTTATTTTGAACTACTGATTATAAAATTAGAATTTAATTCGTTACAGTAGTTATGTAAATTTTGGAGAACATTCTTAAACAAGCCAACATTTAAAACTTCTCATAGCATCCAAACCTTTTCTATTAAACACCTGAAATTGTTCATGCGACTAAATCAGATACCTGCCTTTCAGAAACAAATGAAAGAATAATATGTTGCCACTCAAAATGTTTTGGATAACGTCATACTCGATACAAAATGTCTGAAAATAGCCTTCCTTTTTTGTAAAATTTTGCTTTTAAAATATTAAATTTGACGTCTTGAGTGTTTTTTTTAAAAAGAGTTAATTTTACTTTTATTCATTATTCCTTATTATTTTATTAATAAGGAGTTAGTATTATTATCATTCCTTACTTACGAAGGAACCTGTATACTATCTAATATTAAGCCGAGATATCTAACAAACAATTTGTAATGGGTGATACTGTAACAGATTTTCTTCTAACAGGGTGATCATTGATGTTTCTTTTGTGATGTTTGTTTTTACCTCTTACTTTATCTCAATGAAAACGTTTGCGTCAGAAATTCGAAAGTCACGTCCCGAATTTGTTATTCTCTTCATAACTGTCGTTACCTGTTTCGTCTTATCACTCAGGAGTATTTTTAAGACATTCGCTTTACTAATATATATGGGTAGCAGCAGAAGCTAAAGATATTAAGAGCTTTAAAATTAGTTGTAGTTGTTCTTTTATCTTGTTGATATAATTTTTTCCTAAAAGGTGTTTCCAAGAATTTCCTATAATTGAAAATTATTAAACTGTGTTTTGTCTTAAATGAAGTATTAATCCTATTCCACTTATTACAGAAAATATAACGATGCTTTTTCCAGGAATCAATGGAATAAATACAGAAGGAACTAAAAATTTTCTCTTTCATTTGTGACTGGGAAATTATTACTCCTTCTACTCTTATATAAGTAGTATTGTACTCTGCCCCGAACTTTTATACAGATACCACCGGTAATACGCGTGTTTAGGTACTTTGAAGTCAAAAATGGTCTGTGTATGTGTCTTTGTGTATAGTCTGTGTACAGTATAATTCGAAAACGAAGGGTTAGATATTCGTATTTATGTTCAGCATCTTCCAAGGTTGCGACAGCGAAATTTTGAGGAAAATCCTCTACCCCAACTACCGCTTATATTGAAAAAGTTTACTTTATTTTATAAAAATCTCTATAAATGTTTTAAAAATAATATATATTTAAGATGTTTCTGGAAAAACACAATATATAATTGGTTAAGTAGATCTCTTAAAGCAAAGGCGTCCAAAATAGGACTGGAGGTTACATTGTGCGTCGCGATTACATCCCCATAATCGCTGATAATGACCAGTGTTTTTCCTTCGTTTGCGCGCAACCAAACAGATTACTTGACATACTCTACCGAGGTCAGTCTATCGAGAGCCTTCAGACAGGCATATACACACACACATTGAACAGTGGGTGTGCTACAGATTATAGCATTGTCAACTTCTTCAAAATCAAAGAAGAGAAGTGCCAAACGGAATGGGAATACCTGTTTTTACTTTCTCTACTACGTATAGTAAGTACGGGAAGTATTGTATTCCACCCAAAAATTAGATACCGAGATTTCACCGGAAATACATGTTTTGAGACCCCTTGAATCCAAAAAAACATTTCTGGAAACATGTCCGTGTGTGTGTCTGTGTTTGTGTATGTGTGTGTCTGTGAACAGCATAACTCAGAAACGAACAGTCGGATAAACACCAAACTTGGTATTTAGGTTCAGTATCTTCCAGAGATGCGACACGAAAATCCCCCTACCCCAGATTACCCTTTAAATGGAACATTTTTCGAAAATTTTAATTTTCTCAAAAATGGCTCTAACGATTTTGATTAAAATATCATATGTTTAAGATATTTTTATGACAAATAAAATGTATATGTTGAATTTTCCGGGAATGTCTCCAAAAGTATTCTTCATTGTGAACGACTTTTGCATAACTGGTAAATCATAAGAGATAGACAAAATTTTACTACACAAAAATGTAGATCGCGTTAAAATACACAATTTATGTCATATACAGTTTTTTGTTGAGTGAACCATTTTCGAGATATTGCTTGTTATTCTCTTACATTTTTCAATACTTTTTTTCTCAAATGGGAATTCGTTATTCATTTTTTTGTCTTGGATATGCAAAGAGTATTCATCTGTGGCAAAGAGAATGGTGCTGCACATAACAACCAGCTATTAAGAGTAATGTCTATGCTTAAAGGCTACTGTATTTCTATATTGCCCCTGTAAATGTATATTCCCTTTACACCTAAAAGAAAACTAGCAATAAGATAGAGTCTGCAAATGTTTTATCTCGATTAACATGAAGTAGATGGAGAATAAGCGTTTGTAAAAATAGTTTGTACAAGAATAGAGAAAGTCATGTGAGTGTAACATATCAGAATTTTTTTTTCTTCTGAATATAACGAAAACATTAAGTGTGTGATATATTTTCGAAAATTATACATGTCATAGTACGAAATAATATACGGCGGCACTATTGCACATGTCATGTTGAATATTCAGAACTGAAAGGTATTATTATTATTATTATTATTATTATTACAGAACTGCAGATTATTTGTATAGCGTTTATTGGTTCATAATTTAAGGATTGGGATGAGCCAAGAAACTATCCGAGCTAAAGGAGAAGCACACTGTTCCTGCAACTGAATAACAAAATATGACAGGAAAACAACTACTGGCTAGTTACGTTGTGGCGTGGAACATAGGTAAAGTACTTAAACCTTTTTAAAAGGGGGAGTTTGTTAAACCATGTATGATGGACGTGGTAAAAATTGTGTGCCCAGGAACTGGTTAATTTTAAAAAAAACTTGCACCTTTCACGACAAGATATCTCCCAAAGAATTGAGTTGTCCACTGATACAAGTAGACAAGTGAATGTAAAAATCCGTAAATTTGCGTACTTCTCTCTAGCTCTTGATGAAAGTGCAAATTTGATTTGTAAGTGCAAATATTTGTAAGAGGAGTTGATGAAGAATTAAATGTAGGAGAGTATGTGCTATAATTATTTCCTTTGGAAGACACTACTAAAGTAGAACAAATGTTCAATGCTTTTGTATGTGTATAACTAAACACAACTTATAGTGGTCCAAGATAGCGTCAATTTCAATGGAGCTCGCTCGATAATCGGAGATAAGAAAGGGTTAGTTGGCAGGCTCAAAGCCTCTCATAAAGAACAGGATATAATAAATGTTTGTACCTTGCATTGCATTCTACACCAAGAAGCCCTTTCTGTATTAAATAAGTATTTTAAGTGTATAGTGCAGTACATTAGCTGTTAGCAGATACATGCCATTTGTGAACCATAACGTTGTATGTATTGAATTGCAAGTCCTACTCTGTATTTAAACATTGTTACTGTATAACTCTACAAATAATACAGTTCTCTGAATGAGTTCATTCATTTCGAAAAGTCATGATGTCCACTCTGAACTCGTAGGACACCTCTTGCTGTCTGTGTTACGCGCAAACAGTGCAGCCGTTGCGACTGCTTTGCGGGTTGCGTTTGCAGTATGACTCGGGGCTGAAGGCTGTTTTGGCCGCTCTTGTCTTAAAACATAGAATTTATGCCACAATGTTTTGTGGCATTAACGGTTTCCAAGATATTTTTCTTATTGACTTGAATTTTCAAACTCTCATGACTTTTAAAAGTTCTAAGTTACTGTTATTTTTTTCTCATGGGTATATAAGGAGCATAGAATTTCAAAGCCATCTCAGAGCAATGCGCGTTTTAAAATCTAGCTATAGCTTCAGTTCACTGTATTCCTCTTGTGCCTACAACGAAATACATATAATAGAATTATGTTTGCAAACTTTTATCTCAATGAACATGAGGCAGTATTTTATATCACAACACTGTGAATACCAGAGTGATAGTAGTGTAAATTGACATTATTGTATGACAATGATTTTAGATGTTGGTTAGCCATAAGCATTGTTAGGAAAAGTTTACTCGGCCTCACTGAAACTGACAATAGAATTTGGTAACAATGAACCGATGGGGTGAGTTGTTTATCACTAAGAAGAGACAAACAAATGACGTCAGGGTGGCGTGCCTTTCTTTAGAAATGGAGGGAATATCTTCCCTTGAGCATATGTGTTAGCAATTGTGTTTGGCTGATAAAACAGACGCTAATGTTGGCGCGATTTGGTAACCAATAGTAGCTCTATTATAATGTTTAGGCATTTCGAGGTGAAGGAGTATATATTCTCGAGCTATAAGCATGTTTCACGCAGTTCTAAAGAATCATTCACGAGGTACACGTCACGCAGTCTTGAAGAATCTATCGTGAAGTGCACATCATACAGTTTGGAAGAATCTCTCGCGTCGGAATGATAGTTACAAAATGTGAAGTACGCGGCAACTAATAGGATAGTAATTACATTCGGAAATATAACAGTTTCAGTCAGGCATGTTTAAAGGTTAAAGATGTGAACTATTAATTATGTGTGACGGCAATAAAAGTGTGAAAATAAAATTCTTTTATCAGTGTTATCTTTTAGTAACAACCCCTTTCCGTTTACACGCCCTACTCAGATATATTTGTTCGACTGAGTAATAATAGCTAGCCGGAGGACAAAGAACCCAAAATTCAAAATAATCAAACAATAACAGGCGCCCAGTAAGTAAGATAACACGAACAGATTACTGCGACAACAAGAAGTAGGATAGAAAAATACGCTCTTTTGAGATTGGGAAGAGTGAGTAGACAAAGTCATGTAAATATAACACATCAGATGATTTGTTAACATTAAATTAAAAAGTTTTATTACCATATCACATCTAGTGTTGCATAGTAAGGAGAATGAATGGGGGAGGTCACCGAAGGTGGTTTGAGAGAGGGTGGAATGGAGAGAGTTACGAGGGAAAAATATGTGAGTTAGACACAAAAGGCAAAAATCTCCAAATATGACGCAATAGCGTGTGCAGAGCTGCGGGTTCTGCTAGTAAATAGTTTCAAAACGAATGTAGTTTCTGATTTTTGAGCTTATTTTGGTACATTTTGCGCTTCTAACATCGGCTGATTACGAATCTATTTAAAATTAGATAAATAAGCGATCCTAATATTTCCTACAGCATCGAATATAATTAAGATTTTCTTCAAGGAATGCCTAGATACACTGAGTAGCATACGCACATAGTAGGATTGAAGCAGCTTGAGCTTCGAATATTTTGATAAAAAGTTTAAACTTCTGCTTGTGCAGGAATTCTGTCACTTTAACTGTGCAGTGGGGCGATTTACTCTAAAGGTGAACGCGGCAGACAAATAGTATTGCTTAGTAACATAATAAGTGTTGAAGTGCTCTAACGTATTGGATTATTCAGCTGTGCGGTTAAGGGATATAGAGACTTCAGTGTTTAGATGAAAAATTCAACTTCATCAAAGCCTCTAATACGGGAAGCACACTTAATGCACATTATGTATGTGTAACACGCTTTACATAACCTTAGATTCAGCATTCCAAAATAGGATGTCAGTATGAAGGTAGGAGGGAGAGATAAAAAAGGAGGAGGGTAAAAACTTGATAAGACAACTACATAGGTTCTACGTGAAATAGTAATCCTCACTGCATTCTTTGGTGTTTGTAGAAATCGTTTGAACACATCAACGTCTAAGCAGTTAATTCTACTAAATCTTTATCTAGCACTAAATGTTTAACTGAAAGTGCAATAACCAGAATTAAGACTACATATGGTTTACAGGTCTATCTTAAAATTGCAATGCAAATGATATTTATCTTTAAGAATGATTATGCTTTAAAAGTATCAAAAATGCTCATACCTAGTTTCACCATTTTTAATTATTATATATTTTGTGGAAACACGATTTAAAATAATTAAATTAAATGTTACTATAAAAATTTCTATTTAAAAATGCATTTCAGAGAGAAGGACTTCAACTTTAGAATCTTCCTCAGATGTACAATAGGTGGAAATATCTTAAAAAAAAATCTGATGTGTTACACTCACATGATTTTTTCTACTCTTGTACAAACTATTTTTACAAATGCTCATTCTCCGTATGATTCACGTTAATCGAAATATCGAGATGTTAATCTTATTGCTAATTTTCTTGTAGATGCAAGGGAATTGGCAGCCTTTAAGCCAAAGTCAAATCTTTTAAGCGTTGGTTGCTATGTGCGCATTCCATTCTCTTTGCATGTCCAGGACATAACAAAAATGAATAACGAAATCGAAAAAAGTATAAGTATTGGAAAATTTAAGGGAATAACAAGCAATAGCTCGAAAATGGTTCACTCAAAAACAAAAATGTATATGACATAAACTGTGTATTTTAACGCGATCTACATTTTTTGTGATGTAAAATATTGTCTATCTCTTATAGTTTACCAGTTATGCAAAAGTCGTTCACAATGAAGAATACTTTTGGAGACATTCCCAGAAAATTCGAGATATACATTTCATTTCTCATGACAATATCTTAAACATATGATATTTTAATCAAAATCGTTAGAGCCATTTTTGAGAAAATTAAAATTTTCGAAAAATGTTCCATGTAAAGGGTAGTCTGGGGTGGGGGGGGTTTCTTGAAAACCTTCGTGTCGCATTTCTGGAAGATACTGAACCTAAATACCAACTTGCATAACTAGTAAACCATAAGAGATAGACAAAATTTTATTACACAAAAAATATAGATCGCGGTAAAATACACAATTTATGTCATACACATTTGTTTTGTTGAGTGAACCGTTTTCGGGATATTGCTTGTTATTCCCTTAAATTTTCCAATACTCATACTTTTTCTCAAATTCGTTATTCTTTTTTTTTATGTCCTGGACATGCAGAGAATGGAATGCGCCACATAGCAACCAGCGTTAAAATATTTGACTATCGCTTAATACCTAGCATATTCCCCTTGCATCTACATGAAAATTACGAATAAGATTGACATCACCATATCTCGATTAACATGAAGAAAGCATATGGAGAATAAGCGTTTGTAAAAATAGTTTTTACAAGAGTAGAGAAAGTCATGTGAGTGTAACACATCAGATTTTTTTGTGTTAGTTAGGAGCTATTGTGCTCCACCTAAAAATAGGTTATTGAAATTTTACCGTAAATACATGTTTTGAGGTTTTCTGAACTCAAAAGCACTTTTTGAGATAGATGTGTGTGTGTGTTTTTGAACAACGTAACTCAAAAACGAAATGGGGTATACATACCGGCACCAAACTTTGTAATTAGCTTCAAAATCTACCAAGGATGTGGTATGTTTAGGATGTTTGTAAGACAAATAAAATTCATCTTGAATTTTCTGCAAATATCCTGTGAAGTTATCATTCTGGACGGAATTTTTTGTATAACTGTTAAGCCATAAGAGTTAGACGAAAGTTTGCTGCACGAAAAAAGCATTTCTCATCAACACACAGAATTATATACATTTTGAGCGGCATTAATTATTCCGATATTCGTTGTTCGTTTGAATTATCTAGTACTTCTTGCATTTTTTGAAGTGCTAAGTCAGCATTATTTTATTTATCAGCTTTAAGCAGATTTCAGAGTCAGTATATAATCTACAGTATGCCCTTGTACCTACAATGAAATGTGTATTTCAACTACGAGGTGTGATCAAAAAGTTTCGCAACAATGCTGACGCTGAGATTCTTTAATTCTTACCCTGACTCTACAGGCAGCGTTCCTTCTCGATAAAAATAAGAGGTTACGTGACATCCTGTGAGCATGCAGTGACGAGATAGACGCTATGAATTTACCGCGTGTTTTGCATGTGCTGCGATTTTTCCGCGTAGCAAAAATGTCAGATTACGAAGAACAAAGAATGAACATCAAATTTTGCTTTAAACTCGGTAAAGCTGCAACAGAAGTCTATAAAATGTTAAGAACAGCTGATGGGGAGGAAGTTATGGACAAAACTCAAGCATTTTAGTGGTTTTCGAAATTTAAAAATGGTGTAACACAGTTAAAGATGTAGATCGTTCAGGTCGATCCTGTTCCAGCAAAACTGATGAAAATATCAAGCTGTTCAGGGAAATAGTCTTAAATAATAGGCGCATTCCAATAAGAGAACTTTCTGACTCAGGACTCTCCTTTGGAGGTGTTCAAAGCATTTTGAAAGACAATTTGGACATGTTCCTGCATCATGGCAATGCCTCCGCGAACAAAGCCCTTTCTGTTCGCCAATGTTTGGATAAAAATAGGCTGAATACTGTTCCCCATCCCGTCTATTCTCCAGATTTGGCACCAGCGGACTTTTTTTCTTTTCCCGCGACTTAAAATGCGGCACCGAGGACACCGTTTTGAGGACATTGATGTCATCCATCGCGAATCGCAGAAGGCTCAGAACATGTTGAAAGAAGAGGACTTCCACAGGTACTTCCAGCAGTGGCAGAAGTGGTGGGACAAGTGTATCAACTCCCAAGGAGACTACTTCGAGGGTGACAGTGCAGATTAGACAAAACAAACTGTTGTGTAGTATTTATGACGTCATTCCGGAAACTTTTTGATCACACCTCGTATTTCTGCAAACCTTTATCTCGATTAACATGAAGGAGAGAGAAAAGTAAGATGTCGTATGAATGTAATTATACCTATGCGGTCTGTCTCTCTCTGTTACTAATATTTTCAAAGAATACATTTTTGGGGTTGAGGGGAACCCTGAATACGTATTTCGGTGAAATCCCGATATACAATGTTTGCTTCGGACCACCCGTCGTCCTCCGTGATGCAGTGGTTACCATGCTATCCTCTAGTTCCCGAGGTCGCGGGTTCAAACCCGGCGGAGGGCGATGGAGTTTTTCGAGCGTAAAAATCCTTAGCATGGCTTCCTTCGGAAGGGAAGTAAAGCCGGTGATCCCGTGTCGTAGATTTGCGGCACGTAAAAGAATCTCAAGCCTGACAAAGAGGCCTCTGAGCAAAATTACCGGTCTTTCACGCCAAATATAGAATGGGACGCTAAGAACCATAGCAGTTAAACAGCGTCCATAAATAAAACTCAATTCATTCGGACCATCTTTGAGGTCTCGGGTTCCATTCCCGATTGAGGTGTGGGCAATTTTTCTATATCCAGAATTATTCCCTATCCTCCAAAGAATCTCGAGATAGTGTGTTAATGTAAAATTAATGAAAAACCCAACTTTAAAAATCCTACAGTTGAAGTGAAAAATACACCACAGTAAGGTGCTTTTCAAGTCAAAGCCCCCGATATAACTATAGAAGTTAAAGAGGAGTATACAAATGAAACAATTAAAAAGCAAGTTTGGTTGGATTACAATACTTCCTCTACCTACCATAGGTAAGCGGTAGAGTAAGTATAAGGTTTTGTGCGAATTCGAAAATATCACTTACAAGATTAAAATCTGGCAACAGATTTTAAGTTTTCTTTAAGCTGATTTAGATTTTTTAATAATAATAATAATAATAATAATAATAATGTAACAAATAAAAACAATGGTGTCGTAACAAACTTTATTTATTACGCGAAATGTGTAAATCGCTCGTAACTCTCTCACAACTAGTATCTCGTAACTGACTTGCATTTATTTTCTGCCGTCTTTTTATAGTCCACTGTTGCTAGCGAGGCACATTAATGCAATGCCTTAGAGTTTACAGAATGTAAATGGCGAACTTTCTCGAAGAGTAGCCAGTCAAAGCCTTTTCTCGCTTGGCCGACTTTAGTAGAGGGGTTTGCTTTCTCGAATCTCTCGCGCTTAAAGACTTCATCGACGTATTGTCCCACAGTATCACGCGGGTTTGGCAACAATAAATAATAATAATAATAATAGTAATAATAATAGTAATAATAATAATAGTAATAATAATAATAATAATAATAATAAGAGCTGTAAGTTATCAAGAATATTGTGACTTTACCCAATTTTTAACCGTCATTTCACTAAGTTCTTACAATTACTTCGTTAATGTGATCTAATTAAACTTTTCACTGTCATTTCACTTGGTTTTTTTTCTATCACTTCACTTTCTTCGTGACGAAGCGGTATAATGAAATAAACACGACGTAACCTTTCCTTCCGGACGATTCACGCACTGGGGAATCGAACACAAAACATCCTAATCTCGCGCAGCAGCAGCAGCACGTTACAGCACGTCAACAACTCGCTCGAAGAACGGAACTTTTTGCGCACCATAGACTCACTCACACTCATTCATTCACTGATTAATTTGCGAGAGCGCTCGCTTATATAGCCGTTTTAAATTTCCACAGAGTTCCAGAAGAGAAGCGGAAACCTCTAGAGGAGATAATACAATAGCGCCTCCGGTGTTTATGCTGGCAAGAGCGCTAATTATATTTGTTTATCCCCGACTATCTGGCCGACCTTCCTATAGTTTTGTGCCATATTCACCGCGTTACAGTATGTGAAACCTGAGATGAACTGCCATAGTGATGACCTCTTAAGGTTAAAGAAAAATAAACTGTTCTAATCAGTAGCGCAGGTCAATTCCGGTTTTGTAATACGATCTCTGTACCTTAACAACTTTGTGTAGTTGAAGGAAGCATGCAGCTCGATCAGGTTTTATCTAGGGTTAAGTTTAATACAACGGCAGCAGCAGCAGCAAACGCCTCTCCATCAACCCAATAACAAATTACTGCAGCTCTCAGATTTTCCATTATCAGAGCACCGGCTCTCTATTATACAGGCGGCAAGTATTCAATAGCAGGTAATGATGTTATAACGAGCCTTTCGCTAGTGGAGCAACGGTTACATCTCTGAGGTAATATATTTCAAGCTAAATGGAACTTCAGTCTTTTAAGCGACATATTTAAAACGGTATCATGTTTCTAAAGTACTCAACACTGACTTTTTGACAAAATTTCGAAGGCTGGCCTCGTAGCTAAGTCGATGGAGGACCTGTATACTGTGCAAGGGTTCCGCGTTCGATTCTCTAGCCAGGATTATTCCCTACTCTAACCTACCCAGAGTCTGAAACTATGAATTTGAATGTAAAGGTGATCTAATCAATATAAACCCAAAGTTTATCAGAAATCCAGTGACAAGCAAATACCAGTTAACACCATTAGCTAGGCAATAATTTGTTCCAAAACAAAGTTCGCCGATAAGCCCATTGCAGTTAAAGGCAGGGAATAAATGTAACTCAAAAAATTTAAAAAGGTTTAACACATACCTAGTAGGTAGACAAATATTTTGAGGTCACCTGATAAAAAAAAAACCTCAGAAAATATTTATTTAAGTTCAGCGTCTTCTAAGGACGAGACGCGAAGATTTTCAAGAAATCTTTTCATAGGAAAAAACATGTCACCTTCCATGATCTAGTGGTACCATGTACTCTTAGTTCCCGAGGTCGCGAGTTTTCGGGCATAAAAATCCTTAGCACGGATTCCTTCGGAATGGAAGTAAAGCGGGTGGTCGTAGATTTGCAGCACGTAAAGGAACCTCAAGGCCTATGAGCAAACTTTCGGCCTTTCACGCCCAATATAGAATGGGACGCTAAGATCCATACCAATTAAACAGCGTCCATAAATAAGAAGAATGAATATTAATTTTATGGTGGTGGTGTATTGTATTTCGACTGTTGGGGAGCCGAACTTGAAGTAGTTGGAACCGAACCAAGCTTCCGGTTGCCTTCGCCCCAATTTTAAGAATATTAACTTTGTAATTTTACTGTTTCTTTAAATATTATATATTTATGTTTGCCTCGGCTGCGTCAGTATTATTGTTTGAGAAATGGATTTCTTTGCAGGGAGTAGTGCGGCTAAGAATGTAGGCTTACACAGATTACAATTTGTACTTCACTCCATTTATTAATTCTTTAAAGGATTACATAACACTTCACTGATATAGAGAGCTGTGAGATTATTTATTAATTACTTGCACCTTATAACTCGTAAACTATCACACTGAATACGCATTAAACTTCTCGAGGATGCGTATCGCGTCGCTGTCTGCTAGCAACTGAATTCTGAATTTGTACAATTTGCCCTATTTCAGTTTATGATTGGCTAATCCTGCTCCAATAGAATACTTTCATTTAACTTAAGTTCTTTTTCTGGTTGTTGATTGGCTATTTTATAAACTGCCTCAAAAATTACATTATTGTTTCCAAGAATTACCAGTAGCATTATTAAATTTTCTAATTCATTATTGCCTCAAGGCTACCTCATTGTTACGTCATTGTTAGCAACTTTTAACCTATTATTCTCTCAGCTCCTACATTATTAAATTACGTAATACATTCACATAACATTATTGAACATGTACATAATAATATAAACATTAATAGAATGACTGTTACATACATGTTTTTATATTATATTATACACATATTGCTTTAAGGCGGGCTGTTATTGAATTTATATATTATATAATTTGACTGAAATCATTTAAGTGTTAAAAATACTGCCTAAAATTCGATTTAACATAAAAAATTTCATTATTTTTGGTTTTCTCAAAAGCGGCTCTAACGATTTTGATTAAGCTAACATATTATATTAATGACATTTGCATGACAAAAAGTATATCCTGAATTTTCTGGGAATTGCCTATTGAGTCCTCTTCATTTTGAATTACTTTTACATAACTGGTAAAACATAAGAGACAGACAAAATCTTAGTACGCAAGAATGTAGATCTCGCTAAAAGCAGACAATTTATGTATAATAACATATTTTGCGACATTTTCATGAGATATTATTTCTAATTGGTTTGAATTTCCAGATAATTGTGCTTGCTTCAAGTGTTAAATCGTCATTGGTTTTCTCTCGTGCTCATTCAAGGAGCATGGAATTTCAAAGTTAAGACAACGCGATCCGCTTTCAAAAATTCGCTATAGTCTACAGTATTCTTCTTTTACCTATAACGAAATGTGTAATGAATGTTTATCGATTAATAGCACCTATATAGAAGATTAAGGTTTTGTAAGAATAGAAGAAGAGTAGAGGAAGTCAAGTGAAAGCAACACATCAGATTTGTTTTATTCACTTTCTTACAAAATTTCAGCACATCTTCTTTGAAGGTAAAAGAAGAGCCCTTTCTTGATGTCAAAAATATCTTTGAAGAGGTTAATTTAAAACATGATTAATTTTAAAAAATTAAAAGATATCCTAAATGTTTGAATAAAATAATCTTAATAAAAATTAAAAATACTCTTATCATTTTTTCCAAGTAAGAGTTTTTATATTAAAATTTAATTTTATGCTCGATTTTATATATACAGGATGTTTCAGAAATACTTTTACAAACTTCGGGTATGGGTTCCTTACACCAAAACAAGGAAAACAGTTCATATGAACATATGTCCCATAATCCTTGGTTTTCGCGTTATTACTGTCATAATGAAAGTGAGTTCAACGGCCTTCGGGGTCCAACCTCAAAATTTCATTTCTCTATGCATTCATAGAAGGCGTTGACCCATTGTACTACATACGGTAGATTGCGAAGTGTTGCCATGGAGACTTGCTTACGTTTGTCATTTGTCATTAGTCTGTCTTAAACGTTTCAAGTGTGTACATGTAGTGAGTTAACTGCACGTGTTTCGTTCCACCATGGCTGGATATTCATTTCGTGAACAAGCAGACATGATTTTTATGTATGGTCGCGCGAATGGTAATGGACGCGAGGCTGCACGGCTCCATCAGATGGAGTTTCCAGACCAAAGACAACGAGTCATCCAACCTTTGTCGCTGTTTATTGTCGCCTTGCTGAGACAGGAACCGTTGCACCATGGACTATTGATCGAGGAAGACCAAGAGTTGTTCGTACACCGGAATGTGAAGAACAGATGTTAAAGTGTGTCGAAGACGATCCAGATATCAATTTATTATATATAACAATTTCATAGGATTATTTCCATAAAGACAATTGGCTGTGGCATCTGGTACATCACACGTGACAGCATGTAGAGATAGGCAGAGGAGGACCAGTTCCATGGCCTGCACGTTCTCTCGACCTCAATCCTGTGGATTTTCACCTCTTGGGGCATCTTAAGTCATTGGTTTATGGATCAGCCATCCCGGATGCAGAAACCTTCATCGACGTGTCATGGAAGCCTGCGAAACCATTCGACACCATCCCGGAGGTTTTGACAGGGTGCGACATTCAATGATTCGACGAGTACAGGCATGTATAGAAGCAAGAAGACATTTCGATCATTTATTATGAGTTTTGTGTGTTATAAGTGTACTGCGTTGAACTCCTCCTAGCGAGAAAACAAGGGATTATAGTACATATGTTCATATGAACTTTTTTCCTTCTTGTGGTGTAAGGAACCCGTACTCGAAGTTTGTAAAAGTATTTCTGAAACACCTGTATACATAAGAAATACTATGCACAGCTTAAAAGCTTTAGCATTTCATCCAGAGGGGTTAATTTATACACAAAACCAAATTTATTTTTTGAAATCTATATTCTCTGAAGGATTAGACTAGGATTCACGTAGACCTATATAGATGTTTTGTAGCTACGCCCCGGGAGGGAGAGCTGAGGTAAGAGGAGACAGAGGCCACGACAAAGGGCAGGGTCCCTACCAAATACGGATTTAACTTCCCGGGTGGGCACTGGAGCAGCCGGCTCCCCCCTGTGGGTTAATACATCCCCTGGGGACTCGGAACTCAGACTACCTGATTACGGAGGACAAAGGTTTTAACAGAGCATCCTTTTCCCCTGCAATGCATACGCCGAGACCTTCTGTCGACACTTTCAACCCTGAAAGAGACCAAACAGATGAAAGTTGAAGTGAAATGAGAATGGAGGTTAAATAGAGGGACAGAAAATTCGGGGAAAATAATGATCCTTCACATGCTATCACCTAGTGACCCGGGGAAACCCCCGAAAACAACCCATGGGACAGGAAGTTCGGACACGGAAATCGAGCCCACGACCTTCCGAATGCGGACCACAGACGTTACCGCCTGAGCCATCCCGTTCGGTCACACAGTGGACCGTTTAAGTTGAGACTACAATATCTCCAAAACTAGTGTTGTAGAAAGAAATGTGTTGAATAAAAGTTGCTTGATATTATGTGGGGAAAGTAAATGTTTGAAGGACGTTGTGATGGTCATTTTAAGGTCAATTTAGTATTTTTAAATGGGAACTTACCTTTTTGTTGTTTTCTCACTTCTCATAAAAAAACGCAAACATCTGTTTAAAGCACTTTGCAATTGCTCTTACACCAACGTAAATAACAACGAAAATTCTGAATGGTTGTGTACGAAGAGCGCAATGAATGGTTGGACCATCCATGGATGGTCCTTTGAGGGTCAAGTTATGTTTCATAATTGCGAACCAACATTTTTTTATTTTGTTTCCTTATTCCTCATTACAAAATAAACAACTTTTTATAAACCATTTTTAATGAGAAAACACCATACAAAATGTAGGTTTCAATTTTAAAAAAATCTGATGTGTTACACTCACATAACTTTCTCTACTCTTGTACAACCTAATTTTACGAACGCCTATTCTCCATATGCTTCATGTTAATCGAGATATCGAGATGTCAATCTTATTGGTAATTTTCTTATAGATGTAAGGGGAATATGGTAGCTTTTAAGCGATAGTCAAATATTTTAACGCTGGTTGCTATGTGACGCATTCCATTCTCTTTGCATGTCCAGGACATAAAAAAATGAATAACGAATTTGAGAAAAAGTATAAGTATTGGAAAATTTAAGGGAATAACAAGCAATATCTCGAAAACGGTTCACTCAACAAAAGCAATGTATATGACATAAGTTGTGTATTTTAATGCGATCTACATTTTTTGTGTAGTAAAATTTTGTCTATCTCTTATGGTTTACCAGTTATGCAAAAGTCGTTCACAATGAAGAATACTTTTGGAGACATTCCCAGAAAACTCGAGATATACATTTCATTTATCATGACAGTACCCTAAACATATGATATTTTCATCAAAATCGTTAGAGCCATTTTTGAGAAAATTAAGATTTTCGAAAAATCTTCCATGTAAAGGGTAGTCTGGGGTGGGGGGATTTTCTTGAAAACCTTCGTGTCGCATCTCTGGAAGATACTGAACCTAACTACCAAGTTTGATGCTTATCCGATTGTTCGTTTTTGAGTTATACTGTTCACAGACACACACACACAGACACACACACACACACACACACACAGACACGTTTCCAAAAATGCTTTTTTTGGATTCAGGAGGTCTCAAAACGTGTATTTCCGGTGAAATCTCGGTATCGAATTTTTGGGTGGAATGCAATACTTCCCCTACTTACTATACGTAGTAGAGAAAGTAAAAATTAAATGGACCCTAAAATAACCATCATAACATCCTTCAAACAAAAACCAACTAATAGCCTTTACTTTTCCCCATGATAGCAAGCAAATTTTATTAAAGACATTTCTTTCTATAAGGCTTTGTCTTGGAGATATTGTATAGTCTCAACTTAAATTATCCACAGTGTATTTGCGAAGGTGGCTTTGGTTTTATGGTCGCGATTTAGCAGTCTTGTTCTATTGGTACGATATACCATAGGCTGCAGAAAAATTACATACCCAAAATTTAAGGATGAAAAATACATTCAAAAGGAAGCATTTAAGGACATAAACAGGGGGACGCAGAAGTCAGAAGTAGAGAACAGGTGATAGAAGGAAAATGGCGCGTTTACTTAGCGAAGGACTAGCGGAATAAAGCAGTAAGACACTAATCCTACCTTTCCCTTCTCTTCGCATTCCTTAACAGTGAATTCGTGAAAAGATACTATGCCACACAACTATGGTTGTTTAAATTACTCAAGTTGGCTTATTCTGATCTAGATATGAAACGGACATTAAATGAGTAGCTTTTAAACCAGAAAGCATTAAATACGGGGTTTATTAAAGAGTAATAGGTCATTTTCATGTTTATAACAGGGGATTGAATATAATTCTTTTTCATTCAAACCTTTAATCTAGTCGAATCCAAAATAATCCTCTCTTAGAATAAATATAGTAGAAATAAGCATTTTAATCTTCTAGTTAATTAAATGCGCAGAGTGCTGTGTGCTAATAATGTCAGTTGTCAGCCCCCCTCGTTCATTACTGCCATCTGATCACATAATTTTCATAAAAATCTGATGTGTTACCCTCACATGACTTTCTCTACTCTGTACAAACTATTTTTACAAACTCTTATTCTCCATCTATTTCATATTAATCAAGATAAACATTTGCAGAAACGATTTGTTGACATGCAAAGAGAATTACATTTTACACATAGCGACCAGTTCTAAAAAATATTTGACTATCGCTTAAGGACTACTATGTTCCCCTTGTTTTGTAATTGGAGGACAATATAGAAATACAGTAGCCTTTAAGCATCGACATATATCTTAATAGCTGGTTGCTATGTGCAGCACCATTCTCTTTGCCACAGATTAGTACTTTCTTGCATAACCAAGACAAAAAAAATGAATAACGAATTCCCATTTGAGAAAATAAGTATTGTAACATTTAAGGGAATAACAAGCAATATCTCGAAAATCGTTCACTCAATAAAAAAATGTAATGACATAAATTGCGTATTTTAACGCAGTCTACATTTTGTGTAGTAAAAGTTTGTCTATCTCTTATGGTTTACCAGTTATGCAAAAGTCGTTCACAATGAAGTATAATTTTGGAGACATTCCCAGAAAATTCAAGATATACATTTGATTTTTCATTAAAATATCTTAAACATATGATATTTTAATCAAAATCGTTAGTCATTTTTGAGAAAATTAAAGATTTCGAAAAATGTTCCATGTAAAGGGTAATCTGGGGTGGGGGGATTTTCTTGAAAACCTTCTTGTTGCATCTCTGGAAGATGCTGAACCTAAATACCAAGTTTGGTGTATATCCGACTGTTCGTTTCTGAGTTATGCTGTTCACAGACACACACAGACACACGGACATGTTTCCAAAATTGCTTTTTTTGGATTCAGGGGGTCTCAAAACATATGCCGGTATCGAATTTTTGGGTGGAATAATACTTCCCCTACTTACTATACGTACTAGAATAAGTAAAAATTAGTAATAAAACGATTATTTTTGTGCATTGGCAGAAATAAAGAATGCTCTCTTGGTTTAACGCTGTATTTCATAAGTATGAAATATGGCAAAAGAAACCAAAGTCCTGAGCTGCTATTTCGGTTCCCAGCCATGGGTTCGAGTCTACCCATCTCGTATAAATTTTAAGCTCATGTGTAAAACCGATGCCCAGTCAGCATGCGATGCATTTGAGGAACTATGATAGGTAGCGGTCTGTATGTCACGAAAGCGAACTTTTCTCCTGGAGGTGTCGACCACACAATTTCCCGTATTGCGTGGTTGACTATACATCTCTACCTTGTGTATATGCGTGTGGGGCAACCGGTCTGGTAAGGTAAGCCCCACAAAGGATGTAGTCTCACAAACTTAACTTTTTAAAAAGAAACAAGGGACAGGAAATACAAAGAATGTTTTAACGTCTGCTGATAGAACAAAAATTAAGTTTTATGCAAATAGCTGTTCCAATATCCTAAAATTGCAAAGAACCTAAAATTTTTACCTTTCAAGCTAAAAACCTTTAATTTAAGGTTAAGGGGAAAAATCTGATGTGATGCATTCACATGGCTTTCTATACTCTCCATCGTTTATTAGTTAATGTATAAACTGTTCTTACTGAAGCTTATTTTTCTATCTACTACGTTTTAACTACGTTTAAAAATTTGCATATGTAGCTAGATTACACATTTCATTATAGATACAAAGGGGACAATGATAGTCAAATGTTTAAGAACTGGACGCTATATGCTGGCCTTAAAATTCCATACTGTTTCCATGCAATCGCGAGAAACAAACTGAATGTTTAAAGCACTTTAAGAGAATGACCAGAAATGAACAATTCGAACCTTTAATAACGGATGTCTCAGAAACGGCTTATACCTCAATAAAACTTATTTTAAATAAAGTGTGTGCACATTTCTTGTGCGGTACGCTTTCGTCTACCAGTTGTACAAGATTATACTAAATGTCTTCCAAATGAAGTGGACTTCAAGGGCTATTCCTAGAAAATTCAAGATATAAATTTTATTTGTCACGTAAATATCTTTAATACATGGTATTTTAATCGAAATCATTAGAACATTGTTTAGAAAAACAAAATTTTCGAACAATCTTCCATGTAAAAGGTAGTCTGGGGAGGAGGAATTTTCTAGTAAATCTTCGTGTCGCATCTCTGGGAGGTACTAAACTTAAATACCAAGCTTGGTGTTGATCCGTTATGCTGTTCACAGAGGCAGGCATACAAACTCACACAATGACCTTTTTCTAAAAATTCTTTTTTTTTTGGATTCAGGGGGCCTCAAAACATATTTCCGGTGAAATCTCGGTATCTTTTTTTGGGTGAAAAACAATACTTCCCCTACTTAGTTACATAGTAGAGAAAGTAAAAACGAAAATTCGGATAAATACTAAAGTGAGTATTTAATTCAGCATTTTTCACAAATATGGCACGAAAGTTTTAAATAAATCCTCTACCACAAATTACCCTTTGTTTGAAAAATTACTTACCATTTATTATTTTCCCAAACATGGCTCTAAGAATTTAGGATATTTAAGACGTTTGAATGATTAATAGATTCTATCTTGAATTATCTGTGAATAGCTTATCAAGTTCTCTTCATTCGGAAAGCAACTGGTAGTTCATAATAGGTAGATATAAGCTTAGGTCACAACCGAAACTTTGTAATTTGGCTGTTTCTTTAAATAGTATATATTTATGTTTGCCTCGACTGCGTCAGTATTTATATTTTTTTACAGACATGAATGTCTTAGCAGGGAGGTGGTGCGACATAAGAATGTAGGCTTACACAGATTATAATTTTTCCTTCACTCCTTTTATTAAAGCTTGACACGATTTAAATAACACTTCACTGATATATAGAGAGAGAGAGACAGCGGTGAGATTTTGTTTTAATTAATTACTTGCACGTTTTAACACGTAAACCATTTTCATCTCACACTGAATACGTATTATACTTCTCGAGTACGCATCTCGAGTCCGGTTAGGAACATTGTCTGCAAGCAACGTGTCCAGTTATGAGTACTGTCTAAAAACAACTGACTTGATTTCTAGCGCCTAAATTTGTAAATTTCTGTATTTCAAGTCTCTGATTAGCTATTCCTAATCTAATGGAATACTTTTATATATCTTAAGGTTTTTTCTCGCTGTTGATTGGCTATTTTATAAACTGTCACAAAAATTACATTATTGTTGCTCCAAGAATGACTAGTAGCATTATTACACTTTCTTACTCATTATTGCCTCAAGGTTACCTCATTGTTAGCAACTTTTAACCTATTATTCTCACAGCTCCTACATTAGTAAATTATGTAATACATTCACATAACATTATTACACATTATACAATAATATAAACATATACAATGACTGTAATATACACTTTTTATATATTATTACATACACATATTGGTTTAAGGCGGGCTGTTATTGAATTATATACATTATATAATTAGACTGAAATTATTTAATTGTTAAAAATACTGCCTCACCCTGGGTCGCTAGGCGATTGCTGAGAACGATCATTAAGACCCTGAATTTCCTGTCCTCCTTTTCAGCTCCATTGTGATTTTACGTGTCGGCGGGAGATCTCGGCTGGAGGTCTCGGCGTGTGCATGGAAGGGGAAAAGATGCTCTGTAGAAACATCGTATTCCGGAATTCCGGGCCCCCTAGGGATGTGTAAGCCATTGGGAGCGATCACTAGGCGACGAGAGCTGACAGCTCAGTCTATCGCTTCGGGACCCAGGAAGCTATTCGTGGGCTTTTCTATTATCTAATTTATAACCCGCACCCCTGCTTCATCGAGATGGAAGTGGTTAAAACCACACCACTTACACGTGCCCTACTCCACAAGACGAAAGTGGATACGCCACTATGCGGGGAAGACTACAGACCTCGGTGGGGGCGACACGTCTAGCCGCATGTCTACTAGCTCTCAAGGTTGGTTGGTACCGTAGAACATCGGGGCATGTCACAACCGCGCCTGGGCAGACTTGCCCATCTCTCATGGGTTTCGGAAACCACTATCCCACCGAGTCCAATCCAACCGAACAACTCTCTTCCAGGAGGAGCTCGAACGTTCGGCCCGGCGTACTTATTTCTAGTAGCATCAGAATTACCACAATGCTAAGGATCCGAAGCTCCCGCACCACAGCAGCTGAAGGGGTCTGCCTTCTCTCACCTCATCCCTCCCGGGGCATAGATACAAAAGATGTATGTAGATCGACCTGCTAAGTTCCCTTCCGCGTTGAATCATAATCCTAGGTCACAAACAATATAGATCTCGTTCAAAGCATACAACGTATACTCAATAATACTTTTCTAGCATTAACTGTTTCCGAAGTATTCGTCGCTATTAGTTTTTTGTTTTCCAATACCGTCAATTTTTTTTGAAGCGCTAAGGCACCATTTATTTGTTTCTCGTAATGTCATACAAAGAGTGTGGAATTTCATAGCCAGAATATAGTGATCTGATATCGCTTCAACCTCCTGTGTTCTCTTTGTGTCTACAACGAAATGTGTAATGAAAGCATTTCTGCAAACATTTATCTCAATTAACATGAAAAATATAAGTTTTTGTAAGAAGATTTTGTATAAGAGAGGGCAGTAATATCTTGTGAATGTAAGACATACCAAATTTATTAAATGAATATACAGAGTTACTCAAAAAGAAGGAACAGCTTTTCATATTTATTTCTAATGAACGACAATAGATAGCGACACATGCAATACATCGCTGAATAGAGAAAAGTTCAAAGGTTTATTAAATGCGTTCAGAATGAGTACCATTTGTTACGCAAGGACGACCACTGATTTTCCGTTTGCATACGCAACTATCTTTTACGAATTTATTGTATCTATTGTAACTTTTTACTTTCTCTACTACGTATAGTAAGTAAGGGAAGTATTGTATTCCACCCAAAAATTTGATACCGAGATTTCACCGGAAATACATGTTTTGAGTACCCCTGAATCCAAAAAAAGAATTTTTGGAAACATGTCCGTGTCTGTGTCTGTGAACAGCATAACTCAGAAACGAACAGTCGAATAAACACCAAACTTGATATTTAAGTGCAGTATCTTCCAGAGATTCGACACAAAGGTTTTCAAGAAAATCCTCCCACCCCAGATTACCCTTTTCATGGAACATTTTTCGAAAATTTTAATTTTCTCAAAAATGGTTCTAACGATTTTGATTAAAATATTATATGTTTAAGAATTTTCATGACAAATGAAATGCATATCTCGAATTTTCTGGGAATGTCTCCAAAAGTATTCTTCATTGTGAACGACTTTTGCATAACTGGTGAACAATAAGAGATAGACAAAATTTTACTACACAAAAAATGTAGATCGCGTTAAAATACACAATTTATGTCATGTAATTTTTTTGTTGGGTGAACCATTTTCGAGACATTACTTGTTATTCCCTTAAATTTTCCAATACTTATACTTTTTCTAAAATTCGTTATTCATTTTTTTTTGTCCTGGTAATGCAAAGGGAATGGAATACTCCACATAGCAAACAGCTCTTAAAATACTTGACTATCGCTTAAAGCCTACCAATTCCCCTTGCATCTACAAGAAAATTAGCAATAAGATTAACATCTCGATTAACATGAAGCATATGGAGAATAAGCGTTTGTAAAAAATAGTTTGTACAAGTGTAGAGAAACTCATGTGAGTGCAACACATCAGATTTTTTATGAGGCGGCGGCTCGTTTTTGAACTTAAAACGAAACGCACGCTGCAATGAAACAATCGAGTCACTCTTTGCATATTGCAGCACACTGTGGCGTCACCATTTTCTCGTAAACAAACACAGCGACGCTGTAGATACTGAATGGAACTAATAGGCGGGGCTTAAAACTTTGAACTTTATTCAATGATGTGTGGTATGTATCACTATCTATTTTCGTTCATTAGAAATAAATATGTAAAGTCTGTTCCTTCTTTTTGAATAACATTTGTTCAAATTCTGTTTTTGTTAATGTTAATTCCTTTACATCAATCTTGAAACGTTTTGCGTTCTATGTAACGCAATAGAGTTACATTGGACTACTTTACACACATTTTTACTGAACATAAAACAGCAGCGACGAGGAAGCACTTTAAAATTCACCCTTTTAGGTAAATAAACCTCTTTTATTTAAATTAAAACCTTGTATCACAATAAAAGCCCTCTAAGAAGCGGTAACGTTTTAGCCCGTTGTCAAGGCAACTTATATTTTTGTTTCAATTCACCATTTAGCCAATGAAATGTAAAGCTTCTACTGTGGCCGTAAATCTAACCATCAATCACAGCTAAGTGCATTTTGTTGTAGCAATTGTTTCTGCGGCTCGGTTTTAAAATCAGTTACACGGGAGAGGGCGGTGGAGTGGGTAGGAGACGTGCAACTGAAGCCCTCTCCCAACTCTCACGAGGTCACATGCATGCTAACTGAAGCCTTTCAAATGCCTCAAGATGCAAAAACTGCTACCGACAAATGCGCCCCAAAAAATGACACCATGAAATATACGTCTAACATTGTTTCACTTCCAAAACTAGCTGAGTGCTATCTAAAGAATAAGGATTATTATTATTACTACTTATGATTATTAATATTTATGAATGGTTAAAGACATCGCCCACTTGGGAATGTATATTGACGCCCATAGCCCCTATTTATGCCTGTTGATCAACAAAAACGTTTCGAGCAAATGTCAAAACTACAGCATACAGCTTAATATGCATCAGTTATAGCACTTTTTCTGCCCGTTACCATTTAAAGTCTGCTTATTCTTTTTCCAAAACGCAGTAGTGTTCCGAGGCTATCTTTCAAATTGATCCCTTCATCTTAATGGAGTCCTCCAATTCGTCTGTTACCAAATGATCTATGAAATAATACTTGCTTAGAAAACTTTGAAGGAGCCATTTTTAATATATGGTCTCTACATTTTTACTTTCTCTACTACGTATAGTAAGTAGGGGAACTATTGTATTCCACCCAAAAATTCGATACCGAGATTTCACCGGAAATACATATTTTGAGACACCCTGAATCCAAAAAATGCATTTTTGGAAACATGTCCGTGTGTATGTCTGTGTGTTTGTGAACAGCATAACTCAGAAACGAACAGTCGGATAAACACCAAACTTGGTATTTAGATTCAGTATCTTCCAGAGATGCGACACGAAGGTATTCAAGAAAATCCCCCCACCCCAGATTACCCTTTACATGGAAAATTTCTCTAAAATTTTAATTTTATCAAAAATGGCTATAACGATTTTGATTAAAATATCATATGTTTAAGATATTTTCGTGACAAATGAAATGTATATCTTGAATTTTCTGGGAATGTCTCCAAAAGTATTCTTCATTGTGAAAGACCTTTGCGTAACTGGTAAACCATAAGAGATAGACAAAACTTTAATACACAAAAATGTAGATCGCATTAAAATTTATGTCAGATACATTTTTTGTTGTTGAATGAACCATTTTCGAGATATTGCTTGTTATTCCCTTAAATTTTCCAATACTTTACTTTCTCTCAAATTTGTTATTCTTTTTTGTCCTGGTAATGCAAAGAGAATGGAATGCTCCACATAGCAACCAGCTGTTAAAATATTTGACTATAGCTTAAAACCTACCATATTCCCCTTGCATCTACAAGAAAATTAGCAATAAGATTAACATCTCGATTAACATGAAGCATATGGAAAATAAGCGTTTGTAATAATAGTTTGTACAAGAGCAGAGAAAGTCATGTGAGTGTAACACATTAGAACTGTTTTATGTCCTGGACATACAAAGAGAAAGGAATGCGCCACATAGCAACCAGCTCTTAAAAGATTTGACTATCGCTTAAATATATGGTATTTTAATCAAAATCGTGAGAGCCATTTTTTAGAAAATCAAAATTTTTCAAAAATGTTCCATGTAATGGGTAGTTGGGTGGGGGAGTTTTCTTGAAAATCTTTGTGTCACAGCCTTGGAAGACACTGAACTTAAATATCAAGTTTGGTGCTTGTTCGACTTTTCGTTTTTGAATAATGCAGTTCACAGCCGCGCGCACGCACGCGCACACTCACTTTTTTCTAAAAATGCTTGTTTTGGATTCATGGAGTCTCAAAACATATATTTCCGGTGAAATCGTGGCATTGGAATACGTATTCCCCTACTTATTATACGTAGTAGAAAAAGTAAAATTTTCATCTGCACCGCTTCCCACCTTGATTTTTCTCTATTTTAATACCCATGTTTCACTTACATATTTTAAGGCTGGTTTTGAGATTAAAGCTTCTTGTATACGATCAAGGTTTTTTAAAATTTAGTACTTTACAAGACCTTCCAAGAGTTGTCATAACTTCACAACTTTTCTTGCCAAATAGCTTCCAATAATTTTAAAGTCTTTGGAAGTCTTGAAAGCAATTAAAGACGTGCTCTAAATGATTAAAGGTTTGACAAAGATTTGATGGCCTTGGCAATGAAATGCGACTATTTACAGTGTCACGAAATCTGCAACATGACTGAAGCAAATAATAAACAAAATTGGCTACCTGGGCAAGGGATATCTTATGCAAGCTGATTAGGTTATACGAAAACTAGCCATGTCTGTATGTCGTGGGCTTCGTGGATTACCACAAGATGAAAACGAGAGCATATGAAGAAATTTCCGGGCGGATTTCCGAAGTGTGCAATAATGCATTGATGCAATGTTATATAGTATAGTTAAACTATCAAGTAGTATTATTTCCGTTGTAATCTTTAATCGCAACCGATTTCATGGGCTATAATACGTGAAAGCGGTATGTAAATATTACGTAGACAGCAATCTTTCATTGCAAATTGTTATACAGTGGTGCTAATAGTAATCTGAAGAGGTTAAGTTTGGCAATGACACAACGTGTAAATGTACATTTATGACGTTGTCAAGCCTTGTCCAATCTGGTTAAGTGTTGAATAACTTTTGACAATTTTTCTTGTAAACTCTCGAATTGAAAAAAAAATTATCATGTACAAGAAGCTTAATTTGACATCTCTTATGTTTTTCCAAAATGTCTTTTAATTCATACATTTATTTTATTAAATATCTCCTTCAAAATACTTATTTGTGTTATTTATTAATAGTTCCAAAATTAACCATAAATGTTTTTCGCGATATACGTTGTCTAAGTTTTAGCAATGTCTAGGAACAGTAAATAAGCCCTTAAATTCTATTAACTTATAAATATTCCCTTTCATTAAATCTTTCCAATTCGTGAAAAGAAACTCAATAACTCATTATACTCAGATTTAATTTTCGTTTCTTTACTCTTCTCTTCGTATTCTTTATTTAATTGATCAAAACAACAATAGCACTTCGACTTAAAAGCAATTGGCCATTAATGATATTGAAGTTATAAATATTCAAATTTTACGGATATTAAATTCTATTTTTGTGTACTGTAATTAGCTGTCTTACCTGGCGTTGTATAGAATCAACAGGACTTCACACGCTGTTCAGAGACAATTCAAAATATACCTACATTTTTTAGGAAATAAATAATTTACAGCTCAAAGGGTAGCCTGGGATGGAACCTTTTGAACATTTTCGCGTAACATTCTTGAAAAATGCTGAGCTGAAATGCCATAATTAGTATTTAAGTATTTGGTTTATGTTATGCTTTTCTTGGGCATACACACAGACGCGCGCCTGTTTGCAAAATCTTTTTAATTTCTCCACCATGTTTCTAGTACATATAGGAACTGTTGCATTACAAACAAAAATTGGATGTACAGATTTTACCGAAATACATGTTATAAGGTCCCCTAAATAAAAAAGGTGCTATTAGAATCAGATCTCCGCGTGTGTCTATTGTCTACTTAAACACAAAACTGAAAAATTAGTTGTATAAATACTAAACTGGTATTCAAGTTTAGGACCTTCCAAAGGTATGACACTAAGATTTTCAAGAAAATTACTGTTTTAAAGTTATCCTCTAGATGATAGATGTTTCATTATTGTTTATTTTCTCACAAATAGATCTAACGATTTAGATTAAAATACCACACGTTTAATATATTTACTGACTTATAAAATTAATATATTGAATTTTTCGGGGAATATCGTGTAAAGTTATCTTCAGTCTGAACAAATCTGGCATAATTTTGTATGACTGATAAACCATAGGTGATACACAAAAGGATTCCGCACAAAATTGCGGATCCTGTTAAGACAATATGCATATACAATAAATATCTACGAAATATTTTGATATTGACAATTATGTCAATAATAAAGGGCAAAAAATAAATGGTGGGCTTATTTGAATCAATGAATACAAAAACAAAAAAAATGAAATACAAGCTACCAGAAATAGAAACACAGGGCGAAGAAGAGACATATGGTCAGATCTGTCTGTTGAAGACGTAATGGGCCAATACGTCATGAGGTTGATAATTATGCTGAGATGTTTTAGGGATGTTAGTTTCTCTCAATTTAAATTTTCCGGTGATTTAAATTTCCTTTAGGTTACTGTTAATTACCTTCTCTTGGTCGAAGTGAAGGTATTGCATTCCAACCAAAAATTCGATACCAAGATTTCATCGGAAATATAGGCTTTGAGGCCCCCTGAATCCCCCCAAAAACATTTTTAGAAAAATATCCGCGCGTGTGTGTCTATGTACAGCATAAATTAAATACTAAGTTTGGTATTTATCCAACTTTTCGTTTTTAAATTCAGTGCCCTTCCAAATATGTGACACGAAGATTTTCAAGAATAACCCCTTCTCACACTACCCTCTACATGGAACATTATTCGAAGTTTTTTATTTTCAAAATAATGGCTAACATTTTTATTAAAACACCATATATTAATAGTAGATTATGTTACAAGGGGTAAAAGTAGGCTTTTATTTTACGAATAGGAGTTATTGCAAAACGAAAACCGTAGGCCGAGCAAAATTTAACACGTGTGGCTTATACTATTTTAAGACACCACTCAAATTTTTAAAGTAAGAATAATATGATATTGAGAAATGACGTTAAAAAATCTGATGTGTTACACTCACATGACTTTCTCTACTCTTGTACAAACTATTTTTACAAATTCTTATTCTCCATCTATTTCATATTAATCGAGAAAAGCTTTGCAGAAACGATCTTTTGACATGCAAAGAGAATTATATTTTACACATAGCGACCAGTTCTAAAAATATTTGACTATCGCTTAAGGCGTACTATGTTCCCCTTGTTTTGTAATTGCAAAGGCAATAAAGAAATACAGTAGCCTTTAAGCATAGTCAGGTCTCTTAATATCTGGTTGCTAGGTGTAGCACCATTCTCTTTGCCACAGATTAATACTCTTTTCATATCCAAGACAAAAAAATGAATAACGAATTCCCATTTGAGAAAATAAGTATTGAAAAATTTAAGGGAATAACAAGCAATATCTCGAAAATGGTTCACTCAATAAAAAAATGTATATGATATAAATTGTGTATTTTAGCGCGATCTACATTATTTATGTAGTAAAATCTTGTCTATCTCTTATGGTTTACCAGTTATGTAAAAGTCGTTCACAATGAAGAATACTTTTGGAGACATTCCCAGAAAATTCAAGATATAAATTTTATTTGTCATAAAACTATCTTAAACATATGATATTTTAATCAAAATCGTTATAGCCACTTTTGAGAAAATTAAACTTTTCGAAAAATGTTCCATGTAAAGGGTAATCTGGGTGGGAGTATTTTCCTGAAAACCTTCATGTTGCATCTCTGGAAGATACTGAATATAAATACCAAGTTTGGTGTTTATCCGACTGTTCGTTTCTAAATTATGCTGTTCACAGACACACACACATGGACATGTTTCCAAAAATGCTTGTTTTGGATTCAGGGGTCTCAAAACATGTATTTCCGGTGAAATCTCGGTATTGAATTTTTGGATGGAATACAATACTTCCCCTACTTACTATACGTAGTAGAGAAAGTAAAAAGCGATGTCAGATGTTTTGTTGAGTCGCTAGCAGTCATTTTCAGTGAAATTATTTTCACGTTTTGCTTTAAACCATTCAATGAAGCGATTTAATGCTGTACCATATTGCTTTCTGGACTTTTTGGATAAGTTCTTCTAGTGTTATTCTTTCTGCTGCTTCTGTAATTTCACCTGGGTCATCCATTTCAGTTTCTTCTGAATTCATAATTTCTGCAATTTAGTCTTTATGTATGTTATAGTAATAACAGAATAACGTTTTATATAGAGAGAACAAAAGGCTGCCAATATAAGGTACAGCTTAACTCTACAACGAATTGCGATAAAGTGAAGTATGACGATTTGCATTGTGAACAAATAATGCGAGCGCCATGAGAAATTAGTCATGTTGACGCTGACCTTTGATACATCTGTGTTGTTCCTTGCTATCACTTCAGGAGACTCAAGAGTCCCGGGTGCAATTGTTGGATAGCAGGGATTAGGATTTGTTCTGGTAGAGCTGAGGTTCTGGTTTTCAGGGGTGGTGTCACTGCCTTGATGATATTAATAATGCTGCCGGCGAAGATTGAGTTGTTATTTCTTTATTTTGTTACGAAGATTCCTATCTGGTCGACCTGCCACCTTTGCCGTCAAAACCACTGTTATTATTGTCATCACTTTCGAAGTTGCTACTTATGTGTTCCTCAGACTAGCCCTCGAATTGCCTAGATTTCACAACTTCATTTCACACTCCAAACTTTCTGATTATTTTCTTCTTGTTTTGTTTCATCAACCGCCCTCGTGGTTAATTTTTACCCGAATGTGGGCCCGAGGTTTCTTTTTCTTTTTCACGCCTTTAGTCAAACTTAGAATTTTCGCCCACCTTTCTTATGTTTCGTTCCGTTTTAAGTTCAAACGTATCATATGATGTATACGCGATCTTTAATTGGCTATCATTTTTATTTCTGATTTTATTTTTGGCTACCCTCACTTTGACAACTTTCACGTCTGCTTCTTACAACTTATTTTAAGTTTAAAATCTTCCCATGAATATTCTTAGATCGGAAATAAGACACGTATGCTTTCTGACCCTGCTAAGCTTTGAGACAATTGTTAACTACACGTCGGAGCCAAAGTACAAAAGCGAAACTTCCGATAGCAGGTACGTCTGCTTCCCTTTCGAGAAAAACAAAATTGTTTTTCTGCCTTTTCAACAAAACCCATTCCTAATATGAATTTACGGAGCGGGTCTTTTTATTTTATAAATTATTTCTCTTTATACCCTTTATCTCTTCTCAGCATTTTTACCTTCTCTACTAGGTATAGTAAGTAGGAGAAGTATTGCATTCCACCCAAAATTCGATACCGAGATTTAACCGGAAATACATGTTTTGAGACCCTCTGAATCCAAAAAAAGCATTTTTGAGAAACATGTGTGTGTATGTCTGTGTGTCTGTCTATGTGTCTGTGAACAGCATAACTCAAAAACGAACATTCGGATAAACACCAAACTTGCTATTTAGGTTTAGTATCTTCCAGAGATGTGACACAAAGGTTTTCAAGAAAATTCCCCCACCACAGAACATGGAACATTTTTCGAATTTTTTAATTTTCTCAAAAACGGCTCTAACGAGTTTGATTAAAATATCATATGTGTAATATATTTTCGTGACAAATAAAATGTATATCTTGAATTTTCTGGGAATGTCTCCAAAAGTATTCTTCATTGTGAACGACTTTTGCATTATTGGTAAACCATAAGAGACAGACAAAATTTTACTACACAAATATGTAGATCGCATTAAAATACACAATATATGTCATATACATTTTTTTTGTTGAGTGAACCATTTTCGAGATATTGCTTGTTATTCCCTTAAATTTTCCAATACTTATACTTTTTCTCAAATGGGAATTCGTTATTCATTTTTTATGCCCTGGACATGCAAAGAGAATGGAATGCGCCACATAGCAACTAGCTCTTAAAAGATTTGACTATGGCTTAAAGCCTACCATATTCCTCTTGCACCTACAATAAAATTACCAATAAGATTAACATCTCCATTAACGTGAAGCATATGGAGAATAAGCGTTTGTAAAAATAGTTTGCACAAGAGTAGAGAAAGTCATGTGAGTATAACACATAAAATTTTTTGTCGAGTAAACCATTTTCGGGATATCGCTTGTTATTCCCTTAAATTTTCCATACTTACACTTATTCTCAAATGGGAATACGTTACACATTTTTTTGTCTTGGATATGCAAGGAGTATTAATCTGTGGCAAAGAGAATGGTGCTGCACATAGCAACAAGCTATTAAGAGATATGTCTATGCTTGAAGGCTACTGCATTTCTATGTTGCCCTTGGAAATTAAAAAAAAACAAGGGGAACGTAGTATGCCTTAAGCGATAGTCAAATATTTTTAGAACTGGCTGCTACGTGTAAAACCTAATTCTCTTTGCATGTCAAGAAGATAAAAAAGGAACAACGAATTCTCAGTTGAGAAAAAGTGTAAGTATTTGAAAATTACAGAAATAACAAGGAATATCTCGAAAATGGTTCACTTTACAAAAAAAAGTTTATGACATATACTGTGTGTTTTAACGAGATCTACATTTGTTATGTTGTAAAGGTTTGTCCATCTCTTGCGGTTTACCAGTTATGCAAAAGTCGTTCAGAATGAAGAGGACTTTTGGGGACTTCCCCAGAAAATTCAAGATATACGTTTTATTTTCCATAAAATGTCTTAAACATACGATACAAATTTTCGAAAAATGTTCCATGTAAGGGGTGGTTTGGGGTGGGGGGATTTTCTTGAAAACCTTCAGGTCTCATCCCTGGAACATATTGAACCTAAATACCAAGTTTGATGTTTATCCGACTTTTCGTTTTTGAGTTATGCTGTTCACAGTCTGACAGACACACATACACAGACACACAAGCCATACACACAGACATGTTTCCAAAAATGCTTTGTTTTTTATGTCCTGGACATGCAAAGAGAATGAAATGCTCCACACAGCAACCAGCTCTTAAAAGATTTGACTATCGCTTAAAGCCTAGATATTCCCCTTGCATCTACAAGAAAATTAGCAATAAGAGTCTGCAAATGTTTATCTTGATTAACATGAAGTAAATGGAAAATAAGCGTTTGTAAAAATAGTTTGTACAAGAGTAGAGAAAGTCATGTGTGTGTAACACATCAGATTTTTTTTACATCTTGTACACTAGTGTTTTGAAGAGGGAAAATTTGTATTGGGAGGTAATCTCCGAAACCATTTAACCGTTTTTGTTGTTTCTCCATTGAAAAGCTCCGTTCTTCCCAGCGGACAGTTAGCTTCCGATTTTAACTCATAAGCACCCAAAATACTAAAATACGTTTATCTCCTGGATAATACAACGCGAATTGGAAAAGAACATTCGTTGAGAATGTCATAAAATAAACATAATTATTCCAAAAAACAAGATGAAATCCGCAATTATTTCATTGCAAGCAATATGCATAGATAGTTGCGGTTTACAACTGAGAAAACAGAACACAAATAAAGCACACGGCATTCGAAACTTACTCATTAAACTGTTTCGAACGTATTGGTTTAATTAATTGAAGTTTATGCAAATACTGCAAATGTGTGCAGAATAACCTTATGTTTTTATGAATTTGTGAATGCCAAAGCCTTTTAATAAATCCTATGTAGGAACGTTCTGCTTAAGTTAATTACCACGCTTACTAAATAATTTATAAAGAGAGAAAGTTATGAAGATATATATTCTTTATAATTAGCAGCCGAAAACATTATTTTTCTCGATGATTATAGATTATATAATTTTCAATAATGGTTAAATTGTTGAACTCGGAGATAGGAGTCCTCCTCACTAAATTTAACCTTATTTCGTTGAATATTAATGTCAGTGCTTTCTGCTTTGTGTGATAACTGCGAAATCTTCATGTGATTTAGTAACTATGTGATCAAAAAGAATATACAAGAGTTTAAATGATATCGATTATGATTATTTCAAAGTATTCGACAATTGTCATAATAATTTAACGGCTACAGGCTGTAGCAAATTTCCAGCATTTGGAAGGTTGTCGTAGAGAGGTTAAGTAAATTGAACAAATAACATCCACCAAAGTTTCGTAACCATTTTCTTGAATATCAAGAAATTTTCGTCTGTTGCCACAGTACTTTTTAGAATAAAACTGTAACGTGAAGGATGAGAAAGAATTCAGTATAAAAGCCTTCTAGATTATTCTACAACAAATTTAGAGTAGAAAAGTAAGGTAAATTAAATTATTAAAATCGTTATTCGTAGTATAAAACCCACCCACAACGCTGGGTATACATAAACAGAAAAATTCTAGTAGTAGTAATATAATAAGAATCCGGGAAATAAATGATTCAAGAAAATGAGGGAAATGACGTAAAGGATTGCAAGGTTGAATTAACGAAAGAAAGAGTAACAAAGAGATATTTATAGAATGAAATGATAAAAAATAAAGCAGAGAAAGAAAATTTTGATTGAGGCTGACGGTAGCTGTCAGCAGCTGAATACGGAATGAGATTCTTGAATCTCTCGGAGAATATTATGAAATGAAATATAAAAGAAGCAACGTATACGGATTAATGCTTATGAATAATAAACGCATTTTGAAAGAGATGTTTTAAGTTTAGAAGAAAGGAAAAGTTTAGAAACCTTAAACGTCTGGCCTTGTTGCCGAAGGCGATCTGGCGACGTGTGAAGACAAACATCATTCTTCCTCTTCTTTCGCCTCTCTCAAATTGACACAAAACACTACACTACAGACTTATCACTACCACTAACTACATCACAATTCACTATTCTGTGAAGACACCTCTTGATGTTGTTTGGTGCTTCAATGTGACTCAAGGATTTACATTTTTGACGTAAACAGGTGCACAGACGTCACGAAGGAGCAGTGGCTGAGAGCGGATACGTTGACTTAGGTGAGGACATGTTAACGGTCTCCATTTACTGGCCTGGAGATAGCGACTGAGGGATAGATCCTCATCTCGCTGAGGATGTCTCTGCAGAACTACGGCAGTGCGTTAGTTTCGTTGCGTTTTCCCCTCTCGTGATGGACATAACTTGGCAAGCGTTCATTTTGCTCCATGTATGTATTTATACTGCTTTCTGGTGGATGTTACCAGCCACGCGTCGACGCCTTCCTGGCGCCACGACGGCCGGCGGGGTCAGCCCTGCATCCTCCATAAAGGAGCAGCGGCGTTACAACCGATATCATCAGCAAGGGATATCACTCATATTGATTGAGCTGCCCTAGTTTATGAAATGCTTCTCTGGGAAAACACTCTGACCGTTTACACTCTTCATTATGTTCCATACTCTCCGGGAATCCCCGAGTTTTACGATCGCCAGCTTGACATCGACGACAAATGGTGCTGTCGTTTTAATCCATATTCTGAAGAACATTAAAATATAGGTTAAAGGCGATAAAGAATCGCATAACGAGAATAAACCGTTCAAATGATAAAAGATTATCTTCAAGAAATCAAATCTTATGTGTTACATTTACATTACCTTCTCTACTCACCTTCATTTCTCTTCCACAAACTATTCTTACGAAAGTAATTAATGGCTCTTTCACACAAGCCGGAGTAGGACAAGGTTGGAAACGTAGATTCAGACTGAAAACTTCAATGCTCAGTTAGTTAGAGAAACCATACCAAAACCGGAAGATCCGTGGTTACAATTTCGGCTATGTAAGCTGCCATCGAGCTGTGTTATCTCGAAATGAATTTGAGATTTCCTTGTTATTTACTGGAAAAAATGCGAGCCAGTTGTGGAATGTCGTGGCGGCATGTTGCTGTGGTAGCTCAACTGGTGAGACGGAAACCGGAAGATCCGTGGTGCAAAAATCATCAATGACATTGAATTTTGCAGTAAAATGATATCGTTACAGCTTATTCTTACAAAACCTTTTTTGTCTATCTACTTAATGTTGAGACAAACATTTGTAGAAATTACACATTTGGTATAGGTACAAACAGCACCAAAGAAAATCTTCGGCGGATTTTGTATTGTTTTCTGGGGTCTTTTAAGGCGTGTCCTTCACCTTACCTATCGCAGAGCGTGGTGGCTTGATAACACAGCAATAAGGGGGAAAAGGGGGAGATTGATGTCTTTGCTTTTTCTGGTGTTACTGAAACCAAAACATGTTTATTGTCTCAGAACCATGAGAAAATGGTTTGTTACGTTATTTGCACCACGCTTTGGGCGTCAGTATTTAAGTAGGTCGTATTGAAGGAGTTGTATTATATTTCAACTGTTGGGGAGCCGAACTTCAAGTAGTTGCAACCGCATGTATGGTAAACAGTTTCCAGTAACTTTCGCCCCAAATGTACTTTCAGGTGTCCTTTGCCCCAAGTTTAAAAATATTAACTTTATAATTTGACTGTATCTTTATATATTATATTTATGTTTGCCTCGGCTGCGTCAGTATTTATTTTAGAGACATGGATGTTTTGGCAGGGCGTGATGTGACAAAGAATGTAGGCTAACACAGATTATAATTTTACTTCACTCTTTTTATTAATGCTTGATACGATTTAAATAACACTTCACTGATATAGAGAGCTGTGAGAATCTTTAATTAATTACTTGCACTTTTTAATACGTAAACTGTTTTCGTCTCACACAAAATACGTATAAAATCTCTCGAGGACGCCTCTCGCATCCGGTTATGAGCACTGTTTGCAGGCAACTGAATTGATTTCAACCGTCTAAACTTGTAAATTTCTGTATTTCAAGTCTCTGATTGGGTATTCCTACTCCAATAGAATACCTTCATTTAACTAAAGCTTTTTCTGGTTGTTGATCGGCTATTTTTAGACTGTCTCAAAATTTACATTATTGTTGCTCCAAGAATGACTGGTAGCATTATTACTCATTATTGCCTCAAGGTTAGCTCATTGTTACCTCATTGTTAGCAACTTTTGACTATTTCTCACAGCTCCTACATTATTAAATTACATAATACATTCATATAACATGTATACAATAATATAAGCATATGCAATGACTGCTACATAATTTTACAAATTGTTACATACACATATTGCTTCAAGGCGCGTTATTATTGAATTTACATATTATATAATTATACTTAAATTATTAAAGTGTTAAAAATACTGCCTCAACCAGTCATGCCGTATACTAGCGAAAGTACTCGTGGACATACCGTGGGTATGTGGGAGACCGGTCGCACTATTATAGCAATTGCAACGGCGGTGCATAAAAGTATTTTTATAGCAAATTACTGGATAACAATATTCCAGGAAAGTGGGGAAGACGGTCTACATACTCGTCAGAAAGTGGGCACTCCCTGTAAAACATCCGCAGATGATATTTGTTTACTAAGTGGAAATTATTCTTTTGTTATAATTGACTGATCATGTTTAGAAACTAGAGATAAATATGTATATGGTTTATCGAATATGACATACATATTATGGCTATAAATTCGGGTTATGTTTTTGTCTGTAATCTTGTTGTATTCCTATGATCAACAATATGTTAGTAAAGATATATTAACCAATTATAGTTTGAATTAGAGGGAAATATGCTGCTTATTTATTTATTAGTTATGTTTGTTTCTACGCAGCAACAAGCATTGCTACCAGTGTGAGAATACAGTTTTGTTTATTTTTTGTTATAAAGTATTGATAAGTATTTAATGAATACCATTCAAGCTTTAATTTGAAAATCTTCTCACACTACACATTCTCATTTCTCATCAAGTTTTCCCCTTAGTTTTTAACCCTTTCAAAGACGTGTCCTGCACTAGCCGATTAGGTATGGGCTGCCATTTGCGACTAGAGGTTTGTATGACAAACTGAATGCACTCACTCTACCTCTTTCTCTTTTACCCAATACGATCAAGAGCGTAAACATATATTTCGTTTCTACACCATTTTGTTATCTTTGTTGTGGTTATTGGTGTAACTATTTAGCATAAGGAGTGGCGCACCCTTGCACCGTAGCCTAAAGCAACCAATGAAATAGCAATGACTTCGCAAGACCACGTACAGCGATAAATAATGTGACATAGACGCGAGGTGCAATGAGATTTTCTTTGGCGCTCTTTGTACATAGGTATGCAGGAGGCTGAACCGATCGTCAAATTAATTATTTAGTAATTTTCTTTCTTTGAACATAGTGCACAGTATTATATGGAATTATTAAATACAATAACACAAATTCAACATTTATTGTAAATTTAATTTCGTACTCTTACTGTAAACTCGCATGGATATTTTTCACAAGGTCAAAGTCGAATATATCATGAGGGATTTGGACCACAGTGTATAAGGTTTATAAAATCTGGATTTTTCTCCTAGAAAAGCAAGCAGAAAATTCTCCGACACCTTATGCCCATTATCTTCCACCAACATACAAGGTCTTCATACTCCTTGTCATATTGAAGGCGGGAGTTTTCGGGAGACAGCTATAATACAAAATGCTTTGCCCTCTACTTATTTCATGCTGTAGACATTTCTGCTAGTTGCAATCTACATACAACTTGTCATTCTGTGTACTGGGTTATCCACTTTGTTTTATTGTCTTTTGTTTATCATTCAGGTTATATAATCCTATTTTTATGTCTGTTATGGCGATTTTTCCATATGCTCCAATTGCGTTTAGGAATTTTATTTCACTCACTTGGAGTTCTGATTTTATTTTTTTTCGCGAGTAATCCAAATTTCACAACAATTTAATAATTTTGGCACGGACATTATTTTATAAAATTTTATAACTGTGTTCCTTCTAATTTATTTTTAATGAATTATTTAAAACACTATTCAAATAATTAAATGTTTCTATTATCTAGTATGTGGAATGTATTTTTTCATCCCTTTCGGCACTCATTTTGATTTAATAATGCTCTAAACTTCTCTCCGTGGCGGAGAAATAAAGCTTGTTTCCTGCCGTGTCATAGCGTAGCGTCCGAGGGTTGGGAACGAACCCCAGTTATCAGAGGCAACGCAACGCTTAGGAAACTGTTGAAATTAGAATATGTATAAAATCTAGATTAACAGAACGCGGACACCACAACACCCGTTAGAGAAGGTCGCCACGCCGATCGTGGTCACAAAGAGTATTTTTATAACTTATGAATAAGAAGTAACATCACCGCCAGCCAGGTATGTAATAAGCTGAGGTACTTATAGTCTGGTTCGAAGATCTTTAAAATGGAATGAATGGGTCAAGACGTAGCCAGTAACTTTACCTGGAATTCATTCTCACCCTGGGACGCTACAATAGTAACGCAGCCAATCATGGGTACCTAGATGCTTTTGGTAAATCTTAAATTCTTGGTAAGGGGAAAAATTACGTATGCACCGCAATCAGAGGGGTTCTTTTGGCATTTTGCGAGTTTTTTAACTTCCCTACGGCTCGTTCAAAAGGTTTCTCACCAGGGTCAAAAAATTTGAATAATTAACTGCTAAATTTCCCAGTATGCTCATTCAAATTTTATTTCCATTACGCCAGTTGTATACTTCGCATTGCATTCTCCTTAGACACTTATACCTGCAGTCATTGTTTGTTGCAGTTGGCTAATCCGCACGGGACGATGTACGTGTAACAGACTACGTGCAACCAGCCTGCCTACATCCAAAGATATCGGTCAGTGAAACTGTTTCACGCATGTGTTGCTGTGTGTGGTGTGTAACACGCTTTTCTCTTAAACAATTTAACCTAAATAATGAAACTTAGTGTCAAGAAAGCATGGCATTGCTCATGCATTCTGTTTGGTTCACGTGTTATTGACGATAGTGTAAGAAAATGCAATGGAATCGATTCTTGGCCGAAAAAAGAAAACTTTACTACTGTGCCGTTTTCCCCCTTGGTCATGGCTTATGCAACCAGCTTAAGAACGGCTCAATATTTCGGAAATGATGACGTAGGTCATCGAGGGAAACAGTTAACATCTGAAACTTCGAGAAAGATGCCGTCATGCATGACGTAATTATCATTCCACAACTCAAAGCATCCTGCAGAGTTACCATTGTCTGGTTCGCTTCGCGCCATCACGCTTGTGGTCAACTTCAGCAACTCCTGGGCAGGCAGCAGAGTTCACTCTTCGGCCAGGGACCGAGTGGATATCACCTAGACTTTGTTCTGGTTTTGTGACGGCGAGATTTGGCGTAAATCACCAAGAGTAATATTTTGGGGTTTCTAAATTATTTTCAGCTGTTTGGTAAGCTGCAAAATTTAACCTTTTTATTCTTAGTGTTTCTAAATTCACATTTATGGGAGAAGCATTTATATTCGTGTTAACATTGCATTGTATTATTCGTTCTTTGAGAAATATTCTCGATTTGTAGGGAAACTTAAATTCTAAAAAGGTCGTCCTCTGAGCATATTATTATTTGTAAATCACAAAACTTTTAAAATGTTAAAGCAAGCTGATGATGGAATTGTTAACAAATGCAAAACTTTATAATAAATTGTTAAACATATGAGACGGTGATTCTTTTCAATTCCTAGCACCTACGAAATAATCCTTTCCACAACATTTAACACCTCTGGGTATGGAAAAACCCAAGTGGTGCACTACATGGTTATAAAACTGGAAAACTAGTTCTCTGCTTCTGGTAACAAAAGTGATTCTTTATGTGCACACGAAACACGTAAACTTCCAGGATGGAATATTTCAGAAACAATTTGACGTAAATTATGTATTTTAATGCCATTACAATTTTTTTCCAAGATTTTATGTATTGAATAAGGTTATATAATTATACAAAGTTATTCAAAATTTAGTAAAAGTAAATTATACAACAGACTATTCACAGTAAATTAAATATATAATTTTGTTAGTTTTGCAAAATACAAATTGTATTTTCATAAAATTTAATAGACTAAATAGCTATTTAATAGACTAAAAATAACGAAACTTTTCAGTTTGGAGAAGCGGTATTTTAATGAAAATATTTTTGTCATATTCTTGGAAGATGCTGAATGTATATACTAAGTTTCATATTGACTCAATCTTTCGTTTTTGAGTTATGCTAGTCACAAACACACCCATACAGGGACATTTTTTCTAAACATGCTTTTTCAATTCAGGTGGCATCAAAATACCTGAAATCCTGATATTCCGTATTTTATGAAATATATTTCTTCCATCTATTGAGGTCCCAGGATCGATCCCTGGCGACTGCCCACTCTGGCCCATGGGTATTTCTGGTTTCCCCGGGTCGCCAGGTGAATGCTGAGGTGGTTCAACTTCTACCACCACTCCTGCCCCTCCATTTCCTGTACCCATACATTTATTATCATCAGAGTTGTAGGACCAGGCGACGGTGTATTGAGAATTGCGGCTGGGCGGTGGCTTGCGTTCTGTAAAGGTTTCTTCCCTAGTGACGCTGCGGTACCGTTCAAATAGGTCTCTCCTCAGCGTGAGGCTCCTGGAGTTTGGTAGCTTGTGGGTAGGAGCCGTGAGGTGTCGGATGCGTTCTATCTGGAAACGTTAGGGACCGCTTCCAAGCTTGTGCCCATCGACATTCGGATCTAGTCGCCCTTCGGGTCTTTCCCTTCATCCTTCCTTCCCAATGGTCACGTTGGAAGCATAAAGGGCCGACTGGCCTGTATGCTATGCCCGTGGGCCACTCCGTGATACGAAACTTTACGTATCTTTCTTCTATCTATTATGTGGAGGTGCTAGCGCTAGTAGTAACCTTTATGGTGACTTAACTTATTGTCAATCCTCTGGTCACGTACTAACATTACTTACTTCGCTCTTCAATCTTTCTTACTTACGTACTCACTTCATGTAAGTGATATGGCATATCTTTGTTGATTTTTCTAGTAGAACATTGCATTCTTAACTGCTTCTAGCATTTCAGGTGGTGGAGCGTCAAGACTTTCTTCTTTATGTATTTCAAATGGCAAATGTATACAGTATTGTTTCTAATATGATGAACAATTCATTGCTTCCACTAAAACAGCTATATTTTGTTAAGGGAAAACATTTTATTAACATGAACTTCGATACCCTCTACCTTTATTAGTGGGTATACAAACTATTCTTACTAAAGCTTATTACTTTCTCTACTACGTATAGTAAGTAGGGGAAGTATTGTATTCCACCCAAAAATTCGACACCGAGATTTCACCGGAAATACATGTTTTGAGACCCCCTGAATCCCAAAAAAAGCATTTTTGGAACATGTCCGTGTGTGTGTCTGTGTCTGTGAACATCATAACTCAGAAACGAACAGTCGGATAAACACCAAACTCGGTATTTAGGTTCAGTATCTTCCAGAGATGCAACACGAAAGTTTTCAAGAAAATCCCCCTCCCCAGATTACCGTTTACATGGAACATTTTTCGAAAATTTTAATTTTCTCAAAAATGGCTCTACGATTTTCATTAAAATATCATATATTTAAGATACTTTCATGACAAATAAAATGTATATATTGAATTTTCTGGGAATGTCTCAAAAAGTGTTCATTGTAAACGACGTTTGCATAACTGGTAAACCATAAGAGATAGACAAAAGTTTACTGCACAAAAAATGTAGATCGCGTTAAAATACACAATTTATGTCATATACATGTTTTTGTTGAGTAAACCATTTTCAAGATATTGCTTGTTATTCCCTTGCAATACTTATACTTTTTCGTTATTCATTTTTTGTGCTGGTAATGCAAAGAGAATGGAATACTCCACAGAGCAACGAGCTCTTAAAATATTTGACTATCGTTTAAAGGCTACGAATTCCCCTTGCATCTACAAGAAAATTAGCAATAAGATTAACATCTCAATTAACATGAAGCATATGGAGAATAAGCGTTTGTAAAAATAGTTTGTACATGAGTAGGGAAAGTCATGTGAGTGTGACACATCAGATTTTTTTGTGATAGGGCTATAGAACAACATGTGAACTCGTAGAAGAATGGAACATAAAATGAACGTATTTCATAAAGTATTTTTGTGCATGCTAAGCAAGAGGGCTCAGACGGTAATGTTTGTGGCCCGCATTCGGGAAATCCCGCGTTCAAATCACCGAGGCCGACCAATCTGATCGAAGGCTTTTTCGCGGTTTTCCTCGGTAGCTAGGCGAATACTGAGTTGCATACTACAATCCGCGAATTTTTCCCATCTTCCCTTCTGTTCCGTTACTGCATTTCATTTCCATTCTCTTCTTCACCGCGAGGCAGTATTTTTTAACACTTAGAGATTTTAATCAAATTATATAAATATAATTTTGAATAACAGCCCGCCTTAAAACAATATGTGTATGTAACAATATCTAAAACGTGTATATTACAGTCACTGTATATTTTTATATTATTGTATACATGTTCAATAATGTTATGTGAACGTATTACGTAATTTAATAATGTAGGAGCTGTGAGAATAATACGTTAGACGTTGCTAACAATGAGGTAATCTTGAGGCAATAATGAGTAAGGAAGTTTAAATGCTACTAGTCATTATTAGTGCAATATAATGTAAATTTTAAGAGAGTTTAAAAAATAGCCAATCAGCAACCAGAAAAAGTTTAGTTAAATGCAGGTATTCTATTGGAGTGGGATTAGCCAATCAGAGACTTGAAATACAGAAATTTACAAGTTTAGACGGTTGAAATCTAGTCAGTTGCCTGCAGACAGTGATTAGTAACCGGATGCAAGATGCGTCCTCGAGAGATTTAATATGTATTCGTGTGAGACGAAAAAAAGTTTTACGTGTTAAAAAGTGTAATAATTAATAAAACGAATCTCACAGCTCTCTATATCAGTAAAGTGGTATTTAATTTGTGTCAAGGATTAATAAAAGGAGTGAATTAAACCTTAAAATCTGCGTAAGGCTACATTCTTGTCGCATCACGTCCTGCCAAGACTTCCATGTCTCTAACAATAATACTGATGCAGCCGAGGCAAACATAAATATAATATTTAAAGAAACAGTTAAACTACAAAGTTGTTTTTTTAAACTTGGGGCAAAGGCCACCTGAAAATACATTTGGGGCGAAGGCTACCGGAAACTGTTTACTATACATGCGATTGCAATGTATTTCAAGTTCGGCTACCCAACAGTTGAAATATAATACAACTTCTACTTCAAATCGGATTTTCACGTAGCAGCAAACAATGTAAAGAAAAATTCTACTTCAAAGAACAACTCCATCAAAATTATTTCTTCAACCGCCATACCAGGCATTGGTCTGATCACCCATCCTGAATATGTTATGATCCGAGTTTGCTTGCTCCTCGACAGGCTACTGACCCAAGGCATTGGCTTATAAGTCCTACAAAGAGAAGGGTAATTCATTAAAGGAGGTTTTCGGTGTTTCATTCTGAATGTAATTTACGCTTATAATTTCCATCAAGATTCCAAAATATGACTGGCCTCCTGGCTCACTTGCCTGCCCTTTTAAGGATGTGTTTGATTTTCGACGAGCAAGATTTTCATTAATAAAGAAGTCCCATTAAATCCTTCACAGCAAGGTGCGTGAGTGTGTCTCTGGCAATTATTTAATAACCAGTCAGACTATATTAGTATTGCCACTAGTCAGATGCCTGAAAACAGGGACTACACCAGAAAGTATTCGCCTCACTTAATAAAGCTTCTAGCAGCCAAAATAACAGAACAATCTCATTGAATATGCAGAAAAAACAAATTATATTCCAGTTTACGTGTTCAGGCGTTTTTAAAAATACTTTGCTTTATAAGTTTTACTTTTTTTGGCGGGGGAGGGAGGGGAGATTGCACAGAATTTGCAGAAACAGAGTAGCCACAAAGAGAAATGTGTATCTGAGAGGGACAACATGAGAGAAGTAGGTATCTCTTTTTCAACTAGCAAACATACTCGATATTGCCCGGAAGTTTAAGGGTTTGGAAAAACATTATTTTTGAAATATTTGTTTACTTACCCTTAAATAAATTAACTCAATTACAATAATGCTGGTATCCAACGGCTTTGATTCTATCACCTGACTTTAATTGTACCAAATTCCCCATTCGTGCTGAAAATTCTCCAAATTGCCTCCCATCCAACATTTTTTAACTCCATCCCTCATTAGAGGTAATATTCCGCATTACCAACCTTAAAATAATGAAGAGAGCAACATTTATCCTTTTTTTTGAGAAAAAACTTATTCATGCTGAATATCATAAACATTTTATCTACATCCCCTTCCTTGCTAGGGTGGGTTTTTGTAATACCACCCCTAAAAGAATGAAATGAGTATTTTAGTTTTTATTTCACAAAAGTAACGAGAAAACAGGCCCATTTGGGCTAAAAAATCTACAACTTTACTTCCCCCCTACACTTTTCGTCCCCTCTTCTCTTAGGGGTGGTGTTTTGGGATAGTATTTTTACTCTTGTCCTAAAGAATATACGTTTGTGTGTGTGTCAAAATCTCATTCGTATTGAAAATCCTCCAAAAAGCCTCACATCGAACAATTTAACCCCATCTCTCATATTGGGTGGATATTTGCATTACTGCTCCTAAAATAATGAAGGGAACAACGTTTTTCTTTTTATTTGGTAAAAGTATTTAGCAGGATATAATTCGTGCTAATAATCCCCAAAATTAATTCCCGCCGATTATATTCCATCTTTGTTCCGTTAGAGGTGGCTTTTTGTGATAGCAGCCCACAGTATTTTTACCCTTGTTTTAAAGAATACCTGAACCAACTTTAATAGAAATCAGTGCGAGGGTCTAGAATTCTATAAAGAACATATACACATACGTTCACAAAGTAAAAGCATACAGTATTTATATACTGGGGTAAAATGTGTGCAGCAACTTGTAGAGTAGAAGAGTAATATCAAAATAAGAATTTTGGGGTTAGAATCGTAGAAGCCTTTGTAATGTGCTACATTGTCAATATTAAATCCGTCATGTTAGAGTCTCTTATTGTGAAACCCTTTTGTGGTGTTCGGATGTAAACAAAACACACTCTTGTAGAGTACTATTCATACCAGTACCTGTGTCTGATATGACTCTACTGGACGGTACTGTAATGTCGTCTTGTCCAGTACAGCAGGCGTATGTAATGATTCATTACCGAGTGGAATAGCTCAGGCGGCAAAGTTTACGTCCCGCATAGGGAGATTCTGGGTTCGATCCTCGCCCACTCTGACCTATGGGTTTTTTCGTGGTTTCCTCGGGTCGACAAGCGAATACTGGGGTGGTTTATTCTCTACCACGGTTTTATTTCCGTTTCATTCCGTTTCCTTCTCATCTTTTAGATATGCTTCTAGGCCACGCGGTGTATGGCAGTGCCGGACAGATGGGGCGGATGCATGCTCATTGGAAAGAATACTCCCCGTGGACGTCAAGAGCTGCCATCTCTCGGCGGTAACATACTAGTCTGGGAAATATTAGGGACGTCCGCGCGTCTCCGTGGCCTGTAGCCTCCTGTGAGGTTCCTTTACTTCATACCTTCCTCCTGGGGGGTGATAGGCACAATAATTGATCTCTGTAGGTCGCCTTGCCAAGGTGTCGCACTACGTTGAACAACCTATAACCTATAACATCATTGTGTACCAGTGCTCAATAAAAATGCAGTAAAGTATTATAAATGAGAGGGGGAAAAATAAAGTTACTCTATTTAATCATTTAGTAAACTATTATATTTACTTCCTAACTTTTCTGTTGTATATTTAGAAAATATTTTGTTTTATTTTAATTCTTAATCTTACCTGCCTTTTATTTCTTTCTTTCCTTTTACTTTATTTTATTCCTACTCTTATTTTCTTTTTGACTGAAAAATTCATTAAATCGGATTTTAATCATGTTCATGTAGTGTTCCTGTTATACCGCATCGACACAATGCTCCTAACCTCAGAATGCCGGGCTTTTTACTATATAATTTTCTGCAAATTGTTTTACCAATCATGTATATACTGTTTGTTATTCGATATTTTAGCTAGTGGATGTGGGAGCCCTTACAAGCACGTAGAGATTTAACTCAGGAAGGGGGAAGCTTTTACTTGGTGTGACGCAAATGACGGGTAAGTACGTGCTATAGTGAAACTCTGTAGACTGTAAGCATCACCCGCGGCAGGAGTTCAGCATACTGTGTACCCCTCCCACTAGCTAAAACGTCACTAAACAGACAGTATTTGGTTTTATTTATAAAATAAAATTTTATTTTAATGTGACGGAATTGCTAAAACTACATTTTAATAAACATATACTGTTTACCCCGTCCATTCTGATGCTACGCCATGAACATAATTACATGACATTGATATGTGTGCCGCAAACTTGATTGAATTATGCATATAGAAATTCATGATTTTTAGATAAAGGTTAATAAGATGCAGTTTAATTCTGTTTTAGATCCATAAACTACAGCATCTTCGTTTTATGCCAAGGCCGTGGATCGCGCGAATGCGTGCTCCGCACATATTCTACTACACTGCGGGGTTTTCCGTTCCGTAACTCCCACGTTACTTACTCACGAGTGTTAGCAACATGTAATAAGTATTAACCTTGTTATAAGTGCTGTTGAAAGTGGTATCCATCTGCGCGAAGACATTCTTGACAACGTAGAATGGATTTACCATTAACACACCAAAGTTCTTCTTGCGTGACGTCGATAATTTCTGTTTTTATATTGTCGTCAAGTTTCTGTATGGTGTAATGATTGTTCCTATAAACTTTATTTTTTAGCATTTAGCGATCCGTTATTCTAAATTTATTGACCAAACATCTCACAGTGTCTCTAGCCGGAACTGGATAACCAGGAAATTGCTGCTGAAATTGTCTACACATTGACTACACGATACAGTTTTTACGTACGTATCGTACATAAAATACACTGTTCAAGCGTGAATTTGTTGGCGGGAATTTCCGTGGATTAATAAGAGAATGACATTTCTAAGATAATCACAAACACACAACATGAAGACAAAGCAACGACTGAGACAGTTCACAGCTGATAAACGTATCCTCGGCACTCCTGCGCCGCTACTGCGTAGCCTAATACCGAGGTCACTGCCGTCTCGTCCGATACGCATATAAGGCGGCTGTGGCCTTGGCATAAAACGAAGGCACTGTATTAAAGCAACTACCTGTTTCTTAAGTTATTTAAAGAATGTACAACTTATACATAAGCAAGTTTTCACCACAATAAATACATACCATAAGCAACTTGAGTTGCTTCTGGCGTAGATATATTTAACACCGTGGTTATTGATATATTATATGCCAGATTCACTATTCAGTTATCATACTCAGCTTTAACTATTTCAATTTTTAGATAGGTATCCTTAACGATTCATAATTTTAACATTTTAAACTACTTCTTCATTTTTCTTTGGTTTTTATTTTCTCTACCACGTACATAGTAGGCAAAGAAGGTAATGCATTCCACCAAAAATCCTATACCGAGATTTCAACAGAAATATACGTTTTGAGGCCCCCTGAATAAAAAAATCATTTTTAGAAAAAGGTCGGTTGTGCGTGTGAACAGCATAACTTAAAAACGTGAAGTTATAAATACCGAACATGGTATTTGAGTTCAGTATCTTCTAAGGATGCGACACAAAGATTTTCGAGAAAATCCTTCTAACCTTAACCAACCTTTACATGAAATTTTTTTCGAAAATTTTGGTTTTCTAAAAAATGGCTAACGATTTTGATTAAAATACTATGTATTAAGGATATTTACTTTACAAATAAAATGTATATCTGGGAATACCCTGGTGAAGTCCACTTCATTCAGAAGGACTCTTGTATACTGTTGTATAACTGGTAAACGTTAAGCGCTAGACGAAAACATACTGTACAGTAAATGTAAATAAATGTTTCTGTGGCATAAGCCATTTCTGAGATATCCATTATTAATGGTTCGAATTGTTCATTTCTTGGTCATTTTTTAAAGCCCTTTCAACAATTTCAGTTGTTTCTCGCGATTGCATGAAAACAGTATGGAATTTTGAGGCCAGCATTTAGAGTCCAGGCTTAAACAAATGACTAACGCTGTTCTCTTTGTATCTATAACGAAATGTGTATGTAGCTGTTTATGCAAAGGTTTATTTAGATTAAAATAAAACGTAGTAGATATAAAAACATGCTTTAGTAAGACTAGTCTGTACTCTCACTAATAAACGATAGAGGGTAGAGAAGGTCATGTGAATGTATCCCATCAGATTTTTTCCAATAATTCTCCTATTCTTATAATCTACAATATATTCCTAGATTTAAAAAGTTTTATTTTAAATATTCCTCTTGGTAACTGCAACCATTTTGCTGGTACAAATTGCTCCTTCACATTCTAGAATAATGAACGTTTCGTGTGCCCATTCACATTTTATACCCCTTAGTTTTGTTAGCTCGGTTCTAATCCATGCCCACCCCACCCTTTATAATTTATTGCACATTTTTATATATTTTTCCCTCCTCCAAACTATTTGTCTATATAACACCAAGGTTTTCTTATCCTTGAAACTGTGAAAGAAAGTGGCTTTTAAAGTGTTTATTATTTAATTATAACGCATGACCTTAAAGTTTGCTGAACATATTCTGGTATTAACAGTTTGGAGTTTCATAACTGTAGGATTTCAAAAACTTTAACCTACTTGTCAAAACATGCAGAGGTAAAATGAAACAAACATGTACGTGAGCAAAAAAGGAAAACAAACCTGCGGGAAGAAAAAAGAGTTGAGAAAAGACGAAAAAGGAGCGAGATAAAGAAAGAAGTGAGAAATAAAAGGAAGATAAACATAGCACAGGCAGGTATACTGCAAAGCTGCAGACTCTATTGATGTTTTATCTCGAATCTTGTCCGACACGCAGGCAACTTTAATGGCTTCTGCTTCTCCATCTTGATGTAACAGCTTGCCCATTTGAATTCTTCATTACCCATATTTCTTAGCTGGGCCCCAGGGGCGTGCTGGAGGCTGGCGTCCCGCGTTTCCCAAACTGCCGTACCTCTACAGCATGCTACCCCTTTTATTTACAACGTTACCTTCATCATTGCTGTGGTGGTTACTGTTGCCATTGCAGTAGGAAGAAATTGGATTCCTGGCAACTTTCGGGCAATTCTTTTTCTTTTTATTGCTTTCTCTACCCCTTGTTCTAAGCTGGAGGAAGTATTGAAATGGATCCAAAAATATTACAACTTTACCTGAAATATGTGTTTTGGGGCCCTATATCTAAAAATCTGATGTGTTAACTCATATGACTTTCTCTACTCTTATACAAGCTATTTTTACAAACGCTTATTCTCCATATGCTTCATGTTAATCGAGACGTTAATCTTATTGCTAATTTTCTTGTAGATACAAGGGGAATTGGTAGGCTTTAGGCGTTTAAGAGCGGTTGCTATGTGGAGTATTCCATTCTCTTTGCATTACCAAGACAAAAAATTAATGAATAACGAATTCCCATTTGAAAAGAAGTGTAAGTATTGGAAAATTTAAGGGAATAACAAGCAATATCTCGAGAATGGTTCACTCAACAAAAAAAATGTATATGACATAAATTGTGTATTTTAACGTCATCTACATTTGTTGTGTAGTAAACGTTTGTCTATCTCTTATGGTTTACCAGTTATGCAAAGAATACTTTTGGAGACATTTCCAGAAAATTCGAGATATACATTTTATTTGTCATAAAAGTATCTTAAATATATGATATTTTAATCAAAATCCTTCGAGCCATTTTTAAAAAAATTAAAATTTTCGAAAAATGTTACATGTAAAGTGTAATCTGGGGTGGGGAGATTTTCTTGAAAACCTTCATGTCGCATCTCTGGAAGATACTGAACCTAAATACCAAGTTTGGTGTTTATCCGATTATTCGTTTCTGAGTTATGCTATCACAGACACACACACACACACACACACACACAGATATGTTTCCAATAATCCTTTTTTGGATTCAGGAGGCCTCAAAACATGTATTTCTGGTGAAATCTTGGTGTCGAATTTTTGAGTGGAATACAATACTTCCCCTACTTACTATACGTAGTAGAGAAAGTAAAGACCAGCCTAATTATAAATATCTTTTTACATTCACATAACCTCTACCACTCCTCTACAACACATACCTTCAAAAACTTATTCTGCTTTCTGCTTCACTTAATCGAGGTAATTGTTTACAGAGAGAGCTTCATTACACATTTCGTTATAGGTACAACGGCAGTCAAATGTTATAGAACTGGACGGTATGCATTGGTCTTGAAATTCCATACTATTTCCATGCAATTGCGAGAGACAGCTGAAAATCAATAGGAATTTAAAAGAATGGCTTATGTATTCAATAATACGAACCTTAATAAACGATATCTCGGAAATATTTAATGTCATACACAGTTATTTGAAATAAATTATGTTTTAAAGTGAGCTAATTTTTTTTGCGTATTACATTTCGTCTATCACATAACGTTTACTAGTTATGCAATATTATATAAATTTCCTTCCGAATGAAGAGGATTTCACAGGTTATTCGCAGAAAACTCAAGATATATATTTGTTTCACATTTTATTTAATGTAATTATGGTATTTTAATAAAAACATTTAGGGCCATTTTTAGAAAATAAAAAAATTCCAAAAATGTGCCATGCAAAGGTTTGTTTGGGATAGGGGAGTTTCTTGAAAATCTTTGTATCACATCTCTGGAAGACACTGAACTTAAAAATATATATCAAGTTTGGTATTCATCCATATTTCGTTTTTGAGTTATGGGGTTCACAGACACAGGGATATTTTTCTGTAAAATACTGTTTTTTCAAGGGACCTCAGAGCCTGTATTTCTAGTGAAATCTTGGTATTGAATTTTTAGGCAATATTTTTAACACTTAAATGATTTCAGTCTAATTATGTAATATATAAATTCAATAACAGCCCACCTTAAAGCAATATGTGTATATAACAAGATATACAAAGTGTATATTACAGTCATTGTATATGTTTATATTATTATATACATGTGTAATAATGTTATGTGAATGTATTACATAATTTAATAATGTATGAGCTGTGAGAATAATAGGTTAAAATTTACTAACAATGAGGTAACAATGAGGTAACCTTGAAGCAATAATGAGTAAGAAAGTTTAATAATGCTACTAGTCATTCTTGGAGCAACAATAATGTAAATTTTGAGACAGTTTATAAAATAGCCTATCAACAACCAGAAAACAGATTAAGTTAAATATAAGTATTCTATTGGCTTAGGAATAGCCAATCAGAAACTGAAATATAGCAAAATTTACAAATCTAGAAGTCAGTTGCTTGTAGACAGCGCTCATAACCCGACGCGTTGGTTTAGACAGTGTTCCTAATCGGACGCTAGAAGCGTCCTCGAGAAATTTAATACGTATTCGTGTGAAACGAAAATAGTTTACGTGTTAAAAAGTGCAAGTGATTAATAAAAGAATCTCGCAGCTTTCTCTTATAAGAGTGAAGTGTTATTGAAATCGTATCAAACATTAATAAAGGGAGTGAAGTAAAATTATAACCTGTGTAAGCCTACATTCTTAGCCGCATTACTCCCTGCAAAGAAATCCATGTCTCTAACAATAATACTGACGCAGACGAGGCAAACATAAATATATAATATTTAAAGAAACAGTCAAAATTTACAAAGTTAATAATATTTTTAAACCTTTGAGGCGAAGCCTACCGGAAACTTTTTACCATACGTGTGGTTGCAACTACTTCAAGTTCGGCTCCCTAACACAAGAACTATAATACAACTCCTACTTCAATTTTGGGTGGAATGCAATACCTCCTCTACCTGCTATGGTGCAAAAAACGTGCGCATGCTTTTGATTAATTTTAGTGTTTTCCATTCTTGAATGTTGGCAGAATCTCCTCAACATTTGCCTTTCGCGCCTCCTTTAGGTGAACTATCCTCTAATTGATTTTAGCTGAAGTCCGATACGCTAGCATAATATGAAGAAAGATCAGGCCTAGTTGAGAGAAGGGGTTTAAACAATGTACCTCCCAAAGACTGTCCACACTAGCCCTTGAATGAGTCCGGCTTTTATTGGTTCGGCATTCAAGAATTAACCTCTGTAACCAAATGTGGGATGGAAGGCGCGGCAGAGGCGTGTTAATCATTGATTGCCAACTTAAACTGCGGTTTCTCATATCGGCACTTTTTTGCACATGACTGTACATGGTAGAGAAAGCAAAAGTGGGGCGATATAGGTTGGCTTTGAAATTCCACTCTTTGCATGACGACCAGAAACACACGAATGACGACTTAGAACTTAAAAAATATAAAGTATTTGAAAATTGAAATCAATAACAAATCTTGTAATGGTTAGTAGCTCAAAAATTCCTTTGACATAAATTTTATCTTTTATCCTTTAATAAGACCTACATTTTTTGTGTAGTAGGCTTTAGAATTTTCCTTATGGTTTATCAGTTATGCAAGGTATACAAAATACCTTTACATTGAAGAGAACTTCACAGGATATTCACAGAAAACTTAATTTTCATGTACACGTTTTAAACAAAATCTTAAGAGCCATTGTTGTGAAAATAACCTTAAAGCAACATTTTTCCTTAAAAATTTTCGAGTCGGTTTGGTATTTATACTATATTTCGTTTTTGAGTCATCTGTTCTCTCTCTCTCTCTCTCTCTCTCTCTCTCACACACACACACACACACACACCCACACACACGCACGCACGCACACGCTCGCACCGAGGACATTTTGCTAAAAATGTTTTTTTTATTTAGTGGCCTCAAAACATGTATTTCCGATGAAATCTCGATATAGAATTCTTGGGTGGAATACAATCTTCCCCTACCTGAATATTTAAGCTGTAAATAAAGTGAAGATCTGACACCTATTGATGTTAACTGGCTTTCAAGTATTCATCTAGAATTTCAAAACTGAAAATGTTTTCTCTCTCAATGACGGGTCATTATATAGTTTCTTGGCAAGAAAAGGAGAAATCATTATAAACAAAACATCATACGATACCGAATGTACAGAAAACAAATCCCATGCCTCCTCAGTGTTATTTCTGAGGCGCCTATTCTTTTCTCTATTTGAGCAATACACTCGCGTGGCTTAACATTCTCTTCTTGTGAACTGAAATCCAATTTTCTCTGTTATCTTGTTAGCTGCCGTGTCGAACCCTCTGTCTTCTTGCATATGATCTTGTAAACTGTAGCACTAACTACCCGTAAAAATCTCATCCCGAGTGCCTTAACCTCGTTACCCCATCTCGTCAAGAGCAACGAAACTCCCCCAAGATGTTGCCACCGTGCTTCAATCTCTGCTTTCGTGTACATTCGAGTGCACGACATACCGCCATAATATAGAGCAAATTATGTCGGTAATGGAATGTTAAAAACCACAGTTCCCTTGTCTAGTTCTAGAAATTCCCTTGTGTTGGTTAACGGCTTCTTTGTTCGCGATAGTTTGAGGCAGTGTTTTTAACACTAAAATGATTTCAGTCTAATTATATAATATATAAATTCAATAAAGCAATATGTGTAGGTAGCAATATGTAAAAATGTATGTAACAGTAATTGTATATGTTTGTATTATTGTATCCATGTGTAATAATGTTATGTGAATATATTACGTAATTTAATAATGTAGGAGATGTGAGAATAATAGGTTAAAGGTTGCTAACAATGAGGTAATAATGAGGTTGAGAGTTTAAGAATGTTACTTGTGATTCTTGGAAGCAATAATGTAATTTTAGTGACAGCTTATAAAAATAGCCAATCAACAACCAGAAAAAGCTTTAGTTAAATGAAGGTATTCTATTGGATTAGGAATAGCCAATCAGAGACTTGAAATACGGATTTACAAGTCTAGGCGGTTGAAATCAATTCAGATGCCTGCAGACAGTGTTTGTAACCGGACGCGAGATGCGTCCTCGAGAGATTTTATACGTATTCGTGTGAGACGAAAAAATAGTTTACGTGTTAAAAAGTGCAAGTAATTCATAAAAAAATCTCACAGCTCTCTATCAGTGAAGTGTTATTTAAATCGTGTCAAGCATTAATAAAAGGAGTGAAGTAAAATTATAATCTGTGTAAGCCTACATTCTTAAGTCGCACCACAACCCTGCCAAGACATCCATGTCTCTAACAATAATACTGATGCAGCCGAGGCAAACATAAATATATAATATTTAAAGAAACAGTAAAAATACATTTGGGGCGAAGGCTACCGGAAACTGTTTACTATACGTGCGGTTGCAGCTACTGCAAGTTCGGCTCCCCAACAGTTGAAATATAATACAACTCCTTCAATACAACCTACTTCAAATTAAACGCCCAAAGCGTGGTGCAAATAACGTAAAGATGCTATCTACTTCAAGTTATGTTGCAAGACAGCTGAAAAATGGAGTTTTAAAGTCTTATATGCTAAGAAACCTTAGTACTCTGAATGACATGTACATTTTCATTTAATTATATGCCTGTGTTTTGTGAGAGTATCTATAAACACAAATATTTCATCCAGTCATGTGTGAAACGCTTATTTTTATCATTCATCCAAGACCTGTAGGGGTGTCAATTGGAGACACGGGTTTTCGGAGAGGAGGGAGAAGAACTATAATCACATGGTATCTACATGCAGCTCAACATATTTAGTTTCATCTATAACATATTATGCTATTTGTAATTTAATTTTGATTTACTGAAATCCGGTTGTTTCAAAAGAAAGTAAAAAAACGACATAATAGTAGGATAAATCGAAATAAGCTCGAGACTACGCTGCCACTCGCCAGATAAACGCTACACAAGACCGGCCAATAGGTCTACCATATTATTATTATTATTATTATTATTATTATTATTATTATTTCATATTGTTTCAACACATTTGTATTTGGTGTACTTTGTCTTTACAGATAGCCTTTTCATTAGGGAAGTAAAATAAATAAGAAAATGAGATGAAATCATTAAATATTAGTTCTGTAAAATAAAATAATATACATCCTTTATAATGTCGTGAATGCACGCAAGTAAACATTCCAAAAAAAGAGTTTTATTTATAGACGCCCTTTAACTTTTATGGACCTTAGCGTCATATTCTATATTGGGAGTGAAAGACCGGTAATTTTGCTCAGAGGCCTTTTTATCAGCCTCTTGAGGTTCTTTTACGTGCCGTAAATCTACGACACGGTACCATGCTAAGGATTTTTACCCCGAAAAAAGCTCTTGTTAGATATCCGTTCAGTATATCCGAAATAGTAGCATTTGGTTTAGTATTTCTTTGAAAATGGCGCCCTCGAAGTATTTTTTTCGCTCGTGGGAGCAGGTGGAAGGCACAGGGTACAAGATCTGGTGAATATGGTGGGTGGTGCACGACTTCAGTGACTAGTTGCGTGATGAGACATCACACACACACACACACACACACACACACACACACACACATGTTTCTAAAAAAAATTTTTTTTTGGATTCAGGGGGTCTCAAAACATGTATTTCCAGTGAAATCTCGGTATCGAATTTTTGGGTGGAATACAATACTTCCCCTACTTACTATACGTAGTAGAGAAAGTAACCAGCATTTTGGAAACATGTCCGTGTGTGTGTCTGTGAACAGCATAACTCAGAAACGAACAGTCGGATAAACACCAAACTTGGTATTTAGATTCAGTATCTTCCAGAGATGCGACACGAAGGTTTTCAAGAAAATCCCCCCACCCCAGATTACTCTTTACATGGAACATTTTTCGAAAATTTTAATTTTCTCAATAATGGCTCTAACAATTTTTTATTAAAATATCATATGTTTAAGATATTTTCATTACAAATGAAATGCTTATCTCGAATTTTCTGGGAATGTCTCCAAAAGTATTCTTCATTGTGAACGACTTTTGCATAACTGGTAAACCATAAGAGATAGACAAAATGTTACAACACAAAAAATGTAGATCGCGTTAAAATACACAATTTATGTCATATACATTTTTTGCTGCTGGTAATGCAAAGAGAATGTGATACTCCACATTGCAACTAGCTCTTAAAATATTTGACGATCGCATAAAGCCTACAAATTCCCCTTGCATCTACAAGAAAATTAGCAATAAGAATTAACATCTCGATTAACATGAAGCATATGGAGAATAAGCGTTTGTAAAAATAGTTTGTACAAGAGTAGAGAAAGTCATGTGAGTGTAACACATCAGAGTTTTTTTCATTTTAGTATTGTTTTAGACTTAAGGTGAAATTTTGGGTCGTGGTATTAAATATTCCTTCCGGCACTAAAATCGCAGTCGGATTGGTCGGCCCAAGGATTTGAATCCGGGAGCTCCCAAATGCGGGACACAGACGTTACCACCTGAGCCATCCCACTCGATCTGAGAATGTTTTATTTAAAAAGTGAGATATTATTCAGTATGTGGGTAGGAGCTATAAAATTTTAAGATAATTTGGGAATTTTTTTAATGAAGAGTTTATAGAATAGTAGAAATAATGCAGGAGTTGTTGCTTGATCGAAATCATCCACCTCTAGCCCCTCTTAGCGTCCGTTCTTATACAGGGTGGACCATTTATGTCGGGACTGTATAATATCTCCTAAACTAAGCGTTGTAGAAAGAAATGTCTTTAATAAATGTTGCTTGATATTATGGAGGAAAGTAAATGTCATTAGTCGTGTTCAATTTAAATTGAGTTTTAGATTCGCATTTAAGAAAATTAAATTTGCCCTAAAATTACCATCATAACGTCCTCCTAGCAAAACACTACTAATGGCATTTACTTTCCCCCGTAATATCAAGCAAACTTTTATTAATGACATTTATTTCTACAACACTTAGTTTTGGAGATATTGTACAGTCTTAGCTTGAATGGTCCACTCTGTATAGTGGCCACGGCGGATATATTATTTGGAGTTATTGCCAAGGTTAGAAAAATGTAGCTAAAGTGCCTCGTGCAAGTTTGGTCGCTCCTGTCCTCCGCTCCTCTCCTAAAAAACACCCCTTGGCTAGGACCCTTAATGTTGCAATGCTAGCAGTAGGAGTAGCACTGCAGCAACGCTCTCGCGATGCCTCGGTTGAGATACGCGTGATGCCCGATTGGTATAACTATGAAAATGGGATTCAGAAATGTCATTAAATGCGTTAACCACAAATTGCATCAGTCTTCATTATATATAAGCTTGCTATAAAAATAATAAGGATGATCTTATAAGTTTGTGTGTTTCATGTTAATACTGAAAGTGTCCCTACCTACATACTGAATATTATCCATAAGGTGTTTATTTTGCTATTATATATATGTGAAGTAGTTACCATGAGAAACAGTATAGTTCTGGGTTCAGAACAAACATAAGGAAAATCATGCATTTGTATAGTACTAAACCTATTATTTATGTTTTAAATGTTAATAGTACACACCAAAAACGCTTTTGGGGGGGGTTTCAAAGCACCTCTTCATATTCACGTTTGAGCAGAGGGGGAGAGGGACGATTGGGGGATAAGTAAGAGAGGGAAGGAATTGAAAGAGAGTAAAAGGAGTAAGAGAGGAAGAAGGGGAATAAATGGTTTAGGGAGAGAAATTGAGAGAGAAAACGATGAAAAGAGAATGAAAGAGAAAAAAAAATACGCGAGCCGAGCTGCAGAGTGAATAGTGTCATTTCAGTAAAATGCGTACATAAGAGAGAGAAGAAGAGGGAGAGAACGAGAGAGATATCACCTACCTATAAACTGACACTTGGAGTATCTAACGCACAATCGTCAGCTGCGTGTCCCCATTTCCTCATCTCTTCAACGGGTACTAGAGGATAAGGGTGACGACAGAACAGCTGGTGGAATAAACGATAGGGGGAAGTCCAAGTACACGAGAGAACCCTGCCCTATTGCCACAAATTCCACCCTCGGTCACATGGATTTTATTAATGTCAGTAGACCATACCTGTGACATGGTCTCTGTAATTGGGTGTAACCGCGTAAGAAAGCTTCCGGTCCACAAGAGGATTCAAGGATGTACGGTCTGGGGCTGATTTACTGCGTTATCTACATCTCCCGGATACAGAGAAATCTTGATATATAACCAGCAGAGGTTGGCGTGTTTGGATAATGAGAACAAAGCTCATAAGATGAAACAATAATTGAAGAATGATTTAAAAATATCTTTAGCCTTACATTGCCATGACGCTCTCTTTCACTCATCTAGAAACCATTTACTATAAACAACACACTCTCAATACCTTATTATTTGCTGACAATCAAATGGTTTTAACTGATACAGAAGATAATTCACATCGCGCTTTATTCAGTATAAATACAATTGTTGCAGAATATAATCTAACAATATCCACGATAAAAACAAAGGTAAGTGCCTTTTGAAGTAAATACGCCATTAATAGCGAAAATAATAATAATAATAATAATAATAATAATAATAATAATAATAATAATAATAATAATAACCGAATCAGTGCAGTCACTTAGGATACACATTTCATATATGTATAAGTGACATGCCAATAATGCAATAGCATTTATTGACTATGAGAAAGCCTTTGATAAGGTAAAATGATCCCATTTATGGAACATTTTAGAGACAAGAGGATATCGCCCACTTGATTTAATTTATGTATTGACGATCTAGTCTTGAAGTGGAAAGATGAAATGCAGTTCTGGATCAAAACAGAATTAAACACGCCTTTAAGCAGTTTACTATATACTGATGATAAGTAGTTATACAAGAAACAGAAGATAATCTACAAAGAACAGCATTTAGACTAAGCAAAAATGTAATGCATTTCAACTTAACTATATCTGTAAATAAAACAAAGACAATGACCTTTAAAGGGAAGAATCAAGTTAGATCAAATATACTAATAAATGGTAAAACATTAGATTTGACAAAGTCATTAAGATGAAAGTTAATAGGTTTCAAACCATTTGCGGAACGATCAGAACAACTCTAGGAAGTAAAACTAGAAAAGAAACACAAATTACGTTCTATAACATTATGGCTTTACCTATTGTATTATATGGTTCCGAGTCGTGGACAATAACAAAAAGAGACAAATCATGTATTCCGTCTACCGAAATGAATTTTTTTAGGCATATAAGGGAATGCACTAGAGCTGTCCAAATAAGAAATGAATCACTAAAATCATATTTGAATATTGTATCAGTAAACGATAAGATTGATAAAAATAAAAGAAATTGGAAGGAATAATTTGACAGAATGGCGGATAATAGAATACCAAAAAACATAATGAATTACCAACCGACAGCGAGGAGCAGTTTAGGAAGACCACGCAAGAGTTGGCTAGAGACCGGAACAGGTGATACTACCTAATTCTTGAAAGACGAAGATGATTTAACGTAACAATATCCACGATAAAAACAAAGGTAATGGCTTTTAATGGCAACTAAAGTCCCGAATTTCCAAAGGTTAATAGGAACAATAAAAAGAACTCTTTATAAAAAGGTAAGAGAAGAGACAATACTTAAGTTATACAAAGTAATGGTCATGTCGATATTGCTATACGGATCGGAAACGTGGACTTTGACTACACAACAGAAAAATCTGATATGTTACACTCACATGACTTTCTCTACTCCTGTACAAACTATTTTTACAAACGCTTATTCTCCATATGCTTCATGTTAATCGAGATGTTAATCTTATTGCTAATTTTCTTGTAGATGCAAGGGAAATATGGTAGGTTTTAAGCAATAGTCAAATATTTTAAGAGCTGGTTGCTATGTGGTGCTCTTTGCATTACCAGGACAGAAAAAAACGAATAACGAATTCCCATTTGAGAAAAAGTATAAGTATTGGAAAAATTATGGGAATAACAAGCAATATCCCGAAAATGGTTCACTCAACAACAAAAAATGTATATGGCATTAATTGTGTATTTTAACGCGATCTACATTTTTTGTATAGTAAAATTTTGTCTATATCTTATGGTTTACCAGTTACGCAAAAGTCGTTTCTGAGTTATGCTGTTCACAGACACACAAACAAACACACACATGGACATGTTCCCAAAAATGCGTTTTACTTTCTCTACTATGTATGGAAAGTAGGGGAAGCATTGTATTCCACCCAAAAATTCGATACCGAGATTTCACCGGAAATATATGTTTGAGGCCCCCTGAATCCAAAAAAAAAGCATTTTTGGAAACATGTCCATGTGTGTGTCTGTGAACAGCATAACTCAGAAACTGATAAACACCAAACTTGGTATTTAGGTTCAGTATCTTCCAAGGATGCAACACGAAGGTTTTCAAGAAAATCCCCCCACCCCAGACTACCCTTTACATGGAGCATTTTTCGAAAGTTTTAATTTTCTCAAAAATGGCTCTAACAATTTTGATTAAAATATCATATATTTAAGACATTTTCATGACAAATGAAACTTATGTCTCGAATTTTCTGGGAATGTATCGAAAAGTATTTTTCATTGTGAAAGACTTTTGCATAACTGGTAAACCATAAGAGATAGACAAACGTTTACTACACAAAAATTGTAGATGGCCTTGAAATACACAACTTATGCCCCATACGTTTTTTTGTTGAGTGAACCATTTTCGCGATATTGCTTGTTATTCCCTTAAATTTTCCAATACATGTACTTTTTCTCAAATGGGAATTCCTTATTAATTTTTTATGTCCTGGACATGCAAAGAGAATGGAATGCGCCACATAGCAACCAGCTCTTAAAACATTTGACTATCGCTTAAAGCCTACCATATTCTCCTTGCACCTACAAGAAAATTAGTTATAAGGTTAACATCTCGATTAACATAAAGCATATGGAGAATAAGCTTTTGTAAAATAGTTTGTATAAGAGTAGAGAAAGTCATGTGAGTGTAACACATAAGATTTTTATGGATTCAGGAGGCCTCAAAACATGTATTTCCGGTGAAAACTCGGTATTGATTTTTTGGGTGGAATACATACTTCCCCTACTTACTATACGTAGTAGAGAAAGTAACAAATGGTAGTAGTGAATGCTCTGCTATGTATCCACAGATAACGAAAACAGGTAGGCTGGATGGCACCCTAATGCTATCTACCCTGCACGTGTAAAAGCAGATATACAATTGCAGTACACATGCCTCTGTAGACATGTGACGAAGTAAGATGGTATGATACAGTGATGAGACCTAGAAGGCTAACTGTCCACCACACTCCGGTCCACAAGGTATCTCCTAACGGATCCTCGTGATATGACCACGTAGTTAAAGTAAAGTAAAATAAACAGAAAAACATTAAAATAAAAACATATATATATATATTTATTTTAAAAAATAACAACACGTTATTTTCCAAATACTTTGTCATTCATTACCTTTCACTACTTCTCCGTATAGCCACCGCCATTATTCAGGCACTTGTAATAGGAAACGAGTTTTTGTATGCTTTCGTCAAAGAATGATGCCTCCTGTGATCTGCACTTCTTATTTCATATCATCGTCATTGAAATGTTTTCCACCAAGAAATTTCTTCAGCTGAAGAAACAGATAAAAGTCACTTGGTGCAAATTCGGACTGCAGGGAGGTTGGTCGAATTGTTACCAAACAAATGATGGGATCAGGTCTTGAGTTTGTTTGGCTGTGTGACCGGGTATTGTCACTCATTATCGTTTCCCAATAAACCTCACACAGTTGGCGATGAATGTTTACTGGCGTAATATTCTCGCATTCAAAAGCGAATCACTGATCTGACTTCACAGTCGGCCGGTCGTTCGATTTTTTTTAACATTTCGAAACACTTAACAACAGGAAAACACAAAGTGACGATCGCTCACAGCTACGTGTGGCTTAATAATGTATGGGGAAGTGATTGTGCATGCTCAAAATCGCTGCAGAGGCAAAATATTAAAACGGTGCTTACTTTAAAAACACGGCTCGTGTGTGTGTGTTTTATGTCGAAATAACCAGTTATAGTAATCTGAATAGATATTTTGACTCTGTCGAAAGGATTACGAGTATGAAAATCGGAATAAAGTTACCTAGAAGAATACATTTGCATGCTTTCAAGACTGCAAACTACAGTGTGGTGCGGATAAAAGTGACTCGTTCCCGTTTGAATGCGATATTTCCGTTCTGTATAAATGTCTGTTAAAACTCAATAGAGCTACAGTTAAATGGGCAATTTCATGCAATATGAATAATCGATTGTTGGTATTCTTCTGTCAACATTTCAGTTTATTTCATCAGTTCTTATACACATTTCTGTTTATTCTGGAGAATGACTTTCTCATACAAGAAAGAATTCAAATTGTGGAAGTATATGTGAAAACAGTTCGATTAACGAACGAGTCCATGATGTACTCTCTGCAGAACGAACTGTTAGCAAACCTTTGTGGCCACCACGCTCCCCGAATCTAGCAACGTGTGATTTTTCCTTTGGGAATATTTGAAGACCAAGGTCTGTGAAACAAGTCCACACTGAATACAGGAATTGAAAGACAAAATCAGCCCTGAAGTTGCCGCCATCGATATCAGAACTTTACGCCGGGTGTATCTGAATAGGGCTAAGACGTCCACAGCTATGTACCGATGCTGCAGGGTGCCTCTTCAACATCTTCAATAAATGGTGAGTCCACTTCAGCAATTCGTTTGTCAGCATTTACTCAATACTTACACAGGTCACTTTTATCTACACCAACTATCGATTATTCATACTTCATAAAATTACCCATTGTTGAACTATAGCTGGATTCAATTTTAACAACCAATTTTAACCGACATTTATATTAATACACAACGGAAATATAGAATTTGTATTCAAACGGGAGATGGGCACTTTTATCTGCGCCAACCTATAGTCATTATGCACACTATAACAAATAATAGTGAAATATAAACCCTAAGCATAACTATGATGGCCATTGTAACTGATAGTCTTCTGAAAATAGTATAAAACAAAAGCTAGAGAAGCAACAATCACAAAATGACCTTAATAGCTACATACGGCCTTTAGTGCTTCAAATTCAAGGATTCCTTTCTTTCAATAGATGAAAGTAATGTAGCGCAATAGAAGGGAAATAGTCATAACAAGAAGTATTAGATAAGCCCAATTAAATTGGAAGTATCTGGTTATACAACTATGAAAATAGTGGAATTTTACAGCTTTACAATCCGCAGAATGAGCTGCATCTTGTTGTATGTAATCATGCAAGTGCAGTCGAATTCTACCCAAATATCATCAGTAATATGGGTAGCTTACAACAAGCACTCCTAAGTGTAAATAAAATCCTTATGGTGTACAAAATGCATTTAACAGAAAACACAATTCAATTTTCTAACATTTTATGTTTGAGAATCCTTCTCGCCGCTCAAACGGATCGCCAGAACCAAGCAATAGCTTATCATAAACTACATGGCTGCTTTAAAATGTCCTCGTGAACTGAAGTATCTTTAGAACCTCTCGTTCAGTCCGTGTCTAACGAGTCCCATAAGTAAAAATCAAGGGAAGCTTTTGAAGGGGAAACAGCCTGAGTTACTACTCCCCTGCGATCTCTTTCTTTGTTATGGGCCCATTCGCGTGTAACGTTTATAGCAACAAGAGTAAAATGAACAGGAGCTCCGTCATGCATGCACCACAAGGCATATAAACTTCACCCAGGAATTTGAATAATGTTCATTACTTAAATCAACATTGCTACAATTTATACCAAACTCTGCATGCTAGAAACACAATACCTCTTAGATTATAAATATATTTATAAAATAAAAAAATCTGATGTGCTACACTCACATGACTTTCCCTACTCTTGCACAAACTATTTTTACAATGCTTATTCTCCATATGCTTCATGTTAATCCAGGTATCGAGATGTTAATCTTATTGCTAATTTTCCTGCAGATGCAAGGGGAATTGATAGACTTTAAGCTATAGTCAAATATTTTAAGATATGGTTGCTATGTGTAGTATTCCATTCTCTTTACATGTCCAGGACATAAAAAATGAATAACGAATTTGAGAAAAAGTATAAGTATTGGAAAATTTAAGGGAATAACAAGCAATATCTGGAAAATGGTTCACTCAACAAAAAAATGTATGACATAAATTGAGTATTTTAACGCGATCTACATTTTTTGTGTAGTAAAATTTTGTCTATCTCTTATGGTTTACCAGTTATGCAAAAGTCGTTCATAATGAAGAATACTTTTGAAGACATTCCCAGAAAATTGGAGATATACATTTCATTTGTGATGAAAATATCTTAAACATATGATATATTAATCAAGATCCTTAGAGCCAGTTTTGAGAAAATTAAAATTTTCGAAAAATGTTCCATGTAAAGGGTAATCTGGGGTGGAGGATTTTCTTGAAAACCTTCGTGTTGCATCTCTGGAAGATACAGAACTTAAATACCAAGTTTGGTGTTTATCCGACTGTTCGTTTCTGAGTTATGCTGTTCACAGACACATACACAGACATACACACACGGACATGTTTCCAAAAATGCTTTTTTTGGATTTAGGGGATCTCAAAACATGTATTTCCGGTGAAATATCGGTGTTGAATTTTTGGGTGGAATACAATACTTCCCCTACTTACTATACGTAGTAGAGAAAGTAAAACACTAGTGAGAACATCAAATATAGCGGAGAGTATAAAAAGAATTGAAAGCTATAAATGGAGCTCCGAATACATCATCAGAAGAGCGATTGCGAAGATAGTCGGAATCTACGAACTACAGAGGTTGACACAGTAAACCTTGCACCGATCATATTTGCATTATGCAACCCGCGAGAGACACTTCAAAGCCGAAGGAGTGTGACAGTGTGAGTGGGCGTATCAGCTCCGTTAGGCAGTGGCAGAATGTCAGTATTTCGACGATTACTGAACAAATAGTTACGTCATCCAAAATGGATCAATCGCGGTAACAATGCTTTACATAGCAACCATTCAGAGGCGTAAATGTTAGAAATATTCTTAGAAAAATCTGATGTGTTACACTCACATGACTTTCTCTACTCTTGTACAAACTATTTTAACAAACGCTTATTCTCCATATGCTTCATGTTAATCGAGATATCGAGATGTTAATCTTATTGCTAAGTTTCTTGTAGATTCAAGGGGAATTGGTATGCTTTAAGCTATAGTCAAATATTTTAAGAGCTGGTAGGTATGCGGAGTATTCCATTTTCTTTGCATTACAAGGACAAAACAAAATGAATAACGAATTTGAGAAAAAGTATAAGTATTGGAAAATTTAAGGGAATAACAAGCAATATCTCGAAAATGGTTCACTCAACAACAAAAATGTATATAACATAAATTGTGTATTTTAACGCGATCTACATTTGTTGTGTAGAAAACGTTTGTCTATCTCTTATGATTTACCAGTTATGTAAAAGTCGTTCACAATGAAGAATACTTTGGAGACATTCCCAGAAAATTCGAGATATACATTTCATTTGTCATGAAAATATCTTAAACGTATAATATTTTAATCAAAATCGTTAGAGCCGTTTTTGAGAAAATTAAAATTTTCGAAAAATGTTCCATGTAAAGGGCAATCTGGGGTGGGGGGATTTTCCTGAAAACCTTTGTGTCGCATCTCTGGAAGATACTGAACCTAAATACCAAGTTTGGTGTTTATCCGACTGTTCGTTTCTGAGTTATACTGTTCACAGACACACACACACACACACACACACACACACGGACATGTTTCCAAAAATGTTTTTTTTGGGGGTTCAGGCGGCCTCTAAACATATAATTCCGGTGAAATCTCGGTATCCAATTTTTGGGTGGAATACAATACTTCCCTTACTTACTATACGTAGTAGAGAAAGTAAAAATTAGCCTAGCTCCTATAGATAACTTTAATCGGATCTGTAACTTCTTTTAGTCGCTACACATGTATATAATGTCTTGCTAGCCTTTGTATTTTTTTCCTTACTTTAACGCTTTAACTTCATTTCTTTTAAGGCAACTACTGTTAAATTAACCTTCTGTAATATTATAGCTTGTTTTCAAATTGTAAAACTTCTCAGAAACTTTAAACTGCAACAGAAATGTTTTAGTAATGAATCGGAAAATAAATTAAAACAGTTTCTTTGCGGAATATAGACAGCCTCAGTAACGAAGTAAGTGATCTGGACCCTGGTGTAGTGGTTACCTTGCAAGCCTGTAATTTACGAGGTCGCGGGTTCAAACCTGGCGGAGAGCGATGGATTTTTACGGGTGAGAAAACACTTAGCATGGGTTTCTTCGTAACGGAAGTAAATTCGCTAGTCCATATCGTAGATTTACGACACGTAAAATAATCTCAAGCCTGACAATGAGGCCTCTCAGCAAATTACCGCTATTTCATGCCCAATATAGAATGGGATGCTAAGGATCAAATTTTTAAATTATTTTTGGTCGATCACATTAAAATACGCTGATTAATGTGACGTAATTGAACTGTTACGACATCCGTAGTACTGTAGTGGTTCATTATGATATTACTCGGCGGCGCGTGCAGCTCCCCTATCGCCCATACCTTTTTAACAACTTTAAAGCAGCAGTCCACTGGGATTCATTCCACAAATAAATCATGAAGTGTGTGTATTTAAAATAAAATACATTCTCTTCGTTGTAAGTTTAATATTCTAATAAATTGAGTTCATTTCTTTTGCTTCATTATGGCATGGTATCACGTTACCTGCAAAAAATCAATAAATATGGCGTGGACTCAACAGTACTGCCGTTGCACCACTCGCAAACATGCTCAAGATCCTATTACCTATGCTGGCATCCGATCAGTGTTTAATTACACACAATGACAAGGTAAGATGTTTTTGTAAAAGCTCAAAAGTCTGTGGTCGACTAAAACACCCGTATGAGAATTATGAAAGGATCTGCCGCTCGTTTCATAAACATTTTCACGTCTTAATTACTACCATTATAGTTTTGTTGCATAATATAATATTACTAAACTCCATAATAATACATTTTACCAATTCAAGGTCATTATTTCCGTCAAAAACAAATGCACTTAAGATTTCATGTTGTGCCTCAATTTACGATTTTGTTTAAGAGTTTTCTAAGCTTATATTATACTGTACGACTATTATAATTTTGAATAGTAATAATTTATGTATATATTGCGCACTAAACCGGAATAATCTTAAGCATTTTACAGGGGCTGGCCCTGAAGTACCCGACCTAACACGCAAAATACAAAAATTTTGGGAAAAAGCATGTTTATTTCTCTACATAGGCTCCTTTCAGCTCGATACAATTTTCCCAGCGATGTTCAATAGCTTTGAAACCCTGTTTATAGTGAGAACCGTCTAATTCTGCAAAATAGCCATCAACTGCAAACCTCACCTCTTTATTGTTAGCAAATATTTTACCACCAAGCCATTGCTTTTAACTTTGGAAACAGAAAATAATCAGAGGGTTTTAAGCCTGGCGAACAGGGTGCATGAGGAACCAATTCGAACTTTAACTCATCGATTTTGGCCATGGCGATAATGGATGTGTGAACTGGTGCATTGTCTTGATGAAAGAGAACCTTCTTTTTTCCTAAATGCAACCGTTTTTTGCTTGATTTAATCATTCAAATGCTGCAATAAGTTTGTATAATACTCGCCATTGATTGCTTTTCCTTTTTGAAGATAATCAATGAAAATTATCCCACGCGCATCCCAAAAAAACATCCCATGACCTTGCCTGCAGATGGAGCTGTCTTCGCCTACTTTGGAACCGATTCTCCCCTTTCAATCCGCTGTTTTGACTGTTCCTTCGTCTCAGGTGTGAAGTGATGGACCCATGTTTCATCCATGGTCATGTATGAATCAACGCAAAAACTCGGATTTATTGCAGCGAAACATCACCAAACACTCGACTGAAACATCCTCACCACGCTGTTTTTGTTCCATTGTGAGTAAACGTGACACCCATCTTGCGTACAGCTTTCTCATGTCTAAATTTTTGAGTTAGTATGCAATGTACAGCACTTTTTAAAATACCTACGATGTCTGCTGGCTCGCGCACTTTCAGTCGACGGTTATCCAATACCATTTTGTGGATTTTCTTCAGAATTTCTGGCGCGGTCACCTCATTTGGTCGACCCGTTTTGGCAGCTCGTACGGCCTCGCTTAAACTCTGCCACTCAATATTTTACTGTTGTAAACGAAGGAACAGAGTCCCCCAGAGTAGAATTTAGCTCAGCTTTAATATTAGTTGGACTAAATCTCTTCAAATCATAGTATTGTATCACATAACGATGGCCAGTTTTATCCAGTTTACAAATTCGCTGAGAGAGTTCACTATTAATGGCTGCCAAACAATTACTAAACAGCGTAGCACCGTCAAACTTCAAACTTAAGCCGTATAAGAGTGGTACTTTCTACTAGTGTCATTTGTTTGAAACAACAACGGCTATATATACGTCAGGTCGGGTACTTCTGGGACTGCCCTCGTATCATAGTAAGATCAGTTGACCAAATCTGCTCCAACCTATCGCATCATCCAGAGCTCTGGAAAAGCAAACTCCAGGCGTCACAATGAAGTAGGCAGCTTGTCTTATTTATAAATATGCAAAAACAAATTTGGAAAACCGGAAAGCGATGAAGCGTTGACAGTTATCGGATTAGTTGAGAACGTTCGGCCGAGCAGGCGGCACTGGGATCAATCCCTCCGCCTGACGTCATGATGGTGGCGGCCATGTTGGCTCGTGACGTCAGGGGGCTCAGATCGATAGAGCAAGCCTCCTCAATCTTTCATAGCGAAGCACAGTCGCCGCGCTGCGCTAAAAATCTTTATACAGCAACGTGCGCTCGATAGATGTTGTTTCTCGCAATATTTCACCACCTCATTCCAACAACTGTTTTTTTTCTGGCTCTTTTTCTATCAATTGCTTTCTATTACTAGGGCGTGATCAATGCAGTGAGAGTGAACACGTGGGGAGAAATTACCCACTCAGTTTTGGAGTAATTTTCTTTCATAAAGGGCGAATGCAACACAGCTTGTAAGTGACTTTTAACAGTATGGCTTTTATTCTGTGTGATATTCACAATCTCATAACAAAGTCAGTTTTTTTCTAAAAATATAGTCAGTTTGAATAAGAAGGAAAACAGTAATTTCAAACACGATTCGGTAACATTAACAGATAACATTATAGTTAAACCTGAGAGAACGTAAAAGATAATTAATGGTTATTTCACACATGCTGTGCGAGGCTAAAGTTGGAATTGTGGAACCAGCTCGAAATATTTAATGCCATATAACTGGGATTTGAACCACAGATCTCCGGTCGTTGCACTAACCGACTTAAAGTACTTAAAATATTCTAATCCGCCATTGGGATTAGTTATCTCAAAATTAATTTGAAAACACCTTGTGATTTATGGAAAACAATGTGATCAGTTGGGGAATTAGTCGGCTGACACGGTAGCTCATTTGATTAGAGCAGCGGCTCGGTAAACCGAATATCCGTGGTTTATATCGCGGCTTTGGCATTGCATTTTCTGTCTGATTTTGCTTTTAAAACTTCAACAATTTGTTTTATTCAACAATAAGTATTTCTGAAGCGACTAACGGTACGAGAAAGGTTAGTTTACATAGATTTTAATGGTTTCTGAGATGTTTCTTTAACAACTTACTGTCTATTGCTTATCTGGTCAACTCAGTGATTAATGGAAAAGACCTTGCAAGGTATTCACGTAAATTTCAAAGTAAATGTTTTATTCGCCATGAAAATATCTCAAAAAATGTAGTGTATTAATAAAACGTCTGATGTGATATATTCACATGACCTTCTCTGTCCTGTAACTTTATTAGCGAATATACAAACTATTCTTACTAAAGCTTATTTTTCTATCTACTACATTTAATCCAAACAATCATTTGCAAAAATAGCTACATTACACATTTCGTTATAAACACAAAGAGAACAGCGATACTGAAGTTTTTACTTTCTCTACTACGTATAGTAAGTAGGGGAAGTATTGCATTCCACCCAAAAATTCGATACCGAGATTTCACCGGAAATACATGTTTTGAGACCTCCTGAATCCAAAAAAAGCATTTTTGGAAACATGTCCGTGTGTGTGTGTCTGTGAACAGCATAACTCAAAAACTAACAGTCGGATAAACACCAAACTTGGTATTTACGTTCAGTATCTTCCAGAGATGCGACACGAAGATTTTCAAGAAAATCCCCCCATCCCAGACTACCCTTACATGGAACATTTTTCGAAAATTTTAATTTTCTCAAAAATGGCTCTAACGATTTTGATGAAAATATCATATGTTTAAGATAATGTCATGAGAAATGAAATGTATATCTCGAAATTTCTGGGAATGTCTCCAAAAGTATTCTTCATTATGAACGACTTTTGCATAACTGGTAAACCATAAGAGATAGACAAAATTTTACTACACAAGAAATGTAGATTGCGTTAAAATACACAACTTATATCATATACTTTTCTTTTGTTGAGTGAACCGTTTTCGAGATATTGCTTGTTATTTCCTTAAATTTTCCAATACTTATACTTTTTCTCAAATTCGTTATTCATTTTTTTTATGTCCTGGACATGCAAAGAGAATGGAATGTGCCACATAGCAACCAGCGATAAAATATTTGACTATCGCTTAAAAGCTACCATATTCCCCTTGCATCTACAAGAAAATTACAAATAAGATTGACATCTCGATATCTCGATTACTATGAAGCATATGGAGAATAGGCATTTGTAAAAATAGATTGTACAAGAGTAGAGAAAGTCATGTGAGTGTAACACATCAGATTTTTTAAGAACTGGACGCTATATGCTGGCCTAAAAATTTCATATTGTTTCCAGGCATTCGCGAGAAACAATTGAAAATCGATGAGACTTCAAAAGAATGCGAAGCATTGAACAATTCGAATAATTAATAACGGATATCTCAGAAACGGCTTATGCAACAAATATACTTATTTGAAGAAAATTGTGTGTTTTAAAGGGATCTGGGATTTTTGTATGGTACGTTTTCGTCTATCGCTTAACGTTTACAAGTTATACAAGATTATACGAAATTCTTTCCGAATGAAGAGGACTTCCTGGACTATTCCCAGAAAATTCAAGGTATAAATTTTATTTGTTATGTAAATATCTTTAATATACGGTATTTTAATAAAAATAGTTAGTAATTTTTTAGAAAATAAACATTTTCGAAAAATGTTCCACCTATAGGGTAGTTGGGGTGGGGGGATTGTCTTGAAAATCTTCGTGTTACATCCTTGGAAGATACTGAATTCAAATAATACCAAGTTTGGTATTTATCCGACTTTTCGTTTTTGAATTATCCTGCTTATAGAAACGCACACACGGACATGTTTTCAAAAATGCTGTTTTTTGGATTCAAGGCGCCTAAAACATGTATTTCCGGTGAGATATCCGTATTGTATTTTTAGGTGGACTGCAATACTTCCTCTACTTACTATACGTAGAAGAGAAGGTAAAAAGCGTTTTTAATTTTGAGGCAGTATATTTTAACACTTAAATAATTTCAGTCTAATTATATAATATATAAATTCAATAACAGCCCGCCTTAAAGCAATATATGTATGTAACAATATATAACAAAATGTATGTAACAGTCATTGTATATGTTTGTATTATTGTATCCACGTGTAATTATGTGAATATATTACGTAATTTAATAATGTAGGAGCTGTGAGAATAATAGTTTAAAAGTTGCTAACAATGAGGTAACAATGAGGTAACCTTGGGGCAATAATGAATTTGAAAGTTTAAGTGCTACTAATCATTATTGGAGCAACAATAATGTAAATTTTGTGACAATTTATAAAATAGCCAATCAACTACCAGAAAAAGCTTTAGTTAAATGAAGGTATTCTATTGGAGTAGGATTAGCCAATCAGAAACTGAAAAGGAGAAAATTTTACAAATTTAGAGTTCAGTTGGTTGCAGACAAGGTTAATAACCAGACGCAAAACGTATCCTCAAGAGATTTAATACGTATTCGTGTGAGACGAAAAATAAGTTTACGTGTTAAAAAGGGTAATTAATTAATAAAAAGAACCTCACAGCTCTCTGTATCAGTGAAGTGTTATTTAAATCGTATCAAGCATTACTAAAATGAGTGAAGTAAAATTATAATCTGTGTAAGCCTACATTTTTGTCGCATCATAACCCTACAAAGAGAAACGTGTTTCTAACAATAATACTGACGCAGCCGAGGCAAACATAAATATTTAATACTTAAAGAAACAGTCAAATTACAAAGTTTATATTTTTAAATTTTGGACAAAGGCTACCGGGTACCATACGTGCGATTGCAACTACTTCATGTTCGGCTCCCCAACAGCTGAAATATAATACAACTCCTTCAATACAACCTACTTCAGATTGACGCCCGAAGCGTGGTGCAAATAAAAATACATAACAAACAATATTCTCAAATTGGCGTCCATACGTGGGCAAATAAATAACCCTCTTCAATTTTTCTACTGCTTACCTGTAGTATTGTATTCCAACAAGACTTTGATACGAGATTTCTCTGAAAATACACGTTCCGAGGATCCCTAAATCTAAAAAAATGGTACATAACTCAAAGTAAAAAGTTGGATGGATGCTATACATAAAGTAAATTTATTATCTTCCAAGATTGCGACACGAGGATTTTCAAGAAACCCCTACCGCAAACTACCCTTTACATGCAAAATGCTTCCTGTGTTTGATGTTCTCAGAAATTGTTCTAATGATGTTTTATTAAAATATTACAAGTTTAAGATATTTTCATGGCAAATAAAACGTGTATATTGAAATTTCTGGGAATACCTATGAAGACCTCTTCATGGCTTTTATATAATTAGTGAGCTGTAAGGGATAGACAAAACCTTACTGCACAAAAAATGTAGTCCTCGTTAAACGAAATAATTTTTTGTGGCGTTAACCATTTTGAAATATTCTTTTTTGTTTTTATTTTGAGTTTTCAATACTTAATATACTTTTTTGAGGTGGTAATTCACTATTCGTTTTCTTTCGTGCTCGTGTTAGCAGCAGCTGCTTTTTTGAAAACCTAACTATTGCTTTAGCCTACTGTATCCTTCGTATACCTACAAACGTGTAGGAATAGGATTAGGACTCAAAGCGGGGGGGGGGAGACTTAGCACGTCCACCTACATAGATCTTTTGTACCTATGCCCTGGACGTGGTGCTTCGCGAAGGAGGGATAGGGTGAGAGGAGATAGATTGTGGCCGGACCAGCAGGCAGGGTCCCTACCATTTTTAGATTTAAACTCCCCGGATGGGCATTGGTGCAGCCGACTCCCCTCCCCCCGTGGGCTTATACATCCCCTGGGAGGCCCGAAACCCGGAGATCGCCCATTCCGGGGGACGAAGGTTTCCACAGAGCAATCATTTTCCTCTCCCATGCATACGCCGAGCCCTCCCGCCGACACGTACAACCCTGAAAGAGACCAAGCGGATGAAAAGTGAAGTGAAATAAGAATGGAGGTGAAATGGAGGTACAGGAAACAATTATCCCTTCCAGCATTCACCTAGCGACCCGAGAAACTCCCCAAAAGCCTATTATAGCCAAGGGTGTATGGAAATTCGATTAACAAGAAGTAAAAAGAAGAACACGCTTTTGTAAGAATAGTTTGTAGAGGAGTGAGTAGAGTAGTTTGTGTGAATTGAACACGTCAGATTTGGTTTTAAAGTTTTCAGTAACTGCTGCAGGAGACCCAGATTCCATCCACAATAACGACGTGCACTCAGCCTCGCGATCTCCTTAAAAACCTACAGCTAGTTTGTTGAAAATCAGCAATTTTTCTATCTACAAATTTAAAAACAGGCCAAGTGCGTAATAGCCTCATGCCATCCCTGCAGATGCCCTCTTTATTCTGTATGGATAAAGCAGTAAGGAAGTAAAGCTAAACTTTTACAATTTGAAGTGATGAGACTACATGGAAAATAGACCATTGTAATTTTTCTGGAAAATCCTCTTATTTCTTCTATCTAAGAGTACATATATCATAACATAAGACATTTACGGCAATAAAAGCTAATTAATTTAACGGCATCCTTTTACTACCCATGTGGGTAAATACCAAACCAAACTGGATCTAACCAGTTTGATTAAAATACCACATGTATAAGGCAGTTACATAAATCACATATCCTGTATGCATTATACAGAGCGTTCGTTTTATGACCTGGCCCGGCTCCGATCAGGTATATATGTGCTCCTCACGCTGCCTATACACCGGGGGATTTCAATTCTAAAATTCCCGCGTTACATGCTCATGAGTAATGGTAGCATGCACTATAATGTGTAGTAACCTTGTTATAGGTGGTGTCATCTGTGATCTGGGCCGGGCCATAAAATGAACGCTCTGTAGTATTCATGTAACGTTTGTTTTTGTGTCTTATACAGGATATTACAAATTTTCATGACATATTCCTCATACGTAGTAGAAGAAGAAAATATTATATGGTCATGAATCCAGAAACGCTTTATTTCCATATTAGAACTCATTTTCAACAACTCTCCAAAACACATTAATCATGGGAAACACTCAGGAACAGAACGTAGCAGCATACCACATAGCCTTGTTTGTATGAAATGTTCCAAATGACCACTTGGCTACGTTTGGTTAAGTTGTAATTCGCCGCCAGTGTGTGGGCATTTGAAAGCACTTGTGTATCGAACGACCGTTCAAGATGCAAGGAGTCTTCGTGTCTGTATTGTGGAAGGTTGTGAACCAATACGCAATTCTTCAGGGATACATCAGGGCATCCGGGATTCCTAGTGATAGCGAGTTGATGCATGTATCAATGGTAACTGAGCGCATTTTGAACATTTCATGTAAGAAAGTGTTTCACGTGTATGCTGATAGTTCTATTCTTGTGATTTCCTATGAAGAGTTGTAGAAAACGAATTCTAACATAAGCATAAGGCGTTTCTGTAAGAATTTCTGTAAATGTGAGGAATATTTAATGATTTTATTTTTAAAACCTTTATATTACTATCTTAATAACGATAAATGCTGACTAGTAAATGTTTTAAATCAGATAATACGAACTTCTTTATATATGGAAGCAACACTCAAATTCATTTTTATTATTAATAAGCTCATGCGAATACACATGATACATAGTTTCCTGCTTCAAAGTAAACCAACCTTAAAAAAAGTTAACAGTGAATATTTCGGAAACTGTCAATGCTACGAATAAATTGTGTACTTTGATACGCTCTATATTTTTCTTGTAATACAATTTTGGCCACTTCTTAAGTGGATCGAATTAAAGGTTTAATGCTCGTGCGGGTGTCGCGCAATGGTGGCTCAAACGGCAAGAGTATTGGCTAGGAGAGCCGAAGATCCGTGATTCGAGTCGCGATAGTGGCATACACGTGAAATAATGTTCATATGAGCCGGGGTCCATGAAGCTCTTCATTCATGCTCCAAGGACAACGGAAAATTCCGGAAAGGAAACCTTATCCAGGAAGCTTATATCCATCGAGACTGGAAATTTGGGATCTCTTGAGTGTGTGTCGAATAGGCTACCCCTACACAACGGAGGTGTGCGTTTCCTTCGAGTACTAAGGAGAATGTAATAATGCATTTATATCTCAGTCTCAACTTCACTTACAAAGGTGGACGTTATTATTACTATTATTCGAAAAAAATACTATATAAATTTCTGATCAGACCAGTAACAGTTTACGCCTCAGATATATGGACGGTAAATAAAGTCAATAAAGACAGAGACAATTTGAGAGAAGATCCTAAGGGGCATCTTTGGGTACTATGAAGTATCTTAGCAAGTTTAACTTAAAGATATAAATAAAGAAATTTATCTTTTTTAAGACTGTAAAATTCTCACAAATCCAACTTTATTTGGACCTTTCCGAAGATGAATATAGCCTAAGGCCCTTCGATAAGGAATTATAGAGACGCTTGTATAAGGAACCGGATATAGTGAGATATAACAAAATCAACCGGCCGTGATATATGAGAATCAGTGAAAGTCGCCTGACAAAAAGATTGTTCATTATAAGACCAGAGGAAGAGAAAGATCGAGATTAAGATGGGAGGATGGAGTAGAAGAGAACCATAAAACTCTGGGGAAAAGAAATTGGAAGGAGTTGGTAAGAAATAGATTGGAAAGTACTTCCGAGGAAGCCCAGGGCCTACACAGGGCTATAGGGTTAGAAATTATTATTACTATTATTTAAAAGTGAGTAAATATATCAACATTAGTTCTGTGTTTCGTCATCCTACGACCGCACTTATTAAATAAAGTTCAATTAAAAGGAACAGAAATGTTACATTCCCACTCCAAGTAGAACCAATCACGTCTCTACTGATCAACCTGATGTTATATAGGGTAATTTATGAAGAACTGACACATTTCTTTCCTTAATTGTTTCAAAACGAGTTATGCTAGCGACAAGTTATTATAACTGAAATGCAGAGGAATTTTGGGAGATTATTTACCCCTATAGCAAATGTTGAAAATGTCCTCCATCCTGCATAAGACACAACTCAACACGTCGTTCCAAGTTACTGGCCACTCGCTGGAGGACTCTGTTGTCAATTTGAATCTCCTGTGTAATACTGTGCTTCAGATCGTTCAATGTCTGCGGACGTGTGGCATAAACCCGGTCTTTTAAGTAACCCCATAGAAATAAGTCCGGCGATGTCAAATCCGGAGATCTCGTGGCCAAAGGTTCTTGGAAATTATCCGGTCGTCAAAGAAACGTGCAATTCATTTGATGTATGGAATGTAGCGCCGTGCTGCTGAAAATATCCTTGACTCAGCTCTACATCGTCTAGTTGCTCAGTAAACTCCATGAAAATCCGTCGGTACTCTGCAGCGTTCACATTGTTTAAACAAAGTTTGTCTCACTATTCTCTGTGCGGATATTGCGCACCAAACTCCGATTTTAACCGGGTGCATAGGTGCTTCATGAATAACATGTGGATTTTCGCTGGTCCAATAGCGTGAGTTATTTGAGTTCACATAGCCGGATAAATGGAACCATGCTTCATCTGTGAACCATGTGATGGACAATATGGCAGGAATTTGCACAATGAACGCCTGAAACCAACGACAGTAATTCAGTCGTATATCCTTATCTGGTTCCTGTAACTGATGGACAACCGTAATCCTATACGGCTTTAGGCCTGCACTTTTCACAGCTCTCTGACACATTGAGTAGCCGTACCCTTCTCCTGCGACAAACGCCTTAATGATTTTTTGGCGACTGATCCAGTTGTACTCTTACGTCAGCAACAACCGTGGGAAGCCTAGATGAACGAGTTTTACCTTTTTCACTCACCAGAGATCCAGTTTTTATTTTCTCTACTACGTACAGTAAGTAGGCGAAGTATTGTATTCCACCCAAAAATTCGATACCGAGATTTCACCGGAAATACATGTTTTGAGACACACTGAATCCAAAAAAAGCATTTTTGGAAACATGTCCGTGTGTGTGTCTGTGTGTCTGTCTGTAAACAGCATTACTCAGAAACGAACAGTCGGATAAACACCAAACTTGGTATTTAGGTTCAGTATCTTCCAGAGATGTGACACGAAGGTTTTCAAGAAAATCCCCCTACCCCAGATTACCCTTTACATGGAAGAGTTTTCGAAAATTTTAATTTTCTCAAAAATGGCTCTAACGATTTTGATTAAAATATCATTGGTTTAAGATATTTTCATGACAAATAAAATGTATATCTTGAATTTTCTATGAATATCTCCAAAAGTATTCTCCATTGTGAACGACTTTTGCATAACTGGTAAACCATAAGAGATAGACAAAATGTTACTGCACAAAAAATGTTGATGGCGTTAAAATACACAATTTATGTCATATACATTTTTTTTGTTGAGTGAACCATTTTCGAGATATTGCTTGTTATTCCCTTAAATTTTTCAATACTTGTTTTCTAAAAAGGGAATTCGTTATTCATTTTTTTGTCTTGGATATGCAAAGAGTTATAATCTGTGGCAAAGGGAATGGTGCTGAACCTAGCAATCAACTATTAAGAGATATGTATGTGCTTAAAGGTTACTGTTTTTCTATATTGCCCTTGTAAATATATTTTCCCCTTACATTTACAAGAAAATTAGTAATAAGATAGAGTCTGCAAATGTTTATCTCGATTAACATGAAGTAGATGGAGAATAAGCGTTTGTAAAAATAGTTTGTTCAAGAGTAGAGAAAGTCATGTGAGTGTAACACATCAGATTTTTTCAATTTGTTTACCAGTCCCAGTATTGTCTTTATTTGGGGAGAATTTCGAACACCAAATTCTCCCTGATATGCCCTTTGAGTAGTTTTAATTGTATTCGTAATCCAGTATTGCTTTACAAGGCAGATTCGTTCATCTAATGTGTATTCCATTTTCACGTTGACTAGAACAAAAACAGTTGCCGACAATAAAACTAACAGTTACGAATAAAAAATGAACATCCGTGCATCTAGTGACAGGCAATCGAAACTCCAGAACATTCTGCTTAATTTGGTGCTAAAATGGGCCAATGAGTGAATTTCGAACAGAATATTTAAAGAAAGAAATGTGTAAGTTCTTAATAAATCACCCTGTATAATCTACCAGTACTTGCACTGAATGCATTCTGAAGACATCTGAGACTGCCACAAGTTGTTTAGTTATTACGCTGTTGTATTGATTAGAAGTTAATTTTTAGTACAAAACTGAAGCAATATAGGGCAAACAAACAAGAAATGATACTATTTACATAAATTTGCGACAAGACGACTAGGCAATCTGTTTTCACCAACTCAGTAAAGTTGGAGGTGTTTTGACCTTTTCTAGACGAGTCTACTTCGTTTCACAACATTTGTTAAGTTGTGCCGAGCCATCACTCACGATCTTGGTAAACAGCTTCCAAAGAACTTGCATAAAGAAGTGATGTAACCAGGAAGATATTGTATACCGGATTCCAGCAGCATGTTGGCGATTTCCTTATGTGGGTGTTGTTGATGACGTTCGCATTTATTCATGTGATAGATTACGGGGTTAAATGGTGGGCGTTCGTGATTCAACCCGGCGCTTAAAGGTTTTCCAATGAATGTGGCAAACACTAAATTAAATTGCCACTATCGGTGAGTGCGGTGATGCAATGGGATTTCGCATGTCAGTACTATGTATTGTATATTTTACTGTATACTATACATATGTTTGTGCTGACTAAAGATTTTGTTAGCAGCAACTGGTTACACATCGCGGTATAGCAAGGCTCTTTGCTTTACTTATATTTATGGCTCGGAAGTTGGGACCTTGTGTGCCTAAGCGACCGGTATTCAACGTCAAAGGTATGTCATTGAGTATACTTGTGTTAGCATTATTTACGTCATACCTGTAGTCTCGGTTGGCTCCGAGTCTTACTTATGTCTATTTGGAGTCATATTACCTCATATGCCTCTTTGTAATGAGGGTAGAATATGATGCAGCTTATTTCTTTCCCCTTCTTTAACAGTTTAAGTCCCAGGGATTGAACATGACAAAAAATGACAATATAATCGATTTTAACATTTTTTATATAAAACAGACCAATCCATATCATACAACCTTGATTTTTAGGCTTTCTGAAGGTGCAAGAAAGTTCACCTATACCTCTTATGCATGCTAATCAACTGTGTTCAGAGTAACATCAGAAATTACTCAATAAATATTTATAATTGTCAAAGGAGAAGATAAACTTTCTGAATGGTAACAGACTGAGTGTTTTCAAAATGTTTCAATCGATAATGTGAGGTAGGAAATCTTATATTCACCTTTGTCGTCCTCCGTGGACTAGTGGTACCGTGCTAGCCTCTGGTTCCCGAGGTCGCGGGTTCAAACCCGGCGGAGGGCGATGGATTTTTTCGGGCGTAAAAATTCTTAGCACGGCTTCCTTCGGAAGGGAAGTAAAGCCGGTGGTCCCGTGTCGTAGATTTACGGCACGTAAAAGAACCTCAAGCCTGATAAGAGGCCTCTGAGCAAAATTTCCGGTCTTTCACGCCCAACATAGAATGGGACGCTAAGAACCATAGTAGTTAAAGAGCGTCCATAAATAAAGGCTGGTTCACAACCACCCGGTAACGGTAACCAGAACGGAAACGAGAACGGGAAGCAAGAAATTTTGATTCACAACAGCCCGGTAACGAGAACGGGAATGCATATCGATCACAAAGTGAAAGTCGATTTTGCGCATTGGGATTTCATTTGTTTTTAACTGACCAATGACTTTTTTCACCTACTTCCAATTTAGCCAAGCCAACGTCAAAATTCGATAGAGTAAACATTATCTAAATGCATATTCATTACATTTCCGATCCCTCTACTTATGCCAAACTTTCATTCCTTTATTTAATGGCATACATTAAAATTGTTTATTCTTTTTTCATTTCCACCGGATTTAGCTGTTCTTTGTAGCTTTTGCCATTGTTTTTTTAGGTAATAGCCAGTTTTTAGTTGCATATAAACAAACTACAAATGATCCCTTCACCAGAGGAACCAACGTTGATTAGATTTGCGGGTGTCGGATTGAGGTTAGGAAGCACATTTACTACTAATTCCTACCAGTTTCATGTTTCCAGCTTGCGACTACAGAGAGCACTAGTGGCTGTTTCATGTCACGGCCGCTTAGAATAACCTCTAGAGTGAAGAGTCTAATATGCACAATAGGGATCTAATATGCCGTGCCCGGGAACGAGAACGAGAAAGTTAAAAGTTGGGCAACTCTTCTTCCCGTTCCCGGGGCCCGGGAAGGCTTCCCGTCGGTTGTGGACACTCCCATTTGAATACATGTATTTCAACTTTCCCGTTCTCGTTCTCGTTACCGTTCTCGTTGGTTGTGAACCAGCCTTAACACTCAATTTAAATTTCAATTTATATTCACCAGTGTCGCCCTTATTTTGTTGTTTCTGTTTTTCATGAAAACTTCTGAACCTTTGTGTTATTAATAACTACGGGACTGAAGTATAGGTCCAAAGGTGTAAAACTGCACCTTCTGTATCTAAAAATTACTTGCTCTTTTGAATAAATCCTACACTACTAAAATATACATACTTGCAGACTATGATGATGATAACTGAGTGACCTCGTTATACATTATACAACATTTCCTGAAAAGATTATACAAACTTTCGGGAACAGATTAAGGAAATCCTGTAATAAAACTTTGAAGAAAGGAGTTGTATTGTAGTTCAATGTTGGGGAGCCGAATTTGAAGTTGTAGCAACCGCACGTATGGTAAAAAGTTTCCGGTAGCCTTCGCCCCAAAAATGTTTAAAAAAATATTAACTTTGTAATTTCACTGTTTCTTTAAATATTATATATTTATGTTTGCCTCGGCTGCGGCAGTATTATTGTTAGAGACATGAATTCTTAGCAGGGAGTGGTGCGACTGAAGAATGTAGGCTTACACAGATTATAATTTTACTTCACTCCTTTCATTAATGCTTGACACGATTTAAATAACACTCCACTGATAGAGAGAGAGAGCTGTGAGATTTTTTTATTAATTACTTGCACTTTTTAACACGTAAACTATTTTTGTCTCACGCAAAATACGTATTAAGCTTCTCGAGGACACATCTCGCGTCCGGTTAGGAACACTGTCTGCTAGCAACCGACTTCTTAATTTGTAAATTTTGCTCCATTTTAGTTTCCGATTGGCTAATCCTAGTCCAATAGAATACCTCCATTTAACTTAAAGATTTTTCTGGTTGTTGATTGGCTATTTTATAAACTATCTAAAAAGTTACATTATTGTTGCTACAAGAATTACCAGTAGCATTTAAACTATCTAATTAATTATTGCCTCAAGGTTACCTCATTGTTACCTCATTGTTAGCAACTTTTGACCTATTATTCTCATAGCTCCTACATTATTAAACTATGTAATACATTCACATAACATTATTGGACATGTACATAATATAAACATATACAATGACTGTTACATACATTTTTATATATTGTTACATACACATATTGCTTTAAGGCGGGCTGTTATATTTTATATATTATATAATTAGACAAATCATTTAAGTGTTAAAAATACTGCCTCAATCTCTATTGATATTTTATAATAATATTTCGTCCCTCATTTGGAATATCATATGAACTTTAATTATAACGGTAAAAACGAAGCCCACCCTAAAAATATACAGGTGTAAATGTATAAATATATGCTATAAGGCTAATTGTTAGGTAGGTGGATAGCATGTGAACATATTTTATTATTAAATCTATGTTCATAAACACTTTGTTAAAATTCTAGGGTCTATGGAATACGGAGCAGGACCTAGGGAGTGTCGAACACAAAATATAGGAAACAAGTAGAAAATAAAACTGAAGTACTGTGCGAAAACTCCAATTTTAATACATTTTGTACATTTTTACTTTCTCTACTACGTATAGTAAGTAGGGGAAGTATTGCATTCCACCCAAAAATTCGATACCGAGATGTCACCGGAAATACATGTTTTGAGATCCCCTGAATCCAAAAAAAGCATTTTTGGAACCATTTCCGTGCGTGTGTCTGTGTGTCTGTCTGTGAACAGCATAACTCAGAAACGAACAGTCGGATAAACACCAAACTTGGTACTTAGGTTCAGTATCTTCCAGAGATGCGACACGAAGCTTTTCAACAAAATTCCTCCTCCCCAGAGTACCCTTTACATGGAACATTTTTCGAAAATTTTAATTTTCTCAAAAATGGCGCTAACGATTTTGATTAAAATATCATATGTTTAAGATATTTTTATGACAAATAAAATGTTTATCTTGAATTTTCTGGGAATCTCTCCAAAAGTATTCTTCATTGTGAACGACTTTTGCATAACTGGTAAACCATAAGTTTTACTATACAAAAATGTAGATCGCGTTAAAATACACAATTTATGTCATATACATTTTTTGTTGAGTGAACCATTTACGAGATATTGCTTGTTATTCCCTTAAATTTTTCAATACTTATTTTCTAAAATGGGAATTCGTTATTCATTTTTTGTCTTGGATATGCAAAGAGTTATAATCTGAGGCAAAGGGAATGGTGCTGCACCTAGCAACCAGCTATTAAGAGATATGTATGTGCTTAAAGGCTACTGTTTTTCTATATTGCCCTTGTAAATATATTTTCCCCTTACATCTACAAGAAAATTAGCAATAAGATAGAGTCTGCAAACGTTTATCTCGATTAACATGAAGTAGATGGAAAATAAGCGTTTGTAAAAATAGTTTGTACAAGAGTAGAGAAAGTCATGAGTGTAACACATCAGATTTTTTTAGGAGTTAAACTGTCTGTTTCACTTAAAGGTCTCCGCAATAAATAACGGTGTGGGCTGGGTGAAGCCTGTTAGAGTAATACGGTTGATAGAGCTGGCAGCTCTCTTGCGTTCCTTCGGGCTTCCCTGTGATGAGAAGCATTTGTGCACAAGGCCACCATTGTTCATTTCCATTTGACGATAGCCACAGAAAAAATATTGTAAAGCATGATACTACTGAAGAGAATACGAGTAATACTGTAAACACTACCGCTGACTGAAGTATGTTGAAGGATTTCCATGCACCATTAGCAGCTGACGCAGTACCGTTGGTTAACACTCTTAACGGATGAATGCGACGTCTACTTTTTGTCGTAGAGTCTACGGTTTATTTATCTAAAATCATCCCCCTGTACAATTAATTAACTTCAGAAATAATACGGGGGATGTAAATTAAATAAATTACATCGTTATACAAAGTTTAAAAAGCCCTGGTGCTGTTCGGTGTCTTGTATTTTTTCGAAAATAATTGTTTTGATCTCTAACTTCTTGCTGTGCTGTGCTGGAGTTTGATACATGCAGCGTCGACATGTGACAAGAAAATGAAGTGAAAAAATCTGTTGTGTTACACTCACATGACTTTCTCTACTCTTGTACATACTATTTATACAAACGCTTATTCTCCATCTACTTCATGTTAATCGAGATAAACATTTGCAGAGTCTATCTTATTGCTAACTTTCTTGTAGATGTAAGGGGAAAATATATTTACAAGGGCAATTTGGAAATACAGTAGCCTTTAAGCACATACATATCTCTTAATATCTGGTTGCTAAGTGCAGCACCATTCCCTTTGCCACAGATTAATACTCTTTGCATATCCAAGACAAAAAATGAATAACGAATTCCCATTTGAGAAAATAAGTATTGAAAAATTTAAGGGAATAACAAGCAATATCTCGAAAATGGTTCACTCAGCAAAAAAACGTATAGGATATAAATTGTGTATTTTAACGCGGTCCACATTTTTTGTGTAGTAAAATTTTGTCTATCTCTTATGGTTTACCAGTTAAGCAAAAGTCGTTCACAATGAAGAATACTTTTGGAGACATTCCCAGGAAATTCAAGATATACATTTTATTTGCCATAAAAATATCTTAAACATATGATATTATAATCAAAATAGTTAGAGCCATTTTTGAGAAAATTAAAATTTTCGAAAAATCTTCCATGCAAAGGGTAATCTGGGGTGGGGGGATTTTCTTGAAAACCTTCGTGTCGTATCCTTGGAAGATACTGAACCTAAATACCAAGTTTGGTGTTTATCCGACTGTTCGTTTTTGAGTGATGCTGTTCACAGATACACAGACACACACACGGACATGTTTCCAAAATGAATTTTTTGGATTCAGGGGGTCTCAAAACATGTATTTCCGGTGAAATCTCGGTATGGAATTTTTGGATGGAATACAATACTTCCCCTACTTACTATACGTAGTAGAGAAAGTAAAAAGACGAATGAATAATTTTATACATAAAAGAAATGATAATAAAGAAAGAAGTTGTGGTCCTTGGGGAGCTATGTGTAGAGAACCAATGGCGCCAGGCCACGCTGTCTAGACTGAATCCAGTCGGTCCCTTGTTTGCGTCTTTACAGACATCCAACTTTTTTCACTGCCTCTCACTCTTTGTCATGCAAGAGCTGCTCAAGGGTTATATTTAGCCAGGCTTATCATTACCACTCTCTTGTTGGTGCTTCTTTCTACATATTTCTGAGACCGAGATTAAACTATCTGTATATCCACAATCAACACAAAAGTAACGATACAGCCCACATCGTGTTCTGTGACCTCCTCCTCTTCTTCATCTGTTAGCATTGTATTTTATTTATTTTACGTCGCCTTAACTTCTTGGTCATATCGCGTCGGTTACTGTAGGTTTGTTGGTTCACCTTAATCAATGCATGGTAACCTTCCTGAATTTGTTGATAGGCCTTAGGTGCGGAATCGTCTTCCAACACTATCTGTTTTGTTGGTATTACGATTTGGCGGAATGTGGACTTTGGCATCGTGGAAGTATTGGCTGCTCCTTCAGTGTATATGTGGTCATTGTGATGCTGGACAGATGTCCTTAGTTGAGTTGTCGTCTTCCTGTACTATCTATTGTATTGCTTCTTAGTTTTGGCGGAATGTGAAATTTGGGATCGTGAAACTGCTGGCTGTTTTATTGGTGTACACATAGTCATTGTATTACTGGAAAAAGGACCTAAGTTGTGCCGTCCCCATCCTGTGCCATCTACTTAGGTAACTTGTAACTTAGTTATATATTCGTTTATCTCTTCTTTTACATTTTGTGTTTAAGCTTTGGCAAAGTTTGGACTTTGGGATTAAGAAACTGTTGGCATTCCATAAGTGTACACATAGTCATTCTGGTGTTGAACAAAGCGGTCGCTGTATGGTGGGGCCACAGATCGCGTATATGCTGAAGTAGATTATATTGATTTTTGTATTGCTATTTTTACGTTGTTATTTGCCCGCGTTTTAGACGTCAATTTGAAGTAGGTTGTATTTTGCTTCACGTATGGAAAGCGGATTTAGAGTAGGAGTTGTATTATAGTTCAACTGTTGGGGAGCCGAACTTGAAGTTCGTTGCAACCGCACGTATGGTACTCGATAGCCTTCGCCCCAAATGTACTTTCCGGTGGCCTTTGCCCCAAATGTTTAAAAATATATTAACTTTGTAACTGTTTCTTTAAATATTATATTTTATGTTTGCCTCGGCTGCGTCAGTATTATTGTTAGAGACACGTTTCTCTTTGCAGGATTGTGGTGCGACTGAAGAATGTAGTCTTACAAGATTTTAAGTTTTACTTCACTCCTTTTATTAATGCTTGACACGATTTAAATAACACTTCACTGATATATATATATAGAGAGAGAGAGAGAGAGAGCTGTGAGGTTTTTTAAATTACTTGCACTTTTTAACACGTAAACCATATTTTTTATCTCACACAAAATACGTATTATACTTCTCGAGGACGTGTCTCGCGACCAGTTATGAGCACTGTCTACAAGCAACTGACTTGAATTCCATCGCCTAAATTTGTAAATTTCTGTATTTCAAGTCTCTGATTGGCTAGTCCTAATCCAATAGAATACTTTTATTTAACTTAAGCTTTTTCTGGTTGTTGATTGGCTATTTTGTAAACTGTCACAAAAATTACATTATTGTTTCTCCAAGAATGACTAGTAGTATTATTACACTTTCTTACTTATTGCCTCAAGGTTACCTCATTGTTAGCAACTTTTAACTTATTATTCTCACAGCTTCTACATTATTAAATTACGTAATACATTCACATAACATTACTAAACATGGATACAATAATATAAACATTTACAATGACCGTGACTTACACTTTATATATAGTTACATACACATATTGCTTTAAGGCGGGCTGTTATTGAATTATATATTATATAATTAGACTGTAATCATTTAAGTGTTAAAAATACTGCCTCAATGCATGCTCTGCCTGCACTGCAACGATCTCGGTATTTTTCCGCTGCGCACTAGTGGTGAATAGGCTACGTTTGTCAGCTGTGTTATACTCGTAATACGTCAGTTGCTGCCTTCTGTTTGTGCTGTAAGCACTAGAGTTTGTGTATCTCAAAGGTGAACGTTTATTCAAAACATCTGTGTAGTGTGTGATTTACTTAAGAGTGTTCTTCTTATTGTTGCTGTTCTTGTCTTTTAGTCCACTGAAACGGCTACCGACAAATTTACGCTTGAACAATTTTTATGTACGACACATACTTAAAAACCAAATCATGTAGACAGGTGTATAAAAATTTTCAGGTGAATTTTTCTGGTATTCGAGTTCTAGGTAGAGAAACTGTTAGATGTCTGGTTAATAAGTTTAAGACAACGGAATTACTAAATGCTAAACTTAAGACGAAAAAGGCGTGTTCTAACGGAAGATGCCAGGACTGATGCAGTTGGGCATCACTTTCAACACCACTTATAAAAAGATTATTAATCATTACAGCGCATGTTACTATCATTGTGAGTATTTATTGTGGGAGATTGAGAGCGGAAAATCCCCAGTGAAATAGACAGTGCACGGAGCACGCAAACGTGAGGTCCGCGGTCCCGCAGTATAGCGAACGCTCTGTATATGTGGTCTTAGTTACGGAGTCCTTTCTTGTACCACCTTTTTTCCTATCTCTATTTATTTTTCTCAGTAGATGGAACTTTGGGTAAGGTATTGAATATCTAATCCGGTATATTTCCGACTAAGGGACAACACAGAAACGGTAAACGGGATTTTAACATGCGACCAACCCGAATGCGAAACTACGTCTTGTTTCTTTTCAATCAGTGATCAACTTTCCTGCTATCACTTTAGAGGTCATCCAAGAGGTTCTTATATCTTTTATCATGGCGACCTTCGTTAGATAATCAAGCATTGATCTCTTCATTTTAGCGTCTTTCCTTTGTTCACTTAAGTCTTGCGTTCGGTGTTTAATCTCTTTTTTTATGTTGCATAAGTTTTAAATCCGTGATGTTTTCTAGAATTTATATTTTCTTTGTCATTAAATGAAGTTTTTTTAGCCTTGTTTCCTTAGAATATGTCAAATTAAAGTCGTACAAGTTTTATGTATTCTTATTTTGCTACTGTACCCTTATTCCTATTTCAACATATTTCAACTGCCTCTACCACATAAAACCAAACATGAAATATAAATTATAAACTGTTGAGAAGTATAATTTAAATGTATGTGAAATTAAATTATAAACAGCGAAATTTTTAAACATGTTTGGAAGAATTGAAATAATGGAAATAGAAATTGTAAGATAAATTAGTACAATATACTGGACACCAGCTCATTTGTATAACTGTAAACCAATGATTAATAAATTACTATTAGTTTTAAAATGATTGGTAAACATTTTAATAGCTGAATACCATGTGCGTTTGCTGTCTCCCAGCAAGCAGTTAGTGATAATTTATGGTGGGTAGTAATTTCATATTTTTACTTTCTCTACTACGTATAGTAAGTAGGGGAAGTGTTATATTCCACCCAAAATTTCGATACCGAGATTTTACCGAAAATATACGTTTTGAGGCCCCCTGAATCCAAAAAAATCATTTTTGGAAACATGTCCGTGTGGGTGTCTGTGTGTCTGTGAACAGCATAACTCAGAAACTAACAGTCGCATAAACACCAAACTTGGTATTTAGGTTCAGTATCTTCCAGAGATGCGACAAGAAGGTTTTCAAGAAAATCTCTCCACCCCAGATTACCTTTACATGGAACATTTTTCGAAAAATTTTATTTTCTCAAAAACGGCGCTAACGATTTTGATTAAAATATCATATGTTTAAGATATTTTCATGACAAATGAAATGTATATCTCGAATTTTCTGGGAATGTCACCAAAAGTATTCGTCATTGTGAACGACTTTTGTATAACTGGTAAACCGTAAGGGATAGACAAAATTTTACTATACCAAAAATGTACATCGCGTTAAAATACACAATTTATGTCATATATATATTTTTTGTTGTTGAGTGAACCATTTTCGAGATATTGCTTGTTATTCTCTTAAATTTTTCTCAAATGGGAATTCGTTATTCATTTTTTGTCCTGGTAATGCAAAGAGAATGGAATACTCCACATAGCAACCACCTCTTAAAATATTTGAACTATCGCTTAAAGCCTACCAATTCCCGTTGCATCTACAAGAAAATTAGCAATATCATTAACTTTTTGATTAACATGAAGCATATGGAGAATAAGCGTTTGTAATAATAGTTTGTACAAGAGTAGAGAAAGGCATGTGAGGTAAAACATTAGATTATTTATATTTTATTATTTAAATTTATTTTCTAGTTTTTAATTATTTTAGTTACTTAGTTATAGGTAAATCTATACAATAATGAATTTAAAATAGTTTTTAAAGAATTTTATAATCATAAAAATTTTCAACACACGTTCTAGTTCGGAAACCAGACACCAGGAGTACATATTTCACATTTTGTTTTATCATCTTCTTTTTGTTTCTATCACATAACTATAATACGTAGAGGAAGGAGTCTTCTGTGAATTTTGTCGAAAATAAATGTCCCTAGATACTCAAAATCTTTTTGTGTCTGTGAACAGGGTAATTAAAAATAAATACCAGATTACTTATTAAACTGGTGCATGTTTGAAAGATATGACACAAGAAAATCCTGTCATCTCAAATTACCTTTTAAATATATTATTATTATTATTATTATTATTATTATTATTATTATTATTATTATTAATAATTTCCCCAGAAACGGTTCTATCAAGCTTTACTAAAACACCACATGCTTTAAGATACTTGATACTATTAAAATGTATATTTTTCATTTTCTACGAAAAGCCTGTGAAGTCTTCTTCACTTTGTATGGATGTTTAAGTCTTTGCATAACTTTACTAAACATGTGTATCCTCGTTAAAATCTACAATTTACGTAAGATTATTTCGCGGTAGCAACCAGTTCCGAAATGTCCTTTGCTATTTATTTTAATTTTCTAATAATTTATAATTCATTTCTGAAGAAATAATTTATCATTCTATTGTTTCGAGCGATATCCAAAGAGCGTAGTTTCAAGGTCAGCATATGGTCAGCATATGGCGACCTCCTTTTTACTTTCTCTACTACGTAGAGAAAGTAGGGGAAGTATTGTATTCCACCCAAAAATTCGATACCGAGATTTCACCGGAAATATGTTTTGAGATCCCCGAATCCAAAAAAAATCATTTTTGGAAACATGTCCGTGTGTGTGTGTGTGTGTGTGTGTGTGTGTGTGTGTGTGTGTGCGTCTGTATCTGTGAACAGCATAACTCAGAAACGAACAGTCCGATAAACACCAAACTTGGAATTTAGGTTCAGTATCTTCCAGAGATGCGACACAAAGGTTTTTAAAAAAATCCCCCCACCCAGATTACCCTTTACATGGAACGTTTTTCGAAAATTGTAATTTTCTCAAAAATGGCTCCAACGATTTTGATTAAAATATCATATGTGTAAGATATTTTCATGACAAATGAAATGTATATCCCGAATTTTCTGGAAATGTCTCCAAAAGTATTCTTCATTGTGAGCGACTTTTGCATAACTGGTAAACCATAAGAGATAGACAAAATTTTACTACACAAAAAATGTAGATTGCATTAAAGTACATAATTTATGTGGTATACATTTTTGTTGTTGAGTGAACCATTTCGAGATATTGCTTGTTATTCCCTTAAATTTTTCAATACTTATTTTCTCAAATGGGAATTCGTTATTCATTTTTTTTTGTCTTGGATATGCAAAGAGTATTAATCTGTGGCAAAGAGAATGGTGCTGCACATAGCAACCAGCTACTAAGAGATATGTCTATGCTTAAATGCTACTGTATTTCTATATTGCCCTTGCAAATACAAAACAAGGGGAACATAGTAGAGAAAGTCATGTGAGTGTAACATATCAGATTTGTAAACATTTTACTAAACTATCAGCATCCTGTACAACGAAACGTGTAAGGAAACCATTTCTGCAAACACTGTTCTCGATTAACATGGAGTAGATAAAAAAACGAAAGTTTACGTAAGAACCATCTGTTGAAGAATATTAAAAACAAACGTTAGCGGAAAACGGAAGTAATGTGAATGTAAAGCTCTTGACTTTCGGTGTTTGTAATTTTTGTATCTAAATAGTTGTGAATAAAACCATAGCTTATTCTGTGTTCGTTATACCAGGTGGAAGAGGTATAAATGTCATCTTAGGAGATACCTAAGATACAACCTCTATGAAAGGGTTTCACTAAGATTGGTACACAAGGAAAGGCTAAAACAATTAGAAGTAATTCGTCCTTCTAGAGGAAGGGGTGAAGAATTATTTGCATGTGAGGTTAAGCTGAAGGACAGCTACGACATTTACATACGAGGTGTGATCAAAAACTTGCCGGAATGACGTCATAAATATTACACAACAGTTTCTTTTGTCTAATCTGCTCTGTCACCCTCGAAATAGTCTCCTTGGTAGTTGATACACTTGTCCCAGCGTTTCTGCCACTGCTAAAAGCACCTCTGGAAGTTCTCTTCTTTCAACATGTTCAGAGCCTTCTGCGATTCGCGATGGATGACAACAATGTCCTCAAAACGGTGCCCTTGGAGCCGCATTTTAAGTCGTGGGAAAAGAAAAAAGTCCACTGGTGCCAAATATGGAGAATAGGCGTGATGGGGAACAGTATTAATCCTATTTTTATCCAAAAATTGGCGAATAGAAAGGGCTTTGTGCGCGGGCGCATTGTCATGATGCAGGAACATGCCCAAATTGTCTTTCAAGATGCTTTGAACACTTCCAAAGGAGAGTCCTAATGAGTCAGAAAGTTCTCTTATTGTAATGCGCCTGTCATTTAAGACCATTTCCCTCACCTGATTGATGTTTTCATCAGTTGTTTTGGAACAGGGTCGCCCCAAATGATCTGCATCTTTAACTGATGCTACGCGGAAAAATCGCAGCACCTGCAAAACACGTGTTCACTTCAGAGCGTCTACCTCGTCACTACATGGAAGTCACGTTACGTCTCATTTTTACCGGAAAGAAACGTTGCATGTACAGTCTGGGTAAGAATTAAAGAAATCTCAGCGTCAGCATTGTTGTGAAGTCATTCCGAAAACTTTTTGATCATACCTCGTATATGAGTTGTTACCGTTACTAAACGGCAATAAGAAAACCAGCATTAATAAAACGGTAGTATAACAGAAAGTTTAAGGTTTAAGTTGTGATGTTACCCTTCGGCAGTTCGGTACACTATGGGGGAGATAAAGTACTCTGCCAATCCAGTGTCTAGATCTATGCTCGAAAAGCAGAGGTGGTCATGCTAACAGGGGACGTGGCTAGAGTTTGTCAATACCATCATGAACAGCTCTGCTCCATTATTGGCCACATTCTATGCACGTCAGCATACAAAGACAAATGAAAAGTTGTAATACAGTTTTAGTCTATGAACGCTCAATTTAGCAAAAACCGATAAGCTTTATTGAGGTATATGATAGAACAGAAATTAATCTACATGTATTATTTTTGCGTTCTTTCGTAATCGGTTCGTTTACCCACAGCTTAGCATTTTTACTTTCTCTACTACGTATAGTAAGTAGGGGAAGTATTGCATTCCACCCAAAAATTCGATACCGAGATTTCACCGGAAATACATGTTTTGAGACCGCCTGAATCCAAAAAAAGCATTTTTGGAAACATGTCCGTGTGTGTGTCTGTGTGTGTGTGTGTGTGTGTGTGTGTCTGTGTGTGTGTCTGTGAACAGCATAACTTGAAAACTAACAGTCGGATAAACACCAAACTTGGTATTTACGTTCAGTATCTTCCAGAGATGCGACACGAAGATTTTCAAGAAAATCCCCCCACCCCAGACTACCCTTTACATGGAACATTTTTCGAAAATTTTAATTTTCTCAAAAATGGCTCTAACGATTTTGATGAAAATATCGTATGTTTAAGATAATGTCATGAGAAATGAAATGTATATCTCGAATTTTCTGGGAGTGTCTCCAAAAGTATTCTTCATGTGAACGACTTTTGCATAACTGGTAAACCATAAGAGATAGACAAAATGTTACTGCACAAAAAATGTAGATCGCGTTAAAATACACAACTTATGTCATATACATTTCTTTTGTTGAGTGAACCGTTTTCGAGATATTGCTTGTTATTTCCTTAAATTTTCCAATACTTATACTTTTTCTCAAATTCGTTATTCATTTTTACTTTCTCTACTACGTATAGTAAGTAGGGGAAGTATTGTATTCCACCCAAAATTTCGATACCGAGATTTCACCGGAAATACATGTTTTGAGACCCCCTGAATCCAAAAAAAGCATTTTTGGAAACATGTCCGTGTGTGTGTCTGTGTGTCTGTCTGTGTGTCTGTGTGTCTGTGTGTCTGTGAACAGCATAACTCAGAAACGAACAGTCGGATAAACACCAAACTTGGTAATTGGGTTCAGTATCTTCCAAGGATGCGACACGAAGGTTTTCAAGAAAATCCCCTCACCCCAGAGTACCCTTTACATGGAAGATTTTTCGAAAATTTTAATTTTCTCAAAAATGGCTCTAACGATTTTGATTAAAATATCATATATTTAAGACAATGTCATGAGAAATGAAATGTATATCTCGAATTTTCTCCAAAAGTATTCTTCATTGTGAACGACTTTTGCATAACTGGTAAACCATAAGAGATAGACAAAATTTTACTACACAAAAAATGTAGATCGCGTTAAAATACACAATTTATGTCATATACATTTTTTTAGTTGAGTGAACCATTTTCGAGATATTGCTTGTTATTCCCTTAAATTTTCCAATACTTATACTTTTTCTCAAATTCGTTATTCAATTTTTATGTCCTGGACATGCAAACAGAATACAATGCGCCACATAGCAACCAGCGCTTAAAATATTTGACTATCGCTTATAAACCTACCATGTTCCCCTTGCATCTACAAGAAAATTAGCAATAAGATTAACATCTCGATATCTCCAGTGACATGAAGCATATGGAGAATAAACGTTTGTAAAAATAGTTTGTACAAGAGTAGAGAAAGTCATGTGAGTGTAACACATCAGATTTTTTATTTGTAAAATTCATAATTTATGTTGAAGCTAAGACGTTGCGACAGCGGCTGAATACCTAACAGTACACACTGATCATACGACTATGGTTATATCTTCCCCGCTATCTATTAAGCGTTCATATCTTAGGTATAAACTTTGTACGACTGTTCTTATTTCTTATTATTGAATGTTTAAGCAAGTTCTTTTCGTTGCAGTTGCTTAAATTGTTAAATAAAGCATCCATTTTACTTTATTTGTGCTAAGTCCTTGGATAAACAATGAACTGCTTTTTCATTCAAAGTTATGAAGTACAATACCCATTTGGTTTTTCAAACCGTTATTTTCTATTATTGTTTCTTTCAAAATTAAATAAGCCTATTGTGGTTTTAGTTACTTTCATTGAAACTCAAACAAATATAAAAATATATAAAAGTGCTGTATTAGAAATTAAACATCACTAGTAAAGTTAATATCGTCCCTGAAATGCGGCAACAACTCCGCAGCGGCATCGGAAAAAGAGCGCGAATTAAACTCTGCGGCAGACCTGATATTACCCGTCCGATATGATTTTTCCAACCCACCTGTAAAGTAAACTGCTCTATTGCCAAGCTTCTCTGCATTTCAAAGCGTCTTTCTTCAAATCTATGAAATATAAAACAAAAGTGGTTATAAACCTTTTCATGTACTAGTCGATATGTACATCCTTACACCCGGTATAATACAAATCCCACGTTAATGACTGCCTAAGTGCAGTTTGTACTTTTTTACTTCAGAAATTAGTACTGTAACAATTATGAAATACTTACTTTTGTACTATCGAGGATATTTTTGGTCTTGCGGATTATGGAAGTACGCTTTCTAAGCGGATTTGGACATTTCATGGAGTTCTCAAGTACCTGACGACTGTGTGGTGCCACTCGTTATTTGATATGGATTGCAAGTAAATTAGCTGATTTCTGCATATGCTAAATCTCATAGGCTTCGGCAACCTTCCACTTCTTATTATGGTATCAAGTTCGAAATGCACTCTTTGTCATCATCCAGATGTCTCTAAACTGCTAGATTAATTTCAGTATTTTATATTTTCGCAATACATCACCCAGCAAAGATATTGTAATGACCCAGGAAATACCTGGTGCTACACTCCGGGGAAGAGCATTTGCATTGAGGGCGGGCAGTGCTCGGGAAGGAGATGGGGGTTCCAGTACCAAATAATAACTCCAAGTAACGTTCCTAACCGTGCCTTGATCACTTTATTCTATTCCAAGGGTCTGTAAGTACCTCAACTGCTTACATACCTGCTCAAATTGTTTCGTATTCACAAATTATAGGACTCATCGTGACCACAAACGGCGTAGCGATGCTCCGTATTGGATATCAAGGTAATCTGCCCTTATGATCTCAATTACGTCAGCGTCAACGTTCTGTTAAACTAGACTCCTCACGCAACCTAATTTCAACACATCCCTGAAATACTTGGGGTTCGTTCTCAGTCCTGGGACGCTATAATAGTGTGGAATACAAGTATGGGAAGTACTTTGGACTATCTTAGAAATAGATACAAACGTTTAGTCTGAGGTAGGAAACTCAAATGTTTCGCTGCCAAGTTAGCACATACCTCCACGTTGTTACGTCATGAAGAGAAATCTGAGAAACTTAGGTACACAGGTCGAAGTTCACAGCAAGCCCGTCCCACAATGGAAAGAAATGTCAAGTTACGTAGCAAACATTCATTTGGTATTAGCAGTTAGCTAACGTAAACACGAGATAGGGTTATTGATGTTGTAACAAACAGTATGAAACTGCACCCACGTTTCAGGTATGCTACATTAAAAAATGTAATCTGCACACATTGAATTTATACATATATACTTTGGAACTCCGGACCTCCTGATTTCTGACCCTCAGATGCTACTACCTGAGTCGCTGCGTTCGGCGAGATGAATGGTTACATTCTTGAATATTACATTGCCACGACTATAGATTAATTTAGCAACTTCCCGAACCTTTCCATACTTAAAGCCGTGACAACGGGGGCAACACTCTCCAAGCATGCGAAATTAAGGATGGCAACAGAGGAATACTGGAATCTGTAAAGAAGCCTTAAAGGAAGTATTTAAATTTTAATAAATGAATATTTTATTAACAAAAGATGTTACCTTAACCTTACATGCGGTTCACAAGGTTATCCTTGACACGAGGCAGGTGCAGAAAGAACAACACATAGTTCCTCACATTAAGAAGACTTATTACCCAAAGAGTTCGAAACAAGTGATCCCAATTATTTTATAACCAATCAACTCCACCCCTACTTCCTGTTGACGCATCACTCAAAACTCGAAAGATCTGAATCATTCTAGAAAACTTACAATGCCTCCAACATTGAGTTGAGCCCTCCGGAATAGAAACAGAACATCTCATTCCGGGAGGATTGACTCAATGCCAGGCATACCAACCCAAATCTACATGTGCTCGCCACAATATATCTGCAGAAAATATACCCATGTCTCATATGTACCTATATACTCACACTGGGTACCAGTATTTCCTCTAGGACGCCACCTATTTCGGTTGGAACATTCTGGACGCAGTCAGACCATATAAATGTATAATACCATAGCTATGTTTGAGAAGGTTTTTCATTCAAAAATGATAAATTTTCCCTCGAATATTCATTTTATTCGTTACAGAGTGTAATGATGTCTACTCCATGAGCATCTGTTAACATCTTCATTCTTGATATCAGGTGTATGTCACTTAATATCAAGTAGCTTCTTAAGCTGACGAAGAGCTGTGTCCTGCAATTCTTGAATGTTGGCATGGACTCTCAAGATTCTAGCAGTGCTTAATGCATGTTTTCTTGCAGCACTATTAGTGCTGTATTCTGTTCCGGATTGGAAACCTGTGAACGATCGCCCACTCGAATTCTTGTTAAGGATACTTGGTAATGGAATTACAAACTTCTACAAATTTTAATCTGTGTAATTTAAAATTTTGTCGAAGACTTTTGGAACATAATTGTAATTTAAAACTAATTTACATGGTTCTCTGTACGGAACATATTAAGAAAATTTTCGAAAACTACCTGAAAGTTCCTATGTGATTGAAATTTAGAAACTTTAAGCCTTTATACTTCGCATATTATTCCTCGAATATACTTCTTACATATTAAAAGAGTGTAATACTTTTTAATTTTCCGAAAATCAATTACATATTAAAGCATTAAAACTCTAAATCTATAATTATAGGGTTGGAGTGGAGGGGAAAAACCTCGCGCGCTGTGACCTACCGAGATCTATTGCGGCGAATATTCCCCTAGTGGTAAGGGATGTAGTGAAGGAACCACAACAGGTCACAGGCCACAGAGAAGCGGAGAAGTCCCTAACAGTTCCATGCTCGAAGACCCCTCCCATTATTGGAGCTGCCCAGAAAGGGCGTTAACGATCTGTTCAACCAAGCAGCCCTCTAGTGTCCATGGGGAGTAATCTTTTCTTTGAGCAAGCATCCTTGCCATTTGTCCAACACCACCCTACGCTATAAAACCGAGAGACAAAGTTAAAGCATCAGAAGGAAACGCAGTGAAAGGGAAACGATGAAAAGGAAATCGTGGTACATGAGAAACCACACCAGTATTCGCCTACCGATCAGGTAAACCACGAAAACCAAGGTCAAAATGGGCAGCCGACGGGAATCGAATCCGGGACCTCCAGAATGCCAGCCTGGTAAATAATGGTGGAGGCATATCGCTCGGTAAATCTATTACTATACTTTATATCAATAAAATACATTGTTCACCTCTCCAAATAATTTATACTCAAAATCTTAAAAGAAATTCTATGGAATTGCCTAATGGGGAACATTTTAAACAGGCAAAAATGTAGGAAAAGCAGATTACAATAAAATAAAGTTTTAAAACTTGACAGCTATTTGTACACACATTCGCAAATCCATTTAAAAATCGCGTTTCGGAATTGAAGTGACCAGAAAGGTAAAACCGAAATTGTATCCTGATTCTGCAATATTTTGAGGATTTTTCTACAAAATATTTTTAAAAATCTGATGTGTTACACTCACATGACTTTCTGTACTCTTGTACAAACTATTTTTTACAAACGCTTGTTCTCATGCTTCACGTTTTGAGATATCGAGATGTTAATCTTATTGCAAATTTTATTGTAGATGCAAGCGGAATTGGTAGGCTTAAAGCGACAGTCAAATATTTTAAAAGTTGGTTGCTATGTGGAGTATTCCATTCTCTTTGCAACTACCAGGACAAAAAAAAATGAATAACGAATTCCCATTTGAGAAAAAGTATAAGTATTGGAAAATTTAAGGGAATAACAAGCAATATCTCGATAATGGTTCAATCAACAACAACAAAAAATGCATATGACATAGAGTGTGTATCTAACACGATCTACATTTTTTGTGTAGTAAAAGTCTGTGTATCTCTTATGGTTTACGAATTATGCAATGAAGAATACTTTTGGAAACATTCCCAGAAAATTCAAGATATACATTTTTTGTCATAAAAGTATCTTAAATATATGATATTTTAATTAAAATCGTTAGAGCCATTTTTGAGAAAATCATAATTTTCGAAAAATGTTCCATGTAAAGGGTAGTCTGGGCTGGGGAGATTTTTCTGAAAATCTTCGTGTCGCTTCTTTGAAAGATACTGAGCGTAAATACCAAGTTTGGTATTTATCCGACTTTTTGTTTTTGAATTATGCTGTTCACAGACACATACGGACCTTTTTCTAAAGCTACTTTTGGATTCAGGGGCCTCGAAACATGTATTTGCGGTAAAATCTCGTATCGAATTTTTGAGTGGAGTCAATACTTCACCTACTGACTATACGTAGTAGAGAAAATACTAAAGTTTTTCGAATTTTTATAACAAATTCAACATTCGGTACAATGGAATACCCTCGTTCTTAACCAGCGAGTCTATACTGCCTTGCTCAATTAGTGCAATAACTGAAGCATTTGTATAAAACAAAATGATAGTATCAGCCACATTTATACATAAAGAGGAATTTGAAGCGTCATTTCTATGAAGTTATAGAATATTGAGGTAAATATATGCAATAAAGACTCCATTGATTTTAGTTTTGAGCTATATCCAAAAATATCGAATACACGTGTGTTGGGGAGGGGTCAATGTACTAGACGGGGAGGTGTTAATACCCTTGGAGTTCCTGTAAGCTTTCGGTCGGTCTCTCACCTTCTGGTTCGTAAATCACTGCCAGGCAAATAATGCACTGAAGGACACAGTTGCGAAGCATTTCATTGGATAAAAGATTTGCGCACGCTTAACAAATTCAATGTACGTACAGCCTAAGACAAAAGAATGAGCAGACTCTCGAAGTATATATTTGTCTAAGTCCAAATCGTTTCCACGACCGGTTCACAGTGGTACTTCGGGATGTGCGCCTTAAGCTTGTCACCTTTCATATTGAATACCATCGCCAAATATAAGGAGCATCGTTTCAAATCGTATTATGTCCAAAAACCAAACTTTTACAGGAAAAGCAAAAACTTGACTGCTCCTAACCTGGATAATTCTTCACAAACTGTAAAATGTGAAGTTATTGTGTTTGAAACTTACTTATAGAAACATGTAAAAGTAAAATCAATTTGCAATTGTGTTCTTCAAATTTAAGGAAAATGTGCTTTACCTTAATCCAATAATTGGTAAAGTATTTAAATATAAAACGATTAATAAGGTAAATACATAATTAACCATTTATTACTTTCTCTACTGCGTATAGTAAGTAGGGGAAGTATTGTATTCCACCCAAAAATTCCATACCGAGGTTTCACCGGAAATACATGTTTTGAGACCCCCTCAATCCAAAAAGATCATTTTTGGAAAAATGTCCTGTATGTGTGTGTGTGTGTGTGTGTTTGTGTGTGTGTGTGTGTGTGTGTGTGTCTGTCTGTGAACAGCATAACACTGAAACGAACAGTCGGATAAACACCAAACTATTTAGCTTCAGTATCTTCCAGAGATGCGACACGAAGGTTTTCAAGAAAATCCCCCCACCCCAGATAACCCCTTATATGGAACATTTTTCAAAAATTTAATTTTTTCAAAAATGGCTCTAACGATTTTGATTAAAATATCATATGTTTAATATATTTTCATGACAAAAATACTTATACTTTTCCTCAAATTCGTTATTCATTTTTTTGTCCTGATAATGCAAAGAGAATAGGATACTCTACACAGCAACCAGCTCTTAAAATATTTGATTATCGCTTAAAGCCTACCAATTCCCCTTGCATCTACAAGAAAATTAGCAATAAGATTAACATCTCGAGTAACGTGAAGCATATGGTGAATAAGCGTTTGTAAAAATAGTTTGTACAAGAGTATAGAAAGTCATGTGAGTGTAACACATCAGAATTGTTTTACGTATCTTGCCTCAGATTAAGTTCCTTTTAGCCTCCACTTAAATTATCACCTACAATTCTCTCCTGCATAATCAAAACAGCTAGCTGGTCCTTCACACGCAACTCACAAGTAGAATATAAGTGTTATTATTGAATACGAATATAGGTAAGAAAAGCGAGCTGGTTGTCATAATCAACTGAATGAAGTAACTAACCAGTTTCATGTAGTTTCATGTTCAAGGCTGAATACGATTTGAAACAACAGCTAGGTTTTAGTAGCTATTTTCACTGTTAATGAATACAATTTGATAAAATCTGACTTGAAAGATCACTTCGGAAACTATACAAAAATGTATCTAATTCAATTTTGTCAATTGGTGGGTCTAATACGATTTGAAACGAGGCTTCTCGTATGTGCAGGTGTGCAGTAATGAGGCCTACGGAGCTTCATATCCCGAGTGTAAATTTATTTTTTTCCATAAAAACGCAATGCTTGTTACGCATACTATAATTACCAATTACTAAGGTTTATTTGATTTTATGTTCACACATAAGAACTAAAATACTGTCCTTCTCGTTTTTAAACTATATAAAAATGATTAAGTATTATGGTCCTTAATGAAAAATCTGATGTGATACATTCACATGAGTTTCTGTGCCCTCTATCGTTTATTAGTGGGTAAACAAAGTATTTATACTAAAGCTTATTTTTCTATCTACTTCATTTTAATCCAAATAAACTTTATAGAAATATGGAAAAAATGAAATACACATTAGGATACTACTAATATGGCAGGTATTTTGCAAACGAAAAGAATAATTTGTTTGTATTTTTACCCATAAATGTCTTAAAGGTGATAGATATCTTAAGCATTGGAAAACACAACATTGCCATATATTTAACAAATTTAAATTTAAATATTAACAAAATATTTACATCAAGGCTTCGAACCAGGTTGTTCCAATCGCGAGACATATATGTTTCACCGTTCGGCTACAATGCCTACAACCAAACTGAAAGTTATCTTCGCAGTTATAGTATAGCTTTGAAATGAACGCAGGGTGGTATTAAATCGTGTATTGTGAATGCAGCGTCAGCAAATGCTTCCGACATTTTCCTAATCGAACTCACTCTCTCTGGCTGTTGCTCATCTCTTTGGTCTTAGGCTGTACACTCGGTCAAAATAAAAGTGGCTAGTCCCTTGAGCATTTTTACTTACTCTACTACGTAGAGTAAGTAGGCGAAGTATTGTATTCCACCCAAACATTCGATAGCAAGATTTCACCGGAAATATATATTTTGAGGCCCCCTGAATCCAAAAAAAGGATTTGTGGAAACATGTCCGTGTGTGTGTCTGTGAACAGCATAACTCAGAAACGAACAGTCGGATAAACACCAAACTTGATATTTAGATTCAGTATCCTCCAGAGATGCGACATAAAGGTTTTCAAGAAAATTCCCCCACCCCAGATTACCCTTTACGTGGAACATTTTCCGAAAACTTTTATTTTCTCAAAAATGGCTCTAACGATTTTGATTAAAATATCATATATCTAAGATACTTTTATAACAAATAAAATGTATATCTTGAATTTTCTGGGAATGTATCCAAAAGTATTCTTCATTGTGAATGACTTTTGCATAACTGGTAACCCATAAGAGATAGAAAATATTTTACTACACAAAAAATGTAGATCGCGTTAAAATACACAATTTATGTCCTATAAATTTTTTTATTGAGTGAACCCTTTTCGAGATATTGCTTGTCATTCCCTTAAATTTTCCAATACTTATACTTTATCTCAAATGGGAATTCGTTATTCAAAGTCTCTTCGAGCGAGCGCGCGGTTCACAACCGCCAACTTCTCTTCGTCGCTTTGGCTAACTCTATAATACAAGCCAAAAGGCTTGATGCTCATTTAGGGTCATTTTGATTATTTTTAAACGTGAACTTACATCTTATATTCTGTTTTCTCATTAAAAATGTTTTATAAAATCTGTATATTTTGTGATGAGGAATAAGCAAACAAAATAATTACGAAACGTAACTTGACCCTCAAGTGACCATTCATAGATGGTCCAACCATTCATTGGCTCTTCGTTCACAACCATTCAGAATTTTCGTTGTTATTTACGTTAGTGTAAGAACAATTGCAAACTGCTGTATACAATGAGGAGTGAGAAATGATCATAAAAAAATCTTATGTGTTACACTCACATGACTTTCTCTACTCTTGTACAAACTATTTTTACAAACGCTTATTCTCCATATGCTTCATGTTAATCGAGATATCGAGATGTTAATCTTAGTGCTAATTTTCTTGTAAATGCAAGGGGAATTGGTAGGCTTTAAGCGATAGTCAAATATTTTAAGAGGTGGTTGCTATGTGGAGTATTCCATTCTCTTTGCATTACCAGGGCAAAACAAATGAATAACGAATTTGAGAAAAAGTATGGGTATTGGAAAATTTAAGCGAATAACAAGCAATATCTCGAAAATGGTTCACTCAACTAAAAAAATGTATACGACATAAATTGTGTATTTTAACGCGATCTACATTTTTTGCGCAGTAAATTATTGTCTATCTCTTATGGTTTACCAGTTATGCAAAAGTCGTTCATAATGAACACTTTTGGAGACATACCTAGAAAATTCGAGATATTCATTTCATTTGTCATTAAAATATCTTAAACATATGATATTTTAATCAAAATCGTCAGAGCCTTTTTGGAAAAAATTAAAATTTTCGAAACATTTTTCATGTAAAGTGTAATCTGGGTGGGGGATTTTCTTGAAAACCATCGTGTCGCATCTCTGGAAGATGCTGAACCTAAGTACCAAGTTTGGTGTTCATCCGACTGTTCGTTTCTGAGTCATGCTGTTCACAGACACACACACGGACATGTTTCCAAAAATGTTTTTTTTTGGATTCAGGGGGTCTCAAAACATGTATTTCCGGTGAAATCTCGGTATCGAATTTTTGGGTGGAATACAATACTTCCCCTACTTACTATACGTAGTAGAGAAAGTAAAAAGGCTAATGGCATTTACTTTCCCCCATAATATCAAGCAACTTTTATCCAAAACATTTCTTTCTAGAACGCTTCGTTTTGGAGATATTGTACAGTCTCAACTTAAAGGTCCACTTTGTATAACATCCATATCGGCGGCTTTGGAATCAGAAACAATTTACTGATGGTGGTTCCTGTCTCTGAAATATGGGTTTTCTTAACAATGGTTTTATGAGCTTTTGCATTGTATTCAAATTCACTTCTTCGTTCATACTGCGACACTCTGCGGAGTATAGGGAATGATTCTTGATAATGAAAAGCTTCCACCTCAGTGATACAAAATCCGGGACGTTCTAGTTAAGAAGTCAGAATGCTGACTTCTGGACCACGTTTTTAAACTTACATGCGCACACCAGTACTCTTTCTTAGACTCGGCGTATCTCAAAATGTATAATTCCGATGACATCTCGATATCGATTTTTGGGTGGAATACAATACTTGTTTTACCTAGTATAGGTTGGTAGTAGGAAAAGCTGATATGCCAGAATTTTGCTGAAAATGTATGTATCGTAGTATACCGAATCCAAAGTTTGACTCTATGAAAACTCAGCACAGCTCAGAAATGAAAGAACGTATAAATGATAAATTATACACGGTGTTACAGAATCTCCGTCCAATTTGTTCGAATAGGTATCTTATCCTCCTTAACGGAAGGGACTCGGCACCGATCCAGAGGGGATATGTACTCACGAGGGGCGTGGAGACACTGGACAGCCGAATCCAGGAGCTAGCTACAGCAATGACAGAGCCCCTAACTTTCCATAAGTAGACATCCCGGCAGACGAACAGGCAGACCAGGGACTTTGCCCCATACAGAGAGACTCCAATGCCCCTCAAGGGGTTTCGGATACTCCGTTAGCCAGCCGAATGCGGAGGAACGGATAGAGTTACAAAGAACATCCTTTTTCCCTGCCACGCTGGACCGAAGCATCATCGCTGACATCTCCGACCCTGAAAGAGACTAATGGGATGAAGGATGAATGAAATGATTAATGGAATGCAATGTAGTGACAGGAAAATGGGGAATGAAAGAAACCACTCGAAAATTGGTCTGTCGACCTGGGAAGAGCCCGAAAAAAACCAATGTGTCATAGAGAACCGTTGCCGGGCATCGAACCCGGGATATCCCGAATGCGGGCCACAGACGTTTCCTCCTGAATCCTCAGCATGGCTTTCTTTGAAACGGAAGTAATGTCAGTGGTCCCGTGTCGTAGATATACGACACGTAAAAGAACCTCAAGCCGGATCATGAGGCCTCTGAGCAAAATTACCGGTCTTTCACGCCCAATATAGAATCTGAAGCTAAGGACCACAGCAGTTAAAGAGCGTCCATAAATAAAACTCAATATAATTTAATTTTGATCTAACCGACTTACTATTTGTGTATTATTAATTGTATACTTCGTGTATTATTATAAAATTTATAACGTGAATACTAATGTAATATTCCGTAATATATTACACTACTACTACTACTACTACTACTACTACTACTACTACTACTACTACTACTACTAATAATAATACTAATAATAATAATAATAATAATAATAATAATAATAATAATAATAATAATAATAATAATAATAATAATAATGCGCCCCGTCCGTAATAAATCAGACACCTGAAAACTAGCTTTTAAGTAGCGGCTTTTACCTACATAGCCGCAGCTTTGCTTTAGTTACCAGTTGTTAGGGAGTTGGGTGTATAGCGAAAAAGCTCCCGAGTTTGAATCCTGCTCCCATCTGCAAGTTTTATATCTGTAATATATGCCGTACTTTACATATACATATATGTACAAAGACACAAACCTAACTGATTAAAATTTGTACTATTCCTAGCACCCCTATAACATACAACCAACATTACCGGCGCGACACACACATTTATGAGATAGAACTTCAACTTATGGACGGGGATTCGTGAACACCATGTATGCAAGCTAGAAGGCTCCCAAATATAAATTGAAAATGGAATGTTCAACTGTTATTTGGTTCACGTAATAAATTACGTAAATTATTTAAATCTGCCCCGCAGTTGGGAGCCAACTTGTAGTAGTTGTTTTCTTCCACTGTTGAAGTTTTACTGTTGTGGTTGTTGTTAGCTACATGCTTGGAAGCCAACTTGAAGATGATTTGCTGCTGTTGTTGCGTAATATATATTTACGTAAACTTGAAGAATTGTTATATGTAATAATAGTTGCTTTATGTAGTTTGTACCACGCTTTGGGTGTCGGTTTGAATGTTATGCTTACGTAATATTACTGTTTGAATTTGCCTCGGCTGCGTAAGTCTTACTTTAGAGTCGTGTATCTTGGATAGGGCTCGGTATGACAATTATTGTAGACATCACAGAATTAAAGTTTTAATTTAGCTTCTTTTATTTAAATTCTTGCACATATTTATAAACCACTACACTTTTTAAAGAACTGTGAGAAACTTTCACTTAACACGTATATCTGTTTTTACTAATCACCCGTAGAGAACACATTTTCCCATCTATACTCTACCAAGTCTCGCCAGGAACTAATTAACCTCAACGGTCTTACAAGTCTCTGATTGGCTAATTTAAAACTATCACAGAATTTACGCCATCGTGGATCTAATCATGACCAGTGCATTTCAAACTCTAAACACATAATTGCTACAAGTTTACCTCATTCTTACTCATTGTTAACAGCTTAAAACTTATTATTCTCATAGCTCTTGCATTATTAAAGTATATAAAGTATTCACATAACATCATTAAAAATGTTTACAATAAAAATAAGCATTTGCAATGACTGTTACATACAATTTAAATAATTATTACATATATATTGTTTCAAGGTGGGCTGTTATTGAATTTACTTATTATAAATTACAATTGAAATTATTCAGGTATTAAAATACTGCCTCAAATCATGAAATTTACCCTGCTCCGAATTATATGATTTTAATAAACACACACACACGACCTTGAGTTCAGAGGAACTTAAAAACCTGGTGAAGTTTCAATATGAAATACTTTACGAGAATAACATCTTATATGATTTACGAACATGCGATTCTTACATATATATTTGGTGTTTCAGAGACAACGGCAGGGGTTTGTTTCCTGTTGTTTGAAAACCCCATGCTCTGAAGTAGAATATCTCAGAAGGTGGAGCAGCTAATTGCGTCCACGCGGCTCATAGCGCAAAAGAAACAAAAGAGAAGTGTTGCGTTAAAATTTGATGACGGGAAGGTGACCTATTTTCCAGTCAACAATAAAATTATGCAGGCAGGCCATCTGGTGTAAACAAGGAACAAAAGAGGCTGCAAAGAGTCACGTAGAGGTGAAGGGCCGTGTGCCTACTTACCTCCCCTGCGACAGGTTCCTTGGACTCATCGACCTCCTGCCGCACTTACTTCCGCTGGGACGTCTCTTTCATTTACATTCTGCTGTTTTTATTTCCTTTGTGTCTTCTGGTAGTTATGAAATTGGGTGCCGTAATATACAGTCGCTCCCATTAATATTCGGCTTTTTCGTTGCCTTGATGAATTTGAAACTACGTGGTACATATAAAATTGATGTATAACAACTATGCGTTTTTATTTTCTCTATTACAGTAAGTGGAAGTAGTATTGTATTCCACTCAACAATTTGAGGCAGTGTTTTTAACACTTAAATGATTTCAGTCAAATTATATAATATGTAAATTCAATAACAGCCCGCTTTGAAGCAATATATGTATGTAATAATTTGTAAAATGTATGTAACAGTCATTGCATATTTACATTATTGTAAACATGTTCAATAATGTTATGTGAATGCATTACGTAATTTAATAATGTAAGAGCTGTGAGAAATAGGTCAAAAGTTGTTAACAAAGAGGTAACAATGAGGTAACCTTGAGGCAATAACGAGTTTAGGAGTTTAATAACACTACTTCTGATTATTGGGGTAACAATAATGTAATTTTAGTGACAGTTTATAAAATAGCCAATCAACAACCAGAAAAAGCTTTAGTTAAACGAAGGTATTCTATTGGATTAGGAATAGCCAATCAGAGACATGAAATACAGAAATTTACAAGTTTAGGAGGTTGAAATCGGTGTTTGCGTGTACACTGCCGCGCATAAAAAGTGGCCCATTCCCCTAGATTGCCATAGTGTTTTTCCCTTCGTAAGATTTCCACCTTCAAGTAACTAACTTTTGACGCCACCCAACCGGTATCAATTCTCTATGTGACTGGCCAAAACAATACAGGGGCATAGAATCTGACCAATGAACGATGTTTGTAACCTATGTGGAATGAAGGGATGGTTCTGATACCATCTCTATGAAAGAGTTTCACTACGATTGGTACACAAGGAAAGGCTAAAGCAATTACAATATAATTCGACCTGCTAGAGAAAGGAATGAAGAATTATTTGCCTGAGTAGTTTTCTCTTTTAGATTGTTTCCCTAATTCCTCTGGAGATGTATTTCCTCAGTTTTTTTATCTTAATGCATTAAGTTTTTTTTACAGATTTAAACATGTTAAATGCTACTGCATTTTCATAACTTTTGATTATTTTCTTTTGGTTTTCTTGTCATGACATCTCCTTTTCTGTTTATGCCTAATTTTCTTTATAACTTCTAACATTGAAGTGTGTTTACGGATTATCTAATTCATTCGATGACCTAGACACACCACAATGTAGCTAAAACGACGGTTAATTTACTGCCGCTAATAAACGGCAATAAGAAAACGGCAGTGTACATGCATGGATATACAAAGTTTAAATTGTAATGTTATCCTTCGGCAGTTCCGCCGTACTTTGGGGAGGTAAAGTACTCTGCCAATCCAGTGGCTAGAATAAAATTATGCTCGAAAAATAAAGGTGTTGACGCTGGTAGGGAGTGGGGCTAGATTTTGTCAGTACCAACAGAAACGTTCCATTATTGGCCACATTATGCACACCAGTAACTCAAAAACGAAAATTTGGTTAAATACCAAACGTGATATTTAAATTCAGCACCCTCCATGGATGTGACACGAAGATTATCAAGAAAAACCACCAACTCGGCTACCCTTTACATTTCTCAAGCATGGCTAACGATTTTGATTAAAATGTCATGTTTAAGACATCTAAATGACAAATAACACGCCTATCTTGAATCGACTGCGAAGTTCTCTTCGTTCTGAATGTCTTTTCTATAATTGGTAACCATAAGAGATAGACAAAATCTTCCTATGCAAAATCTAGATCTGTTAAAACACACGATTTATGTCAAGTAACATTTTTTGTAGCTCTAACCACTTCCGACATATTCTTTGTTATTGGTGTGAATTCAGAAGTACTTTTTGCAAGTAGAAAGTCATTCATTTTTTCCCGTAGTTTTACGAAAATCATGGAATTTTAAAATCAGCATGATCCGGTTTTTAATAATCTGACTATCGCTTTATCAACTGTATCACCGAGCGGGGTGGTTCTGTGGCCCGCATTCGGAAGTTCCCAAGTTTGATTCCCGGTGTTCGCCCACTCTGACCATGGGAGTTTTCGTAGTTTTCCTCTGGCGAATGCTGGGGTGGTGTACTCTACCACGGATTCTACTTTCTCTAATTTCCTGTCATTTAAAATCTTTCAGGAAGTATCTTCAGGTTCCAGTGCGGCTAGTGTCTGGTAGATGGCATGGTTGCTACACTTTATAAAGGGTTTCTCCCCGTAAAACGCCAGGACGCGTTGGCCCGCTTGCGGGATTGTTCGCCTCTGCTGGTGCCGGCGGGTGTTTCAACTTGGAAATACTAGAGAATTCTATGCGTCTCTGTGGACCTGTCAGCCTGGGGTCCTGCGAAGTCATGCGGCTCCTTCACTTCATCCCCATCTCCCGGAGGGTGCAGTCACAATAGATCTAGTTGGTTGCAGTGGCGAGTCGTACACCTGCAGTAAATATCTCATACCTCATACCTATTGTATCCCTCTTATACCTAAAAGTAGAATACGTGTAAATGCGTAATCTCGATTAACAAGAAGAATAAGCTTTTGTAAGAATACTATGTAGATGAGTGAGTAGAAAAGTCATGTGAATGCAACACAAGATTTTTATGTATTTAGCCTTAACTGTATGGAGATTATCCTTTTATTTCGTTCAGTAATCTTAAGTTAAAGTAGCATTGCATTTGTTACTGCATAAATCATACCCCATTAATATTCGGTTCTTCTTTTCACATCGCACTTGTTCGAGTATTCACTTTGAGGCCAAGAATAGGGTTGTGCACTCTCTCAGATTAACTCTTGAACTCCCAGCATCCTTGTTTCGAGTGCAGATTTTACCAAGGGTATTAAAGGAAAAAAATAGAATACTTTACATTCACAAGATTTCCTCTACTCCCCATTTTTACTCTCTCTACTACGTATAGTAAGTAGGGGAAGTATTGTATTCCATCCAAAAATTCCATACCGAGATTTCACCGGAAATACATGTTTTGAGACCCCCTGAATCCAAAAAAATCATTTTGGAAACATGTCCGTGTGTGCGTCTGTGTATCTGTGAACAGCATCACTCAAAAACGAACAGTCGGATAAACACCAAACTTGGTATTTAGGTTCAGTATCTTCCAGAGATGCGACACGAAGGTTTTCAACAAAATCCCCCCACCCCAGATTACCCTTTACATGGAACATTTTTTGAAAATTTTAATTTTCTCAAAAATGGCTCTAACGACTTTCATTAAAATATCATATGTTTAAGATATTTTCATGATAAATAAAACTTATATCTTGAAGTTTCTGGAAATGTCTCCAAAAATATTCTTCATTATGAACGACTTTTGCATAATTGCTAAACCATAAGAGATAGACAAAATCTTACTACACAAAAATGTAGATCGCGTTAAAATACACAATTTATGTCATATACATTTTTTGTTGTTGAGTGAACCATTTTCGAGATATTGCTTGTTATTCCCTTAAATTTTTCAATACTTACTTTCTCAAATGGCAATTCGTTATTCATTTTTTTTGTCTTGAATATGCAAAGAGTATTAATCTGTGGCAAAGAGAATGGTGCTGCACCTAGCAACCAGCTATTAAGAGATTTTCTTGAAAACCTTCGCGTTGCATCTCTGGAAGATACTGAACCTAAATACCAAGTTTGGTGTTTATCCGACTGTTTGTTTGAGTTATGCTGTTCACAGATACACACACGGACATGTTTCCAAAAATGTTTTTTTTGGATCCAGGGGGTCTCAAAACATATAATTCCGGTGAAATCTCGGTATCGAATTTTTGGGTGGAATACAATACTTTCCCTACTTACTATACGTAGTAGAGAAAGTAAAAAGAAAGACAAATACTGAAATTTTCGGAAAATTTAAACTATAGCAGCGATTAAATTTGAAATGGTTAAATGCTACAACAAATTGTATTTGATGTAAAATAGGCGTCTTAATGACATTTGTCGTGTAGCAAGCCCTTTTCTGTCTCTTATGGTTTACCAGTTACACGAAATTATAAATAATTCAATCCGAGGACCTGACAAAGTATTTGCAGCAAATACAAAACACACATTTTATTTTATTCAAACATACCATATGTATAGTAAGGTGCGCGGAAACGCGCCGCTGCCTCGGTTACCTATAGTGTTTTTCTTTGTTTAATATTGGCAGGAACTCTATCATTTGTGCTCCACATCAGCTCTGGGTAAATCAATCTCTTATTAGTTTGAATTCAAGTCAAGACACACACACACACACACACACACACACACACACACACGCACATACACACACACCAACACCCACATATAAGCCAATGGACAAAAGTTAGGTCTAGGTAAGCGGCGAAAGAGGAGAAGTACGGAAACATTTCATTGGAGTGGCTGGAAGGCATGCTTCTCAACGATGGCACACACCAGCTCGTCTCGTATTGGTTTGATGTCAAAGTCAAGTATTAACCTACGAATACACGTCGGTTTTTTAGACTCAGGAGCGAAGGAAACAGGGAAGTAAGACAAACACTGCGCATTGTATCGGCACGATGCAATGCACCGAACTGTACTTTAATTAAATGCACAAATAAATAATAATAATAATAATAACATGGTGTTACTACAGCCCATGAAGGGCATTGACATGCCCCGACTGCCTGCCGCACGCCTACGGAGGCGTGGCAAATGTGGGCGATCATCCAACGATACTGGGAAGTGATACAGTGCGCATCACGCATCCTACAATCAGAATGCTGACCACTGTGGTCGAAATTGCTGCCTATCGTAGCTCCTAATTTTCCGCACGATGCTGAGTGGGCACTTGTCCTATACCCGGGACTTAAAATCCACAACTTCATGGGTGGGATCGAGCCCGCGCGCATTCCGTAGCCGGGTAAACATGAACACCACTCTCTAGCCCATTGCGCTATGGCGCATGAGGATTAGAATAAATAACAGCATGGTAATTTAATCAAAATCCATATGAGGCATTTCCGAGAAAATAAATCCCAACGTTTTTCCACAGGGGTAGTTTGGGATGGGAAATTTTCCTGAATTTGTGTCTCATCTCTGAAAATACTGAACGTAAATATCAAATCTAGTACTCTGGAATTTCAGTGATCCCTGTATCCCCTTCGAAATATCTATTGAAATCATTTCTGCAGACATCTATCTCGATTAACATGAAGTAGATAGCAAAATAAGCTTTTATAAGGAAACTTTGTGGAGTATATAACACCTGATGTATTGCACTCACTCGACTTTCTCTACTCTTGCACAAACTATTTTTCAAACGCTTATTCTCCAACTACCTCGTGTTGATCGAGATAAACATTTGCAGAAACAATTCTTATTGATAATTTTCTTGTAGGTGCAAGAGGAATATGGTAGGCTCTAAGTGAAAGTCAAATCTTTTAAGAGCTGGTTGCCATGTGGAGCATTCCATTCTCTTTGCATCCAGGACATAAAAAGACGAATGACGAATTCCCATATGAGAAAAAGTATAAGTATTGGAAAATTCAAACAAATAACAAGGAATATCCCGGAAATGGTTTACTCCAAGAAAAATGTATATGACATAAATTGTGTGTTTTATTGAGCTCTACATTCTTTGTGTAGAAAAATTTTATCTATCTCTCACAGTTTATCAGTTATGCGAAAGACATTCAGAATGAAGAGGACTTTTGGGGGACATTTTCAGAAAATTCAAGATATACATTTCATTTACCATTAAAATATCTTAAACATATGATACTTTAAGCAAAATGGTAATAGCTATTTTTGAGAAAATCAAAATTTTGGAAAAATGTGCATGTAAAGGGTAGCCTGCGGTGTGGATTTGTATTGAAAATTTTTGTGTCGCATCCTTGGAAGATACTATACTCAAATACCAAGTTTGGTATGTATCCAATGTTTCGTTTTAAAGTTATGCTGTTCACGTATACACACACCTTTTTCTAAAAGTGCTTTTTTGGATTCGGGGCACCTCAAAACATGTACTTCCAGTGAAATCTCGATATAGAATTTTTGGGTGGAATGCAATACTTCCCTTACTAGCTATTGGCACATAGTAAAGGAAGTAATAAACGAAAACGGCTGAAGAAAGTCAAGTGAATCTAACATGCTAGTGCTAGGGCCACTAGAGGCTGTGTATTCCCGTTGCACTGTTATTTACAAAGCTGTATAGAAGTAGATAAGTACAAGTTCTCCGCAGCAAAAGTCGCAGGTGTTTCGAAGTCACGCACAGCGTCACGGGCTGCGGCAAAATGGTAAATGAACAAAATTCTTGGTAATTAATTGCAGAGGGCATTGCGGTGATAATCATGACTTTGTCCTGCAGAATAAAACTAGTTGTTTCTTCGGAGCGGGCAAAGTGCACGCAATTCTGTTGCCATTTAATATGCGGCAAAAAGCTTCCATTCCCCACCTGTGCCTAGTGGAATGTTCCAGGTCATGCATGGGAATTGCCAAATAGCAAGAAAACTGTACATACACTTAGCACGTGAAATTTCATCCTCGTGCAAATCGTAATATTGGAGTTGTGTTTAAAACAAGCATTTTATTTTATTTTCCACCACTAATAAGCCTAAAAATTGATTATCTATATTGCTTTTATCAGCTTAAAATATCAATGTATAGGAACTTTAAAAATGTGTTATACTCATATGGCTTTCTCTACTCGTTTGTACAAACTATTCTTACAAACACTTGTTATTTTATCTATTTCTGGATACTCGATACCTTGAGCACCGATACTCGATAGCTTATAAAATGCACTGATATGTTGCACCCTCATGACTACTCTTGTACAAACTATCTTTACAAACACTTATTCTCTATCTGCTTCATGTTAATCGAGATAAACCTTTGAAGAAACTTGTAAATGTAAGGGGAATATGGTAGGCTTTAAGTAATAGTCAAATCTTTTAAGAGCGGGTTGCTATGTGGAGCATTCCATTCTCTTTGCATGTCCAGGACATAAAAAATGAATAACAAATTCCCATTTGAGAAAAAGTGTAAGTATTGGAAAATTTAAACAAATAACAAGGAATATCTCGGAAACGATTCACTCCATAAAAATGTATACGACATAAATTGTGTGTTTTAACGAGATCACATTTTTTGTGTAGTAAAATTTTGTTCATCTCTTACGGTTCACTAGTTATGCAAAAGTCATTCAGAATGAAGAGGAATTTTGGTAAATTCCTAGAAAATTGAAGATATTCATTTCATTTTCCATGAAAGCACCTTAAACATATGATATTTCAATAAAAATCGTTAGAGCCATTTTTGAGAAAATTAGAATTTTCGAAGAATGTTCCATGTAAATGGTAATCTGAGGTGGTGGATTTTTCTTTAAAATCTTCGTGTCACATCTTTGGAAGATACTGAACGCAAATGCCAAGTTTGGTATATATTTAACTTTTCCTTTTGAGTTATGCTGTTCACAGACAGATAGACAGACTCGGACATGTTTCCAAAAATGGTTTATTTGGATTCAGGGCACCTCAAAACACGTATTTCCGGTGCAATCTCCTTATCGAATTTTTGGGTGGAATGTAATACTTCCCCTGCTTACTATACGTAGACCTTTCACTTTATCTATGGCAGAGAGGAGAGGAGATACTGGAATTGCTGCATTTGATCCAAAATATCCCTATCAGGATTTCACCGGAATGATATGTTCTGATGCCCCCCGAATCAAAAGAAGCATATTTTAAAACTAAAATCACATTTTTAAATAAATTGCATAATTCAAACTTCATAGATATCGTTTAATCCTGCCTGGCAAAGTTTATCGGGAAAATTTGCCACATCAGCATTCTGAGTTGTATTTACTAGCCAGGCTGAGGACTGCAAAATGTAGTAGTTTTCGTAGTGCAACCGTACATTTCCCTATCGCCTTGCCCCTCCTTTCCTTCCGATTCCAAGGCTTGATGACAGGCATTTTCAACAAAACCATTTCGGCAAACGTTTATCTCAATTAACAACAGCAGATAGAATAATAAGATCTTGTATGAATAGAACAGTCAGAAGAGAAAGTAACGTGAATGTAACAACATCGGATCTTTTTATGTATAAGTTCTCCGGGCTGAAACAGATAATTCCATCTCTTTGAAACAGCGTGTTTCTCCTTTACTTTAAATTAATTAATGACAAACAAAAAACCTAGTTTGAAAAAATTCGTGCACAAATATTTTTATCATTGTTAAGTTAAAGCGGATGGAATAAAATGTTTTTACGTGAATAGTATGCGTAAAATGCTAGGAAGTAAATAAAGCTGTGAGATTATTACTCTCTCTGCCATCCGTCTATAGTAGGTAATAGGCAGTTAAAATAATTATTGATTTAACATTCTTCCTCAAAACACTGCAACAATTATTAAACCTAATATCCCATAAACGATACCGTGATTATTGGTAGGAAGATATAAATAATTAAATAAAGAAAAAAACAACAGTATATAGAGAAATAATTGCAATAAACAATTTCTGTGTATTAAAATCAATGTATAATTTAATAAGATTGAGTTGAAAAATTTGTCCGAGGAAAAGGTCATTAGCGAGCCATGTTAACCAAAGTCATCAGCAACAGTGAAGTAGATAACAGGTTAGTATAAAAGTGCTTGGAATGCAGTTAAAGGGTAAATTCAGTACGTTTGAACAGTCAGGTAGACACAAATTCTGTAGAAGAGAAAGGGAATGTTATTCTGAGATTCGAGGAGGTACCCTGTAGCAAAAGTGTCACATACGCATATTTATAGTCTTTAAGATTAGCACCGCTCGAGAAGTAATCTTGGTGGGATAGTTCTAAAGTAGGCGGAACTTAGGTAATAAAAGAACATGTATTACGTGATCGGCAGTTCGCAGCGCCTAAGACCGTGCTGGGTTTTCAGTTGGCAAACAGAGCAATCGTATTACCGCACGGAGTATAGGTGACATCAGGTTTTGTGACGGACACTTCTCCCCAACCCAACAGTTCGTTGCGAATGTTTCCTTATTCCATGAATATTTAGAATAGTGGAGAACTGTAGCAATATGTCTAAAGTAAAGAAGAGATCATATATTAAAAGCATCATTAGAATAAACATCGTTTGTAGCGGAATTTGACATGGAACACTTGGCGAAACCATCAGATGCAACATTAGAGCTCAAAAGATATTTAAAACATCATGTTAAATAGCCTGTACTTCAACGAAACACAAGAGCATGTGATACTAGAACGGAACAATTAGGAAAGTGGACTTTCAACCTTCTCAAACATCAAAAGGATCTGTATCATACACTAACAAGAGCGGATTACAAAATTTACAGCTTTCGAGTAAAGAAAATTAAAATTTAACTCAGATTTCTGTATATTAATGCCTTCATTATTAAGTCATGAGGTAACTTTATTGCACACTATCAATAGCCTAAACATATATTGTTTGTTTGTTTTAATACTCTTTCATTCTGAACTGCCTGTATGAGGTAGGGCGTACTGCCATCAAACTGTACATCATATTTTGTTTACAGCGAACACTGCAAGGTCACAAGCACTTCCACCTTATCTCGCCACCAAGCTTAAGTGTGTTCCTAACTTGATGGTTTACTTACTAAAACCCCTCTGCCTGGTTATCAGTTACCTATGGTAGTCACGAGGAGTTTTATTGATAAGAAATTTAGCGACTCGTGGCAATTACAATGGCAGAAACAGTTATTTTAAACCGTAAAATTTATACTGCAGAAGTCAGCAGGTGTAATAATTCAATTGTTATAGTTTCGAGTGCTACAATTCATAATCATTTCATTCTTTATCTTAAAATGGTGGGCAACTCGCCTCAAAGCTCAAGTATTAGATCACATTTAATTTCTCAGTCAATTTAAACTGGTGTTATCCTTTCAAAATACGCCCACGCATACCCTGAGAGAAAGATCTCATAGCCAACCACTGTAGCAGCCGGATTGCAGTTCGGCTTCAATATTTTCACACCATCGTGTGGCATCAACCTCTGTCGTCACACGACCGGTTCCAAAATCGGCGACCATCGCGGTGCTGAAATCGGTTTAAAAATTATTATTCAACTGGAAATCTCCACCCAGTACATTCCAACCTAAAATTCAATCTCGAAATTCCATACACGTTCTGAGACCCCCATCAAACAAAAACAATCCGTGTGCGAACAGCATAATTAAAATGAACTGTTCGACAAATATTAGACTTGAGTATTGAAGTTCAGTACCTTCTAAAGATACGACATGAAGTTTTTCAATAAAATACCGCAAAATGTTGAATATTTCTGAGTTTCTCAAAAATGGCTCTACGATTATGATTAAAATATCCGCCATATATTTTAAGATATTTGCATGAACGTATATACTGAATTTTCTGAGAGTGGCCTGTGAAGTCCTCTTCATTCAGTCGTTAGGGACCTCGCCCATGCTCAGGCACATCGTCGTTCGTTCTTCGGATCTCTCCCTCCCAGAAGCACAAAGATCCACATTGGCCGACGTGCGGCGCTCTATCCCGATTTCGTAAGCCCTTCTTGATATATACTCCTACACTTCATTCGGGTGGAATTTTCTATAATGGGCAAAATATAAGAGATGAATAAACACTTACTGCACAAAAACTCAGATGTCTTTAAAATACATCACTTGTTCCAAATAACTTCTTTCTAACGTCATATATTTCCGAGATATCCGTTATTATTGTTATTATTAAGAATTTATTGATCGATCAGCGCATGTTCGTTCTACAGACCATTGTTAATACACATATAATAGCATTAAAATAACATTGAAATGAGGTAAACCCGATTGGGCACCTCATTGACTGTAATAAAAACAGGTATTGTTTCAAGAACTGGTCCAGTAATAGACATTCCTGATGCAAGTTGGAAAGCCTGGAGTTTTTTGCCAAGACAGTAGCAAACAGCTTCAAGAACGTTCCTTAGGTTACTGTATATTTGTTCTACCTTGAGGAAATTGAATGTTGGATGGTATTGATTCCAGTTTCTCTGTGTAGTTGGGAATTTCTGCCAAACCACGGAACTTTGGTTGATATGCATAGAATCTTGCTTTGGAATGTGGCAATTGGTTTGATTTCGGAAGGAATGGTCTCTCCCCAAACAGAGCAGGCATACAGTAATAGTGGTGTGGAGTAGTATGTGGTTTTTTAGTTTGAGTGAATATATTTTGTTGAGAAGTGGATAAAGCTTTGCCAGTCTCGTTTGAATTGTCATTAATGTATGTTTTGCATGTGAATCATCGTTCCATGTGTACACCGAGATACTTCACTGCTTCTCTGTCAGATTTACAGGTTATAGGTTTTGCTGCAAGCGTTAAGCGCACTCTGAATGCGCAACAATGAGTAGTGGTAAGCCAAAGCAGCTTTACCTGACTTCAGATTGAAGTTCAGATGGCAGCATGTACAAGTCTGGGCGCGCTCCAACAATGTGATCGTCAGCACCTCGTGTGTATGTATAGCAAGTGTTGCTACGCCATACGCTAGGATGGAACTAAAGCGTGAGTATTTCCGTGCTATGATTTTCTATGGCTTTAAAGTCAGTTATGGGGATCTTTTTTTCTTCGCAATCCACCATTTCGATGGTATGACAGTTTAGAAGAGGCAGGGATTCCCTCGAAGATGAGGACCGAGCAGGACAGCCAGCTACAGCAACAAAGGATGCACATGTGGTGAAAGCAGAGCGCTTGTTGCGGAAAGATCATCGTTGCACATATGGCCAGATTCAAGAAGCCCTAAATATTGGATCGGCAGCGGCGAAAACAATCCTAAGAAAAAATTGACATCAGGAAGCTCTGGAATCGCTGCATCCCCCACCACCTCAGAAAATTGTGCCAGGAAATGGTTGAAACATTCATTGGAGAAGATCCAAAAATATTTAATATAGTAATAAATGACGAAACCTGGATTTAGCAATATGATCCAAAAACTAAACGACAGTCATTGGTCTGGGTCTTTCCAGGAGAAGATCCCTCAACAAAAGTAAGCGAACGAGAAGTGTTGGCAAGAAGATGATCTGCTCCTTCTTCTCAGCAAGTGGACACATTGTGACGATTCCGTTTGAAGGACAAAAGATAGTTACTGACAGATGCTGCACCTCTTTCACAAGTGTTCAGAGAACTAAGAAAAAAGTGTCCCAAGACTATCTGCGTGGAATTTTGTAGCACTATGACAATAGCTCTGCCCACACTAAACAAGAAACAACCCAATTTCTGCAGCAGTCAAGGTGTCAGATATTTGTCCCATTCTCCCTACAGTCCAGATATGACCTCATCTGACGTTTTGAGTCACCTGAAGCCAAAGTAGCTGTTTACTTAGAATGTATTTGCACTCTCTCCAAAGGAGAATGGCGTTTAGCATTTTAATAATCTGATGTGTTACACTCACATGACTTTCTCTACTCTTGTATAAACTATTTTTACAAACGCTTATTCTCCATATAGATGCAAGGGGAATATGGTAGGCTTTAAGCGATAGTCAAATATTTTAAGAGCTGGTTACAATGTGGAGCATTCCATTCTCTTTGCATTACCAGGACAAAAAAAATGAATAACGAATTTCCATTTGAGAAAAAGTATAAGTATTGGAAAATTTAAGGGAATAACAAGCAATATCTTGAAAACACTTCACTCAACCAAAAAAAAGTATATGACATAAATTGTGTATTTTAACGCGATCTACATCTTTTGTGTAGGTAAATTTTCTCTATCTCTTATAGTTTACCAGTTATGCAAAAGTCGTTCACAATTAAGAATACTTTGGGAAAAATATTCGAAATATACACTTTATTTGTCATGAAAATATCTTAAACATATGATATTTTAATCAAAATCGTTACAGCCATTATTGAGAAAATTTAACTTTTCGAAAAATGTTCCATGTAAAGGGTAATCTGGGATGGGGGAATTTTCTTGAAAACCTTCGTGTCGCATCTCTGGAAGATACTGAACCTAAATACCAAGTTTGGTGTTTATCCGACTGTTCGTTTCTGAGTTATGCTGTTCACAGACAGACAGACAGACAGACAGACAGACAGACAGACACACACACACACACACACGGACATGTTTCCAAAAATTTTTTTTTTATATTCAGGGGGCCTCAAAACATTTATTTCCGGTGATATCTCGGTATCGAATTTTTGTGTGGAATATAATACTTCCCCTACTTATTAAACGTAGTAGGGAAAGTAAAATGGTTTGAAAGGATGAAACGGTGCACAGAATGCAAATGAGAATATTTTGAAAAGATGCAATGGTGAGATTTAAATTTTTAGTATTCTATTCTGTCTGTTTTCAAAACGTTTGGAGTGACCATATGCATTGATGCGGATAGCCCGGTCTCTATAATGTAAACATCCTTGCTTCACACTTTTGATGATTGAGCGAAATGCACCACTTGTTTACCTATGGTGTGATTAGGTTTATGACGTCTTGAAGATGATTTCTGGCAGTGTGACTATTACAATGGATTGCATTTTTACTTTCTCTACTACGCAGAGTAAGAAGGGGAAGTATTGACTCCACCCAAAAATTCGATACCAAGATTTCACCGGAAATATATGTTTTGAGACCCCCTGAATCCAAAAAAATCATTTTTGGAAACATGTCCGTGTGCGTGTCTGTGTGTCTCTGTGAACAGCATAACTCAGAAACGAACAGTCGGATAAACACCAAACTTGGTATTTAGGTTCAGTATCTTCCAGAGATGCGACACGAAGGTTTTCAAGAAAATCCCCCTACACCAGATTACCCTTTACATGGAACATTTTTCGAAAACTTTAATTTTCTCAGAAATAGTTCTAACGATTTTTATTAAAATATCATATATTTAAGATACTTTCATGAAAAATAAAATGTATATGTTGAATTTCCTGGGAATGTTTCCAAAAGTATTCTTCATTGTGAACGACTTTTGCATAACTGGTAAACCATGAGAGATAGACAAAATTTTACTACACAAAAAATGTAGATCGCGATAAAATACACAATACATTTTTTATTGAGTGAACCATTTTCGAGATATTGCTTGTTATTCCCTAAAATTTTCCAATACTTATAGTTTTTCTCAAATGGGTATTCGTTATTCATTTTTTTGTCCTGGATATGCAAAAGAATGAAATGCGCTACATAGCAACCAGCTCTTAAAACATTTGACTATCACTTAAAGCCTACGATATTCCCCTTGCACCTACAAGAAAATTAGCAATAAGATTAACATCTCGATTAAGATGAAGCATATGGAGAATATGCGTCTGTAAAAATAGTTTGTAAAAGAGTAGAGAAAGTCATGTGAGTTTAACACATCAGATGTTTTAAAACCTTTCAATACTTTCTCATTCTCAAACTGCTATTCAGTTATTCCCCGCGATATCATGGAAACGGTGTGGAATTTTAAGGCCGGTATATAGCGATCAGTTTTTAAAACTTTATATCGCTATTCCCTTTAGAGCTACATTAATGAAATGTGTAATGGAACTATTTATATAAACATTTGTATCAATTTACTTGAAGTAGAAAGAAAATTGATCTGTTACAAAAATAGTTCGTAGACGGTATACGAAAATAAACGATGTGCAGAGAAGGTCATGACTGCGTGTCTGAACAGTATGTTCGATAAATACCAAACTAGGTATTTAAGTTTAGTATTTTCCAAAGATCCGACAGTAAGTTTTTCAAGAAAACCGCACTCCTTAAATCATCCTTTACATTAATAAATTTTCGATGTTTTTAGTTTTCTCAAAAATTATTAAGGATTAAAACACCAAATATTTAAGATATTTACATTTGGAATAATGTGTTATGCTGAATTTTCTGGGAATAGCTATGAGGTTATCTTCATTCTGAATTAACTTTGTGTAACCTACAATACACAAAATGTTGAATCCTCTTAAAGCACACAATTTATGTTAATCATTTTTCCAGATAGTCTTTGTTTGTTATTGGTTGGAATTTTGAAATACTTATACACCCTTCAATTGGTACGTTGTTGTTCGTTTTTCCTCGTGGTCATACAAACAACACGATATTTCAAAGCCACCGTATAGCTATCCGCTTTTTAAAAATCTGACTACTGCAATAGTCTACAGCATCCTTTTACTTTCTCTACTACTATAGGAGGTAGGGGAAGTATTGTATTCCACCCAAAAATTCGATACCGAGATTTCACCGGAAATACATGTTTTGAGATCCCCTGAATACAAAAAAAGCATTTTTGGAAACATGTCCGTGTGTGTCTGTGTGTCTGTCTTTGAACAGCATAACTCAGAAACGAACTGTTGGATAAACACCAAACTTGGTATTTAGGTTCAGTATCTTCCAAGGATGCGACACGAAGGTTTTCAAGAAAATTCCCCCACCCCAAATTACCCTTTACATGGAAGATTTTTCGAAAATTTTAATTTTCTCAAAAACGGCTCTAACGATTTTGATTAAAATATCATATGCTTAAGATATTTTTATGACAAATAAAATGTATATCTTGAATTTTCTGGGAATGTCTCCAAAAGTATTCTTCATTGTGAACGACTTTTGCATAACTGGTAAAACATAAGAGATAGGACAAAATTTTACTGCACAAAAAATGAAGATCTCGTTAAAATACTCAATTTATGTCATATACATTTTTTTGTTGTTGAGTGAACCAGTTTCTAGATATTGCTTGTTATTCCCTTAAATTTTTCAATACTATTTTGTCAAATGGAAATTCGTTATTCATTTTTTTTGTCTTGGATATGCAAAGAGTATTAATCAGTGGCAAAGGGAATGGTGCTGCACCTAGCAACCAGCTATTAAGATATATGTATGTGCTTAAAGGCTACTGTATTTCTATATTGCCCTTGTAAATATATATTCCCCTTACATCTACAAGAAAATTAGCAATAAGATTGACTCTGCAAATGTTTATCTCGATTAAGATGAAGTAGATGGAGAATAAGCGTTTGTAAAAATAGTTTGCACAAGAGTAGAGAAAGTCATGTGAGTGTAACACATTAGATTTTTTCATTTATAACTTTAATGCCTTTATCTGCAATGGTCATCTCGGCGATCTTTCCTTTGGAACATAATATTGCTTATTAGCAAAGCTGTTAACTGGTATTTGCTTGTCACTGGATTTCTGGTACAGTATAGGTTTTATTTATTAGATTACACACACACACACCGAACGGAATAGTTCAGGCGGTTGCGTCTGTGGCCCGCATTCGGGAGGTCCCGGGATCGATCCCCGCGATCGCCCACTCTAGCACATGGGTTTTCGTGGTTTTCCCGGGTCGCCAGGCGAATGCTTCCTCCTCTCATTTCCTGTACCAATCATCTTCCTTATCATCCGTTCTAGGGTTGTAGGACTAGGCAATGGTGTTCGGCGGCTTGCGGCTGGGCAGTGTATTGCGCTCTGTAAGGAGCGGTACCGTTCAGTTAGGTCCCTCTTCAGCGTAGCGCTCCGCTCCAGGGGACCCTGGAGGTTGGTGGCTTGTGGGTAGAGACCATGTGGAGTAGGATGCGTTATATCTGGAAACGTTAGGGACCCCGTTCATGCTTGCGCCCGTCGACATCCGGATCTGGTTGCCCTTCGGGTCTCTCCCCTCATCCTTCCCTCCCAGGGGTTACGTTGGGCCGACTGGCCTACTTGCGTTGCTCTACCCCGGTTCCGGAGGCCCCTCTGTGATACGTACCTTACACACACACGATTCACACTCTCATTTATACTTCCATACTCTAGGGAGGATAGGCAATAATCTTGGCTAGAGAAAAATTTCCACCCCAATCGAGACTCAACCCGGGATCCCTCGCATAGCAGGCAGGTACTCTACGACTGAGCTACGGGCGAGTGTGTAATGAAAGTTTACCTAGATTAAGAAGCAGTAAATGGTAATCAGATGTTGTAAGAATAGTTTGTAGAGAAAGTGATGTGAATGCAACAGATATTTCCAGGAAAGAATTCATGTTAAAGACTGCTCGTTTCATGAGGGGAAGGAGTTTGCATGAGGCAGGACCTCGGGTGTTATACATGTTAACCCCATGAGTCACGAATTACTTTCGGGTTCCAGAAGGTGGCGTTTAATGAGAAACAATAAAACTCACCGAAGTGTGTGGGGAGAGGGGGTTAAGTCACCATAACTCAGTTGGATATACAGCAATCTTGGTGCTTTATGCAAGCAAATAAAGTGACCTGCGTGATAGGCAAGCACGAGTGTGAGGTAATGTCGTGCAAAGCTATACGTGAGTTGTGGACAAACCCGTTATGCTATTCCGGAAGAACGGAGAAAAAAGGAGGGCGAGCTACTGGAAAAAATGGACTGCATAATACACGGCTTCCAAAAACGCTAACATCCACTCTTTCATCATTCATATGATATCCAAAAATATGATGTGTTACACTCACATGACTTTCTCTACTCTTGTACAAACTATTTTTACAAACGCTTATTCTCCATATGCTTCATGTTAATCGAGATATCGAGATGTTAACCTTATTGCTAACTTTCTTGTAGATGCAACGGTAATTGCTAGGCTTTAAGCGGCAGTCAAATATTTTAAGAGGTAGTTGCTATGTTCGAGTATTCCATTCTCCTTGCATTACCAGGACAAAAAAAAATGAATAACAAATTTGAGAAAAAGTATAAGTATTGGAAAATTTAAGGGAATAACAAGCAATATCTCGAAAATGGTTCACCCAACAAAACCAAAAATGTGTATGACATAAATTGTGTATTTTAAAGCGATCTACATTTTTTGTGTTGTAAAATTTTGTCTATCTCTTATGGTTTACCAGTTATGCAAAAATCGTTCACAATGAAGAATACTTTTGGAGACATTCCCAGAAAAATCGAAATATACATTTCATTTGTCATGAAAATATCTAAAGCATATGTTATTTTAATCAAAATCGTTACAGCCATTTTTGAGAAAATTAAAATCTTCGAAACACGTTCCATATTAAGGGTAATTGGTGTGGGGGATTTTCTTGAATATCTTCGTGTCGCATCTCTGGAAGTTACTGAACCTAAATACCAAGTTTGATGTTTATCCGACTGTTCGTTTCTGAGTTATGCTGTTCACAGACACACCCATCCACACACACACGTACATGTTTCCAAAAATGCTTTTTTTGGATTCAGGGGTCTCAAAACATGTATTTCCGTTGAAATCTCGGTATCGAATTTTTGGTTGGAATACAATACTTCCCCTGCTTACTATACGTAGTAGAGAAAGTAAAAAGCTTTGGTAAACGTTATTTCTTTTTAAAAGTACTATCCAATAATACCTTAAACAACCCATGTTCCCATTTAAAATTTAAAAGTTGACCACGAGTAGCCCTACTTCCGATATGTTCCGGAAAACAGAAATACCACCAATCGATTATATTTTCATAGATTTTGGTTATCCAATTGTTTTTCCGAACAACAAGTATCCTATAGTTTTAGAGAAAAACAACTGATACCGGTGCTCTGGGACACCCGGTATATGATCTCGAAATAGTGGTGTGGAGTGTACGTTTATGAAGAGCTTAACAGAATAGTAAAATTCACTTCCGAAGCTAATGATATTTTATAATATACCACTTGTAGATTGAGAAAAAGCAACTGTTTTAATTTAGGTCAATAATTTGGTAGCTATGATGTTATCCTTTTTACTCGAACTCGAAGAAATAACAATAGGTCTAGTTAATATTTTAGAAACGGGTAATAGCACAAACACCTTTATTTAACTATATTTATTAAAGAGATGTAAATTTTCTATCTCGTATGTGTATATAAAATACAACAATACGATATTTAAAGAAAATTCTAAAAGTTCGTTTCGTTCAATGAAGTCTCAGAAGATACCGAGAGGGATGGCGGTAACGTCTGCGGCCTACACTCCGCCATCCTGGGTTCGATCCTCGCGGCCGAACTTCCAGAACTATGGGGTTTTTCGGGGTATCCCCGGGTTGCTAGGCGAATGCTGTGAAGGATCATTACATCCCCCGAATTTCCTGTCCCTCCATTTCAACTCAATTCTCATTTCACTTCACCTTTCATCCGCTTGGTTCTTTCAAGGTTGTAAGTGTCGGCGGGAGGTCTCGGCGCGTGCATGGCAGGGGAAAAGGATGCTCTGTGGAAATCTTAGTCCCCGGAATGGGGCGGTCTCTGGGTCCCGCCCCCAGGGGATGTGTAAGCCCACAAGGAAGGAGAGCACCCAGCTGCACCAGTGCTTCAATCTGTACGTGGTAGAGACCCTGCCATTTGCCTGTCGTCTCTCCTAGTCTGGCCACCCTTTGTCTTCTTTCACCTTATCCCTTCCTCCCCGGGGTGCCGGTCTCGGGTCATAGGCATAAAGGAATTGCTTAGGTTGACGTACTAACACCCCCTCTGCTCAGAATTCTAATACTCCTAAGTCTCAAAAGATGCTAATTTAGTTTAAATTTATTTGAAAATGTTTAGAAAACACAATATTAACAATTTGCATGTAAAGGTTTATTTGCGGCGAAGCAAAAGCGTTGCATATCGAAGATAGGTCTGAAATTAGGAATTTATGAATTTTTTTTCATATGAGCTCATTTCTAATAAAAACTGACTTGAGATATAAACTGTTGGTTTTCTTTTAAATCCTACATGCATTCAAATGACTTTTTTTTTAGCTTGTATTCACTTCTAGTAAAAGCACATAATGGAACAACATAACCTGGACAGAGGAATGTGAACAGTATTGTATATAAGGGAGGTATTGCATAATGTTGCGATGGATAGAAAAGGTATTCTGAATGTTTCATATATAAACTACTAAATATTTCCTACAAATTAAAAGTATTTTGAAGAATCGATTTTTTAAGGTTTTAGTTGTATGTACACCCGTGGACAAAATGAGCTATGTCGTGAACGCAAAATTATTCTAAGTATGCATGGCACAGCGCCCTGTTTACACCATACGCAATACAGTTATGTAGTCGCTGTAACAAGTTGTTGTACGGCATTATTAAACATGCTACCTTGCATGTGTCTGCTCTGTAGCGCTTTGGCAAAGCGTAGGGTATTTCTGTGGATAAGATCGCATGTTCGCTTCTTGGTTGTAGGAAACCCTTTTTATTCTTCTGTTAATAATGTTTAATCAAAACATGTGCCTTCACAATTTCATCAAGGTCGCATATTTATATGTTATTGGACATCAAGGGACGATCTAGGTGTGTTGTGGCAGCTTTACAATACACTGAATAGTGCGCAATACACGGTAATACTTGAGAATATTTTGGTCCTGATAAAGAGTTTTGAAATTCTTACAGCATAATCATTCTGTCCACACATGTCGAAAGGTTTCACATTGGTTCTCAGAGAGGCAAGATATCAGAGCGATAAACTGACCTCCCTGTTCACCAGATTTGAACCCTAATGAAAATGTGTGGGCTGAGGTGATAAGGGAGCTGCGCTCGAATTTCCCTGCAGATGCGCGAATGGTGAAAATGACTTCTGGTACAAATTCAAGAAACCTGGAATGTTGTAGCTTCTCGTCCACGTTACTACAGGGATTTAATTTCATCTATAACCCGAGGGAAAAATTGAGGGCAGCTATACATGCCCCCGATATTAACTTTGATTATTTTTCATGTGTTTTAGTTTTAGAACGTAATAGTTTATTTGCATTTATTTCTTTAGTTATTTAAAACGAGTTTTAATCGAATGATGATTTTGTGTGTATAGATATGCTTAAAAAATGCTCAAGTTGTATTAATGCAATATTATATTCTAGACATTTTCATAACATTAACGACATAAAAAATAACATAACTACTGCTAGTTTTGAATCGAAAATATTATGAGCGCTGGTTGTCCATCTTAAGCTTTTTGCCAACGAAACGTTGTTCCGTACTTTGTCTTCAGCAGCTTATAAGCCTCACCACCTAGAAATACCGTTATAAGGTGAGCATGGCGCTCACAGACATAGACAATTCTACAGTTCCTGCATTTGTGTCAGTTGTTACGAAGGCCTCCGATCGTCACATGGAATCTGGGGATGATTCATTTTTTGTCCACGGGTGTACAATGGAGATCAGAGTAGTTGAGCTGTTCCAGCAACCCAGAAAATACTCGAGCAGCTAAGACATTCTCTCCCGCACTGTATACTACTGAAATATACTAAAAGCCAACCTTTTAAGTAAAGCTATACTACTATAGTAGTTATATAGTTATGTTAATACACGCAAGATTTTTAAAAGCTTTATAAAGAGGGAGATTTTAATGCACTTATTTTCTGTCAAACTACAACGTTTACTGACTTTTATGAGTAATTAGGATATTAAATATAATGTCTATATAGCACATAGTAAAGTATAACATGGGCACTGGAGTAGCTAATGTATTTCGTTTATGGCTCTTGTATTGCAGGTCCAGGTTCGAATCCTAGTTATGGAAAATGATTCGAAGTATATGTATGCAAAAACCCCATACATTGTAAGAACTAATAGAAAACATTAGGCTAGGAATTCACTTAATGTCGAATATGTAACACTCGAGCATAAAAGAAAGTTTCCAACATATCTTATGAAAAGTTATGTATTTATAATTGTAACTGTAAGAATGTGAGGCGGTTGCAGAGATATAACTATTTCGGCGAGAGTCAGAGGTTTAGCGACCGGAGCGCAAGGCGCCGTGCGGTGGCCACAATCTGAAGGAATATGACTGCAGAACAAACTTAACTTAGTAATGTTAGAAAGTGTGGAGTTCATATCTATCTGCAGGTGTAGAAGAAAGCAAATTATGGTGTACCTATATTTGTGACATACATTCTTACTCTAGCGGAGGCTGCTGTTATAACGTTAAAAGGAAACAAAAGAAGAGAAAGGTGAGAAGAGGCGCAATTATAGTCGGACCGGACCTAAGGTAAACTGTAACCATTCTTTAAACGTCACCAGCGGCGTTACTCAAAAGGATACTAAGCGTAAAACAATTGATACATAGTAAAATTCCAAAATCTGCTTGTTCACATAGTTTTAGTCTTACAACGTGTTGTAGTGATCCACTGTTGTTTTGGTATTCGTTGAAAGCCACTTTTATAACTACAGTATGCGATCAAAAGTATCCGGACACCCCAAAAACATTCGTATTTTATCTCATGCATTGTGCTGCCACCTACTGACCTGTACTCATTATCCGCGACCTCAGTAGTCACTAGACGTCGTGAAACAGCAGAATGGGACGCCTCTGGAACTCACGGACTTCGAGCGTGGTCGGGTGATTGGGTGTCACTTGTGTCAGAAGTCTGTACGGGAGATTTCCACACTCCTAAACATCCCTAGGTCCACTGTTTCTGATGTGATAGTGAAGTGAAAGCGTGAAGGGACATGTACAGCACAAACGTGTACAGGCCGACCTCGTCTGTTGACTGACAGAGACCGCCAACATTTGAAGAGGGTCGTAAAGAGTAATAGGCAGACATCTATCCACACCATCACACAGGAATTCCAAACTGCATCAGGATCCACTCCAAGTACTATGGCAGTTAGGCGTGAGGTGAGAAACCTTGGATTCTCCAAGCGGCTGCTCATAAGCCACATATCACGCAGGAATATTCCAAACGACGCCTCGATTGGTGTAAGGAGCGTCGACATTACACGACTGAAGAGTGGCAAAACGTTGTGTGGAGTGACGAATCACGGTACACCATGTGGCGATCCGAGGCAGGGTGTGGATATGGCGAATGCCCGGTGAACGTCATCTGCCAGCGTGTGTAGTGCCAACAGTGAAATTCGGAGGTGGTGGTGTTATGGTGTGGTCGTGTTTTTGCCTGGAGGGGGCTTGCACCCTTGTTGTTTTTGCATGGCACGATAACAGCATAGACCTACATTGATATTTTAAGCACCTTCTTGCATCCCACTGTTGAAGAGCAATTCGGGGATGGCGATTGCATCTTTCAACACGATCGAGCACCTGCTCATACTGCACGGGATATGGCGGAGTGGTTACACGACAATAACATCCCTGTAGTAGACTGGCCTGCACAGAGTCCTGACTTGAATCCTATAGAACACCTTTGGAATTTTTTGGAACGCCCACTTCGTGCCAGGCCCCACCGACCTACACCGATACCTCTCCTCAGTTCCGCACTCCGTGAAGAGTGGGTCCCATTCCCCAAGAAACCTTTCTGCACCTGATTGAAAATATGCCTGCGAGAGTGAACGGTGTCATCAAGGCTAAGGGTGGGCTAACACCATAAGGATTACCGATGGAGGACGCCACGAACTTGTACGTCACTTTCAGCCAGGTGTCCGGATACTTTTGATCACGTAGTGTATTTCTATATCAACACGCACCATTTTCAAAACCAAAAATAAAGACATAGCTATGCATGCCGGGAAAACTGTCAGCCAATATGGCTCGAACAGAACTGCAGCGGTTTTATACCCACAAGCAAGTGGGATATTAGCGAATCTTTACGAATAATTTCGATATTGCATTAATTTAAGAAATTAGTAATTTACAAAAGAAATAGAAACTAGGTAGGATAAGGAAACATATATTTTGGTGGTATGGAAAAGAGGATGGGATTACCATGGCTTAGGTTAGGAGGGTGAAAAGCTTCAAGATTGTTGACAATGCTGATAAGAGGATTTGCCCATTGTGCGGGAAAGACTGGGCGCATAATTTGGCAGCATGCGTGGTGGGAAAAAATTATTAGCGCAAGTTTTTAGTTTCTAACAGAAGGCGGAAAATATACTAGGAATTGATTCTAAACAGGAACAACTGGCAAGCTTGGGCACATACTTAATGCAAATACCTGTTTAAACATGTGTGATATTTCAACATTTCTATATGAATGTGTGTAATTCAGAGTAGTTTTCGTTTTATGGGTATGCTTATAGAACTGTGAATATAAAATAGATATTTCTGGTCGATTTTGCAAGTTACGTTTACCAGATATTTTTCTACAGGGCGTGTAGCGTCTTTTGACCCACCCATGCGGCTGTGTTACTCAGTTAAAGAAATACTAAATATGCAATAAATACCACTATTAATACCACCACCACCTCCATCACCACCACCACTACCACTACAAAGCATTAGCGAATAAAATACCTCCGTGTATCTCATTGATTATTTCACTGAGCTGATTTCAGTAAGAATTTATCAAGAAGCTGTTAATGCAATACAGCTCTACTTATACAAGATTACTGTGACGTAATTTCATAAAGTAAGTAGCTATGGAATACCCTTTCACATTTTAAAATGTGAATACATTATAACAGAGCAAGGTGGCGCCACGGTAGTGTGTTCATCTCGCATTGAAGAAGTCCCGGGTTCAAACTCCCGGGCCGACCAATCTGACCAAGTGTTTTTTCGCGGTTTCTCTCGGTCGATAGGTTAGTATAATTTGATCCGTGAATTTTTATATCATCACTTTCATCACTATATTTCATTTCCTTCTTCTTCACCGCCATATCAAGCATTGGGATGATCACCCATCCTGGGTATGCTAGGATCTGGAGTTTGCTTCTTCCTGACAGGCTACTGACATGTAATCCTTGAGGGAGTACATTATTTAGATAAACTTTTTTCGATTTAAAATTTAGATAAAATTTATTTACCCTAGTATGAATTAAGGCCATGAGGCCTTCTCTTACACTCCACCAGGTAATTGCAATACAACATAATAAAAACATAAGCATACAAAGTGAGGCAGTATTTTTAACACTTAAATGATTTCAGTCAAATTATATAATTTAAAATATAATAACATCCCGCCTTAAAGCAATATGTGTATGTAACAATATATAAAAAGTGTATATTAGTCATTGTATATGTTTATATTATTGTATACATGTAATAATGTTATCTGAATGTATTACGTAATTTAATAATGTAGGAGCTGTGAGAATAATAGGTTAAAAGTTGCTAACAATGAGATAACCTTGAGGCAATAATGAGTAAGAAAGTTTAATAATACCACTAGTCATTATTGGAGCAATAATAATGTAAATTTTGAGACAGTTTATAAAAATAGCCAATCAACAACCTGTAAAAAGCTTTAGTTAAATGAAGGTATTCTATTGGACTAGGATTAGCCAATCAGAGACTTGAAATACAGAAACTTACAAATTTAGGCGGTAGAAATCCAGTCAGTGTCTTGTAGACAGCGCTCATAACTGGACGTGTTGGTTGTAGACAGTGTTCCTAACAGGACGCGAGATGCGTCCTCGAGAAATTTAATGCGCATTCAGGGTGAGATGAAAAAAAGTTTACGTGTTAAAAAGTGCAAGTAATTAATAAAAAAATCTCACAGCTCTCTATATCAGTGAAGTGTTATTTAAATTGTGTCAAGAATTAATAAAAAGAAGTGAATTATAATTATAATCTGTTAAGCCTACATTCTTCAGCCGCACCACGTCTTGCAAAGAAATCCAGGTTTTTAACAATAGTGCTGACGCAGCCGAGGCAAACATAAATATATAATACTTAAAGAAACAGTCGAAATATAATACATTTTATTCAAACTGGTTTTCCATACGTAGCAGCAACTAAACTACTTCAAATTGGCTCCCAAAGCGTGGCGCAAATAAAACTATTAAAACGAAGAAAAGAATCATAATAAGATGCTTTTCTAGACAGCATGGCCTAAAAGTACAACTTCTAACAGAGAACACACAAGTAAAAAGCTTAGATTATCGCACTAGTGTGACCAACTTTGGTTTAAAGTCCAAGCACATGATAATTACCCTTTGTATTTGCACAAGTTTGCTTTTCATGTCTGTTTACATGATTAATTTCTCATGGCGCTCGCATTATTGCCATACTTCAGTTTCTTGCAATTCCTTGTAGAGTTGGCCTATACGTTATATTGGCAGCTTTCTTTGATTTAAAACCTTACTCATTTATCTAACCTACATAAGATTAAGTGGTGGAAATTATGAATTCAGAAGAAACTGAAATGGAGGTGAAGTTACAGAAGCAGCAGAAGGAATAACACTAGAAGTACTTATTCAAAAAAAATCCACAAAGCAATGTGATATAGCATTTAATCGCTTCATTGGCCGGTGTAAGGCAAAACATGGTGCAAATAATTTCACTGAAAATGATTGCTAGTGAATCAAAAAACATCTGACATCTGGCTTTTAAAAGTAATTTCTCTTTTCAAGAACGCGTTGTAAATGTGAGGTCTGTTAGTTTCAGGAAGCAATATAATCTATATAATCATAATCTACCGTTAAGAGGAATATCAATATAGGTAAAACAACTACAAAGACGAGGGTAAACCGTTTAGGAAGCATAAATCATAAAATAATAATTCATCGTGTCTCCCATACGCTATACTATTAGTCACTTTGTATAATTTATCATTCATTTTCTGTTTAACCTCCCCTTATGTAGGACTTACACCCCCAGGACTTACAGGTCAGAGGTCCCAGAGGAGCAGACACTTATGGATCAGGCAGAATATCCAGGATGGGTGATCAGGATGGAAGGAAGTAGATGAAATGATGGTGAAATGGAGGAAAGGAAAGGTGATGATGGAGCAGTTAGTGGAATGAAAGGCGGGGGAAACCGGAGAACACGGAGAAAACCCGCCCAGACGCCGCTTTGTCCACCACAAATCCCACATGCGGGTCCCTGGGATTGAACCCGGGCCGCCTCGGTGAGAGGCGAGCGGTCTAAACACTCGGCCACGGTGCCGCCGTACAACTTATCAGTGAAAGCAAACACTGTTCGTATAAAGCAAAATTAATCTAAGTTTTTCCGCCCATAACATACTTATATTTAATACAATGATACTAAAAAACAAATTTATTAATGCCAAAAATTAGTCTTTTTCAGCCGGGGAAATTAAATAAGGCTCCCGGAGGTCCCTTGAAAGGCTAGATACGATCTTCTACTCATGATGTGTTAGTTTTCCTTAACTGGTTCGAGCAACGTAGCCGTGTTCGGTGTTTTGACGCATTTCGTGCCGTACCTCTTATATAGCGTGACACGGTGACAACAACAAACTCCACTGACGTGCATATCTCCCGTCCTGATTTTTCTTTCTTCCTCGAGCTTTCAAAGAACTACTTTACCAGCCCAGTGCAACCAAGTAAATGCTCTGAATAAAAGCAACTTAAAACTACTAGTATGTAAGCACCAGATATTAAGTCAAGTTTGCAAATCAGAAACACAATTTGCAAATAAGTACAGAATCCTACTAGTTTCAAATTTTCCATGATAATGATTTTCCCGTATCATGTTGACATGGTGTAAAATTAAATTTTCTGCATTTAGTGCTGGTAACCTAACCTTCTTGTGTGTTTTTCTGCTTTCCTGCACGTATGTGCATGTACTATATTAAGTCCTCTGAAGATTTTATATTGCGGACATACAATGTAATCATATGAGGTTCATAACCCATATGAGGAATAGAGGTTTAAGTTGAAGCAGTATTTTTAACACATAAATAATTTCAGTCTAATTATATAATACCTAAATTCAATAACAACCCGCCTTAAAGCAAAGCAATATGTGTATGTAACAATATATATATATATAAAGTGTATATTAGTCATTTCATATATTTATATTATTGTATACATGCAATAATGTTATGTGGATGTATTACGTAATTTAATAATGTAGGAGCTGTGAGAAATAGGTCAAAAGTTGCTAACAATGAGGTAACCTTGAGGCAATAATGAGTAAGGAAGTTTAAATGCTACTAGTCATTATTAGAGCAGCAATAATGTAAATTTTTGAGACAGTTTAAAACAATAGCAAATCAACAATCAGAAAAAGCTTTAGTTAAATGAAGGTAGTCTATTGGAGTAGGATTAGCCAATCAGAGACTTAAAATACAGAAATTTACAAGTTTAGACGGTTGAAATCAATTCAGTTGCCTGCAGATAGTGTTTGTAACCGGATGCGAGATGCTTCCTCGAGAGATTTAATACGTATTCGTGTGAGACGAAAAATAAGTTTACGTGTTAAAAAGGGTAATTAATTAATAAAAAGAATCTCACAGTTCCCCATATCAGTGAAGTGTTATTTAAATTGCGTCAAGCATTAATTAAAGGAATGAAGTAAAATTATAATCTGTGTAAGCCTACATTCTTAGTCGCACCACAACCCTGCCAAGACATCTATGTCTCAAAAAATAAATACTGCCGCAACCGAAACAAACATAAATATAATATTTAAAGAAACAGTCAAATTACAAAGTTAATACTTTTTTTAAAACTTGGGGCAAAGGTCACCTGAAAGTACATTTGGGGCGAAGGCTACCGGAAACCGAGTACCATACGTGTGGTTGCAACTACTTCAAGTTCAGCTCCCCAACAGTTGAAATATAATACAACCTACTTCAAATATACGCCCAAAGCGTGTTGCAAATAACGAAACAATATAACAACTTCAAAGTTGGCAATCAATAATTGACGCACCTCTGAAGCGCCTTCCGTCTCTCATTCGGTTACAGAGATTAATGCTTGAATGCCGAACCAATAAGAGCTGGACACTTTCAGGGGCTGGTATGAACAGTCTTTGGGAGGTATATTGTTTCAACTATTCAGGGATATATATCGATTCTCCACCGTTTAATCGCCCGACTGGGCCTGAACTTTCTTCATAGGGCAATGCTAGCGTATCGGATCTTACTTAAAACCAATTAGAGGATAGATCACCTAAAGCAGGCGCGGAACACAAATCATGTGGAGATTCTGCAAAAATTCAAGAATGGAAAACAACTAAAAGTAACCAAAAGCATCGGCACGTTCTTTTGCATTCGAACCATACTATTTAAATCATACATGGTTCCTTTTTTTAATGTTTACTTTCTCTGCCATGTGCGTAGTAGGTAGACAAGGTATTTCAGTCCACCCAAAACTTCGATACCATGATTTCACCGTAAATATATGTTTTAAGGCATCCTGAATCCAAAAAAAGCATTCCTACAAAAAGGATGGTGTGTGTGTGTGTGTGTGTGTGTGTGTGTGTGTGTGTGTGACTTTGAACAGCATAAGCTAAAAATGAAAAGTCGGATAAACACCAAATCGGCATTTAGGTTCAGTACCTTCTGAAGATGCGACACGAAGGCTTTCAAGAAAATCCCCCTATCCCAAACTACCCTTTACATGGAACATTTTTCGAAAGCTTTGATTTTTCCAAAAAATGACCAACGATTTTGGCTAAAATATCATATATTGATATTTTCATGACAAATAACATGCATATCTTGAACTTTCTGGGAATAGCCTTTGGAGTCCTTGAAACCACAAAGATTATAAAAAATTCATTATTAATGGCTCGAATTGTTAATTTTTTTGACCATTTTTAAAGTCCTTTCAACATTCAGTTGTTTCTCGCGATTGCCTGGAAACACTGAAATTTTAAGGCAGGTATAGCGTCCATTTCTTAAACATATAACTATTGCTGTTCCTTTGTATCTACAGAATGTTTCAGAACCTCTGCAAAAAATTCTGAGGAATGATAGATCTGGCAGGAGGGGAACATTTTTGGTCAAGCAACCATCATCCTCCGACGCATCGTTACGGAGTTATTCGCTCCTGTTTGAGGCGTATCCGGCAGAATAGGTTTAAGAGGCACAGCAGTACATTTTGACTGTTTGTTTACAACCGCTAAATCAAGTGACATCGCTTCTTTCTTGTCCCTTACGCCTGGATAGCTAAGGTAGGTCTGATGCGCACAGCCGAATTTAAGTAGGTGTTTTGTGAACCACAGCTCCACGTATACCACCTCCAGAAAGTACAGGGATTGGGATCGAAAGACCTCGCATCTCGTGTTCAGTTTGTCTAGTGGTTAGATGAAACGAAATATCGTAGATCCTACAGTTCCCGCGCACGTCTTGTTCACCGACGAGGCCTGCTTCACACGAGACGGATACTTCAACATCAAGAACAGCCACTCTGGGATGTTGAAAATCCTCATGCAGTTTTCGTTAGACATCACCGACAAAAGTATTCTGTACACATCTGGGCTGGAATTGTTGGTGATCATCCGCTGGGATCTTTCGATTTGCCACCTGTTTGAGTGATAGGAGTCGAGAGGCGGGGAGTGACTTGAGACGAGACTAAGGGAGTGAATGGTGACGAGACCAAGGGTGTGACAGCAGACCAGATGAATGAATTGCATGAGAGGAGACGGAGTGAAAGATAGTGACAGGTGTCGAGGACAAGAGAGTGACAGAAAGGTTTATTTGGATTAAAATGAAGTGGGTAGTAAACTAAGCTTTAGTGAGAATAGTTTGTATACCCACTAATAACTGATAGAGAGTAGAGAAAGTAATTTTTATTTATTGATATTTACTTAGGATTTAATTTATTCAGTAGCTAAGTGTGAGCTGAAAGTTATTGATTTCTTTTAAGAAGCTAATTCGCCAGCAAGATGGTGACCTTGGTGATCTTGTTAACAACCGTATTCAACAGCTCTTAGTAATTAATTTTATTTTCCCGTAAGTAGTATTTCTTTTATTCACAGCCATGGAAAAAATAGCACCTATGTAATACATTGAAGACTCTCGAAAGCGGAACATACTCGACTTCTTATGGTGTTTTTAAAGTCTTCCTCGCCCTCCAACGATGCACATAACACATTTGTATCGCAATATATTATTATATAGTCTCCAAATTCACAGTAAGTTATCTTCTGTGCTCTTTGCTTCATGCTAAATTATTAATTGCGGAGGCAGCTTCGTCTGATTTGTTCATCGAAATCACATAAAAACTAAAACCTTCAAAATTGATTCTTCAAAATAGTTTTAACAGCAAGGCCTAAAAGCATCACTTCTAACACAGTGCACACGAGGTAAAAGTTTTAGATTATTGCAATAGTGCGATAATCTGCATTGTGACCAACTTTGGTTTCAAATCCAATCACATGGCAATTACCTTTACATTTGCACATGTTTAATAACTCGACTTGGTTTGATTAGATTTCACTTTTCATTGTGTCGTTTCACATGTTTAATTTCTCATGGCGCTCGCATTATCTGTTCACAATACGGTCGTCATACTTCAATTTATCGCAATTCGTTGTAGAGTGAACGTATATATTATATTAGCAGCTTTCTTTGATTTAGAGCGCCACTCTTTTATCTAACCTACATAAAAATGAAATGGCGGAAAATATGAATTCAGAGGAAACTGAAATGGAGGTGAAATTACAGAAGCAGCGGAAATAATAACACTAGTAGAACTTACCTATAAAATCAGTATTTAATCGCATTATTGCCTGGTGTAACTGCTAGCGAATCAACAAAACATCAAAATATCTGACATCTCGCTTTTTTATAGCAATTTCTCTTGTTTCAAACGTGATATCTGTTAGTTTCAGTAATTAGTATAATATTATTGATGTTTTACAAATTCGAGAGCTGTCTAAAAATAGTGTATGACACACTCGTGGGATTACGAAACTCAGCCCATGGCTTTCGTTTCGCAAACATCATTACTCGCAAACTAAAACCCAACTTTATCTCTTGTACCATAATCTACTATCTACGTATACTACTAAATCTGCATCTTGTAATCATAGTACTGTACAAAATCCGCTGCACATTGAAGATTTGTTTCTGCCCCACGTATGGAAAGCCGATTTGAAGTAGGAGTTGTATTGTAGTTCAACTGTTGGGGAGCCGAACTTGAAGTAGTTGCAACCGCACGTATGGTAAAAAGTTTCCGGTAGCCTTTGCCCCAAGTTTAAAAATATTAACTTTGTAATTTGACTGTTTCATTAAATATTATATATTTATATTTGCCTCGGCTGCGTCAGTATTATTGTTAGAGACATGGATATCTTTGCAAGGTGTGGTGCGGCTGAAGAATGTAGACTTACACAGATTATAATTTTTACCTCACTCCATTTATTAATCCTTGACACGATTTAAATAACACTTCACTGATATAGAGAGCTGTGAGATTCTTTTATTAATTACTTGCAATTTTTAAACTATTTTTGTCTCACACTGAATGCATATTAAATTTCTCGAGGATACATCTCGCGTCCGGTTAGGAACAGTGTCTACAACCAACGCGTCCAGTAATGAGCGCTTTCTACAAGCAACTGACTTGATTTCTACCGCCTAAATTTGTAAACTTCTGTATTTCAAGTCTCTGATTGGCTATTCCTAATCAAATAGAACACTTTTATTTAACTTAAGCTTTTTTCTGGTTGTTGATTGACTATTTTATAAACTGTCTCAAAATTTACATTATGGTTGCTCCAATAATAACCAGTAGCATTATTGAATTTTCTTACTCATTATTGCCTCAAGGTTACCTCATTGTTACCTCATTGTTAGCAACTTTTAGCCTATTATTCTCACAGCTCCTACATTATTAAATTATGTAATACATTCACATAACATTATTACACATGTATACAACAATATAAACATATACAATGACTGTAATATACACTTTTTATATATTGTTACATACACATATTGCTTTAAGGTGGGCTGTTATTGAATTTATATATTATATAATTAGACTGAAATTATTTAAGTGTTAAAAATACTGCCTCAATATATTGCGGTTGAAATTTCATTTGTTTGTAGATAGTCTGTGCACTTGGTTTTTAATAGAAAGCTTCTAAAAACTGTTTTAGGCTAATCTCTAACTTCATAGGGGAGATATAGTGTATACGCATTCCAGAAAAGCTACTTTAAAATTCAGGATTCATAAGAGAGGGTAAAAATAAATATATTTTACCACATGTGACAACTCAGTTCTGTTATCTAGTTTCGTATTCATTAGTGCTATTAGGAGTTTGTATTCGAACTCTCGTTACTTTACTACATACGGATATGAACAAATATTTAGAGATGCCGTTCCAACTGTTTTTCATTTACATCAATGCGCAATTAATTCCTGTATATCACTGCCTAACACCAACAAAATACAAGACATTACTGAAGTTTCAGAGATTATGCGACAAACTTATGGTGTTTTATCATACTCTTTATTACTTCCTCTACTACGTATAAGTAGGGGAAGTATTGTATTCCACCCAAAAATTCGATACCGAGATTTCACCGGAACTATATGTTTTGAGACCCCCTGAATCCAAAAAAAGCATTTTTGGGAACATGTCCGTGTGTGTGCGAGTCTGTATGTGTGTGTCTGTGAACAGCATAACTCAGAAGAGAACAATCGGATAAACACCAAAGTTGGTATTTAGGTTCAGTATCTTCCAGAGATACGATACGAAGGTTTTCAAGAAAATCCCCCACCCCAGATTACCCTTTACATAGAGCCATTTTTGAGAAAATAAAAATTTTCGAAAAATGTTCCAACGATTTTGATTAAAATATTATATGTTTAAGATGTTTTCATGACAAATGAAATGTATGTCTCGAATTTTCTGGGAATGTTTCCAAAAGTGTACTTTATTGTGAACGACTTTTGTATAACTGTTAAACCATAAGAGATAGACAAAATTTTACTACACAAAAAATGTAGATCGCGTTAAAATACACAATTTATGTCGTATACATTTATTTTGTAGAGTGAACCATTTTAGAGATATTGCTTGTTATTCCCTTAAATTTTTCAATACTTATTTTCTCAAATGGGAATTCGTTATTCATTTTTTTCTCTCGGATATGCAAAGAGTATTAATCTGTGGCAAAGAGAATGGTGCTGCACTTAGCAACCAGCTGTTAAGATATATGTCTATGCTTAAAGGCTACTGTATTTCTATATTGCCCTTGCAAATACAAAACAAGGGGAACATAGTACGCCTTAAGCGATAGTCAAATATTTTTAGAACTGGTCGCTATGTGTAAAATGTAATTCTCTTTGCATGTCAAAAGATCGTTTCTGCAAATGTTTATTTCGATTAATATGAAATAGATGGAGAATAAGAGTTTGTAAAAATAATTTGTACAAGAGTAGAGAAAGTCATGTGAGTGTAACACATCAGATTTTTGTTTAACATTCTTTCATTCCCATCTACTTTAGAAGTTGAATCATGCTCAGAAGTTGTATTTACGAGGGTGATCAGAAACTAAGGTTACAAAGCCTGCAGTAAAAGTGTACATTTTATTTCATACAACCAGTACAGCCAACTGACAGTACATACATTGCTTATTTTTCGACAATCTCCAAATGGTTTACGCACATGCCACTTCGTGGGATGAGTTTGAATATTCCCTGCTATCGCGAAGTGTTTCACCTCTCGTCTGAAGCGAATCGTCGGCCTCCGAGGTGCTCCTACAAGTGAGAAAAAAGGTGAAAGGTGCTTGGAGCGAGGTCCGGGCTATAGGGAGGGTGGTTGATGATGATCCAGCGAAACTGCTTCAACAGCGCTGTGGTCTTCTGGCTATACGATGTCGCGTGAAGGAAGATGACGCCCCCGTTGAAAAGTGCTGGCCATTTCCTTCTGATTGTTTCGCTAAATCATGCCTCGGTCTCGCAGTATCAGTCAGCAGTTGTGTAACTCTTTCCAAAAAACTCCACGAGTATGACACCCGTGCTGTCCCAAAACACTATGGCCAACACTTTCCCGACAGGTGGCGTCACCCTAAACGTCTTTGTCTTTGGAGAGGAGGGGTATTTCCACTGCATTGAGGACCGCTTACTGCAGGATCCAAATTTCATCCATTTCCCTTTCGTAGAAATCCGTTGAAAAAATTGCAGACTTGCCTCCCATGCGCTTATTCTTGTGCTGGTTGGACACATTTCGTGGAACCCATCGGAAACAAACTTTCCGGTAATGCAGAATATCGTGAATAAAGTGGCGAACGCTCCCGAACGTCATTCCCAATTCTATCGTCATATGCCTTAACGGATCCTCCTGTTTTCCTGAATCCCCTACTGCGAGCTGTATTCAAATGTATTGATACAGTGCTGGGTCGGTCACTGCGATCCTCGTCTGTGACGTTTTCTGTACCAGCCGCAAACTTTCGACACCATTCTGCGACATGCTGACGAGGCATTACAGTCTCTTCGTAAGCATCTACCAGTGAATTTCAACTGCGGTTACATGTTTCGCCCACTGAAATTGAATAACGGAGCGAATTTTGTTTCGCGAGACCACTTTTCCAAACGAGTCGCCGTTTGTGTTTAGGTGGCAGGTGTTTGAAACTTTGTACAGTTGCCAACAGCATGTATTAAAATTACGCACACTATTATTTTTTTCTATAACGGACGAAACTCCAGGAATATCAGCCTTGTAATCTTAGTTTCTGATCAACCTTCGTAGATTTTCAATTGTAGTTTCTGGAATACCGGGGAAGTAGTTACGTCTACCTGACAAAGTAAAAATAAGCTGTGTGTTTTCTAAAAATTTACAAATACCGAAGTTTGATAAAGAGAGACGAGATTTTATGAGAGGCAATGAAGAGCTAACGCAGCTTCCTGAATTCTGCATTACAGTGCGGTTTGTTACGCAGTTACTTCTTGTAGCTCTTGAAAGATGTGCTACGTGGCTATCGCAGAATCAGAGCAAGAGGTGAAGAACACAGCTCTCACACTTAAGGAGGTCATTTTTGTCGCAGATATTTATGCCCTGACTTGTTCGCAGTCAGAAATGTGCCCATCAAGCTGCTCTTGAGAACTAAATAAAAGGTGGTTTTTATTTTTGGTGAATTCCACTTAAAACTCTACATACCTGTATATTCACCTAGTTTAAAAGATATGTGATGCATTTATATGAGTTTCCTGATTCATGCTTCTAAAAAAATTCTTACAAAAGCTTTTTAATCCAGATAAACTTTCATTTAAAATTTATACATTCATTGTAGGTATAAGAAGATACAGTAGACAAAGTGATAACAGATTTTTAGAAAGTGGTCAGTCTAAAATGGCTTTAAAATTCCATTCTCTTCAGGAGAAAAAACTAATAGGACATATCACTTCAAAAATTCAAATAAATAATAAATAACATCTCAAAAATGGCTAACGCTACAAAAACTTAATTTAACGTAAATTGGCGTTTTAATGATATTACATTTTTTGTGTAGTACGAACTCATACGAGTTACCAGTAATGCGAAAGTATTTCAGAATGAAGAGCACTTCAAGGGTTATGAGCAGAAAATTCAATATACATTTTCCATGCAATATCTTAAACATATGGTATTGTAATTAAAATTGTTAAGAGTCCTTTTGAGAAAATAAAAAAAATTCTGATGTGTTACACTCACATGACTTTCTCTCCTCTTGTACAAACTATTTTTACAAACGCTTATTCTCCATATGCTTCATGTTAATCGAGATGTTAATCTTATTACTAATTTTCTTGTAGGTTCAAGGGCTTTAAGCGATAGTCAAATGTTTTAAGAACTGGTTGCTATGTGGAGTATTCCATTCTCTTTGCATTACCAGGACCAAAAAAAATGAATAATGAATTCCCATTTGAGAAAAAGCTTAAGCATTGGAAAATTTAAGGGAAGAAAAAGAAATCTATCTCGAAAATGGTTCACTCAACAAAAAAATGTGTATATGACATACATTGTGTATTTAAACGCGATCTACATTTTTTGTAGTAAAAGTTTGTCTATTTCTTATGGTTTAGCAGTTATGCAAACGTAGTTCACAATGAAGAACACTTTTGGAGACATTCCCAAAAAATTCAAAATATACATTTTATTTGTCATAAAAGTGACTTAAATATATGATATTTTAATCAAAATCGTTAAAGCCAATTTTGAGAAAATTAAAATTTTCGAAAAATGTTTCATGTTAAGGGTAATATGGGGTGGGGGAATTTTCTTGAAAACCTTCGTGTCGCATCTCTGGAAGATACTGAACCTAAACACAAAATTTGGTGTTTATCTGAGTGTTCGTTTCTGAGTTATGCTGTTCACAGACACACACACACACACACACACACACACACGGACATGTTTCCAAAAATGCTTTTTATGGATTCAGAGGGCCTCAAAACATTTATTTCCGGTGAATTATCGGTATCGAATTTTTGGTTGGAATGCAATACTTGCCCTACTTATTATACACAGTAGAGAAAGTAATAATGTTTAAGGTGTTCAGGGTGGGGAATTTTCTTGAAAGTCTTCGTGGCATAACTTTGGAAGGGTGCTGAACTCCAATAGCAAGGTTGATTATTCATCCAATATTTGTTCACAATAACATTGCTCTTTCTAAATTCGAATTTTTGGGCGAAATACGTTATTCCCACTACTTATCTGCCATAGGTAAGCAGTAGAGAAAGTATAAAATCTGATGAGTTACATTAACATGACTTTGTCTACCCTCTATCGCTTATTAGTGAGTATACAGATTATTCTTAAAAAGTTGATTTTCCTATCTACTTCACTTTAATCCAGGCACACCTTTCCGGAAATAGCTGCATTAAACATTTGGTTATGATACGAAGGGAATAGCGGTAGTCAAATATTTTAAAACTGGACGCTATACCCTGGTTTTAAAATTCTATATATCGCCAGAAACGAGTGAAACAAAGAATAAGTGTTGAACAATTCGAACAATTAATAACGATTATCTCGGAAAATGGCTGATGTCGCAAAATCATTTGAAATAAAGTTTGTAGTTTAAGGAGATCTATATTTTTTACGTATTACGTTTTTGTCTGTCGCTTAACGTTTACTAGTAATACAAGATTATACAAAATGAAGGAGAATGAAGGAGACTTCACAGGCTATTTCCAAAAACATTTAAGATATACATTTTATTTTTCATGTAAATATATTGAATAGATGATTTTCATCAAAATTGCTAGAACCATTTTTCATAAAATAAAAATTTCCGAAGGGTAGTAGGTTTTCTTAAAAAGTGTCGTATCATTGGAAGGTGCTGAACTTAAATACCAATTTAGTGCTTATCCGACTTTTCGTTTTCGAATTGTGCTGTTCACACACATTGTGCTGTTCTTTGGGTTCAAGGTGACTGAAAACGCATTTCCGGTGAAATCTCGGTATCGAATTTTTGGGTGGAATGTAATAACTTCTCTACCTACTAAGTACGTGGTAGGGAAAGTAAAAAGCAACATACGAGGTTCTTAATAGGATTTTTATAATAATGATTTTAAGAACCGCAGGAAAAAAAATTAGCCTTGAACACACACATTCAACTGGACTATCCCAAGATACCTTAACACCCTTATCTTAGGTGGCTGGCCCCGAGGGGTGGCGTACACAGGAGGGACATAGACTCAGATGGGAGAGAGCGAATTGGTATCGGGATGAGTAGGTAGGGTGTAGGCGGGTGCGTTATAGGAAGAGGCGTCAAATAAAAGGCCCAAGGGGGTTGTATAAAAACTAAGAGTTGTGTTCATGCTTAATGTACATAGTTGCAGGTCGAGCTAGAACTTAGCGGAAGTACATTTTATCTGTATATTAGTGAGATCTGCATATATACTGGTTGCTCAGAGCTTCGCTGTCGAGTCTGTCAAACTGGCGAGAGTGAGAGTAAGACCTCTGTGACCTCGATTCGGGACAATAAATATTCTTTTGACTGCTGACAGAGCAGCCTCGTGTCCTACAAAGACGTGTCTTCAGTGTTTCGACATTTTATCTCTTACTGGCAATACCAACATAATTCTTGATACTCTGTTCTAACCTCACTGCAATATTACATCAGTAATTTCACAATGTTTCACAACGACATCTTTGTAACGGGCGATTATGTATCGAGTTTTAAAGATTTTCATAAAATGTGCCATACTGTAAACAATATATGAAGGTGGGTATTCAAGCAATCTCTTCCGCCATGTTCATAGTAAACCTATTCATCAATAAAGCCATATATTTGTAAACATTTGTGTAATATCTTATATTTCAAATGCTTAGACCGGCCCCGTGTATTTACATAGATCTTCTTGATATCTTCAGTTCTACTGAAACATAGATCAAACATTTGGCTTATTTTGTAAATGCTTGTGTTATAGATTTACCAAAACATCTAAAAACTAAATTATTGGTATTGAAATCTTATTTTATTCATAGGCGAATATTTCTGAAGCGAAACAACCGAATCTTTCCGAAACTCTTGGAATGTTCAGCCAGAAGTAAAATACAGTGCAATCAAACATCAGGTATTCATATTTATTCGGCCTTTACCACCAGTCGGTTTAAATGAATGACATCACTATTAGTTCAGCCCCTTGTCTCAAACGGGAGGTGCGGAATTGAACCTCGGACTGTATGCGTTTCCGAACCCGTAAACAGGTTTATGCATTGCGGGGTGCAGAATGTTTATAACTAGGACATTATGTGCATTCTTTGCACCCGACATCACAGAATTTGCATGGATGAATACTACCTTTGAACTGGAAGGATACGAGGGGGAATCTATTGTTGTTATTGGCCGCTGTGTACATGATTTTCTCAATTCTTGCCCAGAGTTTCATCAAGTCCCAAGAAGAAAAATTATGAGGCAGTATTTTTAACATTTAAATAATTTCAGCCTAATTATATAATGTATAAATTCAATAACAGCCCTCCTTAAAACAATACGTGTATGTAACAATATCTAAAAAGTGTATATTACAGTCATTGTATATGTTTATATTATTGTATCCATGTGTAATAATGTTATGTGAATGTATTACGTAATTTAATAATGTAGGAGCTGTGAGAAATAGGCTTAAAGTTGCTAACAATGAGGTAACCTTGAGGCAATAATGAGTAAAGAAGTTTAAATGCTACTAGTCATTATTAGACTAGCAATAATGTAAATTTTGAGACAGTTTAAAAATAGCCAATCAACAAACAGAAAAAGCTTTAGTTAAATGAAGGTATTCTATTGGAGTAGGTTAGCCAATCAGAGACTTGAAATACAGAAATTTACAAGTTTAGACGGTTGAAATCAATTCAGTTGCCTGCAGACAGTGCTCATAACTGGATGCGTTGCTTGTGCGTCCTCGAGAGATTTAATATGTATTTATGTGAGACGAAAAATAAGTTTATGTGTTAAAAATGCAATTAATTAATAAAAGAATCTCACAGCTCTCTACATCAGTGAAGTGTTATTTAAATCGTACCAAGTATTAATAAAACCAGTGAGGTAAAAATTATAATCTGTGTAAGCCTACATTCTTAGTCGTATCACAACCCTGCCAAGAGAAACATGTCTCTAACAAATACTGACCCAGCCGAGTCGAACATAAATATAATATTAAAGAAACAGTCAAATTAGAAAGCTAATATTTAAACTTGGGGCGAAGGCTACCGGAAACCGGGTACTATACGTGCGATTACGAATTTCAAGTTCAGCTCCCCAATAGTTGAACTATAATACAACTCCCTCAATACGACCTACTGCAAATTGACGTCCAAAGCGTTTTGCAAACACCGTAACAGAAATACATCTTCTTCAAGCTGGCTTTCAATACTTAGGAGCAACTACCTACTTTAAATCGGCTTTTCTATACGTGAAACAATAGCTTTCTCAATTATAAAATTGTATTTATTGTTGTAAAGGGTAGGAAGAAGTTTTTTGTAATGGAAAAGTTGTGCTATTAAAGCTGACACTCTACAAAAAGGTCTACGCTACAAAAGCCGTCAAATTATATAAGTTATTCTCAGCATAAATGCTGAGATTGCGGGTTTACAAGACGCAAGAGAAAGACATTCCAAATGTAAATACTGGAAAGGTACGATACTAGTCCCATTTCAAAGGTGAACTCTAAACTGTTGACATACACCCCTTCATACATCTTTCGCTAGTACGCTTCCAGAGGCACTAGTGATAAACTCGCTTCAAAGCACTGACGTCATGCGCAGACAACTGACTGGCGGAAAAGGCCGAATAAATCTTAAGATCCCGTATGTACGTAGTGGAGTTCAAATCAATGAGGGGAGGAATAAATCAGCTGTTTTATATGTTTTTTGTCATTACAGGTGAAATATAACCCCAATGCAATTCTGTGTAGTAGTTGATTAAATTTTACAGGTTATAATCATGCATGACTTGCGTAGTGCAATGGTTAAGATAATCTCCTGTTGCGTGTTTTAGTAGGATTCGATAAAAGACTACAAATTATAGTTTTTGTCCTGATTGGTCTTTAATGGTAAACCGTATTGTGATTAACCTATCATTCTAACGAAAATCATAATTATTAAGCTTTCTATTTTACAGTTAATACAATACGTTTAGAATACACTCAGATATACGTCAAGTATCCGCAAAACACCTAGGATATAATGCAATGTATAATATGTAAAGTAATGCTATCATTAAAAGTAATAAAGCTCTGGAAAATCTCATACAAAACTTCCTATCACACAACGCTTGCAACATTAAAATACGCATAGGTTCATTGACTCGCATAAAAGTTTGTCGATTCCCCTAGACGGCAATAGTGTTTTTCCCTGTTTAAGGTAACCAAGATTTAACAGCCGGTATCAGTTCTCTATGTGACTAGCCTGAAAAACAAATTCAGCGTTACAAAAACAAATGAACAATCGTATTATGCAATGAAGGGGCGGTTGGGATACCGCTTATATGAAAGAGTTTTGCTACGCTTGGTATAAAATGAAACCCTAGACCAATACAACAGAATTAATTCGACCTTCTAGAAGAAGAGGTGGAGAATTATTTGCATGTCGTTTGTTAAACTGGACAATTACGATATTATATTGGGATTTTTACCAGAACCATCGAACGGCAATATGAAAACCCAAATTACGGAATTGTAGCATGAAAATATTTAAGTGTGTTACTTAAACAAAAATTCTTAACTTTCTTAACGTTATTTTAAAGTTTTTATTACATTATATTTCATTTATGCGCCAAAATTCAACGAAGCATCGCTTTAACGGTACTCTGCTAGTGAGAACATGAAAAAATAGCTTGTAATGCTACCTTTCGGCAGTTCGGCCATATTTTGAGATAGTACAAACCCAGTGGCTATAATCATGGCAAAGGTACGGAGGAACCCGCTGGCAAAGCTGGGGCTAAAGCTGCATTCCAATTGTTATGTACTTCAGTCACATACGTTTACCTAAACTCTTTATACTTGGATTGGACTGGAGGTGAATTTATCAGGTTGTGCGAAATATTTGCACGAGTTATGTAGTACTATTTTAGCTCTGCTACTGTTTTGAAACATAAAAGTGTTTTTATACAATACTATATGAAAATATAATGAGATCTTACACTAGTAAACAGATAGTTATCTTCTCATATGGTCAGGCTGCACTTAAGGCTCTAAGTAGTCATTAGGTAGCACCAGAACTGGTTTTAAACTGCCTAAACGTGCTCACAAGCTTGGTAGAATGGAATGAACTTCAAGTCGTCTGGGTTCCGGGTCATAGTGGCATAGAGGGAAATGAAAAAGGATGAACTTGCAAGACAAGGAGCAGCTTCACAAATTATTGGGCTAGGAACACCTTAAGAAGCTATTAAGAACTGGTCTAAGGTAGAATTTCATAAAATCTAACTTAAAACTCCAGGAAACAAACATGGTAAAGTATTTATTAGAAAACCATGTAAGAAAATAGCTGAAAGCTTACTTAAATGTAACAGACTTCAGCTGAGATCAATTATTGCATTTATCACAGAACATAGTCCTGGGAAAAGGCATCTGAACACGATGGGAGTATTTCGGGGTAAATTAGATTGCAAATTTTGTAAGAAGGAAACTGAAACAATACAGCATATTGCATGTTCCTGTGAAGCCTACAGAAGATACATTGCGTTGGGGAGAATGTTTTTAGAACCAGAAGAATTTGAAACCATAACCGTTATGAGAGTGTATTCCTTGGTAAAGGGTGCAGGCATAATTAATTGACTTTAAAACCATACAGGTAGCACAATAAGCCCAGGGCTAAAGTGCGTCCAAAGCAATGAGGAAATATGTATCGAACAAGACAAGTCAATACTATTTTAGCTAAGGTGTTTTCTCATAAAGGACCTACTTTCAGTATGAACTACTTAAAAGGAAACAAGCCAAGTTTTTATTTATAAAAAATACATTTGAATAAGGTTACACAAGCGTGTGTTGCTTCTCGACTTTAGCTTTCCTTCATTAAGAACGACACGCTTTCATTCGATTCTCCGCGAGAGATAATTAACACAAGACGCATAATCTTGCGTTCGCTAATGCCGGTTAATTATAAGTTCACGGTTCCAGAAACTCGGAGGCGCCTGACGTAACATAATTGACGCATCTCGTGTGGGGAAGCAGGCTTATGACGTCACAAGTGCGTTTGATGTGTACCTACCTAGCACCCCTATCACACTCGCGATCATGGGACTAACGCCGCCAGGCATTTTTTCCCCGCAGTATTCCAAGCCGCGTTTTTCGCTATTTTCCCCGTGTTGCTGAAGGGGAGAGTGCTTGCACGTATGAGTAATCAAAGCGACTATGGACGCTGCTCACAGAGACCTATGGACCAATGGAGAGTGTGTAATGGAGCACACACTGTCACCACTTCGTCATAATCTTCAGCGGCGAGACAAGGCGACTGACCCATAAAAGTACGTAAATGTCTGCTATAAATAAACTCTTCCTCAGACGACAGTCTTCCATTCTATTTTTGGAACATCAAGGCAGGTTATTACATTAAGGTGAAATTTTTGTCTCCTGTAGTTTTTTCCCTAACATTTTTACTTGCCTCTCTGCCACAATTATAAATACAGGGTGAATTTTTTGTTGGAGTATAATGCTTCTTCTACCGAGCATACTTTTTGTTTTCTCTACCACGTACCTAGTAGGTAGAGAACGTATTATGAATTTTACCCAAAATTTGTTACACTCACGTGACTTTCTCTACTCTTGTACAAACTATTTTTACAAACTATTATTCTCCATCTATTTCATATTAATCGAGATAAACATTTGCAGAAACGATCTTTTGACATGCAAAGAATTACATTTTACACATAGCGACCAGTTCTAAAAATATTTGACTATCGCTTAAGGCGTACTATGTTCCCCTTGTTTTGTATTTGCAAGGGCAATATAGAAATACAGTAGCCTTTAAGCATAGACATATATCTTAATAGCTGGTTGCTAGGTGTAGCACCATTCTCTTTGCCACAGATTAATACTCTTTGCATATCCAAGACAAAAAAAATGAGTAAAGAATTCCCATTTGAGAAAAGTATTGGAAAATTTAAGGTAATAACAAGCAATATCTCAAAAACGGTTCACTCAACAAAAAAATGTATATGACATAAATTGTGTATTTTAACGCGATCCACATTTTTGTGTAGTAAAATTTTGTCTATCTCTTATGGTTTACCAGTTATGCAAAAGTCGTTCACCATGAGGAATAATTTTGGGGACATTCCCAGAAAATTCAAGATATAAATTTTATTTGTCATGAAAATATCCTAAAACATGATATTTTAATCAAAATCGTTAGAGCCATTTCTGAGAAAATTAATATTTTCGAAAAATTTTCCATGTAAAGGGTAATCTGGGGCGCGGGGATTTTCTTGAAAACCTTTATGTCGCATCTCTGGAAGATACTGAACCTAAATACCAAGTTTGGTGTTTATCCGACTGTTCGCTTCTGAGTTATGCTGTTCAAAGACAGACACACACACACACACACAGACACACACACACACACACACACACAGACACTCGCACGGAAATATTTCCAAAAATGCTGTTTTTTGATTCAGGAGGTCTCAAAACATATATTTTCGGTGAAATCTCGGTATCGATTTTTGGGTGGAATACGATACTTCCCCTACTTCCTGTACGTGTTGGAGAAAGTAACAAACAGTCGGATAAATATGAAAATTGGCATTATATTCAGCACTTTCCAAAGATGCGATACAAAGATTTTCAAGAAAATCTCTTCAGCCCAAACTACTCTTTGCGTGGAAGAGTTTTCGAAATTTGTGATTTTCTAAAAAAATGCTGTAATAATTTTAATTAAAATACCATATATTTATGACATTTGCACGACAATTAACATGTATATCTTGTGTTTTCTGGGAATAGCCTCTGAAGTCCTCTTAATTCGAAAAGAATTTTGTGTAATATTGTAAACTTGGTATTTAGGTTCAGTATCTTTCAAAGATGCGACACGATTTTCAAGAAAATCCCCCACCTCAGACCACCCTACATGGAACATTTTTCGAAGATTTTGATTTTCTCAAAAATTGCTGTAACGATTTTGATTAAAATATCATATATTTAAGACATTTTCATGGCAAATAAAATGTATATCTTGAATTTTCTGGGAATGTCCCCAAAAGTCCTTTTCTTTCTAAATGGCGTTTGCATAACTGTTAAACTGTAAGAGATAGACAATATTTTTCTACACAAAAAATTTAGAGCTCGTTAAAACGCAATTTATGTAATATAATTTTTCTTCCGAGTGAACATTTCCGAGGTATTCATTGTAATTTGTTTGAATTTTTCAATACTTATAGTTTTTCTCAAATGGGAATTCGTTATTTGTTTTTTTTTCATATCCTGGACATGCAAAGAGAATGGAATACTCTACATAGCAACCAGCTATTAAAAGATTTGACTTTCGCTTAAAGTCTACCACATTACCTGAAGAAGGATATTTTTACGTCGTTATTTTGCCCCACGCTTTGGGAGCCAATTTGAAGAAGTATTTGTATTGTAGGAGCTGAATTTTATTTCGACTGTTGGGGAGCCGAACTTGAAGTAGTTGGAACCGCATATTATTTGTTTATGTTTGTCTCGGCTGCGTCAGTATTATTGTTAGAGGCATGCAGTGTTGTGGTGCGACTGAAGAATGTAGGTTTCCACAGATCATAATTTTACTTCACACCTTTTATTAATGCTTGACACGATTTAAATAACGCTTCACTGATATATACAGAGAGAGCTGCGAGATTCTTTTTGTATTAATTACTTGCAATTTTTAACACATAGAACTATTTTCGTCTCACACGAATACGTATTAAATTTCTTGAGGACGTGTCTCTCGTCCGGTTAGAAACACTCTTTGCAACCAACTGACTTCTGAGTTTGTAAATTTTGCTATATTTCAGTTTCTGATTGGCTAATCCTACTCCAATAGAATACCTTCATTCAACTAAAGCTTTTTCTGGTTGTTGATTGGCTATTTTATAAACTGTCACTAGAATTACATTATTGCTTCCAAGAATCACAAGTAGTATTGTTAAATCTTCTTACTCATTATTTCCTCAAGGTTACCTCATTGTTAGCAACTTTTAACGTATTATTCTCACAGCTCCTACATTATTAAATTACGTAATACATTCAGATAACATTATTACACATGTATACAATAATAATAACACATGCAATGACTGTAATATATACTTTTATATATTGTTCCATATACATATTGCTTTAAGGCGGGCTGTTATTGAATTATATTTTATATAATTAGACTGAAATCATTTAAGTGTTAAAAATACTGCCTCATACCTTTGCACCTACAAGAACATTAGCAATAAGATAATTTCTGCAAATTTTTATCTCGATTAACATGCGAGTTCAACACATCAGCTTTGTTTATTTATACCAAATTTCAGCTATGGGTACCCTTAAAGGCAAAAAATAACTTGTTAGTCAAAATGACAAATCCTATATGTGAAAAGCTGAGCATTGTAAAAAGGATACTAAAAAGGAAGGATAGAGAGTTATTTCTCAAGCTGTTGTCAGAAATGTGTGGGAATGAAATACGTCTTCCTTCATAACATGGGCGAAGTAATGACTTCATTAACTCTCTCAGTCCCACAGAGAGTTTTATGTGCGCTAGGGCCACATCTGGGCCTGAAATCTGCATACATTCATTCCCAGTACTACTGAAGATGCTTCAAAATCTTTGTAGCGTGATACTACACTCAAACGTTGGCCCTCATTGCCAGTAACAATTACATTTTTATGGAACTCGCATTGTCTACTCCAATTACAGGCAAACTGGGGGAGGGTGTTTCTTAAAGATTGCAAGGATTTTGAGATTATTGGTATTCCGGCGGTACTATTTTTGCTTTTTTATTTTTGACTCCTTATTCCCAATAGTAACAAATGTCTGTGCCTGCAAAATAAGCACACCCAATCGAAAACAGTTTTCCGTATTTAAACATGCTTTATCCTTTCCAAATTCATAATTCTTCTACCTATGCAGTTATATTATGATCTAGTCATTTTGGGTAAGTAAATAAGTAAATGTTATTTTGCATTTCCTTCAAAAGCTGTAGAAAATATAAATAAAAAATCTGATGTGTTACACTCACATGACTTTCTCTACTCTTGTACAATCTAATTTTACAAACGCCTATTCTCCATATGCTTCAAGTTAATCGAGATATCGAGATGTCAATCTTATTTGTAATTTTCTTGTAGATGCAAGGGAAATATCGTAGCTTTTAAGCGATAGTCAAATATTTTAACGCTGGTTGCTATGTGGCGCATTCCATTCTCTTTGCATGTCCAGGACATAAAAAAAATGAATAACGAATTTGAGAAAAAGTATAAGTATTGGAAATTTTAAGGAAATAACAAGCAATATCTCGAAAACGGTTCACTCAACAAAAGAAATGTATATGACATAAATTGTGTATTTTAACGCGATCTACATTTTTTGTGCAGTAAAATTTTGTCTTTCTCTTATGGTTTACCAGTTATGCAAAAGTCGTTCACAATAAAGAACACTTTTGGAGACATTCCCAGAAAATTCGAGATATACATTTCATTTCTCCTGACATTATCTTAAACATATGATATTTTCATCAAAATCGTTAGAGCCATTTTTGAGAAAATTAAAATTTTCGAAAAATGTTCCATGTAAAGGGTAGTCTGGGGTGGGGGGATTTTCTTGAAAACCTTCGTGTCACATCTCTGGAAGATACTGAACCTAAATACCACGTTTGGTGCTTATCCGACTGTTCGTTTTTGAGTTATGCTGTTTGCAGACACACACACAGACACACACACACACACACACACACACAGACACACACACGGACATGTTTCCAAAACTGCTTTTTTTGGATTCAGGAGGTCTCAAAACATGTATTTCCGGTGAAATCTCGGTATCGAAATTTTGGGTTGAATGCAATACTTCCCCTACTTACTCTACGTAGTAGAGAAAGTAAAAATAGGGGAATTTACCGCTTCACCAAAAATTCTTGTCTAAAATTATATGATTTGTATCCACTACCGTTTATTTGTATATTTCTTCTAAAACCTAAGCTTATTTTTCTTCGTGTTAATCGAGATAAACCTTTGCAGAAATATTAAACATTTCGTTAAAAATGAGCTTTTATTTATGGACGCTCTTTAAATACTATGGTCCTTAGCGTACTATTCTATATTGGGCATGAAAACCAGAAATTGTTGCTTTATCAGGATTGAGGTTCTTTTACGTGCCGTAAATCTACGACACGGGACCACCGGCTTTACTTCCCTTTCAAAGGAAGCCATGCTAAGGATTTTTACACCCCAAAAAATCATATCCTCTGCCAGGTTTAACTCTTCGACCTCAGGAACCAGAGGCTAACCCTAGACCATGTAGTTACATTTCGTTGTAGCTACTGGGGAGATACGAAATGACTCCCCGGTAAGGTGTGAGCTCGCATTCGGGAGATCCTGATTTTGGTTCTCGTCGACCATCCACTTAGACTTTTCGTGGTTTTCCTCCGTTGGGAGGCGAATGCTGGGGTGGTTCCTTATCTACCACGATTTCCTTTTTATAATTTCCCTTTCATTCCGTCTTCTTATCTTTCAGGTGTGTTTCTAGGTTTCCTGATGTATGGCTGTGCCGACTGATAGAGCGGTTGCTTGCGAAGGGAAGAGAGTGCTCCGTGAACATTAGAGAGCTGCTTGTTCGAAGGTTCATTCGTCTCCTCTGTCGTATAAAGATACAACCTAGGACGACATGACAAAGTAAAACATCTCCAACTAGCGGATGTAACTGTGTTTACCATAGATATTTCCTATCAGAAGGTACTTTAATAACATTTTCGACAGCTGCATTTGTATTTAGTGTTACCTAGGAAATAGAAATAAGTATAAGAACCTTAAACAATTGTTGGATGAGTCAACATAGTATACCTTAGCTAAAATGTATGTGAAAGGTGTTTGACATTGCTTACTCCCCCCCTTGCCCCCTCCTATGCTATTGTAAATGTTATAAAACACCACCGGTCAAGAGCAAAGGCGGTTACTTTAGATTATCACTGTGTAACGCTGGTGGACCTTTTGTCAGTATTCAACGAGGACTTACATCTTAGAAGTTTTACTAATAAACTTCTTCTCATCTTTAACTTGTGCCATCTTATTTGCTGAGCTGCTTTGTTCTCGAGCTAAGGCTCGGGGCTTACCTACAATCCCGAAAAAAACTTTAAAAATCTGCATTCGTGTGCAGAACCCTTATTACACGACACCTCTCTAGGCAGCTCCAGTAGTGGCTTGGGTCATCGAGCCTGGAATTGTTGCGTCTCAGTGCCTGTCTGCCTACAGCCTGTAGCCTAGCCTCGTATGGTTCCTTCACTTCATCCCTTTCCCCTAGGAGGTAGTAGCCGCAATGAATCGGCGTAGGTCTAAGTGTGCGACGTGTTGCCTTCCGTTGTATGAACTAACCTAACCTAACCTAACCTAAGGGGGGATACAAAAGGTTAAAGCGACAGTCAAATTTTTAAAAAGCAGATCGGCATATGCTGGCTCTGAAATGCTATACTTTTTCCACGACGTCGCGTAGTGTTCCGATTCAAAGTCACGGAATACGCTTGGTTTCAGACCTCCTGTGGATGAGTGAATTTTTTAGGTCGAGGTATAGGACCGGTGCCCGATCAGCATCTGAAGAGCTACAGCAGTCATCTGTAGGTTACGGAAACCAACACTCCGCTATTGGAAGCACGGTGCTGACCACATTTCCCCGCATCGATTGGATGACCATAAATCTCTGTCGCGTGCAGGTAGGCGTGCAGTCTGATTGGTCCGCCCAGGTCAAACGGAGCTGTTGGGCCAGAGTTTATAATTATTGTTATTATTATTGCAATAAATGGCGCACTAAACCATTCATAAACGGTTGTAGTCAGCAGATTTTTATACATAATATATAATTCAGTATATGTACGGTAATGACGTATGCCAAAAAGCCCTAATACAGTATTATATAACTTTATGAAGTAACACATAATATTAAATCAGTCTTATGAATAATCAAACTGTTGCTCTTTAGTTCTTACACAATATCGTGGTCTAGATTCGACACTCAAGCACATTTTACTTCCGAGTTCTTTATTTGTATCAATTTCTTGGCCTGCCCTCCCAATGAACTGAATCATGTCAACAATATCACGTGGTCTTTTTGAAAAAAAAACAGGAAAAAATACCTATATTTAAAAAATCTCTAGGAAAGACACCCAAGGTGGCCATTGGGTTTATTCCATCACCCTATTCACTTATTTAGAAGGTGCTCTGCTAAAAAGCCCAGCAGAATTTATTTTTAGTCAGCAGAAACCCCATTTTGCTGAAAATATAACTTCATTATTGTGTTATCCATTCATAATATTGTAGCGTATGTGTGTACAATGTGTGTGCATTGTTGCGTCGGACACATTATTCTGTGTATAATGATATTGTGTATAATTATTTCGTTTGTGAGTTGAATTCTTGTCCGGCCCGGCGCGGTCCCTCTACCTTCCTAGTCAAGTGGGGGGGAGTGAAGGCAAGTTGAGGGAAGAGCCTCTTTGTCTGATAGCGTGGTTCAGTCTGCAAGCGTGGCGTCAGTCGAGTGTATATCTTCAGCGTGTTTGGTTGTTTGTAGCGTGCATGGTCCGTGTGAGTGTGGGGCATCTCCCCCAGTTTTTGTAAACTTTTGGCCATGTAGCAGCATCAAGATAACTTTATAATAAACCAGAGTTGAATGTGAATTTATATGTATTACTTATAAATATACCACGCTTTAGCTTTGTGCAGCAAATTACTGGTATCTCCTGGTTGCAACTGCAGCTACGACCCCGCAATGTTTATGCCGGGGAAACTAAATTTAATATTTTAGCTGTAAGCCTTTTGGCTTCATCCCGGAGTATAACAGTATTAATATTATAACTGTATACCTGCTTATGGGTACTTTACCCACCCCTGCAAGACATTTTTCTTAAAATTATTAGAACCTTTATTAGAAAATAAACAAATAATGAAATATTTTCGATTTCTTGAAAATCCTCGTATCACACCTTTGAAATATGCTGAACGTAATTACGAAATTTGGCATATATCGGGATACCGTTCACACACAGGCATATTTGTTTTTAAATGGGTTTCTTTTGGGTTAAGATTACCTCAAAACGTGTATTTCAGTGAAATCTCGATATCGAATACAATATTTTCTGTACTTGCCATATGTATATCGCAAAGAAAGTAAAATAATTAAAATAGCGACTGAGAGAGTTAACTTTAAAATTAAAATGATTTTTATTTATGGACGCTAATCAACTGCTATGATTTTTAGCGTCGCATTCTATGTTGGGGTAAAACACTGGCAATTTTGCTCAGAAGCATCTTTATCGGGGCTTGAGGTTCTTTTACGTGCCGTAAATCGACATCCATTCCGAAGTAAGCCATGTTAAGGATTTTTACGCCTAAAGAAACCCCATCGCCTTTCACTGGGTTTGAACTCGCGAACTCGGGAACCAGAGGACTTGTAAATAAGCAGAGCCTTACTAAGAAGTGACCAATTTACTGCCAATCAATAGGGGCGTATGTTCTGGAGATCAAACACTAATGATTCTTATATTTTTATACACAAGTGTATTCCTGAAGCGATATTTAATTCCATGTCCAGACAAATTAAAGCGGGAATTATGAGCGTTTCTTGGTAATCGAATGACGTCAGGAACAGACGAGAGTTGATGTCATTTCCCAACGGGGTTTTAAGCTTCCAAGAAACATTGCGGTAATAACCGTTGTCTGCACAGGTAAAGTGCATATTGTCTGCTACTGTAAAACAACATTACATCCAGCGGTAACAAAATGGTGTAAGCTTAGTATAGCAATTCTCGTGATATTCGGATAAAACGTGCAACTGTAATGTACAACACTCAACGATTTCTGAATCCCTTACAAATTCATGAAATATATTCCTTATACATTATATCACTCATGTACAAATTTCAAGTGTTGTACTCATATGACTTTTTCTACTCTTGTATAAACTATTCTTACAAACGTTTATTCTCCATCTACTTTATGTTAATCTAGATAAACATTTGCAAAAACTAATTGCTAATCTTCTTGTAGGTGAAAGGGATAGTCAAATCTTTTAAGAGCTGGTTGCCATGTGGAGCATTCCATTCTCCTTACATGTCCAGAACTTAAAAGAGACGAATAATGAATTCCCATTTGAGAAAAAGTATAAGTATTGGAAAATGCAAGCACATATAAAGAATATATCGAAAACGGTTCACTCCACAAAACAATGTATGCGACTTAAATTGTGTTTTAACGAGATTTACATCTTTTGTGCAGTCAACTTTTGTGCAGTCAACTTTTGTCCATCTCTTACGGTTTAGCTGTAATGCAAGTCATTAAGAATGAAGAGAACTTTTGGGGATATTTCCAGAAAATTCAAGATATACATTTCATTTGCCATGAAAATATCTTAAACATATATATTAATCAAAATCGGTAGAGCGATTTTTGAGAAAATCAAAATTTTCAAAACATATTTAATGTAAAGGATAGTCTGGGTTGGGAGATTTTCGTGAAAATCTTCGCCGCATTCTTGAAAAATACTAAATTCAAACACCAAACTTAGTATTTATCCGAAAACAGACACACAAAACACGGATATGTTTCCAAAAATGCTTTATTTGAATTCAGGGCACCTCAAAATATGCATTTCTGATGAAACATCGGTATCGAATTTTTGGGTGCAGTGCAGTAATTCCCCTACTTACTATACGTAGTAGAGAAAGTAAACATACTAAATATATCATTGAGGATACGCCTTTTAGCTACGCGCATCTATTCCTCCTCTTGCTCTGTAGGTCTATGATTTTATAAGATAAATGTGCCTTTTGATTCAATTCAACTCTCTAAGCATTAGTACAGGTTGCCTCTTAGGAATAGTAGTCAACGTTCTAGCTCTTCAACCCACAGGTTCCGGATTCGATTAACGGCTGGAGAATTTTTCTTTAAATAGAATCGACCCCATCCTACGCATAGACGAAGTAGTAGTAGTAGTAGTAGTAGTAGTAGTAGTAGTAGTAGTAGTAGTAGTAGTAGTAGTAGTAGTAGTAGTAGTAGTGGTATTTATTAAGTACTTAGTATTACATTAATTGCATAACACAGTCGCACGGGTCATAAGACCGTACATGCTCTCTAGAAAAATACCTGGTCTGCATACGTGACTTGCAGATTCGACCAGAAACAACTATGTTTATAATCACCACATTATATACATACATATAAAATTGTAAAACACTCTGAATCGCAAACACACACACACACACGTGCTCAATCACCGCATATATTTAAAGAAAATTTACATAAACACCTTATCTCTTAGTACACGTACTTCCATTAATTAAGTGCCCAAGCTTGGCCAGTTTTGGCCAGAATCATGTCCCAGCATGCTGTCCTCCGTCTGTTGGAAGCCAAAAATACTTCCGGTAATAATTTTTTCCTAATACTCTCCGTCTGCACGCATGCTGCCAAAATATGCGTCCAGTCTTCTTGTTCCCCGCATAATGAGTAAATCCTCCTGCCATCATCATCAGCAATCTTGCGAGCTTTCCACCCTCCCAACCTAAGCCATGCTATTCCCGTCCTCTGTTTTATACCCAATTCCAAAATATATGTTTCCTTGCCCCACCTAGTTTTTATTTCATTTTGTAGCTCCAATGTTGATCTTTGTCTACATTCAGACTCTATTCTGCCTGTTTATATCACACAGTCGTCTTTTGACTTTTTTCACGGCACTGTGTGTATTTTCATTACCACTTTGCCAGATATCGTCGAGACTAGAAGTATGAATGTGAGAGTGAATTCCAGAGTGTTTAATAGCAAAAATGTACTATAAAAATAATTATGGGACGATACTAGTATTTCTTGATACTCGATACCAATAGTGAATTTTGAGCACCTATACTTGATACCCACTTTATAAAAAAACTGTAAAGGCGATTACTTGTCCACTGAATTATGTTCTTATTAGTAGTTTTCTGTGTTTAAACGCATGTAACTAATATTGTATTATACGCTAATTCCGAAATTGTTCGTGTTTGACATTCTCCAATTGCAGAAATTTTACCTTAATAATCCATAGGTTGTACATCACCTATTGTTGGATTGGATTGGATTGGCGACGGAGAGAACTCGGCATTGATCCACATAGAATATTTTGTGGCTACAGGGGTGCGTCCCCGGGAGGAAGGATGGGGCGGACGGAACCAGGAGTGACGGCACAGGAATTTCAGGGTCCCTAAGTTTTCCAGATAAACTCCCCGGCAGACGGTCAGGCAGAACCGGGGAGAGGGTTCAGCACCCCAAAAGGGAGTTCCATACCCCCGGCAGCTAGCTTAAAGCCGAAGGACGAGAGTCACAAAGAACATCTTTTCCCCTGCCACACTGCATCGTAACACTATCACCGCCACTTCCAACCCTGAAAGAGACCAACGGATGAAATATAAAGTGAAATGAGAATGGAGATGAAATGGAGGGGGCAGGAAATTCGATGGATGTGATAATCCTTCCCAGCATTCACCTGGTGACCCGGGAAAACTCCCGAAAACACCCATGGGCCAGGAGCGTTGGCCACGGGAATCGAATCCTCGACTTCCCGAATGCGGGCCAGAGAGGTAACCGCCTGAGCCATCTTGCTCGGTTCCCCTTGTTAGTCAAGACTAATAATAATAATAACTATAATAATACCACCTTTCTTTGCTTCCATTTCTATGTAACTATATTTTATGATGAAAACTTTCTTTTAAAGGATTTTCTGTCTATATTATGGAAATTAATCGTACGGTATACCTGTAAGCTATGCTCGTGACCCGAGTTTGACTTGCGTTTAACACAAACCAATAAATGGATGTAGAATTCGCCAAGTTGTGGTCGGCGAAAGCCTCAATTCTTGCGCTCGACGAGCATGTTTCTGTTCTCGCGTACACTCTCACGAACGGCGCCTATGTTTTCGTTGGAGCGCGTACATTACGTACAGGCGTTCTTTGATCGCTGACAGAACCACTTCTTTCAAATTTATCGATCAAACGCCAAATTGTTCTCTCGCAGGGACTATTATGTACACCGTAAAATTCACGCAATACACGGAAGATTTGGCGAACAGATGATCCATTTTGATACTAAATTTTCACAATTTCTACGCGTTGCTGAATGCTGTAACGTTGCATGGCTATTTGTCAATAACCACTGTAACCACGTGAAAAAATGACTGCTGTAACTCAATAACTACGGCAGCTATCACATGTCCCTTTATTAGGCATACTTCAATACCACCGAGTATCGAGATATCGAGGTCTCACCCCTAATATAAACCAATTTTAAACCTACAGTTCAAAGAGTAACACCACCATCAGTTATTTCTTGTCAAAGTCACCATAGATCACTTGTCAAAGTAGCAGAAGAAAGCTTTATGATATTCCATTATTAGAAAAATAATAATAATACAGAATATTTAAAATATAAGGTTAGACATTAACTCTGAATTTAGTAGAGCTCCAAATACAAAGTTAAAGTTCAGTTTGTTCGAACCGTTCTTAAAATACATTCTAGTAACGTGTGAGATCACGCAAAGACAGTTTTAAGTGGCTTAGGTAAATTAGATAATATGCGTCGCACGTGTAACAACAGCTTTTCTGGAGGCGTAGTTCTAAAAAAAAAAGAGGTTTCACACAAACACTGCTTCAATTGCTTAGGGGAGCTACTGCTGGTCGGAAATCTACTCGCGTACTGCAATGGTGGCGTTGATGTCGTTTTGTTTAGGTGGACAGCAAAGACTTTCAACATTTTAATAAACAAGCGCTAAACAATATATTCACGATCCTATACATATACACTATATGTATGAAGTTCCCAATATGTTTTCAACCGATGATACGATGATCGTATCGACGTATTATCCGATCGGGCATCAAGCATAATTTTATTAATAGTAATACTTTTATTCCATCTAGAAAATGGAAACTTATTGCATACATACCTGCGCATAACTATATGTTTTATAATTTTCCATTCTTGCCATATCCGCGTCGTCAAAACCTATTCGAATATCTACACGAGTAACAGTCACTTCGAATCAAACTGATACGCCTATAATTGATGCATCAGGAAGTGCGTTAAACATTTGGGTAAGTATTGTGTTTCTTAAGCCCCTTCTTGACTTTTTTCAAGTCAAGAGTTTACAATGGAAATTATCAAATGTTTTTCAATGTTTGAAAAGATTGGAAAACACTTGAAAAGAACTGGCAAGACTTGAAAATGTCATAAAAGTGTATTTACACGTTGTCTCTTTGCCAAACTTAACCTTCTAAGAACAACATTGATGATTTATCTCGTGCAAAGTAAATTGCTATTGGCGTCACTATATAACAATTTGCAATGAAATATTTATCTCTATGTAATATTACATAGCACTTTCACGTGTTATAGCTCATGAAATCAGATTACGATTAAAGAATTCAATGGAAATATGTAGATAAACTACACTATATAACATTGCATTAATACATTATTATACACTTCGTAAATCTACCCGGCGTTCATCTTGTGTTATCCACGAAGCCCACGATGTAAAGACATGACCAGCTTACGTATAACCTATACAGCTCGCATATGACACTCTTGCCCAGGTAGCCATTTTTGTTTACTTTTCGCTTTCAGTCATGTTGCAGATTTCGTGACGCCACTGTAAATAGTCGCATTTCATTGGCCAAAACAAAGATTTGATCGTTTAGAGCACGTCTTTATTTGCTTTCAAGACTTCCAAAGACTTTAAAAGTATTGTAAGCAATTTGACAATAACGGTTCTAAGGTTATGACAACTCTTGGAAAGTCTTGTAAAGCATTGAATTTGACAAAAATTTGATCGTGTACAGGGGGCTTTTGTCTGTGAAGAAACTTCTCCAGTAATTAAGATGGGTGAAACTGTTTTTGTTTAAGCCTTACTGGTCGATATTAACAGAAGCAGCCGTTCTTGGGTATTCGTATCTTTTCAATCCGAAAATTCTAGCCTTGCATCAATTTTCTTCTGCAGCTACTCTTCTAGTATGTTATTTATTTCTTCCTCTACCTCACCGATACTAATTATTATATATTTTGCCGATATAAAGAACTGCAAAAAATCTATAAAATTAATAGGCTGACTTACATCTGAAAGCAAGACGATAAAGAAATACTGTAGCGTATTATTAATTTTATTGCCATTACCAGGCGCACTGTTGTGCTGCATTGTTGCTACCAGACGTAGAATTATTATATATTTTTATTTATATTTCGGCTTAATGGTCTTTCTTTTCGGCGCGGACCACGCCAAAGGGAAAGGGCTGTTTGAAACTGTCTGTTATGACGTCAACCCTGTCTGACTTCGGCTAGACACAGTTGGTGGGGTAAGATAGCGTCACTCTAGTGGAAGTGGTCGTTGGAACCAATCGAATGTGTGGCCGTTTATGGCTTTGTGGCATCTACCTCTATCCTGTTCCTTTGTTCATCACGTGGAGTAGCCAAACATTCTGTGAATAAATCTCAGGCATGTGAAGGTAATGTGTGCTATGTAATCTTTCAGTGTAATATAAAACCCGAGCCTTTCCCTTAAATCTACACACCGAGGTCCCAGACCTTTTGCTGCCGGTGAGTTGCGCCTCCCCCCCCCCGCATGTGCGTGTTGGGGTGACGTAAATTAATCATTTTCTGGTAACCTTTTTGGCCTTCACCCCAACATGTACCAATACATACTTTAACCAATGGAAACTCAGTAACACTCCCATTTAAGTGGCACTGAGCAAATAATAATGTAGACTAGCGGTCGATAGTTTGGACTTGGTAATTAATAGGATACGATTATTAGGTTATTAAATTTTACCCATATGCTAATTACGAGCATGAAATTATTGGCGAATTATGTTGTATTGCATTCTTCTCATAAGCACAGAGAATTCCAAAAATATTAGGTTTTAATTCCTCCTTATCGATTTTAAAAATATTAGCTGGTATAGCCCCCGGGTCCGACCAATCTGACCGAAGGTTCTTTTTGCACTTTTATCGGTCGTAGTCGAATGCTGGGTTAGATAATTTAATCCGCGAATTTTTCTATCATCCATTTCATCACTACATTTTATTTACTTCTTTACCGCTATACCTGGATATGGTATGATCCAGAGTTTGCTTTCTCCTCGACAGGCTACTACCCCAAGGCATTGACTTGTAAATACTTGGAGGTCTAAGAAGATGATGTTAAGAGATCTTTATGAGAAAAAATAAGGAAATTTTTACATGTGAAGGTTAATTTGCCATGAAGGGAATTTCTAAGGATCTGCGCCTTGTATCCTTGAATGTTTTGGCCTTTAACACCGAATTAAACGTTTATCCGGGTTTTCGTTTTTGAATTTTGCTGCCAGGGACCTCAAAATCTGTATCTAGCAGTGACACGTAAGCATATAAAAAGTCAACAATGTGACTGATTAAGGCAATACGAGAGCCAATGCAGGATTTATAGCTTAGTGTTTTACAGCATGAATAGAAAGAGTATATGGAGCAGTATTGAGGCAAAAATGTTGTATGTTGCAGAGATTTGGGGTATTGAAGAGGGGTGGGAACAGGTAAATAAAGTGCATAGGAGCTTTTGTAAAATAATTCTGGGTCTACCAAGAGCCTCACCTGATGGGGTTGCACAAATGGAGTTAGGGAGATTTGGTAGTATTGAAAAAATAGTGAATTATTGGTTGAGAATTGAGGAATCAGAGAATAATAATTTTTTAAAACAATGCTTGGAGGTTCAGCGAAAGCTAAATAAAGAGGATTATTGGTACAAGTGCCCAGAAGCAATTCTCAATGAAATAGGGTTTGGAGATATTTGGAGATATAGACAATCACGTGGGAAGGGATGTTGGAAAAGAGTTATATTGAGGATTGAAGATATAGAAAGACAGGAAGTAATTGGTAGTTTTAATCCAAAAGGATCATTATATGTATATAGAGAGATTAAAAGGACATGGGAAAGAGAAAATTATGTTGATGTTTGTAATAAATAGCAAGAGGTCCGAGGTGGTGAGGTTAAAAGGCATAGGAGAAGGAGAAAATGAAGGCAAATGCCCATTATGTAATAACAAATATAATAGTTATTGGCATTTAATGTTAGAATGTAAAGGAACAATCAATATGAGGAAAAAATTGCAAAAAAAACAATTGCTCTAGATTACCAAATGAAATTATAGGTAAAAGGATTTTAAGAGTTAAATCCAAGGAAAGTTTATTTGAAATAGGAAAATATTTAGGTGTAGTGAGAAATAAATGGCTGAAAAATTAGAAATAGGGAATAGAAGGAAAATGTAGATTGCTGAATCATAAAATTAAACAGGACCCAATAACTCGACAACCATGGTTTTGGATGTTGGCGGGCCCTTAGTAATGCAGCAACTTAGTGAAAGAGAAAATGATACGTAAAGGGTAATGTGTAGAGATAAAATTCTGTTTTATAGAACTTATATGAGAATTAATTTATGTAACTAACGAAGTGAAATAAAATATCTATCTACAGCGAAAGGTTACAAGGTCCTAAATAAAGACGCTTAAGGAATAAAACTTCAGATCTATGAATGTTTTAAACGTTAAGACAGTTCCAGTAATACAAGTTGCTGCAGTAAATTGTGCCCAGATTGTGTTATGTAGCCCTTAGGGACTCCGCATTCAGAGCACAGGGGTAAATTACAGTAACAGGCTGGGGAAGAGAAACACACCTTACAGGTGGAAGTCCTACTATGGATGGCAGTAAGGGATTAGGGATTAGGGGTTGCCGAGAAGCCGCACCTGAAGACCTCAGCGCACTGGGCTCCCTTATGATTCAGTGCGCAAACCCGCGAAAAATAAAACGACTATCGCGTATGAATTTTAGGAGACTCTGTTGTTGCTATGTGGCGGAGGCTTAGTAAGGCTTGTATACCGCAACATACAAAATATTATTCTAAAATAAATACGCTGAAGTTGGTAAACTCATCCCTGAGATTCTACGCAAGTATTATATATTGAATAATGGGGAATGGGAGGTTCAAGTTAAATAATGTAAAAAATTTCAAGTGCCACATTCACAAGACTTACTCTACTAATGCAAATTCACTACACTGCTTATGTATTACATTGTGTTTAAAATTTGTGTTTAATTTCTCTACCATATATCTAATATGTACAGAGAGTGTTGTATTCCACCCAAAAATTCGATTTGAGAATTCACCGGAAATACATGTTTTGAGGCACACCCTATGAAAATAGGCTTTTAGAAAAACTTCAGTATGTGCCCATAAATACCAAACTTTTTTACTTTCTCTACTGCGTATAGTATGTAGGGGAAGTATTGTATTCCACCCAAAAATTCGATACCGATATTCACCGGAACTATATGTTTTGAGACCCCCTGAATCCAAAAAAAAAAAGAATTTTTGGGAACATGTCCGTGTGTGTGTTTGTGAACAGCATAACTCAGAAACGAACAGTCGGATAAACTCAAAACTTGGTATTTAGGTTCAGTATCTTCCAGAGATGCGACACAAATGTCTTCAAGAAAATCCCCCCAACCCAGATTATCCTTTACATGGAACATTTTTCGAAAATTTTTATTTTCTCAAAAATGGCTAACGATTTTGTTTAAAATATAATATGTTTAAGATACTTTCATGACAAATGAAATGTATATCTCGAATTTTCTGGGAATTTCTCCAAAAGTATTCTTCATTGTGAACGACTTTTGCATAAATGGTAAACCATAAGAGATAGATAAAATTTTACTACACAAAAATTGTAGATCGTGTTAAAATACACAATTTATGTCATATACGTTGTTTTTGTTGAGTGAACCATTTTGGAGATATTGCTTGTTATTCCCTTAAATTTTCCAATACTTACACTTTTTCTCAAATGGGAATTCGTTATTCATTTTTTTGTCCTGGTAATGCAAAGAGAATGGAATACTCCACATAGCAACCAGCTCTTAAAATATTTGACTATCGCTTAAAGCCTACCAATTCCCCTTGCATCTACAAGAAAATTAGCAATAAGATTAACATCTCGATATCTCGATTAACATGAAGCATGTGGAGAATAAGCGTTTGTAAAAATAGTTTGTACAATTGAAGAGAAAGTCATGTGTGTGTAACACATCAGATTTTTAGAAAAAGGTCTGTGTGTTTGTGTGTAGTCAGTCTGAAATTATTAATTTCTCCTTACCAGCAACAGAAGCAGTTACTTGAAAATTTCTGGTTAAATTCCTATAATTACGAATAGGACATGGACCTGGTCTTAAATTGTTAAGAGGTATAAATTTTCTCAGACCTTGAGTAAGACTCCTATTGCTTTCATATTAGCACTGAGTCAGCTGTGTTATAACATTTAGTCATAGATCTATGGTTCGAAACTTACAAATTTCTGTAGCAGTAGGTAAAATCACTAATGTTCAAATCAACAAAATGATAGCAATTGTGAAATGCAAAAAGAAACAAATGAAAACCGAACCCCATTGATGCCCAACGCTGTAATGATGATTTTGCCCCCGTATCTCAAACATTATAATACTTATAGCGGCTTAATGCTTGAACTTACCTTTGAAAGACCCTATATTTAAACATGTTATTGAGATATAAAATAGTTGAATTACATCATCACCACTGTTCAAAGTTGCAATATCGATGTTTAAGATTGAGTAAAAATAAAAGCTACATGAAAGCGATTCCAGAAACGTTAAATTACAAGCAGACACTGGCATTTTAAGTGCATACGCCTATCAGCACTTTGTCCATCCGTAGGCAGTAAAATGCGTACTTGTTGGGCAATGTAGGTGCGGTGAAAGTTATATATACAGGAATTTCAACAAAATGGTTGATATTTCAAATTTGGTTGAAATTAGTACAAAAGTAAAGTAGTTTATATGGAGAGACTCATAAAAGTTTCGATTTTTAGACGAGGCAATGCATCTACTCAGTGAGAATTTTATACACATGAGGTTTGAAGCAGCTTAATTTTATGGTGGTGGTGTATTGTATTTCGACTGTTGGGGAGCCGAACTTGAAGTAGTTGCAACCGTACGTATGGTAAAAAAAATGTTTCCGGTAGACTTCGCCCCCAAGTTTAAAAATATTAACTTTGTAATTTGACTGTTTCTTTAAATATTATATATTTATGTTTGCCTCAGCTGCGTCAGTATTATTATTAGAGACATGGATTTCTTTGCAGGGTGTAGTGTGACGAAGAATGTAGGCTTAAACAGATTATAATTTGTACTTCACTCCATTTATTTATTCTTGACACGATTTAAATAACACTGATATAGAGAGCTGTGAGATTATTTATTAATTACTTGCACTTTTTAACACGTAAACTATTATTGTCTCACACTGAATACGTATTAAACTTCTCGACGCGTCCGGTTAGGAACGCTGTTTACAAGCAACTGACTTCTGAATTTGCACAATTTGCCGAATTTCAGTTTCTGATTGGCTATTCCTACTCCAATAGTATACTTATATTTAACTTAAGCTTTTTTCTGGTTGTTGATTGGCTATTTTATAAACTGTTTCAAAAATTACATTATTGTTTCCAAGAATTACCAATAGTATTATTAAACTTTCTAATTCATTATTGCCTCAAGCTTACCTCATTGTTAGAAACCTTTGATCTATTATTCCCACAGCTCCTACATTCACATATCATTATTGAACATGTACATAATATTATAAACATTAATACAATGACTGTTACATGCATTTTTATGTATTGTTACATACACATGTTGCTTTAAGGCGGGCTCTTATTATATTTTATATATTATATAATTTGACTGAAATCATTTAAGTGTTAAAAATTCTGCCTCAGGTTAAACAAATTATTTAATATGCCAAATATTAAACTAGAAACTCAAGGGTAGTTTAGATAATTGCCTAAACATTTGTCATAATTACTTTATCTACTGCTTACAAGTATTGCTTTCCACTCAAAAATTCGATACCGAGATTTCATTGTAAATACATGTCTTCCTAAATCCCCCCCGAAACAGAAAGAGTTTTAAGAAAAATATCCGCGCGTGTGTGAACATCAGATCTTCAAGAAAATCCCCCACCCCAAAAACTCTTTAAATGGAAAAGCTTTCAAAGACTTATTTTTTTCAGAAATGGCTTTAATGATTTAGATTAAAATTCCATATGTTTAAGATATTTTTTACGCAAATGAAATATATACCTTGAATTTTCTTGGAGTAGCATCTGAATCGTCTTCATACTAAATGACTTTTGTATAACTAGTAAACCGTAAGAGATAGACAAAATCGTACTACAAAAACTGTAGATCTTGTTACAGCAAAATTCAGGTCAAATAATTTTTTTGTGGAGTTAACCGTATGCTACAACGAAATGTGTAAATGTGAAACGAAAGTTTATCTGGTTTAATAAGAAGTAGATAAAATAATAAGCCTTTGTAACAACAGTTGTAGAAGAGTTAGTAGATACATCCTTGTGAATGGAACACATCAGATGTTTTTTTCGTTTAATAACGGAATGTTTGAATTGAAGCCGAGGTTAAAGGCTTATAAATTTAGCTTTATTTATAAATGCTGTTTAACTGCTGTGGTTCTTAGCATCCCTTTCTATATTTACGTGTTCATAAATCTACGACACAGGACCACCGGCGGTATTTCATTTCCGAAGGAACCCATGCTAAGAATTTTTACGCCCGAAAAATAATCCATCGGGTTTGAGCTCGCGATCTCGGGAACCAGAGGCTAGCATGGTACCACGGAGGCAGACAAACGTCGTTTACTGTAGTTTGTTTTTATTGTTTTATTGTAGTTTGAACTGGAATATGACCATGGTACAATCTAATGCAATAACCGAAACAGGTTAACACATTTATAAATCCGCCTCTCAGTCAGTATCTTCGTAGTCTAATGGTTTGTGCATGCGCATGTTCGCATCGAGATTCTATTCCTTGGATGAAGAGATTCTATTACTTAACGGGGCTATATGTTTTATTGTGTCTCATTAAGTCTTAAACAGGTTAAAAAGTATTTATAAAGACCTATAATTCGATTTCTATTTTACATTTATTGTCGCAAACGGAGACTTTTAAAAACATCTCCGGTCCATCGGCATGATCCTGGGAACGCAATGTTTTCCCTTAAGGGAACACTCTGGTACCAAAATGGGAAAAAAACGTTATTTTCCAGAAAAGCTGTTTTTAAAAGAAACAGTATCTTCAACATATCTAGAATATATTGGAAATTGGTGTAATCCAAATTGATAAGTGAAGAGAAATACCCCCAACAACTGTGTTGCCAAACTTTAAATAGATTTTTCTCCATGCAGTGATTTTTGTTCTTTGAGGCATACTTCTTTGCAGTAAATATTGATGAATCAGGCTGAACTTTTCAGGACATGTAGAATATAACTTGTTAAAGAAAATTGTGCTTTGATTTGTTGATTACTCTCATACATACAATTATATGCTGTTTTTGTTTATAATTATTAGTAGGTAATATGTTTTATTTTGTACTTAATACAAAAATAAACATTCATACATTGGAAAACATACCTACGTTTATTGCATAAGAATATAACAATTATCATAACAAATTTCAGACGAATTTTAATTCTAAATGGCAAAAAGTGTACCTTTAATTATATCCAATTATTTTAAAAAATACGTAAGAAACACTTTTAATTACAAAACTGTTCAATCTAGAACAATGAAACTTATACCAACAATATAACATGGCAAGTGCAAGCTAACCTAAAAATTTAAATAAAATTGGTTGATCAGAGAAGAAAGTATATGTGGTACCAGAGTGTTCCCTTAAGATGTTTTCGCTAATGGAGATGCAACTACCATTAGAAATAAATAAGGCCTCGGGGAATGTCGTAGATTTACAAAACCATCCTATCACACAACGTAACGCATGTAGGTAGGCTTGCAAACTGTACATCAATGCATGTAAAGATATGACATATCGGCTATGTTGGTATTTGAGAGAACAAGTAAGATGCTAAATAAAGAAATGTTTAGACATTATGGCCTAAACGTAAAACTTATAACTTTGTTTTCAGGTCCAATCACATGGCAATTATCCTTTCTACACTACGTGATCAAAAGTATCCGGACACCTGGCTGAAAATGACGTACAAGTTCGTGGCGCCCTCCATCGGTAATGCTGGAAGTCAATATGGTGATAGCGTTCACTCTCGCAGGCATACTTTCAATCAGGTGCTGGAAGATTTCTTGGGGAATGGCAGCCCATTCTTCACGGAGTGCGGAACTGAGGAGAGGTATCTATGTAGGTCGGTAAGGCCTGGCACGAAGTCGGCGTTAAACATCCCAAAGGTGTTCTATAGGATTTAAGTTAGAACTCTGTGCAGGCTAGTCCATTACAGAGATGTTCTTGTCGTGTAACCAGTCCGCTACAGCCCGTGCAGTAAGGACAGGTGCTCGATCATGTTGAAAGATGCAATCGCCATCCCCGAATTTCTCTTCAATATGGGAAGCAAGAAGGTGCTTAAAATATCAATGTAGGTCTACGCTGTGATCGTGCCACGCAAAACAACAAGGGTGCAAGCCCGCTCCAGGAAAAACAGTCTACACCATAACACCACCACCTCCGAATTTCACTGTTGGCACTACACACGCTGGCAGATGACGTTCACTGGGCATTCGCCATACGCATACCCTGCCATCGGATCGCCACATTTTATACCGTGATTCGTCACTCCACACAACGTTTTGTCACTGTTCAATCGTGTAATGTTGACGCTCCTTACACCAAGCGAGGCTTCGTTTGGCATTTTCCTGCCGGATGTGTGGCGTATGAGCAGCCGCTCGACCATGTAATCCAAGGTTTCTCACCTCACGCCTAACTGTCATAGTACTTGGAGTGGATCCTGATGCACTTTGGAATTCCTGTGTGATGATCTGGATAGATGTCTGCCCATTACTCTTTACGACCCTCTTCAAATGTCGGCGGTCTCTGTCAGTCAACAGACGAGGTCGGTCTGTACGCCTTTGTGCTGTCCATGTCCCTTCACGTTTCCACTTCACTGTCACATCAGAAACAGTGGACCTAGGGATGTTTAGGAGTATGGAAATCTCGCGTACAGACTTCTGATACAAGTGACACCCAATCACCTGACCACGTTCGAAGTCCGTGAGTTCCACGGAGCGTCCCATTCTGCGGTTTCACGATGTCTAATGAGTACTGAGGTCGCGAATAATCAGTAACAGGCATGTTAATAACTCGACTTTATTTGATTAGGTTTTACTTTTCATTATGTCTTTTTACATGATTGATTTCTCATGGCGCTTCATTATCTGCTCACAATAGAAATTATCATACTTCAATTTATCGCAATACGTTGTAGAGTTAACTTACACTTTATATTGGCAGCCTTCTGCTTTCTTTTGTCTAAAACGTTAATATTTTATCTATTATAACCTACATAAAAACTAAATGGTGGAAATTATGAAATGGAAGAGCCAGGAGCAGCAGAAAGAATAGCACTAGAAGTACATATCCAAAAAATCCAGACAACGATATAATATAGAATTGAATCGCCTCATTGCCTGGTGTAGGGCAAAACATGTTTAAAATAATTTCACTGAAAATTACTGCTAGCAAATCAACAAAACATCAAAACATCTGGCATCTCGCCTTTTTAACGTCATTTCTCTTGTCTCAAGAACTGCGTTCTAAATGTCATATCTATTAGGTTCAGAAATCAATATAATATTATTCATATTTTAAAAATTCAAGCGCTGTCCGAAAAATAGTATATCCAACACGTGTTCAAAATAGTTTTATTTTGCTCGTAGGATTGCGAAATGAAACCCTAATTTTACACCTTGTATCATAATCTACTATTAACAAATGCTGAGTAAAGTAAATGGATATAATTTGTTTTGAAATTGATTAAAGCTTAAGATTATTTTATAGGGGGGGACAACGAAAAATGTGAAACGTTTACTTCATTTGCTCCTTAACTAGAGCAAGTAGAAATGTTATATTGAGATTACAGAGGAAATGCATATTTTGAGGTCCCTGAATTCAAAAAAGGAATTTATAAAACGAGGTCTGCGTCCGTGAGTGTATTTATGTGTATGTGTGATGAGGCAGTATTTTTAACACTTAAATGATTTCAGTTTAATTATATAATATAAAATATAATAAAGCAATATATGTATTTAATAATATATAAAAATGCATGTAACAATCATTGTATTAATGTTTATATTATTATGTACATGTTCAATAATGTTATGTGAATGTATTACGTAATTTAATAATGTAGGAGCTGTGAGAATAATAGGTTAAAAGTTGCTAACAATGAGGTAACAATGAGGTAATCTTGAGGTCATTCTTGGAGCAACAATAATGTAATGTTTTAGATATTTTATTAATTAGCCAATCAACAACCAGAAAAAAGCTTAAGTTAAATAAAAGTATTTTATTGCAGTAGGATTAGCCAATCACTAATTGAAATGGAGCAAAATTTACAAATTCAGAAGTCAGTTGCTTGTAGACAATGTTCCTAACCGGACGCGAGACGGTCCTCGAGAAGTTTAATACGTATTCATTGTGAGACAAAAATACTTTACGTGTTAAAAAGTGCAAGTAATTAATAAATAATCTCACAGCTCTCTATATCAGTGAAGTGTTGTTTAAATCGTGTCAAGAATTAATAAAAGGAGTGAAGTATAAATTATAATCTGTGTAAGTCTACATTCTTAGCAGCACCACTCTCTGTAAAGAAATTCATGCCTCTAACAATAATACTTACGCAGCCGTGGCAAACATAAATATATAATATTTAAAGACACAGTTAAATTACAAACTTAATATTTTTATACTTGGGGCAAGGGCTATCGGAACTTTGTACCATACTGCGGTTGCAACTACTTCAAGTTCGGCTCCCCAACATTCGAAATACAATACAACTCCTCCAATGTAACCTCCTTCAGTGTGTGTGCGTGTGTGTAGAACAGCTTAACTCAAAAACAAATACAATTTGGTATTTAAGTTCAGCAAAGACGGTTTTCAAGAAAATTCTCAAACTAGAATACCTAATGCATGGAACATTTGTTGTTATTCTTTTTTTTCTAAAAGTTGCTGTTGATAAGTTTTGTTAAAATACTATATGATTTTCATTTTTAGTGAATTTTGTATATGTTTATATAAATGTAGATCTTGTTACGAACACAATTTATGTGGCGTTAACTATTTCAGAGATATGAATTGTAGTTTGAAGTCTTAAATCGTTATTTATTTGTTGCTCGTGGTCATGCAAAAAGCAGAATTTGACTATCGCTTCCGTCCCCTTTGTCCTTCATGTAACTACAACGAAATATGTGATGAAATAATTTGGAAGAGTTAGTGGAGAAAGTCATTAGATCTTTGGCAAGAGAATACAAGACACAAAATGTTGTGAACATGCAGTGAACCAACCTGAGTTCTCGAAGCGGCACATCATTACACGACATAGCCACACGCGCCAGGTCCGGCTCGGAGCTCCAATGTATTCGACCTTCACACCAGTCTGTATGTGCATGCAGAGGAGATCGTACCGTACGCAATGGCTTCTATAACAAAATTACCTCCTGCACACGCTCGTTCGGAGTGTGAACTGTCTCATCTTCATTTAAACTCTTATCAGTTTATTTTCACCAGTCCAATGGCCTGGCTACGCACACATACTTACTTCCTTGTAACAGAACGCGTGCGGGAGATTCCCGGATTCGATTCCCGGTGACCATTCACTCTAACCCATGCGTTCAGAGCTTTCTCAGGTTGTCAGGCGAATGATGGAGTGGATTCTTTCATCCTCCGAATTTCTTGTCCCTCCATATTGTTCCATTCATCATTTCAACCCGTTAAGTCTGTTTCGGGGTTATGTAGCGTATATATTGTAGCATATTGATAATTTGGGGGTTTCATTGTCATTACCAGACATATTGTTATACTATATTGTCATTATCAGACATATTGTTTTCGTGACGTCACTCCTGGCTGGTCGTTTTGCTAGCCACGAGTGGTGGGGATATAGCGTCTGCCTTACTTAGGATTCCGAGAGAAGCGGATCGCGCGTGCAAGCCGGCTTTTGGATCGGTGGAAATCTCCCCTCACCTTTCATATTTAATAATGAAGGAACCCCAAACGGTTGGAAAATAAATCTAAGAATGTGTGAGTAGATTTGTGTTATGGGTTTTGTACAGTGCTCAACCCACACCTTTCTCTTAACCTCCACGCCACGTTTCGGTCCTCCACGGCTAAGTGAGTATATGTCCCCTCAATGTACTTGCTGGGCACTAAAATTAATTTAAATTTTCATTTGAAATTTTAGGCTTCTACCCAGCATGTAACAATATGATGCCAGTAGGGTAAGACAATTTTAAAGCAGTTTACTTGACCCACTTTGTTGTTGAGCTCCCCGATGTCATCTTGTGCGCCAGCTGCCCTAGTGGTATGGTTATATCATCTTTCTCTCAGGGTACGCGTGGGCGTATTTAAAGAATAACGCCAGTTAAACTGACTGAAAAATTTAATGCGATCTAATACTTGAGCTATTGAAGTGAGTTAAAGATAAAGAATGAAACGCATTATATATCGTATAATTCGAAACTGTAACAATTGAATTATTATACATGCTAACTTCTACAGTATCAATTTTACGGTTTGAAATAACTGTTTCTGCAATAAAAAAATCTATAAGCGTAACTTGCCGTGAGTTGCTAAAATTCTTACCCGAAAAATCCTCGGGATGGCCGCTGAATCTTATTCACACAAGCGCATCACTGAGCGCTTACAATAACACACGAGTAATCACCAGGTTAAGTGACTAATTCAAGAGAGAGGGGTCACAAATGTTTGCACGTGTGAATATCGATTAGTGCCAGTTCTCTCTGATTTAGATTGTACACTTTGATTACTTAAGCTCTACATTTTACTCCCGATAGCCTCTAGTTCTGTAGGTCGCGGGTTCAAACCCGGCGGAGAGCCATGGACTTTTTTTGGGGGCGTAAAAACCCTTAGCATGACTTCCTTAAGAAGGAAAGTAAAGCCGGTGGTCCCGTGTCGTAGATTTAGGACTCGTAAAAGAACCTCGAGCCTGATAAAGAAGCATCTGAGCAAAATTTCCGGTCGTTCACGTCCAATGTACAATGGGATGCTAAGGACCACAACAGTTAAATACAGTATACATAAATAAAACTCAATTCAATTACATTTTACTTCCCCTTCCGAGGTTTTTTCATATGCGCCCCAATAAACTCTAACATGTGCGTGTGTTGTTTTGTTACAATGGAGGCCTGACTACCTTTCACTTCTCTTTTTCAGAATTTCTGCTTACGTGACTGTTCAAACGTACTGAACTTAATTCTAAACTGCATTCCAGGAACCTTTATGCTAACGCATTCGCTACTTCGGCTGTCGGTAATGACGTTTTCCTCGTGCTTATTACATTACACGTTGATTTAATATAGAGCATTATTAATTATAACTATATCTCTATATTACTCTTATTTCTTTATTTATATCGTCCGTCAATAATCGCGGTATCAGTTGGAAGTGTCAGCGATGGTGTTTTGGTGCAGCGTGTGAAGAATTGTTAGTTTGTTGTACTGTTATTTGCCTCACGCTTTGGGAGCCAATTTGAAGATGTTAGTTTGTTGTTGCTACGTATGGAAAGTCAGTTTGAAGATGTATTATATTTCGACTGTTTGGGAGCCGAACTTGAAGTATTTGCAACCGCACGTATGGTTTCCGGTAGCCTTCGCCCCAAGTTTAAAAATATTAACTTTGTAATTTGACTGTTTCTTTTAAATATTATATATTTATGTTTGCCTCGGCTGCGTAAGTATTTATTTTTTTAGAGACATGAATGCCTTAGCAGGGCATAGTGCGCCTATGAATGTAGGCTTACACAGATTATAGTTTTTAATTCACTCCTTTTTATTAATTCTTGACACAATTTAAATAACACTTCACTGATATAGAGAGCTGTGAGATTCTTTTATTAATTACTTGCTCTTTTTAACACAAACTATTTTTGTCTCACACTGAATACGTATTACTCGAGGACGCATCTCACGTCCGATTCTGAAAACTGTCAACGACCAACGCGCCCAGTTATGAGCACTGTCTACAAGCAACTGACTTGATTTCTACCGCCTAAATTTGTAAATTTATGTATTTCCGGTCTCTGATTGGCTATTCCTAATCCAATAGAATGCTTTTATTTAACTTAAGCTTTTTTCTGGCTTTTTTCTGCCACTAAAATTACATTATTGTTGCTCCAAGAATGACTAGTAGCATTATTACACTTTCTGACTCATTATTGCCTCAAGGTTACTTCATTGATAGCAAGTTTTAACCTATTATTCTCACAGCTCCTACATTATTAAATTACGTAATACATTCACATAACATTATTGAACATGTATACCATAACAAACATATACAATCACTGTAATATATACCTTTTATATATTGTTACATACACATATTGCTTTAAGGCGGACTGTTATTGAATTTATATATTATATAATTAGACTGAAATCATTTAAGTGTTAAAATACTGCCTCACGTGGTAAAGAAAAGGATACTCTGTGTGGAACTTTCTCTGTCCCTCGGCTTTCGCTGGTTGCCGAGGTATACATACGCCCTTTGAGGGGGCATTGAACCCTCTGTGTGGGCGTCGCAATCTGGAAACTGCAGGGACGCTGTGATTGCTGTGCCGCCATTCCTGTTCCGGCCGCCCGGTGTTTCCTCTCACCTCATCCCTCTCTCCCTGGGGCGCCCCCTTGTGGGCATAGGTACAATATCCTCATTCACTAGATCGGTATGGAGTCTCCTCCGATTCACATTCCATTCCACTTGTTATTTTTCATTCCCGCATCAAAATCCTCCTTTTTTCTTCATAATAACGAAGACCCGAATTCTTATGACATATCATCCTTTAATTTTTGCGGCATTAGCTTTGCTAACATGTATCTTGACGTGTACTAAAGGTGGCTCATTCCTCTACATCGCAATGGTGTTTTTCCCTCCGTAAGGTTTCCACTTTCAGGTAACTGACCCTTGACTCTACCCACTGGTACAACTTCTCGAAGTCAGGCAACATCAGTATGTAGCTCTGGGGAGCCGGCTTTGCCGGAAGTAACTTTGCAATAGAAATTAGTTTGAAGTGTTATAATCATATTGTGTTATGGAATTATATTCCTTATATAGTATTATTATTAAATGCAATTAGCAATGTTCAATATGAGCGAGGTATAATTGATTTGTGCATTGCATCCTAGGAGGGATTATGCAGGCAATGAAAAATTATTTAATAAAAACCTGATAATTCATATGTTCAAAGACAAAATAAACAAGCTGTAAGTCTGACCAGCAATAAATCGCAGTATAAAACGTACTGGGCTTAACATCCACAAACATTATACATTTTATTTGTTCCAATACAGGCTTTTTATGCTTACTCGCATGATAAATTAATAATGGCTCTGTATATTAAACTTTTTATACGTTTAGCATCTTATTACAAATTAAACACTTTACACCATTATCTTAAGTTGTTTTCCTCCCAAGTAGGGTTGAACCTAGTTGGTGTTATTGCCTACGCTTTGAACATACTGTCCTTATTAATGAAATCTACGCGACAGAACAGACGCTGAACTGAGGGAGAGTATAAATGTCGTCAATATTTTCTTCTTTGCTCCTCTTTCAGTTACTCCCATCACGTGTATGTACTGAACAGGCAAGCGCTCAACCGGTCTGCTCAGTACTTGACGGTAGCTGCTCTATGTGACTCTCCTGGACACTGGACATAAAAACGAACCAATGAACGATTTTGTAATTGATGTGAAATAAAGGGGTGGTGCGGATACTGCCTCTATGAAAAAGCTTTGTAAGATTGGATCATAAAGAAAAGCTTAACTAATACAACATAACATCTAACAACAGCCTTTGAACTCCACTTCATTCAGTATACCTCGGCATAATTGGTAAACAGTAAGAGATGACAAAGTATTACTAGAAAAGTTGTACATCTAGTTAAAGCACACAATTTATGCCATATAACATTTTTGTGGCGTTAACTATTTTCGAAACTATTTCTGTATTGTTTGTTTGAATTTTAAATTACTTTTACTTTTCTCAAGAGGAAAAACGCTATTCGTTTCCCCCCCCTCGTAGTTATACAAAGAGAACGGAATTTCGAAGCCATCACATGCAGATCAGCTAAGATATCACTATCGCTATCCCACTATACTCCTTAATCCCATTGTAACTACAGAAAAACTGTTTCTGTAAATACTTATCTCTATTAACATGAAGTAGATAGAAAAAAAATCTGATGTGTTACACTCACATGACTTTCTCTACTCTTGTACAAACTATTTTTACAAACGCTTATTCTCCATATGCTTCATGTTTATCGAGAAAAACATTTGCAGATTCTATCTTATTGCTAATTTTCTTGTAGATGTAAGGGGATAATATATTTACAACGGCAATATAGAAATACAGTAGCCTTTAAGCACATACATATCTCTTAATAGCTGGTTGCTAGGTGCAGCACCATTCCCTTTCCCACAGATTAATACTCTTTGCATATCCAAGACAAAAAAATCTGATGTGTTACACTCACATGGCATTCTCTACTCTTGTACAAACTATTTTTACAAGCGCTTGTTCTCCATATGCTTCATGTTAGTCGAGATATCGAGATGTCAATCTTATTTGTAATTTTCTTGTAGATGCAAGGGGAATATGGTAGCTTTTAAGCGATAGTCAAATATTTTAACGCTGGTTGGTATGTGGAGCATTCCATTCTCTTTGCATGTCCAGGACATAAAAAAAATGAATAACGAATTTGAGAAAAAGTATTGGAAAATTTAAGGGAATAACAAGCAATATCTCGCAAACGGTTCACTCAACAAAAGAAATGTATATAACATAAATTGTGTATTTTAACGCGATCTACATTTTTTGTGTAGTAAACGTTTGTCTATCTCTTATGGTTTACCAGTTATGAAAAAGTCGTTCATAATGAAGAATACTTTTGGAGACATTCCCAGAAAATTCGAGATATACATTTTATTTGTGATGACAATATCTTAAACATATGATATTTTAATCAAAATCGTTAGACCCGTTTTTGAGAAAATTAAAATTTTCGAGAAATGTTCCATGTAAAGGGTAGTCTGGGGTGAGGGGATTTTCTTGAAAACCTTCGTGTCGCATCTCTGAAAGATACTGAACCTAAATACCAAGTTTGGTGTTTATCCGACTCTTCGTTTTTGAGTTATGCTGTTCACAGACACACAGACAGACACACACGGACATGTTTCCAAAAATCTGATGTGTTACACTCACATGACTTTCTCTACTCTTGTACAATCTATTTTTACAAACGCTTATTCTCCATATGCTTCATGTTAATCGAGATATCGAGATGTCGATCTTATTGGTAATTTTCTTGTAGATGCAAGGGGAATATGGTAGCTTTTAAGCGATAGTCAAATATTTTATCGCTGGTTGCTATGTGGAGCATTCCATTCTCTTTGCATGTCTAGGACACAAAAAAATGAATAACGAATTTGAGAAAAAGTATAAGTATTGGAAAATTTAAGGAAATAACAAGCAATATCTCGAAAACGGTTCACTCAACAAAAGAAATGTATATGATATAAGTTGTGTATTTTAAAGCGATCTACATTTTTTGTGTAGTAAAATTTTGTCTATCTCTTATGGTTTACCAGTTATGCAAAAGTCGTTCACAATGAAGAATACTTTTGGAGACATTCCCAGAAATTTCGAGATATACATTTCATTTCTCATGACATTATCTTAAACATATGATATTTTCATCAAAATCGTTAGAGCCATTTTTGAGAAAATTAAACTTTTAGAAAAATCTTCCATGTAAAGGGTAGTCTGGGGTGGGGGGAGTTTCTTGAAAACCTTCGTGTCGCATCTCTGAAAGATACTGAACCTAAATACCAAGTTTGGTGCTTATCCGACTGTTCGTTTTTGAGTTATGCTGTTCACAGACACACAGACACACACACAGACACACACACACACACACACAGACACACACACACAGACACACACACACGGACATGTTTCCAAAAATGCTTTTTTTGGATTCAGGAGGTCTCAAAACATGTATTTCCGGTGAAATCTCGGTATCGAATTTTTGGGTGGAATGCAATACTTCCCCTACTTACTATACGTAGTAGAGAAAGTAAAAATGCTTTTTTTTGGATTCAGTGAGTCTCAAAACATATATTTCCGGTGAAATCTCGGTATCGAATTTTTGGGTGGAATACAATACCTCCCCTACTTACTATACGTAGTAGAGAAAGTAAAAATCTGATGTGTTACACTCACATGACTTTCTCTACTCTTGTACAAACTATTTCTACACACGCTTATTCTCCATATGCTTCATGTTAATCCAGATATCGATATGCCAATCTTATTGCTAATTTTCTTGTAGGTGCAAGGGGAATATGGTAGGTTTTAAGCGATAGTATATAATATTTTAAGAGATGGTTGCTATCTGGAGTATTCCATTCTCTTTGCATGTCCAGGACATAAAAAATCTGATGTGTTACACTCACATGACTTTCTCTACTCTTGTACAAAGTATTTTTACAAACGCTTATTCTCCATCTAGTTCTTGTTAATCGAGATAAACATTTGCAGACTCTATCTTATTGCTAATTTTCTTGTAGATGTAGGGGAAAATATATTTACAAGGGCAATATAGAAAAATCTGATGTGTTCCACTCACATGACTTTCCCAAACTCTTGTACAATCTATTTTTACAAACGCCTATTCTCCATATGCTTTATGTTAATCGAGATATCTAGATGTCAATCTTATTGCTAATTTTCTTGTAGATGGAAGGGGAATATGGTAACTTTTAAGCGATGGTCAAATATTTTAACGCTGGTTGCTATGCGGCGCATTCCATTCTCTTTGCAAGTCCAGGACATAAAAAAATGAATAACGAATTTGAGAAAAAGTGTAAGTATTGGAAAATTTAAGGGAATAACAAGCAATATCTCGAAAACGGTTCACTCAACAAAAGAAATGTATATGACATAATTTGTGTATTTTAACGAGATCTACATTTTTTGTGTAGTAAAAGTTTGTCTATCTCTTATGGTTTACGAGTTATGCAAAAGTCGTTCACAATGAAGAATACTTTTGGAGACATTCCCAGAAAATTCGAGATATACATTTCATTTCTCATGACATTATCTTAAACATATGATATTTTCATCAAAATCGTTAGAGCCATTTTTGTGAAAATTAAAATTTTCGAAAAATCTTCCATGTAAAGGGTAGTCTGGGGTGGGGGGATTTTCTTGAAAACCTTCGTGTTGCATCTCTGGAAGATACTGAACCTAAATACCAAGTTTGGTGTTTATCCGACTGTTCGTTTTTGAGTTATGCTGTTCACAGACACACACACAGACACACAGACACACACACACACACACACACACACACACACACACACACACACACACAGACACACACACGGACATGTTTCCAAAAATGATTTTTTTGGATTCAGGAGGTCTCAAAACATGTATTTCCGGCGAAATCTCGGTATCGAATTTTTGGGTGGAATGCAATACTTCCCCTACTTACTATACGTAGTAGAGAAAGTAAAAATGAATAACGAATTTGAGAAAAAGTATAAGTATTGGAAAATTTAAGGGAATAACAAGCAATATCTCGAAAACGGTTCACTCAACAAAAAATATGCATATAACATAAACTGTGTATTCTAACGCGATCTACATTTTTTGTGTAGTAAACGTTTGTCTATCTCTTATGGTTTACCAGTTATGCAAAAGTCGTTCAGAATGAAGAACGCTTTTGGAGACATTCCCAGAAAATTCGAGATATACATTTCATTTGCCATGAAAACATCTTAAACATATGATATTTTAATCAAAATCGTTAGAGCCATTTTTGAGAAAATTAAAATTTTCGAAAAATGTTCCATGTAAAGGGTATCCTGGGGTGGGGGGATTTTCTTGAAAACCTTCGTGTCGCATCCCTGGAAGATACTGAACCTAAATACCAAGTTTGGTGTTTATCCGACTGTTCGTTTCTGAGTTATGCTGTTCACAGACACACAGACACACACACACAGACACACACACACACACACACACACACGGACATGTTTCCAAAAATGCTTTTTTTGGATTCAGGGAGTCTCAAAACATGTATTTCCGGTGAAATCTCGGTATCGAATTTTTGGGTGGAATACAATACTTCCCCTACTTACTATACGTAGTAGAGAAAGTAAAAATGAATAACGAATTCCCATTTGAGAAAATAAGTATTGAAAAATTTAATGGAATAACAAGCAATATCTCGAAAATGGTTCACTCAACAAAAAAAATGCATATCACATAAATTGTGTATTTTAACGCGATCTACATTTTTTGTGTAGTAAAATTTTGTTTATCTCTTATGGTTTACCAGTTATGCAAAAGTCATTCACAATGAAGAATACTTTTGGAGACATTCTTAGAAAATTCAAGATATACATTTTATTTGTCATAAGAATATCTTAAACATATGATATTTTAATTAAAATCGTTAGAGCCATTTTTGAGAAAATTAAAATTTTCGAAAACTCTTCCATGTAAAGGGTACTCTGGGGTGGGGGGATTTTCTTGAAAACCTTCGTGTCGCATCCTTGGAAGATACTGAACCTAAATATCAAGTTTGGTGTTTATCCGACTGTTCGTTTCTGAGTTATGCTGTTCACAGACACACACAGACACACACACGGACATGTTTCCAAAAATGCTTTTTTGGATTCAGAGGGTCTCAATACATGTATTTCCGGTGAAATCTCGGTATCGAGTTTTTGGGTGGAATACAATACTTCCCCTACTTACTATACGTAGTAGGGAAAGTAAAAATGAGTTTTATTAATGGACGCTCTTTAATTGCTATGCTTCTTAGCGTCCCATTCTATATTCGGCGTAAAAGACCGGTAATTTTGCTCAGAGGCCTCTTTATCAGGCTTGAGGTTCTTTTACGTGCTGTAAATCTACGACGCGGGACCACTGGCTTCATTTCACTTCCAAAGGAAGCCATGCTAAGGAGTTTTACGCCCGAAAATGTCAATCGCCCTCCACCGGGTTTGAACCCGCAACCTGAGAAATAGGAGGCTAGCATAGTAACCAGTACACCACGGATGACGACAAATAGATAGAAGAATAAACTTTTGTAATAATGGTTTGTTGAATGAATAGATAAAGCCATGTGAGTGTAGCATCAAATTTTTTAATTATGCTGTTCACACATTCAAAGACTCACGCGCAGACATATACAAACAGAGTAGAAGATTTTCTATTTCTTTTCTTCAGGAAACCTGAATACATGCATCTTCAATGAGATCTCAGTATCGACGATTTTGGTGGAATAAAATACTTCCTCTGCTTACTACAGGTAATTAGCAGAGAAAGTAAAACTTATGTTGGGGAATTTTGTGAAAATCTTCGACTTTTGTTTGTCCTTAAAAATTCTGAACTTAAGCGCGAAACCTACGTATCCAACTTTAATTTTTTTCAGATAATTACCTACAAAGGGCCATTTTTAAATTCAGTAAGATAGCACCACAAAATTATAACCTATAAATTTATCCAATAAAACCAAAAGTAATGACCCAAAGTGGCAAAGAAGTACAAAGAACAACAGTGGTGTTAGACGAAAGAACACTATTATAAGTAAAAGATTTTAAATATATGTGCTTTTAGGTTTCAATAAACTGAAAAATTAAATAAAAAATTTACAAATGTTCCAATACTTATGTGACACCCTAAAAGTAACACTGGGTGAGAAAGTAAGAAGGGAAACACACTTAAAATTTTACAGACTATTAGTAGTATCTGCAATAATGTATGGCTCAGAAATATGTACTCTGAATAAGTATGCATTGAAAAGGAGCTTCAGAAATTAAGTATTTCAAATTTATAGCAGGGCACACTTTATGGATAAAAAACACAGTGAAGATGTCCGTAAGGAAGTCAAAAATATTTAGCCATATAGAGAAAATAGATAGAGGAGTATACCAGACTATGGTATGAGCATGTCTGCGGAATGGATAACAATAGAATGCTTTGGAGAAGTTTGAACCATCAACCGAAAGGAGGAAAAGGAGACCAGGGACGTCCGCGGAAAAGATGGATACAGAAGCTACAGTAATTGGAGCTAAAACGAACGAAAAACGGTTTAATGCTTCAAAAAAGAACATTTCTTTTTATTTTCTCTACTACGTATAGTAAGTAGGGAAAGTATTGCATTCCACCCAAAAATTTTATATCGAGATTTCACCGGAAATACATGTTTTGAGGCCCCTGAATCCCAAAAAAGCATTTTTAGAAAAAGGTCCATGCGTCTGTGAACAGCATTCAAGTCGGATAAACACCAAACTTAGTATTTAGGTTCAGTATCTTTCAAAGATGCGACATGAAGGTTTTCAACAAAATCCCCTCACTCGCGACTGCCGTTTACATGGAACATTTTTCGAAAATTTTTATTTTTTCAAAGATGGCTCTAACGATTTTGACTAAACTATCATATGTTAAAGATATTTTCATGACAAATGAAGAGCATATCATGAATTTTCTGGAAATGTTCTCAAAAGTCCTGTTTATTCTGAATGACTTTTACATAACTGGTAAACCGTAAGAGATAGACAAAATCCTACTACATAAAAAATGTAGATCTCGTTAAAACACACAATTTATGTCATATAGGGATCATTTTTCTGCGGAGTGAACCATTGCCGAGATATTCCTTGTGATTTGTTTGGATTTTCCAATACTTATACTTTTTCTCAAATGGGAACTCGTTATTTCTGTTTTAAACACCTGGCAAGCAAAAAGAATGGAATGCTTCACATAACGACCAGTTCTTATAAGATTTGACTATTGCTTAAAGCCTACCATATTTCCCTTGCAATTACAATAAAATTAGCAATAAAATAGAGTCTGCAAATGTTTACCTCGATTAACATGAAGCATATGGAGAATAAGCGTTTGTAAAAATAGTTTGTACAAGAGTAGAGAAAGTCATGTGAGTGCAACATATCAGATTCTTTTCTGGTGAACTCTTGATAACGATTTATTGGGTGGAATGTAATACCTCCTCTGCCTTTCACAGGTAAATGTTAGAGAAAGTATGCTTACATTCGTAATGTAGTGAAGTTGGGCTGATTATCTGTTTAAGACATGAGCTCAACTTTCTCCGAAAGGGAAATGCCCCTATCACAGCTAATAGTGTTTATGACACATTAGGCAAGGCTGCTCAGTTGGACACGTAGACCCCTTATAGCGACTTCCGCACGTTGAGACCATGGCACGTCATGCAACCAAGCTACAGCCGCATGCAACTATAGGGAGGTCAAAAACTACTAGCTCTATGCCTCGCGTGTCTTAGGCAGATTTCCTTCTCATTTACCAACGCAGTTATGAAATTATTACCGCAACGCCAGCTGGGTTTTATAGGAATTAATTTGTAATTTTATCCTATGGTATTGCAGATCATCTGTATGTGATGTTAAAATACTCTTGGAAAGATGAATGATAATACAGCTTTGTTTTTAGAACCCAACAGCAGCAAAATGGTGTTTCTTAGAAATAATATCTTTATAACACTATATGTCTTTATACTTCCCCAAATAATTTATAGAAACAGGGTTACATGTAAATATACAATTTTATCTTTATTGGTGTTATATATTTGGAGGACGTGTTCCTGACATCAAAACAGTAAAAAGGTTCACATGTACATGGGTCTGAAAATCAACAGTTTCGTTGCTATAGGTCAAAGAAGATGTATTCCATGAGTGAATAGACGGAAATGCAGTACACGTATGGCCGTGCAGACCGCAATGCAGCACGAGCACGTGAACTTTATGCAGAAAGGTACCCTGGCAGGTAGTTACCGTGTGCAAGAACATTCGCACGAATTCATCAACGCTTGAGAGAGAATGGCGCATTTGAGAGGAGTACTAGGGATGTTGGGAGACCAAGAGCGCTACGAGGCATTGAGCTTGAAGAACGAGTTCTTTATGCTGTGGATGCAGATCCATCACAAAGCGCAAGACATAAGGGAAAGAGTTCGTCATACGAGTATCTAGAGAATTCTGCATGAAAATCTTCTATCACCTTCAACGTGTGCAAGGATTAAAGGAGGCGGACTTTGAGACAAGGAGACGTTTCTGTCAACGCATGTTACAGCAGTGCGCTGTGTTCATCAATTTACTAGCCTGTATTTTATTCACGGATGAGGCCGGTTTTACTCGCGACGGCATCTTCAGTGTTCACAGTACTCATAACTGGACATTTGAAAATCCTAATGAAGTACGACAGGACAACCACGAGGTTCTCTCTCAACGTTTGGGGTGAAATCATTCATGATCGCCTTATTTGTCCCTACTTCTTCCCTCCGCGTCTGAATGGACAAACCTATCTCCAGTTTCTCAGAAATCAGTTGTACCACTTAACTGATAATGTGCCTCTGGACATCATCCAATGAATGTGGTTTTTACATTATGGTGCCCCAGCTCATTTCATTATGATAGTTCGTAAGTTTTCGAATGATCGATTTCCGCAAAGATGGATTGGTCGAGGGGGACCCATGGCATGGCCTGTTCGATCGTCTGATTTGAATCCAATGGATTTCTTCGTCTGGGGACATTTGAATTCCTTGTTTTATGCGACTCCTGTACCTGATGTTGACATTTTGAAAGGACGTAACCAAACTGGATTTGACCAAATACGAAACACACCACGAATTTTCAACAGAGTACGCTAGAGCATGGAACGCAGGCTTACTGCATGCATCGAAGCAAGAGGAAGCCACTTCAAGAAATTTTTGTAACCTTCGATTTTGCGTTGCAACTCTGAAATAAATGATTTTCAGACCCATGAGCATATGAACGTTTTTACTGATTTGATGTCAGGAACATTCCCCAAATATATGACACAATAAAGACACATCATGTAGAGTATACCGAACGGGATGGCTCAGGCGATTACGTCGGTGGCCCGCATTCAGGAGGTCCCGGAATCGATCCCCCACAATTGCCCATTCTGGCCCATGGGTTTTTCGTGGTTTTCCCTGGTCGCCAGGAGAATGCTGAGGTGGTTCATCTTTTACCACAACTCTTCTTCCTCTCATTTCCTGTACCCACCATCTTCCTGTCATCTGTTTCAGGGTTGTAGGACCAGGCGACTGTGTTCGAAGAGTTGCGGCTGGGCGGTAGCTTGTCCTCTGTAAAGGGCGTCGCTGCGGTACCGCTCAGTTAGGTCTCTCCTCAGCGTGGGGCTCCTCTCCGGAGGACCCTGGACGTGGATAACTTATGGGCAGGGACCATGCGGCGGCGGATGCGTTCTATCTAGAAACGTTAGGGACCCCGTCCATGCTTGCGCTCGTCGGCTCCGGGGGTCCCGCCTTGATACGTACCATTACCTTTACCTTTTACATATGGGGTATAAGGTACACTTCGCGCACTGCGGAAAAGCTATTATAACTAAGGGATGAAGTGAAGGAACCATAGGAGGCTACAGGCCACAGAGACGCGCGGAAGTCCCTAACAGTTCCTGGACGAACACCTGTCCCACTACTCAAAGAGGTCATATGGACGATTCGTTCAATCCTGTAGCCCCCTAATGTCCAAGAAATATCCTTTTCTTTGAGCAAACATGTTCCGCAACGCCTTGTGCCAAAAACATAGAAGCACATTGTAAACATGAGAAGAAAATAGAATGAAATGGAAATTTTGGAAAAGCTACCGACCAAGGAAAGCTATGAAGAGCCCTGGAACCTCCCGAATACGAGCCTTAGACATTATCACTGAGCTATGTCGCGGTAGCATTACGCGTAACTACAAGTTTTAATATTTTGTTATACAGGAATAAGCAATATTGTAGGGAATATAGCTAAAGGATTAAGACAAGAATAAAGCCTACCACCTGTTCTTCATAATTTATATACGTACGAAATCATCAGAAGATGAAAAATCTGGTGTGTTACCATCTCTACCTATTATTACTTTCTCTACTACGTATAGTAGGTAGGGGAAGTATTGTATTCCACCCAAAAATTTGATACCGAGATTTCACCGAAAATATATGTTTCGAGACCCCCTGAATACAAAAAAACAGTTTTTGGAAACATGTCTGTGTGTGTGCGTGCCTGTGAAGAGCATAACTCAGAAACGAACATTCGGATAAACACCAAACTTGGTATTTAGGTTCAGTATCTTCCAGAGATGCGACACGAAGGTTTTCAAGAAAATCCCCCTATCCCAGATTACCCTTTACATGGAACATTTTTAGAAAATATTAATTTTCTCAAAAATGACTCAAACGATTTTGATTAAAATATAATATGTTTAAGATATTTTCATGATAAATAAAATGTATATATTGAATTTTCTGGGAATGTCTCCAAAAGTATTCTTCATTGTGAACGACTTTTGTATAGACAAAATTTTACTACACAAAATGTATATCGCGTTAAAATACACAATTTATGTCATATACATTTTTTTGTTGAATGAACCATTTTCGAGATATTGCTTGTTATTCCCTTAAATTTTCCAATACTTACATTTTTTCTCAAATTCGTTATTCATTTATTTTTGTTCTGGTAATGCAAAGAGAATGGAATACTCCACATAGCAACCAGCTCTTAAAAATTTCACTGTCGCTTAAAGCTTATTTGACTGTCAAATTCCTCTTGCATCTACAACAAAATTAGGAATAAGATTAACATTTCGATATCTCGATTAACATGAAGCATATGGAGAATAAACATTTTTAAAAATAGTTTGTACAAGAGTAGAGAAAGTCATGTGAGTGTAACACTCAGATTTTTTTAATATAAGTGTCACAAACTATTCTTGCGATTTTTTTATTACTTTCTCTACTACGTATAGTAAGTAGGGGAAGTATTGCATTCCACCCAAAAATTCGATACCGAGATTTCACCGGAAATACACGTTTTGAGACCTCCTGAATCCAAAAAAAGCATTTTTGGAAAAATGTCCGTGTGTGTGTCTGTGTGTGTGTGTGTCTGTGTGTCTGTGAACAGCATAACTCAAAAACGAATAGTCGGATAAACACCAAACTTGGTATTTAGGTTCAGTATCTTCCGGAGATGCGACACGAAGGTTTTCAAGAAAATCCCCCCACCACAGACTACCCTTTACATGGAACATTTTTCGAAAACTTTAATTTTCTCAAAAATGGCTCTAACGATTTTGATTAAAATATCATATGTTTAAGATAATGTCATGAGAAATGAAATGTATATCTCGAATTTTCTGGGAATGTCTCCAAAAGTATTCTTTATTGTGAACGACTTTTGCATAACTGGTAAACCATAAGAGATGGACAAAATTTTACTACACAAAAAATGTAGATCGCGTTAAAATACACAACTTATGTCATATACATTTGTTTTGTTGAGTGAACCGTTTTCGAGATATTGCTTGTTATTTCCTTAAATTTTCCAATACTTATACTATCGCTTAAAAGTTACCAATTTCCCCTTGCATCTACATGAAAATTACCAATAAGATTGACATCTCGATATCTCGATTAACATGAAGCATATGGAGAACAGGCGTTTGTAAAAATAGATTGTACAAGAGTAGAGAAAGTCATGTGAGTGTAACACATCAGATTTTTTTTCTATCAACTTCATGTTATTCAAGATATAGGTTTGCAGAAATAGATTCATTATAGGTATGTTTTTGGTTCAATACGGATAGAGAATACTGAGAAACAAGTGAATCGCTATAGTACTTTAAAAATGACAAAGGTGTTTAAACCTTCAAATTAATAATAACGGATATCTCGGAAATTGTTGATGCCGCAAAAATGATTTGAAATAAATCATGTTTTTCAATGAGATGTACACTGTTGTGTAGTATTTTTTTTATCTCTTATGGCTTACCCGTTACACAAAACTATAAAAATTTCTTCCAATCGAAGAGGACTTCACATGCTATTTTCACAACATTCAAATATATCTATATTTTGAATGCAAATATTTTAATTTAAGATACTTTAATAAAAATTGTTGCGAAAATCAAAAACATTAAATTCTTTCCAAGCAAAGGGTAGTTTGCTGTGAGGGAATGTTCTGGACAATCTTCGTGTCCCACCTTTGCAAGATACTGAACTCAAATACCAAGTTTGGCAATATGGAGTCAACTGAAAAACTCAATGCCACAGCCCGGATTTGTACACGGTTCTCCCGCCCTCCGTGCTGTTGCTCTAACGATTGAGCTAATGTGACAACATGCCGGTGGGACATTGAATTCCCCAAATGACTCAAGTTGTTTTCCAGACCACCAAGGCATCTCACTAGAGATGACAATCTAAATGGCGACTTGCCATTGCAAGCACTTTTTAATATTATGTGCTTATGTGTTTCTTAAGGTTTGGTTTTCCTTATAATTGTTTTATATATATATATATATATATATATATATATATATATATTTATATAAATAACTGATATTGATTATACTTTTTAGAGACCTTAATCTGGTCTTGGCAAGTTTTTAATATGCTACACCTGGGATTTGAACACGGTTCTCCTGCTCTCCTTATATATACTGAGGCAGTATTTTTAACACTAAAATGATTTCAGTCTAATTATATAATATATAAATTCAATAACAGTCCGCCATAAAGCAAAATGTGTATGTAACAATATATAGAAATGTATGTAACAGTCATTGTATATGTTTATATTATTGTATCCATGTGTAATAATGTTATGTGAATATATTACGTAATTTAATAATGTAGGAGCTGTGAGAATAATAGGTTAAAGGTTGCTAACAATGAGGTAACCTGCAATAATGAATTTGAAAGTTTAAATGCTACTAATCATTATTGGAGCAATAATAATGTAAATTTTGAGACAGTTTAGCGAATCAGCAACCAGAAAAAGCTTTAGTTAAAAGAAAGTATTCTATTGGATTAGGAATAGCCAAGAAACTTGAAATACAGAAATTTACAAGTTTTGGCGGTTGAAATCAGTTCAGTTGCCTGCAGTGTTCCTAACCGGACGCGAGACACATCCTCGAGAGATTTAATACGTATTCGTGTGACACGAAAAATAGTTTACGTGTTAAAAAGTACAAGTAATTCATAAAAGAATCTCACAGCTCTCTATATCAGTGAAGTGTTATTTAAATCGTATCAAGTATTAATAAAAGGAGTGAAGTAAAATTATAATCTGTATAAGACTACATTCTTGTCGCACCACAACCCTGCTAAGGGAAACATATCTCTAACAAATACTGACGCAGCCGAGGCAAACATAAATATATAATATTTAAAGAAACAGTTAAATTACAAAGTTAATATATTTTTTTTAAACTTGGGGCAAAGGCCACCTGAAAGTACATTTGGGGCGAAGGCTACCGGAAACTGTTTACGATACGTGCGGTTGCAACTACTACAAGTTCGGCTCCCCAACAGTCGAAATACGATACAACTCATTCTAAAATACTCCTTTCGCAATACCGGCATGTTGTCACAGTAGCTCAATGGCTAAAACCACCACATGGAGAGCAGGAGAACCGTGTTCAAATCCCGGCTGTGGCAGTGAATTTCTTTAGTCGACTCTACATCAAAAACTTGCCAAAGAGCAGGCTAAGGTGCCTAGAAAGTGTAATTAATTTCAATTACTTGTATATACATATAAAACAATTAAAATCCGACTTCCTATTTATGGGTTAAGCTATTTTCAGTCATACATGCAGACGAATACACATAGAACATTTTTTCTAAAACTTGTTTTGTACCTACTTGCGGTAAAATCTCGGTATCGAATTTTTTGGTGGAACTCTATAGAATTCTGCTACCTCTACCTACCGGATACGCAGTAGAGAAAGTAAAAGCTTAAACAACATTGAAAACGAAAACAAGGAGCAAGTAATACGGAGGTAAAATTTTATAAAGTTAAGGCAGCACTAGTGTTTTTATATGGATTGAATAATCGAGAACGAAGTAAAATAGAAGCAGCAGAAATGAAATTTTAGGAAGGGTAAAAGCCTCTAGATAGAATTCGATATTCAGCTTAAAGTTTACGTACACATTAAATGATAAAATAGACGAAAATAGAATGAAACGGAAAGAACATATGGAAAGAATGGAGGTAGAATCTACAAGAGGGTAGCAAATTGTCGATCTAGAAGATGATGTCTCGAAGTTCAAGGAAAAAATGGCAGGACTTTGAAGCCAAAACAGGAGTACTGCCTATTCAATGGAGAGCAGAAGAAGTATACATATTTATATTGTTTTGTTCTGTTCAATATAACGCCTTAACTTTACATCAACACACATTTATACTGACGCCACAACATTTATTTTCCTCGGAAACGCGTGTTGCAAATTTATTTTCTGTGGTGTTACATGCTGGTCTTACCGATCTTGAGCATTCAATTTTCTATGTCTCTTCCAAGGGCAATGAGTCATCATGCTTTTTTATGCAATTTACTAGACCCTTACTTACCAACGTGGGCAACCTGGAAGCATCTTCAAAGCACTTCCCAGGCAAATTCATCTGTAAACGCCGCCCAGTGGGCTATGAGCCTTCAAAGTTGGTAGAAAACAAAAGCATCTGACATGTTACACTCACACGACTTTCTCCACTCTTGTACAAACTATTGGTACAAACTATTGTTACAAACGCTTATTCTCCATATGCTTCATGTTAATCGAGATATCGAGATGTTAATCTTATTGCTAATTTTCTTGTAGGTGCAAGGGGAATATGGTAGGTTTTAAGCGATAGTCAAATATTTTAACGCTGGTTGCTATGTGGCGCATTCCATTCTCTTTGCATGTCCAGGACATAAAAAATATGAATAACGAATTTCCATTTCAGAAAACGTATAAGTATTGGAAAATTCAAACAAATAACAAAGAGTATCTCCGAAATCGTTCACTACACAAAAAAAAATGTATGTGAGTAAATTGTGTGTTTTAATCATCGCTACATTTTTGAGCAGGAAAACATTGTCTACCTCTTACAGTTTACCAGTTATGCAAAAGCCATTCAGAAAGAAGAGGACTTTTGGAGAAATTACCAGAAAATTCAAAATATACGTTTTGTCATGAAAAAATCTTAGATATATGATATTTTAATAAAAATCGTTAGTTATTTTTGAGAAAATCCAAATTTTCGAAAAATGTTTCATGTAAAGGGTAGTTTGGGGTGGGGGATTTCTTGAAAATCATGTCGCATCTTTGAAAGATACTGGACCTAAATGCTAAGTTTGGTATTTAGCCGACTTTTCCTTTTAGAGTTATGCTGTTCACAGACTACAAACACACACAAACGGACCTTTTTCTGAAAGCGTTTTATTCAGGGGGCTCCAAAACATGTATTTCCACTGAAATCTGTATCGAATTTATGGGTGGAAAAAATACTTCACCTACTTACTATACGTAATAGATATGTACCTTTACCTTTAGTCTTTGTACTATAAGATAGGATTCTATTGTGCAGAGCATATTGGTGAATCGGAATATTGCAGAAACAGTATATATATTTTATTCAATTTCTTACTTACTATACATAGTAGTTGTTCTCCGATCACCATGGAAACGGGTAATTCTGAACATCTAAAATTTATAAGGCTCTTACCTTTCAAGCTATTGGAACAGAGATGGAAGGGGCGTGGAAGATAGAAACGAAGAGAGGAAGGGCGACGAACAGACAGGTCGAGGAGGAGAGAGAAGAGGAATAAATGCGAGTGGAGCCCCTTTTTTCTTTCTTTGTTAGAGAATTATCCAGCTCTTTGCATAATTTCTGAGATAAAGGTGACATTTTGATAATAAATTCAGAAGCAAGTCAATCATAATGCGTTCTTTGAACGAATATTGCCTCATGGTAAACACATATATAGCAAACGTAGCTTTTGATGCTAGGATTGGGCTGGGATAAGTGTCTAAATAGATAAGTAATTAACATACCGAGGAGATCCCTCAGCGGCAACATGTATGGCACGCATTCCGGAGGTCCCGGGTTGAAATCCCCGGGTCCGACCAATCTGACCGAAGGTTATTTCGCGACTTTTCTCGGTCAGTGGATTGGATAATTTGATCACCTCATTTAATTTCCTTCCCCTTAACCGCTATACCAAGCACTGGGCTGATCATCCATTCTGGATATGCTATGATCCAGAGTTCCTTGCTTCTCGACATGCTACTGACCCAAGGCATGGGCTTATAAGTCCTTGGGAGTGTAAGTTCTACAAAGAGGAGGGTAAGTCGTAAAGCAGTAGCAATAAACATTGTTACGAAACTATGTGACCATAAGCAAACAAAAGACTATGGACAAACACAAAAATTGAAGTTAATTAGAAAACAAAACATACATCTACAAGGTGACTAGGCTCAGTGGTAGAGCACCAGCCTGCTGTGCGAACGTTCCCAGGTTTGATCCCCGGCTGTCTTCGAAAAATGTTTACATTCTCTACTGCTTTTCTGTAGTAAGTAGAAGAAATCATGCCTTCCACCCAAAATTTCGATACCAGATTTCACAGCATTTCTGATGTGTTACACTCATATGACTTTCTCTACTCTTGTACAAACTATCTTTACAATCGCTTATTCTCCATATGCTTCATGTTAATCGAGATATCGAGATGTTAATCTTATTTCTAATTTTCTTGTAGATGCAAGGGGAATTGCTAGGCTTTAAGCTATAGTCAAATGTTTTAAGAGCTGGTTGCTCTGTGGAGTATTCCATTCTCTTTGCACTACCAGGACAAAAAATAAGGACTTCCCATTTTAGAAAAAGTATTGGAAAGTTTAATGGAATAACAAGCAATAATCTCGAAAACGGTTCATTCAACAAAAAAGAATGTATATGATACAAATTGTGTATTTTAACGCGATCTACATTTTTGGTGTAGTAAAATTTTGTCTATCTCTTATGGTTTACCAATTATGCAAAAGTCGTTCACAATGAAGAACACTTTCGGAGACATTCCATAAAATTCGAAATATACATTTCATTTGTCATAAAAATATTTTAAACATATGATATTTTAATTAAAGTCGTTAGAGCCATTTTTCAGAAAATTAAAATTTTCGAAAAATGTTCCATGTAAAGGGTAATCTGGGGTGGGGGATTTTCTTGAAAACCTTCGTGTTGCAGCTCTGGAAGATACTGAACCTAAATACCAAGTTTGGTGTTTATCTGACTGTTCGTTTCTGAGTTATGCTGTTCAAAGACACACAAACAGACACACACGGACATGTTTCCAAAAATGCTTTTTTTGGATTCAGGGGCCTCAAAACATATATTTCCGGTGATATATCTGTATCAAATTTTTGGGTGGAATACAATACTTCCCCTACTTACTATACGTAGTAGAGAAAGTAAAAATATACATCTCGTTAAAGCATACTATTTAAGACAAATAAAAATTTTGTGGTGTTAATAATATCCGAGATATTCTTTTTTATTGGTTTGAATTTTTAAATACCTGTACTCTTTTCAAGGGGTAAGTCGCCATTCACTTTTTTGTGGTCATGCAAAGAATATGGAATTTCAAAACCGTCACATAGTAATCTGCGTTTGCAAAATCTGACTATTGCTTTAGCTTGATGTATCTCTTACCTGCAATGACATGTGTAAATGTATAATTGAAGTTTATATCGATTCACAAGAAGTATAATATATGAATATTGTTTAAAAGGTTTGGTAGAGAAAGTCAAATGAATGGGACATAACAGATTTTTCTTTAAATAAAGTTTCTCGGTGTGCCCAGAGTCTGGTACAAATTCGCCCATTATAAATAATACAGGATTGCGGCTGGGTATAATCCTCAGCAAACGTGTCAAGGCATGAACTTATATGACAATCTATAATCAACACAACTATATGACAATAATAGGTGTCACAAAATCAATAAAAATATTCGATGTGTTACATTCACATAACTTTCTCTACCTCTATATCTTATTCGTGGGTATACGAATTATTCTTACGAAATTTTGCTTTCCTATTTCATTTTAAGCGAGATAAACCTTTCCAGAAATATTGCGTTATAGATACAAAGGGAAACATTCGTATGCTTTAGAACTGGACTTTGTACGCTAGCCTTAAATTTCACACTCTTTCGTAAAGGATTTGAAAAGAATAACTAGTATTGAAATTTCGAATCATTAATAATGTATATCTGGAAATGGCTGATACCACAAAAAAGTTATTTGAAATAAATCGAGTGTTTTAAAGAAAAGTAGATTTTTTATGTAGAGCGTTTGCGTCTATCGCTGGTTATAAAACGTAATATAAATAAGAAAAACTTGCCAGGCTATTCCCGGAAAATTCAACATACATGTTTTATTTATCATGCAAATATATTTAATATGTAGTATTTTTATCTAAACTGTAAGAGCAATTTTATATAAAGTAAAAATTTCGAAAAAAGTTCCATTAGTTTAGTCAAGGTGGATTTTCTTGAAAATCTTTGTGTCGCATCTCTGAAAGGTATTGAACCTAAATAACAAGTCTGATATTTATCCATGTGTTTTTGAGTTATGCTGTTTTCTAAAAATGTTTCTTTGAGTTCAAAGAGCCTGAAAACATATTTACGGTGAAATTTCAACATCGAATTTTTGGGTGGAATACTGTACTTCCAATACTTTGAAGAAGTAATTGTCTTCAATTGTTATAGTTGTTTATTTTTGTTGAAGTTTTACTGTTATTGTTAGCCACACGCTTGGGAAGCCAACTTGAAGTAGGATGTGCTCCACGTATGGGCGTTAATTTGAAGAAGATTGTTTGTTACGTAATATGCTGCTACGTATGAGAAGCCGATTTTTAAAGATGTATTTTTGTTGTTACGCTCCAAGTTTAAAAAATATATTTTAACTTTGTTATTAAACAGCTTCTATAGGTAGTATTTATGTTTATGTTTGCCTCGGCTGCGTCAGTATTGTTTTACAGTCACGTATCTCTTAGGGCGTGGTACAACAAGAATGTAGGTTTACACAGATTTTAAGTTTTAAATTCACTTCTTTTTATTAATCCTTGACACAAATTAAATAGCACTACACTGATATTAAGAGCTGTGAGATTCTTTAATTTAAAACTTGTGCTTTGTTAACGCGTATATTTAATTTACGATTCACACAAATATTCCTTTAGAGAACACGTCTTCCATCCGGTCACTACCAATGAACATATTTCAACCGTTCAAACTCCGTAAGTGTCTGTATTTCAGGTCTCTGAATGGCTAATTTTAGTCCAATAGAATACCTGCATTTAATTAAAGCTTTTTCTAGCTGTTGATTGGCTATTTTAAACTGTCACAAAATTTACATATCGTTGCTCTAATCATGACTAGTAGCATTCAAACTCTCAAACTCATTATTGCCTCAAGGTTACCTCATTGTTACCTCATTGTTAGCAACGTTAAACTTATTATTCTCACAGCTCTTACATTATTAAATTACTTAATGCATTCACATAACATTATTGAACATGTTTACAATAATATAAGCATTTGCAATGACTGTCACAAACATTTTTACAAACTATTACATACATCTTGCTTCAAGGCGGGCGGTTATTGAAATTACATATTATATAATTCAAGTGTTAAAAATACTGCCTCAAATTACTATACGCAGTAGAGAAAGCAAAAAGCTACAATATATGGTATCAGAAGCCGCACAGTTTACCAATCGATGAAGAATAGCATAAACCAAGAATCTGTAAATATTCAGGTCACAAAATGGGGAAGTTCCACTAACTCATTTAATGATGTGGGAAGCCCAACGTTTTTTGGCAGCGTGGAATAAAATGCTCGACTGATCACGGAATACGAGTCCTATTGTGATTGAACGCGTAGGCGAGAATTCTGCAGAAACAAACTTGGTATGATGCCCAATACTCTTGGTAGACCACATCAGAATGGAATCATAATAATATGTGGGTGGATTCAATAAAGCCTACATGTACGTCATTCTAAGAACTGTAGACCAATTTATTGGAATATACTGACAAATGAAAGCGAATGCCCATAAAATTCCCTTGAGGGGAACGACCTGGGAATTCGAAAATTTTTGAAAATTTGGTTTGAATTTTTGCCGAATATTTTTCATAATCTCTATAGCAAACTTGACACTTTCAGATCTATTCTTGGAGAAGTTCTTGAGAGTGCAGTTTTCAAAACTAAGTCCCCAAATTTAAATTTTGTCTTCCAAAATTATGCCTTATAAACGTTTCACATTATATGCAAATAAAACACGAATTATTCTACAAAAGTTCAAAAGAAGTCACTTCTTTCTTTTCATAATTGTCATTTAATTTTCAAATTAATTGGCAAAATGTTGCACCACAAGGACTAAATTGAATAATAATGGACACTAAAGAAAGTAATGAAGAAAATTAATTTCTTTTAAGGGTTAGCTTTGTTAGCTCTAAATTTAATGATTTCAGTGCATCATTATATCCTAACATTTATTAATTTCAGAATTTTCTACAATTTTCACCAGTTGGTTTCCTTAATTTTTTATTACGAAACACAAAACATTTTCTCTGGCTATGCAGATGAATATTTAGAGATTCCGGATTGGTTTGGTAAATGGTGCATTAATTTTTATTAATTAAGATTGGGTGCAATATGCTTTTTAATTTTCAGTTTTCACGCCTTATTATTTACATTTTCTCCTGCATTTGTTCGGTAAACTAGAAGAATAAAATTTTCAGATTTGCATTGTTTTAACTTGGACGGGATTTTCAAGAGCTAAACAGTTGCTGGCTAGCTGAAATCCTTGCCATGCCAAGACTTCTATTTTACTAAAATTACACATTAATGTATGCAAATAATAAAATTTATAATGAAATTGGCGTGTTTTTACTGCTTTATTTGCGCAGACGCTTTAACTTCTGTGATCATATCGTTTTTTTGATTTGTGAAACAATTTTTTTTGGTGCCAATAACCTGAAGTGTAAATTATAGTGTGTTTAACTGTAATGCACTCACTCATTCCCACATTCAAACTTCGAGACTCTGGAGAGAAATTAAATTAAATTGTGTTTTACGAGTATTTACGGACGCTTTTTAACTGCTGCGGTCCTTAGCGTCCCATTCTATATTGGGTGTGAAAGACCGGAAACTTTGCTCAGAAGCCTGTTTATCAGGCTTGAGGTTCTTTTACGTGCCATAAACCTACGACACGGGATCACCTGCTTTACTTCCCTTCCGAAGAAAGCCAGGCTAAGGACTTTTACGCCACTATGAAGAGAGGGAATTTTCTAACCACAAAAACCCGCCACATCTGGGTTAAGAAGCCAGAGATGTCTTTCATAAACTCTAACTTAGAATTATTTGACTATACATGGGCTAAAGATCTCCAAAGGGGGGCAGTGTGATACGTTCTATTATAACTAATAAATTTTCAGCTGTTTTATAGGGAAGAAAGTCTAATATCTATTATTTGCATGAAGATAAACTAAGATTACAAATTTTTATTAATAAAGACCTTAGGTAGAGCTCAAAAAGGATAGATGGAGGTAAAATACTCAAATTGATGAAGGGAATAACTGGATTACCTGTAATTTTCCAATAAAAGTTACAGTAAATTAACAATAGACGATATTCTTATGTCTTACTTCTAATTCACATATATTTACACACAAGTTTGAAAAGTAAAATAGGATAACTCTAATGATGGGACAATACCACTATTCCTCGATACTCGATACTGATATCGATTTTGAGCTCCGATAATCGATTCTCACTTTATAAAAAAATTGTAAAGGCGATAGCTTGTTCACTGAATTGTGTTCTTATATATAAATGCATGTAATCAATTTTGTATTGTATGCTAATTCCGAAATTGTTCCTGTTTGACATTCTCCAATTGGCAACAATGTGTTATCTTGATAATGTCACAGATTATTTATCCCCTATTGCTGACAGGGCTAATAATAATAATAATAATAATAATAATAATAATAATTGATTTTCTTTGCTTTTTATGTACTATATTTTGCGATGGAAACTTTCTTATATACCATTTTCTATCCATATTATGAAAATTATGCTCCTGACCCGAGTTTGGCTTGCTTAAGCCCAAACTAACAGGTGGAAGAAAAGAACAAATATTTCCATGTCCTGTATTATTTCACGTCTTAAGTTCTGATTTGTTTCTACTGGATTCACAGATTTTGGTCACCGGAGTAGGTAAATTTAATGGCTGAAAGTGATTCACCAAGTCAGGCTATTGCAGGAATGTGATTTACTGCGTCAGCTAAATCGTCTTCATCCACATCTAAGTTAACACTGTATGTTACACGAGTACCGCTACTCCTTCCCCCACTAATTTGCATGTTTTCATTTAGACACAAGAGGTTATGGAATGTTGCATTCATTCACCCACAGGAAGTGCAGTCAAGAACTATAATCCAGCAACTCTTTGGCACACGTGCGCGGCAATAACGTGAAGTTTCGACTCCTTTCATTCCTTATCTAGCATAAAGTTAAACGTATCAACCTTCAATAATGCAGAACTTAAATTTATCGAAAAAGTATGAAAACTTTATCTCAAAGTATTAGACATACTTCGATACCATCGAGTATCGAGTTCCCATCCCTAGACAGTTAAAAATAATGTTTAGTTTTTTTTCATCGTAATCTAACAGCAATGTACATTTAACCTAATTTATTTTAGCGTGGTTTTCTGCGATTTTAGTTGTGTGGAACAATTTCCCATATTTACTGTAGAGTAATTGAAAAATAATGATAAACATTTCTGATGTGTTGCACTCACATAACTTTCTCTACTCTTGAACAAACTATTTTTACAAACGCTTATTCTCCATATGCTTCATGTTAATCGAGATGTTAATCTTATTGCTAATTTTCTTGTAGGTGCAAGGGGAATTGGTAGGCTTTAAGCGATAGTCAAATATTTTAAGAGCTGGTTGCTATGTGGAGTATTCCATTCTCTTTGCATTACCAGGACAAAAAATGAATAACGAATTTCCATAACGAAGTATAAGTATTGGAAAATTTAAGGGAATAACAATGGTTCACTCAACAAAACTGTATATGACATAAATTGTGTATTTTAACGCGATCTACATTTTTTGTGTAGTAACATTTTGTCTATCTCTTATAGTTTACCAGTTATGCCAAAGTCGTTCACAATCAAGAATAATTTTGGAGACATTTACAGAAAATTCGAGATATACATTTCATTTGTGATGAAAATATCTTAAACATATGATATTTTAATCAAAACCGTTAGAGCCTTTTTTGAAAAAAATGAAATTTTCGAAAAATGTTCCACGTAAAGGGTAATCTGGGGTGTGGGGATTTTCTTGTAAACCTTCGTGTCGCATTTCTGGAAGGTACTAAACCTAAATACCAAGCTTGGTGTTTATGCGACTGTTCGTGTCTGAGTTATGCTGTTCACAGACACACACACACACACACACACACACACACACACACACACACACACACACGGACATGTTTCCAAAAATGCTTTTATTGGATTCAGGGGGTATCAAAACATATATTTCCGGTGAAATCTCGGTATCGAATTTTGGGTGGAATACAATTCTTCCGCTACTTACTATACGTAGTAGAGAAACTAATAACTTATGAAGGATAAAATGTTTTAAACATTAAGGGAACAATTTTATTTTCGTGGTAGTAGCATAGCAGGTTTATTTGAAGTGGTTCCTAGACAGAGGAATTAATTAAATTTTCTTTATTGGGGCATTTACCTGCAATATTTTAAGATTGGAAAGAACACTATATTTAAAATACACGGTTTGGGGTTGTTTATTTGGGTTTGCAGTCAAACGATTTACAGTTATGCTTAAAGTTTGATACCTTTGTATAAAATTTAGATCCGGTTGATCTTAATTAGTTGGACTAAAATAACATTAAAAATCTGATGTGCTGCACTCACATAACTTTCTCTACCCTTATACAAACTATTTTTACACACGCTTATTCTCCATCTACTTCATATTAATCGAGATGAAAATTTGCAGAAACTTATTGCTAGTATCCTTGTTGGTGCAATGGGAATATGGTAGGCTTTAAACGATAGTCAAATGTTTTAAGAGCTGGTTGCTACTTTACATGTTCGGGAGATTAAAGAAATGAATAATGAATTCCCATTTGAGAGAAAGTATAAATATTGTAAAATTCGAAAAAATAACAAAGAATATGTTGGAAATGCTTCACTCGATAAAAAAATGTTTGCAAAATAAATTGTATATTTTACGGTAATATTGTAGCTACATTTTTGTACAGTAAAATTGTATATCTTACGGTTTACCAGTTATAAGTCATTCAGAATGAAGAGGAATTTTGGGGGCCATACCATAAAATTCAAGATGTTCATTTTATTTCCCTGAAAATATCAAACGATATTTTAATGAAAATCGTTAAGCCATTTTTTAGAGAATTAAAATTTTCGAAAAATGTTATATGTAAAGCATAGCCTGGTGTGGGGTTATTTTCTTGAAAATCCTCGTGTCGCATCTTTGGAAGATACTTAACTCAAATACCAAGCTTGGAATTTATCCGACTTTTCGCTTTCGAATTATACTGCTCACAGACAGACATGTTTCCAAAAATGTTTTATTTCTATTTCCAGTGAAATCTCGGTATAGAATTTTCGGGTGGAATGCAATACTTCTCCTACTTACTATACGTAGTAATGAAAGTAAAAAGTATTACTTCTTTACCTTTTGTTCCGTATTTTAAGCACATCTTCTTACATCAGTATATAAACATTTGATTGCAATAAGAATTCTGATGCGGTGTATTAATTTTAATGTGGCTAACAATTTGTATACTGAATATAACGTTTTGTATTGCAACGCTGTTCGTAGGAGTGGAGGTTAAGCAGCATGAATGACTAACGAAACCTGCTTTAATTGGATACGCAGGCCTATGTGCATGCAGTGAAGCAGTAAATGAATAAATGAACAGAACGCATATGCTATAAATCAAACCACTTGTGCTCATCTGTTTTGGATTAGGGCTATCTACACACTTATTCATCTACGTAGACCAGGTATAAGTGGCGCTTGTATGGTGTGGAGAGTGCCTGTTCTCTCTACATCTTCTGTTAGCGTTCCTGTTTGCATGAAAGGATTAATTTAATATTCTATTATCATACATCATGTTGAAGAGCCTGTTAATTTCATTACGTATATTACAATCATTTGCATTTATACAACACATTCCTTCTTCCTGTTTTCGGAATGGGAACAGATAAGGCCTGAGTGTTTAAACAGAAGCCCAGATGTAGCTAACAAGTGGGGAGTAAAAGAACAAATCGACATTGCAGCCCTGAAATTCTCAAGAATTATAAGGGGCTGGATGCCCAAATTGATTCCTCTTGTAATGCTTAAAAGGAATATTTTTGGAAAATGAGCATATGATATATCTGAACTAACATGTTTGCCATGCCATGAATTCACATTAGAATTACAACGCTGTTGGCCCATGATCAAACTTGAGAAAATAAATAAAGTTCTCAGCTGTCAATTAGGTAACATTTACATGTGATAGGTGTGTATTTATTCAACACACAGCTCAACTGAGATACAAAATCACTCAGCTTTGGGTAACAGAGGATGATGGACTTTGACGGAAACCCGGGAACGGTATATCGGAGGTTAAGCACCGCATGGATCCTTTGGGTTAATGAAGAGGTAGTATCTAAAAACGACTTAGGAAATTTGCTTCTTTAAGAAATATTTATTACCAAGGGCGTTTTAGCTATATTACATATAAAATAACGTCACTTTGAAATCGTTTAGCAAGCACGATTATTGCTTTGAAGAAGAACATTTTCTGAATATTATCTATATCACATTATTCTTTATTACTGTCTCTACTACGTATAGTAGGTAGGGGAAGTATTGTATTCCACCCAAAAATTCGTTACCAAGATTTCACCGGAAATATGTGTTTTGAGGCCCCCTGAATCCAAAAAAAAGCATTTTTGGAAACATGTCCGTGTGTGTGTGTGTCTGTTAACAGCATAACTCAGAAACGAACAGTTGGATAAACACCAAACTTGGTATTGAGAACGCTTTTAAAATATTGTATATAAATTACATTCAAAAACATAATCTTCGTGAACTTAAATGTATTATTAAATGGTTATAAATTATCAACCTAATAACAATTTGAGTAAAGTAATACGTTCTTATAATTACTTCATCAGTTTTGTACCGCGTGTAGTGGCTTACAGTTTAGTGTTCCCTCCCTTAGCCGCAGAATGCGCGTGGGTCCAAGCCCACCATTGGGAGTGCGGATTTTTCGGCCCATATATAGAACCAGTACCCTCTCAACATCGTGATAAATTTGAGGAACTGCAGTGGACAGCGATCTGTAGGTCACGGAAACCAAGCTCCGGCTGGAGAGAAGCATGGTGTTCATATGAGCGTGAGACCGATAGTCGGGTTGCTCGGCTCAATCCAATCAGGGCTACGTGTTCACAGATGAATTACTTCAAGTCGAATTTCCCCGTTAGTCCAGTAGTTTCATTAATACAGACCCTTAGAATTTTATATGTTTTTGCTCACGTGTTTTATGCATTTTTTGAGAGTTTATATTTATGAAGTACAAATGATCGAATGAAGGCTCAGAAGTTGGGAAAAAATCCTTTTCTTTTCGAGTTTCCGAAGACAGGACTAACGGGATATATGTTCATTTTGGGTCACTGTAAGCCAGAAAATGGTGGGTTTTATTTGTCGTTTTGTATTTTTTCTTATTGGTTCTTTTTAGGTCTTAACGGTGTTTTTTGCAACTAAATCATCTTTCCAATACAATTTTAATTTCTCTACTACATATAGTAGGTAGGGGACATATGCATTCCACCCAAAAATTCGATATCGAGATTTCATCGGAAATACGTTTTGAGGTACCCTGAATCAAAACAAAACATTTTTGCAGACATGTCTGCCTGTTTGTGAGCAGCATAGCTCACAAACGAAAAGTCCGATAAATAACAAACTTGATATTTATATTCAGTATCTTTCAGAGATGGACACAAAGATTTTCAAGGAAATCTCCCACTCCAGACTACCCTTTACATGAAGCATTTTTGGAAAATTTGGTTTTATCAAAAATGGCTCTAACGATTTTGATTAAATATCCTATATTTAAGATACTTTAATGCAAATGAAATGTATATTTTGAATTTTTTGGGAATGTGCCAAAAGTCGTCATCATTCCGAATGAATTTTGCAGAAATAGTAAACCGTAAGGGATAGTGAAGTTTTATTACATAAAACACGCAGATCTCGTTAAAACACACAATTTATGTCAGATACAGTTTTTTGTCGAGTGAACCATTTCCGAGATATTCCTTGTTGTTTGTTTGAATTTTCCAATGCTTGTACTTTTTCTCAAATGAGAATTCGTTATTCGCTGTTTTATGCCCTGGACATGCAAAGAGACTGAAATGCTGCACCAACTCTTAAAATATTTTACTATCGCTTAAATCCTACTATATTCCCCTTGCATCCATAAGAAAATTAGCAATACGATAATTTCTACAAATTTTTATATCGATTAACATGAAGTAGGTGGAGAATAAGCATTTGCAAGAATACCCTGTACAAGAGTAGAGACAGTCATGCGAGTATAACACATCGGACTTTTACTGCTCGTTCTCAATTCGAAAAACAGCTATGGTTTATATAGATTAAGAATCTAAAAACATAAGAATTGAACCATTTTATTATAAAATTATTTGCACTGTATGTTTTACACCACCGGAATGTTATACTTTTTAAGCAAAAATGATTAACTCTATCTGATTGAACAGAATTTGCGTGTTACACTATAAATTGGGTGCATATATCTATATACATATACACAGAGTGTTTCAGAAATACGTTTACAAACTTCGGGTATGGGTTCCTTACACCACAAGAAGAAAAAAAGTTCATATGAACATATGTCCCATAATCCTTTGTTTTCTCGCTAGGAGGTGTTCAACACAATGGTACACTTATAACACACAAAACTCATAATAAATGCTCAAAATGTCTTCCTCTTGCTTCTATGCATGCCGGTACTCGTCGAATCATGGAATGTCGCACCCTGTCAAAAACTCCGGATGGTTTCGCAGGATTCCACGACACGACGATGAAGCGTTTCTGCATCCGGGATGCCTGCTCCATAAACCAATGATTTAAGATGACCCAGAGGTAAAAATCCACAGGATTGAGGTCGGGATAACGTGCAGGCCATGGAGCTGGCCCTCCTCTGCCTATCCATCGGTCATGGTAGATACCAGTCAGTGCATCTCGAAAAATGAGACTAAAATGTGCCGGAGCCAGGCATTTATCACATTTATCAGCAAAGCGACGATAAACAGCGACAAAGGTTGGATGACTCGGTTGTCTTCGGTCTGGAAACTCCATCTGATAGAGCCGTGCAGCCTCGTACCCTTACCATTCGCGCGACCATACATAAAAATCATGTCTGCCAGTTTAGGAAATGAATATCCAGCCATGGTGGAACGAAACATGTGCAGTTAACTCACTACGTGTACACAATTGAAACGTTGAAGACAGACTAATGACAAATGACAAACGTAAACAAATCTCCATGGCAACACTTCGCCATCTGCCGTATGTAGTACAATGGGTCAACACCTTCTATGAATGCATACAGAAATGTAGTTTTGAGGTTGGACCCCGAAGGCCGTTGAACTCTCACTTTCATTGTGACAGGAATAACGCGAAAACTAATATGAACTTTTTTCCTTCTTTTGGTTTTCCATACTGGAAGTTTGTAAGAGTATTTCTGAAACACCCGGTATATATGTAAACAGACATAAATAATACTGTTTGGAGGCAAACGATACACATCACTTTTTAATAATGACTGATATAATGATGTTGATGCCTAATGTCAAGCATTATATTCATTATTTAAATATGTAATTAAAACTAAACTCATTAAGAATATTAATTTATTTGTATCCTATTTTTACTTTATTTTACATTTACTCTTTATATATTTTTAGATGTTTTTATAGGTCTGTTATAGGTCTTCAACTTCCGAGACATAATCACAGCATTCGTACTATACTCAGGGCGGCCAAGCGCGGTAACATCCAAAAATAGCGCACCTATTATAAAACCATCGATGCAATTACTATGTTATATACTGTTGACGAACACAGTGACGTCAATGAATGATCGGAACCTTTTTTTTTAATAGAAGTTCTAATCAAGCTGTTTGTTTGCTGGAACGTTTGATGATAGGAAGATGAATGAAGATTGTGTATGTGTGTCCTGCAGAAGCTGTGGAGGGGGGGCTGTTGTGGCTAGCAGGAAACGCCGAGGGACGGCCAAAAGAGAACGCGCTGCAGCTTGCTGACGTCATTCGGCAATCGATGTGCGACGGAAAACTCCACTACGCACTGATGTTCCTTCCCGGGGTACCGCGTTCTGCTCTCTCGTCAACCCGCATAGCGATAACTAATGGAACGTTCCTCTCATTGAAAACGGGCGCATTGTTAATGCTGCAATTTAGGACGTGCTATATTTCCTCTTATCTTCTGTTAAATGTGCGCTCAGTTGTTTCACAATATTCGTTATTTTCAGGTGGCTCCAGTGCATCACAAGGGGTCGTTAGGAGACCTTGATGTCGCGCACAACGTCCATCGGGAAATAATTGTCAGTTATTATCAAAAGAAATTATTTTCTTTATATTTAGAAAAATGATGTTTGTTATCCATTGTAAAACGGTTTTTATACTTTAACCGTTACATCTCTGGTTCGTTTCCAACATCTTTATTACTTTCTCTACTACGTATAGTAAATAGGGGAAGTATTGTATTCCACCCAAAAATTCGATACCGAGATTTCACCGGAAATACATGTTTTGAGACCCCATCAATCCAATAAAAGCATTTTTGGAAACATGTCCGTGTGGGTTTCTGTGAACAACATAACTCAGAAACGAACAGTCGGTTAAGCACCAAACTTGGTATTTAGGTTCAGTATCTTCCAGAGATACGACACGAAGGTTTTCAAGAAAATCCTCCCACCCCAGACTATCGTTTACATGGAACATTCTTTGAAAATTTTAATTTTCTCAAAAATGGCTATAACGATTTTGTTTAAAATATCATATGTTTAAAATATTTTCATGACAAATGAAATGTATATCTCGAATTTTATGGGAATGTCTGCAAATGTATTCTTCATTGTGAACGACTTTTGCATAACTAGTAAACCATGAGATTGACAAAAATGTAGATCGCGTTAAAATACACAATTTATGTTATATAGATTTTGTTGATGAGTGAACCATTTTCGAGATATTGCTTGTTATTCCCTTAAATTTTCCAATACTTTTTCTGAAATGAGAATTCGTTATTCATTTTTTTATGTCCTGAATATACAAAGAGAATGGAATGCGCCACATAGCAACCATCTCTTAAAAGATTTGACTATCGCTTAAAGCCTATCAATTCCCCTTGCGTCTACAAGAGAATTAGCAATGAGATTAACATCTAGATAACTCGATTAACATGAAGCATATGGAGAATAAGCATTTATAAAAATAGTTTGTACAAGAGTAGAGAAAGTCATGTGAGTGTAACACATCAGAGTTTTTCATTTGTATAGCCCTCTTTAACTTATACGGTCATATCGGGGGCTTTGGCTTCTGAACAACTAGTTGACTGTATTTAACGTTAAGTTTTAGTTATTATTAACATGAAACACACTCACGTTCGTTCCCATGTACGTACTTCCAGACTCTGGGCAGGGAAGAATTCTGATTAAAGCAAAAATCTTCTAGCTCAGCCGGAAATTGAACCAGGGACCTTTGAGTTAAGCTGGATCACTGACCACTCGACCACACAGGTAGTCTCGAAACATTTTAGGAAATAATCCTTGAAATCTCACTTTTTATCAAGGTTCTGTACGGATATTAATTCTATCGATTTTAAGTAAATTACATCCATGAATATTCTCTTATTATTTTCAAATATTATTTATTTAACATCTTCAGTTATATCATTTAAAATATATTATAATATACATACCTTAAAATATTACATTAATCAATAGTCAGTTTGCGTTCTGCAGGCTAACTAATGGTGATATTTTATTGTTACTCTAAGGAGGTTTCATAAATTTAAGGATTTATTTCCTTTTTTGGTAGCTTTCGTATTATTTTAATTTGTAAAGGAAAGGTGCCCACAAAAATCTTGCATTTTGGGACGCAAAACTACGAACGCTGAAGTTTTAAGAAGTTTCAATTCAAGACAAATTTTAAAAAAAAAGGTTGTAGTGCAGTTGGAAATTGTTAAAAATACGCTTACATATCATCCCAACATATTCAAATCACTTGAAAACATTTTAGGAGATATAATATCCAGCTTGCACCTTAAAATACTTTTAATTTGAGAAATATGTGGAACACATCTTTGGCTAACACTGTGGACAAATTTAAAAAAAATCTGATATGCTGCATAACATGACTTTCTCTACTCTTGTACAACTTATTTTTAGAAACGCTTATTCTCTATCTAATTCATGTTAATCGAGATATACATTTCCAGAAAATATCTTATTGCTAATTTTCTTATAGGTGCAAGGGAAATATGGAGGCTTTAAACGATAATCAAATCTTTTATGACCTGGTTGCTATGTGGAGCACCATTCTTCTTGTATGTCCAGGACATAAGAAAAAACAAAAGAATAACAAATTCCCATTTGAGAAAAGTATAAGTATTGGAAAATTAAAATATATAACAAGGAATATCTCTGAAATGGTTCACTCGACAAAAGAAAAAGTATATGACATAAATTGTGTGTTTTTTAACGAGATCTATATTTTTTGTGTAGTAAAACTGTGTCTTTCTGTTACGGTTTAAAGTTATGCGAAAGGGGACTTTTGCGAACACTCCCAGAAAATTCAAAATATACATTTTATTTGCCATGAAAATGTGTTAAACATATGATATTTTAATCAAAACTTTTCAAGAGTGTTCCATGTAAAGGCTAGTCTGGGGTGGGGGGATTTTCTTGGAAATCTACATGTGGAATCCTTGGAAGATACGGAGATCAAATACCAAGTTTGGTATTTATCCGAATTTTCATTATTGAGTTATGCTGTTCACAGGCAGACAGACACACACATGGACATGTTATCAAAACTACTTTATCTCTTTCAGGGTACCTCAAAACTTCCGGTGAAATATCTGTATCGAATTTTTGGGCGGAACGCAGTACTTGCCCTACTTGCTATACGTAGTAGGGAAATTAGAAATAAGTATTGGGAAAATTCAAAGCAATAGCAATTAATGCCACAAAAATACTGTTCTAAGGAGATCTGATTTTTTGGCTGGCATTATTTTTTCTATATCTTATGGTTTAACTATTATAAAAAAATCATTCAGAATGAAGAGAACTTTACAAGCTTTTCACAGAAAATTCAAGATATAGATTTTATGTGTCATAAATATCCTTAAATGTGGTAGTTAGTCATTATTGAAAAAATAAGAATAAAGAAACACCTTCGATGTGAAGGGTAGCTTGGGCTGAGGAAATTTTCTTTTAGATCGTGTTGCATCTTTGGAACATGTCAAACTAGAGTTATGTTATTCACAAACACACACATATACAAAACGAAACGATCATTATCAAGATTAAGATTAAAAAATCCACAACAGTGTGGAAAAGTTTTGTTAATTTGATTTTCTCCAAAATATTTTGATTAAATTTCCACATGTTTAACATATTTATATGACTAATAAAATGTAAGTCTGAAGTTTTCTGTTAATAATCTATGAAGTATTCTTTATTTTGACTGAATTTTAAGTTGTAGACTATAAGGGATGGACAAAAACCTACTACAGGAAAAATGTAGATCTCTTAAAAAAAATCAAATGTTTTCGTAGTGTTAGCCGTTTACAAAAAATAAATCTTTCTCAAGCATGAATGCGTCATCTAACGGAGATGCTTGAATGTTGGGAATTTCCTCCCCCCTTCTCTCGAAAGTTGTTTTCAAATGGCGTTATATAGTATATAACGAATATGAGAATTTGTAATTGCTGGAGAAAGGTGTGTGAATCATCAAGTGACATTTTTATGAGATTTTCTCGCAGGCACGTATGTAATGTGTATGCTGTCTCCTTACGAAAGAGTTACAGCACACTCGTTGCTGATATCTTAATGCTTTACAGATACGCCCCTTGACTTAGTAGCAACTTCTTCGCCTTGGGTGTACTGCGGGTCAGTATCGCACGTTTTCATGCAGTTTGAGAGCTCCTGTCGCTTCGCGCCTGCGATGGGCGGGAACTACTCCGACATATCCGTTTAGGAGATAAGCATTGCATATACGACAGGGGTTTCGTTCTTTGTATTATGGAGCCGTGCACTCAAATATTGGCAAAATATGAATCAGACTGCATACTTGTATATGTACTTAAGAAAAAAGCACATCGCATATAAATAAAGCTTGCTTGCCTTGTGTCATGTTTACTTTCTCTAGTACCTATCTATAGTAGGCTAAGGATGTATTTTATTCCAGCTAAAATTTCGATATCGAGTTTCACCATAAAAACATGCTTTAAACCTCCCCTCAAACCAAAAATAATTTAAGTTTATAGAAAAACTTATGTGCACGTGCACGCATGTGTGTGTACAGTACAACTCCAAAACGAAAAGCCAAACTACACTCATACACGTAAAATACTTTGGTATTTTGTATTTTTTTAGAAATATCTAATCTCTAATCTAATCTCAAATAATTACTGTGTGTACCAAATGTTAAGACTTTATATGAAAAATAGAATGCATGAAGATCTGTGAATACCCTATAATTCTTTATTTCACTGAATTATTTTCACAATTTTTATAACAAGTAGGTCGGACAAAACCTACTAATTGAGAAATGTATAGCTTATAAAACTATACAATTAAGGCAATCAAATATTTTCACAGGCCTAGTCATTTTCGAAACTATTTGATTTTGCAAGCTTAGACCTTTCTTGCGGGCCAGTCACACAACTTCCTTATTCTTGAAGAGCCCCTGTCGCCTCACGCCTGTGTCCGGCGGCAACTACTCTGACATGTGCGTTTAAGCAGAGAGACTTTACATATACTGCAGGCGTTTGGTTCTTTTTATGAAGTTATCCATGGACTGAAATGTCAAAGCATGACAAAATTTAAATTTATATGCACATATAATTTGAAATATGTTTTTCATTTTTCTATTTTTAAAACGTATGAATCCTGAAAGGATCAGTGAGTAAGAATTTATAGGTTTGTTGCACTTCATGAGTCTTCATGCACTTTTCACGTATGAATTTTTCGTATTGATTTGGACAAAAATATTTCAGTATTTTTGTTGCAAAAATGTGAAAATGACAGACTAATATCTCAGTAAGTAAGTGCAAATTTAAATATTAATAACCACTCCTATCCTTCTAAGTTTAGAACAACCGGAAGATGAAGCGAATTATTGCTCGAATTCAACTTATATGTTGCATGCAAACTGCAAATCTCTATCAATGCTTTATATTAAAATTGTAAATAGAATTTAATTCCTAGAAACGTGTGAATCATACCAGCTTTAGGATTTTCTCATTATTATGTTAATCACAGGATATGCTGCTTAGATTTTTATTAAATACCTCAGAATTACATAGATCAGTAAATTGATTCCCAGGGTAACTGCTACTGACAGATGCAAATTTAGTTTTGAAATATATGTCCGAAATATATTACCGAATGAGTAATATATATTACTTTTATTATTTTTCAAGGTAATTCTCGCGTGAATGTAAACATGTTAACCAAGTCGGCAAACAAACGCTTCCTTCATCGAGTCCCAGTAAAACACTAAAGTAAATCAGATGGGCTGCCAATCAGAGTGATTGCTTTAATATATGTGATTTCCTCACAAATTAACGTTGCGTCATTAAATTAATCATTGACACAGATATTGCTCGCAGAAAATGATTATAGACAAAAAGTCTAATGCGTTGCACTCACATGACCTTCTCTACTCTTTTACAAACTATTTTTACAAACGCTTATTCTCCATCTGCTTCATGTTAATCCAGATAAACATTTCCAGAAGCTTATTGTTATACCTTATTGCTAATTTTCTTTTAGGTGCAAGGGGAATATGGTAGACCTTAAGCGATAGTGAAATATTTTAAGAGCTGGTTGCTATGTGGAACATTTCATTCTCTTTGCATGTCCAGGACAAAAAAAGGAATAACAAATTCCATTTGAGAAAAGTATAAGTATTGTAAAATTCAAACAAATAACAAGGAATGTTTCGGAAATGGTTCACTGGACAAAAAGTGGGAAATGGCATAAATTGTGTGTTTTAACGAGATCCGCATTTTTGTATAGTAAAAATTTGTCTTTCTCTTACCATTTATCAGCTATGTAAAAGTATTCCAGGATGAAGAGGACTTTTGGGGACATTCCCAAAACATTTAAAATATACGTTTAATTTTCCATAAAATATGTTAAAGGTGTGATATATCTGATATTTTAATCAAAATCGTTCGAGCCATTTTTGAGAAATTTAAGACTTTTCAAGAGTGCTCCATGTAAAGGGTAGTCTTGGGTAGGGGATTTTCTTAAAAATATTCGTGTTGCATCTTTGAAAGATACTGAACCTAAATACCAAGTTTGGTAGTTATTCGAGATTTCGTTTTTGAATTATGTTGCTCACGTCATACAGATACCACAGACACACATACACACAGGACGTTTTTCTAAAAATAATGTTTTTTATTCAGGGGGCCTCAAATCGTGTATTTCCGGTGAAATATCGATAATTAAATTTTTGAGAAATGCATTACTCCCCTACTTACTATACGTAGTAGAGAAGGTAAAAATTACGCAAAAAATATATAAAGTGGATTATTTTTTGGTATTATTACGACTTCCTCTGAGATACTTCAGTATATAGTGTATATGCCGATGAAACAAAATCACAAGCAATACAAACGCATGATTATAATCGGTCACTGTACTTTGTATCGCCAGAAACTAAATAATAAACCCTTTATGTTTCTGAAAGGATTATAATATTTCCATTAAAAGCAAAGACTGTAAAGCCATTTGCGTAAAAGATATAGAAGAATATCAGACGCATAGAAATGTTTGATATAAAATAAGAGAGAGGTTCCCTCGGAAAAACACAAACGCAGAGAGAACAATAACGAGGGGCGGCACGTCAAGATCGTTATCATAAACTTCCTGAATCAGTGGGCGGTAACGGATGCCGCAGAGACAGAATGAGTCAATAACGCATACCTACACTGAAATCAGATTTGCTTACTATATATATTTACTGTTCTGAAGGTGGCAGATGAGAAACTTAGCGGAACGCAGTTTCGGGAATGATAAATAATAATTGAAAGCTCCACGGGAAAAAAAATTGGGTAGTCCAATACAGCTACTATAAATAGACTGTAAATACGGAGGGCACGCCACTCGTTCTGAACTACAAACGAGAAAGCTTCTAGATTTAAAATTGTTTTCTTCAATATACAATAGGTTTAATGTTGACTTATTTTAGGCAGATTCATATAATTATATAACGTTTGAAATTCAAAAACGTACAAGTTATTTAATAAAATTGTCGGTGCAAACTTAAGTTAAAATAAAGCTTCCAGAACAAACTTATCACTAAATTTGTTGATTTTTTTCTGAAAGGTCAAACCGTATATGAAGATATCCGATGTACACCGCGCACGATTCTCTACATGAAAAATTTCTTATTATTTTTTTATTTTCTACAAAATAGCTCAACTTATTACTTTCTCTACTACGTATAGTAAGTAGGGGAAGTATTGCATTCCACCCAAAAATTCGATACCGAGATTTCACCGGAAATACATGTTTTGAGACCTCCTGAATCCAAAAAAAGCATTTTTGGAAACATGTCCGTGTGTGTGTGTCTGTGTGTCTGTGTGTGTGTGTCTGTGAACAGCATAACTCAAAAACGAACAGTCGGATAAACACCAAACTTGGTATTTAGGTTCAGTATCTTCCAGAGATGCGACACAAGGGTTTTCAAGAAAATGCCCCCACCCCAGACTACCCTTTACATGGAACATTTTTCGAAAATTTTAATTTTCTCAAAAATGGCTCTAACGATTTTGATTAAAATATCATATGTTTAAGATAATGTCATGAGAAATGAAATGTATATCTCGAATTTTCTGGGAATGTCTCCAAAAGTATTCTTCATTGTGAACGACTTTTTCATAACTGGTAAACCATAAGAGATAGACAAAATTTTACTACACAAAAAAGTAGATCTCGTTAAAATACACAACTTATGTCATATACATTTCTTTTGTTGTGTGAACCGTTTTCGAGATATTGCTTGTTATTCCCTTAAATTTTCCAATACTTATACTTTTTCTCAAATTCGTTATTCATTTTTTTATGTCCTGGACTTGCAAAGAGAATGAAATGCGCCGCATAGCAACCAGCGTTAAAATATTTGACCATCGCTTAAAAGCTACCATATTCCCCTTGCATCTACAAGAAAATTAGCAATAAGATTGACATCTCGATATCTCGATTAACATAAAGCATATGGAGAATAGGCGTTTGTAAAAATAGATTGTACAAGAGTAGAGAAAGTCATGTGAGTGTAACACATCAGATTTTTTTTGTTAAATACCATATATTCTCTTGATACTGGCTGAAGAATACAAGATATTGACAAAAACATACAGAAAAATTCAGAGCTTATTCAAATACACAATTTGTTTTAGTAGCGTTAGCTGTTATCGAAATATTCTGTGTTACATGCTTACACTTTCTCAAGCGCTTCATCTGGCGGGCAGATGCTTGGAAGTTTGCATTTTTTTGGTTCTGTCTTTTTCTCCATCGCAAGAATTCGTTCCGTTACTATGGCTATATGTTTTAGTTCGGTTTCCGCATGAATTAAATGTATTAGTATTATTAATGGACGCTGTTTAACTACTGAGATCCTTAGCAACAGGCTTGAGGTTCTTTTACCTGCCGTAAATATATATACGGGACCACGAGCTTTACTTACCTTCCGAAGGAAGCCACGCTAAGGATATTCAAGCCGTAAAGAAAATCCATCGCCCTCCCCGGGTTTGAACACGCGACCTCGGGAACCAGAGGTTGGCATGATACTCCTAGACCACTGAGGATGACGGTTTCTGCATGTTTTATATAATATACACTTCAATGCCATGGCCGCGGCTTGAACCACAAACCTCCAGCTCTTCGTACACTGTTTGAGCTACCATAACGCATCGAATCTTCTCATACATTCAAGTATCCCTATACACACATAAATCGATCTCAAATATTAGAGATACCATAACCTAAAGGCGACATGCAATGTTGCAAATAGTTTATGTTTCCGGAATTTGTAGTATATTACTCATAGAATATACAATTTCTTAAACTTGAGATCGTCTTGAAAATTCCGGTTTTCCGGAATATTTGAATAAAAAGAGAAAATTTGATAGGCGTAGGGTATGCCACAGTGGTACCTCAATTGGTAAGAGCATCGACACGGAGAATCGAAGATTCTATAATAAATAACCGACATCGTATATGAATTCGCTAAGGACAGAGAAGTGGTGTGATTCACATCAGATTTTTCTTTCGTTTTTGGCAACATCTTTTTTAAATTACTCATAATAATTGTTCTATGTAGTTCCTCTTAACAAAAAATACTCACCAAAACTGTTTCCACATTCCTTACCCGTAGATGGCATTCAGAAGGAGGCTAGGAGAACAGTCTAATTTTATAAATATGTGTTACACTCATATGACTTTCTCTAATCTTGTACAAACTATTTTTACAAACGCTTATTCTCCATATGCTTCATGTTAATCCAGGTATCGAGTGTTAATCTTATTGTTAATTTTCTTGCAGATGCAAGGGGAATTGATAGGCTTTAAGCGATAGTCAAATATTTTAAGAGATGGTTGCTATGTGTAGTATTCCATTCTCTTTGCATGTCCAGGACATAAAAAAATTAATAACGAATTTGAGAAAAAGTATAAGTATTGGAAAATTTAAGAGAATAACAAAGAATATCTCGAAAATGGTTCACTCAACAAAAAAATGTATATGACATAAATCGTGTATTTCAACGCGATCTACATTTTTTGTGCAGTAAAATTTTGTCTATCTCTTATGGTTTACCAGTTATGCAAAAGTCGTTCACAATGAAGAATACTTTTGGTGACATTCCCAGAAAATTCAAGATATACATTTTATTTGTCATGAAAATATCTTAAACATATGATATTTTAATCAAAATCGTTAGATCCATTTTTGAGAAAATTAAAATTTTCGAAAAATGTTCGATATAAAGGGTAATCTGGGGTTGGGGGATTTTCTTGAAAACCTTCGTGTCGCATCTCTGGAAGATAGTGAACCTAAATACCAAGTTTGGTGTTTATCCGACTGTTCGTTTCCGAGTTATGCTGTTCACAGACACACACACACACGGACATGTTTCCAAAAATGCTTTTTTTGGATTCAGGGGGTCTCAAAACATGTATTTCCGGTGAAATCTCGCTATCGAATATTTGGGTGCAATACAATACTTTCCCTACTTACTATACGTAGTAGAGAAAGTAAAAATAGGTCGAATTTGCAATTCTTGATGGTCCTCAACCTCTGCATTGTTCTGTGAAGGAAATTCCAACAAAAGTTAATGCTATAAATGTGCTATTTTATACAAATACCAGATTGCATATTTTAGAGTTCTCTCTCTATATTTTTTCTGTTGTGGATCTTTGCGTATTGTTTATGGTTTTCCAGCAGTATACAATTCAATAAAATAAACATGCCTTCAAAAGCTACTTATGGAATGATCAATATATAGAGTTAATAACATTTTTAATCATTTTAATAAAATAAAACTAATATGGTCCTTATACGTGGGGTTTTTTGAGTTGGAAAAATTCCGTAAATCACGTTATATTTTATTACTCAAGGATGACAGACTTAAATACGAAGTTTGGTAGGTATTCGACTATTAATTTTTGAGTTATGCTGTTCAAATACAAAATCACGCAAGCATTTAACATATTAAATACTTCGTTTTTGTTTAGTGACCTCGATAATATTTTCGCCGAAATCTTAACTGAGAATTTTGACATTTGCTGAAGTTTTGAGATTACCCAATAAATTCAACAATGATTGATTACGTTCAGAGTGGTGTTTGTTTAATATTACATGAATCAATTATACATCAACGAAATTCTGTCTGCGTTTTATCTAAGGGTACCAACCTGAGAAAGTTATCGAGAACTTTAAAAGGTGCAGCATGTGTAGTAATAAAATCTTAGTGCATTAAAGAGAAACTGGTGTATAATACTGTAGAGTACAGTTTTGAAATCTAAAATCACGTCTCTGCCCTTAAAATTAATTTTTTGTGTTTTTTCAGTGGTAGAAATAACTCAAATTGCTCCTTGCGATACAAATGTTTGCCAATTATTTTGGAAATCTTACCAAGGAGTCTTAAGAAGATGGAGAATAAGAATAAGAAGAGGTTGATGATAAAACTGATTGCTGAAAATTTTCGGGAAAGTAAAATCGACGAATCTTGTCCACTTTGTTTAAATATATAACCCGAATGGCAACATCAGAAATGTTAAAATCTCACTACTATTTTATCTATTTTATCCTAACATTACATAGGACTAATTGTTTCCGTTTCAGTTATTTTATTTAAAAACGTTCTGGTATTCCTAACACTGTATATTGTCGTGAATATTTATTATTGATATTACATTAATTGCCTTTAATATTTTAATTTTGAAAAGAGATTATGTATTATTTGAAGTAGTAGTTATTGTAGTTCCATTTAATTATCTTTACGTTATTTGCACCACGCCTTGGGCGTCAATTTGCAGTAGGTTGTATTGTAGTTCCGTTGTTGGGGAGTCGAACTTGAAGTACTTGCAAACACGTACGGTACAATGTTTCCGGTGGCCTTCGCCCCAACATTCACTTTCCGGTGGCCTTCGCCCCAAAGTTTAGGAATAAACTTTGTATTTTTATGTTTCTCTAAATATTATATATATTATTATATATATTATATATACAGGTTTGCCTCGGTTACGTCAATATTAATTTGTAGAAACATGTATCTCTTTGCAGGGGGTGATGCGGCTAAAGAATGCGGGCTTACAAAAATTGTAATTTTTACTTCACTCCTTTTATTAATCCTTCACACGATTAAATAACACTTCACTGATATAGAGAGCTGTGAGATTATGTATTAATTACTTACACTTTTTAATAAGTAAACTTTGTAATATTCTCGCCGTAATGAATTTTTGTCTCGCACTGAACACGTATTAAACTTTTCGAGAACACGTCCGGTTGAGAACGCTGTCTACTAGCGACTGCCGTTTACCGCTTAAATTTGTAAATTTCTCTATTTCAAGTCTCTGTTTGGCTAATCCTACTCCAATAGAATACTTTTATTTAACTTTCAGCTTTTCTGGTTTTTATTGGCTATTTATGAACTGCTTTAAAATATTACATAATTGTTCCAAGAATTGCTATTACTATAGCATTATTAAACTTTCTAATTAATTATTTCCTCAAGGCTACCTCATTGTAAGCAACTTTCGGCCCCTATTCTCACAGCTTCTGCATTATTAAATTACGTAATACATTCACATAACATTATTATACATGTACACAATAATATAAACATAATACAATGACTGTTACGTACATTTTATATATTATATTATACACCTATTGCTTTAAGGCGGGCTGTTATTGAATTTGTATATTATATAATTAGACTGAAATCATTTAAGTGTTAAAAATACTGCCTCAAATATGATTTTAAATAAATATTATAAATGAAAACAAGCCAAATCAGCAAAACCTAAACACAAAAATCTTATTATATTAGAAGAGAAATTATTAAGAATAATAAGTAATTAAATTTAATTCGTTATACGTATGTTCGGCGCGTACTAGGCAAATATATTTGGTATACTATCCTTTCGCTTTGATCGTTACTACACACTGTGGATCAAACAACATACTGTTTGTGTAATAAATAAATAAATAAATAAATAAATAATAATAATACTATCCGTCATGAATCAGACACCTGACGATAAAGTGCTAGGTAGCTGCTTTGTGTACGAGTGGTTAGGATGCCGGATTTCTAATGAAGAGGCTCCGAATTTGAATCCACCACCCGTCTCAGAGTTTTATATCTGTAGTTTACACTTAACGTACACATGTTACAACACAGACTAACATTACCGGCGCGCTGCGCGTAACTACGAAATAAAACTTCAAGAAGTGGGAGTGAATTCGGAAAAACAGGGTATAATAATAATCATAATAATAACGTCCAACTCCTCCTTTCTAGTACTCGTATAATACTGGTTACAGGAGGTTCAACAAACTAGAAATACGTTAGAGACTAACAAACATATATGTGTTTTCGATTCCAAGGTTATAGTAAACCTAAGGAGCCCAGTATTCATTAAACTGATACGGGATAATCGTGTGATTTGATTCTGGCAATGAAGAAAGGAATACTACGGACAGTACGTATGAAAAATGATGTAAGAGAATTCTCCAAGGGTGACCATCTCCGTACTTTTCTTCTAGCGACCACGAATAAGTTAAACACTATTCTTCGAGTTCGTAATTATATAATATGAGTGAAAGAGTATTTTGAACCAAACATCCGATGTGCTGCACTTATGTAACTTTCTCTACTGTTTTTACAAACGCTTATTCTCCATCTACTGCATGTTAATCCAGATAAACATGAGTTAAACAAGCAATATCTTACTGATAATTTTCTGGTAGTTTCAAAGGGAATATGGAAATAACAGTAGGCTTTAAGCGATAGCCAAATCTTTTAAGAGCTGGTTGCTATGAGAGCATTCCATTCTCTTTGTATGTCCAGGACATAGAAAAACAAATAACAAAGTCCCATTTGAGAAAAAGTAAAAGCATTGCAAAGTTCAAAAAAATAACAAGAAATGTTTCGAAAATGGTTCAGTCGACAAAAAAATGTATATAACATAATTTGTGTGGTTTAACGAGATTTACATTTTTGTGTAGGAAAATGTTGTCTATCTCTTATGGTTTACCAATTATGCGAAAGTCGTTTAGAATGAAGAGTACTTTTAGGTACATTCCCAGAAAATTCAAGATATACATTTCATTTTCCATGAAAATATCTTAAACATATGGTACTTTAATCAAAATCGTTGAAGGCATTTTTGAGAAAATCAAAATTTTCGAAACATTTCCATGTAAATGGTAGTTTGATGTACGAGGATTTTCTTGAAAATATTTGTGTCGCATCCTTGGAAGGTACTGAACCTAAATACCAAGTTTGGTATTAAAAGACTTTTTTCGCGCGCGCTGAACTTTTTCTAAAAATGCTTTTTTGGATTCAGAGGGTTTTGAAACGTGTATTTAGGGTGAAATATTTGGTATCTAATTTTTTGGGTGGAATACAATGCTTCTCCTATTCACTATACGTAGTAGAGAAAGCAAAATAATCAGTAGTAATGTCTTGAGGGGACATAATAACTAACTAGCCGGCCCACGTAGCCGAGGTCGCTGAAGTGGTCGCTCAGGCGCTCCGCCAAGCTTAGGGTCGCGTGTTCGAGTCCCGTCACGGGCATGGGTGTTTGTGTGTGTATGTATGTGTGTTGCGGAAATAAGCGGTATGAAAACAGTAAAACAAGTAGCATAAACTGGGTACAACAAGGGAACTTTAAAAAAAACTATCTGTTTTGATTGCGTGATTGTGTTAACTAGGGACATTCTTGTTTCTCTCCGTCCACCTCCCCAAACCTTCCCTCTTTCTCCCCTTTTACACTCTTACTCCTTCTGCAAGGATTTTTCCTCACAAAACAGCAAAAAAGTGGATATTAATAAACATTAAGATATAACAAGGGTTATAACAGTAAACAAATTCCTGCCTGTTATTTAAGTGTACGCATAGTTGAAATTTGGTCAATATTTTCAAAAAATTAAATTCAAAACACGTGTATAATTGTGATAGAATAGTAGGCGTCAAAATGTTTGGAAACCTTTAGATAAAACCTGCTAGATTTATAAATTTAATCTAGAAGTACCCTCAATTTTGCTCTGTTTTAAACTTCTCTTTCCCCTGGTAAGTTGGAAAATATAGTAACATGCCCAGACTAAGTGACACATTTATTTCGATAACGTTACTGTAAATTATTATGCATTGTTACTCATCCAATCGAAATTTTCTAAATAGAAAAACGTTTTAGAAATACCTTGCTTAGAAAACTACTGAGTCCAGATTTTCACAAGGTTCAGTGGTAAGTGACATATTTCCATTTTGAATTAGTTCACGTTTACCTCTTCACATGCAGAAAGCAATTAAAATGCTGTATGGTCTATTGTCTAAGTGTGACATAGCACATAAATAGATTCATTATGAGTTAAAAACTCTGATGTATAACATTCACATAACTTTCTCTATCTACTACTGTTTATTATTATATATCCTTTATAAAACATTCTTACAAATACTTAATCTTTTCTCTATTTCACGTTAATATAGATAAACGTTTGCATGGTGTTTTAATTGAAATCACTGAGATTTTTGGAGAAAATCCAAAATAATAAAGCATTTTCTATCTAAGAATTAGTTTGGGTGAGAAATGTGCTTTAAAATCGTGTTTTATCTTTGGAAGATGCTGAAATAAAATACTAAGTGTGGTATTTTACAGACTCTTCGTTTTTGAGTTAACCTCTCACAGACACACATATTCACGCACCACTTAAAATGTGGTTTATATTCAGAGATCTCAAAACGTGTATTTTTGTAAAATTTCTGTATGGAATTTATTTGTGGAAAACAATATTTCTAATATCTTCTATAAGGGTAAAGGAATGTTTAATTGCCCGCTTTTAATGAAACTTGAGCTGATAAAATATATACCCAGAATTAACAGGGATAGACTTCACAAACCCTTCATATAAATATATGAAAGTGTTTCTTCCTCATTATTGCTTAACTGAAGGAAACGAATAAATCAAATAGGATATGCGTGAAACGCCTAATGGAAGGTTATTCTGACTGCAAAACAGTTCAGAAAGAGAAATTGCGGTATGTCAAGGTATCAAAACATCCAAACGCCTACAAGGTTTCTAATACTGTACCGCAATGCTACTGTGTCAGAGTAGTTGCCGCTCTATTCAGGCGAGTGACATACATTTTAATACTGAGTGAATAACAAGCGAATCGGATTACGGGGAAATGATGCAAGCGTATTTATAGAATATAAAGAGATGAATTTTGAAGACCTTCTACATTTTGTACTTACACCACTTATCTACATTATATAGGGAAAGCATTTATAAATACCAAATGTGGTAGTTCAGCTCTTCCCAACACTAAACACAAAGGTTATGTAGAAAATTCACCCACTCCAAACTGTCTTCCACATGGAAAAATGTTCATTACCTTTTTGATTTTCTTGAAAGTAATTTCGCGATGTTTCCTGCGTATGATTTACGCTTGTATGCACGTATGCTTGTATGACTAATAAAATCTTGAATTTAATGTGAATAGCTTCTTAAGTTCTCTTCGTTCCGAATTAATATTTTGAAGTTTTGGTATAAGCGATAAGCAAAATTATTTCCCAAAAAGTATTCTTTGTTACATATAATTTTTCCATGTTAAACTGTCTTTTAGTATCTTCATAAATCATTTTACCAGCATTCCTTAACAGAAAAAATGACACGATATACGAACAGCTTTTTTGGTATGTAAATAAAATCTAAATTGACACTACAGCACTAAAATTTTCGAAAGTATAGAAATTATAGTAAATATTGGTTCAAGTAAAATAAAATACTTGCTCTACCTAGAGTTGTCCTGAATATTAGTTTAGCTTCAATTATATCCGAATTTCTACAACTGAAAAGTCATTGGAGATTTCTGTATTATATTACAACTGCATAACCTTTATGTTATTAAAACAAGGTCGAGAATTTCATCTTCTCTGATTATCTAAAATTACTCTACCATTTCGATAACTATTTCACTGCCAAAAATATACTTGTAGGCTATATAAGAATCTGCAGGACTGTCAAACAGGAGGTTAAGGAAATCAGAAACGCAGCATCCGTTTATATTCCATAATTATTAGGAATAGTACAGGGCTTTATGAAATTACATTATAAAGGGTAAAAGGAAGAATTCACGTAAACATTTTCTAGAACAGCGTGAGTAAATTAATTTAATTAAATCGTTCTTCGAGGTCCTATTCAACGTTCAGATAGCCAGCTAGTTGTGTTTCTAAGTGGCTATTTGCGCCTTGAGTCTAAACGTGTTGGCAGAGCATACCATAGCCCACCGGAAGGGGAAGTCAATGTTCGAGTTGCTTTAAATCTGGGTTATGTATGAACCTGCGGCAGAAGCAATAGTGCTGCGCCTGGAGCCCGGGTGGAACCAAGCAGGAGCTCCCATATCGATCGACCATTCATCGCTAGCAAGCTAAGAGGCCACACCGCAAAGATATACCACCCGCTTCCTTCCATTCAGATCGGCTCCATTACTTTCCATTCCTGAAGGTAAACACGCTACTGACTCGCAAATGCTCCATTGACCCTTCATACGACGAAAATATTAATCGTCCCCAAGAGATATTTGTAGAACGTCTTACTGTATATATCAAGTTTTACAAGTCATGAGGTTACATTATATCGCGCAATGATATGTTTTATTAATAACAGTGTTAAAATAACCAATAAAGCTTATCTTGTACACAGATTTAATACCTGCACAATTCACAGTTCAAAATGTTTTAGCCTAAGGTTTTAAAATGAAATATTTTGACACAAGTAAGCAGAAATAAAAGATTACATTTAAGTCTCGATCAAATTCTGATACGTTATTTACTTATAGTAGCTTACTATAAAATAAAGTTAAAATTAAGTTCCAAAATGAAATGTCTTAAGTTCTGAAGCTCATCCAAACCTCAAATACATAAACAAAGACCCAATTAAACATCTACTGTTCTCTTATTCTTTAATTTATAAAACTTTAACTCCTGGCGCACCTTTAAGAGCCACCAAAAGTGACCGCACGGCCGCTGCATCCTCAACCTCCGTCCGCATAAAACATCATAGGCAAAGTGTAGCAATGGGAGTGGCACGCCGCCTCACTCCGCTCGCTTAAACAAAATTGTTACTTTTCTACGCGCAGTATACTTCCCAGAGAGGATAAACCTCCATGATAACAGCAAGGAGACCAAAGAATTAGCGAGGTTTATTCTTTCGTTTATTATTTTTAATTTGATAAATTTAGTTCTGTCTATCCCTCCAATATCCTATCCAAATTATATATAGGAACATTTGGTTCACGCATTTACCTGCTTATGGCAACCACTTTTATGAGCTTTGACATACATTAAATCCTGTTTAAAATTTTGTGTTTGGTAGTGAAATTCTTCACAGATTTTAAAATTTTAACCGGCATTTTTAATTGGAAGTTATAAACTTTTTCAACATCTTTTTCAATTTACAAAAATATTTTACATAATATATGTAAGCTAAATAAACGTAATTTTTAAAAATCAAGTTTTAAGTTCATATAATTATCATACACCAAAACATCTGTCTTAAATGCAGCTCCATTATAACATATCTATTTTTTACACTATCAGCTTCGGTACTGGTTATTTAGTTTCATTGAATGGCCCTTAAAACACCAAATTTCTTGAAAATTAATAAAGTAATGGTAAACAAATTTACGACGAAATAATTTAAGACATGCAAAAACGGTGAGGGGCTTTCTACATAGAGTTTTTTTTTAAAAAAAATCGGATGTTCAACACTATTGAATTTCTATACCCATTACAACATACATATTTCTTATATACAGGGTGACTATTTGGAAATAGTAATGGTAGAACTAGTCCTGTTTATTTTTCTTTAACTTTTAAACAGATTCCTGAAGGTTGGAAGCTTTGCCTCCCCAATGATACTATATTGCTCAGCAACAACTAAAAATGAACAAAATTCTACTTATAGCTGAACGAGATGTATTGAGTTATGCTAAACTTTCACATAATATCTGCAATATGAAAATTTCTCTTTGTCAACCTCACACGCGATTAATAAAATGATTCAATCGGTAAAAACTGGTACCTTGAAATGGATCAAATATGTGGCCTACACGTTTTCAGTATTGTATGCCACATACAATTTTCCTCTGGGTTTTAGGGGAGAATGTGTAAGCACAACGGTCACTGGATATGTTTGATCTTAGATAAGAGAACTTCAATGCTTTGAATGAGTTACAATAGAGATGCTAGAACAGGCAAGGGAGGATTTAGTCTAAAGGTAAGAATTTTATTGGAAAGGTAGAATCAGACTGAAAAATTCAATGCCATATGATCCATGGTTCAAATTCCGGCTATAGTAGTGATTTTTACTTTCTCTACTACGTACAGTAAGTAGGGGAAGTATTGTATTCCACCCAAAAATTCGATACCGAGATTTCACCGGAAATACATGTTTTGAGACCCCCTGAATCCAAAAAAGCATTTTGGAAACATGTGCGTGTGTGTCTGTGAACAGCATAACTCAGAAACGAACAGTGGATAAATACCAAACTTGTTATTTAGGTTCAGTATCTTCCAGAGATGCGACACGAAGGTTTTCAAGAAAATACTCCCACCCCAAATTACCCTTTACATGGAACATTTTTCGAAAATTTTAATTTTCTCAAAAATGGCTCTAACCATTTTGATTAAAATATCATATGTTTAAGATATTTTCATGAAAAATGAAATGCATATCTCGAATTTTCAGGGAATGTCTCCAAAAGTATTCTTCATTGTGAACGACTTTTGCATAACTGGTAAACCATAAGACATAGATAAAATTTTACTACACAAAAATGTAGATCGCGTTAAAATACACAATTTATGTTGTTGAGTGAACCATTTTCGAGATATTGCTTATTCCCTTAAATTTTCCAATACTTATACTTTTCCTCAAATTCGTTATTCATTTTTTTTGTCCTAGCAATGCAAAGAGAATGGAATACTCGACATAGCAACCAGCTCTTAAAATATTTGACTATAACTTAAAACCTACCGATTCCCCTTGAATCTACAAGAAATTAGCAATAAGATTAACATGAATCATATGGAGAATAAGCGTTTGTAAAAATAGTTTGTACAAGAGTAGAGAAAGTCATGTGAGTGTAACAACATCAGATTTTTTCAGTCTGATTCTACCTTACAAAATTTTTCTACACGTGACTTGTGTAAAAGAACAATTAATTACCAAGAATTGTACCGTACACTAATGTTGATCTGTAGTAAGACAGATCTAAGCATACCAACCCGATTGCCGGCCTCAGGCTCACATGCGCACGGTATAGGTGGGCGATCATCCAGCCGATACGCGAAATTGATATGCTTCCCCTAGCTGGAATTGTAATTTCATTATCCAAAAGATCTGCTTAACACAGTTCTTCAAATTCCTCACGACACTGAATGGGCATGGATCTTATACATGAGACGAAAAATTCGCATCCCATAGGTGGGCTGGAATCTATGCGCATTCTATGGCTGGGATTCAGAACGCTGTGCTCTAACCTACTACGTTAACACTCTTCTAGAATGCACCTACAAATTAAAAAAAACACACTAAGTTGAAAGATTCACATATATTTCTTTTGTCTTTCCAAAAGAGTCGTCCTCCATGGTCGAGGGGTACATGCTAGCGTTAGGTCGCGGGTTCAAACCCGGCGGAGGGCGATGGATTCTCCTTTGGACGTAAAAACCCTTAACATGGCTTGCTTCAGAAGGAAAGTAAAGCCGGTGGTCCCATGTCGTAGATTTACGGCACGTAGAGGAACCTCAAGCCTGATAAAGAGGCCTCTGAGAAAACTTTCCGGTCATACCCAATATAGAACCACAGTAGTTAAAGAGCGTTTTCATAAATAATAAAAATTCGAGGGTCCCTTGAGTCCAGTTGGATTAATACAATGAAGTGTATGTGTGTGTTTGTTTCTGAGCAACAGAATTGAAAATAAAAAAATCTGATGTGTTACACTCACATGACTTTCTCTACCCTTGTACAATCTATTTTTACAAACGCCTATTCTCCATATACTTCATGTTAATCGAGATATCGAGATGTCAATCTTATTGATAATTTTCTTGTAGATGCAAGGGGAATATGGTAGGTTTTAAGCGATAGTCAAATATTTTAACGCTGGTTGCTATGTGGCGCATTCCATTCTCTTTGCATGTCCAGGACATAAAAGACTGAATAACGAATTTGAGAAAAAGTATAAGTATTGGAAAATTTAAGGGAATAACAAGCAATATCTCGAAAATGGTTCACTCAACAAAAGAAATGTATATGACATAAATTGTGTATTTTAACGCGATCTACATTTTTGTGTAGTAAATTTTGTCTATCTCTTATGGTTTACCAGTTATGCAAAAGTCGTTCACAATGAAGAATACTTTTGGAGACATACCCAGAAAATTCGAGGTATACATTTCATTTCTCATGACATTATCTTAAACATATGATATTTTAATCAAAATCGTTAGAGCCATTTTTGGGAAAGTTAAAATTTTCGAAAAATCTTCCATGTAAAGGGTACTCTGGGGTGGGGGGATTTTCTTGAAAACCTTCGTGTCGCATCTCTGGAAGATACTGAACCTAAATACCAAGTTTGGTGTTTATCCGACTGTTCGTTTTTGAGTTATGCTGTTCACAGACACACAGACACACAGACACACACACAGACACACACACAGACACACATACGGACATGTTTCCAAAAATGCTTTTTTTGGATTCAGGGGGTCTCAAAACATGTATTTCCTGTGAAATATCGGTATCGAATTTTTGGGTGGAATGCAATACTTCCCCTACTTACTATACGTAGTAGAGAAAGTAAAAAATTATATGATTCATTCAGATGACTTTATCTACAGCCACTATTCTTTAGAAAACTTATTTTTCTATCTACTTCAGGTTACACAAGATAAACCTTTGCAGAAATAGTTTGTTTACACAATAATTTCAAGAGGGGGTAGAGGAAATCGGATCGATAGTCAGATGTTTACAAGCTGGTCGCTGCATGCTGACCTCTTTCCATTACATCACGAGAAACAAGTGAATATGACATCACTTCAAAAATGACAAATGACAATTAAAACCAATAACCTGTACTCCGAACTATCAGTTAAGTAAATTATTGACAACAAAAATAGATTATGAAGGAGATCTGTTAGGATATCTAAAATAAAAAAAAATAGAAATGAGATTATAAAAAAGATATGAATGTTAAAAATAGAATTTTATATTTTATTCAACAGAAACAATTAAAATAATATAACATGCTAAAAGAATGGGAAGATGAAATAATATTGGAGTGAACGCCACCAGGAAGGAGGAGAAAAGGAAGGCAGCATAGCACGTGGATTCAAGGAATTAGAGGGGCAATGCTGGATTGGCAAATTAAAGAAGATCGATGGTCAAACAGGCAAGAATGGAGAAAAGTAATAAGATTCTAAAAATTGTAGGGTGCCGGAAAAATGTTTGTACATTGTAGTACTTGTTGTACTTTTATATATACACTACGTGATCAAAAGTATCTGAACCTGGCTGAAAATGACGTACAAGTTCGTGGCGCCCTTCATTGGTAAGGCACCCTTAGCCTTGATGACAGCGTTCACTCTCTCAGGCATACTTTCAATCAGGTGGTGGAGGGTTTCTTTGGGAATGGCAGCCCATTCTTCACGGAGTACGGAACTGAGGAGAGGTATCGATGTAGGTCGGTGAGGCCTGGCACGAAGTCGGCGTTCCAAAACATCCCAAAGGTATTCTACAGGATTCAAGTCAGCACTCTGTGCAGGTCAGTCCATTACAGGGATGTTATTGTAGTGTAACCACTCCACCACAGCCCGTGCAGTATGAACAGGTGCTCGATTGGGTTGAAAGATGCAATCGCCATCCCCGAATTGCTCTTCAACAGTGGGAAGCAAGAAGGTGCTTAAAATAACAATGTAAGTCTTCGCAGTGATCGTACCACGCAAAACAACAAAGGGTGCTAGCCCCCTCCAGGAAAAACACGACCACATCATAACACCACCACCTCCGAATTTCACTGTTAGCACTACACACGCTGGCAGATGACGTTCACCGGGTTCGCCATACCCACACCCTGCCACGGATCGCCACATTGTGTACCGTGATTCGTCACTCCACACAAGACTTTGCCATTGTTCCATCGTGTAATGTTGACGCTCCTTACACCAAGCGTCGTTTGGCATTTTCCTGCGTGATGTGTGGCTTATGAGCAGCCGCTCGACCATGAAATCCAAGGTTTCTCACTTCAGGCCTAACTGCCATAGTACTTGGAGTGGATCCTGATGCAGTTTGGAATTCCTGTGTGATGGTATGGTTAGACGTCTGCCTATTACTCATTACGATACTCTTCAAATGTCGGCGTCTCTGTCAGTCAATAGACGAGGCCAGCCTATACGCTTTTGTGCTGTATATGTCCCTTCACGTTTCCACTTCACTATCACATCAGAAACAGAGGACCTAGGAATGTTTAGGAAGGTGGAAATCTCGCGTACAGACTTCTGACACCAGTGACATCCAATCATCTGACCACGTTCGAAGTCCGTGAGTTCCACGAAGCGTCCCATTCTGCTGTTTCACGATGTCTAATGACTACTGAGGTCGCGGATAATGAGTACCAGGCAGAGGTGGCAGAACAATGCACCTAAGATGAAAAACGTATGTTTTGGGGGTGTCCGGATACTTCTGATCACACACTCGTAAAGCCAATAATAAGGGATATCCCAGAAATGGCTTTCACCACAAAAAAGTTATTTTAAATAAATAGTGTGTTTTAAAGAGATCAAAATTTTTTTGTAGCAAGGTTTTTTTATCTCCTATGGTTTATAGGTTATACAAGATGACACAAAATTCCTTACAAATGAATAAGACTTAACAGGCTATTCCTAGAAAATTCAAGACATCAATTTTAATTGAGATGTAAATATCTTAAATGTCTGCAATTTAATCAAAATCGTTGGAGGCATTTTTGAGAAAAGGAAACCTTTACGAAATATTTTCTATATAAAGGGTAGTTTGAAGCAGGGAGTTTTTGTTAAAAATCTTTGTACCGCATCTTCAGAAGATGCTAAACTTAAAAATCAAATTTGGCATTTATCTGATTTTCGTTTTTGAGCGACCCTGTTCACAGGCACACATATACGGTGCATTTAATGTGAAATCGATTCTGCAAAAAAACTTGCATTTGTTTTGTTTGAGTTATACTTATTCCTATTAATAAGGAGTGTTAAGAAAAGCATATTTATCATAAATGTATCGCATTAGTTGATTTTGTCCGGAATCCTTTATTTCAGAATATTGTGCCAAATCACGTTTTGTAGATAAAAGTCCGCATTTTATTACAGTTTATACTAATTATTTTTATAATATTCATAAATCTATATAAAGTTTTTACTCATTTTAAAGTTTCCGGATTTTTATAAAGCTAAAATATTAGTTTGAGAATAATACATAGTGTCATTAGGAGAAGCCGGAAATGTGGGAAAACTGATTATGTTACGGTGTTCGTAGCTATAACACAAAAAGTGAATAAACGCAGCGATTTACGTGGTTGTTGCACGATGATCACCAAGTGCTCTGCTGCAGGACAACACTTCGTCTTTATTTCTTCTTGCTTCAGTCTTTCCGTGCGCTAGCAAGGTTAATAGAAGTGTTGAGAGTTAAGCGCAGGTGATTATTAATTATATTTTGTTTAGTGATATGTTCTTGTGAGTCGTTCATATAGGAAGGAAAATCAAAATCTAAAGGAGCTTTTATCAAGTTAAGGTATGTCCTAAAATTGCACTGTAATACACATAATACTGCTTAGTTAGCGTTCTCATTGTTTAACCTCAGGCACAGCAGCTTCCTTTATCTTCAGTTCAAAACAAAACATGCGAGAGCGACCATGAGCGCGTAAAGTAATTACTTTTTAATTATTTTAGACGAAACCTTATCAGTAACCATTACAGTAAAATATATGTGTGTTTAAATTACGAATCTTACCATATATAATAAGATTATTTTTCTTAATACAAAAAATTCTTCACTTAAATAAATAGGTTTGCTTATCAGTATGAAATTAAAATTTAGGGAATCAAAATAAAGCCCGATTTAAATAATTGCATTCAAAGGTTTCAGGGTTATAACAGCTTGAGGTTGTGAATTTTAGGAAGATACGATAAATTTGAACAATTTTAATTGCAAAACATGATGTTCTGAATTTAAGGGTTTGTATAAAGTATTGCATTGGGTTTGTCTCCAAATACAGGGGTTTAGTTTCGTTTAAAAATATGCAAGGTCGATTTTTTGCATACGATTTGAAATGGAATTTCCAATATTAAATCACGGAACGTTTACTAAAATGTTCCTTTTTGAATTTAGGGAGCCTCAAAAAGTGTACTCCCGATGAAACTTGTATGAACTTTTAAGTAGAGTGCCATACTTACTTGGGTACCAGACTAGTATTACGTGTTGCATCTTTCAAGAATGTAGCACGCAGATGACCCCCAGACCTCAAAGAACTCGGTGGTAAAGAATATATGGTAAATCCTCAGTCATACAGGATAAGAATCCATAATGTTATATTGTCGTGGTGTAGATCAGTTTTCGAGTTGCAGCTCTTTTCCTCAGTAATCTGTTTACATTGCACGGGTACAGGAGCGTGTTTGTTTTGCTTGGAATGTCATCCATGGCTATCGCGTGCACAGTAAATCATCGGAATTTTATTTGCGGGAGCATTTAATATAGCACATGTACGCTACCCCGGTGCAAGACAATTTGATTCTTCGTGACTCTACGTAGAAGACTGCGTAATAAAGTACAGTATTCTGAGATATAGGAGCTTACGCTGGATTACTTTGTAAGTCATTAAGAGACATCAAAACCACAGTCATATCTGCAGTTTTTTCGGAGATTTTTGTGTATATAATAACAAACTGAAGTAGATATTTTATTAGCTTTGCAGTTATTTATTTATTTATTTATTTAACTTCACGTATGGACACCAATTTGAAGAAGTAGTTTTGTTGTAAGAGTTATTATTATGTTTGAACTGTTGGGGGTCGCAACCGCACGTATTGTAAACAGTTTCCGATAGCCTTCGCCCCAAAAATGTACTTTCAGGTGGCCTTTGCCCCAAGTTTAAAAATAATAGCTTTGTAAGCTGACTGTTTCTTTAGATATTATACATTTATGTTTTCCTCGGCTGCGTCAGTATTATTTTAGAGACATGGATATATTGGCAGGGCATGATGCAACAAGAATGTAGGCTTACACAGATTTTAAGTTTTAATTCACTCCTTTTTATTAATCCTTGACACAAATTAAATAGCACTTCACTGATATAGAGAGCTGTGAGATTCTTTTTTTATTTAATTAATTACACTTTTTAACAGTAAACTTAATTTTTCGTCTCACACGAATACATACTATATTTCTTGAGGACACTTTTTGCGTCTGTTTAGTAACGCTTTCTGCAGGCAACTGAATTGATTTCAACCGTCTAAACTTGTAAATTTCTGTATTTCAAGTCTCGGATTGGCTAATCCTACCCCAATAGAATACCTTCATTTAACTAAAGCTTTTTCTGGTTGTTGACTGTCTATTTTTAAACTGTCTCAAAATTTACATTATTGCTGCTCTAATAATGACTAGTAGCATTTAAACTTCCTTACTCATTATTGCCTCAAGGTTACCTCATTGTTAGCAACTTTTAACTTATTTCTCACAGCTCCTACATTATTAAATTAGGTAATGTATACACATAATATTATAGAACATGTTTACAATAATATAAGCATATGCAATGACTGTTACATACATTTTACAAATTATTACATACACATATTGCTTCAAGGCGGGGTGTTATTGAATTTACAAATATATAATTTGACTGAAATGATTTAAGTGTTAAAAATACTGCCACAAAACTCAGATGTTCACATTATAGGAACATACATTTAGTTTCTGATTATCTTAACTATGGCAGGTTGAAGTGTTACCTTCCACCCAAATGTGTGATATCGATATTTCAGTGAAAATGCAGGTTTGGAGGTCAGCTGAACCAAAAAATCATCTGTAGATCAAGGTGAGAGAGCGGGAGAGATGAACTGTGTGGCCTCTTTGAAGTCTGCACGTAGGCTCCTTTTGTGCGTCTTAAACTGGGTTTCAATCAAACGGACCACGTCCTTGATACCTGCCCTTCTTATATTATCAGGCTCCAAGAAGAAGGAGCCTAAAGATACGCATCTGTGTATGGCAAAGCCTTCGTACTCTCATAGTATATATTAGGAGGTTTGATTTTCCCTTCCACATTCCCTGCATAAATGATCTTGTATAAGTCCCATTATGTTATGGCGCGTAAGATAGCCAACAACACCTTTGAGTTTGGATCTAGTTAGATTCATAAGAATCTTTACTCTGCTTATCGCCTGAACCCAAAATTAATTTGTGGGCTTATCATGGGCTTCCAATATTCAACATGATTTCTACTGGTTAGCTGGATTATCTCATACTTACTACTTCTGGGAAACACGCCACAAAAGACCTCGAGATCTCATTACCTCTAATACCTGTATACCTGGGGACCCAAACAAGGGTGACTGCAGTTCGCACAGAGTCTATCCAACATTGACATTGCCAAACATATTTATGGATGGGTGAGTGAGAAACGAAAAGTCAGAAAGTTCGGAAAAATATTAAATGTCACATCTGATGCAGACATCGTTTATTGGTGGCAGACCAAATTTTCTATGAAATCTTCCTACTCCAAAACACAACCCAAACAAGTGTTACTTTCCCAAAAAACAACACTAATGGTTTTACGTGATAGATGAAATGACATATTGAATTTTATATTAACACACATATAATTTATAATCTATAGCGGACGGACAAAAATTGCACCAAATAACCCAGTGTCTCTTAAAATATACGATTTTTTCCAAAGCATTTTCTAGGCTTAGGTGTTTCCAAAATATTTGTTAAGAGGAAGTTTTCCCAGGATGAACCGTAATGGGGCATTTATAGCCGTGTTTTAAAATATGCAATTTTTGCCGCACATGCTCATTAATATCAAAATTAAATAGTGTGTTAATCCTTTGCATCCTTCATGTAAACAAGTCTATATTGCACAATTTGATATCATTTAAAGGTAGTAATTTATTATATATAACGTAAAGCGAATGGTTGACTCACTTGGAATCAATAACTAATTAACATTTTAGCAGTGAGAGTCAAATAGTATAATTGTGGTCAATCTTTAGCCTAAATAAATGCTCAAATAACTCAATTTTGAAAAACATTTTGCTAGATACACTTCTAAATCCCTTTATAATTAATATAAACATTAGAGATTTTAATTTGAAGACCTGAAAAGTTACATTTTGCTGCTAACATTTTCAAAAAATCTACGATTATTTTCTACTATTAATTTTGACAAATGCATTCCTTAAGGTCACTTGTGAGAAATTTCGCACATTTGTAACCAGCTTAATTGTGATGATGATTATGATGCATTACTTTAAGTATTTCTGGTTTCTTGAGGTATAATTCACAGTGAAACTAATGCAGTATTTTTGCAGTCATCACTTATTAATACTACTTAAAAAAGAGTACTACTGATCCAGCGGTAGCGTCTGTCGCTGGTAAGCGGAAAGTTGCGCGATCAAATCGATGTACCAGCTGAACTAACGTTCTGTCCAGTAGCTAGGAAAATGCAGGACTAGATACTCAGGATCACGAGCAGTTAAACCCACGGGGTAACAGAAATAAATAAACTAGTTCATACAACAGTGCGACTATGCCACCAGGGTTATTTGTTCGTATTGCGATGGCAACTTGTACATTGTCATGTATAAAAAGTGGTCCATTCTCCTATATCGCCATGGTAAAGTTTCCACCTTTAAGTAATACATTTTTTACTCCACCCAGTCAGTATCAATTTTCGATGTAACTGACATGAAAAACAATTCATGGGAAAAACTAATCAAAGAAGAATATTTATAATGTATGCGAAATGAAGGAGTGGTTCGGATACCATCTATATGTAAGTTTGGCTACAATTGGAACACAAGGAGAGCCTAAACCAATTACAGCATAATTCGGCCTTCTAGAGGAAGGAGTGAAGAATTATTTGTATCTGTGGTTAAACTGAACTATATTTACATACACGACTGCTACATATATGAGTTTTTATCAGTGACATCGATACAAAAGTTAAGTTATTACCGATACTAAACGGCATTAAGAAGACGGTAGTGTCGCGTGAAAATATAAGGTTTAAGTTGCAATGTTACCCTTCGGTGGTTTGGTCATACTTTGGTGGAGGTAAAGTACTCTGCCAATCCAGTGGCCAGAATTATACTAAAAAGCAGAGGTGGTCCCATGGGGCTACAGCTCCGTTCTATTATGGGCTACATTTTATGCACGTCTGTATACGTACTCATAGAGCAATAATCCCACAAGTGCAAAAGTTAACCTTTCAATAAATTAATTACAAAAATATTCGATGTGATACATTAACGTGACCTTGTCTATCTTCTATCTTTATTAGTGGGTATACAAAAAGCTTATTTTTCTATCTACTACATTTAATCCAAATAAATAGCTACATTTCACATTTCGCTATAAATACAAAGAGAACAGAGATAGTCAAATGTTTAAGAACTGGGCGCTATATACTGGCCTTAAAATTCCATACTGTTTCCATGACATCGCGAGAAACAACTGAAAATCATGGAACTTTAAAAGAATGACAGTATAAAACATTTCGAACTTTAATAACGGATATCTCAGAAACGGTTTATGTCACAAAAATACTTATTTGAAGTAAATTGTGTGCTTTAAACAGATCTACATTTTTTGTAGTACATTTTCGTCTATCACTTAATGTTTACAAGTATACAAGATAATACAAAATTGCCAGAAAATTCAACGTATGCATTTTATTTGTCACGTAAATATCTTTCATACGGTATTTCATTCAATATCGTTACAGCCATTTTTAGAAAATAACAATTTTGAAAAATGTTCCATGTAAAGCGTATTTTGGGGTAGGAAATTTTCTTGAAAATCTTCGTGTCGCATTCTTGGAAGATACTTAACTGAAATACCAAGCTTGGTATTTACCCGACTTTTCACTTTTGAGTTATGAGGGTCACGGACAATCAGACAGACACTCGACGGACATGTTTCCAAAATGATTTATTTGGATTCATGGCGCCTCAAAACGTGTATTTCCGGTGAAATATCGTCATCGAATTTTTGGATGGAATACAATACTTTCCCTTCTGACTATACAGTAGAGGAAGTAAAAATCTGACGTGTTACACTCCCATGACTTTCTCTACTCTTGTACAAACTATTTTTACAAACGCTTATTCTCCATATGCTTCATGTTAATCGAGATGTTAATCTTATTGCTAATTTTCTTGTAGGTGCAAGGGGAATTGGTAGGGTTTAAGCGATAGTCAAATCTTTTAAGAGCTGGTTATGTCCAGGACATAAAAAGAATGAATAACGAACTCCCATTTGAGAAAATAAGTATTGAAAAACTTACGGGAATAACAAGCAATATCTCGAAAATGGTTCACATAACAAAAAAAATCTATATGACAAAAGTTGTGTATTTTAACGCGGTCTACGTATTTTATTTAGTAAACTTATGTTATCACTTATGGTTTACCAGTTATACAAAAGTGTAGTGTAGTGTAGTGGTGGTATTTATTAAGTATATAGTATTACATTAATTGCATAACACAGTCGCATGGGTCATAAGACCGTACATGCTCTCTAGATAAATACCTGGTCTGTATACGTGACTTGCAGTATCAACCAGAAAACAACTATTTTTTTACAATCACCGCACTATATACATACATACATATAAAATTGAAAAAAAAACCACACTGAATCACAAACTCAAACACACAAACACACACACACACAGTCGCGCACATGTACTCAAGCACCACATATGTTTAAAGAAAAATTACATAAACACCTCATCTCTTAGTACACGTACTTCCATTAAGTATGTGCCCACGCTTGGCCAGTTTTGGCTGTTTAGAATCATGTCCCAGCATGCTGTCCTCCGTCTGTTGGAAGCCAAAAATACTTCCGGTAATAGTTTTTTCCTAATACCCTCCGTCTGCACGCATGCTGCCAAAATATGCGTCCAGTCTTCTTGTTCCCCGCATAATGGGCAAATCCTCCTGCCATCGTTATCAACAATCTTGCGAGCTTTCCACCCTCCCAACCTAAGCCATGCTATTCCAGTCCTCTGTTTTATACTCAATTCCAAAATATATGTTTCCTTACCCCACCTAGTTTTTATTTCATTTTGTAGCTCCAATGTTGATCTTTGTCTACATTCAGATTCTATTTTCTGCCTGTTTATATCGCATAGTCGTCTTTTGACCTTTCTTACAGCACTGTGTGTATTTTCATTACCCCTTTGCCAGATATCATTTAAGCCAATTTTTGATAATTCGCGTTGCAACCCCGCTGCCCACCCTTTTGGATGCCCTATGTTGTTTATTTGATGACGATAACATATTGCTCTCAGAGTTGTTTGATCGCCTTTAATTATTCGCATCCAGTACCTAACTACGTTTAGTTTAGCAAATACAGCATCTTCCCAGCATCCTACCTCCCGAAGAACTCCGTAGTTTGAAGTACCCCTCCCCAACCCTAGAATGCGCTTCCAGAAATTGCATTGTATTTTATTTACATTATCCACCCTCTCCCATCCCCACACTTCACTGCCGTATAGTAATGAGGACCTAACCATTGCTTCATACATGGTCTGTAATGTTTTTACTGGCATATATGGTACTCGTGCAATATCCTTAATACTTCAGAAAGTTGTCCAATCCCTTTGTGTTTTATAAACTCCATGTTCTTGTTCCATTTTCCGCCCATATCAAACCTTACTCCTAAGTAATCGAAGTGTTTAACATTTTGAACTTCTTCCTCCCCATAGGTCCACTTTTCATGTTGGCCGTACACATATCCATTTTTAAAGGTGACTGTTTTAGTTTTAAGAATATTTACCTCCATACCCCATTGCCTACAGTATTGTCGAAGAGCGTTTAAACCAGACTGCAAACCTTTTATCGTTTTAGAAAGAATTACAATGTCATCCGCGTACAAAAGAATTGGTATTTTTTGGTCTGCGATTGTCGGTGCATCTATGTCTTCCTCCGTCATCACGCTAACAACATCATCAATAAACAAACTAAAAAGTAACGGAGATAGTATGCAACCCTGTTTAACCCCCATCTGCGCTTTGTTACATTCTGATGTATTGTGCTGATCGGTCTTGATAACAAACTTAACTTCTTTATACATTGCCCTAAGTGCTCTAATCATTTTCCCCGAAAGTCCTTTACGTGTTAATTTCTCCCAGAGAGCACTGCGTTCTACAGTATCAAATGCCATTTTAAAATCTACAAATACAGTATATACCTTACACCTTTATTTCTCAAATTGTCATCAATTATTGTTTTCAGAACAAAGACATTGTCAATAGTCGAGAAACCTTCCCTAAATCCTGCCTGAAATTTAGAAATCCTATGATGTGTCTTGGCCCAACACTTAATTCTTTCATATAAGATTCTACTGTAAATTTTTCCAAATATAGAGAGTAGCGAGATACCCCTGTAATTTCCTGGAATGCTGTAACTCCCTTTGCCCTTGTAAAGAGGTTGGATAATGGCGGTTTTCCATGATTCCGGATATTCTCCGCCTTCAAATAGTTTATTGAAGCTTTTTCTATAGAAATCTACCATTTTATTAACTTCTAGCGAGATCTTGAAAAACTCAGCTGACAAGCCCTCTATACCAGCTGCCTTCCCGTTTTTTAAACATTTTATTGCACGAACAACCTCTGCTGTGCTAATTTCATAATCAAGCATTTGCACAATTGGAGCCACAGTCATCCCTTTAGCGGCCAAAGTATTTAATTGTATTCTAAACTCCCCTCCTTCATAGACTGCTTTAAAGTGCTTTATCCATTCTCCAGCCGGGATAGTTACCTGAATGGACCTTCGCCTTCGAATCTGTCTAATAACTTTCCACATGTCACCAATTTCCCCATTTTCGACTACTTGACGTACCTCTTCTGCCTTTGCGTCCTGCCAAGCTGTTTTGCTCTGCTTTAGGACGTCCCTATATGACTTTCTTAGATTTGCAAAAGAAATTCTACGTTCTTCACCCCCCTCTCTTCTGTATTTGATAAGTGCAGATTCCGCTGCTTTCTTCGCTGTTTTACACTGATCGTTATACCAACTATTTGATGTTAAGCTGTTTGATGCATTACCCCTTCCTGTTAGCATGTGCGCACTTGCTTTCTGTATAATATTAGTTATGTTCTGTATACTTTCAGTTCCTTTGTGTTGATCTACGTCAAAAGATATAATTTCGTTTTCTAAAGTGTTAATAAAAATCTCCTTTCCTGCCTCCCTCCATCTTTCACAATGAAGAATACTTTTGGAGAAATTCCCAGAAAATTCAAGATGTACGTTTTATTTGTCATGAAAGTATTAAATATATCATATTTTAATCAAAATCGTTAGAGCAATTTTTGAAAAAATTGAAATTAAAATGTTCCATTTAAAGGGTAATCTTGGTTGCGGGGTTTTCTTGAAAACCTTCGTGTCGCATCTCTGTAAGGTACTGAACCTAAATACCAAGTTTGGTGTTTATCCGACTGTTCGTTTCTGAGTTATGCTGTTCACAGACACACACACAGACACACACACGGACATGTTTCCAAAAATGTTGTTTTTTTGGATTCAGGGGGTCTCAAAGCATGTATTTCCGGTGAAATCTCGGTATCGAATTTTTGGGTGGAATGCAATACTTCCCTACTTACTATACGTAGTAGAGAAAGTGAAAATAGATGGCCCAAAAGGTATTTGTCGAGCACACACAATCATGTGTATCGCAGAACCTACAGGAAACCGTCGCGACATGATGTATTACTGACCTAAAATAGGCCTCCCTTACAAAACAATACATAGGTACTATTTCTCCACTCGGAATTAATCGACATCACAAGTTAGCTGGAAAATGAAACATTTGTGAATCTCTACTGAGGAGGAAGTTGAAGGGAAATTTTGTTTTCAAAAGGAATGAAGTTTCAATCACTCTAAAAGGATTACAAGCGTTTCAAACCGCACCGCTCTTATCTCCCCTACAAAAAGGGATGATAACTGAATATGGAAAGTACCCGCATTTCACAGAAGTGGATGGTCGGCCGGTGGTGGCATACGATAAGCCTTTTGAAATTCTGCCTTTATAGCATAGGTCCAGAAATTGTTATATTAATTTCTCTAGTGTGTGTAAGGTTCGGCCAATGTTTTAATCCCTGTCCCTTACTAAGGCAGAAGAAAGGTTGCATTTAATACATATTTTTCCGTTATTCTACATTTATAGCTCGCCTTAAACAAAAAAAAAACGTTATAAAGCTTCCGCGCGTGGTTGTTACACTGTTTCGTTGTTGGCGAGCATTGTACTTAACGTTTTAAGTCAGAAATCACATGGAAAGAGGGAGGGAGGGAGAGGAGCAATATAAAAATAAAGGTTACCATCTCAAAAATATCCACTAGCATAGCAGCTTCTTCTCCTTTAGATTTATTAGGAAAATATATTTATCTAATGGAATAATTGGTTGGATATGAATAGCAATACTACTTTTACACTAATTTCCTTATTAGTTAGATTTATACATTATACTTTTATTTATATTGTCGATATGAAATTTCTGGTTCCCGTGGTCGCGGATTCAAACTCGATGAAGGGCGATGGACTTTTTGGGGCGTAAATGTCTTTAGCATGGCTTCCTTTGGAAGGGAAGTAAAGCCGGTGGTCCCATGTCGTAGACACGTAAAAGAACCTTAAGCCATAAAGAGGCCTCTGAGAAAACTTTCCTCTTTGACGCCCAATATAGAATGGAATGTTAAGAACCACAGTAGTTAAAAGAGCGTCCATAAATAAAAACTCAATTTTTTCTACATGTAATTAGTATTCTGGTGTTTAAAGAAGAGTTAGACAACATTGGGAGCAGAAAAAGTGGCCCATACTCGTAGTAGGCAATGATAGGTTTTCCTCCACGTGAGGTTTCCACATTTTTCTAACCAACACCATGTTTCATCCGGTCCTTATCACATCTCTCTATACCTGGCTTGAAATAAACCCCAAGAAACAAACATGAATCAACGAGACGAAGAAGGGGTCAAAATTAACTCTCTAAATGGATTTCACCTCGATTGGTGTAAACAGCTGTCCCAATGTAACTTGGTTAGCGACTAAAGCTTTTAGAGGAGGTGTACGGGGGAAATGAGTTACCTGCAGCGCTGAAATGTATAGCAACCATAATGTTTATGTCAAGCGTTTCTTCGAAGTAGATGTAGAAACGGAATCTAAAATTACTGATGCCATAAGGATAGCATTACTTAAATGTGTTTGTTAGTTTTAAAGGACGGATTTGCACATCCAGCAACACTTTAAATGCCCTCAATCATTTATGGTCCGTATTTTCTGCTCCCAAGTGTATGTGCACGTTTGTTTTTCCTTTTTTATTCTCTCAAAAGTTACTCTAACCATCACAATTAGAGCAAGCAAGTGCCAGTAAATATGGGTCTGTAAAAACTCTTTTAGGAGACGAGAATCTATCGTTACGAGCCGCTACAAGTTCCTTGTTTGTATATACGGATATCTATTAATACCTCTCGTTTCTATAAGGTTTCATTGTGAAGCATAACAGACACTCCGCAGACAAGTAGCATGCCTGCTATAGCTTTTCAGAACGTATACTGTATCAGTGTTGTACAGCAGGGGCAGCGAGAAAGTGATTCGTAGAGCCATTTGGTCTTCCTCCACCGTTTGCTTTCAAAACGACAATCACCTATAGTTTCAGATATATAGTACATGCTACCAGGTTGTGCTATGTGGGAGACTACTCCTGGGACTCGTGGAAGCAAGGCATTTTCGCCACTCCTACTGTAGACTAATTACAATTTCATCTTTCCGAAATACAACGGGGCACAACGGGATAATACTATTTTATTAATTGGATGTAGCTAGAATCTAGCGGGGATAAGTAGAAGTAATACTACAAGTCGGGAAGAAGCCAAGGCAGCCATTTTATTTCAGTTTGTGGTGGTTGTGGAATTTTTTACAACTGTTTTTGTAACCTTTTATGAATTTACACGCAAGATAAACCAACTACCAGTACATATAATATATTAAATTTTATATACTCTTAAAGCATATGTAATTAGCTGTAGTATGATGTAATTGTTTGGTTAAACTAAATCATGTGTAACGTCCGGTAACCACAGTTGACCATATACATGACCATGGGGTCGAATGGTTGAGAGGAACGGACACAATACCGTTCCGCCCCAATATAAAAGGTGAACCTTTTAAGTTGAGACTATACAATATCTTCAAAACTAAGCGTTGTAGAAAGAAATGTCTTGAATAAAACTTGTTTGATATTATGGTGGAAAGTAAATGCCATTAGTCGTGTTTTGTTTGGAGAACGTCATGATCATTTTAGGGTCAATTTAATTTTTTAAAATGGGAACCTAACTTTATGTTGTTTTCTCACTCCTCATAAAAAAACTAAACAATGTTTGTATAAAGCCCTTTTCAATTGTTCTTACACCAACGTAAATAACAACGAAAATTCTGAATGGCTGTGTACGAAGGGCGCAATGAATGGTTGGACCATCCATGGATGGTCATTGAGGGTCAAGTTACCTTTCGTAATTGGGAACCAGAATTTTTTATTTTCTTTCTTTATTCCTCATCACAAAATAAACAGTTTTCATAAACAATTTTCTAATGAGAAAACAAGATGCAAAATGTAGGTTCCCATTTTAAAAAAATTAATTTGACCCTAAAATGAGCATCATAACGTCCTCCAAATAAAACGCATCTAATGGCAATTTACTTTCTCCCATAATATCAAGCAACTTTTATTCAGGCAACTTTTATTTCTTTCTACAACGCTTAGTTCTGGAGATATTGTACTGTCTCAACTTAAATGGTCTACCCTGTGTATTGCTTTACAATAAGGCGCTAAGCAATTTTTTTCGGGTTTCAGACGGCGAAAAATTCTAACGGGTCATCGAGAAGTCGCTCCACACCTCCCGCGTAACCAAAATTCCCCTAGAGTCGGGAATTCTGGTGGCAGCACTGGCTGGCGTGAGCGTATTGAAAACGTTTCGCTGGTTAAGAAAACTGCTAGGTTCACTATATTCATGCATGAAAGGTAATGTATAAAAATAATATGCAACTAACCTGTTTAAAGAAGTTGTTGAAAATGTTTACCATTTTCTTGAAGACACAAATTCACTCGTTTTAATTTATTTTAGAACACTGTAATTAATGTCTCCTTTGTTACAGATGTTTGTTGTGTTTTATTGTCGTTTTCAGCTCAACGATTGTTTATGGATTGTCCTTATAGAACGAAGCTTTAGCGGCTCCCCAAAGAAAATAATCCGGAGGGGTAAGATCAGAAGACCGCGGAGGCCACAGACCTTTAGAAATTAGTCTTTCCCCAAAAAATTCCACTAACAGTCCCAAGTATTTATGTGATGTATGAGCAGTGGCGTTATTTTGTTGAAAAAACGAACCGTTCACTTTATCTTCATTTAGCGGTGAAATAAATGGAAAATGAATATCCGAACAATAAACATCTGAATTGAGTTATGGAAAAAAATTGGCCCAATAATTCGAGAGCGAGAGATACACCAATTTTCTCTGAATGTAAGGGGGTTTACTGAACTGCATTAGGATTTTCAGTAGACCATACTCGCGTATTTTGTGAATTTACGCATCCTGATAAGTGGATCCAAGCTTCATCAGTAAAAAATGTCCTATCTAAAACGTCAATTCCATGGTGCCAAATAAACCTCTAAAACCATTCACAATACTGAACTCTTTTCCCGTGATCTGTGGGTTTTAATTCCTGGACGACTGATACCTTATATGGATACAAACCCAATTCATTTTTGACTGCTTTGTAAGAAATATCACATTGTTGGGACAATTTGTTTATTGATTTCTGTGGACTTTTAAGCATTCTGTTCGATATATCTGATAGTTTTTCTTCTGTTAGTACACTGGGTCTTCCACTTCTAACAGCATCATGCACGGAATCTGACTCCCGAAATTTATTAATTAAATCCCGCACAGTATCTCGGTGCGGTAGTTTTGAGTTGGGGAACCTGACAACGAAATTTTGTTTCACTTTCTCAGTATAATTTCCACGTTCATTAAAACGTTTTCCACTAGAAACTCACGTTCCTCTGTAGAATACATTGATTTCGCTTCAGGCATACGTCAGAACTCACAGCATAGTAGATCATACTAACCAGTACAATAAACATGCAGACGCTGATAATGCCGATAATCATAACTTCCCGCCGGAATCGAATGCGAAAACCTAGGGATGTCAACCTTTTATCGAGCGGTGGCCAGCAGCAAGGTGCGGTGGAAGTTCTTGATGACCCGTTATAAGACGAACAGGCAACAATGGATTGTAGCTTCGATGAAATTGGCAATATAGGCTGTTATGTCACTGAGTGGGATTTTTGAAGGGCTCTCAGCAGTTTAATGTGCCGAAATCTACTTTGGAAAGATACGCAAAAACAAGAAAGAAAGACGCTGATTACGTAACAGATAAGTCAGAAGGAATATATAATAAGGTATTAAACCAGAACAAGAGGATTAATGGGTAGTGTATTTAACATCCATGGAAAGTAGGCTTTTTGGCCTTACGATGAAAGGTTTGAGATCATTAGCCTACCAATTAGCAGGTAGAAATAGGCTTGAGTCACAGATTTAATACCAACACTTGTATGGCAGGTCGGGACTGGTTAATGAGCTTCTTGCAAGACATTCTACACTGAGCATTCGAACCCCAGAAAATACATTGGGTGCAGTAGTCATGGGGTTTAACAAAGTAGCTGTTTTTCAATTTTCTTCACTGTTTATTCAAATTATTAACTCCGAATCTGAACATTGTAAATAGCTTTGTGTTTTACGAATGACTTTTCCTTTGAACATTTTTTACTGAAGCCGATATATGGGGGAAAACGGGAAAATGATATATATGAGTATATATATTTAAATAATCAAACAGAATGTTATTAATAACAAGTATTGCATTGTTTGTATTACATGCTGTTCAATGGACATTAAACTTCCAACGGATTCCAAGAATGTCTCCCCTTTGCTAATTAGTTATGTATGATTCATTTTTAGTGTCTCTACTAGTAAGTAGGGGAAGTAAAATTCGATACCGAGATTTCACCAGAAATACGTGTTTTGAGACCCCTGAATCCAAAGAATCACTTTTAGAAAAAGGTCCGTGTGTGTGTGTCTGTGTATGTGAACAGCATAACTCAAAAACTAAAACTCCGACAAATACCAAACTTGGTATTTTGATTCTGTATCCTTCAAAGATGCGGCAGGAAGATTTTCAAGAAAATCCCCCATTCGAGACCACCCTTTATATGGAACATTTCTTGAAAATTTTGGTTTTCTCAAAAATGGCTCTAACGATTTTGATTAAAATATCATATGCTTAAGAAATTTTCATGGCAAATAAAATGTATATCTTAAACTTTCTGAAATGTCCCCAAAGTCTTCTTTCTGAATGGCTTTGCATAACTGGTAAACCGTAAGAAATAAAAAAAAATTATGCGCGAAAAGTGTATAGCTCGTTAAAACACACAATTTATGACGTATGCATTTGTTTTGTAGAGTGAACAATTTCCGAGATATTCCTTGTTTTTTTTTGTTTTGAATTTTCCAATGATTACTTTTTCTCAAATAGAGATTCGTTATTGGTTTCTTTATGTCCTGGACATGTAAAGAGAATGGAATATTCCCCTCAGCAACCAGCTCTTAAAATATTTGACTATCGCTTAAAGCCTGCCATATTCCCCTTGCACCTACAAGACAATTAGCAATAAGATAGTTCCTGCAAATGTTTATCTGATTAACACGAAGTAGATGGGGAATAAGCATTTGTAAACACAGTTTGTACAAGAGTAGAAAAAGTAGTCATGCGAGTGCAAAGCATCAGAATTTTAATTTCGTATCGTGTTCTGCTCCGCCTTCCCCTACATCCAGGGAAATACAGAAAAACCTTTCTACAAGGGTTACTAGAAGGTTTTGGCATACATGTCACATACTCGTACACCGTTATAAGCAGATCCGATTGTATTTTATTTGTTGTATCTTTTAGTTTTCTCACTTGATAAGTCATTGATATCTATGCGTGATGCTTGGCAAGATGTACCCGCACCTTCTTATTATTTTACATACATTTACAATTATTTTCTACTCCGTAACATTCTCAAAGAAAAGTCAAAGCCTTCTTTAAGAAACTAAATTGAAAGCTGTCTTATAATCCTATAACCGTCGCGAAGAACGCGATTTTCGATGGTGTTTAGAAGTTTTCCTATTTATAATATTACTATAAATGTCTTAACTTATCTAGGGGAAGTATTAAAATTCATAAAATTTCTCCCTTTCACTAACTTGTAGAACGCCATCTTCAGAAAATCTACGAAGTTTCGAAAATGTATATTCTTTACATGTTGATACTTTAGGACACTCCGTGGTATTGTGGCGTGCTAATAATTTTGGGGGTTACATTGTCATTGTCACTGCCAGACATATTGTTTTTCTACATTGTCATTACCAGACACATTGTTGTTTACGTCACTCCTGGCTGATAGCTTTGCTAGCTACGAGTGGTGGGAATAACGTCTCTCTTAGTTAGGATTCCATGAAAAGCGGATCGCGCGTGCAAGCCGGATTTTGGATCGGCAGACATCTCCTCTCACCTTTCATATTTAATAATGTGGGAACCCCAAAACGGTTGGGAAATAAATCTAGGAATATGTAAGTGGTTTTGTGTTATGGATTTTGTACAGTGAAAAACTCACGCCTTCCTCTTAACCACAACACGTTTCGGTCCTCCGCAGCCAAGTGAGTATACGCCCCCTCAATGTGCGTGCTGTGTATTAGAAATTAACTTAATTTTCATGTGAAATTTTAGGCCTCTACCCAGCATGTAAGAATATTCTATAAATTCGGGCTATTTTAAAATTATTACATTATGCGTTATTTTACATTGCAAACATACAGCTTCAGGAAGCTGTTTACTTGAAAGCTCACTTGATCCCAAGCAGCATTCATTGTAATGAGTACCGAGAGGAAATTGTTATTTCCAAATCCCTATGAGAAGGATTGGGGTATTATCTCATGACAACCTAGTATACAATTTTATCTACATGTATTTGTACTACATGTTAACAATGTTCGATTTCCAATGAAAACATTTGTAGCTTTATGAGAAACGTCCATTATCTGAGGTTAATAATAATAATAATAATAATAATAATAATAATAATAATAATAATAATAATAATCTCGTGGCGCTACAGCCCGTTAAGGGCCTAGATCCACCAACTGAACTGCCGGCCTTTCGCCTACATACGCACGACAAAGGTGAACGATCATCCAGCCGATACGGCGAGGTGATGTGATGTGGCTATCATCACGCATCCACGAGTCCAAATATTGGCTTCCATTGCCGGGATCGCTGTCTATCTAAGCTCCTCAATTCCCTCAATATGCTGGCTGAGTGGATACCGTTTCTATATCCGGGACTTAAAATCTACATTCCCACACGTGGGATCAAATTCCGTGGTCGAGAACGATAGCTCCACGCCGCAGAACATCTTGTGTTTATCTTAGAGGTTTTTCTGTTTTAACTAACAGAACCTGCAGCTCTACTTATATTATTGCGTTAACAGTGGAGATTGTTCTCTCTCTCTCTATTTCTCCCTATCCCAAAACACTCTATTTCTATCCATCGTATATCTCGTTTGATGTTTTGAAAAATGTTAGTAATTATATTCTGAAGTATTAATAAAAATTAAACCACCTAACCGTTTTAAAAGTAAACAAACTTATAGCTGAAGTAAGAATCATTCTATATCTCGGGCTTCAACCAGATGAATTGTTCTTTCGGGAGCATGCATCCCTCCCATCTACAGGAAGCTGAAACTTGTAGCTGTTTGTTATGCAATCGGAATTATGTTTCCGGTGAAAAATTACTTATGCACACCAATAATGTCAACGAAAATCTCTTCTCAATATTTTGATGCTTCCTCCCAAGTGGCTTTAAAATATAAATAGAGATAAGTAGACGCAGTAGCGCTTTCACCCAGCGTGAACACAGAAGTACTGCTCGCCTCGCGAACATTCTATAACTATCTGGAAAATTTCAGTGATCATATAAGCGAGCGTGCTTGTGAGTTAGTGAGTTAGCGAGTGTGTTTCTGGTGCGACATAAAGTGCTGGTAATTCAGTGCGCTCTTCGAGTGAGGTTGCAATGATAGTGGTGACGTACAGTGAGTGATGCTACTGCGAGAGATTGGAGCGTCGTATGATCGACTCCTCAGCGAGTGAAGTAGGAGGTAATAGAGCCTACCTCTTGCACATTTCATTATGCCGCTATGTCAGGAAAAAAGTGAATTGGCAAGGAAAATTGAACTAGATCACATTAGTGACGTGAAAATCGGCAAAAGTCACAATGTTCATTACATCTAAATGTTTTAAATAATAAACAGGATGGAAAAATCTGATGTGTTACACTCACATGACTTTCTCTACTCTTGTACAAACTATTTTTACAAACGCTTATTCATATGTTTCACGGTAATCGAGATATCGAGATGTCAATTTTATTACCAATTTTCTTGTAGATGCAAGGGGAATTGGTAGGCTTTAAGCGATAGTCAAATATTTTAAGAGCTGGTTGCTATGTGGAGTATTCCATTCTCTTTGCATTTCCAGGACAAAAAAAAAAAGAATAACGAATTCAAGAAAAATGTGTAAGTATTGGAAAATTTAAGGGAATAACAAGGCAATATCTCGAAAATGGTTCACTCAACAACAAAAAAACGTATATGACATAAGTTGTGTATTTTAACGCGATCTACATTTTTTGTGCAGTAAAATTTTGTCCATCTCTTATGGTTTACCAGTTATGCAAAAGTCGTTCACAATGAAGAGCACTTTTGGAGACATTCCCAGAAAATTCGGGATATACATTTCATGTCATAAAATATCTGAAACATATGATATTTTAATCAAAATCGTTAACAGCCATCTTAAAACTTTCGAAAAATGTTCCATGTAAAGGGTAATCTAGGATTTTCTTGAAAACCTTCGTGTCGCATCTCTGGAAGATACTAAACCTAAATACCAAGTTTGGTGTTTATCCGACTGTTCGTTTCTGAGTTATGCTGTACACAGACACACACGGACATTTTTCCAAAAATGTTTTTTTGGATTCAGGGGGTCTCAAAACATGTATTTCCGGTGAAATCTCGGTATCGAATTTTTGGGTGGAATACAATACTTCCCCTACTTACTATTCGTAGTAGAGAAAGTAAAAATGTAAAAAAACATTAGCTACATATTTCTTTTTTAAAAAAGCTCGATAATAAACTACACCACCTCTCTAAGAAAATTAAATAAGAAGTCATATGGTGTACTCTGTAATTGGACCTGAAGTATATTATTTAATAAGTTTTATAACAATTGATTTGATCATTCCTGAATGAAGAGATAAAACACCCTCTCACCCTCTCTCACACAATTTTGCTACAGGTTGATCCGTTATACACATTAGCATCAGTAATTAATCTATAATCAAAAATTACCCCCCAAAAAGTTTGGTTGAAGCTTAAACAATGACTTTAGCAAGCGTGTGAGATGACTTCGCGTTTACGTGTAACGTGTGAGGCTTGCATTCCTGAGTTGTCGGTTTCGATTCCTGTTCGCTCTGACCTTGTGTTGGCAGACGAATGTTGGAAAGGATTATATAATGTCGCGAATTTCCCTGCCATTTCCACAAATGATCAGGCGAATGGATAGCGCCGAGGCGTTTTTGGCGCAGTTTGCTATGAGAAACTGCCTGCCCTGGCATTCGGTGTGTGATGGGTCCTCAATGAGATCTCTACATTGCGAGAGGTAGGCCTTTGGAAGGTTCCGTCGGCTCCAGAATGTGATATTTGGAAATGATTGGGACCAGCCCTGTGTTCAAACTTGCCGAAATCCTCTTTCGCGTCCTGATAACCATAAACATAGGCTTTATCAGAATGCTATAAATTCTGTTGCATTAAGTTGCCATGGAAAACGAATGCTCCTGAAGCCTAAAAGAGATATTATGTCCTTTATACTGTATTGTGTAGGAATAGAATTTATGTTGTATCATGCTGCCTGATGTTTGGGATACCTTTTTAGATAGCTTCATCGCTTTTTGTACCCGAGCTGAAACGCGCTTTCCTTACCTAATTTCATAAATCACTTGCCGAGCCAAACGCGCCAATATTATGGTAATAGTTAAAGGTGATTATGTAAATAAAAAATAAAAACAGACCAGTCTGGATAAACTTGCGCAACTACAAATTCGCATTATATACCATTATATATTATAGTATTCACATAAACAGTGGTTCTGATATCCACTTTGTTTTTAATTTGTATTCGCATTCAAAAGTTTAGTCGTGTTAAGAGTTTTTGCGAAAGTAAGAAAAAAATCTGATGTGTTACACTCACATGACTTTCTCTACTCTTGTACAAACTATTTTTACAAACGGTTATTCTCCATATGCTTCATGTTAATCGAGATGTTAATCTCATTCCTAATTTTCTTGTAGGTGCAAGGTGAGTATGGTAGGCTTTAAGTGATACACAAATATTCTAAGAGCTGGTTGCTATGTGCCGCATTCCATTCTCTTTGTGCCTAAGAAATAAGAAAGAAAATGAATAACGAATTCCCATTTGAGAAAAAGTATAAGTATTGGAAAATTTAAGGAATTAACAAGCAATATCTCGGCAATGGTTCACTCATTAAAAAAATGTATATGACATAAATTGTGTATTTTAACGCGAACTACATTTTTTGTAGTACAATTTTGTCTATCTCTTGTGGTTTAACACTTATACAAAATTCGTTCACAATGAAGAATACTTTTGGAGACATTCCAATAAAATTCCAGATATACATTTTATTTATCATGAAAATATCTTAAACATATGATATTTTAATCAAAATCGTTACAGCCATTTTTGAGAAAATTAAAATTTTCGAAAAATTTTGCATGTAAAGGGTAATCTGGGGTGGGGGGATTTTATTGAAAACCTTCGTGTCGCATCTCTGGAAGATACTAAACCTAAATACCAAGTGTGGTGTTTATCCGATTGTTCGTTTCTGAGTTATGCTGTACACAGACACACACGGATGTTTCCAAAACTTCTTTTTTTGGATTCAGGGGGTGTCAAAACATGTATTTCCGGTGAAATCTCGGTATCAAATTTTTGGGTGGAATGCAATACTTCCCGTACTTACTATACGTAGTAGAGAAAGTAAAAATTCGCACTCTTTCAGAAGTTCCGCCAGATTACGCGTATATAACTGGAATAATTTACACGGAATATTTTGAAAGCCTGAAGGGAAAACAGTAAGGAAGCGGTTAAATTGTGTGTTTAAATGATTCTCTTATATCAAAATTTTAATTGGGATACATTCTTCTCTCAGCTACAATAGGTAAGTGGTAGAGAAAATAAAAAGCATTGGTTAAAATATAACATAAATGACTTCAAATGCTCTCGGTTGAAACAAATTATTACCTAAGCCAAATTTGCATGTTTCTCGCAGACTACCTAAAATATTCTCACTTTATTGAACATCAAAAACACACACCTGCTATAGTTAAAGTGCGGTGTAGCATGCTGCGATTTTATGATAACCTCGTTACCAACTGACAGCATGGAGACACATACAGGTGCGGAGCGCGCCCATTGTTGTCTGCTGTTCCATGAATCGTGATCAGCCAAATTCAAAGGAAATTCGTCACCAAATCCAAATGAACTGCGAGTTTGTATAGGAAAAGCAGTAGTAACCACTGACCGTGATATGATCCATAGAATTTGAGACGACCTCGCTTACAGATTAGAAATATGCAGTGTTACAAAAAAGTATACTGAACATTTGTAGTGTTTTTAATTGAACTTTAAAGTTATACTGACGCATTTGCTTCATTATTTAATTAAATCTGAATAACGCATTCTTGAAAATTTAAATTCCTTTCTGTGTAACTATGAGGGGCATTCAAATGAAACCTGGTCAGCGCATCTAACTTTGCATTACACGTAAGGTGGCACCACGTAACTGCGTGTATGGTGGTACCATCTATTGGTAAAGCGACTGCAGCGTGCGCAATGTTTGACGTTGCATAGCGACAGTGTGGTTTCACGCCGAAGAGAGGGTGGTCATATAAGTTATCGTCGACTACTGAACATGAAGGCGAGTAAGCAGGATCAACGAGGAGTGATTCCATTTTTAGCGGCGGAGGGAATTGGAGGCCGTAAAATGTATCGACGGATGAGGCTGTGTACGGTGAGTACAGTCTGTGTCGTTCAAGTGTGGTGAAATGCCTCAAAAGATTCCTTGAGGGGCGCGAGTTATTGGACAGGCTCATCGTGTCATCACACCTGAAATGATTGTGGAAGTGAATGCTTTAGTCTTGGGCAACTGCAGAATCACCGTGGACGAGATCCATCGGTTACTGGGTATTGGCGTGGGCACCATTCACACCATAATGCATCAACACTTGAAATTTCGAAAAGTTTGTGCGCAGTGGTTTCCCCACCAACTGACCGCCGAATAGCGCAATACTCGAATGGCGCTGTCTTTGAGTCATCTGCAACGTTATCATGAGGGAGAATACAGCTTTCTGTCTCATATTGTCACTGGTGACGAAACATGGTGTCGCCATTTTGGACCGGAAAGCAAGCGTCAGAGCAAGCAGTGGAAACATGCGACTTCCCCACCTCCAAAGAAACCAAAGGCCGTGCACACCAGTTCTGTTAAGGTCATGATGTCCTCCGTTTTGACCACAAGGGCCCACTGCTTGCCAAGTTCCTGGAACGGGGAACCACCATCAATGCCCAGCGTTATCAAGCCTCTTTACACAACCTTAGATGAGCCTTCAAGTCGAAACGCCCAGGCATGTTGTTCAATGGCGTTATTCTCCTGCATGATAATGCCCCCCACACACTGCCAATGCAGCAGTTTCGATGGGAAACGCTGGAACATTCACCGTACAGTTCAGACCTTTCACCGTGTGACTTTCATGTTTATGGACCTCTAAAACAAGCTATTTGCGGACATCGATTCACAACGGATGACGAAGTGTGTGAATGGGTCCAGACCTGGATCCAACAGCAGCCTACTAGCTTCTTCAAAGATGAATCGACCGGTCAGTGACGCAATGGGATAAATGTGCCAACAGTTTTGGCGACTATTTTTGAGTTAATAAAATCGTTACCGTTACGTTACACAAGTGACCGGGTTTCATTTGAATGACCCTTATATTTATAATTACACTATATAGTTTTAACTGACACGAAAGTAAAAAAAAAGTGAATTGAAGGATTCCTAGCAGAGTAACGAAACATAATTCCGGACTCTGCTATTTGAAACTTTATTAATTTAAACCACTGAAATTTCGTAAATATCTTGCAAATTGGACGTGCTATCATATCCCCCAAAATACTCAGCAACTATAATGTCACAGTTCATATTGTTATACACCTTTATAGGTAGCAATATAAAGAACCTTGAATGAAAATTATTTTCATTTTAAAATTAGAGTTACCTCCTCAGCTCCAATGTTTATTCAAAATCAAACACATGTTGGGGTTTTCCATTCAAAAGGTATTTTGTTTTGAAAGAAAAGAAGCGCAAACAATTATACGACAGTTTTGTGCACTATAATGAAATAAATGACATAGATAAATAAATTACATATTACGAATATTTTGAAATTTATTCTCATGGAATATTTAGATAGGCTAGTTATTTTCATTTTTGAAACCCAGTAACTCGTAACTTACAACCGTTCAAAGTTTATGCAAGGTTAAATATCCAGCCAAATTGAATCAAAGATTTAAAAACAACACTCCTTAGCTCCCTGTTCCATTGAAGGACGAATATTGTGCGATATTGAACTTTAAGCCCAACAACTGCAACTACAAAAAAAAGAAACAAACAAAGAACGCCCGGCTTCTAAAGATTTGGAACTGCAAGCTCAAAATTATGTTTGCAGTAAAGATCGCTAGCAACTGTGAAACAGAGCTTATGTTATTGACAGACGTACAATTCAACTGTAGATAGCTGATACTGCAGAGATGAATTCTTCCTCTGCCAATGAAAGCGAGACTAGTCTGTTACTTTTTTTTAGTCAAGCACACAACAAGCGCCATAAGTCATTTCATGCTACCAGCTTCGCTACATTATGTGTCGGGAATCCCAGGCCACGAGGGGTAACTTTTAATCTGAAATGCAAGAAATTACTCTCGTATTTTAGCGTACGAAATATTCATAAAGGTAGCATATCATAGAGTCAACTATGAGTATAAATAATCTAATACGTTACATTCACATTACTTTATCGACCCACTATCGATTATTTATTTTAGCTTCTACAGATTACTCTTTTTTTCTCAGCATTAAATGAGACTCGCACTGATACAGGGATATTGTATCTGTGTCCCACAAGGGGTGCTCCCGGGCGGAAGAACCGGAGCGACGGCGCAGCAACGATAGGGCCCCTACAATTTCCAAATTGAGACGCCCCGACAGTCGAACAGGCAGACTGCGACATCACACAGAGGGTCCAACACCGAAACCCGAGGGACAAAGAAAATTCCACAGAGAGCATTTTCCCTGGCATGCCGCACCGAAACACCATCATCGACATTTTCCAACCCTGAAACCGACCTAATGAGGTGAAGAATGAATGAAATGATGAATGGAACGAAATGGAGGACAGGAATTTGGGTGCTTAAAGAAACAACTGCAGCATTCGCCTGATGACCCAGGAAAACCCCGAAAAAACTAATGGGTCAGAGTGGGTAGTTTCCGGGAATCGAACCCGTGACCTCCTGAATGCGAATCGCGTACACTACCGCGGTGGTACAGATTCCTCTTACGAAATTTTATTTTTCTATGTACTTCATGTTAATCGATAGAAACCTTTGCAGATATAGTTTCATTACGTATTTAGTTGTAAGTACAAAACGTATCAATAATCAGATGCTTAAAGCATATCGCTATATGCTGGGCTTGAAATTCCACACTCTTTCCATCACATGGGGAGAAAAAATTTAACAGCGACAGCACCTTAAGAAAATTGGTTACTTACTTAGTCGGCTCACCCCGTAGCCAGGTATGAGAGTGAGGGAACAATATGATACGAAATGAAGGTGAAATGGAATGAATGGTGGGGGAAACCGGAAAACCAGCCCAGACACAAATCCCACATGCAGGTCGCTAGATTCCAACCTTGGTGGGTGGGAACCGTCTAACCACTCGGCCACGGTGCCACCTCCTTAAGAAAATGCGTGTTCAAAAATTCAAACAACAATAATGGATATTTGGAAAATCTCTGATGCAAAAAAGTATTTATATCAAATAAATTGTGTGATTTAAAGAGGTATGCATTTTTGTAGTGTTTTTTGTCTATCTCTTATGGTTTACCCATTGTAGCAAATACCTTCCGAATGAAAAGGACTTCGAAAGCTATTGCCAAAAAATTCAAGATAAACATTTTGTTTTCCATGTACACGTAAATAGCTTTAATATACGACGTTTTAAATAAAGTCTTTAGAGCCATGTTTAACAAAATCAGGAGTGTCAAAGATTTTCTTTAATATCTTGGTGTCACATCTTTGGAAGATACTGAACTTACATACCAAGTGTGTTATTTATCCGACTTTTTATTTTTTAGTTATGCTGTTCACAGACACACACACAAGAACATTTTTATAAAAATGCTTTTTTATTCAAGGCCCCAAAACAGACAGGCACACACGGAGCTTTTCTAAAAATATTTTTGGGGGGATTCAGGCGACCTGAAACACCTATTTCCGGTAAAATCTCGGTATCGAATTTTTGGATGGAATGCAATACCTTCTCTACCTACTACTTATGTAGGTACCTAGCAGAGAAAGTAAAAGCTAGTAATTTAATCGAAAATTTTACTATCAATAGATTACTGATTATTTTTTATATACGCGTATCATTTTAATGTGGGACAGATGACCTTAGTTGCATAGTCGCCTTCCTGTGCCATAATTGTATTTCTATTTCTTTTATTCTGTCGGCGGAAGTCTGTGGTGTGGTGCTTAGCATGCCTTTCGGTATTCACTTTGAGACTGGAGGTCACACGGAATTCAAACACATGACCTTCCGAATGCGAGATAAGACACTACTACCTGAGCCATTCATTCGAGAGCATACTACAGACCGTTTCGAACCTATAGGCCTTTGGATATATTGTGTTCGTTCCACCACACAGTCTCCGAAAATCAGTCCATTTGTGGGTTCCTCATTGTATAATGCGCATGCGTCGAATTGATATGGTCACTAGTCAGAATCCATACATACAATTTGCTACGCACTGATCTTGTGAGGCACTGGCGGGACCAGAAGTTCGTTGGAACACGTGAATGCCATATGCGGATGCAAAAGAATGTTAGAACAGATGTTTTTAATGCGCATGTATCAGGTATTGTAGTTGGAACAAACCTACTACTAAAATTAATGCACACAAAGGGGAAAGTTCATGATATATTCAGATTGTAGGGTTATCAGATTATTCATTCTAACTCCATACTGTATTACGTTTGGATTGGATTGACTACGCGCTGATCCACATAGATGGGAAGGAAGGATGCGGCGAGAGGAGACACCGGGGGGCAGGAACGAGGCGTTACGGCACAGTAATGGTAGGATCCCTAAGTGTATAGATAAGACTCCTCGGCAGACGGACAGGCACACCGGGGATCCCACTCCGCACAGACGGATGTCCAACGCCCCTCATGGCAGCCTCCGAAAGCCGAGGGATGTAGTGAGTCAGATAGAGCATCCTTTTCCCTTACTACAATGCACCAAAACACCACAGTTCCAACCCTGAAAGAGACCAACGGATGAAAGATGAAGTGAAACGAGAATGGAGATGAAACGGAGGGACAGGAAATTCATGGGATGCGAGATTCCTTCCCAGCAATCGCCTGGCGGCCAGGGAAAAACCCCCGAAAAAGCTCATGGTTAGGAACGGCGGCCACGGAAGACCTTCTGAATTGGGCCACAGACGAAACCGCCTGGCCGATCCCACTCCGTCGTACTGAATTTACTCAGTTTTACTCGTAACTCCGTTTTCCCTTTGTGCCCATAAGCATTCCAGGGCAAAAATAACGGTAACACGGTGGCTGGATCCTCTCCCTCTTTTTATTTTTCTACCTCCTATCCAGTAGGTAGAGGAAGTATGACACTATACCCCATAAAATTCTGTATCGATAATTTAGCGGAAATACGCGTTTCGAGGTCTCCTGAATCTAATACAAGGAATTTTTAGAAAAACGCGCCCGTGTGTGTTTTAGAAGGGTCTTAACGTTTTTACTTCATACGGCACCACAGGCGGCGGTTACCGATGACAAATGAAATTAAATTATGTTTGGGAAAGAAAATTTGAGAACAAAACATTCCAGTATAAGTTTACGGAATTTCTCCGGCATTCGCCAGTTGTAAGGGCTGAAGAAAATCTGAAAAAAGACCTTAGTCAGGAAGGACGGTCCTGTAGGATTTGACCCGCAGACCTCCCGTTCAGGAGTTCAAACTTAGCATTTAAGTTCAGTATCTTCCAAAGATGCGATACGAAGATTTGAATAAAATTACCTTACCGCAAACTACCCATTACATGAAACTAATATTAGATACTTTTGTTTTTCTAATGATTTTAATTAAAATACCAGAACTTTAAGATATATGACATACAAAATGAATTGTCTTGGAATAGCCTGTGAAGTGCACTTCATTCGAAAGAGATGTTTAAGGGCGTGACTTAAGATACCCGCTGGCGCCTCCTTCACCCTTAGTGCGTTGAAGGAGGAAGGGCTTGCCTCTTTAAAGCCCCTTGTACACGATAAAATTTTTGTCAAATTCAATACTTTACAAGACCTTTCAAGAGTTGTCACAACTTTACAACTTTTCTTGTCAAATTACTTCCAATACTTTAAACTCTATTAAGTCTTGAAAGCAAATAAGGACATGCACTAAACAATTAAAGATTTGAAAATTATTTGATGGCTTTAGCCAATGAAATGCGAGTATTTGTAGTGCGTCATGAAATCTGAAACATGGCGGAAAGCGAAAAGTAAACAAAAATGTCTACCCGGCCAAGATATCCTGTATGCGAACTGATTAGGGTTATACATAAGCTGGTCAGGTCCGTATGTCTAGGACTCTGTGGGTTACCACAGGCATACCAAGATGAAGGCATATGAAGGCATACTGCCAGGGAGTTTTCCGAACTAAGTATACATTAATGAAATGTTATATAGTGTGGTTAACCTATCAGTTGGTGGTATTTCCATTGTGTTCCATAATCATAATGTGATTTCATTGAATATAATACGTGAATGTGCTACATGATATTAATAAAGAACAGCACTTCACTGCAAACTGTTATACCGTGACGCAGATAGTAAATTGCTTTGTGCATGTTAAATTATCAATGTGTTCTGAAAGGTTTCAGTTTGAAGAAAGACAACTCGTAAATACACATTTATGACATTGTCAAGTCTGGTCCAATCTCGTCACATATTAAAAATGTTTGGCAATTTTGCTTGTTAAATCTTGAATTTGAAAAAAAAGTTTGATCGTGTACAAGGGGCTTAAGAATATGTAAATAGCGAGGAAGCGCTAATTTCTATGAGGACCTATAATTGATGTTTGAGAACTAAAATGCTAACATCTTGAGAACCGACTTATATTCATTTCCAGAAAATTGCTGTATATTCGCAATTAACCTCGCGAAAGTTCGACAAAATCGGTCGCCATTCCTCACCCATACCTATTCGTAATTTTCCATTGAGTTGCCATAATTAGCATAGGTATGCTTATTGGTGCGATACACAGCACAAGATGTGATAGCACCTATAAGGCGAACCACCAGCCAATAAATTGAAGTCATTGCGGTTTGTCCAGGGAAGCCGTGTTGATTTCTTATTTCCTTTTCTGTACCCAAAACGAAATATGTAATGGAACTATTTCTGCAAAAGGTTTATCTCGATTAACGTGATGTAACTTCGTAAGAATAGTTTGTGGAAGCTATATAAAAATAAACGACCGTGGGTGGAGGAAGTCATGTGAATATAATGCATAAATTTTTGTTTATCTAGTAGTCCTGTGGAACACAATTCGTAAATCTGTGCATCATTCAAGATACAGATAAGATGCTCGAAGGAAGCGATAAGTGACCGAACCACAGGAGGCTGCAGATCGCAGGCAGCCACGCGCGGAAGTCTCTAACAGTTCCTGCCGCGAGACCCTGCTGCATGAACGACCCGTCAACCAAGTATCTCTCAAGTGTTCACGGAAAATACTGCGGCAAGCATCCGCGCTATCTATCCGGCACCGCCCTAAGCCACGAAACCTAGAAGCGCATCTAAAACACGAAAGGAAACGGAATGAAAGGGAAATGATAGAAAGGGAATCACATAAGATGACAAGCCACTCCAGTATTCACCTATCGACCAGGGAAAACCACAAAAACCCCAAATTTAGAATTGGTGGTTGACGGGAATCGATCCCGGGACCTCCTGAATGGACCCTCACGTTACCGAGGAGCCATAGCCGGGATTTGCACACGGTTCTGCCCCTATCCGGGTGCAACTGCACGTGTTCAAATCACATTGAATGTTTCAGCTGACACTACATCAAAAGCAATCCCTAGGTCCGGTAGATCTTTAAAAAATATAATTAATTTCATTAATTATATTCATAATAAAGTATAATAATAAAAACAAGTTTATTTATGTTCTTGTGGGGCTGCGATCACCATCACTATCACATGAAATATTCTCGGTGTAGATAAACATGACAATGGTGGAACTTCTAGCTTACTAGTGATCCATAAGCGGGCTGGAATATAGCAACACGTGGTGAGGTCAGTGAACAAGAGGGGCGTGGCTGTTTGTGTTGTACGTCTCGGCTTCTCCACGGCGTTTTGATTTTGTATACGACAATCGCTTTCATTTGTTCATTACCAAATACATGGCACTGCTCTCTTATTTTAGTTCCATAAACGCTTAAGTTTAAAAATTCAGACATTTCCCACAATTTATTACTTGCTCTGTGAGGTCGCATTCGTAGGGTCCGGTTTCGATTCCCGTCGACCACCCACTCTGTCCTTGGATTCTTCGTGGTTTTCCCTGCTGAATCCCGGGATAGTTTCTCATTTACCACGATTTCCTTTCCATCATTTCCCTTTCATTACTTTCTTTTTCATGTTTCAGGTGTATGGCGGTGCCTTCTCCGTGGATACTAGGGAACTGCTTGGTTGAACGGGTCGTTTATCGGCCTCTCTGAGCAGCTCTAGTGAGATGGGTCTTCGAGCCAGAAACTTCCCCGCGTCTCTGTTGCTTCTCTGCATGAGGCCTGTAGCCTCCTGTGATTTCTTCACTGTATCCCTTCCTTCTAGGATGGTAGCCGTAATAGATCTCACGTAAATCCTAGAACGCGTGGTAGTCCTCTCTCTATATCTTATTGTACTTCATCCAGAAATATGTCAATATTTTTGGGGGGAAATATACGCCTTAGATCCGCTGATCTTTAAGAAAAACGTAACTCAAAAAAAATATCTAACTGATTATTTAATTCATCTTCCATGATTTTAAGACATACGAGTATGTAATGGGATTAACAAAATCGATACCTTGAATTTTCTATGAACAGCCTATCTTCATCTCAAACGAATCTTATATAAATGACAAACCCAAAGACATAGACAAAAGCTTACTAAAATTAAATTGAGTTTTATTTATAGACGCTCTTTTACTGCTGTAGTCCTTAGCGCCCCATGCTATATTGGGCTTGGAAGACCGGTACTTTTGCTCAGAGGCCTCTTTTTCAGGCTTGAGGTTCTTTTATGTGCAGTAAATCTACGACACAGGACCACCGGCTGTACTTCCCTTCCAAAGAAAGCCATGCTAAGGATTTTTAGACCAGAAGAAATTGCCCTCCGCCGGGTTTGAACCCGCGACCTCGGAAACTAAACTAGCAAGGTATCCATTACACCACGGAGGACGACAAAAAAGAAACTTATTACAGGAAATATATTGGACTCATTGAAATATACTATTTATATAAAATAACTTTAGCATTAGCCGTTTTCGAAACATTTATTGTTATTCCTTTTAACTTTTTCCAGTTTGAACTGTCATGAGGTGTCCACAAATGAGCTTAAAAAGCCTCTAATTTCTTTTTCTTGTTCCTTTGGAACAACAAAAATTACCTCCGAAATGCAAAACGTTGTGTGCGTTTGTGGGTTTTTCTGAATCATGCATGCAACCAATCCAAATTGCTTAATGTGTTTATTTCCAATCAAGCCATTTGAGGTGATTAGAAGAATGCAATTTTATATGAATATTTAAATACATAATATAAAAGATTATGTACTACTTAGTGATTAAAGAAAATTGAGTATGACATACCACTCCCACCGAGGCGGCCCGGGTTCGATCCCAGGGACCTGCATGTGGGATTTGTGGTGGACGAAGCGGCGTCTGGGCGGGTTTTCTCCGGGTTATCCGGTTTCCCCCGCCAACTGCTCCATCATCACCTTTCCTTTCATCCATTTCACCAACATTTCGTTTCATCTACTTCCTTCATCCCATACCAGGCATTGGGCTGATCACCCATCCTGGCTGCTCTGTCTGATCCATGAGTGTCTGCTCCTCGACGGGCCTCTGACCCCAGGCACCCGCTTGTAAGTCCTGGGGGGTGTAAGTCCTACATAAGAGGAGGGTACACAGATAATGAATGAATGAATGAATGAATGAGTATGACATACCAGTTTTTTACTTTCTCTACTACGTATAGTAAGTAGGGGAAGTATTGTATTCCACCCAAAAATTCAATACCGAGATTTCACCAGAAATATATGTTTTGAGACCACCTGAATCCAAAAACAGCATTTTTGGAAACATGTATGTGTGTGTGTCTGTCTGTCTGTGAACAGCATAACTCAGAAACGAACAGTCTGATAAACACCAAACTTGGTATTTAGGTTCAGTATCTTCCAGAGATGCCACACGAAGGTTTTCAAGAAAATCCCCCCAACCCAGATTACCCTTTACATGGAACATTTTTGGAAAATTTTAATTTTCTCAAAAATGGCTCTCACAATTTTGATAAAAATATCATATTTTTAAGATATTTTCATGACAAATGAAATATATATCCCGAATTTTCTGGAAATGTTTCCAAAAGTTCATTGTGAACGACTTTTGCATAACTGGCAAACCATAAGAGATAGACAAAATTTTACTACACAAAAATGTAGATCGCGTTAAAATACACAATCTATGTCATACACATTGTTTCTGTTGAGTGAACCATTTTCGCGATATTGCTTGTTATTCCCTTAAATTTTTCAATACTTATAGTTTTTCTCAAATTCGTTATTCATTTTTTTGTCCTGGACATGCAAAGAGAATAAAATGCGTCACATAGCAACTAGTGCTTAAAAGATTTGACTATCGCTTATACCCTACCATATTCCCCTTGCATATACAAGAAAATTAGCAATAAGATTGACATCTCGATATCTCGATTAACATGAAGCATATGGAGAATGAGCGTTTGTAAAAATAGTTTGTACAAGAGTAGAGAAAGTTATGTGAGTGTAACACATCAGACTTTTTAAACTAAGTTTAATCCAAACCCAGTTTTCCTCCTTGGCGTAGTAGTTAATATTATAATCACTAGTTCCTACAGTTATGGTTACGGTTAGCAATTTCATATAAAGTATATTATGTTAAGCCAGAAATGCCTATTCTTTCCCTCCGCTCAAACGTACGATTCCTCTGAAATATTACTAGGATAAAAGTATGTCAATAAAAGGTTCGTAGTACAAAGTTTTATGGAAACATAATTTTAAGACGTTTTAAATCTTTAATAATATATGAAGCGCATATTTATTAGCTTATATGTTAATAGGTTTAATTTCTTCAAATTGATTCATATGCATATGTATTGTTCTTTAAACACACGACATAAAATTATCCAAATCTCAGCATTACGCAAGCGGTATAGACTGTATATTCACAGCAACTAAAGTCAGGGCGAGGTGAAGGTTTACTATGCACGGTTAAATCTGACAGCCGGACCCGTAACGTTTCCCGATATTGAATTCCGTTAGAGCGTCCCTTCCATCCCGCCTATCACCATGGACAGTTCAGGCAGAAGGTACCGTTGAAAACTTCCTCCAACATACGCCGTACACCAACGCCCTTTGCGTCAGGACCTGCGACTCTGAAAGATGAAGTATGAAGTGAAACGAAAGGGAAGACCAACGAGAAAATTTCGTGCTAGTTAGGAATCCATTTCAGCATCCGTCTAGCGATCAGCAAAAATCGCAAAATGCTCTTGCTCAGAATGATTTTCTCATCGAGGTTTGAACCCAGGACCACCTGAATGTGAGCCTTGGGGACTATTGCCCGAGCTATAGGGTCAGACACCACCTGTTAGCCAGTTGGCGGAAACATACATCTAGTGAAAACACCACGCAACGTAGACAGCATTAATAGTACAGCTACGTACAAAATATCTTGCATATCTGTTTGTATTATACTGAAGTATAAAACACTCTTTATGTCTCTGCCTTCCGAACTATTAATAAGGCGTAGTGCACCTTATCATGATTAGTACATATTTTATTTCACCACTAAGTATATGTGCGAGGCGTAGCTGGTTAAGACCTGGCTTTCTGGGCCGCAGGATACAGGTTTGATTCCAGCATAGTGCACTTAAATAGGACAGCATCATTCATTAGATTTACTGGTGTGTAAAAGAGCTCCCGCGGAACAACATTCCACACCAACATTTTAATGTTTTCATTATGAAAACAGAATCTTATTGCGGTTGCGAACACGGTGTTCGTGTAAAGTTCATTTTCTATGAAATGTCTTTAATTTTTTCTGCGTCTATTTCACTCAAATTATAACAGTATGTGCTGTTTACATTATCTACCTTAATGGGGCATTTCTTAAAAAATCTGATGCGTTACACTCACATGACTTTCTCTACTCTTGTACAAACTATTTTTACAGACGCTTATTCTCGATTTACCTCATGTTAATCGAGATAAACATTTGCAGACTCTATCTTATTGTTAGTTGCTTGTAGATGTAAGGGGAATATATATTTACAAGGGCAATATAGAAATACAGTAGCCTTTAAGCACATACATACCTCTTAATAGCTGGTTGCTAGGTGCAGCACCATTCTCTTTGCCACAGATTAATACTCTTTGCATGTAAAAGACAAAAAAAATGAATTACGAATTCCCATTTGAGAAAATAAGTATTGAGAAATTCAAGGGAATAACAAGAAAAATCTCGAAAATGGTTCACTCAACAAAAAAATGTATATGACATAAATTGTGTATTTTAACGCGATCTACATTTCTTCTGTAGTAAAACTTTTGTCTATCTCTTATGGTTTACCAGTTATACAAAAGTCGTTCACAATGAAGAATACTTTTGGTGTCATTCCCAGAAAATTAAAGATATACATTTTATTTGTCATGAAAATATTTTAAACATATGATATATTAATCAAAATCGTTAGAGCCATTTTTGAGAAAATTAAAATTTTCGAAAAGTGTTTCATGTAAAGGGTAATCTTGGGTGGGGGGATTTTCTTGAAAACCTTCGTGTCGCATCTCTGGAAGATACTGAACCTAAATACCAAGTTTGGTGTTTATCTGACTGTTCCTTTCTGAGTTATGCTGTTCACAGACAGACACAGACAGACACACAGACACACACACGGACATGTTTCCAAAAATGGCTTTTTTTTATTCAGGGGATCTCAAACATGTATTTCCGGTGAAATCTCGGCATCGAATTTTTTAGTGGAATACAATACTTCCCCTACTTACTATACGTAGTAGAGAAAGTATAAATAGTAACCGTATGGATTAGAGGCACTTAAAAGAGATGTCAGCCTGGGTTGATAGGTTAGTTGGGCGCTGGCCTTCTTATCCCGAGGTCGCGGGTTCAAACCCGGCTCAGATCGATGGTTTTTAAGTGTGCTTAAAGTGGCAGCCCCATTGTCAATGGATTTGCTAGTATGTAAAGTACTTCTGCAGGATGAAATTCCGGCATAGCGGCGACACGAATATGATTCTGGCAATTGCAAGCGTTGTTAACAAACAAAATATTTATTAAACAGATAATAAAAATATCATATGTTTATTTGGCTGATACGAAACCTAAATTTTGTACTTCTTAAATGTTTGAGAAAAGGTATACTAGATAATGTTGTGTACTGTAGTAATTTAAAATTGGGTGCACAAATTTGGAAAGTAATACGTGAAGTAATATTCAGTTTCACGCTTTATTAGGTTTTCCTATAAATTGTATAAAACTATTACTAAAATAATATTTTAATGCGATTTAAAGAATAAGTGACGGTTTTGTAAATTCATAAAAGACTCCTATGAAGAACTGTATTATTTTAATTTGACGTACCGCATTATTGGGACCTAAACTTCTGGTGGCGCTTAACCCGATTTCCCTCCTTTCGAAATACTTGCTCTGCTGTAGTATCCTTTAATTTGAGAGTAGACCACAGCTGTTAAAATGGCGCAATTTAGCAGTGCGTATGTGCGTGTAGTGATCTGATCAGAGAACCCAGCTCGAAAAGATGCTCCACTTTTCTCACTCCTGAATGCGCAAGAGAAAAACAAATGACTGCAGTCTACCTTCGCTAGTGGCACTGCAAGAACAGTAACATTATTTTTGCTGCAATGTTATCCTTATACAAACTATCTTCAAAAAAGTATATCTGATTAACTTATCTGCTTAATTAAACTATATCGTTGTTTTAAAGTTTGAAACTATATTAAGGTATTATATTTTGCAAATGCAGCAAAGACAGAGATTGAGTTGATTAAAATTTTTCCGTATATTTTACAAGCTAGCGTTTAAAATCGTAAAATAAAAAGCAGGAGTAAAAGAAATTGTTTTAATGTCTATATATTAAGAAATAAAATACAGGATATTAGTTTGTTATATAGGGTTATTCAAAAAGAACGAACAGAGTTTAAATCTTCATTTCTAATGAACGACAATAAGCACACAAAATGACTTTCCCTGTGGTGTTGCCATTTTCTCGTAAGAAAACAGCACCATTCTAGGCATTAAAGGGAACTAATAGGTGGGGCTTAAAACTTCGAACTTTCTTTCCTTCAATGATGTTTCGTATGTGTCGCTATCTATTGTCGTTCATTAAAAAAGAATATTTAAAATCTGTTCCTTCTTTTTGAATAACCCTGTATATTGAGGACTGACAGAGAGGACCATCAAGAACTTTCATTTCGAACAATGTTTGAAATGCTTGTGTTAGTAGCTAGGTATCTCTTAAATTAACTCATAATTATTAACCAATTATGCTTAAATTAAAATTGACATTAATATTTCAATAATAAAATTACAGCATTAGTTGTAGCAAGTAATCAAAATAGGTTCCATAAACTTCAATGCAGGAATGGAAAAGATGTCCTAAAGTGCTCAAGAATGCTCAAAAGTAATTTCAAAACGAAACAGTATTTAGAACTCTGTTGCAAAAGGCGTCAGTATGAAAGATCGATGCTACCAAAGCGATTACCGAAAATAGAAGGAAATTTTCCTATAACAACTGTTCATAGAGATTCTGTCTATCATCTTTGGAGGTTTGCATCTTAGAAATCACATCCTACATTTATATTCAATTATGTCTCGTCTTTTTTCCTCCTGACTGAAATCTGGAAGTAGAGGACCAGCTATTGTTCCTATAAAGAGTGGCCGTCCCACGGTCTTGTTTACAAACTAGTATTAGTCTTCCTGGGTCCATTCGCTCCACATATGCTTTCCGCTCTCTCTTTCTTGGCTTCTCCCGTTTAAATTAAACCCATGTTAAAAGTTAAAAGTAACTTAAACAGTAATATGGGAATTTTATAAGGCAATAATTGAATCAAATGTGTTTTTGGATGTGAAGCATCGGTGATGAGAGTGACAAAAATTAAATTGCAAATGAAATTACTGCAACTTTATAAGAATAGTTTAGGGACATCGTAAAAGGGCACAATCAAGAAAGAGTTATGTACAGTTGCGGAAAAGTAAATGTGGCGCATTTCCTAAATCACAATAGTGTTATTCCCCGTAAAGTTTCCACATTCATGTAACACTAAAATAACATTATTGTCCACCCTTATCTTATTTTACTACAAATGGTCTGAAAGAAATCCCAGGAAACAAACATAAACCTATAAGCGAACATTATAATCGTCTCTGATTGGTGGAAACTTATAGAGAAGCCTAGACAAATTGAGGCAGTATTTTTAACACTTGCATAATTTCAATTGAACTATATAATATGCAATTTCAATAACAGCGCGTCTTAACACAATATGTATGTAATAATTTGTAAAACCGTATGCAACAGTCATTGAATATGCTTATATTATTGTAAAAATGTTCAATAATGTTATGTGTATGCATTACGTAATTTAATAATGTAAGAGCTGTGAGAATAATAAGTTTAAAGTTGCTAACAATGAGGTAAAAATGAGGTAACCTTGAGGCAATAATGAGTTTGAGAGTTTAAATGCTACTAGTCATGATTAATACAGTAAATTTTGTGACAGTTTTTTAAAATAGCCAATCAACAGCCAGGAAAAGCTTGAATTAAATTCAGGTATTCTATTGGACTAGGATTAGCTAATCAGAGACTTTAAATACAAACGTTTACGGGTTTGAACAATGAAATATGTTCAGTTGCTGGCAGACCTTGGTAGTAACCAGATGGAAGCTGTATTCTCTAAATAAATATTACGTATTCGTGTAAAACGAAAATTATGTACACGCGTTAACAAAGTGCAAATATTAAATTAAAGAATCTCACAGCTCTTGATATCAGTGTAGTGCTATTTAATTTGTATCGAGGATTAATACAAAGAAGTGAATTTAAACTTAAAATCTGTGTAAGCCTACATTCTTGTCGCACCACGCCCTGATTAAGAGAAACGCGTCTCTAAAGTAATACTGACGCAGCCGAGGCAAACCTAAACATAAATAATATCTATAGAAGCAGTTTAATGACAAAGTTAATAAATATGTTTTGTTAAACTTGGAGTGTAACAACAAAAATAAATCTTCAAATGGGCTTCTCATACGTAACAGCATATTACGTAACAAACAATCTTCTTCAAATTGGCTTCCCAAGCGTGAGGCTAATAAATAACAACAACAAACAAATCTTCTTCAAAATTAACGTCCATACGTGTGGCTAAAAATAAACTACGTAAACAATACTGCTTTCTCAAAATGCAACTTCCTCAACATTGTAGAGAGAGGGGTGGGTGAAGAATGAAATTCCCAACAAATATTTATGTGACGTTTCCTCTGATTTAGTAGTGGAAACGGAGCCTAATAATAAAGGTATTATTGCTTTTCAATGCATTTATCAATTTACATTATTGCTTTAATGCATGAATACTTAGATGCAGCAAAATAATTAGGTTTGCCCTCTTGGTCAACTTGATACTTATGTACTTTCTAAACACTTACGTACTCCAAAGATACTTCCGTTTATTGTATCTTCTTGTGTAATTCCTGCCGATTTTAAGTTTTTTTTACTTCACCAATCCACTTAATAGTAATTTTTCTTGTGCTTTACTTCTATTTTATATAATTCCTTTATTTGTCTTGTAAGTCTGAGTTCATTCATTTTTACTTTCTCTACTACGTATAGTAAGTAGGGGAAGTATTGTATTCCGCCCAAAAATTCGATACCGAGATTTCATATGAAACACATGTTTTGAGGTGCAATGAATCCAAATAAACCATTTTTGAAACATGTCCGTGTGTATGTGTCTGTCTTTCAGTCTGTGAACAGCACGACTCAAAAACGAAAAGCCGGATAAGTACCAAACTTGGCTTTCGTGGCAAGGATCCTAAGAGGATTAAGATAATTATAAATAATAAAACAGTGGAGCAAGTAATGAGTTTTAATTATTTGCGGGTATCAGTTGGTCTTAGTAAAAATGAAATTAATAAAAATTTAGTTTATTTCAACAGATATATGGGCCAATTAAAGCGCCATTGACAAGAAAAGTAAAAGGAGAAATGATGTTAACATTTTACAGAGTATTAGTGGTACCAATACGATACCAATTGTGTTATATGAGTTGGAATGCTGGATAATAAACGAAGTTATTGAAAGGAGAATAGAGGTAGCTGAAATAAAAATTTTTAGATATGCACCAGGGTATAGTTTATTGGATATACAGAAAAATAAAGAAATTCGAAATGAATTAAAAACGTTTAGCATCATAAAAAAGATAGAAAAATACCCAAGGAAAGTATTGGTACGAACATGTATTAAGCATGGGAAAAAACATATACCTCTTAATATTTTAAAATATAAGCCGAAGGGTAAAAAAATTCGTGGCCGACATAATAAGAGATGGATCGACCGGTTATGTAACTTAAATGGAGCCGGAACAAATTAATAATAGTCCAATCCTTGAAGAATGATAATCATAAATTATTAATAATAATAATAATAATAATAATAATAATAATAATAATAATAATAATATATTATTGCATAATGCCATTCATGTACCCTGAGTAGTCAAAAAGCATTATTGAATAAATGTTATTATCGTCAGACTTATTATTATTATTATTATTATTATTAAATTAACTATATTTGACACACTCATTGGTAGTGCTACTCTCTACTCACCTCCTGGGATGATATAAGCAATTTTGAATAAAATGGCAAGAATTACGTGAGAGAGCAAGTAGCAATGTGGTTCCTGGAGATATACATTCCAATACCAACTAAAACTCTCGTTCCTATATATGCCATTTTCCGTTCCCGAATGTGAGCATAGATTCGAAGTACTTACTTTAGAGATAAAAATTGAAAATAGGGTGAAAGATAGGTAGGTGCCCAGGAAATCTATGGAGAGGACAGCATATAGTTGCAACAGCCAATCACAGATATTGGAGATGGTGCTAACTACAAATCATCGCCAGGGTACTTAAGACGTCAACAATCAGGTCTGTAGCTCCTTTCCGGGAGGTAGGTATTTCTCTATTTACTGTCTCATTCATCAATTCCAAATTACATAGTATGAAATCATTTTAACCAATAATGTTCCCTGATTAACGTATACTGATTAAAAGAATTAACTTTCTTTATAAATGAACTTTTATAGCTGTAAAAACGGTAATAGGTGGAAAAATTCGTGTTCATAATCAGATTCTATTTCTAAATTAATTCTTGGAAGTCACTATGTATTATTATTATTATTATTATTATTATTATTATTATTTTACGCAACGTTTCCACATTGATTGCACATTGAATATTTGACAGATTAAAAAGAAGATAACCCGTAAAACGATGTATTGATTTTGAAGTAGTGTGGAAGCTTTTAACTGTGACATTGATAGAGGAGATTATAACGTAATCTATACTAAACATTATGTTAAGCCCTGTATGCATGTGAAGTACTAATGAATAAATTAAATTTAATGCTTTAGGCTACGTCCGTAATGTGGATTCAGGATCGTACTCTGGGAGGTAATTTTTTTCGTATGGCCGCTTTTATCTACTTTGGCCAAACCGAGAGATTTGCTTTTAGAAAAAATTATTTTTTGTTGATACTTTATCACTTATGAAACACACCACTGTCCTCATATTTACACTTACAGACCCTTTGAAGTCTAAGGAGTATTTATGGATAAAGAAAAATTCATACACTCCAGTCAGAAATTGAATTCTGCAATAAGAAGTCATCACTGAACTACTCCACTATAGAAAGATGACAAACTTTTTGAGCCTCTCGAGTATGTCATTGTGCCACAAACATAAGCTGAGGGTTGTTTTGCTTTTGAATTTTATTAACTGCTTGTCATTGTACAATTCACAGAACACATGTACCTGAAAAAGTTAACTATACTTGTCTTTTATTACTTTCTCTACTACGTATAGTAAGTAGGGGAAGTATTGCATTCCACCCAAAAATTCGATACCGAGATTTCACCGGAAATACATGTTTTGAGACACCCCTGAATCCAAAAAGAGCATTTTTGGAAACATGTCCGTGTGTGTCTGTGAACAGCATAACTCATAAACGAACAGTCGGATAAACACCAAACTTGGTACTTAGTTCAGTATCTTCCAAAGATGCGCCACAAAGGTTTTCAAGAAAATCCCCCACCCCAGACTACTCTTTACATGGAATATTTTTCGAAAATTTTAATTTTCTCAAAAATGCCTCTAACGATTTTGATTAAAATAACATATGTTTAGGATATTTTCATGAAAAATGAAATGTATAATTTTCTGGGAATGTCTCCAAAAGTGTTCTTCATTGTGAACGACTTTTGCGTAACTGGTAAACCATAAGAGATAGACAAACTTTTACTACACAAAAAATGTAGATCGCGTTAAATTACATAATTTATGTGATATACATTTTTTGTTGAGTGAACCATTTTCGAGATATTGCATGTTATTCACTTAAATTTTCCAATACTTATACTTTTTCTCAAATTTGTTATTCACTTTTTGTCCTGGTAATGCAAAGACAATGGAATACTCTACATAGCAACCACCTCTTAAAATATTTGACTATCGCTTAAAACCTAGCAATTTCCCTTGCATCTACAAGAAAATTAGCAATAAGATTAACACATCGATATCTCGATTAACATGAAGCATATTGAGAATGAGCGTTTGTAAAAATATTTTGTAAAAGAGTAGAAAAAGTGAAGTGAGTGTAACACATCAGATTTTTTTTTAAAGTTGAAAGCCTTAGTTCAAACGATGAACAGATCTTCAGTTCGATTTTCCGTGTAAAAGTTGACCCGAGTATGCGCAGTATGAAGTCTTGACAGGAAACTTCATCCGCTGTACTATGTTATTCTCACAATAGGAAAAACATCCAGACAGAGGGATCAAGTCTAGTACATGCTAAGAAGGCGATGACGTGCGCGTTCTCTCCACGTCTGTACTGAATACCCATTTTATATTGGGGCGTATTAATAATTTGCGGGTTTCATTGTCATTTTCCAGACAAATTGTTGTTTGTCTGGGGTGACGTCACTCCTGTCTGGGAGTTTTTGCTAGCCACGAGTGGTGGGCATATAGCGTATGCCTTTACTTAGTATTCCGAGAGAAGCGGATCGCGCGTGTTGGCGGGCTTTTGGATCGATGGACATCTCCCCTCACCTTTCATATTTAATAATATAGGAACCCCAAACGGTTGGGAAATAAATCTAGGAATGTGTAAGTAGATTTGTGTTATGGTGTTTTGTACAGTGAAAAACCCACGCCTTCCTCTTAACCTCCACAACACGTTTCAGCCAAGCGTGTATACGTTCTCTCAATTTAGGTGTTGGCTACTAAAAATTAATTAGGCCTCTACCCAGCATATAACAATATTCTCTTTCCACACTATCCTTGTAGAGCACGTGCAGAACCCGTTATCTTTATTTTATAAACACAGACGTTATAAAGCAAACATTAATGTCATGTTTTAAGGTTGTTTTAGTTTAAATAGAAATTCTGATACACAAAACTAATATATAACGGTAAAGCAGAGAGATGTTGACCTAATCGACTTCAGAATATTTCAGTACTGCATATCCCAATAGGACTAGAGGGCATGCCCTTGAAGCCAAAACAGATACAAAAGCTCCGTCACAAAGAGATATCTTTCGCACTGCAGATTATTTTTTACTCGCTATTTTTGTATCTGGCAGTAGTGATGTGAATCAAAATCCAAAGAAAGAAAGAACAGCAAGGAAGATATCCCTTTCCTAAATGTCGAGTGCCAAAGAGAGTTGTATGAATGGAAGTCCCCGTTGTCACTAATGAGTAAATGGAACTGTTCCAAAAACTTATAATTCAATTTCTCAAATTATATAGGAATCATTCTTGGCTGAGTGTTCATTCATGAGATTCGTTTAGTCCAACTCCTAATGTTCCATCAATTCTTATGAATTTGTGTATTTTAGTATGGGATTACAAAATGAGAAAGCCTACCTTTCCGAAAATGCAACCGAAATCAAATAATGAAGGATACAGGGTTAACGAAAAGGTGCTATTCCCGGACATTTGTTGTGAATAAACAGCTGATAAGTATTTGAAACAGCTATACTGAAGTCTTAAGTTTGATTCTCGGACGGAAAAGAGAGAATTTTGCTTTCATTAGAATCATTCTCCATCCTCCATAGGAATGAGATTGCAAGCTTAAGTTCGTAATACATCTTTTAGAAATAAATATGACGTTACAAAAACACACACATAGATCCCTGATGTTAAACATTCATAGGATTTCTCTATCCGCTATCAAATTATACTGTGTTCCACTAGCTCTTCACCCCTGAATTTTGAGAGAATTAACATTTTCGAAAAATGTTCCAAATAATGGGTAATCTGGAGTAGGGAAATTTTCTTGAAAACCTTCGTGTCGCATCTCTGGAAGATACTATACCTTTGGTGTTTATCCGACTTTTCGTTTCTGAGTTATGCTGTTCACAGACACACAGACAGACACACACACAGACATGTTTCCAAAAATACTTTTTTTGGATTCAAGGGTTCTCAAAACATATATTTCCGGCGAAATCTCGGTATCGAATTTTTGGGTGAAATACAATACTTCTCCTACTTACTATACGTAGTAGAGAAAGTAAAAATTGCTTAACGTTATGGGGGAACGTAAATGCCATTAGCCATGTTCTGTTTGGAGGATATTGTAATGGTAATTTTAGCATAGGTTGCCATTTAAACAAATTAAATTTACCCTTAAATGACCATCATAATGTCTTCTAAATAAAACAGGACTAATGTCATTTACTTTCCCCCATAATATCAAGCAACTTTTATTCCAGACATTTCTTTCCACAATGCTTAGTTTTTGAGATATTGTACAGTCTCAACTTAAAATGGTCCACCTGTATATTGTATTGTATTAGTATATGTTAAACACAGTAGTGCTATTTTAATCAAAATCGTTAGACATTTTTGAGAATTAAAATAACGTAAATTTTCGTGTCACATCTTAAGAAGATGCTGTATCCTTAAATTGCAGGTTTGGTACTCATCCGAATATTTTGTTATGCTGTTCTCAGATACACAAGCACATACACAGGGCGTTTTCTAAACAAGCTGTTTACTGTATTACCGTTCAAACCTTGATATCGAATACAATACTTCTACTTACAGTGTTTCCTCTATCAATATTTGCCTGTGAAACAAATATTGTATGCCTGTCTAAAGGTTAAAGTTCTCGGACAAACCATTAATTTTGTCTATCGATTAAAATATCATAGGCGTTCATTATGTCTTATAATATTCGTGTAAAAGATTTATTATTCCATTTACCTTTTTTACGCATGATAGCTTCTGCCTGGAAATGATTTAAGATCATGCAACGCGAACTTAGTTGCATGAAAGACACAGAAACAACATTCATCTGTTTATAGCATAGGTACATTTTGTTAGCAACGAGATAATTAGGAAAATAAAAGATTTTCAAATACCAAACCTGTTAAAACCCAGGGATACAACTATGGTAATTTTTATAAATGCTTAATTACACAAAAAAGTATGTCATAACACTGTGTATATTAATGAGTTCAAAAATATTTTGCAATAATCGTTGCTTTCTCTGCTCTACAGGGTCAACCATTTAAGTTTAGACTGAACAATATCTCTAAAATTAAGCGTTGTAGAAAGAAATGACTTTAATAAAATTTACTTTATATTATGGGACAAAATAAATGGCATTGGTCGTGATTTATTTACATGACGTTATGATGGTGATTTAGGGTCAGTTTGTGATGGATATTTAGGGTTAATAGGGCCAGTTTAGTATTTTTCAAGGAGGGACACGAAGATTTTTAAGAAAATCCCCCACCCCAACTACCCATTACATGGAACATTTTTCGAAAAATTTTTATTTTTCTATAAAGGACTATCGATTTTGTTTAAAACACCGTATATGAAATATATTTACATGACAAATAAAATTTATATCTTGAATTTTCTGGAAAAAGTCTAGGGAAGAATCCTCTTTATAAGGAAGGATTTTTTTATAATTTTGTATAACTTGTAAACGTTATGCGATAGATGAAAAGTACCACAAAAATGCAATCTCTTTAAAACCCATAGTTTACTTAAAATAAGTTTTTTTTGCATAATTAGTTTCTGAAGTATCTGTTATAAAGGTTCAAATTGTTAAATTTTTTATCATTATTTTAAAGTCCCATGGATTTTAAATTTTATCTGGTGACTGCATGGAAACAGTAAGGAATCTATAGGCCAGCATATAGAATCCAGTTCTTCAACATTTTACTATTGCTGTTCCCTTTATATTTATAACGTAATATGTAATGTTCGTATACCTACCAATAAAGAGGGTAGAGAAAGTCATGTGAATGTATCATATCAGATTATTTATCTTTTTTCTCTACTACGTATAGTAAGTAGGGGAAGAATTGTATTCCACCCAAAACTTCGATACTGAGATTTCACCGGAAATATATGTTTTGAGATACCCTGAATCCAAAAAAAGCATTTTTGGAAACATGTCCGTGTGTGTCTGTGTGTGTGTTTGTGAACAGCATAACTCAGAAACGAACAGTCGGATAAACACCAAACTTGGTATTTAGCTTCAGTATCTTCCAGAGATGCGACACAAAGATTTTCAAGAAAATCCCCCACCATAGATTACCCTTTATATGGAACATTTTTCGAAAATTTTAATTTTCTCAAAAATGGCTAACGATTTTGATTAAAATATCATATGTTTAAGATATTTTCATGAAAAATGAAATGTATATCTCGAATTTTCTGGGAATGTCTACAAAAGTATTCTTCGTTGTGAACGACTTTTGCGTAACTAGTAAACCATAAGAGATAGACAAAATTTTACTGCATAAAAAATTAGATCGCGTTAAAATACATAATTTATGTAATATACATTTTTTTTGGTGACAAACATTTTCGAGATAATGCTTGTTATTCCCTTAAATTTTCCAATACTTTTTCTCAAATGGGAATTCGTTATTCATTTTTTTTATGTTCTGGACATACAAAGAGAATGGGATGCGCCACATAGCAACCAGATCTTAAAAGATTTGACTATCCCTTAAAGCCTGCCATACTCACCTTGAACCTACAAGAAAATTAGCAATAAGATTAACATCTCGATTAACATGAAGCATATGGAGAATAAGCGTTTGTAAAAATAGTTTGTACAAGAGTAGAGAAAGTCATGTGAGTGTAACACATCACAATTTTTTAGCTGTTTACAACACACACTTAAGCATTTCTAAAAAATATTTTCTCACCTCCTGTATTCGCAGTGAATTCTCGATATCTATACGATAGACAGGGAGAGGCAGAGAGGAGAGGAGAATGTATAACCCTTGCTTTTTAGTCCGTTTTAGAGCTGTAATTAAACTCAGACATTCACATGATCATCAGCTTCGTCAACAGCTCTTTTTTAGACCAAAGCAAAGCAAAAGTAGTAGAGCTTTCAGTATATTACCCTGCATTGTTAAAGGGCTGTTTTCATGAAAGTTTCAGTGGTGGGTAGTGATCGATTTTTACCGCCGTTAGATCGAGATAAGGGTCATCCCAAAGGAATGAAACTGGCGCACGCATACATTGCTAACAATTCCATTACTAAACAAGACGGTTCTTGATTTCGTGGCCTACTTTTAACAGCCGTCTGCTCGGCATTTTGAGAGCCGCTGGGGAATGCCTCCTTGCATGTTAACCATATGTTTGGTGCACATCAAGATTAATGAGGAACTCTCCTCTCTTTACGGCTAATCACAGCTATGTTCTGCCGGATAATGAATATCGGTACCACCCACGCACGTTCGCATACGTTATAATATTAAGCTAATGTATATTAGGAAATATCTGATGTGTTACAGTCACATTACTTTCTCTACTCTTGTACAAACTATTTTTACAAACTCTTATTCTCCATATGATTCATGTTAATCGAGATGTTAATTTTATTGCTAATTTTCTTGTATATGCAAGGCTTTAAGCGATAGTCAAATATTTTAAGAGCTGGTTGCTATGTGGAGCATTCCATTCTCTTTGTATTGCCAGGACAAAAAAAAGATTAACGAATTTCCATTTCAGAAAAGGTATAAGTACTGGAAAATTTAAGTGAATAACAAGCAATATCTCAAAAATGGTTCACTAACAAAAAAAGTATATGAAAATTGTGTATTTTAACGCGATCTACATTTTTTGTGTGGTAAAATTTTGTTTATCTCTTCTGGTTGACCAGTTATGTAAAAATCGTTCACAATGAAGAATAATTTTGGAGACATTCCCAGAAAATTCGAGATATACATTTCATTTGTCATGAACATATCTTAAATATATGATATTTAATCAAAACCATTAGAGCCATTTTTGAGAAAATTAAAATTTTCGAAAAATGTTCCATGTAAACGGTAATCTGGGGTTGGGGTATTTTCTTGAAAACCTTCGTGTCGCATCTCTGGAAAATACTGAACCTAAATACCAAGTTTGGCGTTTATCCGATTGTTCGTTTTTGAGTTATGCTGTTCACAGACACAGATACACACACACACACATATACATACACACACACACGGAAATGTTTCCAAACATGTTTTTTTTTAATTCAGGAGTCCTCAAAGAATGTATTTCCGGTGAAATCTCGCTATCGAATTTTTGGGTGGAATACAATACTTCCCCTACTTACTATACGTAGTAGAGAAAGTAAAAAATGTGTTAAACCGACATATCTTTCTCCACTCCTGTACAAACTAGTTTTATAAACGCTTATTCTCCATTTACTTCACGTTAACGGAGATAAACATTTACAGAAACTATTTAATTGCTAATTTTCTTGTAGGTGCAAGGGGATTATGATAGGCTTTAATCGATAGTCAAACCTTTTAAGAGCTGGTTGCTATGTGATGCATTCCATTCTCTTTCCATGTCCAGGATATATAAAAAAGAATAACAAATTCCCATTTGAGAAAAGCATAAGTATTGGAAAATTCAAACAAATAACAAGGAATATCTCGGAAATGGTTCACTCGAAAAAGAATGTATATGAAAGAAATTGTGTGTTTTAAAGAGTTCTACATTTTGTGTGTAGTAAAAGTTTATCTATCTCTTAGAGTTTACCAGTTATGCAAAATTCATTCAGAATGAAGACGACTTTTGGTGACATTCCCGGAAAATTCTAAACATACATTTCATTTATCGTAAATAGCTTAAACATATGATATTTCAATCAAAATCGTTAGTCATTTTTGAGAAAATCAAAATTTTCGAGAACTTCTCCATGTAAAGCGTAGTCTGTGGGGGGGGGATTGTCTTTAAAATCATCGTATCACATCTTTGAAAGATACTGAGCCTAAATACCAAGTTTGGTATTTATCTGACTTTTCAATTTTGAGTTATGCTGTTCACAGACACACTTCCACACATATACACAATAACACACGGTCTATTTCTAAAAATGCTTTGTTTGGATTCAGGGGCCTCAAAACATGTATTTCCGGTAAAATCTCGGTATCGAATTTTTTAGTGGAATGCAATACTTCCCCTACTTATTATACGTATTAGAGAAAGAAATAACGAATTCCCATTTGAGAAAAAGTATAAAGCATTGGAAAATTCAAACAAATAACAAAGAATATCTCGGAAATGGCTCACTCGACAAAACAAATGAATATGACATAAATTGTGTGTTTTAACGAGATCTACATTTCTGTGAAGTAAAACTTTGTCTATCTCTTACAGTTCACCAGTTATGCAAAATTCATTGAGAGTGAAGACAACTTTCAGGGACATTCCAAGAAAATTCAAAATGTACATTTCATTTGCCATGAAAGTATCTCAAACATATGATATTGTAATCAAAATCGTTACAGACATTTTTGAAAAAAATCAAAATGTTCGAAAACTTTCAATGTAAAGGGTAGCCTAGGGTGGACGGATTTTCTTAACAATCTTTGTGCCACATCCTTGAAGGATATTGAACCTAAATACCAAGTTTGGTATTTATCCGACATTTCGTTTTTGAGTTATGCTGTTCACTGTCATACACATATGGGCCTTTTTCTAAAAATGCTTTTTTGGATGCAGGGGGCCTCACAACATGTATTTCAGGTAAAATCTCCATGTAGAATTTTGGATGGAATACAATGCTTCCCCTACTTACTAGTATACGTAGTAGGGAAAGTAAAATCGAGGAAATAGTATTTTATGTAACAAGATAATGAGGTAGTAATCAAGACGCAATTGTTTTTCATACGAGCGTCCTAATTACCATTATAGTTCCATACGACTATTTTTGGTTGACCACACTATAGTTTTAAAATTTGAGCTTCTACGTTGCCTACAGTCAGGAATTAAGCATCCACGCCTGTTCTGGCCCCAAAAGATTGCTGTGACCACCTTGATTTGGGACGCCCTATACTTCTTTTGCCTGTTGCTGTATAATACGAGTATATGACTGTTTTCTTTCTCTACTACGCATAGTAGTAGGGGAAGTAATGCATTCCACCCAAAAATTCGATACCGAGATTTCACTGGAAATACGGAAACCAAAAATAGCATTTTTAGAAAAAAGTAGGTGTGTGTGTTTTGTATGTTTGTGAACGGTATACTCAAAAAGGAAAAATATGATAAATATCAAACTTGGTATTTAGGCTCAGTATCTTTCAAACATTCGACTCAAAAATTTTCAAGAGAATGCCCCCACCACAGAGAACCCTTTAGATAAAACATTTTTCAAAAATTATGATTTTTTAGAAAATGGCTGTAACGATTTTGATTAAAATATCATATTCAAGATATTTTCATGACAAATGAAATGTGTATCTCGAATTTTCTTGAAATGTACCCAAAAGTCCACTTCATTCTGAATAACTTTTACATAACTGGTAAAGCGATAGAGATAGACAAATTTTACTACACAAAAATTGTAGATCTCAAAGAAGCACACAATTTGTGTTATACATTTTTTCTTTCTCTACTACGTATAGTAAGTAGGGGAAGTATTGTATTCCACCCAAAAATTCGATACCGAGGTTTCACCGGAAATATATGTTTTGAGAACCCCCGAATCCAAAAAAAAGCATTTTTGGAAACATGTCTGTGTGTGTGAACAGCATAACTCAGAAACGAACAGTCGGATAAACACCAAACTTGGTATTTAGGTTCAGTATCTTCCAGAGATGCGACACGAAGGTTTTCAAGAAAATCCCCCCACCCGAGATTACCCTTTACACGAAACACTTTTCGAAAATTTTAATTTTCTCAAAAATGGCTCTAACGATTTTGATTAATATATCATATGTTTAAAATATTTTCATGACAAATAAAATGTATATCTTTAATTTTCTGGGAATGACACCAAAAGTATTCTTCATTGTGAACGACTTTTGTATAACTGGTAAACCATAAGAGATAGACAAAAGTTTTACTACAGAAGAAATGTAGATCGCGTTAAAATACATAATTTATGTCATATACATTTTTTTGTTGAGTGAACCATTTTCGAGATATTGCTTGTTATTCCCTTGAATTTCTCAATACTTATTTTCTCAAATGGGAATTCGTAATTCATTTTTTTTTGTCTTTTACATGCAAAGAGTATTAATCTGTGGCAAAGAGAATGGTGCTGCACCTAGCAACCAGCTATTAAGAGATATGTATGTGCTTAAAGGCTACTGTATTTCTATATTGCCCTTGTAAATATATATTCCCCTTACATCTACAAGCAACTAACAATAAGATAGAGTCTGCAAATGTTTATCTCGATTAACATGAGGTAAATCGAGAATAAGCGTTTGTGCAAATAGTTTGTACAAGAGTAGAGGAAGTCATGTGGGTGTAACATATCAGATTTGTTTATGGAGTGAACCATTTCCAAGATCTTCCTTGTTATTTGTTTGAATTTTCCAACGCCTATGCTTTTTCTCAAATGGGAATTCGTTATTCATTCTTTAGGCCCTGTACATACAAAGAGAATGGAATGTTCCACATAGCAACCAGCTCTTAAATGATTTGACTATTGCTTAAAGCCTACCATATTCCCCTTGCATCTACAAGAAAATTAACAATACACTTATCTCGATTAACATGAAGTAGATGGAGAATAAGCGTTTGTAAAAGTAGTTTGTACAAAAGTAGAGAAAGTCATGTGAGTGTAACACATCGGTCCGTTCTAGTGCCTTCACTTCTCTTGTCATTTAACTTATAGGTTGCCACTGATCTAAGAAATTTCATTTTCTTGCCTGGATACGCTTGCAGTCCCTTTTTTTAGGTGCAGGTTTCGAACAAAACCGCTATAACTTTGTAAAACTTTAGAAGTGTATCCTTTACTTTCCTTTTCAGTGTTCTTATAATAGTGCCACACATTTTTTGAAAGTTATTTATTTTCCTCTCTATATCGTAATTAAAATTATAACCATTATACATCCTAAATAATTAAAATTAAGTTGTTTAATAATTCTATTATTTATTACTACGTTTCTATTATTGGGGATTTTCCACGGAATGCAATTAATTTAGTTTTCTCGTAGATACTGTTAAATCATAGCCGCTAATCACATTGTCCGAATTATAAAAACCTCTTTGTAAGTCATTTTCTGACCAAATCTGGTCATCAGCATATAAAAGTATGGATTTTTGCTTTCCGTTGCCTTATAGCATCATAAATAATATTGGAGACATTGGACAGCCTTGCCAAGTCATTCATTGATAAAAATTGTTTTCATTACTTATTCGGGTCTTCTTTATTCCTAAAATTAGATCGATCTTACAGGCTTTTAACAACATTTATTATATGGAATGGTATTCCTCTTCTGTTCACCCGTCCCAGAATTTATCTCTATCAACACTCTCGAAAGCTTTCACCTAATCTATAAGTAATACATATATTGGTATATTAAACTCTGTGTTTTTCTATAATTTGTTAGATGGTGAATACATTGTCAATTGCAAGAGAATCTTTTTCGGAACCTCATTTGTTCTCTCAATAAGAAACAATCTGTTATTTTAGCAAGTCTTTTAGTAATTATTCTTGAGGAGATTTTATAAGCTGACAATAACAATTTAATTCCTCTATAATTATTGCAATTAGATCTGTTTCCTTTCTAGAAGATAGACATGACCATAGAGTTAGCCATTCTTGAGGTACACATTTGCCATGTCAGTATAAATTGTATATATTTAAGTGTCTCTTTTTAACTCTCTGACATGAATATTTTATCAATGTTATGTTAAAAAAGTTATTACCGTTAGTTGTGTGTAATTAAATGATGGAATATTTGATTAATTATGATCACATAAGAGGAGGGTAAACAGATAATGATGAATGAATGAATGAATTATAACTTTGAGAATGTTTGCTAATAGATGAAATAATTAAGATATGAAAAAGGTGCCAAATCCAGACTGTAGGGAGGGTGGTCCAAATGTTCCGAATAAAATAATGCGATCAGATCTTGAGTTTGTTTGTCTGTGTTTGGTCGGAGATTTCCATAAACAGATTTTCATCTGTTTCCTCAACTGAAGAAATTGCTTGGTGGAAAACTTTTCAATGACAAGGTAGTGAAACAAGAAGTGCATTCTTGGTTTGATCACAGGCGGTATCATTCCTTGACGACGGCGTATAAAAATCGGTTTCCCGTTACGACAAGTACCTGAATAATAGCGATGACTTTATGGAGAAGTACTATAAGGTGTAAAGTAATGAATGGTAATAAAGCATTTGGAAAATAATGTTCTGTTATTTTTTTTAAAAAAAGTTACCTACTTTTAAACACAAGCCTAGTATTTATCATTTAGTTTTTCAGTTACACTATTCACAAACATACAGATTGACAAACCGACACACACGCGCGCACGCGCTCGCACCTTTTACTAAAATTTTTGTTGTTCAAGGACCTGAAAGCAATGATATCGAATTTTTAGTGGAACACAACACGCTCTCTACTCACTATAGGTAAGTGATAGATAAAGTAAAAGCCATTTATTCACAATGCGTACTCTAATTTGCATATTTCTGAACATTTACAGTGTACGGAGAACGAAACGAAAGAATATAAAATAATTTCTAAATGCACGAGTTAGACTTTTAAGTAATTAATTCAATTACATACACAGAGCTCAAAGCTGCCTGGCATACTAGTTTTCCAAAATTATTAAATAATAAATCATTGCAGTTACAGAGTAAAAATACGTTAAACCAATTTTGAATATATTTCTTATTTAGGAGATGAACAATTTAAAGTATAAACTATTTTCACACAGAATGCTGTCGCTTCAGAATAAAAATATAGTAAGTTGAAATCATTGTATTATCGAAAATTTTCCTAATAATTGATACTTTATAACTATACTTATTGAAACAATAAGCAAAATTTTAAGGAAAGAAGTAACATGAAAACACAAAAACAGCTATGAAAACTTTGATTTTCAGATTTTTGCTTCTAAAAATAATTTTGGTTCTTAGTTTTCAAAAAAAAATGTCTCAGCCGTTTTCTTGCTGCTGTAAAAACATAAATGCTGGGATTAGATGTTTTGTGATGTACAGTCAACAGGCAAAGTTTACTTCAGCCGTTTGTTAACGCAGATTTCAAATTGTTAGCATTTTTCGTTCACTTTACTGTGACAAATATTGAACTGAAATTTGCTTCATTCTTTACAGAGGTACAATGATAAAAGTGACCTCCCTGAGCATTTTAATTACATTATAAGATTCGAACTATTTAACTGAGATTTCTATAAATTATTTCTCCTGGAATGAGCATAAAATTCAAAACATACAAGCAATTTGTAAATTCTGCAATGAGAAAATTATTTCAGACGTGTTTAGTTACTATTTTCAGAACATCTGTCAAAATAATATTTACAAAACAATAAATTTAAAAACTGGATAATTTAACCCAAACACTATTTCAGACAGAAGATTCAAAATTGGTATAATTATTACTTTTATAATTTGGAGCATGTAGTTAAATATTCAGAAATGTTGGGTTAAAAGTTCAATGAACCCCATAATAAGTATTTTCTTTGCCAGTTTATTTTGTATCTGCATGTTAGATACTATACAAACTTTGATACCTATCCTAAAAACCGTAAAGAAAAATTAATCTCAAGAATTTACGATTCAACTACTATCTTTTGAAACAGAAACCAAACTTAGTTTATGCGGCGACTATAAATAGGCGTTTTTCGTCATTTTGCATTCAACACGTGATCTAAACATATTTTTGGGCTTGCAAAAGATTCAACACATTTTCTAACTTTAAAAAGCAAATTTCAATAACTAAAAGGGCTAACGAATTACAGAAATGAACTTCTAGCAATTAATTCCTAGCTACCTCTACAAAAACACGTCAACTTGGAGCTTCAAAAATGTAAAAATTGAAATTTCGCTCGCACAACAGTTCAAGAGAGAGGCTACGAACATTTAAACTAAGATTACTATTTGATCCAACACATTCAATTGAATAAAAACTAGCCAGTTATGTATTATATTCTTGAATATTAGTAAGTCAAAATTTATAATTACTTGGTTTAACGATTTCAGTCCCAGAATATAACCAATGCTCTTTTTTACTCTTTATCTCCTATGGAACAGTTAAACAATTATATCAGTCGAATAATTTTGAATGATACTAAATGGTCGTATTAACGTCAAGTTTTATTTTAATAAAATAATTTTAATGATATTTAAACTCAAAATAACAACTAGAACAGTTTTTTTCAAAACCAGTAAACGGTGTTATTTATTTATAACATTCAAATATTTAGATATCGTTAGGTAGAAAACCAAAATAGACTGATTTTAAGTAACTTTATCGAATTCGTGCCAAAACGTTCTCCACAGATGGCCTGCCACTGATATAATCCTGTTTATGTATATAAACCATTACAAATAATTAAAATATTTTTATTCAAAATTGACATCGGAATATCCTTCATGCATGCATTTTGTGCTTTTCTGTGCAAGATTTGTAAATTATAATATAAAGGAAATAATTCTAAAGGATAAGTGATGTATTTGATTGTATTTTGGAAAGTATGCATTTTAGTACTATTTCAAGATTCAGAACATATTAATGCCAGAGTCACATAAGAAATTCAATTTTGTTTACGAAAATTATATACGAATTAACAGCATTAACATATAAACAAATAAATGAAAGTAATACTATCAGTAAATTCTGCATAAACAATTATGCATGTGATGTTTTATTATTTTGTGAATAAGTTTAATATTCTGTTATGTTAATAATCTTTCAAAACTGCTAAATTTATTAAATAAACAGTACTTAGCACTTAAGGAAATTTGGTGCTTTATGAAACCAACTGCTACACCCAATGGTCCCTTTTGATGCAGGCTACTAAGTAATTAAATATCGGCATTTTTTGGGGTTGATAAAAGGCAAAAATTACATTAAAATGCTTAGATTACAGGTTTCCTTTTACATGTATTGATCCTTATGCTAATGTTGATGACAAGTTTTCTCTCTTCAAAGTTCATCATGATCCTATGCGGGAACTCTATGCATCTCTATAAAAATGAAATACATTTTAGGTGCATTAACTGCTGCAGAACATTTGTTGGAATTTATTGTGTAAGCGTGTACACAAATGTTGTCAAAATGTTGATAGAAAGTACTAAAAATTCAGGGTATTTTATATAGAAATACTGTGAAGAGTTACAATTTTTGGGCAAACCCTTAATGCTAGATGATTTAATTTTATACTCTAGTATTTGAAGAATCGACTAATTGAATACCTAATAAAATTGGTGCAAAATTAAGGTACAAAAATGATTAAATGTTTACCTTATTTGGACGAAGAACTGGACATATGCATTTGAAATTTTACATATGGTGGATACAATTCAAAATTTCTTTATTTTAAATTCAGAGACTTAAAAGCGGAACGTTAATCTATTTTAAGAATAAAGAAACTGGAGGCCACATTTTTTAAAAAATAATATCAGTGGTATTTGTATATCTGATTTTTAAACATGAAGTTATGTCAGATTCAAAATAACACTATAATATCAAAATGAGAAGAACATTTGTTATATTCTTACATGTCTTAAGGAAAGTTTAATTGGTGATATTAATCAAAATAACATTTTTATACTATACCATTTAAATTTTTGGAGAAGTTTGCTTATTCAAAGTATTTAAAATTCACTTTCAAATACTCTATCAAACATAGAATTTTCATTCACTACCAGTAAATCCCATTTTTCTCAGGAACTTTAGATGAGAAAAAATTAAATTTATAAACTTGAAAACTACACTATAATGACGATATGGAGGGTTTTAAAAGGTAGCATAAATATTGATAGCACTATTTTAACAACAATTCAGTATAAACGTAATAATAAAATGTGCTTAGAATTTTGAAAAATTATATTTTGTAGCTGTTACTTTTTCATAAACTTCAAAATATTATATTTATATGAAGAAAAAATTCAAACTATACCTTAAGTAATTTCTTACAAACAGAGTCATAAACCTGATAGATTTAGCTTTTGTTCTATGCGGTTTAAAGTTAAGGTAATTGTTCTAAAATTTACATTTATACAGGAAAAGTTCCACAGAGGGATTTTATATTTTATATACAAATGAAGAAAATCTGTCGACTTATTTAGAATTTAAGCAAAATTGGTAGAAAATTAAGGGTAATTAATATAAAGACTCTCTGAAAACGTTACGACTTCTAAGGTTGTTCCCCAGGGATATACATAATGAATTTTACACCACTACAGCTGCCACAAACTAAATATATGTAAAATTTAACCGTATGTATATATTTATAATGGTTTAGTTCTTTTGCATGCTTGAAAATCGCGACACTAATAGATGCTGCGTAACAGATGGGTGAAGTAACAAATCAGGTAAAGTTAATATACGCCAGATAGGGGTGGATGGCTTCCAAAAACGTGTTCAGAAAGGCAGAGCGTTAAACTAGGCAGAGAGGAGCAAGGAAGGTGTGTTCTCCGCAGCCAGCCACATACAGATCGATAATACAGCGCTAGGGCGGGAGTAGAGGGCGCTAGGCTTCAAAGACTTGCCCATATTATAACATATTATTATTCTGTTATTATTATCATCAGATGTTACCGTACGATTATATTTTTCTTTACATCATATAAGACATACATTTGGATACCAAAGAACAAGCCGCCAACTATTATTTTTTCTAAAAGAAAGGTTCTATACGATCGATAGCTTATTTTGTGATTATTTTCATTTTAATAAAGCTTTTTCATAGAAGTTTAATATGTATTTTAAACTTCCTTGCTTATAATTAAGGTTAGGAATAAAATTAACGTATACGTACGAGTTCTGACTTACCTAAGCTCAAGGAAACGTAATTAGTAAAAATAAAACAAATTATTTTTGGAATATAAATAAGTATATAATATGATCCTTTCAAGTTATATTTTAACAAAAACTAAACAGGTTTCTTTTACATAATAAAACAAAGTACTTACTTCTCTTATTTATCCCAAAAAGTATACAAACTCCAACATTTATGTTAGTAATACAACCACCTTACTGTTCGCGGAAAATGCTCGAAAAACTCTCAGTTCATTTATGAACTAAAAGCTAAAGCATGCCAAGTCAGCGCTGGAAGTCGGTTACATACGCACTTGAATGAATTTCTTTTCTCGACTCCGACGTGAATCAAGTTTTTGGCAAGCTTACAAACTTCGTCTCTTGTACGCTGGCGTAAATGTTATTAATGTGTTCTTTACTGCCCATCTCATTTCCTGTACAAATGCACAAAAAAAGAGCAGCCAAGAACCGAAGAGAGGTCAACATTTTGCTTCCGTTTCTACATTCCACTCCTTCATGACAGCTTTACTTCAGGTAGAAACACGTTTATGTAAAATACAAAAAAGGAGAATATTACCATTCGTGCAGATAAAAGGATTCAAGAAAACGTGAGAAAGTAGGTATTTTAAGTAAGTATTTCAGAATACCTACCTGAGAGTATCCAAAATAATTTATGACGAAATAATTTTTTTGTGGATATTTTACGAAAACTCCCTTGTTCAAGTGTCCTTAGATGTATGAATCAAGCAGGAGATTTCGTAACAAATTAGTGGTGTAACCTTGAATCCTCTCTTATTTTTAACAAGAAGCTAGCAAGTTAGTATTTGTTTCATTTTGGGGCAACAACCTGGAGGGAACGTTTCACGTTCTTTTAGGGTGGATTTTGGAAGCCTTCGAGGGTTCAAAGTTGCACAACATGATACAGAGTGGTGAAATAGTAGTTTCGTGCCGAGAAGTGTGGAGTTGGGAAGCGAGAAATAAAGATAGGGTATCTAACCTTAGCGAGACCCAGCGCCATCTTGAACTCTAGTCCGGGCGTCGTCGGACCACCGTTGCAGCGCCCCCGACTGCAGAGCAGCAGCCCCTTCGAAACACTTTTCTTGCTAATTGTTACCGTCGTGTCGGCGACTCACACGGACATTGGGCCGGCCACCCTAAACACTACCACTAACGTCGCCATCATTCTCGGTAGCAAGGTCACTAACTGTATGGTCATCCTCGCGGCTTCGTCGTCGTTCGTTCGTTTCCCCTGCTTTTTGCCCCAGCCTGGCCTGGTTCCGATACACACACTGGGGAGAACTAGGCAAAGAGCTCGATAGTCGCCGCTGCTGCCGCCCCGCGACAATCGCCCGAGACTCCACCCCCCTACCTCACCTGCCGCCCACTTTCGCGGAATCTTCAAACTCTCGGTCACACTGCTCTTCACAAACAAAAAGCGTTGCTGGTACTCAAAAATCGAGAGAAAAAGAATCCAACAATCACCTTAATGGCAACACCTAGGTGTTTTTATTCGTTTCAATGCATAGTAATACCTGAAACGATGTTATTTAGATCCTCAAGAAACGTTTTAAGCCCTATGCCGCTGATATTAAATCTGCTAAATTCATGACCCATTATCTCAAACTATTTAAGATGTCAGATGTCGCAGATTCATGCCTTCTGGGTTCACTGATCCACTTCTATCCAACACGTTCATCTATTAAGGAAGATAGGATATAAATTAACACCATTTTTATTAGAATGCAACAATGACATTTTTACTTTCTCTACTACGTAAACTAAGTAGGGGAAGTATTGTATTCCACCCAAAAATTCCATATCGAGATCACTTTTAAAAAATCTGAGTGTTTCTCTACTCTTGTACAGACTGTTTTTACAAACGCTTATTCTCCATCTACTTCATGTCAATCGAGATATCCAGATATTAACCTTATTGCTAATTTACTTGTAGATGCAAGGGGAATTGGTAGGCTTTAAGCGATAGTCAAATATTTTAAGAACTGGTTGCTATGTGGCGCATTCCATTCTCTTTGCATGTCCAGTACATAAAAAAAAGTGAATAACAAATTCCCATTTGAGAAAAAGTATAAGTATTTGCAAATTTAAGGGAATAGCAAGCAATATCTCGAAAATGGTTCCCTCAACAAAACAAATGTATATATAAATTGTGTATTTTAACGCGATCTACATTTTTTGTGTGGTAAAATTTTGTCTATCTCTTATGGTTTACCAGTTATGCAAAAGTCGTTCACAATGAAGAATAATTTTGGAGACATTCCCAGAAAATTCAAGATATACATTTTATTTGTTATGAAAGTATCTTAAATATATGATATTGTAATCAAAATTCTTAGAACCATTTTTGAGAAAATTGAAAGATTCTGGGGTGGGGAGATTTTCTTGAAAACCTTCGTGTCGCATCTCTGGAAGATACTGAACCTAAATACCAATTTTCGAGTTTATCCGACTATTCGATTTTGAGTTATACTGTTCACAGACACACACACAGACACACACAGACACACACAAGGCATGCTTCAAAAAATGCTTTTTTTGGATTCAGGGGGCATCAAAACATATATTTCCGGTGAAACCTCGGTATCGAATTTTTGGGTGGAATACAATACTTCCTCTACTTACTATACGTAGTAGAGAAAGTAAAAAAGTTCTATGCGTGTGTCTTTGAACAGCATAACTCAAAATCGTAAAGTTCGATCAACACCAAACTTGGTATTTAAATTCAATACCTCTTAAAGATGCGACATGAAGATTTTCAAGAAACTCTCCCCACCCCAGACTACCCTTTAGATGGAAGATTTTTCGAAAATTTTAATTTGTGCCATGAGGCATCCCGCTCGGTCATGACCATAAATAAAATAAAATTATGCGTTTTTATTTAGTTTATCACGAGGAGTTTCTCCTTCAAGAGCACGTACTGCAACCCCTTTCCACCTTGTATAAGCATCACTTCAGGTACAGCTCTGAAAAGAACCCTTTGCCAAAACAACTGCCTACAGTCGACCCTCATTTAGGACTGCTGGAGTTCTTGTCATTTATCAACACAAGGGGTGTCAAGGTCAAAACCATGGATAACCTGCGATGGCTTTCGTAACAGGGTACAAACACATGAAAGTAACAAGTAAGGGTTGGAAATAAATGACAGAGCCCACTTCTGTTGCGTGGGATTAGCATGTTTGCTTCACCAAGAGGTCCCGAGTTCGAATCCGGGTAACTCTAAGATGTAGGGACCCCGGGTCCATTTGAGCATCATTTCAACCCTTTCGTTCATTTACCCTCCAATATGACCTACGAACGCTAAATATTTTCCACATAAGGTAAGAAAGAAATGACATCCTGATGGCTCTAATGACCTAAGAAGAAAAAATAAATAAAAAGAAGAAGAGAGTTAATTGAATCAATGGTACGTAATAATTTCTTAGGGAATAAGGATCATGTAGCACTTTGGTGTTGCATTGTCGATGCTACTGCCAACAGTACGCAACCTTTATTTGTATAGAATTCACTGGTAATGTGTACAGTTTCCTAGGTCTATTGATGCAATTAAAGGTACAGGAAGATCAGCACCTTCTGAAACTTCTCGTAGATGTATGGTGTTATCAAATGAGATAGGCCTCTCAGCCAATGGTGGTCAGAAAAACAAATTTTATAGCTTCGATATATTTGGCGAGTAGTTCGACTTAAGTATAAGCATACCACGGTTTCATATTATTTCAGATGTACCAACTCCAAATCAGGAGCACAAGATACCATACGTTCACCAGGGCTTAGCTAGGGGAAGGGTTCAGTACTGGGCAACCCACAAAGCATTTTTGTCGACAGTAGCTTGTTTTCACTCCAACGCGCTGCCCATAATAGTTCCTTCCCTGACTAAAGCACCAGTGAATAGGCAATTAAATTACCTCTTATGGACATTTGGGTCAAAAGCAATTACTTTCGCCTCAAAAGACGTCTACGCAACCTTGTGGGAGAAGAATAGATTTCTCTTCGGTGCATAGGAGATGTTACTGGAAAATAACCGCCGGATATGGCCTGGGAAAATGTACTGTATCACGTTTAGGAATTATTCCAACTTGTCTCCGGAAAAGGCAACCCTATAAGGAAAAAGTGCCTTTGCCAAGAATATCCACTGCGTTGCAAAAGAGGGAGAGAGAATCACTTTTATATCGGAACGTTGTGCACAACGCAAAGCAAAGTTTTTGAGTAGTCTCCAACAATTATTTATGTATATTAAATAGAAAATATTTACATCTTTAAGGTATTTATAAATTCAGTCGTGAAAGACAGGTGTATAATAAGTGCTGCTCAGCTATTAGAAGCAAGATTTCCAGAATACAATTTCCAGGAGAAATACGTTTGTAGCAAGGTCAGAAGCTACACTAGCGTGTATAAAAATTACCCATTCTCCAAAGTCACAGTAGTGATATTCCCGCCTTCAATATGAAATGAAGGGGTGGTTCGGATACCTATCTATGAAAGTTTCTCCACAATTGGCGCACAAAGATATTTTTAACAAATACAACATAATTCTACCTTGTAGAGGAAGGAGTGAAAAATTATTTCGATATGTAGTTAAACTGGACGACAGCTATGACATTTTTACGAAAGCTTTCATCAGTAACATTACTTCTACGTTTTTATTCAACAGTGCAATTAAAAAGATTGGTGTAAAAGTAAAGCTTATTTATTACTTTCTCCACTACGTATAGTAAGTAGGGGAAGTATTGTATTCTACCCAAAAATTCTATACCGAGATTTCACCGGAAATACATGTTTTGAGACCCCCTGAATCCGAAAAAAACATTTTTGGAAACATGTCCGTGTGTGTGTGTCATGTTTACATGTTTTGAGGCATCTGAATCCAAAACAGCATTTTTGTAAAAATTTACTTGTTTATGTATGTGTGAACAGCATAACTCAAAAACCAAAAGTCGGATAAACACCAACTTTGTATTTAGGTGCAATGCCTTCCAAAGGTGTGACATGAAAATTTTCAAGAAAATCTCTTCCCCAAACTACCCTTTACGTAGAAAATTTTTGGTATTTCTTTATTTTATAAAAAATGCTGTAACGATTTTGATTAAAATATCACAGATGAAAGACAAACAAATCACATGGCAAATGAAATATATATCTTGAATTTTCTGGTAATAGCCTTTGAAGTCCTCAACATTCGGAAGGTTTAGGTATAATCTTGTATAACTTGTAAACGTCAAGCAATAGACGAAAAATATGTAGGTGTCTTTAAAACACACAATTTATTACAAATACCTTTTATGTGGTATCATCAGAGATATCCTTTATTATGGTTTGATTGTTCAATACTTTTTCAATCTTTTAAAGTCCTGTCGATTTTCAATTGTTTCTCGTGATGTCATGGAAATAGTATGGAATTTTAATGGCAGCATATAGTGTCCAGGTTTTAAACATTTGACTATCGCTATTGCCTTTGTATCTAATAACGAAATGTGTAACGTATTTCTGTAAAGGTTTATCTCGTTTAAAATGCAGGACTTAGAAAAATAAACTTTCATAAGAGTAATTTGTATACATGTTAATAAATGATAAGAGGGTGGAGAAAGTTATATGAATGTATCACATCAGAATTTTTGCATTTATATTTAATCAAATTCCAAACCCTATTTATATTCGAATTCATATTTAGTGTTATTCTTAGACCGATTATTATAATAATTATTGTTTATGGACTAGCAATAAAACAAAGTAATTTTAATCGTTGTTATTTCATTTCAATAGCAATGATTTCTTTTAGAAGTTTGCTAATGCTTATTATTCTGAATACGAAAACAACCTTCATTTTGCAACAGAATTTCAAAAATGCCCAAATCCTCTTCCCTATGTATGAATATGCTTTATAGGGGCTATATCCATCATACGTTTCATGATCCCTATGAATTTGGCTTTTAACCACCATTCTGCTAAATGATCCCCCACCCCACAAAAGTTTACCTACATCCTCTCTTTAGTATGTTCCGCTTTTCATGGAACTCCCATTCACTACCCATCTAACTTATCAACCCTTTCCTTGTATGCACCTTCTTTGCAGTGCCAGCCTTTGATTAATTTCGCAGAAAACAGTGAATCAGTCTTATGTTTCATACAGCGTTACTGTTAAAGCTTAACAAATGTGTTCGTAGAAGCCTTAATTTATGACTGAGTTTTTTGGCATTCGTAACGAAATAAAGTTTTAAATGCGGTATTTAAAGGGGTAGCGATGTAGTGCAACAGCGCGGGGACGTATCCTTCGCTCCTATGCAGAGTGGCGGGTTGACAAATGTAGCGAGAGAAAAACTATTTTTATTTTAAAAAAAATTCTGATGTGTTACACTCACATGACCTTCACTACTCTTGTACAAACTATTTTTACAAACTCTTATTCTCCATCTATTTCATATCAATCAAGATAAACATTTGCAGATACGATCTTTTGACATGCATAGAGAAACACATAGTGAGCAGTTCTAAAAATATTTGACTTTCGCTTAAGGCGTACTATGTTCCCCTTGTTTTGTATTTGCAAGAGCAATATAGAAATACAGTAGCCTTTAAGAATAGACATATCTCTTAATAGCTGGTTGCTAGGTGTAGCACCATTCCCTTTGCCACAGATTGATGCTCTTTGCATATCCAAGACAAAAAAAAATTCATAACTAATTCCCATTTGAGAAAATAAATATTGAAAATTTAAGGGAATAACAAGCAATATCTCAAAAATGCTTCACTCAACAAAAAAAAATATATGACATATATTGTGTATTTTAACGCGATCTACATTTTTGTGTAGTAAAATTATGTATATCTCTTATGGTTTACCAGTTATGCAAAAGTCGTTCACAATAAAGAATACTTTTAGAGACATTCCCAGAAAATTCAAGATATACATTTTATTTATCATGAAAATATCTTAAACATATGATATTTTAATCAAAATCGTTAGCCATTTTTGAGAAAATTAAAATTTTCGAAAAACTTTCCATGTAAAGGGTAATCTGGGGTGGGGGGATTTTCTTGAAAACCTTCGTGTCGCATGTCTGGAAGATACTGAACCTAAATACCAAGTTTGGTGTTCATCCGACTGTTCGCTTCCGAGTTATGCTGTTCACAGACACACACACAGACACACACAAGGACATGCTTCTAAAAATGTTTTTTTATTCAGGGGGTTTCAAAAATTTCCGGTGAAATCTCGCTATCGAATTTTTGGGTGGAATACAATACTTACCCTACTTACTATACGTAGTAGAGAAAGTAATATTATTGCGTTGCGAATATCGATAGAAAATATTATGCATTTAGATTCTTGTGATTATTTGTCACCCAGTTAAGAGAACTCGTTTGAATGCGATTTAAAGCAAAATTTGGATTTATCGTCATCTCGTAAGGAGAAAAATTAACATTAGCTCATTACTGGCACACACCTTACGATTAATCATAATTACTTGGATAAGTTCACCATATTTTCTGCATTTTAAAACGTTAACAGGTTTTTTTTTTTTACTTTCTCTACTACGTATAGTAAGTAGGGGAAGTATTGTATTCCACCCAAAAATTCGATACCGAGGTTTCACCGGAAATACACGTTTTGAGACACCCTGAACCCAAAAAAAAGCATTTTTGGAAACATGTCCGTGTGTGTATCTGTGTGTCTGTGTGTCTGTGTGTGTGTCTGTATGTGTGTGTCTGTCTGTGAACAGCATAACTCAGAAACGAACAGTCGGATAAACACCAAACTTGGTATTTAGGTTCAGTATCTTCCAGAGATGCGACACGAAGGTTTTCAAGAAAATCCCCCCACCCCAGAATACCCTTTACATGGAACACTTTTCGAAAATTTTGATTTTATAAAAAATGACTAACGATTTTTATTAAAATGCCATATAGTAAAGATATTTACATGGCAAATAAAATATATATCTTTAATTTTTGAAGAATAGTCCAATGAAGTTCATTTCATTTGGAAGAAATTTTGTATAATCTTATGTGACTGGTAAACGTTAAGCGATAGACGAAAATGTACTACACAAAATGTAGATCTCTTTGTAAGGACGCAATTTATTTGAAATAAGGTTTTGTTGTACCATATGCCGTTTCAGAGATATCCATTATTAAAGGTTCGAATTTCTGATTTCTTGGTCATTCTCTTAAAGTCAGCCGTTTCTCACGATTGCATGGAAAGAGTATGGAATTTTAAGACAAGTATAAAGGGTGAATCACCTCAACCTTGCACCGCAAATATTTCGGAAATGGAAAGTGCTATTGATGTGCAGTTTTCACACCATTGATTGGTAGTCAGGGGCTCATACATTTAGTTTACACACAGATTTTAAAAATACTGATAAAGTTATTTTTGAGCAAACATACGTATAGTAAGTAGGGGAAGTATTGTATTCCACCCAAAAATTCGATACCGAAATTTCACCGGAAATACATGTTTTGAGACCCCCGAATCCAAAAAAAGCATTTTTGGAAACATGCCCGTGTGTGTGTCTGAACAGCATAACTCAAATAGAACACTCGGATAAACACCAAACTTGGTATTTAGGTTCAGTATCTTCCAAGGATGTGACACAAAGGTTTTCAAGAAAATCCCCCCACCCCAGAATACCCTTTACGTGGAAGATTTTTCGAAAATTTTAATTTTCTCAAAAATAACTCTAACGATTTTGATTAAAATATCATATGTTTAAGACATTTGTATGACCAATAAAATGTATATCTTGAATTTTCTGGAAATGTCTCCAAAAGTATTCTTCATTGTGAACGACTTTTGCATAACTGGTAAACCTTGAGATAGACAAAAGTTTACTACACAAAAAATGTAGATCGCGTTAAAATACACAATTTATGTCATATACATTTTTGTTGTTGAGTGAACCATTTTCGAGATATTACTTGTTATTCCCTTAAATTTTTCAATACTTATTTTCTCAAATGGGAATTCGTTATTCATTTTTTTGTCTTGGATATGCAAAGAGTATTAATCTGTGGCAAAGGGAATGGTGCTGCACCTAGCAACCAGCTATTAAGAGATATGTATGTGCTTAAAGGCTACTGTTTTTCTACATTGCCCTTGTAAATATATATTCCCCTTACATCTACAAGAAAATTAGCAATAAGATAGAGTCTGCAAATGTTTATCTCGATTAACATGAAGTAGATGGAGAATAAGCTTTTATAAAAATAGTTTGTACAAGAGTAGAGAAAGTCATGTGAGTGTAACACATCAGATTTTTTGTCTTGTGTATGCAAAGAATATTTATCTGTGCCAAAGGGAATGGTGCTGCACTTAGCAACCAGCTATTAAGAGATATGTATGTGCTTAAAGACTACTGCATTTCTATATTGTCCTTGTAAATATATATTCCCCTTACATCTACAAGAAAATTAGCAATAAGATAGACTCTGCAAATGTTTATCTCGATTAACATGAAGTAGATGGAGAATAAGCGTTTGTATAAATAGTTTGTACAAGAGTAGAGAAAGTCATGTGAGTGAAACACATCAGATTTTTTAAATAGAACAATGTCTAGTTACATCAACAGAATAAAGGTAGGGTACATTAGAATGTCAGTGGCGTCTGTTGCAAGATTCTAGTGCAAGAGGTTTACGAGAAATCTTATTTTGAAGCACTCACGCACTGACACTTGTACAACCTGTGGTAGCATAAACTAAAGAAAATCGGATGTGTTCCACTCACATGACTTTCTCTACACTTGTACAAACTATTTTTACAAACGCTTATTCTCGATATGCTTAATGTTAATCGAGATATCGAGATGTCACTCTTATTGCTAATTTTCTTGTAGATGCAAGGGGAATATGGGAGGTTATAAGGGATAGCCAAATCTTTTAAGCGCTGGTTGTTATTTGGCGCATTCCATTCTCTTTGCATGTCCAGGACATAAAAAACGTGAATAACGAATTTGAGAAAAAGTATAAGTATTGGAAAATTTAAGGGAGTAACAAGCGATATCTCGAAAATGGTTCACTCATCAAAAAAAATGTATAGGACATAAATTGTGTATTTTAACGCGATCTACATTTTTTGTGTAGTAAAAGTTTGTCTATCTCTTATGGTTTACCAGTTATGCAAAAGTCGTTCAAAATGAAGAATACTTTTGGAGACATTCCCAGAAAATTTGAGATATAAATTTCATTTGTCATGAAAATATCTTAAACACAGATGTTTTAATCAAAATCGTTAGAGCCATTTTTGAGAAAATTAAAATTTTCGAAAAATGTACCAGGTAAAGGTTAATCTGGGGTGGGGGGATTTTCCTGAAAACCTTCGTGTCGCATCTCTGGAAGATACTGAACCTAAATACCAAGTTTGGTGTTTATCCGACTGCATGTTTCTGAGTTATGCTGTTCACAGACACACACACGGACACACACGGACATGTTTCTAAAAATGCTTTTTTTGGATTCAAGAGGTCTCAAAACATGTATTTTCGGTGAAATCTCGGTATCGAAATTTTGGGTGGAATACAATACTTCCCCTACTTACTCTACGAAGTAGAGAAAGTAAAAAACAAAAGGGAATTACAATACTTCTGTGGATTCTTAAAAGTAAAGAGAACATAGCCCTTCAAAGGTTGTGTTCAAACTGACCACCGGCAGCTTCAATACACGCTTTCAGTCTGCTATGGAAAGACTACTGCACAAGTTCTAGCACTGCAGCGGAAATTTCAGAGCAGGTAGCAGTAATCCGTCGTTTCTAATCGTCTGGTGTAGTTGGTACGTCCTTGTCTTTTAGCCTTCCCCACAGAAAGAAGTCTAAAGGGTTCAGATCCATGAACGGGTCAGCCAAGATACAGGTCCCCTTCGTCCAAACCAACGATTTTCAAACAATCCGTTAAGACAAGCTGTAGTACTTCTTGCACTATGGACTGGACAGCCATCATGTTGGTACCACAGGTTCCTCCTAGTCTGCAAAGGAACGTCTTCAAGCATCTGTGGCAGGTGGTCTGTCAGGAGGCTGCGATACTTGTGCGAGTTCATTGTTCCTTCTATGAACAAAGGGCCTATGAATTGATGGTTCACTCTCCCACACTACACCTTTAAACTCCATGGACTCTGATGCTCCACCTGACAAAGCCAACGGGGATTGTCAACAGACCAATAGTGCATGTTTCTGCGGTTTACCTGTCCATGATTAGTAAATGTTGCCTCATCACTTAACAAGATACATGATGAATCTGGAGTATCATGTCTTAACGCCCAATGAACAAAAGTTAACACGATTCTCAAAATCGTTTCCATGCAGCTCTTGATGGAGAGCGATGTGATAGGAATAGAACCTATGTCGATGGAAAATGCGCAGTTCACTTACCTGACTCATGCCATTTCCACGTGCGATTGTGCGGGAACTTATTTGCGGATCTACTGCAACGGCAGCCAATACATTAATTTCTGCCTTTTCTCCAGTCACTTGTTTGTTTCTGTTACGTTTTCTAGGTGTTACAGTAACACTTTCAAATAATTGGTTGAAGAAATTGGTAAACAATTGCCGAGAATTTTGACGTCTATTGGGATACGTTTCCGCATACACCGTACAGGAACGAACTGCATTCTTCCTACATTCTCCATACACCATGAGCATGTCGGATTTCTCTGCATTAGTAAACCCCATCTTCCACCTACTTGAACTGTCACACACTAACTGACCAGAAAGTCGCAATGCAATAAATGAACGGAAAACACAATGCAAAGAAACATATCATCGTACCTAGCAACTAAGCAGGTTGAATGGGACAAGCAATTGTCAGGGTAGAAACTTTTCAAACTACGATTTCTTGTAAACCACTTTCACTAGAATCCTGCAACAAAGACCATTGACATTATAATTTACCCTACCTTTATTCTTTTGATATAACTAGGCATTGTTCGGTTTAAAAATTGTATGTTTGCTCAAAAAATACACTTTCTCAGTATTTTTAAAATCTGTTTATAGTTTGACTACCAATCAATGCTGTGAAAACTGCACATCAATAGCACTTTCCATTTCCGAAATATTTGCGGTGCAAGTTTTATGTGATTCACCCTGTACAGCGTCCAGTTGTTAACCATTTGACTATCGCTGTTCTGTTTGTGTGTATATATATAACGAATGTGCAATCTAGCTATTTCTGCAAACGTTAATTTTGCGGATTGAAACGTAGTATATAGTAAAAATAAGCTTGAGTAGGAATAATCTGTATATTCACTGATAAACGTTAAAAGATAGAGAAATTAATGTGAATCAATCACATAAGATTTTTTTAACTATAACAAAGAAGATATTAACATTTTCAATTTCATAAACTTATTTAAACAACATCAAATCGAATTCATTTCAACTTTAGAAATCAAATTTTTCTGCTATAATAAACAATATTGTACAGGCATATTCACGTATGACAACAGTTTGTGTTCTAATTCTTTAAACATTAAACTTCATAGTTTAGTAGTGTTTATAGATGAGAAAATAAGGTAATATTTACCATGTTTCAGAAGATGTTGATCGAAAAGAATGAAATAGAATTATTTCTAACTATGAGACAGGAATTGATGAAAAATAAAGAGTATCTGTTATGGTTTTAGAAAAATATGTCTTACATTTTCAAAATAAGTACAGTTTTTATATGTATTTTTAAAGTTAAACTCTTTTTTATGTTTTGGTAAAACTAGATTTATTGCAATTTTTCATGAAGTTTAATTTACATTAAAAGCTATGATTTGAAATGATAGGAAAAGCTACGTAAATATTGCTATGTTTTCCGAATTAAAAGTAAGGTATTATTGATATGTTGATTTTAATATATTTTGTAGAACTAATAATGCCATCTCTTTCACACTTTTAGGCAACAATTATGTGGTAGTTGAGATTATAACTCTTAAATTTTGTTCCTCTACTATAGTATTTACAGAGTTATTTACATCTTAATTGGATGGTAAGGAAAAGCAGCTCGTTTAGCCTGTGTCTATTTCTTGATCCTTAGTTTAAAATCAAGCTTTTATTGAGTATTCCGATTCAGCTGGACTATGCTCTTGTTCCGTGGTTCTTTTCCAATTTCCTTCTGCACATATGCGGTTTCAATCATAGTATGAACAAGCGATCAGTTTCACTGTGGACCACAGAAAACTCGGGTGGTGGCGTCTGACTTAGGACATTGCTGTTAAAGGTTAAACACTTAATTTAAGAAATTTTTAGAAAGGATAAAAGAATAAGTTACCTTTCTGTAGGTTTCATTGGATATCGATGGTATCCTGAAGTAATAGCAGAAAAATAAATTTTCATTATTTTCTAATACAGGAATAAATCTTTATATTGTGAATTTTTACAGTTCTTATTTGGTTCACTTCTTTCACACTTTCACTTCACTAGTGTTACTTCTCTTCCGCTCGATCCGCAGTAGCACTCGTGGCATGTCACAAGAGTTGTCGCCAACTCGCTCGGAGAATCTCTCTTGATGTCGCACAGAAACCAGTTGCTAACTCGCTGGCTCACTGACTCATTCAACTCAACTCTACTGACTAACCGACTCGCATTGCCTGACTGACTTCCTCCCGCAAGAGCGCTCATATAGTCAGTGGAATTTTTCCACAAGGTTCTCGAACGTTATAGACTATTTCGATACACTTTTGGGAGGAGGGAGGAGATAACAAGTTTCCAGAGCGTTCTACTATCCATTCTAAACCAGAGTGACTTTCACTGAAAACAAATTGTTTGTATTATCCGCGCGAAAGTAGTTCGCAATCCCCGCCCCTAATGGCTGCTTATTCCCCTCTCACGTGCTTGTTGAACACTGTTTAAATATATAAAAACGCGCCCTGCGTGAGAATTATAGTTCAAAATGCAACCTGAGGTATCAGTTTGTTTTATAAGTCTGCGGAAATTAATATTTAACTTACGTTAATCACAATCCTCGGGCTAATATGCAACACCCAAATCCGAATCCTCCGAAGATGACTCAGCTGACATATCGGAATCAAAACTACTCTCCAAAATAATGACAAACTTATCCACAATTCCATAGCACTATCGCACACAAAACAAGTTCCCACATTTTATCTCTTCTATGTTGTATTATGTCTGTTTATATTCCTTGCTCGCTTTGGTTACACTTCTCACTGAAATGCCTGTAAAATTTGATATTAGTTTCGTAATATGCACTATTGTAAGTGTCGGGTATTTTTCTAATAGTGAGTTGAATATATGAAGAGCAGTTTGTTTTTCGCCACTTTTTAACTGTTTCCCGCTTCTGTGTTTGAAGAGTTTATTCGCACTACACGCACCTTCCTCTGCCATGTGAACTCAAATACCAACTGACTAAATCACAAGATTTGACCTGAGCTGAGCATATGTGTGCCTGCGTATTATGAATGACTATTCGTTTATCATATAGCCTGTGTTACGCAAAGTGTTTATTCGGTACTCACATAGCACCTCTGGGAATTCATTGCTGTATTTCTTGTATATGTAAGACAGTGGCAATCATGCATACGGTTGGTATTAACAAGCAAGATACTCTCGGCGTTAGCGCAATAGCAGACGAAAATCATATTTTGTAATCACTTAACAGCTAGTATATATCCATTACCTTTAACGACCAGTTCTTATGCTAGCCGCAATAAAATGTGCAGTTCTATACCTTTTCTACTCTAATATTTCATAATACAGTACATGTATTAAGGAACTATTTACGTTGACATAAGAGTGTATTCTTGGGTTCGTGACAAGCAGAAGCACGTGCTTCTGTTTACATCAGAGGGAACTCTGGTTTGGAATGGAGTAATAGTTATCTCTTGATAACGCGCCCGGTGCTTACACTGGCGAGCGGCACTTGTCTTGTTTACACCGATCGCCCGGCGCCGACTTCCGATAACCTTGCGTCATAGCTACTATGTGCAATATAAACATTAGGAGCTATACCATAGATATAAGTGGTACAGAATCCCTAAATATTACGCTTGGCGAATACTGTCGTTATGTATGTATGCCTGCTTTAATAGGACTTGAAAATAAATAAGATGCGAACCTCACAACATAGTGAATAAAGCCGTGCCATAAGACAATGCCCCTCGCCTCTCCATAAACCAGAACAGAAGTGCACTTCACTTCCTGTCCCATTATTTTTTGATGGCAGCTCCGTATTGCTGTATGGTTGCGAGTTTTGGGTTTTAACTAGAAGAGAAGAAAATGTCCATAGGCAGCCGAATTGAGATGTTTGAGAACCGTAGTCGGTTGCACTATATTGTATAGAATAAAAAAATCTGACGTGATAATTCGCATGGCTTACTCCACCCTCTATCGTTTATTAGTGGGTATACAAATTAATGTTGCTAAAGAGTAGTATTATATCTGCTTCATTTTACTCCAAATGAACTTTTGCAGAAATATACATTACACATTTTGTTATGGATAAAAGAGAACATCGATAGTGAAATTTTTAAGAACTGGACGCTATACACTGGCCTTAAAATTCCATACTGTTTCCATGCAGTCAAGAGAACCAACTGAATGTTGACAGGACTTTAAAAGAATGGCTAAGTATTTAACAATTCGAACAGATTAATAATGGATATCTTGGAAATGCCTGATGCTACAAAAGACTTATGTGAAATAAATTGAGTGTTTTAAAGAGATCTAGACTTCTTGTGTAGTACGTTTTCGTCTGCCGCTTAACGTTCACCAATTACACAAGATTATATAACATGTCTTCCGAATAAACAGGACTTCACAGGTTATTTCCACAAATTTCAAAATATACGAGGGGCAATATTTATATTTCGAGCCTAATAATTAAAACAAAGTAATTTCTGAATGAAAACTGCTTTATTGTTTTTCAAAATATTCTTCTTTATGATCAGTACACTTTTGCGGCCGTTTGAACCATTTGTCAAACATTTATTCCAATCTTTTTTAGACACCTCCAAAACATGGTTTTTGAAGGCATCAACGGCTTCTTCTGCCACGAAAATCGTTGTCCACGCAATTTATTGTTCATTTTCGGGAACAAAAAGAAGTCATTGGGTGCCAAATCAGGACTGTATTACGGATGACCCATCAATTCGATTTTTTGAACCTTCATATACTCTTTTGTTAGACGAGTGTGTGTGCGCTCGCATTGTCTTGATGAAGAACGATCCTACGGTTCTTGTTAGTTTTCCTTACTTCACCTAAGACTTCCGGCAAACAAATAGTTGTATACCATTCGGCATTGACCGTTTTACGTTCCTCTTAACGGCACTGTTGCCACATGGCCAGTTTTGCTGGAAAAGTAGGTTTCAAAGTGCTTCGAGTGAGAACAACTTTTGTTGGATTCTTGAAACGCCCATACAGTCGACTGCTATTTACGTTCCGGCTCTTACGCATAGATCCATGATTCGTCACCTGTTACTATCTTATACACGTCTTTTGAGGCACCGCCATTGTATTTCTTGAGCATGTTTGTACACCAGTCGACACGAGCACCTTTTTAAGATTGCGTCAAATTATGTGGGATCCAACGAGAGCAAACCTTTTTCGCGGATAAATAATCCGCAATATTTTATATATGCTGGTGGAAGTAATGCTTAGGATTTCTTCAATCTCACAATATGACGCATGGCGATCTTTCATTATTAGTTTTTTCACAGCATCAATGTTTTCTGGCACAACAACTGATTTTGGACGACGTTCACGAACTTCATCATTTAACGAACGGCGGCCACGATTAAATTCGTTATACCAGCGTTTCACAGTAACAAAGGATGGAGCTTCGTCGCCAAATGTGGAGGTTAGTTGATCGATGCACTCGTCTTGATAATTCAAGTCGAATATCGTAATAAATCATTGCACGAACATTTTTACATGTTAATTTCATGTTTTTCTTGACACACAATTTTCAAGTTAGTGTAAACAAAACAAATGACGCTCTATTGACAAAATGTTTGAAGTAGATTATGGTCAAAAATGTCAAACTTTCTATTGAAAACGTCAGATGGCACCTACACATTCAGGGTTGCCAAGGCTCAAAATATAAGTAGTGTCACTCGTACATATTATTTGTCATGTAAATAGTTTTAATAATCCGTGTTTTAATTAAAAACTTAAGAAGCATTTCTCAGAAAATAAAAAATATCGAAAAATTTTGCAAGTAAAGGGTAGCTTGGAGTGGGGGAATTTTCCTTAAAATCTTCATTTCGCATCTTTGGAAGGTACTGCACCTAAATACCAAGTTTGGTGTTTATACGACTTTTCGTTTTTGGGTTAACCTGTTCACACAGACATACACATATACTCACATGGACCTTTTCCAAAAAACGTTTTTTTAATTCAGTGGGCCTCAAAACATGTATTTCCGATGAACGTTAGGTATCGAATTTTTGGGTGGAATACCAAAAAAGCAAAAACGAAGATATTAAAAATTATTTAAACATTCTTAAACTAATGAATAGAATAAATCAATTTAGAAACAACTCCAAAGAACATTTCCAAAGAGTGAAAAACTTCGCATACCAAAAAAAGTCTGATGTGTTACACTCACATGACTTTCTCTACTCTTGTACAAACTATTTTTACAAACGCTTATTCTCCATCTACTTCATGTTAATCGAGATAAACATTTGCAGACTCTATTTTATTGCTAATTTTCTTGTAGATGTAAGGGGAATATATATTTATAAGGCAATGTAGAAAAACAGTAGCCTTTAAGCACATACATATCTCTTAATAGCTGGTTGCTAGGTGCAGCACCATTTCCTTTACCACAGATTATAACTCTTTGCACATCCAAGACAAAAAAATTAATAACGAATTCCCATTTGAGAAAATAAGTATTGAAAAATTTAAGGGAATAACAAGTAATATCTCGAAAATGGTTCACTCAACAAAATAAATGTATATGACATAAATTATGTATTTTAACGCGATCTACATTTTTTGTGTAGTACAATTTTGTCTATCTCTTACGGTTTATCAGTTATGCAAAAGTTGTTCACAATAAAGAATACTTTTGGTGACATTCCCAGGAAATTCAAGATATACATTTTATTTGTCATAAAAATATCTTATACATATGATATTTTAATCAAAATCGTTAGAGCCATTTTTGAGAAAATTAAAAATTTCGAAAAATCTTCCATGTAATGGGTATTCTGGGGTGGGGCGATTTTCTTGAAAACCTTCGTGTCGCATCCTTGGAAGATACTGAACCCAAATACCAAACTTGGTGTTTATCCGACTGTTCGTTTCTGAGTTAACCTGTTCACAGACACACACACAGACACACAGACACGACACACACACACAGATAGGCACACAGACACACACGGACATGTTTCCAAAAATGTTTTTTTTTAGATTCAGGGGGTCTCAAAACATGTATTTCCGGTGAAATCTCGCTATCGAAATTTTGGGTGGAATACAATACTTCCCCTACTTACTATACGTATTAGAGAAAGTAATTATATTGGATTATAAGCCAAAAGGTGAAAGGAGTGTTAGACCGAAGAAGAGATGAATTCAATTTTTACTTTCTCTACTACATATAGTAAGTAGAGGAAGTATTGTATTCCACCCAAAAATTGGATACCGAGATTTCACTGGAAATACATGTTTTGAGGCCCCCTGAATCCAAAAAAAGCATTTTTGGAAACATGTCCGTGTGTGTGTCTGTGTGTCTGTGTGTGTGTCTGTGAACAGCATAACTCAAAAACGAAGAGTCGGATAAACACCTAACTTGGTATTTAGGTTCAGTGTCTTCTAGAGATGCGACACGAAGGTTTTCAAGAAAATCCCCCCACCCCGACCACCCCTTTAAATGGAACATTTTTCGAAAATTTTAATTTTCTGAAAAATGGCTCTAACGATTTTGATTAAAATATATGTTTAAGATATTGTCATGAGAAATGAATTGTATATCTCGAATTTTCTGGGAATGTCTACAAAAGTATTCTTCATTGTGAACGACTTTTGCATAACTGGTAAACCATAAGAGATAGACAAAATTTTACTACACAAAAAAATCTAGATCGCGTTAAAATACACAATTTATGTCGTATATCAGTTTTGTTGTTGAGTGAACCATTTTCCAGATATTGCTTGTTATTCCCTTAAATTTTCCAATACTTATACTTTTTCTCAAATTCGTTATTCAATTCTTTTTGTCCTGGTAATGCAAAGAGAATGGAATACTCCACCTACCGTATTCCCCTTGCATCTACTAGAAAATTAGCAATAAGATTAACATCTCGATTAACATGAAGCATATGGAGAAGAAGCGTTTGTAAATATAATTTGTACAAGAGTAGAGAACGTCATATGCGTGTAACACATCAGATTTTTTCATTGAAAACCTATGAATGTTCATAATGATGACAAACTCAGTTTTGTCTATTTAAAGGAGTATTTTACACATATGATGCCAAAGAGGGAGAGAGAAGTATAGGAAGAGAGAAATATCTGAGGAGATAACATGGTTACAGGCTTACAAATAAAGCTGAACACAGCAGCATATTTTAGTGATTGAATTCTGGTACAGTTTAGCAAAGCGTTGACACGTCAACATTATCCTGATGTTAAAACTAGTTGACACCATTGAAAAGAATACAGGAAGGCTTTCAAGCAAGGCAAGGTAGTTCATTATACGCTTTTAGGTCATTGACTGGCTGTTACTGAAGGTCGAAATCTATCGTCGAGACCCTCCCTCACGTCGCTATTGTTTGCCGAGCCATTGAGTGATTTGGTTGCTTTATAAAGGGGCAACGCAAGTCATTAATCTCGTCGATTGTAGGGTGCGTTCGATTATTTCATTGCCGAACGCGAAAGGCATTCGCAGTAGAACTGTTTTAAATAATAACCCTGCCGTTCCAATGCAGCACTTCGCCTCTTCTCGACTGGCCGTGCTGGAGGTAATGATACACATCTGTTGTAGGCATTTGGGTTCGAAACCTCTGAACTCTAAGAAAATGTACCTCTACATAAGACAAAATGGTCGTCCTCCGTGGTGTAGTGGTTACCATGCTAGCCTCTAGTTCCGAGGGCGATGGATTTTTTTCGGGCGCAAAAATTCTTAGCATACATAGCGCTTCCTTTGGAAGGGAAGTAAAGCCGGTGGTCTCGTGTCGTAATTTACGGCACGTAAAAGAATCTCAAGTCTGATAGAGGCGTCTGAGCAAAAATGTCCGGTCTTTCACGCTACGGACCACAGCAGTTAAAGAGTGTCCATAAGTAAAAGAGTTTAAACGGTTCGTATTTTTTCCGTAAACCATTACGGGATGACATATCCCAATGGCGACTTGCAATGCTTAAGTACTCTAAGTCCCGGGATTCATAGTTTTGACCACTATTAGGTCAATTAATAGAATTAATTGTTCTTCCACATAAGCCATAATTCCATTAATTTTTCGGGGTTTTCCCGGGTCGTCAGGCGAATGTTGGAGTGATTTCTTTCATTCCACGAATTTCCTGTCCCTCCATTTCGTTCCTTCCATCCTTCACCCCGTTTGGTCTATGTCAGGGTGCAATAGTGTTTTGGTGCAGCTCGGCAGGGGAGAAGGATGTTCTCTGCGAACTATCTCCTCCCTCGGCCTTCTGGTGGATGCTGGGTGTATGGACCGCTCCCCACTGGGGACTTTGAACCCTACGTAGGGTAGGGTCGTCGTCTGCCTGTCCGATTACCGGGGCATCTATATCTGGAAACTGTCGGGACTATCACTTCGCCTGGATCCTTCGACTCGACAGGAGCTTCTATCACCATGGGAAGAAGAAGAAGACAACGCAGGGCTGCAGAAGCAGCAGAGACTTCCGCCGACGAATCCGACTCACCGATCGACGAAACAGCCGTCGCAGCTGGCTCTGCCAGTTCGCCGCCATCGCCGCATCACACTGAAGTTCCGGACGACGTGTACCTGACGCCACCTGGCGATGCCAAGCCCAGCGCTATCTTCTCTTCAGCGACGCAGACCATTCTAAGCTGCGTACAGCAGCTGTGGCCATCAGACTTGAAGGCCACGAGGATCCAATCACGTAAGGGCCCAACAGCGCTCCTGCGCCTTTTCTTTCGGGAAAAGGAACACTACGACACTGCCCTCTCAGATGGCCTGCAGTTCTTGGGCAAGAGCTTGAGGATTGAAGCAAGCCGCTCAACATGGACGCCGCCCTGCCGACGCTGCTGCCTTTACGGACACAGCGAGGTAGGCTGTACTGTGCAGCCACGGTGCCACTACTGTGGGACACCTAACCTGACGTCTGTCTGCCAGCAGCACGGATTTAACTCGTCGCGGCCGCTTCTGTGCAACCTGCTGGAGACACGACCACTTCACCGGGCAAGCTTGCTGTCCGCTACATCCTCGCAGCCGCTCCCCACCGCCGCAGCAGAACGCCGACCTGCCTTCAAGGTAGCAGGAGTTGTCACTGAGCTTGACCGCGTCGAGCAGAGCGAGCCTCCTGCAGTAGCAGAAACGCGAGAAACTTTGCAAACAGGAATACCACAACGGAACCCTCGCCTGAGATTCTTCAGAAGCTGGAGGATGTGCAGGCAAAGTTACTCAACATCACTACCAAACTGGCCCAAATGGAGGAGGTACTCACCGAACTTCAGGAGGACCACAGCACCATAGTATTTGAAGCAAAACTAATACCAGTACTACCCAGCCCAATTGCAATGACAGACTACTTCAAGGACCATTACTTGAAACTCAGAAGACTCATCAAGGGGGAGATATCAATCCTCCAGTCGGCGCTAGATGGCGTCTTAGACCAAAGAACTCCACAGCTACTAAATGAGCCCCCATGGGGGCCCACAGAGAATGCTCCGGCCACTCACTACCGAGGACGTCGGAAGCCCAGGTAACCACCCTACAATCCTGACATACATCCACTCAAACTTCCTACACTTTCTCACCCTAAATTCCCAAGGGCGCAAGTAGGGCCTCGGTCATGCTTGCGTCCTGGCACCTTCCTTCACCCGGCCAAGGTCCATGCGGCCGGCCATTACCTATCACCTTGAATCCGCAGGTGCTTAATGCGGTACTGCCTCATCTTCACACTTGACTTTTCCCTCTCCGGTGGAGGAGTTTTTAGTGGGTATGCCGATTTGCCGGTGAGTCCCACACTCTCAGTCCCGACTCCCATCGGGGCTGAGGTGAGTGATTAAATCATTTTCTCCTCCACTCGAAAAAAGACTATCATTGCTGTGCCGTCGCTCCTGGTTCCGGCCGCCCGGTGACACTTCTCACCTCGTCCATCTCTCCCAGGGTCGCCCCCCTCGTGGGGCGTAGATATAATATCCGATTCCCTGGGTCAATACCGAGTCGCCTCCGATACACATTCCATTCCATTCTATATCAAGTTTGGCATTTAACCCACTTTTCGTACTTTAGTAACACTGCTCTGCCTGTCTGTATCTCTCTTTCTCTCAAACCAAACCTCCCCCCACACACGAGTGCAAACATTGTCAACAAAATGTCTTTTCTCCATAAAGGAGGCCTCAGGATGTGTATTTCTGGCGAGATCTCGATATTCAATCTCTGCCTAAACCAAGTAGATGGTAGGGAAAGTAAGAAATCTTAGTTTCCAGATATAGTGGGGAAAAGAAAGTAAGAAACCATATTCCGGTCGATTATTGCGGATAAATTCATTAAGTGTGGCAAATAATCTCCATTGTTTACATGTCACAGTAGAAATGGTTTGTTAATATAGAAACACGCATTCCCTGAAATGGAGAAAGGACATACAAAATTGTATAGTTTTAAGTTCTGGACCACTGCCATGAAAACCATGTATTATATGATGGCAATTTCCTTGGCCAAAACCACTTGTTCAGAACTGTATAAGCCTCGAGGTTTTCTTCCATCCATTTAAAAACTGCCGTGTTCTGTTTCGGTGAAACATTGAAAGAAGACAAGCAGTTAACTTTACTCCACACTTAGGATGGTTGGTTTAAGAATTATATGAATTAGTATATTATGCTATAATGGGAGTAATTAAGACGCGAGTATGCTTATGAAACAAGTGGTAACGTCATAATTACCATTATGGTCAAGTTGCATACGACTGTTTTTGATCGACCACACTATAATTTCCGAACTTTGAGTTTTCACAAACAGAGCTTATCTTGTTAATTGTGTGTAATTACATATCGATCGAATGGCAGTACCTAGAGTGTTGCGAGTGGTATATCAGATGGCAGTACTGTCGAGTCCAGGCCGTATTGATTTGTTTGCAGGTAAGGTGTATTGTAAAGTTAGGTTGTTGCTTCACGTATGGAAAGCCGATTTGAAGTAGTTGTAGTATTGTAGTTCTTATGTTGAGGAGCCGAATTTGAAGTAGTTCCAACCGCACGTATGGTAAAAAGTTTCCGGTAGTCTTTGCCCCAAGCTAAAAAATATTAACTTTGTAATTTGACTGTTTCTTTAAATATTATGTATTTATGTTACCTCGGCTGCGTCAGTATTGTTAGAGACATGAATATCTTTGCAAGGTGTGGTGTGGCTGAAGAATGTAGGCTTACACAGATTATAATTTTTACCTTACTCCATTTATTAATCCTTGACACAATTTAAATAACACTTCACTGATATAGAGAGCTGTGAGATTCTTTTATTAATTACTTGCACTTTTTAAACACGTAAACTATTTTTGTCTTACACTGAATACGTATTAAATTTCTCTCGCGTCCGGTGAGGAACACTGTCTACAACCAACGCGTCCAGTTATGAGCGCTGTCTACACGCAACTGACTTCTAAATTTGTACATTTTAGTTTCTGATTGGCTAATCCTAGTCCAATAGAATGCCTTCGTTTAACTAAAGTTTTTTTCTGGTTGTTGATTGGCTATTTTATAAACTGTCACAAAAATTACATTATTGCTTCCAAGAATCACTAGTAACATTATTAAACCTTCTAATTCATTATGGCCTCAAGGCTACCTTATTTTCTTACCTCATTGTTAGCAACTTTAACCTATTATTATTCTCACAGCTCCTACATTATTAATTATATAATACATTCACATACCATTATTGAACATGTATACAATAATATACAATAACTGTTACATACATTTTAGAAATCATTACATACGCATATAGCTTTAAGGCGGGCTGTTATTGAATTTAAATATTATATAATTAGACTGAAATCATTTAAGTGTTAAAAATACTGCCTCAATTTAACTATATTTAAACAAAGAAATTTATTAGAATTTTAAAATTACAATGAACAGAACTTTATTTATTTTAAACATACATACTTTATTGTTTATCTGATGTATGAATTCCAGTGAAGTTCTGCTTTGAAGGTGTTAAATGGTATGGGCGAGCTCCTCGCGCCGTCGAGTGAAATCATAACAAGTCGCTGAAGTATAATAGACTCCATTATAATTCAGTTGCGCCACATGTAATAAGTGTATTATAGTGTTGTGTACCAAAATAATACTTGCTTTATAAGGAAAAAAATAATATGGATAGAAGTATTTCTTATATCTGTAACCAAAAATGTATGGATCTCTGTATGGTCCTTATAGGCTTCTACACCCATGAACCGATTTGGCACACATATTCTTTAGGATAAGAATATAAATACTTTGGAGATGGTATGACAAAATTAATCTCAACGAAAGAGCGGGTGGAAAACGTTCGGCGGGAGGCAATTTTGAGGATTCTCGGCAGGAATGATGAGGATTTCTCAATACATTTGCAAATGAAAAGGCAAATGTTACTGCCTTTATTCTTTTAGGGAGGGTAATGCAAATAACCATCCATAATAGGAGACAGATTGAAAATGTTTCGATTGGAGGCACTTTGCAAGACTTTTAATACGGACGGATGGATGGATGGGATGAATGGATGATTTTATTTCACTTCGTTAGTTACATAAATTAATTCTCATATACGTTATATAATACATAATTTTATCTCTATACACTACCCTTTACATATCATTTTCACTAAGTTGCTGCATTACTAAGGGCCCGCAAACATCCAACACCATTGTTGTCGAGTTATTGGGTCATATTTAATTTTATGATTCAACAATCCACTTTTCTTTTTGTTCCCTATTTCTAATTCTTTTCAGCCATTTCTTTCTTACTACACCTAAATATTTTCCTATTTCAAATAAACTTTCCTTGGATTTAACTCTTAACATCCTTTTACCTATGATGCATGGGATATATGATATATAACGAAATAGCGGGTGCAAAAGTTTTCGGAGGGAATCGATTTTTACATTTTGGTCCTGTTTTCTCAATGCTTTTGTGAAATCAACAAAATTTTATTCATTATAACAAAAACTACCATATAATAGGGGAGAAAATTGGAATATTTTCATGGGTGCAATTTTGAGGATATTCAATTCAAAGGAGCTTTTTTCTCAGTAATAACAAGTATTGCTCTATTCATTATTTTATGTTTAGTAATGCAAAAAGCCTTTCCTAATGAGGGTTAAGGTTGAAAAGTGTTGAATGGGAGACAATTTTGAAGATTTTTAATACGAATGGAAAATTTTGCGCAATAAAGGTGAAATTATCAAGTTTAAAGAACTGAATACCAGTAATATTTTAACGTATGATCCAGGTTTACTTACATTATTTTCTAAAATCATTACTTCACATGGTGCAATACAGGATGTATAGAGCTGAGTCATTCAGCACCAGCAATTTCGTTTGATTTCCGTGTGGATGGTTGATGGGAACTAAGAGAGCAAAAACTACCTCTCCATATTTGGTCATGTGGAGGTAAGGACTTATAGTATAAAAGGCCCTCCACAAATCAATGGGCAGGGCTGTCTTGATAGAAGCATTACCGAGGGTATGCCGGAGGCGCTACCCAAAGCGTGGTGTTCGACTTTACATCTGCTCAATAAAGTAATCTGCCACTAAGTATTCGTAGTCTCAGTGAAACAGGTTGGCTTACTAGCATACTATTGTGTTCCGTATTTCCATTTACTTTTATTAAAAGTACATATTTTTACTTTCTCTACTACGTATAGTAAGTAGGGGAAGTATTGTATTCCACTCAATATTTCGATAACAAGATTTCACCGGAAATATATGTTTTGAGGCCCCCTGAATCCAAAAAAAGCATTTTTGGAAACATATCCTTGTGTGTGTGTGACTGTGAACAGCATAACTCAGAAACGAACAGTTGGATAAACACCAAACTTAGTATTTAGGTTCAGTATCTTCAAGAGATGCGATACGAAGGTTTTCAAGAATATCCCCCCACCCCAGATTACTCTTTACATGAAACATGTTTCGAAAATTTCAATTTTCTCAAAAATGGTTATAAGGATTTTGATTAAAGTATCATATATTTAAGATAGTTTCATGACAAATAAAATTTATATATTGAATTTTCTGGGAATGTCTCCAAAAGTATTCTTCGTTGTGAACGACTTTTGCATAAGTGGTAAACCATAAGAGATAGACAAAATTTTACTACACAAAAAATGTAGATCGCGTTAAAATACACAATTTATGTCATACACATTTTTTATTGAGTGAATCATTTTCGAGATATTGCTTGTTATTCCCTTAAATTTTCCAATAATTATACTTTTTCTCAAATGAGAATTCGTTATTCATTTTTATGTCCTGGACATGCAAACAGAATGGAATGCTCCACATAGCAATCAGCTTTTAAAAGATTTTACTATCGCTTAAAGCTTACCATATTCCGCTTGCACATACAAGAAAATTAGCAATAAGATTAACATCTCGATTAACATGAAGCATATGGAGAATAAGCGTTTGTAAAAATAGTTTGTACAAGAGTAGAGAAAGGCATGTGAGTGTAACATATCACATTTTTATAAGTTATTTCCTAATAACATGAGTGCTCAGCCGAACCTAAGTCCAGCTACGCTTCCAAAAGTCACGTCCTCAACCCCCTCCAAATTAAGGGCGCGACATTATTATAATTGCTTAATTTATTTAACTGTAAATAAATATTTGTAAATTTTATGGTTTACAAAAACCATCAATACCCCAGACAACGTAGGGTGTTTCTGCTAATGAATGCTATAATATACAGTGTGTTTAAAAAATTCCGCAAGTTTCCGCTACAGCAAAATGGAAATGTTTTTTCAAAAAACCCTCGGAAACGTCAAACAGAATATTTCAAAAAGATACTTTTTCACAGAAACAAGCCATTCTTAATATCTTCATTGTGCAAATTATAACGCATCTGAAGAATTTTTAAGTGACACCCTATATTTCGTCGTATACCATCTCAAAGGTTTTATTATTGTGTATGAGTGTACCACGAGAAACATATAGCTTCCTTCACAAGCTAACAAGTAGGTACAGTTTTGTATAGTGTTTAATCTTTTATTTTGTAATAACATTCCACAGAAATCAGTTTTATTGCCAGTTTTGGAAGTCACATGACATGTAAATTGCACATAGAGAAGGGTAGGAAGTGAGAGCTTGAAAAGAAAGAGAAGGATAGAGAGGGAGCAACAAAGTAGAATATCCGGGATCAACGCAATAACGCGACCAGAGCTGCGGGTTCTGCTAGTAAAGAATAATTTGTAAAACATGAACTAAAATAAGTTACAGTGAATAGTCAAAATCCTGCATTCTTTTAAACATAAGAAACTATAAAATATGCTACATTGTTATAATAATTTTAACATTTATGTGAATGCAGTATAACTAAAACGTATTAGAATTTGGCGTTACTGGAGTTGCATTTCTAGGGCATATATGACGTATACAAAAAAATCTGTAGTGTTACACTCACATGACTTTCTCTACTCTTGTACAATATATTTTTACAAACGCTTATTCTCCATATGCTTCACGTTAATTGAGATATTAATCTTATTGCTAATTTTCTTGTAGATGCAAGGTAAATTGGCTTTAAGCGTTTAAGAGCTGGGTGCTATGTAGAGTATTCAATTCTCTTTGCATTAACAGGACAAAAAGTGAATAACGAATTTGAGAAAAAGTACAAGTATTGGAAAATTTAAGGGAATAACAAGCAATATCTCGAAAATGGTTCACTGAACAAAAAAAATGTATACGACATAAATTGTGTACCTTAAAGCGATCTGAATTTTTTGTGCAGTATAATTTTGTCTATCTCTTATGGTTTACCAGTTAGCAAAAGTCGTTCACAATGAAGAACACTTTTGGAGACATTCCCAGAAAATTCGAGATATACATGTCATTTGTCAAAAAATATCTTAAACATATGATATTTTAATCAAAATCGTTAGAGCCATTTTTGAGAAAATTAAAATGTTCGAAAAATGTTCCATGTAAAGGGTAATCTGGGGTGTGGGGAATTTGTTGAAAACCTTTGTGTCGCATCCTTGGAAGATACTGAACCTAAATACCAAGTTTGGTGTTTATTAGACTGTTCGTTTCTGGGTTATGCTGTTCACAGACACACACACGGACATGTTTCCAAAAATGCTTTTATTTTGGATTCAGGGGGTTTCAAAACATGTATTTCCGGTAAAATCTCAGTATCGAATTTTTGGGTGGAATACAATACCTCCCCTACTTACTATACGTAGTAGAGAAACTAAAAATACACAAAGGAAACACTAACATAATGCCAATGTTTGAACCATTAATTTCTCATAACGTTTTATTCGAGGTGAAAGCATATTTTCCTCAATACTGTGAAGAAGATGGTTGCTTCGTTTTGTTATTTGCTCCACGTTTTGGGAGCCAATTTGAAGTAGGTTGTATTGAAGGAGTTGTATTATATTTCAGTTGTTGGGAGCCAAACTAGAAGTAGTTGCAACCGCACGTACTGTACCCGCCTTGGTAACCTTCGCTCCAAATATGCTTTCCGGTGGCCTTTGCCGCAAATATTTAAAAATATTAACTTTGTATTTTTACTGTTTCTTTAAATATTATATATTTATGTTTGTTTGTCTTGGCTGCGTCAGTATTATTGTTAGAGACGTGTTTCTCTTTGCAGGGTTGTGGTGCGACTGAAGAATGTAAGCTTACACAGATTATAATTTTACTTCACTCCTTTCATTAATGCTTGACACGATTTAAACAACACTTCACTGATATAGAGAGCTGTGAGATTCTTTTATTAATTACTTGCTCTTTTTAACACGTAAACTATTTTCGTCTCACACGAATACGTATTAACTTTCTCGAGGACGCATCTCGCGTCCGGTTAGGAACACTGTCTACAACCAACTGTCCAGTTATGAGCGCTATCTACATGCAACTGACTTGATTTCTACCGCCTAAAATTTGTATACTTCTGTATTTCAGGTCTCTGATTGGCTATTCCTAATCCAATAGAATACTTTTATTTAACTTAAGCTTTTTTCTGGATGTTTTTGGCTATTTTATAAACTGTCACAAAAATTACATTATTTTTGCTCCAATAACGACTAGTAGCATTATTACACTTTCTTACTCATTATTGCCTGAAGGTTACCTCATTGTTAGAACTTTTAACCTATTTCTTACAGCTCCTACATTCTTAAATTACGTAATACATTCACATAACATTATTACACGTATACAATAATATAAACACATACAATGACTGTAATACACACTTTTTATATCTTGTTATACACATATTGCTTTAAGGTGGGCTGTTACTGAATATAATTAGACTGAAATCGTTCAAGTGTTAAAAATACTACCTCAACTGTCATCTCCATTTACTTGATCCAACGTGCCGAAGCGCTTTTTGCTCGAAATCGTTTAAAGGAGAAAGCGGGAGTTTAGGACAGGAAGGGGTAAGGGAAAGAGGCGGGGGGGGGGGAGGTGAGCGTGGTTGTTGAGCGGCGCCCAAAGTCGCACCTGTAATTACAGAATTATGTTCAAACGCTCTATTTTTAGTTCAAACAGGGCATCGAACCTTACGCGAACTCTTGTGACCGCCAATGCTTCAACGTCGGTGTCGCCTTGTGCTGCAATTTTACTTCAGACGTGCAACTGTGAATATTAAAACGTCGGGAAAATCTGTAGAAACAACCTCAAGGGAAGAACATGCGTCAAAAAGTTACTGCTTAGGAATCGTTTGCTTCATGCTAACTTCACTTGTTAAAATGTCCGTACTAAGTTAAGAGAAATAAAACCCAGGGAATTTGTGTGCTGGCACATGACAGAACTGTTAATTATAAGATACAATTCCTTTTGCATTAATTTTAAAGCGCTATGAATTCATGAGTTCAACATTCGCGTGTTAAAGTTTAAGTAGAGTAAGCATTTGCCTCTTTTAACCCTTTAAGGAATGAATTATTTTGTTATGTTATAATTCCCAAACCAGCTTTAATATCGGCACTTTAATTGAAGCGAGCTTAAAATAGCCATGATCGTTAAGAAGAGATTAAATGGAATGGCCATCCATTCAAAGCCGAACATCTGAGTTCGAATTTCAGCGACTGCAGTCATATGTGTCTGTGGCAAAGGATGGGGAGGGCCCACGTAAATTAACGGGTGTGATAGTTTGCGCAAATGATGACGGGGTTACATTTAGTACTGCTATATGGAGTTTTATTTTTATTCTAAAAGAACCACAGTAGTATTGAAATAATTTAGCATTTTTCAACATAAACTGGTTAGCAATCCTTGTAGTTTATAACTAAATCTTAGTATAAACAGAAAATAACAAAAAATACTATTAAAATATTCTAAAACCTTAAACATTGTTATTGCCAACATGTAACACTATACAATAAAGGGTTTAAGAGAAACTTTTATTACAGGCTATGCTCACATTATTCTCTAGAGAATTCAGTTAATGACAGTTCATAAAGATAATGCGTCTAGGTAGTGTAAATTTATCAAATTATGACTGTTCTATTTTTGATGAAAATCAATTCTACGACCTGGTTAAGAAAGAAAAAACGGAGATATATATACACAGGACGGACCATTTAAGTTGAGACTATACAATATCTCCAAACTAAGCGTTACAGAAAGAAATGTGCTGAACAAATTTTGCTTGATATTATGGGGTAAAGTAAATTGTTTCAAGGACGTTATGATGGTCATTTTAGGGTCATTAATTTTTATACTAAATTCTGTATGTTGTTTTCTCATTAGAAAACGGTTTATAAAAAGCTGTTCATTTTGTGATGAGGAATGAGAAAACAAAATAAGAAATGTTGGTTCCTAATTACGAAACGTAACTTGACCCTCAAATGACCATCTATGGATGGTTCCACCATTCATTACGCTCTTCCTACACGACCATTTAGAATTTTCGTTGTGAATTACGTTAGTGTAAGAACAATTGCAAAGTGATTTATACAAATGCTGTTTAGTTTTTTATGAGGAGTGAGAAAACAACATAAAAAAGATAGGTTCCCATCAGAACGTACTCCATATAAAACACGATTAATAGCATTTACTTTCCCCCATAACATCAAGCAACTTTTACTCAAGAAATGTCTTTCTACGACGCTTAGTTTTGGAGATATTGTACAGTTTCATCTTAAACGGTCCTCCTATATACAGGATGAATCACCTAAAATTTGCACCGCAAATATTTCGGAACTGGAAAGTGCTATTGATGTGCAATTTTCACAACATTGATTCGTAGTCAAGGGTCTCATATATTTAGCCTATAAACAGATTTTAATAATACAGAGGAAGTGTATTTTTGAGGAAACATACAATTTTTTAAATGGAATAATGCCTATTTACATCAACAGAATAAAGGCAGGTTAAATTATAATGTCAGTGGTCTTTGTTGCAGGATTCCAGTGCAAGTGGTTTACGAGAAATCGTATTTTGAAAAGTTACCACCCCGGCAATTGTTTGTTCCATTCAACCTGCTTAGTTGCTAGGTACGATGTTGTTATGTTTGTTTGCATTGTGTTTTCTGTTCATTGACTGCATTGCGACTTTCTGGTCAGTTAGTTTGTGACAGCTCAACCAGTAAGTCGTGAGTGGAATTTGGGGTTTACTAATGCAGAAAAAGACGACATGCTCATGGTGTATGGAGAGTGTAGAAAGAATACAGTTCATTCCTGTACGGTGTATGCGGAAACGTATCCCAATACATAGATGTCAACCATTTCGGCAACTATTTATCAACCTCTTCAACTAATTACGGGAAAATGGTTCTTTAACACTAAAAATGTAACATAAACAAACAAGTAACTGGAGAAGTGGCAGCAATTAATGTTTTGACTGCCGTTGCAGTAGATCCGCAAATAAGTTCCCGCACAATCGCACGTGGCATGAGTCAGGCAAGTGAACTGCGCATTCTCCATCCCTATCACAACTCTCTCCATCAAGAGCTGCATGGAAACGTTTTTGAGAATCGTGTTAACTTTTGTGCATGGGACATTAAGACATGATACTCCAGATTCATCATGTATCTTGTTTAGTGATGAGGGAACATTTACTAATATATGGCCATGTAAACCGCAGAAACATGCAGTAATGGTCTGTTGGCAATCCCCATTGGCTTCGTCAGGTGGAACGTCAGCGTCCATGGAGTTTAAAGATGTGGTGTGGAACAGTAAACCATCAGCTCATAGGCCCTTTTTTCATAGAAGGAACAATAAAGTCGCAGCCTCCTGACAGACCATCTGCCACAGATGCTAGAAGACGTTCCTTTGCAGACTAGGAGGAACCTGTGGTACCAACATGATGGCTGCCCAGCCCATAGTGCACAAAGTACTACAGCTTGTCTTAACGGATTGTTTCCAAATCGTAGGATTGGACGAAGCGGACCTGTACCTTGGCCGGCCGTTCACCGGATCTGAACCATTTAGGTTTTTTTCTGTGGGGAAGGCTGAAAGACACGTCTACAAGGATGTACTAAATACACCGGACGATATGAAACGACGGATTACTACTGCTGCTGCTCTGAAATTTCCGCTGAAATGCTAGAACTTGTGCAGTAGTCTTTCCATAGCAGACTGGAAGCGTGCATTGAAGCTGCCGGTGGTCATTTTGAACACAACCTTGGAAGGGCTATGTTCTATTTGCTTGTAAGAATCCACAGAAGTATTGTAATTCCCTTTTCGCTTTTCTTTAGTTTGTGCTGCTGCAGGTTGTACAAGTGTCGGTGCGTAAAAGTTTCAAAATAAGATTTCTCGTAAACCACTTGCACTAGAATCTTGCAACAAACGCCACTGACATTCTGATTTACCCTAGCGTTATTCGGTTGATATAACTAAGCATTTTTCCATTTACAAATTTTATCTTTGCTCAAAAAATACATTTTCTCAGTATTATTAAAATCTGTTTATAGGCTAAATGTACGAGCCCCTGATTACCAATCAATGCTACGAAAATTGCACATAAATAGCACTTTCCACTTCCGAGATATTTGCGGTGCAAATTTTAGGTGATTCACCCTGTGTATAACACACACACACATACAGATGTACTAGGTAGCCCAAACAAGCCGTCATTTGCAATCTGATGTTTCCCGCATACATAGGTGCAAACGAAATAGCCGCATCAGTATTGTTCAAAGGGACAATGCGGGTACTGGTCTCCTCTCGGTCGGTATAGAGTCCCCTTTGGAGTTCTGCTTAGGCAAAACATTTGGCATTCGCGCTATCCGGTTAAACTAACTTCAAACTAAGGACGGCTTGTATGGGCCACCTTGTATATATTGGTTTCATGGGCGCCTAAAACATTTAAATTGAATTATTCATTTCTACTTTCTCTATCACTTACTTAGAATAGGTAAGGGAAATATTGTATTCTACACAAAAATAGAATGTAGAAGTTTCATTGGAAATGCAGTTCTTCAGGTCATCTGGGTCAAATAAAAGCAGTTTTAGAAAAAGCTACGTGGAATGTGTTTATAAACGGCATACCTCAAATATAAAAGGTCGGATAAATAGAAATTTGGTATTTAAGTTCAACATATTTAATGTTTAAGAAAATCTCGCACCCTCAACCGTTTATATGAAAAACATTTCGTTATTTTTCATTTTCTCAATGCTGGCTAACGATTATGACTAAAATTTCCTGTATTTAATACATTAATGCAAGAAATAAAACATATATTTTGAACTTTCTGGGAATGGCTTATGAAGTCTACTCATTCTGAATGGGTTTTGTAAATTTTATGTCTGGTAAACCATAAAGGATAAACAAAACTTATTACACAAAAAATTTAGACTCTATAAAATAGGTAATTTACTTGAATTTGTTTTAGTGAAATCAGCCATTTTCCAGATATCAATTGTTATTGGTTTTCTGTGAGGACGTGCAACTTAAAGGCTAGCACACTACCAATTGCTTTGAATGAAATTATTTCTGCAAATGTTTATCGTAGTTAAGACAAAGTAGGTAGAAAAAATAAGCTATTATAAGAATGGTTTGTAGAAGCTATGTGCGACAAAGGTATTTACGATATAACGATAGTATGTAGAGAAAGTCATGCGAATGTAACACTAAAACGCAGCGTTAATTAAAAGATTAAATCTTTTCGAGCACCAAAGGGGAGTCTGTAGCAGTTTTTTTTTTTTTTTACTTTCTCTACTACGTATAGTAAGTAGGGGAAGTATTGTATTCCAACCAAAAATTCGATACCGAGATTTCACCGGAAATACATATTTTGAGACCCCCTGAATCCAAAAAAAGGATTTTTGGAAACATGTCCGTCTGTGTGTGTGTGAACAGCATAACTCAGAAACGTACAGTCGGATAAACACCAAACTTGGTATTTAGTTTCAGTATCTTCCAGAGATACGACACGAGGGTTTTCAAGAAAATCTCCCCACCCCAGATACCCTTTACATGGAACATTTTTGGAAAATTTTCTCAAAAATGGCTCTAACGATTTTGATTAAAATATCATATGTTTGATATTTTCATGACAAATGAAATGTATATCTCTAATTTTCTGGGAATGTCTCCAAAAGTATTCTTCATTGTGAACTATTTTTGCACAACTGGTAAACCATAAGAGATAGACAAAATTTTACTACACAAAAAATGTAGATCGCGTTAAAGTACACAATTTATGTCATATACATTTTTGTTGTTCAGTGGACTATTTTCGAAATATTGCTTGTTATTCCCTTAAATTTTCCAATACTTATACTCTTTCACAAATTCGTTATTAAATTTTTTTGTCCTGGTAATGCAAAGAAAATGGAATACTCCACATAGCAACCAGCTCTTAAAATATTTGACTATAGCTTAAAGCCTAGCAATTCCCCTTGCATCTACAAGAAAATTAGCAATAAAATTAACATCTCGATATCTCGATTAACATGAAGCATATGGACAATAAGCGTTTGTAAAAATAGTTTGTACAAGAGTAGAGAATGTCGTGTGAGTGTAAAACATCAGATTTTTTTATTTGAATCACCGCTACTGATCAACAGCTGGTCGCGCGGTGTCGCCTTCGTGGTGACCCGGTATCCATCCAACATTCCGTCAGCGTGGCCTTACCGCTACTCTTCTCTTGGATATGGCGGTGCATGATGTTCCAGCTCTGTGGTGGCAGCAACTGGAACACTTGGCGCCAACTCTCTCCTGCCTTCACTTAACCCACGCCGGTGGATATATAACCCCTCACATACTGTCTGGGAAGACAGTACTCAGCGGGACGTAGCAGGAATATCGAAGAGCAACTTATTACGTACAAGGAAGTCATCAAGCCAAGCAGCGCCCAAATGGAGAGACCACTTTTATACTTACAGAATTTGGACACCGTCGTACATGAATGAAGGATCATAAACAGTAGTAGTAGTGGTGATAATTGCATAACACAGTCGCATGGGTCATAAGACCGTGCATGCCCTCTAGAAAAATACCTGGTCTGTATATGTGACTTGTAGAATCAACCAGAAACAACTATGTTTATAATCACCACATTATGTACATACATATAAACTTGAAAAACTCTCTGAATCACACACGCAAACACACACACACACACACACAAGTGCTCAAGCACCACATATATTTAAAGAAAATTTACACAAACACCTTATCTCTTAGTACACGTACTTCCATTAAGTATATGCCCAAGCTTGGCCAGTTTTGGCTGTTTAGAATCAAGTCCCAGCATGCCGCCCTCCGTCTGTTGGAAGCCAAAAATACTTCCGGTAATAATTTTTTCCTAATACGCATTTTTTCCTGCACGCATGCCGCCTAAATATTCGTCCAGTCTTCTTGTTCCCCGCATAATGGGCAAATCCTCCTGCCATCATCATCAGCAACCTAAGCCATGCTATTCCCATCCTCTGTTTTATACCTAATTCCAAAATATATGTTTCCTTATCCCACCTAATTTTTATTTCAGTTTGTAGCTCCAATGTTGATCTTTGTCTACATTCAGACTCTATTTTCTGCCTGTTTATATCACATAGTCGTCCTTTGACTTTTTTCGCGGCACGGTGTGTATTTCATTACCCCTTTGACAGATATTGTTTAAGCCTATTTTTGATTATTCCCGTTGTAACCTCGCGGTCCACCATTGTGGATGCTCTACGTTGTTCATTTGATGACGATAACATATTTCTCTCAGAGTTGTTTGATCACCTTTAATTATCCGCAGCCAGTACCTAACTACATTTAGTTTAGCAAATACTGCATCTTCCCAGCAACCTACCTCACGAAGAACTCCGTAGTTTGAAGTACCCCTCCCCAACCCTAGAATGCGCTTCCAAAAATTGCATTGTACTTTATTTACATTATCCACCATCTCCCATCCCCATACTTCACTGCCGTATAGTAATGAGGACCTAACCACTGCTTCTTACATGGTCTGTAATGGTTTTACTGGCATATCTGGTACTCGGGTCAATATCCTTAATACTTCAGAAAGTATCCCTTTGTGTTTTATAAACTCCGTGTTCTTGTTTTATTTTACACCCATGTCAAACCTTACTCCTAGGAAATCGACATGTTTGACATTTTGAATTTATTGCTCCCCGTAGGTCCACTTTTCATGTTGGTCGTACACATATCCATTTTTAAACGAGACTGTCTTAGTTTTAAGAATATTTACCTCCATAACCCATTACTACAATATCGTCGAAGAGCGTTTAAACCTGACTGCAAACCTTTTATCGTTTTATAAAGAATTACAATGTCATCCGCGTACAAAAGAACTGGTATTTTTTGGTCTGCGATTGTCGGTGCATCTATGTCTTCCTCCGTCATCACGCTAACAACATCATCAGTAAACGAATTAAAAAGTAACAGAAATAGTATACAACCCTGTTTGAGCCCCGTCTGTGCTATGTTGCATTCCGATGTATTGTGCTGATCGGTCTTGATAACAAACATAACTTCTTTATACATTGCCCTGAGTGCTCTAATCATTTTCCCCGAAAGTCCTTTTCGTGTATTTCTCCCAGAGAGCACTGCGTTCCACAGTATCAAATGCCATTTTAAAACCTACAAATACAGTACATACCTTACCATCTTTATTTCTCAAATTGTCATCAATTATTTCTTTCAGAACAAAGACATTATCAATAGTCGAAAAACCTTCCCTAAATCTTGCCTGAAGTTTTATGATCACGGTGTAGATATACGGTAATTGTATTTTCTTGGTCAGGTCATTTTTCTTAAAGTATACGTTACCATTTTCAAAATTTTAAAGAAATTAGTAATTTGAATGGTAAAGTAGAGTTTAATATATATTTGAATTTAATAAAGTTAAAATAATGAATTTATTATTTATGTAGAATATATTTCACCTAAATTAAAGATTAAATTTAGAGTAATACTGTAATTGTTCACGCGTACTCTATCAAATATTGTGACTTTTTGGAGAGTTGCCTTAAAGCTTTAGTCATGATTATTAATATTTCTCTAATTATGCTCGGTTTAGAGCAAACGTAATTCTTAACCATTTTGCAAAGTGGAAAGCACATAAAGTTCTATTTAGTAAACTTAGGATTTGTTTCCTACTAAAATAATTATAGTAGGAATTATGAGAAAAACTTAATGGTTTTAGAAATTTGGTAAGAGTATTTTTAAATTTTTTGGTATATTGTGTTTCGGATATTATTATTATTATTATTATTATTATTATTATTATGTATAATTAATTTAAATGTATTTACAGACCTTAGTCTGGCCTTGGCAAGCTTTTAATAGTCTCAACTGAAAAATTGAATGCTACAGCCGGGGTTTGAACATGGTTCTCCCACTCTCCGTCTGGTTGCTCCAACCATTGAGCTAGTGTGACAACATGCCGGTGGGACATTGAATTGCCCAATTGACTCAAGTTGTTTCCCAGTCAGACCACCAAGGCATCTCACTCCAGATGTCAATCTCAGTGGTGACTTGCTAATCCAAGTACTTCAGTGCTGGTTTATGGGTTTCTTAAGGTTTTAATTTGTTATTATTATATATAATTAATTGAAGTTAATCATGCTTTTTACAGACCTTAGCCTGGCTTTGAAATGTTTTTAATAGAGTCAACTGTAAAATTTAATGCCACAGCCAGGATTAACACGGATCTCCTGCTTTCCGTGCTCAACCATTCAGCTACTGCGACAACATGCGGCGGGGCATTTAATCCCCAATTGACTCAAGTTATTTCCCATAAACAAACGATAGCAAGTCGCCACTGAGATTGTTATCTCAAGTGAGATGCCTTGGTGGTCTATCTGGGAATTAACTTGAGTCAATTGGCGAATGCAATGCCCCTTTGGCATGCTGTCACGGTAGCTCAGTGGTTAGAGCAACCGCACGGAGTGCAGGAACACCGTGTTCAAATCCCGGCTGTGGCATTAAATTTTTCAGTTGACTCTACTCAAAAAGTCTGATGTGTTATACTCACATTACTTTCTCTACTCTTGTTGAAGCTATATTTACAAACTCTTATTCTCCATCTATTTCATAAATTGAGATAAACATTTGCAGAAACGATATTTTGACATGCAAAGAGAATTACATTTTACACATAGAGACCAGTTCTAAAAATATTTGACTATCACTTAAGGCGTACTATGTTCCCCTTGTTTTGAATTTGCAAGGGCAATATAGAAATACAGTAGCCTATAAGCATGGACATATCTCTTAATAGCTGGTTGCTAGGTGCAGCACCATTCTCTTAGCCACAGATTAATACTCTTTGCATATTCAAGACAAAAAAATGAATAACGAATTTCCATTTGAGAAAATAAGTATTGAAAAATATAAGGGAATAACAAGCAATATCTCGAAAATGGTTCACTCAATAACAAAATGTATATAACATAAATTGTGTATTTTAACGCGATCTACATTTTTTGTATAGTAAAATTTTGTCTATCTCTTATGGTTTACCAGTTATGCATAAGTCGTTCACAATGAAGAATACTTTTGGAGACATTCCCAGAAAATTCAAGATATACATTTTATTTGTCATGAAAATATCTTAAACATATGATATTTTTATCAAAATCGTTAGAACCATTTCTGAGAAAATTAAAATTTTCGAAAAATGTTCCATGTAAAGGGTAATCTGGGGTGGAGGGATTTTCTTGAAAACCTTCGTGTCGCATCTCTGGAAGATACTGAACCTAAATACCAAGTTTGGTGTTTATCCGACTTCGTTTCTGAGTTATGCTGTTCACACACACACACACACACACACACACACACAGCACACACACGAACATGTTTCCAGAAATGCTTTTATTGGATTCAGGAGGTCTCAAAACATGTATTTCCGGTGAAATCTCGGTATCCAATTTTTGGATGGAATACAGTACTTCCCCTACTTACTATACGTAGTAGAGAAAGTAAATATATACAATATTTTCGAAGTTAAGTAATAAAGAATCTTATTGCTAGCCTATGTGATTTAGGCCTTATGTACGTTTGGTTTTCTCCTTCGTTTCACTGCATATCATGTTTTCTTCGTTACAAGAGTAAATAGTGGAAATAAATTCTATGCCACGTAACAATCTGATACAACTTTTCAAAATGGGAATTATCGTACCACTTAAAATAAGAATTAAAAAAGTGATTAAGTACCAATGAATGTATAAAAGTATCTTATGTGTTTTCTTTTTAATTATATATATATATATAATTACTTTAAATTAACCAAACCTTTTTAGAGACCTTTACCTGGTTTTGGCAAGTATTAAATTAGAGTCAACTGAAAAATACAATGCTACAGCTGGGATTTGAACACGGTTTTGTCTCTTTCCGTACGGTTGTTATAACCATCGAGCTACTGTGATAACATGCCGATGGGGCACTGTATTTCCCAATTGACTCAAGATGTTCCCTAAATAGATCACCAAGGCATCTCACTAGAGATGACAATATCAATGGCGATCTACCATTGCAAGTTCTTTAATGTGTGCTTATGGATTTCTTAAGTGTCTTATTATAAGCTTGCAAGAACTGGCTAACGTATCCAAAACGTAAAATTAATTTTAATTCACTAAATAGATAATTAAAAAAAAACTTAAGAACCCACACGCACCAAGTATTATAGTACTTGCAATGGCAAGCCACATTGAGATTGTCATCTCTAGTGAGGTGCCTTGGTGTTCTATTTGGAAAACGATATGAGCAATTCGGAATTCAATGATCCACTGGAACGTTGTCACAGAAGTTCAATGGTTAGAGCAACTCCACGGGAGAACCGTGTTCAAATCTAGTTGTGGCACTATATTAATATCTTATATGACAAACCTGTACGCTGTTCTCTACCCATTAAAATCTCACATAATCCTTATTATAGTATTCATATTAATATCTATAGATTTGTACAGAAACTGTATATATTTAAGATATATGGACTTGATGCTAAACCTAACACGCACTTTCGCATATCATGAGTCAACTTTTATTAATGAATCAATGAATAAAAATCTGATATGTTACGCTCACATGACTTTCTCTACTCTTGTACAAACTATTTTTACAAACGCCTATTGTCCATATGCTTCATGTTAATCGAGATGTTAATCTTATTGTTAATTTTCTTGTAGGTGCAAGGGGAATATGTTAGGCTTTAAGCGATAGTCAAATATTTTAAGAGCTGCTTGATATGTGCAGAATTCCATTCTCTTTGCATTACCAGGACAAAACAATGAATATCGAATTTGAGAAAAAGTATAAGTATTGGAAAATTTAAGGGAATAACAAGCAATATCTCGAAAATGGTTCACTCAACAAAAATGTATATGACATAAATTGTGTATTTTAACGCGATCTACATTTTTTGTGTAGTAAAATGTTGTCTATCTCTTATGGTTTACCAGTTATGCAAAAGTCGTTCACAATGAAGAATACTTTTGGGAGACATTCCCAGAAATTCGAGATATACATTTCATCGGTGATGAAAATATATTAAACATATGATATTTTAACCAAAATTGTTAGAGCCATTTTTGAGAAAATTAGAATTTTCGAAAAATGTTCCATGTAAAGGGTAATCTGGGGTAAGGGGATTTTCTTGAAAACCTTTGTGTCGCATCTCTGGAAGATACTGAACCTAAATACCAAGTTTGGTGTTTATCCGACTGTTCGTTTTTGAGTAATGTTTTTCACAGACTCACACGCGGACATGTTTCCAAAAATGCTTTTTTTTGGATTCAGGGGGTCTCAAAACATATATTTCCGGTGAAATCTCGGTATCGAATTTTTGGGTGGAATACAATACTTCCCCTACTTACTATACGTAGTAGAGAAAGTAAAAATGAAGAATCTGTCGTATTTTACAAGATGCTTTATGAATCTAGCATCACGCTTAAACCTTGAAAACTTAAAGATTTAACAACGAACACTTTGCAATTTTGACTAATTTTACGTATAGTCGAGTGATCTCCACATTTTGGGACAATAAATATTTGTCAGCCGAGCGAGGTGGTGCTGCGGTAACGTGTGTGACTCGTATTCGGGAGGGCCCGGGTTCAAAACCTCGCGGTTTCCCTCGGTCGCTAGGTGAATGCTGGATTGGATAATTTGATCCGCGAATTTTCCTATCATCTCTTTCATCACTACATTTCATTCTCTTCTTCTTCGCCACTATACCAGGCTTTGGACTGATCACCCATCCTGTATATGTTGTGATAGAGTTTGCTTGCTCCTCGACAGGCTACTGACCCAATGCATTTCTTTTAAGTCCTTGGGTGTATAAGTTATACAAGCAAGAGGGTAAGCAGTTAAATGTTTGTCTACCTCTTCTGCTTCGTCAGTTTTGCGAAATTTATTCAGAATGAAGAGGATTACAAAGGCTATTAATAGTAAATTCACACGCAACCGCCTTATACATATCGTATGGTATTTTATTAAAAATCGTTATTTACTTTTAATAAAATGAAAAGACAAAACATTTATATGCAAAGTTTATTAAGGTAGGGAATTTACTTGAAAATCCGTGTGTTCGAACGTTCGAAAATGCAACCGAAATACTAGGTTTGGTATTGAGGCAGTATTTTTATCACTTAAATAATTTCAGTCTAATTATATAATATATAAATTCAATAACAGCCCGCATTAAAGCAATATGTAAATGTAACAATATATAAAAGGTGTATATTACAGTCATTATATATGTTTATATTATTGTATACATGTTCAATAACGTTATGTGAATGTATTATGTAATTTAATAATGTAGGAGCTGTGAGAATAATAGGTTAAACGTTGCTAACAATGAGGTAACGTGAGGCAATAATGAATTTGAAAGTTGGTGCTATTTGTGATTCTTGGAAGCAATAATGTAACTTTAGAGACAGTTTAAAAATAGCCAATCAACAACCAGAAAAAGCTTTAGTTAAATGAAGGTATTCAATTGGACTAGGATTGGCCAATCAGAAACTGAAATGTAGCAAAATTTACAAATTTAGAGTTGCAGTTTCCTGCAGACAGTGTTCCTAACCGGACGCGAGATGTGTTTCAAGAAATGTAATACGTATTTTGTGTGAGAAAATAGTTTACGTGTTTAAAAAGTGCGAGTATTTAATAAAAGAATCTTACAGCTCTCTATGTCAGAGAAGTGTTATTTAAACCGTGTCAAGGATTAATAAAAAGGAGTGAATACAAAATTAGAATCTGTATAAGCCTACATTCTTCAGCCGCACCACGCCATGAAAAGAAATCCATGTCTCTAACAATAATACTGACGCAGCCGAGGCAAACATACATATATAATATTTAAAGAAACAGTCTAATTACAAAGTTAATATCTTTAAATTTGGGACGAAGGCTACCGGGTATCAGACGTGCGGTTGCAACTACTTCAAGTTTGGCTCCCCAACACTTGAAATATAATACATCTTCAAACTTACTTTCCATACGTAGCAGCAACAAACCTCCTTCAAATTAGCTCCAAAAGCGTGGGGCAAACAACAATACAACAAACAATCTATTTCAGTATTCATTTACTTTCCGTGTATTGATGCGTGCTCTCTCACTCTATCTCTCTCTCTCTTTCACGCCCGCTTTATTTTCTACATCTAGGGTAGCTCAAAACGGTATTTTCGTGAACTTGTTCCTTTTTGATCCCCTACATTACGGTGAGAGAACAAGTCTCAAATTCACTGCATACCCATCTCGTTCGATAAAATACGTTTTATAAATGAAATTATTTACTTCTCTATAACCCTTCCATGGTACATGCTTCATCCCTTAATAACAAGACGTAATAAGGTACCTCCTTACATCACTACACCAAGGATTGAAAGTCTATTGCACCGCAAATGGGTCACAAAGTATAAAACGTAGGACATATGTAACTTCTTAGCAGCGTATTCATTATAGTATGTCATCAATAAAAAACGAAAACCATGTGATGTTTTCCTTCATAAGACTAGATTGAATCACTAAAGTAAGAGCTATATATACCATACTTCTTATGATTTGCCTGTCTTGTTTCAGTAGATAAAATGAATATCGTTTAAATAAAAATTATTATGAATACAAGGAAAATGTGATACATCTGTGAAATCACGGCCATAACGGCATTTTATTGTATTCGCAAAATAATCTTTACTAGTGAAGTTGTTTGATAGACAAATTATTGTAAAAATAATAAAACAATTCAAATATGCTTGTTTACTTATCCACAAAATAGGGTTTCATTTATGGGCGCCTTTAACTGCTGTGCACCCTAGCGTCCCATTCTGTATTGGGTATGTGAAAAACCGGTAATTTTGTTCAGAGGCCTCTTTATTAGGCTTGAAGTTCTTTAACGTGGCGTAAATCTACGACACGGGACCACCGGTTTTACTTCCCTTCCGAAGGAAGCCATGCTAAGGATTTTTACGCTTAAAAAAGTCTATCGCCCACCGCCGAGTTTGAACTCACAATCTACGGAACTGCAGAATAAGCATGGTAACAAATATACCACGTATTTATTCATGAATATCTCTTTACTTTATACCAGTGTTAAGAAAAAGTATTCCATATTTGAGAGGTGGTAGTGTAGACCAAAACAAGAAAAATGTCCAGTAAACAAAGGCTATAAAATGCATACTTTAAGAACTATGAGCACTTGTTTATCTTCGCTACTGTGAAACATTTCTCCTGCAAGCTTTTTGCTATTACGTACGACCTACAGAAGGCAGCAAACAAATGAGGACACATTGCTATGTTATTGTCCTGGATACAGCATGCAGTAAACATCTGTTAGTGTTGTTACTGTAAACCGTATTCACAATTCTGGGTAAGTGCAGCGCATATTCTTAGTAGTTCTAATGGAATCAGTTTGTATTTTGATAATTTGTGAAATGGTTTTACATTGTAGTTTTATCTTGAAAGTTTTGGTGTTTATAACCTCCATTAATTGTGTATAAACTCTACAGTAAGGCGTCGTCAGTGCTTCCGAGAGCATTCGTGACCAACCTGGAGTCTTTCAGAGAGTGCGTGGTTCCTATAAAGTAGGACAGAAGCATGCCTTACTATGAATGGGCACCATATTGAGCAGCTCCTTTAGTGATGGTTCAGATCGTATGTAATCGCAAGCAGATTACATTAGAAGCTACGTTGTTTCACAGTAACAGAGTAATGTGTCTTCATTTATTTACTGCATTCTGTAGGTCATGCGTAATAGCAAAGAGCTTGCAGCAAAATAGTTGTTTCACAGAAGCGAAGATGAACAAATGCTTATAGCTCTTAAGATGTGCGTTTTAGAACCTATGATTACTGGGCTTTTTTTCGTTTTGGTTCACACTACCACCGCTCAAATATGTAATACTTTTCTTAACACTGGTATAAAGTAAAGAGATATTCATGATAAATAAGTTTCTTCCGTGGTATGGTTGTTACCATGCTTATCCTGTAGTTCCCCAGAGCGCGGGTTCAAACTCGGCGGTGGGCGTTGGAGATATTCTTTGTTGTCGTAGTTTTGCGAGGAGCATAAAATTTCAGTCACCATATAGCGACACACTTGTTAAAAATCTGATGTGTTATACTCACATGACTTTCTCTACTCTTGTAAAACTATTTTTACAAACGCTTATTCTCCATAAGCTTCATGTTAATCGAGATGTTAATCTTATTGCTAATTTTCTTGTAGATGCAAGGGGAATATAGTAGGTTTTACGCGATAGTCAAATATTTTAAGAACTGGTTGCTATGTGGAGTATTCCATTCTCTTTGTATTACCAGGACAAAAAAAAATGAATAACGAATTCAATTTGAAAAAAGTATCAAGTATTGGAAAATTTAAGGGAAGAACAAGCAATATCTCGAAAATAGTTCACTCAACAAAATAAATGTATATAATATAAATTGTGTATTTTAACGCGATCTATATTTTGTGTATAGTAAAAGTTTGTCTATCTCTTATGGTTTACCAGTTATGCAAAAGTCGTTCACAATGAAGAACACTTTTGGAGAGATTCCCAGAAAATTAGAGATATACGTTTCATTTATCTTAAACATATGATGTTTTGATCAAAATCGTTGCAGGCATTTTTGAGAGAAATGTTTCATGTAAAGGGTAATCTGGGGTGGGGGGATTTTCTTGAAAATCTTTGTGTCGCATCTCTGGAAGATACTAAATCTAAATACCAAGTCTGGTGTTTATCCGACTGTTCGTTTCTCAGTATGCTGTTCACAGACACACAGACACACACGGACATTTTCCAAAAATGCTTTTTTTGGATTCAGAGGGTCTCAAAACATGTATTTCCGGTGAAATCTCTGTATCGAATTTTTGGGTGGAATACAATATTTCCCCTACTTACTATATGTAGTAGAGAAAGTAAAATTGTGTGACTATCGCTTTAGCCCAGTGTATATCCTTATTCTACCTACAAGAAAATGCATAAATGTGTAATGAAAGTTGATATTCATTAACAAGTAGTAGATAAGATTTTGTAAGAATAGTATAAAATAGCGAGTGGCGAAATTCATGTAACTGTAACACATTCTAATTTTTTACGCTACATGGGAGTGAAAAAAATTAAAATATCAACTATTGCCTACTCGTCCAAGATAAAATACGAAATGAATTATTTCTATTATAATGATATATGTTAAAATAATTTCATATAAACTGCCAAGACCAATCAAAGTGACTATTTAAATGAAAAATTTAAGTTTTTAAATATAAAGTTTCAATGTAAATTTCATTTAATCAATCAAATACTATTACAATGTGTTTAAAATACTGTACATTACTGCAAATAAAAGCTATACATGATAATATCATGTTACATTCCTTTAAGGATTTGACGAAATCTTTATCTAAGATCTGATGATGATAATAATGTTAAAGACAGGCTAAAGGTATCTCTCCACATATGAAGTATTGTTAAGAAATTCAACAAAGATACAGAACAAAACCTATTTTCCATCATTGATATATTGGAAGCATGGAGTGCATGTCAAAAAATGCACCTTAAGAATCCCTTGCCCCAGTTTTTTCTGTGTGTAAAACAGAGAGATGGTTACATTTCTCTTCATCCCGGCTTAGATGCTCCAGCTGCTGTTGTAATTCCGCGCATGCGCTCTGGCTTACACGCAGCGAAACAAACCACGACCGTATTTGACCGCCTTGCTCGATACTTCCCTTTCGGTGCCATATGTCCCCATCGCTCGAGGAACTGTTGGCCTACATACAGCTAATCAATTATATGGCTATAGAAGCTGCTTCTTCTCTTCGTGTCTCTCGTGAAAAAGTGTTTAATTAGTATTAACGTATTCATTTAGAATCATGAATCAAGACATTGAGCTTTATTAAGAGAAAAGTTCTCGCTAACAAGAGTTCTTCTACCCATTACAAATTCATATTAGTCCATTTTACATATTATTCATATAAAATTAATGTGTAACATTCACATAACCTTCTCTACCCTCTAATATTTATTACTGGGTATACAAATTATCTTAACAAAAGCTTATTTCTCTATCTACTTCATTTTAATCTAGATAGACGATTGCATAAAGAGCTACATTACAGATTTCATTATACATAGAAAGGGAACACCAATACTCAAATGTTTAAGAACTGGACGTTATATACTGGCCTTAAAATTCCATACTGTTTCCATGCAATCACGAGAAACAACTGAATGATGACAGAACTTAAAAGTATTGAAGAATGCGAACTATTAATAACGGATATCTTGGAAGTGGTTCATGCCACAAAAATGTTATATGAAATAAATTGTACGTTTTGAAGAGATCTACATTTTTTGTGCAGTACGTTTTTGCTTAGCCTTTACCAGTTATACATTATTATAGAAAATCCTCTCTGAATGAAAAGGATGGTCAGAAAATTCAAGACGTATGTTTTACTTGTCAGGTAAAAATGATCCATGTAAAGGATATTTTGGGGTGCGGGGATAGTTTTGAAACCCTTTGTGTCGCAATTTTGGTATTTATTAGATTTTTCGTTTTTGACTTATGTTGATCTCACACACACACACACACACACGCGCGCGCACGCACGCACGCATACATACATACATACATACGTACATACATACATACAGATCTTTTTCTTAAAATGATGTTTTGGATTCAGTGACCCTCAAATCATTTATTTCCGTTGAAACCTCGTTACCTAATTTTTGGTTCGAATGTAATACTTTCTCTAACTACTATGTTCGTGGTAGAAAAAGTACTTCTCGTATCCATTCCATGCTATTCAAGATGAAATAGTTCCATAGAAACAATTTAAGTTATAATTTAATTATATGTAAATGCAAAAACACCATACAACTGCTTATATCAGGAGGCGTACCAACGAGCTCTTTCTAAGGAAAAGCAAACTAGACGCAGAGAAATATTACTAAAATTCTCTTTTAAATCACGCTCTTATAATTGAAAATGAGCAAGGAATATTTCAGAAACGCTAAGCTTTACCGCTTTCCTCCATTCAATTTTTATATAATCCTATAGTTTCCAAGTTACATAAATTCTATAATAAAGAAAACGTATTTCCAAGGCTTTAAACAAATTTCAGAATACACTAAAATTTCTCATGCTAACATATAATAAAATATAAAACAACAAAATAAAAAGACCCTGATGTGTTTATGCTCTCACCAATTTCCCTGCATATAATTTACTTATGCTCATTTTTACTTTCTCTATTAGGTATAGTAAATAGGGAAGTACAGTATTCCACCCAAAAACTCGATACCAATATTTCACCGGAAATATATGTTTTGAGGCCCCCTAATTCCAAAAAAAGGATTTTTGGAAACATGTCAGTGTGTGTGTGTGTGTGTCTGTCTGTGAACAACATAACTCAGAAACGAAGAGTCGGATGTACACCAAACTTGGTATTTAGGTTCAGTATCTTCCAGAGATGCAATACAAAGGCTTTCAAGAAAATCTCCCCACCCCAGATTATCCTTTACATGGAACATTTTTCGAAAATTTTAATTTTCTCAAAAATGGCTCTAACGATTTTGATTAAAAACACACAATATATTTCATATACATTTTTTTGTCAGTGAACCATTTTCGAGATATTGCTCGTTATTCCCTTAAATTTTCCAATACGTATACTTTTTCTCAAATGGGAATTCGTTATTAATTTCTTTATCTTGGATATGCAAGGAGTATTAATCTGTGGCAAAGAGAATGGTGCTGCATCTAGCAACCAGCTATTAAGAGATATGTGTATGCTTAAAGGCTACTGTATTTCTATATTGCCCTTGTAAATATATATTGCCCTTACATCTACAAGAAAATTAGCAATAAGATAGAGTCTGCAAATGTTTATCTCGATTGACATGAAGCATATGGAGAATAAGAGATTGCAAAAATAGTTAGTACAAGAGTAGAGAAAGTCATGTGAGTGTAACACATCAAATTTTTTATTTTCCGTCACACATTCCTTTTTAGGCACACAAGACTATATAGAAGGTGATGTGATGGTCAAATCTTTAAAACCGCTTGGTACGTGAGATCACGAGAAATAAGGGAATGGTGACTCAGATGCTAAAAGCAACAGAAGGATTATTCTTTAGTATCCTTTTAGGTATTTATTTTACTTATCTACAATTATGTGAATATTATAAAGCCCATTTTACTACTGCAGATCCAATATGTTTACTTTCTCTACTACGTATAGTAAGTAGGGAAAGTGTTGTATTCCACCCAAAAATTCGATACCGATATTTCACCGGAAATACATGTTTTTAGATCCCCTGAATAAAAAAAACATTTTTGGAAACATGTCCGTGCGTGTGTCTGTGTGTGTGGATGGGTGTGTCTTTGAACAGCAGAACTCAGAAACGAACAGTTGGATAAACATCAAACTTGGTATTTAGATTCAGTATCTTCCAGAGATACGACACGAAGGTTTTCAAGAAAATCCCACACCCCAGAATACCCTTTACATGGAACATTTTTCGAAACTTTTAGTTTTCTCAAAAACGGGACTAACGATTTCGATTACAATATCATATGTTTAAGATATTTTTATGACAAATGAAATGTATATCTCGAATTTTCTGGTAATGTCTCCAAAAGTATTCTTCATTGTGAACGACTTTTGTATAACTGGTAAACCATTAGAGATAGACAAAACTTCACTACACAAAAAATGCAGATCGCGTTAAAATACATAATTTATGTCATATACATTTTTTGTTGGGTGAACCATTTTCTAGATATTCCTTATTGCCTTAAATTTTCCAATACTTATACTTTTTCTAAAATTCGTTATTAATTTTTGTCCTGGTAATGCAAAGAGAATGCAATACTCCACATAGCAACCACCTCTTAAAATACTTGACTATCGCTTAAAGCCTACCAATTCCCCTTGCACCTACAAGAGAATTAGGAATAAGATTAACATCTCGATTAACATGAAGCATATGGAGAATAAGCGTTTGTAAAAATAGTTTATACAAGAGTAGGGAAGGTCGTGTGAGTATAACACATCAATTTTTTTTTAAATGGGAACCCACAATGACCACGACAATGTCCTTCAAATGAAATGACTAACGGCATTTGCTTTCCCGCATAATATCAAACAACTTTAATTAAAGACATTTATTTCTACAACGCTTAGCTTTGTAGATATTGTACGGTTCAACTTAAACGGCCCACCCTGTATACAGCATTTTATGATTGCTTCTGATAAATCTAAAATATCCGGAGTAAGTATTCGACAACAAGCTGACTATAAATAGTACAATATATACAACAGTTGGATTCAAAGATGTATTGGAAGCTGTTTTGGTGAATTTTTTTTGACACTTCTCTGTATATTACAACAAAGCTATGTATAAATATCACAAGAGGTTTTGTAATTAATATTTAGTTTTAATTTTAACAGAAAAAAGTAAAAGAACAACTATGTTGTGAACTATTTCTGGAAGCCCAAAATTATACCTTGTAAGGTATACAAAACAATGTAGTTGGAAACATTTACATACGAGGAAGGCCTAATACAAGACATCCGGAAAGTAAAATCAAAGTGTTTAGGCTCTAAGGACATACATGATAGAACAATCCATATTAACACATCTGCGAAACAAAAAAAACAAACTACAAAGTAAGTCATGCGAATGGTAACAAATCGGATTGTTTTTACTTTCTCTACTACGTATAGTAAGTAGGGGAAGTATTGTATTCCACCCAAAAATTCGATACCAAGATTTCACCGAAAATACATATTTTGACACCCACTAAATCCAAAAAAAAAAACATTTTTGGAAACATGTCCGTGTGTGTGTGTGTCTGTGTGTCTGTGAACAGCATAACTCAGAAACGAACAGTCGGATAAACACCAAACTTGGTATTTAGGTTCAGTATCTTTCAGAGATGCGATACAAAGGTTTTCAAGAAAATTCCCCTACCCCAGAATACCCTGTAGATGGAACATTTTTCGTAAATTTTAATTTTCTCAAAAATGGCTTTAACGACTTTGCTTAAAATGTCATATGTTTAAGATATTATCATGACAAATGAAATGTATATTTTCTGGGAATGTCTCCAAAAGTATTCTTCATTGTGAACAACTTTTGCATAACTGGTAAACCATAAGAGATAGACAAAAGTTTACTACACAAAAAATTTAGATCGTGTTGAAATACACAATTTATGTCATATACAGTTTCTTTGTTGAGTAAACCATTTTCGAGATATTGCTTGTTATTCCCTTAAATTTTCCAATATTTATACTTTTTCTCAAATGGGAATTCGCTATTCATTTTTTTGTCTTGGATATGCAAAGAGTATTAATATGTGGCAAAGAGAATGGTCCTTGCACCTAGCAACTAGCTATTAAGAGATATGTATAGCCTTAAACGCTACTGTATTACTATATTACCCTTGCAAATACTAAACAAGGGGAACATAGTACGCCTTAAGCGATAGTCAAATATTTTTAGAACTGGCCGCTATGTGTAAAATGTAATTCTCTTTGCATGTCAAAAGATCGGTTCTGCAAAGGTTTATCTCGATTAATATGAAATAGATGGAGAATAGGAGTTTGTAAAAATAGTTTGTACAAGAGTAGAGAAAGTCACGTGAATGTAACACTTCAGATTTTTTTTGCTTTCCAAAAGCACCAAAAAAGCGTATCACTATCGCTTTCCTAACATGGGATTTTATTTAAAAAATTATATAACACATTTTCTAAAACATCTTTCTCTATGCCAGTTTTTCAAAATTCCAAACAGATGTTTCTGAATAGTCAATACGTATAGTAATGCTTCATTAGACTAGTCGGAATCTTCAATCTTCCACAATAATTGTATTTTAGATATACACATTAAGGCTTGCATTACTTTATGATAGACTGAAACTGCATTTAAGTTTAATTTCTGAAGGGAAAAATCAGGCGCGTCCACTATATTGTGTTGCAATGTAGCACACCCAGCACGGCGACTTTATAATTCGGGCTGCGGCAAGACAGTGTGCTAAGCGGGGTAGTTTATCCAACAGGCGCTTCCACTGTATTGTGTTGCAATGTAGCCTAATCAGAACGGCGACTTTATACTTCGTGCTGCGGCAAAAGAATGTGCTAAGCGGAGAAGTCTATCCAACAGGCGCTACCACTACATTGTATTGCAGTGTAGCATAACCAGCACGGCGACTATCACTTTGTGCAGTGGCGAGAGAGATGTGCTTAGGGGAGAAGTCTATCTAGCAGGCGCTTCCACTGCATTGTATTGTAGTGTAGCATAACCAGCACGGCGACTATCAACTTTGTGCAGTGGCGAGAGAGATGTGCTTAGGGGGAAGTCTCTCTAGCAGGCGCTTCCACTGCATTGTGTTACAATGTAGCCTGACCAACACTGCAAACATAAACTTTGTGATGTGGCGAGAGGCATGTACTTAGGGAATAAGTCTATCCAATAGGCGCTTCCGTTAGCATTATGTTGCAATATAGCTTAACCAGCATGGCGGTTAAGCTAAATTGTGCTACGGCGAGAGATATTCTTAAAGTAAAAATACTCTAAATTTTCTCGGCCTTGCAGTCAGGAAAGACACTAACGGATAACTAACTTTACCGAGCATATGGACCTCTATCTAAACGCCAGCAGCTTCAATCACAGGTTCCAACGAATAGGTGTGTTTTGAATACCCTCCTCCACAGAGCAGTCGCCATCTCGGACCACAAACGTTTACAAGAAGAGCTCAAATATCTCGGCTACATTTTCCACCAGAACGGCTATGTAACAGAAGATATCACAGCCTCCATCACAAGAGCCACTTACAATCCGACACCAGTAGTACCTGACTGACTTCAGAAAAACCAACCTGTACAGCTAATTATTCCGTTTACTGGCAAGCTATTAAGCAAAATTAAGGAACTGTTGACTAAACACATCAGGACGATACACATTTGGGGCAGTATTTTTAACACTTAAATGATATCAGTCTAATTATATAATATATAATTCAATAAGAGCCCGCCTTAAAGCAATATGTGTATGTTACGATATATAAAAAGTGTATATTACAGTATTGTATATGTTTATATTACTGTATACATGTGTAATAATGTTATGTAAATGTAATACG